>CM018039.1:285000-2685000 GCA_008638375.1 Nyssa sinensis | reverse complement strand
GGGAGGTATCTGCAATTGTCAGAAACCACAAGGGAGGTAAATGTAATAACCCTATATATATATATATATATATATTTGTGTGTGTGTGATTCTACTTTTGAGACATTGGTTACAAGTGAACTTATATCCCATAAGTTCAATGTTGGATTTTAAAATTTATGAACAAGAGTACGTTCAAATGTTGTTAAGACTTGCACAATGAACATCAATGCTGCTTCCTCCTACCAAATTGCTTAAAATTAGGGTTTGACAGCATTGTCAATGGCAGAAAAATCATCAGGCATAGTAACTTAAATATTTCCACAACTTATTAACTCTCAGAACCATCCCTCACATTTATCGATTTTCATATGGTCCCCAATATGTTTTTCATTTGTATTCATAAATATGAAAATTCTTACAAATTCAGTTTAAAACAATTCACCCCCCCCATCCCCCCCCTTCTTGCAAAAAAATAATAATTCCAATTTGCTACCCTTTAATAAAATAATTTTATGTTTCAATTCATTTCAACATCCAACTCCTGTTAATCAATATGAGCCATACCTGAACCAGTTGAGTTACTTCAGCCTTTAGAGAAGGATTTGTTGGGAACCTCGAGGCCAAGGAAAAAGCAATCCGAGGATCAACAGAAAAGGCAGTCCTGGCATATTCAATCCATTTCTCTGAGCTAATTTTAGACCGAGAAGATGTAGTCTCCCTAAAGGTAGATGAATGAATAGAAAATAATGAATACCCAAATAGTGTCACTAGACTATACCAAAAAGAATAAAAAGGTTGATAAACATGGTAAACAAATTCAGTCATTTGATAAGAATTACTTCGAGTTAACAGGTTGTGCCCAAACTTCAAGCCTATCAGTCTCATGCAGGCATAACATCAAAAGTAACTGCTTCCGCTTTTCTTTTCCAACAGCATAATTCTCCATCTGGCCCCAGACAGGATGATATTGATCCTTCTGCACAAAATCATAAATTCCATGGAAAAATTGCACAAATACCATGCAGAAATCCAACTTAAACAGGATATAGACAAAGAAAAATGTCCCATTACTGGAGAAGCATAAGACTAATTTTAGGTAGAAGAACCACATCTAAAGATCTTTAGTGGCCCTAGATTCCACGAGTTGCAAGTATGATTCTCTTACCACATCACTCAAAGAGCTCCCATTTTCACGTCCTTGTCCTTTTGAATCAAGTTGAGAAGCATCCACTTGGTCATTTAAAAGATGATGAACAAATACAGAAATAGATTGAGCCTCACTCTGGGCAAAATTTACAATGTTTACTTCATACCATTCAGGCTCATGAGCAAACCAGCCCAAACAGGACCTGTGATATGCATAAAACACATTTTTCAATTCCCAAATCAAGAACACTTCAGAAATTCAAGTTAAAAGAGAAGTATACATGCAACGATAAGCTTTAGCGCTACTCTTCATCAATACATATGGCAAAAACAGGAAATGATGGTCAAACAGAGCTTAAACAGATAAAAGTTAACTTAGCCCTCGACACCAGAAGTTCGAATTTTGAGATGGACAGACAAATAAACTTATGTGAAAAAAAAAAAATAGATGGATGGATAAATAAAATTATAAAAGACACTTACATTGCAGACTGGACATATGATTGAAGTGAATTGCATATGGAAGTTCATTCTTGTTCATTCCAAACGCCATTGGAACTGCGCAATAATAAGACTACATACATACTACTTGAAGCTATACCAAAAGTTCCAGAACATGCTTTTTGGGTTATTTACAATATGAATTAAGCATGTATCTAATGTTACTTACACATCTATAAGTGAAATTCCAAGAAGAAGACAGCAAAAAAGTTGGTGTATTAGTTTTAGCAAACAAAAATATAGTTCCATACTGACATGCATGCATACATTTGTAAACTTTGTGCTAGACAAAAACATAGATGCACATTGGCATGCTCACATACTATTCTATTTGGGGCAGATCATTGTAGCAATTCCATAGGAAAAATTTTAAATTACACCACAACCCATCAAGCATGATTCGCAGTTTATGCATCACGCTCTAAGCAGGGAGGGAAGGCGAAAGCCAAAATGGTGGAAAACAATATAGCTTGAATGTATATAAAAAGCTACATAGCTTGATGGAAAGGAAATGGGATCCAGTTCCATGTAGAATGTGCTAAAATAAGAAGGCCAAGTATGATAAATGGAAGCAACAAATAAGCTCATAGAAAATATGCTACAAAGAAGCAAAAAACAATCAAAAGTAAAGAGAGAATTATGATCACCGATAGATCCGGTCTTCCAGCAGCTGAAGCCCAGTTCTAAAATTTTGCAGATTGCCTTGTGACTGGCTTGAACAGAATTTGAGCCCTAGCAACATGAAGGTGAAAAAAGTTCCAGTAGCAGCCGGATGGCGTGAAAAGTTCCAAGGAATTTTCATGGTCCCTTGTAGCAACCGACCAAGAAGCAAGAGTTGCTCAACACTATCATGTCGAACTACCTATAAAACAGGAGAATGAATTTAGTAAAGAAAAAAAAGATCACCCAACAACCTTTAGTAGAGTCAAAAAAAAAAAACTGAATATTGATTTAAGTTGAATAAATTAGAAATCAACCCAATTAGTAATTTAGTATACCTATAACACAAAGGAAAACTTTATAATTTTGGGTTGTAAAAATGTACCCTTTGTGTATTTGTTGAGTTTAGGGGGGGGAGGGTGGTTTCAAACTCTAAGTGGAGTTTTCCCTTGTTTCTTGCAAGGGGTTTGCCCTCCTCAAGCAGTCTTCTTGGAATATATATTACTCATCAAAAAGAAAAAAAAAAACCTAGTAAAATATTGGAAATACGGTAAATTCCCAACAAGTCTCATGCGAAAAGATAAATAACAAACTGTGGGTCAAGTAAAATGTGTGCAATTGAACCTTATTTTCCTGATATGATTAAAGGATTAAAAAAGAAAAGGGCAAGAAATATTGAAGCAGCACTAGTACATAGTTGAAAACATTTTAAGTGGCTACTATAAAAAATTCTAGGAGACTAGATAGAAACAACTGCTTCTCTATCATTTAACAATTAACATATTTGATTTTAAACCAAGTCTACCAAATTTTCAAGAAATAACCTACAAAGAGTTGACGAATGAAGCCCTTCAGTCAAGTGAATTCTAAATTTCTAACATTGTTCATCACTTTGTTCCCACGTGATCAAAAATCCAAATCACCTTACTAATCAATCCGAAAGGTAGCACCATAACAAAGCAAAATAACTGAATATGCTAACTCCAAACAATCAAAGCAGCATGGACACTTGTAAAAGGATCCATATCCATGCTGGAAAGTGCTGTACGCTGACACTCATCAAACACTCCTGGACACGAATTTAAATGCCTCGAAAAATGGGATACTAGTTTAGTTATGTTTTTAAAAACAGATTTTTAATTTCAAAACGCGAGATACGCATTTGGCAAGCTATTCATTTTAATTTTTTAAAATTTAGATTATCATATCTAAATGCATTTTCACAGTTTTTAAAAAATTAATTACAAAATTTTTAGAAATATTTTTCAAAAAATTATATCTGAATCATTATCCAAGAACAGCCTAATTTTTTTGTTTTCAAAGAATATAGTAAGGAAAAATAAATCATTTAAATAAAACTATTTAAAAAGAAAAACTTTAACCATTTAAAAAGACAGAAGAATTGAATTAATACAGATTTCAATTAAAGGAGGAAAGCAAGGGGAAGGAGGTGAGTTGTCGTAATTGAGCGTGGCCGTGATGGTAGGTGAACACTATTTTTGCCCCGGGGGGGGGGGGGGGGGGAGGGCGTGTTCGGACTTTCTGCAATTGTCTCCTGCTCAGCCTCCCACTCCCAGTTGATTACTCAGTTAACATGTAACTTGCTATGTAAGGGTGATTAGTGAAACCAGACAATGAGGCAGGAACGGTAGCTGGATCTTTGATACCCATCCGGACTGGCAACCAAAAATTTTATCAATTTCACAATCATGATAAGCAGCAGAATTTATATAACTTGTGCATGTAAGCCAGCCAATCCTTTCTCCATCTTCGTTACATGTGGACAAAGAGCCACTCCGCTAGCGGGGGTAAGGCTGCATACATCTGACCCTCGCCAAAACCCACAGTGGGGGAGCCTTGTGCACTGGCTGGCCCTTTTTTAGAATAAATTGACAAGCTCAGCATTTCCACCAATGTTCATACAGTTATACTGAAAAAGTCTAACAATATCATTGATGAAAAAGCTAGGAGGTGGATAATAGTGACTGCCACAATATACAAACTAAACATCAAAGCTGACATATATCCTTCCAATACAAAACTCGCAAGGTGTCATTGGCAAACTAAAAGTATTAACACTCCTGTCCTCAACATAAATGGCAGGGAGGTGTGAGGGGAGCAAGCTGCAAAACTTATGCATAGTTACAAAATAAAATACCATTTTGGAATGCACAAACTCCATGTAAGTGCAAAATGATATGCAGTATCGGCCCAACTACAGACTGCACTATGGACTATATTCAACAATGTAACAGAACAAAATTCAGCAGAGAGCGAGCGAGAGATACTAAAAGATTAAGCAATTCCTCACCTCAAAACGATCAATGAGGAAACCAAGCCATAATCTGTGAGCAATTATTTGCTCAACAGGATCCTTTTCAGGCTTCACTTCTGGCTCCCCAGGAGCGAGGTGAGGCCTTAATTTTGCAGCAGGTCCAGAATATCTCACTTCTGATGCAAAGAGACCTCGTTTGGTATCGATTGTCCACAACCATGCATCAACAAGCTCAGCAAGGACAAGAGACCCCAATTCAGGAGCAGCAGAAACTAACCATGTCCAAATGAATACACCAGTCTCCATTGCGTCAGGTGTGGAAATGTAAGCCGGACACCAGCAAAGAAGACGTAAAAGTTGTGAGAAGGATTCTACGTTTGATTTTGAATCTGAACCCTGGAAAGAATGATCCAACTATTCACTAAGAACAAAATAAAGCACAACAAATCCTTTAGTACTAAGAAAATACAGACATGAAGATAGATGCATATTTACCAGATTTGAAAGAAGTAATGCAGTTGCTTGGGAACAAGTTTCACGAAAAGATGACTTATCCACTTCCCCGCCTTTCTCTGCAATGTTGACAAAACGTTGAAGTAGGCGCACAAACTTGGTAAGCAAAATCTCATTAAATGATTCATTTTCTGGTGGTGGTTGTTGAGGAAACACTCCAGATTTCAACCGTTGAAGGCTGAGACCAACCCCGAAGCCTGTTGGAGCACTACCAGGTTCAAGTCCACCGAGGCTGTTATATAACCTTCTCATACCAGCAATTTCTCCAGCATGGTTACACTTAACTGTTGCACCACCAGTACTGAGAACCTCCAAGTTAAATGCCTCGGTCAATTTTAAGTTTGCTCCTGATGCTGCTGCAGCAGCAGCCATAACTGCAGGAATATTTGCAGTTCGTGTGCCAGTCCAATAATCATTTTTGCCAGTACCAATCCGTATCTCAGATAAAAGAGAAACCACGTCAGTCGTAGGCTGTCCCCTTTGCCATGTGTTTGCTTTACAAAGCTTATCCTGAAGATTCAAAAATGAAGAAAAGTTTTAAACACCAGCAAAAAAAGTTTTAATGTTTTATATAGGTCAACCAACAATTACATAAAAATGAAATGAAGAAAGAGAAGGATAAAGATAAGGCACTAAGCATAATTGCAGACGGCAATTGAATATTATGTGAGCATCAACAAGGCTACCATAATGGATATATTCACATAATATAAGAACACAAGATAATCAAGAGTAGAAGAGAACTATATGAAAATTATATCTACATTGTCTCATAAAGTAATATCCAAAAGATGATTCTTTTGTCAAAAAATAAAGGAGGAACATCTCTTAAGCAACCAACAACAAATAAACATCGACCAATTTTGTCATTTTTGAGATAAGAAAAGAATAGAAGTATCATATTTCCCATGTCTACCTGGAAAATTTTCTCAATAGAAAATTAAAGCACCCAACAATGATTGGCATGCAACTGAAATCTTCACAGACTTAAGAAGAAAGAGACAATTGAAACAAAGAAGAAACCTCATGATGAGTTCCAATTATGAATAAACAAACCTGGAGAAGACCCTGACTAGTGCATGGAGCATATGAAAGTGAAATACTAATCCATTCTCGGACAATCCTTTGGTACACGGAGCGAATCGTAGCTATCCAAGCAGGATCATTGACAAGAGCTGAAGACGAGTCATTATGCACTGAAAATAGCATGGAATCCAAACAAGAAGAATTCCACAAGATCTGCAAGTGTGTAGTCCTTTTGTTCAGGTGTACTTAGTATTTTAAGGAACACAGAACTAAATTTAAAAATTAAAATATACTACATCAAATATAACATAAGAAAATGAAACAATCAGTTAGGCATGAAGGAAGAGAGGGAGGAATGAAAAAGAGGGAAGGATGATGAAGAGGTCCCTTGTTTGTGAGGAAGGGGACTCAAAATGAAAGGAAAGGGGAATATATCCCTCCAAGCCCACCATTTTCTTTTGGACAGAAAGAAGGGGCAAAGGTAAGGAAGCTTTTCTTATTATGTTTTTTCCCTTCAAAAAACATCTTTATGTTAATATACAAGGGTACAATGGTAAAATAAGCAACAACCCTTTCCTTTCTCCTTCCTGCTCACCCAGACCAAAGGAAGGAAAGACAGCAGCTTCCTTTCCCTAAGGTTACCTCTCCCATCCCTCCTACCTTCCCTTCCAATTTATCAACCATCAGGCGTCATGCCAAACAAGCATAAGATTGAAACAAAAGGAAAATGAGATTACTAATAATTTTTTACCTGTGGAAACCTTTCTCTAAGTTGAGTCAATAAGTTAACAGACAGATCCCGTATGTGCTCCTCTCTCTGGGACATACTTTTTATGAGGAAACAGGCATGGGCAGAAAGTGTAGACTCTCTGATCTCAGCTTCATTGCCTGTCTCAGCTATCCGGTCCTCCTGCAGCCAGTTCGAAAGATCAGTAACATTCACTCAGCAAACCTAGAAAGAAAAGAATAGCAAACCACCATAGTACAGGAGGAAAAAGAAAATTTACACAATGTTTAAAGTTTAAACTTTCGTATGAGAGAGAACACGAGTTCACGTTCAGTCATTGTAAATTTGTAACACATTCCATTCTTTCATTTTTCTATTTCAATAGCTAAGTGCCATAGCATAAAATAATTGAAGAAAAAACATTGGCAGAGATGGTATGCTAGGAGCTTACGGCAAAACACTATACAGTGGGATACTTATGAATGGAGGAAAGAGATTCTTTTATGAAGATCCAAGACCTGAACCCAGTAAGAACTTTTACATATAAACATCAAAAGGATAACATGATTGACAATATGTCTGCCCATAAACTCTACAGATGCCTCAATACCAATTCTTCCATTGGCTCAACATAATTCTGAAAATTAAAGTTCTCCATGTCTATTGTCCTTAACCATGCTATAATAGTTCATGAAGAATGGATATCAAATGCAGCTGGAATACCCATACCAAGCTTAAGAAGAGTCATATCCAAGCAAACTGGGTAAAATCACAATGAAAAGTAAATTTTTTAGACTTTGCATCCCTTTCACACTAGGCAGTAAGGCATCTATGAAAGATTACCCAGTTTCCAAAGATCCGAAAATAAATCAGGAAAATATTGTCTAAAGCAGCCAGCCCATGAAAACACAACTGCAGATTGCTAGGTTGCTTAAAAATAATATTCGTGGCAACAGCCAGAAAAACCCAAAAGGGTCAAGAAATGATCCGAGGAAGTTCCTGTCTTGCACATATTCCGTATCCAGCTCCCAACTTCACATAGTAACCACTGGCCGTTTAGGTTTCCTTAGATATTTGCCAATCCTTGTTAATCCTTGTTTTATCACATGTGTGCGCACACGCACAGAGTTCTTCAGTTAGTAAAATTACTTGATGGATTAAATATTAGGCCTTAATTTTGTTTATATAATTGGTATAGCAATGGGAGAAAGACAAAGAAGATGAGGAATGAGGATCTGCCGTTAACAAAACTTAAATGTATTCAGAAAGCATGTAACAAGAAACTAAGGAACTTACTACCCTCCTAGGAAAAGAATATAAAACTATAGCACCCAAGTGATACAGACCCAGTATCTGTTGTAAATTTTCCACCCAGATTCCAGACCCATCAGCGCAGCCCATCAATAAATGACAAATCTGCCAAGACTACCATGCCATGTAACCGAGGCCAATCGGCTCATTAATCCATCTCCCAAAGAGGAGGTTGAGGGTTCAAGTCCCAATCAGGACATAGTGGGTGTTTGTGTCTTACTTATACACACACACACATGCATACTCGTGGCCCATCGGCTCAATAATCTGGATACCCAACGAAAGTTACAATTTTTTAGTTGGTTGTCTTAGGTTGAAGTGGAACCTATTATCTTCTTCTTTCCTAAGAAAGTACCAAAGTAGAAAGAACTTGAATCAATTAACACGTCTTTTTTTAAGTATCCTTATTTTTTATTGCATTTCCTTAGTTTATTAATTGTATTTCTTTATAGATATAAAATGAAATGAGCCGGACACACACTTAGCATCACATTTCATTACAAATAATTTGGAGTAATTCTCCCAGAAAAAGGATTGAGTGGTTTCCTTCAGGCTGTGGACTGATTTCATACACCAGTCCTTCAGACTGTGAACTGATTCCAGACACCGATCACTGATCATGTTGAAGAGCAGTCTGTTTCAGGCAGACTTTTATTTTCATACAGCTTCACTTTAGATGCAGGTTTTATGGTGCCCGGCAATGACTTTAATACCTAAAAGAATTCACCATGATTGCCATTGATAAAGGGAAACTTATTTTCACTCCCTTCTTTAGTACCATGATACCATCAATGTAAAGATCTCATACAAAATGACAAAGATCTCATACAAAAAACCAAAAATTCAAATGCAATGACACAGAAAGTTTACCAAGCTTATTGCATTACTAAAATTCATCAACAGAAAATACTCTGGCTCAATCGACATCGTTGTGTGAAGATCACTTTCATGCAAGACCAAATACATTCAACAATATTCTCACATGATGAATTTAAGCTACATGAAAACATGAACAGAAATGAGAAAACCGTTTATTGTTCAATAAGCCTTATATGAGATGAAGAATACCAGCCACAAAACTGCTGTTTCAAAAGCCCGGTGGACAATTGCTGTCAAACACTGGAAGACAGCTGGCAAAAGGTTTGGAGTTTTAAGGTACTCAAACACACAGCTGAAGGCACTTCTAGAAGCAGTCAAACTAGGGCCACCATTAAGGATACCACCATTGCTGCTGAATCGTATAATCTCCAAAAATGCTACAGCAAGGAGATAAGTTGCCTTAACACCTGTAGAAGTCAAAAAGAGCAGATGGAAAATTTTCAGAAACCAAAACCACCGAGTTTCCTCAATATTGGTAGATAACCATTGTCTGCTTGCAAAGAATCACAAAACATAGATATTTTCATCATTTCACCAATAAATACAAGGATTTCACTGAACCTGAAATTGTGCTCATTGCTGCAACCTCAACTCGCCCTCCTAAAGCAGCAGAAAGAGCAATTCTTTGGGTAACAGCAGCTTTCTCATTACCACTCCCTCGACGACTACCGGGGTTATGAAGAGCATTTAGTTCCAACTCATCTTCAAGCCATTTCACAGAGCTAACAACCTGGAAGATGCAGTGTTGTTTTGAAATGTAATTAGTGTAAATAATAATTATTATTAATATTATAATTTTTTATAAGTACAATTATAGTTATTATAATAAGTCAATAAAACCATGTCACTGCAATACTTCCAGAAATATTCAACACAAGTCAATGTCAAATCAAAATTTTCAGGCCCAAGTTACCCATAACATATGTAGAACAGACACTTTTAAAGAACTGTGACATTGTCCAGTGTTGGATGTGACACACCAAGAAACATGTTAGAAATGCCTCAGGCATGTCCAGATATCAAAAAAGAAAGAATATTGAATATTATATATTATATATATGTGTGTGTGTGTGTGTGTGTGTTATTTTTTTATTACCTATCAAAAAAAAATATTTAACATCGTGCATCTGGCCAACAAAAGTCAAGAATGTAATATGGAAGAATTATATAGGTGTGAAGCACAAAAATTTGGTAAGAGTATTAGCAGTATAGTAGTAGTACTGTACTAGTAGCAGCAATAGTAGTGGTAGCAGTTGAATTCATAATATAATTATATAAATGATATAACTTCATCGATTTATGATATTTTTATATCAAAATTTATGTATTTGTCCCCTATATTTCAAGTCTGTTTGTGTATATTTGCTGCAATGGTATACATCCAGTCCCATGTTTGTACTCGCACCACGTAGGCAACATCTAGGCCAAGAAAGCAAAAGAATATATTGAGTAAGACAACCTTCATGCCAGAATTGTGAAGTTACCATTGACCACGTGACTGGGTCTCCTTAGGCAAAGCATGTCAAAAGAAGTGTACACATGCCTCACAGGCCTCAGTGCTATTATAATTTTTAACTACACAAAACCTTCCCATATAGATGTAAAAAAGTGAAAAGTGGATAGATTTAGGATTTCAAAATTGTGTACTTTATTCATTCCTAATCTTGTACACACTAAAAAGAAAATACAGAAAAAGTAAATTAATGAAAAGATACAGTAGATATTAAAATGAACAACTCAACACCAGTATTCATAAGATGCTGAAAGAAAAGTACAACAAAAAATGAAAAAGAAAAGAGTTAAAGTGCCTCTGTTTCATATCTGACAACACCATCCTAACTTCCCAAGAAAACAAGATATCAACTTTCCTTTTTTTCTTTTTCTTTTTTAGGGGATAAGTAGAAAGAACAGACCAACACTCAAGAAAAAGAAAAATCCAGGCTGAAGGGAAAGTGAATTTGAATTTCTTGGCTGAATCTATCCCAAAAAAATCATAATAATCATAACCAATAATTAAGAAATAAATAAAATTGAATGGCTACAGCCAAGTCATGCCATATCCACATCAGAAAGAGGAACAGACCAGATGTAATGCCCCGCATTTTTCTTAAGCTTAAATTTTCACATTTTCAAATGAGAACTAACTTTGGTGGTAATTATTAGAATTTTGGAGATTTATTAAAAATTACATTGGAAATTTTGGAGTGTTATAATTTAATAAAAATATAAATAATGTTATTTTTAGATTAAATAGTAATGTTCGGGTTAATTTGTAAGATTAATAATTTAGAGGGAGTTAACATAATTAGGAAAAATTTGACTAAATATAAATACATAAGTATGGGAACCCAAGTCTTTATTTTCTATGTATCTCAAATTCTAGAGAGAGAGAGAGAGAGAGAGCAAAAAGGTTGTGTTATAGAGGACCGGAGAAACTTGATTTTTGAAAATAAACATCAATTAAGGTAAGTTTTATAGTATTATTTAAAGGATTTTATTATTTTATCATGGTAATCTTTAAAAAAAATTATGAGGAACTTTAAGGTCATCACTTAGGTATTTTAAAAATATCTAAGCCTAATTGGACTATGCTAATTAAGGTGTTAATAATTATGTTAAGTTTAGTGAATTAATGTAATTAATTAAATTTTGCAATTATGAATTATTCTAGGGTTGAAGTGACTTCACCAAGGACATTTTTGGAATGCATTGTGTGCTTTGTGGACATTGCCTGCAACTGCAAGGTAAGAGAACATTCATGATATCTCCAATTTTTAAATGAATGCTGAATAAATATTTTTATTACTTATATTTTTATGAAAAATGGTTTATGCATACAAATGATTTCAATTATTTTGAGCTCAAAAATTATATTTTACAATGATCTAATTGCTTCATCGATATTATTTTGGGGCCAAGAAAAAATGGTTTATTTGTGAATGTGTTCTTTGCTTTTGATGAAAACATTATGAAATATTATTTCGTTTGCTGAAATAAATTGTTTTATTCATATAATGATTGCCAATTTGATTTGAATTGTTTTAGCAAGAGTATGAGCTCTGTTGGAGAGTATTTTGTATCAGCACTGGTCACTACTGTTGGTAGAATATTTTGTGCAGGCGGGAAATTGTTGGAGAGTGTTTCAATGTCAATAATGGTTTAATACTGTCGGGTATTGGTGACAAGTGTAAATCCTACTATGATGAGCACCCTAAGTGATATTTTCTCAGCCAGAATAAATGCTTATAAAACTCCTAAAATATTATTTCCTACCGCATTATTTGTTTTAGTGACTTTTGAAGTAAGAAAGTGAGATCATTCTTTTTAATACAACTATTGAATTGCTTTTAAGTGATGAAATTTTGTTAAATGCTTTGATTTGTCAAAAACTATTTTCTAAACTATTCTTGTTATCTGTTTGATCTATTCTAGTGTATATTGTGTTATGTTACCTTACTAGGCCTTTTGAGCTTACCCCATGTTTTTCCACAGATGAGTAAAGATCCATAGTGAGCTTATGGTATAAGGCTATAAGCGCATTGGAGAATTTTGGAAATCAATTTAGTTTCAGTTATTTATGATTAGAATTTCCTTTTAGTTGAATTACTTTGAGACATGTAGTAAGTTTTTTTTGACGTTTCATTGATTAGGTGAATTTTAAAAACCTCATTTGCATGCTCTATTTGCAAAACCTTTTTACACTATTCAAAGAAATATATCAAAATCTAAAGAATAAGACTCATCTAATCAGGGCTGAAATATTTGCATGGTTGATCAATTAGTCAGACAGTTGTTCCAATTCTTCATCTGAGGCTGACATGGCAAGATTTGAGTGGCAAATGGGAAAAGGCCACATTCAAACAGTCAAACAGAATGCAAGTAGGGATTGCCCTGAGAAACCTGCCCAATAAGGCAGTGAGAACATGAACGAGTGAGCGCGCACGCAAACACATATATCACAACAAAAAGATGTTCGTTTTCCTGAATATATAAGGGTCTGAAAACTCCTACAAGGTTGAGCATTTGCTTTTTATGGTAATAATTTCCATCTGCAAAATACATATGGTGAAGAACTAAGATGATTAGAAAATTAAGTTGCTAAAGACTTTAGCCTAACGAAGTTCAAAAATGTCCTAATACCTAAATCATCATGCCATCTTTACTTTAACAGTGAAAAATTTTCCACAGTAGAATCATCATGCCAAGTTGATCATAAACTTGCACAAATCCCATGGCAAGAATAATTAACATTAAGTCAATGTCACAGTAAATATGTCATATGTTAAACCAGCACGCTCAAGGACCAAAGTAGCCAAACAAAAAAATTTAAGAAGTCCGAGCGGGCATCCAGAAATATTACCTAGGTCAATATGCCCATCTAAGACCCAGAGCAAGCAAGTTAAACCGCCAACAAAGCCAATTTTTTTACAATGCTTCTTCACATGCATTCAATGAAGTCTTCAGTATTTGCAGAAACAAGTATATCATAATATATAAATATAGGTACCAACGTCAAGAGTGCTGCAGAATAAATTAAGATCTGCACTAGATTGCGATTTTTTTTCTCAAAGTAGCAATCAATTGCAGCAATTCTAACATATGAACAAAATATTCGTGAAAAAGGTTGATGATTCAACCAAATGTGAACCAGAATCACGCAAGTTCCTTAGAATATCAACTTACAAGGGGTGGGGTCCCTTGAGAAATGCGCTGAACAGCAGAAGCCCACTGAGTATTCCACAGGTATGGTCCACCCACAGCCTGAAGAGCAACTGCACCCATGCTCCCCACACTATTCAGCGTAGTGGAAACTAACTTAATTGGAGCCTGAGTTTTCTGTACAGGAGGTGCTAACCCAAAAAGAGCAATATAGAACCACAAGTTGCGAAATAACTTTAGAAGTGAAGGTTCCACATCTATAGTAGGATCAAAATCCGAACAAATTTCAGCAACAGCAGGAAGGAGAGGCCCGAGAAAATCTGCTCCACTCCTGCAAACGTCTATGATTTAGTTATGAAAGCTCTGGGCACATAAAGTAGACAAGAAATAGTCCCAGAAAGTAAAATGACCTATGAAGTATGGAAACAGATATACGCATGTGTATGTGTGTGTGAATACATAAAATTAAAAGACAATCGCTTGTTATGATAATATATACACATCATGAGAAACAACCTTTTTTTATGAAAATATTTTAACTTCCTATTTTATAGTATTAATATTCATGTAAGAAAAATGAGGATTAAGTTGCATGGATATGGACTTGGAACCAAATTCAACATGGTTTACCCTTACTATATCCCAATTCTTATTCTTTAAGAAATATTTCAAGATTTTGAAACCCTTGTGTTTTTCCTTATATTCAAATGCCATACTAGAAATGTAACATCTTAAAGTTCAAGGCATGTTAAATATGTCTCAAAGTATACCAGAAGCATCAGATATGTATTGGATTTGAAAAAACAATCTTCAAATCATGGATACATTTAAGAAGTATCAGAACTTATTTGTGAGTATCAGGGAAATATCTGTATACGATACGGATACAACTACCATGTAGAAGTACCCATGCTTCATGGAAAATGACAGACTACAAGGAGGAATCATATCTGTCTAATTATTACAAGCTTTGAGCCAGTATATTAGGAGCAGAGTTCTACCTTCCACTTTTAGACTCTGCAGCCAAGCCTACATCTGAGCACAAAGATAGCAAGCGGTGACGATAGTCTGACCGCAATTTAGTACTGTTAAGACCGCTAGCAATCATAAGAAATCCTGCAGGAAGAGTCTAGAATGTGATTGAACCAGTGAGCATCCATGTAATAGAGTGTATTTTCACCAAATTGATAATATCTCATATTGTTTGGATTTTTACAGCTAGGACATACCTCCACACGTTCTGTAGTCGCTTCTCGTGCCAAGGTTTTACTTTCAGCAGATCCAATACTGGAGAGTTTACTTAAGTAGCTTCTTGTCATCAGAACGACAGTTTCACGATAGGACTTTTCAAAACCTAAACTTGCCATGCGAGAAATGGCATCAAGAAGCTGCATTAACTCAACAAAAACAGGTTGAGAAACCATGGCATGGAATCAACATGAGCAACAACCATTTGAGTGATATATAAAAATTCAAGTGTCAAAAATAGAAGTATGGAAGGAAAGAAAACATATAATTAAATCAAATACATGCTATAAAGAGAAAGTTTCCTACTCGCAGTCGCAATAAGCCTGGAGTTGAAGCATCACCCTCTTCCAAACTTTCAATAAATAGTGGCAAGATCATGTCTACCACTTCAGTCTTGTTAATAGAGACATTCAAATCAGCCAGCAAGCGTATAACATTAAGCTGAACAACAGGAACTGCCTGCTTCTCTTTCCCATCCTGAAATTCAAGGGCATATAATCATACAATGAAGTACATTTATATTAATTAGAAAAAATAACTAAAACAAGAAGCAAATATCAAAACTTAATGTATAATTTTACCATGTTTTTTTAAGAAAACAAGAAATAAGTACCCAGAGGTCCCAGACAAAAATTTAGACCAAATAAAAGGAAGCATTCACCAGATTTCCACACAAGATAAAGAGAGCACAACAATTTCTATGGAAATAAATATAAGACTATGTTTCTTAAAGGTAAACCATTGTTAAAATTTATAAAACGCTGAACATGATACGAGAGGTATTATTGAACAAAATAATACAAGAGTACTTCTTTTATCAAGCTAAAGTTTTGAACTGATGCAACATATAACTTCTATAAGCTTCAAAGATTAAATGGAACTTATGTTTTGAAGATCTCTATAACAAAAGTACTCTTTGTCTCAATCTATCACATGCACACATAGATGCTTCCTTTCTTGATTTTGATACCATTGCAAACAGCTAATCGAAAAAATATTTAGAAACTTGATATTTTATGGTTTAACTTTATAATTTCACAGATTGACACTACAAACCAAGACAACCAAGTTTTTGGGCCTCCTCTTGCCCTTCTAGTACCTTTGACTTGAGAGAAAGCCATAAATGACTGGGCCACAAACTAGATGAAAAATGAAAGCACATCTCAAATTTGTTATGAGTTTCATTTCTCAGTTTTTCCAAGAGAAAAAATTCCACAAAGGAAACTAAATGACCTCACAAGATAAAACCTTCAAAAAGGCATTCTTGTAATGTAGAAACAATGCAATTATTGGGGTCCTCGTGTTATAAGTTTAACTCTTTATTTTTTGGTGGCTCCAAGAAAATCCAAAATCGGTAAAAGTGAAAATGTCAATCAACTGTATCAATTTTCTACATAGGAAAGATTTAATTTTTTTTATCACTACATAGGAAAGAATTATTCTTCCAAAATTAAGAGGATAATTCGATCTTCATTGCACAATGAAGTATAATTCCTTTTTTTCTTTTTTTGGGGGGGCAAGTAAGGAGTTCATCCATAGGCACCACAAAGAGGCACACATAAACCATGTACATGAGACATACAAAAAAACGTACTATTAGCCCACTATACACAAATCCACAAAAATAGTCAAGATCTATGTTAAAAGATCCTGTAATTACAAAATAATAATAATAATAATAATAATAATAATAATAAACAGAGCATCAGGCATCAGCTGTCTCGAAAACACAACAGTTTGCACCTCTGCCTCAAAAATCCCCCTATTCCTCTCTGTCCAAATGCACCACATAACATTTAACAGTGCCATGAACCATACTAACCGAACTCTTTTTTTGCTGTCTCAGGCATAATTCATAACCCCAAAAATAACTAAATCATGATCACAACTTATCGTAACCTATACAGTTCCAGCAACTCAACTATCATTAAAGGCTTAATCCCAACTACTTAGAGTCAGCTACATCAGAGAAGTAGAGAATCAGATCACATGACAAAGTGGTGCAGCTTGCTATTGGTTAAATCTAATCTTGAGATGTTGGCCAACGTAGGGGAGGATTACTTTCCAACAAAAATGGTGTGGATTTCTTCTTCCCACAAAAGTATTTTATGTGGACAGTAGTAAAAGAAAAAAACAATGAAACTTGTAGTAATAAAAATTGGTCAATGATCAATCCCATAGGAGCATTATAGGTAAAGAGGCAGCAAAGTTGGTAGACAATTCATTCTTGAATAATCAGTAGCATCAGTTTTGTGGGCTTTTCATGTAGGATGGAGACTTGAGCAACAGAATTGAGCTAGGGTTTGATTTTTAGGACTTGTGGTTGAAAGGTAAGATAAGTTTTTAGGAATGGGTTAAAGCTTAAATTGGTTTAGGCTTAAGGCTAATTCTAGTATGAAATCAAAAGAATAGTATTCTCAAAGTTCTACACAGCAAGAAAATTCAAAGGTTTTAGGGCTACAATGGTAGGATAGATCGGAATTAGGGAGGAACAAAAGTTGAAGGTCTTAAAATGCAATTAGAATTTTAGAAGAGATGGTTATGGCTGTTAAATGTGCACAGAAGTGCTGACTGCTGGGAATTAAAACAAACAAGAAGAAAGACAAGAAAAGCAGGTGTTAAAATTTCACTAAGGCCACCACTTAAAGAGACAATAACTAGAGAAAATTTAACTAATCAAAGTTATATAATATCTCTAAAAAGCTTGCATATAAAAAAGTAAAGAATTTCCTAAATCCTACCGGATAAAGAATTTCTTAAACTAAGACTAATCTAAATCCGAACAAGTAAAGGGCTTGACGGCATTGACGCCTTGACATAACCCATAATCAAAGACCCTATTAACTTGAACATGGAAGAAATAAAATTACTATTTTAGCCCCTAATCTGCAAAATTAAAAAAAATACCACAGATTTCAGAAAATCTGAGGATTTGTTTGGTTAAGTTTTCAAACGCAGATTTTGAATTTTAAAACGCGGGATACACGTTTGACAAGCTATTAATTTTAATTTTTTTTAATTTAGATTATCATATCCGAATACATTTTCACAGTTTTTAAAAAATTAATTACAAAATTTTTAGAAAACTTTTTAAAAAAATTATATTTGAATCACTATCCAAGCGCAGCCTGATTTTTCCAAATCAAAAGGTATTTATACTCAACCAACCCAATTACAACCATATGATGTTGCCTCATAGGAAACTTAACATAACAGTTTCTTGAGAGGAAATCATAGTGAACCATTCTTTAACAAAATGGACACCCCCCCCCCCCCAAATTTTCGTGCAGCCTACTTCCATATGCAAAATGAGGATCCAGTCAAAAAGAAAGCTTCAATTTCATTTACAATCTTGAGAACACCCAATTCAGCTACTCTTTTGATTCAGACTAAGCTACCAGAAAAGGGCAAGATTCCAGATTATATTCTGGCTATGTCCAATGGCCTGTACCCCTACTTCAGGCCCTAGCACACCCCTCAATATGAACACTGGGTAGGAAAAATGAAAACTAGAAAAAGATTGATTGTATAAAAGCAAAGGCGAATGGACTATTCTTATGGTTTTGGGGTGGAGTAGAAAGAGAAAAGGAAGAGAGAGAGAGAGAGAGAGAGAGAGAGAGAGAGAGAGAAGAAGAAGAAGAATGGATTATCAACTTACCAAATATCCCTCGGGAAACTAATCTTCAATCAATCACCCACAATGTATCTAATAAGTCAAATAAGAGATGATGACCTTGAGGGATGGAAATTTCAAGTAGCCAAACTCACAGTATCCAAATACAGGCCACCATTCTACTTCAGGCAACAAATTATTGACAAATCCACTAAACTCTCTCTTATCATCATATACCAACTGAAATTAGTGTTACATTTTCTCCATTCTCAGCGCTATCTTGGCTGGAATTGAAGAAAAATAACAAATAGACAAGAAATCCAGTCAAAACCAACTGAATCAGAGTATTCTGACCCCCAAGAGAAGCATGGAATTTCTTCCACCTGACCAATCTTTTGCTCAGCATATTATCCTCTCATTCTAGAATCTAGTGTTTACATCACCTCCAAAGAGAAGACTGAAACACAGGAGACCAACCACTGATACCACGATATAGAACTCAAGCACTACGATACATCCAACTCGCATCTATATTGATGCCACTGATAGACCTCCAATTGCTTTTGAATGTTGATCCTAAAATGCAGAGGCCCTTTTAGAGCATTTAAGAAGCATAGAGATTAACACACCATTTGGTTTGTTAATTAGATGCAGAAGATAAGAAAAAATAGGAAGGAAAAAGGTAGACAAAGAAGAAGAAAATACAGAGGTTAAAAATTATAATACTTTGGTTAAAGATAAGAAATGCAGAGATAGAAAGGGAAGAGAAAGGACAGGCTCACCCATGCCTCTTTTGTATACTTTGTGCTTAAATGTTGTATTTCTCTCCAAATCACATCACTTTTGAATTGATAGTTTTTGTGGACCTGGAGGAATTTCCCTCCTAATCACTACATTTTTATTTTTTATTTTTCTACTTCTACTCATCAAATGAACCACCCATGGAAAAGGGAACAATTTTAACAGTTTCTCTTTTATTCTCTTCTTCCCCCTAACCAAGTGGTGTGTAAAAGTCTACTCCGGTCACAAGAATAAAGAACTTGCTGTCGTTTACAAATCAAATTCAGCTACAAATAAAATATTAAAAAAAAGAACCTTGCAATACTCCTGTCAATCTCAAATCCTAGAACATGATTCAATATCTCACCTTCTAAGAATCATTGGTTAAACCCATCCACTACAATCATGAAAAGGGAAAGGTGATTAGAGATCCCTCTGAACACACTTCTTTGTACCTTAAAAAACATTTGACTCTATTAATGTAGATAATAAGTAAGCTATGATTTAGGGTCACAAACCTAGCTAACTTATGTTTGCATAAGAAATGGTATTGAACAACCACCTAATCCTGTAACTATTAAGATTAATAACTCTTATAAAGCAGAATATTGGAACAATATGTAAGAAGCACTACACTCCTCCAAATATTGACTTGAGAAGAAGTAGTTACGCCACTGATCAAAAATAAAAAAGTAGTAGTTATGCCAGTTACAGGCAATCTCAATTATAAACAAGTGATAATATATAGGCACATGCATAAGATCTACATGCATTCACAAACACACCATATAGTGTATTTTTATGTATATGTGGTGATGTGGGTGTCAACTGTGATTTTTCATTCAATAAAGAACATTATAAATTAACCTCTTCCTCGTAATCATTCCGCTCTCGAATGCTTGTAGCTAATCCCGTGATAAAAGTGTCCACAGGAGACCGATCCTTGCCCCAGCCAAATTCGATTATCTCACGGGTTGTCTTCAAGACACTCTCAAACATGGCTCCCTGACTGCTGCCCCAAGTATCAGCCTGTTTGGAAATCATTGTGCTAAAACAGTTTACCATAATGCATTGGATGGAGGAACTAACTCTGGACTCTGGAGACATCCAAGAAATGTACCTGTGCACATGTAGTCAGTACAAGGGGTTTGAGGCGAATGAGCAGAATACGTAGTAGCTGACCTCCACGAGTGATGGCAATTTGGGCAATTCCAGCAAGCAAGGAGCTGAAAAGCTCTTCGCAAATTCTCAATTTTCGCCACGCAGTTAGTAAACATGCTTCAGCAGCATCTATCAATAAAGCAAGAGTAACTTGTAACAATCTCTTTGACGATTTTCCATCTGAGTCAAGGTATGTGAAACTTTTAAGTTTTAACCTAGCTGCAGCTTGGAAAACAGACAATTTCGTATTGATTCTAGCTTTTAGTAGCAGGCCCTGTTCCGTCCAGTCCCGCTTCCTTATCTGCCCACAGAAACCCAAAAAACTGAACCATCTATTTCTATTTTTTTCCTTTTTTTTTTCAAAAAAGTTAATCCTCTTTCCCAGTAATTAGACATATCAATATCAGAGATTATAAATGCACAAAAGACTTTAGCTATACCTTCAGAAAAACTGACATTGATTGAAGCTGCTCCTTTGCAATTCTCCTTACCTGCTCCAAAAGCTTGGGATTGATAGGGACTTTATCCAAAATGTGCCCAATCAATTTGAATGCAATTTCTTGTTTCTCAAGATTCTCCACAGACTCCTCCTCGAAAAAGGCAATATGTTGCCTGTATTTAGCTGCACCACCTCCTCCTCCATCATTAAACCCAACATTCATAACCAATTGATCCACACCACTCTTCCAAGCAATACTACCCCCATTCATCAGTGATCCCTTGGACGAGGTAGTGGCGGCATCATCAGCCACCCTTGAAGCAGCACTGCTTGACGATCCAGAGATATTACTCACTTCATTTCCTGGACTCGAACTTTCATTCAGTTGATAATGGTTTGCAGTAATCGGTGAACTTTGAGATGACAATGCCTCTGGGGTTGCCGAAACAAGCTCCCTCGGTGAATTCGGGACGTAACTCACAAAGTGATCGAGCAGGCACGAAACTAATTTATCAGCGTCTGAGGGAAGTATGGGCGGGAAACACTGCGACAGAGCAGTCAGGAAAACCCTAGAAATCCCCAAGTCTCCACTAACGTCGCTAACAGCGCCGATCATAATCTCTCCCATATATCCCGCAACATCGGTGGCAAAATCCGACGACAATTCTGTCGCCTTCGAGACATAACCCAAGAAATCGCCAAAAAATAAAGCAATCGAATCCTTTCCAAACGCCTGCGGCCAGAAAGATTGATTGAATGACACCGGAAGCGAGCGGAGAAACTCGAGGACCACCAATTTAGGAGTGTGATCGCTGTGATTAGGGCATTTGGAAAGAAATCTAGCGACCCCAAGAATGGCATTGAGCTGAGACCTCGAAACCCTAGGAGATCCGGAGAGCATAGACTCAGGCTGAGGACATCTGCCGCAAATCCAAGCAAGTTTGTCGGCGAATTGGGCCGGATTCTGTGCAATCAAGTCACATAGCTCCATCAAAGCCTCCATGTCGATCCAATGCAGAATCTACAACAGAGAGATAAGGAATGGTTCTTTAGGGTTCGGGTTCCTGAAAAATCAAGTTCCAGTGCTCGATCAATGCTTCCATAGCAATGACATCAGAAACCTAGAGAGAAATCGTATACACGCACACACATAGAGAGACAGAGTGCAAAGAATGCTGCAATATGGTATGTGTTAAGAGAAATCAGCTCTCAAAGCTCAATTAGAGCTTGGCAACGAAATGTGAAATCAAGAGAGAAAAAGAACCGATAGACAATCTATGCATAAATACAGTGTGTAGAGAGAGGATAGAGAATACTGTAATTAGGGTTTACATAGACGATCGTTTTTTATGCTACTGCTCAGTCTTTCATACGGTTCGAAGCCGTCCCGTTCCGTCGCTGTTCTTCTGTTTCGCCATTCCTTTTCTTTTCGTCTATATTGTCGCTCTGTCTGTATCGGCACGACTGGCGCCTCTCAGATCTTTTGTTTTTTGTTTTTACATTCTAAGTCTCCGTATTTCTCCGTCCTCTCGCGAAGAAACAACGTACGATTACACTGCGTTTAATAAGTAAGAAATAAATAAGAGAAAATAAATACTTAGTCATTAGAAAAGTTCGAAAAGAGGAAAGGGGAATGTAAATTTTTTTTATTTAAATAATAAATAAAATGAAATGATTATTTAATTTTTTATTATTATATCATAAAATATAAGTTTTTTTATAATTTTAAAATTATAATTAATATTATAAAAAAATTAATTATAAAATTTTTATTTATTTATTTTTTTTAGATGCAAGTAAATTTGATAAAATAAATATTAAAAAACTCTTTCCTCTCCGGTCATTTCTTTTCTTTTCTTTTTCTTTCATTCTTTAATTTTAAAGTAAACATAAAAGAGGGGAGAGAAAAAATATATATAATTCTTTTTTCATAATTGAATAACAAATAAATAAATAATTATTATTTCTTTTTTTTACTATTATGTTCTAAAATATAAGTTTTTTTATAATTTTAAAATTATAATTAATATTATAAAAAATATATTAAAAGATACTATTTTTTTTTCATCTCCTTGAACTCTTGAGAGGTGAATAAATTTGATAAAATAAAAATTAAAACACTTATTCCTCTCCTTTTATTTCTTTTTCTTTCTTTTCATTTTCTAATTTTAAACCAAACAACAAATAATTTCTCTTCGGTCTCTTTTCTTTTTCATTTTCTCCAAATCCCTTCATAGAAGCAGAGTGTTAGGGTGCGAGCGATTCGACTCAGATGGGTTTCAGAACACGGGTGGTTGACCAGGCCGATGGGGCAAGTTTCGAGGTATTGAGCATGAGGTGTGATTTTTCATATGGAGCTTGAGTTGTACTTTTGGAATCAGTCTGAATGACAGTGTTAGTTGGCACACGTTTTCTGGGTTTTTTTTATAGTTGGATTTTGACAATGGCATCCTATGCTCAGTTCTATTACAAAATTACGAATATAGTGTTGTTTGACATTAGTATCCTATGCTCAATTTTAATGCAATCCCTGTACGGAATTAAAGGGGTCTGCTTAACAACCGTTACCTATCTCCAATACATCAAGCATTATGGCTTACCTAAAACAGACACCCTCATTGATACAAACATGCACACATCATTTTATGTGACCGTAGTAAAATATAACGGTCTTTATTATTTGAATATTTTGTGATAATTTATCTGAGTCTCGTTGAATTGCTAAATTTACAGATATCATTACATACCTATATAAGAATTATATAAAATAAATTTTCGTGTATATTTACGTCTTATATATAAATGGAACATCCTTAAAATTATATGGAGATAGAATCAAGATTTTGTTTGAATGGAGACCATAGAAACTCACTAATTAAATTGACTTTGATAGTACAACATTTAAAAAGTTTAACGATTAGTATGTGTATTTTGAATAATTTCAAAAAATAAAAAATTGATCATAATATTTACAAAATAAAAAAATAAGAATAGTAGTTGTATATGCATAATTCAAATGACTTCTAACATTTTTAAAATGTACTTTTGCTTGTGTTTTAAACTCCAATATTCTTCAAACAGCATGCTATTAAGATATTTCTTTTTTTCTCCAACAATTTTGATGGAAAAATAGCATACTTTTTTCCATACGCAAAGACTAAGAACTTTTAAATAATTTTCTTTATTTTCTATCCAAAAACATAGACTAAATTGAGACGCATCCCAAATTACAAATGTGAAAAATGGAATTGACTTACAAATATATATATATATATATATATAATTTTTTAACCAAATATTTCAAAAATTATAAAATTATCACACATTTGTAAAAATAGATAAAATTTTCTTAAAAAAAAAACAGAAATAAAATTAATATTTCAAATAATATTAGAAATCATCTTCAAAATTGAATCTCTATGTTAGTACTCGTTGATAGAATTTCATGAACTCTTGAATCGCCCCAGTTAAACATCAGATGAAAGAAAAAAAAATTATATATATATATATATATATATATATTGCTAGTTAAATTTTTTGAATCAAAAAGTAAATAAAACTCCACTTTATGCATGCCATCAAATCAAGACCCATGTAGTTAAATCAATGTCAATTCCCCCGACTTTTCAGATATTTGATTTTTTTTAAAAAAAAATATTTTCCTTTCTTTATGTTTCCTTTCTTTTCTTCGTTCTTTCTCATGCCTCTACTCCGTTAAGGTGGTGTTTTTTTCCTTCAATCCCACCCAATTTTTCCGTATTTTCTCCTTTTTCTATTCAGGTGGAATAAAGACCACCAAAATGCATCAATAAAGTCGATTTTTTATAAATTCCTTTTCCTTTATTCATTCTTTATTTCTAAAGTCTCTCTTATGTTAAGGTGGTATTCTTTTATTTTCTGCCCTTTTTTTAAACAATGCCACCCCATTATTTATTTATTTTATGTTAAGGTACTATAATGACCACTAGATGCAATAGGATTAATTTTAAATATGATTTTTAAAATTGTTTGTAGCATTAAATTTATTTTTAAAAATATTTTTATAAAAATTACAAAGATTTGAAACAAAATAAAGTGTCTACAATATTATTTAGTAATATTTTTATAATAGAATTAGACTTTTCACATTAAATTTTTTTATCATTACATAAAGTATTTGTCTTAAGCCAATAATATAATAAAATAAGAAAATTTTCTATAAAAATTGTTTAAATTTCTTATTTAATTTTAATCATTTTTAACTTTGATATATAACAGTCTTATAGTACAAGTATTAAGTATAATGACACGACGTTTAATATAAGATTGTGTTTGAGTTTGTAGCCCAAAAAAAAAAAAGTGCTCTTAAATAATATTCTTTATTATTCTGCTCATTTGATTTTTATTTTATACAATGTAAAAATAATATTTAGAATTTTAAATATTAATGTTCTATTTTATAATATCGACAATAAATTTAATTTTAAAAAAATAAAATAAAAAATACATCTATCCTATAATATTTTAAAACATATAATAATAAAATAATATAAAATACATTCCTCCTACTTTTGTTATATCTTATATCTTTGATAAAATTATATATTATTATTTTTAATAATTATCAAAGTACAAAGGAGTAGTATTTTCATTTTTTTTTCACAATTCGATTGGATGATTAAAATTGAAAAAAAAAAGATTAAGGTAGATAAATAATCAAATCTCTTTTGTTGACTTTTTAATGAATATAAAATAAAAGAATAAGAGATAAAATTTGACAATTTTAGTTCATTTTTCCAATCTCTCAAAATATGAAGAGATTTATTAATTTTTTTTTGAAATACTAAAAGTATCCATAAATTAAATAATTAAGAATTATAAACATAAAGAAAAAAAAATATAATTGTAAAATGATTTTTTATATTTTATTTTATTTTTCATCGATAACTTAATAAGAAATAATAACATTCTTTTAGTTTTTTCATAAATTATCAAACAAAATAAATACAAACATATTTTTTTAAATTTTTTTCTCTATTATACTTTAAATTTATTTATTTATTTTTATATTCAATATTCTAAACAAAGTCTTAGGAAATTTTAAGCAATTAATTAAATTTAGACTCAAATTTAAATTTGAATAAAATTTTTTTTAAAAATATATTCAATAATAAATTAAAATATATTTTTATTAAAATTAAAATTAAATTTTGTAAAATATTATTTATAATTTTAAATTAATAATAATTATAAATTATTATAAACTACTAGAAAACATTACATTCAGATGAAATTTTTATATTTAAGTAAAATTTGAGTCATCAGTGGATATTGGCATCTCAAAAAATTGGCATATCAAATTCACTTTTACTGTGAAAGTGTAGACGTTGAAATAATCAATCGTATCGTATCGACATGGAATAACATCTCTGGTACCCAACACAGAAGACGAACGTACCTAGAAACAAGCTGTTTCCTCTAAGAAAGGTCCCTATACTTACTTGTACTTTCATTTTAATATTTTGTATAATTTTCACCTGATTTCTTTTTCGTAAATACATGTACTGAACCAGTAGATTGATTATTAGTTTTTTTTTGAAGCAGATTAACGAATCTTTCACCTGCAACGAATGATTGTTTTTCAGAAATTCGTCGAGATATAGTGTTTTTTTTTTTTTTGGACTAAAACCCTAGTTTTTGAATCCTGCGACTGTGAACTAACAATTAGACGAGCTAATATTAATTGTTCTCTCATAATAATGCATACTAGGTGTTTGAAATACTAGGAGTTTGAAATCTATGCGTTTTATGAAATACTTCAGCAAAAATATATTCTTATATATATATATATGTATATTTGATAAATGTTCTTACATATGTATACACACACACACACACAACTAAATAAGTACATTCATTTTTCATACATGTAATTTTATGTGCAGAAGGATGTATTTAGGGCATTTACGAGCAAATTTCATTAATACTATCAAAGGATTGTTACTGTTATCTGTTTTGACATTAGTACTGTTGGATAAGCATGTCCTTGAAATTGTTTGGAGAAGTCAAGTACTGTTGTCGCTCCGCTAGACATATTTCGTTTCCCAATTTTTCTTTCCATCAAAACAAATGGGCTTTACCACCAAATTTTAGATGGAGTGGTATGCTCGCGAAGACTTTGAGATACACTCGGGGTCATGTGGTAGTCGCCTCAACTATCTCCGTCGATGTCTCATAGGAAGATTTGGTGACTTGGATTCTCCAGTTCTAGACAGGCACAAAATTCGGAACTGGGCTCTCAGAAGCTGGGGGATTCAAATTGGCCTAAAAGTTATTGACTTGAATGGCGCTTGGTTCCTCTTCGAGTTGTCGTCGGAAAAGGAGGCTATCAGAATCCTTAAAAGTAGGCATTGGACTTTTGAAGGGCAATCTGTGACTCTGCAACCTTGGTCACTGTCGGGATGTTGTTCGAGGCAGGATGATAAGGGGCTCATATGGCTTCGGTTGATGGGATTCCCGACATTTTTGTGAAGCACGGAAGTCTTCCGAGAAATGGGGAACCGATGTGGTCATTTTGTGAAAGTGGATGACGACACAGTGCAACGCCGACACTTGAGATGGGCAAGAATTCTGGTTCGTAGTCGGCCGGAAGATATCCCGGCGTCTTTCAGCATCAGGTGCGGGAGATGGTCCTTCATCATACCGATCTGATCAGAAGCTGGGCCAAAGTGTGTTGAAGCAGTACCACGCGCCAAGGGCGCGTCCAATCGCAAGTCAACATCCTGACACGAGGCTACAGTATATTGAAACGGGGGCGCGGCACTCTGACATGACGCTACGACACGATGAACCGAGGGTATGGCAACATGGCTCGGGGCTATGGCAGCCTGACATGGACGACCGTTGACGACTTCCTTCTGACGCCAGTACAGGGATTTTGACATCCAAATCCCATCCGCAGTTGAAGAGGAGGCAAGGTAGGAAGATTCCAGATCGGTGGAGAAGACAGGGCTTGGAGGATCTAGGCCATCCTTATTTTAATCAGACTGGTCCGCACAGTTTGGGTCCGTATGAGTTGGGCCAACATCAAATGGCTGGTGGTTATAGAAGAGGCTTGGGCCTTTTGCTTAGGAATGGGGGGTTACCAAAGGGGAGGGCTCACAATGGAGGCAAGCTTATGGCCCGAAACAATGAAAGCATTAAGGGTTGGACTGGTGTGGCCCAATCCAATCAATTTGAGCCCAATAAGAACAGGGCTCTTAATCCCTTAAAGGCCATTGAATCCAGGTCGGGGCGCAGCCATTCTAACCGTATTACAAGGGCCTTGCTCAATCCCTCAATTAACTTATTGGCAAATAATGGGAGGAACAGGAATGGCAATGCTGAAGTTCGTGGGAAAACCATTGATACAGGTGCAACAGAAACCAGAAAATCTGTGAAGGGAAAGGAACAGCAAAAAGGTCAAGAGGCGACACAGGCAACACAAGAAGACAGTACTTTAGAACGGCTAGATTCTGATCACAATAGCACGGTGGATGAGCGCGAGCTCTTTCAGTACTTGAAGAGCAGTCTCTGTAAAGACGTTCTTCAAATTGATATGGTAGCAGGAAGTTCTTTTGTAGCAGAAGAGGAACTAATCGCATCACAGAACATGTTGATTTACCCAGTTGATCAGGGGGGAGAAAAAGAGGTGCGGCAGCAGGAAATCGCAGAAAACGTGAAGGACTTTAATCTGTTGGCAGTTGTGTTGCTGGAGGGATATTCGAACGGCTCATCCCAGAATGCAGAGGAAACCACAAGAGAGCTTATTTGTCATTAGCAGAGTGTATCAGATGGGTGGGTGCTCAGGAAAATGGGGAAGGTTAGTAAGATGCTAGGAGTTCCCTGCGTAGGTTTTGAGGATCGATTGATGGATTTATTCAGAGATATAGTGATGAGCAATGCCCAGCCTTGCTCTAGTAATCCTTCGGAGAAAGACAGGGAGGATAAATCAGTTAAAAGACTGAAAAGAGTTATGAAGGAATTATCTTGCTCAATCAATTATGGGGGCAGCAAATTGATGGAGGTCGTTGTAGCAGACATTGATAGGTTCTAAATTCACCTTATCCCATGAACTTAAAAATTTTGTTTTGGAATGTGAGGGGGTTAAATGATCCAGACAAGTGGTCAGTCATAAAAGGATTACTGCATGAATGGAGGCTGACAGTGATCTGCCTCCAGGAAACTAAAATGGAAAGTATTACGCGGAGAGTTGTTCGGTCCATTTGGGGCTCCAGATGGATTAAGTGGGTTGCTTTGAATGCCCAGGGTTTTGCAGGAGGCGTTTTGGTGGCTTGGGATTCCAGAGTGGTTTCTAATATTGAGCATAGAGTGGGCGTATTTTCTATTTCCTGCAAGTTTAGTATGATTCACAATTCTTTAGTGTAGGGCTTTTGCGGAGTTTATGGGCCAGTTGTCGATGGCGTTAGAAGCTTGTTTTGGGATGAGTTGCAGTCTCTGCTCCTCTCTTGGTAAATCCCATGGTGCTTAGGGGGGGGATTTTAATGTTTTGCGGAACCCAGGTGAGAGGTGAGGAGGTGGAAGACTAACCTCGGCTATGAGGAGCTTCAATGAGTTCATAAACTGTCAATGCCTTGTGGACTTACAACTGGAAGGAGGGAGATTCACATGGTCCAGAGGTGGTCATCAGTCAGTCATGTCTAGATTGGACAGATTCTCGGTGTCGTACCAATGGGAGGATAACTTCCCCGGTATCTCTCAGAAGTGTCTCCCACGGCCTTATTCTGATCATCATCCGATTATGCTGTCTTGTAGAAATTTTAGCACAGGAAAAATCCCTTTTAGATTTCAAAACATGTGGCTAGAAAGTGAAGGTTTCGTGGACTTGGTGCGTAATTGGTGGGCGTCTTATGTTGTAATTGGGTCTCCAAGTCACTGCATCGCCAGAAAGCTGAAACTCCTTAAAGAAGACCTCAAAAAATGAAATTGTGAGGTATTCAGTTTAATTCAGGAAATGAAGCAGTCTATGCTGAATAACCTGTTAGAGCTGGACAAGGAAGATCAGATGGGATCACTCTCTGATGAGAAAAGGGTGTAGAGAGAAGGCCTAAAGGGTGAAATTGGGCAGGTTTTAAAGATGAAGGAAATCTCTTGGAGGTAGAAATCTTAGGCTGTTTGGCTCAAAGAGGGTGACCGCAACACAAAGTTTTTTCACCGAGTGGCTTCATCTCACTACAGGAAGAATAGAATCTCATCTATTGTTATTGATGATTACGTTCTCACTGAGGAGGAGCCCATCAGGAAGGGTATTGTCGATTTCTTCTCTAGGCTTTACTCAGAGTCGAGAAGCTGGAGACCCGAAGTGGATGATATTCTTTTGAACAAATTGAACGGGGATGAAGCCTCTAACTTGGAGTCTCCATTCTTGGAGGATGAAGTGGAGAAAGTCTTAGAGGCGTGTAACGCGGATAAAGCTCCAGGCCCTAATGGATTCACCATGGCTTTCTTTAAAAAATGTTGGACTATCTTGAAAGCGGATGTGATGGAGGTGTTTGGGAGCTTCCATAGGGAAGGGGGTTTTGAGCGAAGCATCAATGCTTCTTTCATTGCCATCATTCCTAAAAAGGAGGGAGCTGTTTGCATTAAGGACTTCCGGCCCATAAGCCTTGTTAGCAGTGTTTACAAATTGATAGCGAAGGTTCTTTCCTTAAGATTGAAGAAAGTTATGGGTAGCATCATCTCTCCCAATCAAAACGCTTTTGTGGAAGGTAGACAGATCTTGGATGCGGCTCTCATTGCTAATGAATACATAGACTCTAGGATAAAGCAGAAAAGGAAAGGGCTAGTTTGCAAGTTAGATATTGAGAAGGACTTTGATCACGTAAATTGGAGCTTCTTGTTGGGTATGATGGCGAAGATGAGTTTTGGGGGCAAGTGGAGGAAGTGGATCCAGCTGTGCATATCCACAGTATCTTTCTCGGTCCTCGTCAACGGATCCCCAGCAGGATTCTTCCGTTCGTCTAGAGGCTTGAGACAGGGGGATCCCCTATCCCCTTTTCTCTTCCTGATCGCTATAGAAGCCTTGAGCCGCTTCATGATCCGGGCAAAGGAGGTTGGTCTAATCAAAGGCTTTCAGGTGGGGGAAAGAGGGGGAAGATGCACAGTCGTTTCCCATCTTCTATTCGCTGATGATACCATTATCTTTTATGATTCTTCAGTGTGTCAGCTTTGCTTTATCCGGTGCATTCTAGTGTGTTTTGAAGCCGTGTTAGTTCTGCGGATCAATCTGGCTAAAAGCGGCATCACTCCGGTGGGGGAGATTCAGGAGACGGATATTCTTGCTAACACTCTGGGCTGTAAAGTGGGTTGCTTCCCCTCGACTTACTTAGGTCTTCCACTGGGAGCTCATGCGAGATCCATCGGGGTTTGGGACCCTTGGGTTGAGAGGTTTCATAACAAGCTGTCAAGCTGGAAAGGCCAACTCCTTTCCAAGGGAGGCAGGCTCACTCTTGTTAAAAGCACCCTGGCCAACCTCTCCACTTATTTCATGTCCCTCTTCTCGATCCCGAAGACAGTTAGCAGAAGATTGGAGAAGATTCAAAGGGACTTTTTGTAGGGTCACGAGGGAGAATGCAGGAAAATCCATTTAGTTGCGTGGGATAAAATCAAAAAGCCTCAGTTTCTAGGGGGCTTAGGTGTGAAGGACTTGAGTCTTTTCAATACAGCTCTATTAGGGAAATGGTTATGGAATTTTGGTGAAAGTGATAAGGATTTATGGAAGGAGATCATTGTGTCCAAGTATGGGTGTGAGAATGGGGGTTGGTGTTCGGGCAACGTGGCACGGTCGATGGACTGTAGTCTTTGGGGATACATTAGAAGAGAGTGGAGGTCTTTTAAGGATACATGTAGCTTTGTTGTAGGGAAAGGTGATCGGGTGAAGTTTTGAGATGATATCTGGAGTGGGGTTGTGCCGTTGAAGGTGAAATTCCCTATGTTATATAGTTTGGCTAGCAACAAGTCGACTTGGGTTAGCTACTATGTGGAGAGTGTTGGGAATACGTTGGTCTGGACCCCTTGTTTTAGAAGAGACTTCTTTGACTGGGACCTCGAAGAGGGGGGCTCTTTTCTTCGCCACATTAACAATTTCCGAGCAGTGGAAGGTAGAGAGGACAAGAGGGTCTGGAAGCCGGGAAAGTTATCTTTTTCTGTTAGATCCTTCTACAAGAGCTTGTTCGATTATGGAGGTGCTCTCTTTCCCTGGAAGCTCACTTTGCACTCAAAAGCTCTTCCCAAAGCCTCCTTCTTCGCTTAGGAAGCTTCTGGGAAGGCCATTTTAACTGCGAAAAATATGAAGAAGAAAGGTTTTCTTATGGCTAGCAGATGCTATCTTTGCAAGAATGACGAAGAAAGGGTGAATCACGTTCTTATCCACTGTCATGTTTCTAGGAGCTGCTAGAACCTTGTCCTTGCCATGTTTGGCTTCTCATGGGTCATGCCAGGCTCCGTTAAAGACCTTCTGTTGGCATGGGAAGGGTGTATCCTTCCTAAAGATATTAAGAGGATTTGGTGTTTGGCCCCCATTTGCCTCTTGGGTGCCTATGGATTAAAAGGAACAACCGTGTTTTTGAAGATGGGGAGCTTCTTACTCCTTATCTTAAAGATGCCTTTTTGCGTTTACTATTTTTTTGGGCCAACGAGGCTTTCCTTATAAATGTCTCTTCTTTTGTTGACTTTCTGGGGTCTGTAAGACCGATGTAAAGTTTTTTTAGGGTTTTTGTCCTTGTTGCCCTTTTTGGGCTTCTTTATTAATATATATCTTGACTTATCAAAAAAAGTGGTATCTCCTCCGCCTCTCAAACAAGAGTTGAGGGTTCAAGACTTCAAGTCTCCATTAAGAGTCCGAGGCCGGGACAAGTGGAGTTGTGTGTCTTACCTACCAAAAAGGAGGGTGCGGGCTGCTTCAGAGAAGAGCAATTAGATTATTGTATGTAAATTGAATAAATTTCTATCTGGCAGTCCTTTTACAATTGATATTCACCAACCATATTTTATATTTTATTGCCATTGGTTGTTGCAATGGTAAAGCCCTGGCTGTTAAGTGTGGAAACGTGAGTTTGAGATCATCCATTTAGTGCAAATGATACCAAATCTTAGACAGTTCACTCCCCTCATAATGGTGTGTTGGTGGGACTAATACCGAGTAATGATCCTTTTATTTTGTTGATATTTTCTTTTAAAGAGAACTTCTGCATGTTATTTCTTATTCTGTAGTCAAGTGTCTGAGTAATGTGATTTATGATTTGGAAATATGATTTGGTTGGAAACCCACTTCAAATTGAATATTTTTAGATTTAGCAAAAGTTAAGCAGTGAAGATCTCTGTTAGTTCTTCTTATCAAGTTTATACTTTCTGCATTTTCCTGCCCATATCACCTCCATATTTAATTTGTCTAGTTATTAGTATTAGTTTTCTTTCTCATGATCCAATATCCACTTCTGAAAGTTGTTTCTTGACATCCCTACGATCCCTACCCTATCTTTCTCGACATCCGTACGATCCTTACCCTATCTTTCTCATGCTCCCCATAGTGAAGCCTTTGTTTTTGTTGGTTCAATTTAAAGAAAGTGTCTTGAAACAAGTCTCTTAATATTTGAAAAGACTAGTCTTTTTATGCCGAAAAGTTATTCACATGTGTTATTTATGTCCAATTTTTGTTACAAAGTTCCCTCAGTTCGTCCCACTTATTGGCAGGTTGGTGTCAAGTGATGGACAACATTGTAGATGCTTTAAATAATGCATATCAGGAGTTTGTCGCAGCTGCAGCTAGTGTGCTTGAAGCCAAGGAGAGTGCTAGTGGCCAGAAAATGACAACTACAGATGCTGCTTTAGAAAACTTCAAACAACGTTGGGAACTCTTTAAAGTGGCTTGTGATCAAGCAGAGGAATTTGTGGAGTCGGTGAAGCAGAGGATAGGATCAGAATGCCTAGTGGATGAGGCAACTGGATCTGTGGTTGGGAAGCCAGGGCAGGCTGCCTCCACATCCACTGGTTTACCGCCAATCAGTGCAGTTCGGTTGGAACAGATGAGTAAAGCTGTCCGATGGCTAGTGATTGAACTGCAGCATGGTTCTGGGACTGCTGGTGGTTCGTCACATCCCCACCCTCCTGCTCCTTTTGATGCTAGATTCTCTGAAGATTCAGCTCAATAGCCAGTACGTATGCTGACAAATTCAGTCATGTTTTCCTTGTTCTAAATTTTTCTTGGAAATGAATATTATTTTTACTGCATCCTTGGAAATGAGCTGGAAGACTGCCACTCATTGATATGTACAAAATATAACTTATATATCCAGAATATTTTGGTTTTTTTCTTCCTTCCTATCTTACAGCATAAGTGCAAAACTTCAAGAAGTCTGAGTTCCAATGGGTAAGCCACGTGTCGAATTGACTAGGGCTGTTAGAGCCATTCTTTGCTATTTGTAGAATCTAGTTTGTTATGAAACCACCTGATCTGTTCATTGCCAGTGATAATTTGTACAAACACTTGTATTTTCATTTGCCAATGTGCATTTGAGATCTTTTCTATCAGAGAGGGTGGAGCTGCGGATGCTCATCTCAAAATTGTAAATGTTTCTATTACAGTATTACTCACTTGAGATTTAGTCTGTCATACAATTTACTGTGCGCGTAATGAAGTTCATAAACTTTTATCTGTTCATATCTTGAATGCTGAATGTGTTTTCACTGTATATTGTTAAGTGGCAACTGGGAAACCAAGTCCTTTTCTTTTTCTTTTTGACTTTTGTTTTATTTTTCCTATCATGTCTATGGCTTATGATCATTATGTGGTGACCATGTCGCACAGAAAAATTCTTGCGAATATAATCAACTGGTGACAAGTAATAATCTCCTATCTGTTTTTTGTTTATTGAATTAGAATTGCAAATTGCCAAGTTTCCCCGACACACGTGCTTATGAGTTGTGTCAATCCCCGTGGAGTACAACACCAATAAAAAAATGGAATGCTTATCACTTAATTCCGTTTCTGTTAATTTACTGGACTAATCTGGACTGTCCAGATGTATTGACCTGTTTCAGTTAATTCCGTTTCACTTATTATGAATGGGCTCCATATTGACTGGTGTCCAGAGTAGGCTTGTTTTTGGGTATCTTGAATTGTGACCAATATGAGCACCCTCATCTTTTTTCCCCTTATTGTTTACGAACAAGGCCTTCATCCAACTCATAGTTGTCACAGTTTGACTTGGGTTCATAAGCTTACAGTCTGAGTGCCTTTTCTTTATTATTTTTATCAAGCTGCGGGTTTGTAAGCTTACACTCCAAGTATCTTTTCTTTATTTATTTATTATTATTGTTATTATTATAATTTTTGAAATCTGGTGCACCAGCTATGATTATGTACTAAAGTTTGATAGGATTTGTTCATATATGTGGATCTAATTTTTTTGGTGATATGATATTTGTCGTTTGTTTGATTACATTTTTCCATCATAAAGTATTTTCATTTTGATTGTGATAGCCTCTCGTCAGCTTACTAGATTTCTGCCTTTGTTGTTTATGTCTTGACAATTAGGTTATATAAAGCTTCAGTTTTACTGCCTACAACCGTGAAGGCATATTGATACATAAACTATTGGAGTAAGATAATACTTACATTCTTTATTTCAACTGAACCAAAATTGAAGGGAAATATCCACTAGAGGGTTAAGTAGCATTTTTACTTCAATGCTCTTTAAAGTGCCATAGGAACAAGTTTTATAAAGTAACTTATCAAAAAAGAAAGAAAAGGGAAATAAGTTTCCATAGGGGAATAAATCATGAAACCTGTGATTTTGTCTGCAGGTGAACCGTAAATGAAGACTGCCTGGGGGACAAGATTGCCAGTTCAAAACATTGTGTTTGGGTTGGAAGACTCAACAGACCCAATTAAAAAGGCATGTTTTGGAAGCATGTTTTTTCATCACCTTTTCTTGGGGTTGCTTCCTAATGCATCAAAAACACTAGACTCTGAAATTTTGTTCAAGAGTTCTAATTTGGTTCAAGAGATTTTCCTGAATTGATGTATATATTCCTGGCCATGTTTTACAAACACTTTCCACCACCCAAAATTCCAAATCAAACAAAGTAAGATGGGATGGATAATATGCAGCTGTATTGTTTACAAAGAGATATGTCTGAATTGATGTATATATTCCTGGCCATGTTTTACAAACACTTTCCACCACCCAAAATTCCAAATCAAACAAAGTAAGATGGGATGGATAATCTGAAGCTGTATTGTTTACAAAGAGAAATGTCTTTCTGTTTACCATCATGTGGATATCATTGGAGCATAGATCTTGCTTTAGAGTTCAGCAAAAATTTTCTTCTTCTATTTTTTCAATGATGTAAATTTGGAAAACATGGCATTACTTAACTAAAATATATATTATATGCTTATATGGCTTATAGTACCATTTTATATATTCAATTTGAAATTTTATTAAATGCCCCTGAGCAGGGCTAGACTCATAAAATTTGCAATACGTCCGTTATTTCTGCTCCTGCCCTCACTTGACTCTTGATATTTCAGTTTTGTTTTTGTATTTGCTCAACTCCTATTTTTGTCATCAAACTATGAGGTGGTTTTAGGTACAGGTGGGCGGGCTCAGATTGTTTATATATATATATATATATATATATATATATATACACACACACACACACACACACACACACACATACACACGTGCATGTCTTATTTTTATACTACAACTTACATATTTGTACGGTATTTTCTTGTTAATTAAAAAATTAATTCAATGAAATTGAATAATTAAGATTTTTATTAATTAATAATTTTTGAGTGTATTAAGTGTAACATGACGAATAAAAGAAATGAAATTAATTTAATAGTAGAGATGTAGATGATCCAAATCCATTAAAAACAATACTACTATTCCTAAAATATTTTTTGTAAAAAAAAAATCTCAAATAACATAATAATATTTTATTTATAATACATGAAATCATAAAATAATTGATATTCAATATAATTTTGTCAGCATCATTAAAAAAATAGGTAATAAGTATTTCCATTAATTATAGGAGATCAAGATTCATTATTTCAGTGTCGAAATGACGAATCTGCCCTTCGAAGTCAAAAGGGGTTCAAATGATCGCGCCGTCATTGCTCTTTTATCTTCGATCACTCAGCCAAGTCACACGACTGACAAACCATCGTCCTCGTGTAAGACGTGGAGAGAAGAAATGATGGAATTGCTATGCGCAAGAATGAGAGATAAATGGTTGTGATTAAACGATTTTGTGGATCATAACGATGAATTGTTGTTGGTAGGTTTAATTGTTAGTGTATAGTTTATTTGTGCTGATTTTTTTCTGAGTTGAAATCTCTGTTGGCTTTTCAGATTCCTGATTGGTAACAATTGATTTGAGTTGAATTTCCTGCTTTTAATGCATGTTAAGTTATCCCTACCAATTCCTCTTTCTCTCTCTAAATCTCTCTCTCTCATCCGCTCTGTTTGTGCAGAAGATTCTTCCGGTGCAATTTTATCCTCTGTAAAACTCAGCCTCATCCATGTTTTTCAATAATTTGTCTCGAAGTCGTGGAGGTTTGTTTGATTTTTTTTCTTCTGAAAACTACTAAATCTTTCTTGTGACCTCAAATCCACCACAAATCCCTGAACTTATCTCAACTCTCTGAAAACTGGAGACTTCCGATACGTCTGTGTCAGAATCTGATGGGCCCAGGTGATGTGCCAGCACAAGCTCGGAGGTGTCTGGGGTTCCAGAAATCTCGATTGCTGGAGAAGAGCAGGCGTCCAATATGTGGTGGACAAATGGTAGGAAGGTCCTGGGAGTAGTCACACGTCTTCAAGGACATCGTATTCAGAAAGCGCTGCTTGGTGTCGATACTCTCTTGTTTGTCCGTTCATAAGGATTCTGTGGAGCCTACATCGTTGATTTTGGAGAGAGGAGAAAGAGCATTTAAAAGAGAAGAAGGTGAGGGAGGGGGCATATATTATAATTTGTATCCAACAAATCACACAGAGCAAATGCCTCAAGAACCAAAGAAGGAAAACAGGTAAAGAGAATGATCAGTTGGTCAGTTGGTCCGCTTTTTCTCTTAATTTTTCCTAACTATTCGCGCTTCATTTCATTATTATTTCTTCATTTTATCTTCTGGTTATTATTCAATGGTATTGTTCTTTCTCATTTTGTCCCTTCATATTTTCTGTGAATTCAGATACATATAGCTTTTCTTTATTTGGGTCTTTTCGGTTGCTAATTTTATTTGTATATGAAGAATGCCCTCAATAGATTCCGAACCCTGCTTTGCTTTAAATCAACAAAAAAGTTAATTTTTCACACATAGCTACTGTAACCTACTTGCCTGAATCAACGTTAGATCCTAAATTCAATCACTTCTTTGCTGTAACCTACTTGCCTGAATCAACGTTAGATCCTAAATTCAATCACTTCCTTGCTGTTTCTTTCTTATTCATGTATGCATGCATGTATGTACACGCACTGTGTGGACATATTCTGCAGTAGTTTATATGTTATATGTGATCTTTTACTGCTCCGGTGGTTGAATTAGGTCTGATGTTATTTATTTATTTAATGTTTGTTTGTTTCATGTATGTCAACTCACTGCGTGGACATATTCTGCAATAGTTTATATGTATATGTGATCTTTTACTGCTCCAGTGGTTGAATTAGGTCTGATGTTATTTATTTATTTATTCTTTGTTTGTTTTCAATTTTTTTTTTTTACAGAATAATGGATTTAGAAAATGAAATGCAGAAAGTTGTTTTATGGATTACTCAAGTAAGTACTTGAAGGTTTTTTCTTTTATCATTGACTTGTTAGGTATTCTTTTTGGTTGGATTTGTTATGTATCAATCACCACTTTAAAGGTATAATATCTTTGCCCAGTTAATTTTGGAACTAGATTATTAAGTAGTTTGTAGTTTATTCGTTTCATATGAAATCCAATTGGAGAATTGTGAAATTCGGGTTGCATATATTATTATTTCCTGTTGTAAATATCTAAGTATGCTGTTGTTACTTGATGCCCTATCTGAACTGTATTAAATCCTATGATACCGTTGTTTCTTGTTTGAGTGTTGAATGTCTGATACCGATAGAAGTGGCTCGTGAGGGGGAATATGCATTCCAGTCTTCTGAACTGTTTTGATTCTGAGAATACAAGAAGAATTTCTGTTTTCTTGGTGTGCTATTACTGTTGTTATTGTTATTTGTGAAAAAAGAATAATTGAGTTTGTTAAACTTTCACCTTCCTCAATCATAATCTCTCACTTGCTTGTTCGTTCTCTCCCTGTTTTTATTTTATTTTATTTATTTATGTTCTTTTTTTTTGGGGTGGGGATTGGAATTTTAAGATGTTTCTGAGAACTAGTTTAGTGTGTGATTTTTGGTCTAAGATGCCAGTCTGAGTGTGAGACTTTGCTTATTGCTCAAGATGAAGGGATTTAGAGCCATCTCTATAAGAAACTCTGGCTGTGGCAGCACTTCTTTTGCAAATTGTTCCTCTTTCAAAATCATGGACCTTTTAATCTCAAATCAGAGATAAGCTCTGTTATTTGGTATGACGAACTTGATATTTCTGAACCTATTAAGACTTTTATGATTATTTTTCGCTGGGCTGATTGGCTTAGGAAGCACAGCTTTGGCAAATAACGTGTATGAATAAGATTATTGACTTTCGGGATACATGTTTTTCACAATACTTATATTAGATGCTCATTTCTCCTTTTTAAGTTTTCTGCAGATTGGCAATCTCGTGCTTCTACTACTCTGGCATATTCTACATCTTATCCTCAGCTTATGGTACTTCGCAGTGTGTATAGCTCATTCTCTTGAGAGCTCTCTTATCTCTGGTGGTATATTGAAGAGATACAAATCCCTTAATTTAGGCAAAGTCCAGTACTTTGCGATTGTTGTAGACAGTGAAGAAGCTCACCAGACTTCAAAAGTTATTGAACTTTTGCAGTGGCTGGCAGCTATTGGTATGAAGAATGTATGCATATATGATAGTGAAGGTTAGGGTGCCTCAAGAAACTGAGTAATGGTGGTTCTCCATTTGCGATTTCTTTGTAATAACATATAGATGTGTTTGCGACGCTTTGTGTAATAAGTAATAGTCCTTGAAACTTTTTCTGTTGTAGGAGTTCTGAAGAAATCCAAGGAAGCCATCTTGGAGAGATTGAATAATGCAAAATTATTTGAGGTATTGCCTTCCAGCTCTACAGTTTTGTTCCGTTACCAGTCATCACCATCCATAGACATGATTATCTCACATTTGGAGAGGCTGTTAATGCAATGTACTCATGATCAATCTATCAATGAAGCTTCATTAACAGCCAAATCCTTGTTTTAGATTATAGTTAGTCAGTTAACTCAAAATTTATCTCTTTAACCATTCAAAATTAAGATTCAGACTTATTGCATCAGCCATTTTTGTTATTTGTCGAGGTATGACTAGGCTAGACTTCATACATTTCATTTTTTTTCTTTGTTCCTAGATGCTGTTTGCATTTTTAGAACTGTACATGAATTTACTTACACATATATGTCAGGTGTCTATGCTTACTGTGCTTTGCTCTCCTTGCATAAGATAATGACAATAATGTACTCTCAAACCACTGGAATGTTGTCAGCGATGGCAGTGATCTCACCTCTCACCTAATTTACCACCCATGTAATGCAGGAAGCTACCAAAAATGATCCACTTCTTGATAAAAACCATATAACATTAGAATTTGCTTCGTTCTCTGATGGAAAGGAAGCACTGGCCAAAGCAGCTAACTTATTGTTTGTGAAGTATTACTTGAGTGGAGATCAGGAGCAGACAATCTTTACAGAATCTCACATGGATGAGGCACTAAGAGCCATTGGTTTGTTTGTTTATTTTTCGTCTTCCCATATTTACTCAGTAGCTTACATATCAGTTTTCCTTGCGGGTTTCTTTTTATCTAACCATTTGGTTATTGATTTCTATGTGTTATCAGGTTCTGGAGGCCCAGATCCTGACCTCCTATTAATTTACGGGCCTGCAAGATGCCACCTGGGTTTTCCTGCATGGAGAATTCGGTACACTGAGATTGTGTGAGTTGTTTTCTTCATTAGAGTGATATAATGAGTTATATACTTTTTTCTTGGATGCATTTATTAATTGACGATTAGGAAGAATACTTACCAGAAAAAAAAATGGAGTCACAAAGAGAATACTTCAGCATCAATCTATTTTAGTTTTTAATCTTTTCTGGTTTCAAGTTTAAACCACATGTTGCCTACTTATGAAAGTTTAAAAGGATTCCATATGTAAAGTTAATAATAATATCATACCCCAAGGGGTAAAGACTAAAGAGCCCAAAAAATCTAATAAATCGACCAGACACAACCCAGCCTAATCCGAGACATCATGAACAACCTCAGGTGACTGCTGTAGCAGGCTTGGAAGCTTTATTGGTTGCTACAACTTGATTTTAAGCTTGTTAGAGTTTGACTTCGTATTTCTTATAGGTGAACTTGAGAATCATTTTTGCGATTAATAGAATATGTGAAATGATGTGCATATGTACATATATAATTTCAAATAAATTATCATTTTTTATCATTTACAAGTATTGAACGAGTTTTAAACAAGTTGGATGAATGCTCAACTTGGGCCTATTTGGAGTTGAGCATTAGCTCATACTCGCAAGCACAAACTATAGACACAAGCTTGTCATTTTTTTTAATATTCCATCTCGCTCTCTCTCTCTCTCTCTTCTATTCTTGTCTTGTGTTCTTACCTTGATCAATAAATCTGTAGAAGTTATGGTTTTTGATTCCCTTTTTCTTGATCCTATGAGCAAGGGATTCAGTGCTTGAGGTCTTCTTCCTTTTGTATTAAACATAACAGGGGACCTGAATTTTGACCTAATTTTGTTTTGCAGACATATGGGACCGCTGAAGTCCATGAAATATGGTTCCCTAATAAAAGCCATTCACAAGTTCACAACAATTCGTCAAAACTATGGTATGTATGCCAAATCTGCAATCGATATTTTACTTGAATTCCTAAATAAGTGAATTAGTGCACCATCAAGCGTTAGCTCAAGTTGTATCTCCTCCACCTCTCAAAGAGAAGGTTGAGGCTTCAAGTCCCAATTGGGACAAATGGAGATGTGTGTGTCTTACCTATAAAAAAAAAAGGTTAACTGGTGCCTTGAAAAAGCCATTCTGGAGTTCACAATGTTGTTTAAAATTATGTTAAGTTGTTAAGATTTGGAGCTGTTTGTTTGATTGGCAACCACTGTTTTCTTTAATCCTCATGAACATGAACTATTGCTTGTTAAAAGCGAGCATTTATTTCTTACACTTTAAGAGGGCATTTGAGTGGTCCATTCAAATTGAGTTATCCATGCTTCTACTTGCTGTTTGTTTCAATGTTAGATATTTTTTGGAAATTGTTTTCGACATTTTTCTGGTGTTTTGTTGCTTGAAAAATGTCATTGACATTTGGATAAAATGAACAAGGCCTCAAAACCTCAAAAACGACTTGTGATTTATTTATTTTTTTTTTTTTTGGGGGGGGGGGGGGGGGGTTAATTGTTAAGTCTTTTTCCTAAATGAACTGACGACTCGTATGCCCAAATAAAGACTTATCTCTATTTACGCATACAGATTTATTCATGCATATAAAGCCTCCTACATGTACAATTAAAAATCAAATTTTTGTGCCTATATGCATGCATAGTGTTTATAATGCATTTTCTTAGTATTGGCATTTGGCAAACTATTTGTAAAACTACCACCAAACACTGGAAAATGAGAAGCTCACTTGGGAACATGAACTTAGCTTCTAATTCTGTTATTATAGTGCCATTTTTTCTTCTCTTGGGCTGAGAGGAAATCATAGGATACCAATTTAGTAATTAGGATTAATGTAGTTTGTAGTTAGTGGTGTTGGTAGTGAAGACAACCGACTCAAGCCTATATCTGAATGTAAGACTTAATGAAATGGATTATTTCTCGAAAGAAAGGCTGTAAGGTCTTTGTTATTGTCTAATTTTAAGTTTGATATTTGTGATTTATTATGATTTATCAATGATAAGTATTTTTAAATCAGATTTCAAGGAAGCTGGTTTGAAATGTTCTATATTTTCTTTGTCGCATCAGGTAAATGAGCAATAACACCCTGGAGGACGTCGTCTTGTATAACATGTGCAAGAGTATAGATTGCAGGGAAATGCTGAAGCACCCAACATTTACGAGATGCAGCTCTTTGTTTTTACTGTTTACTGTATTAGCTCATATTTGGCTTTTAATTTCTAAGTATAACAATCTCTCTCTCTCTCTCTCTCTCTCTCTCTCTCATGCTGTGTCAATCTATATTCGAAACTATTCTCGGGCCATTATATTAAGTTTAGTTAAGCCTTATAATTAACTACAATGGAAATATTTTTCAATTGTCTGATCCACACCTGAGTTTGGGCATCTTGAATTACTGGTAAATCAGTAGTATCTATACCAAAATTTTCTCTCTTGGTCTTCGGAAATATTATTGTTCTCTTCTATTACCTTGTGTATCACCTTCTCACAAAGGGTGGGATTTATTGTTGGATTCCTTAGATGGTAGGTCCTATTTTGTGAGAAAGAGGGATTCTTTTGTCACTCACGGAGGATAGATCTCTAGTGTTTTCCAAATCTAGGGGTGTGTGAAAAAAATTTCTGAACTTTTGTTTTTTTTGCCAAACATTGAATACTTTGGACCCCATTTGATACATTTCTAAAACATGAAACAAAAGAAAAGCCAAAGGACCCATTTTGGTGAGCTCAAAATTCTCAAGCAATTTGTTATGATAACCAGGACTATAATAAATAAGAGGAAACAACTATATTTCCAAAAGTGAAATCAGTAAATTGTTTTACTGTTTTACCAAAGAGAATTAATAAACTAGAAGCACTGTCCTTGCATATAGAGCAAAACCATTTGCCCATGTTTGTATAACCATTACTTCAGTATCATGAGAACATTTTCAACATTACATCTAGAATATAACAAAGAGATTTTAGTTTGATAAACCAAAAACATCACAGGTCAATTGAACCCAAGTACCCATGATTGTGTACTATAAACTTCAAACAATTGGCATTCATATTGAGGACATCGTCTGTGACATTGCAATTGCAAATCACAACTGAAGAGTTGTCTGAACAAGGATCTGCTGTATGAAGTTATAAACACAAAATTCTCCAATACTGATTTGAGTCTAGTATTCTGTTTCCAAGACCCCATCAATGAGACCAAACTCCATAGCCTGCCAGAAGGCAGCAAAGGAAAAATGATGGATTTGATAAGAGTGGAGTTCCATGATATACTGTGAGATTGCAGTGGAATTAGGAGTTAAGATTAAACAAGAAGGATTGAGCAAACATTACCTCAGAAACGGATAAGAAACGATCCCTCTCAGTGTACTGTTGCACTTTCTCAAGAGGTTGGCCGGTAAAGGCAGTATACATTTTATCAATTTTCTGTGCGCGGTAATCATGAGAAGTAAGCCCAGAGTAGAATGGGGATGCTTGACAATTAGAGCACTAGTGCATATAAACCAAATGTATGAAATGTGCAAGGCAAAAGGCATGAAATGTTGAGGAAACTGGAAGAAGTTATTATAACATCAAGTTCATATAAGTCCCACAGAAAATACTCTGCAACAGGAAGAAGCTATTGCCACTTCCAATCTTTACACAAACTCTGGAATGTCATGCAAGATCATTTCAGAAACCAGATAATGAAAAAGGACAAGTTTGATTCCAACTTGGAATTCAACCAGAGAAAATAACATTGCATTATAATTGTCCAGAGAGCATTCAGGGCAAGCAAACTAAGTGAGGAAGAGAGACTAACATGGCGAGATTGGACTGCTTCATTCACTTGGCGCCTCACATCCTCCACATGACCCTACAAGCAGCAAAAGCACAATCAGAACTGCTAAACCATGAACTCATCTAAAAGTTTAAGCTGTTGGAGAATGGGCCAACAATGTATAACGAGCTCTCTCAATACTCCCCCTCACATGCGATCCCGGATTTGCACGTGGAGAGGCAAAGAAACCACGGATAGTAGAGAATGCAAATACAAATGGGGAATAAATGCAAATGGAGAAACTTGAACCCAAGACCTCCCACAACCAAGGCTCTGATACCATGTTAAACAACCAACTCATTTAAAAGTTGAAGCTGTTAGAGAATGTGCCAATAATGCATATCAAGTTCTCTCAACAACAACTATAGATGAAGGAATGAAGCCAGCCAAATGTGCTGGTTTGTATTTAACCATATTTGTTGTATCTAACAAGCTAACATCCTTAAAAGGCACCTATCATGCATGTATAAACAGTTCAACACTCCCACAAGTGCAGAGATCTAAGCCACACAAGGAAAGAAAACCAATTATAGAAGAGGAAGCTATTAGATAGGGGAAAATGGGAAGTTAGTTGCTTTAAGATTAGAATACTTTCATCTGTGCCAGCAAAAGTTTACATGAGACCTGTTGGACAGGAAGCTCCGAAAAATAACGGTGAACACAAGTAAGACAGGCATTGGAAGAAACCAATGCATCTCTTCCAAGAAGCATTTCATATTTCCTCGTAAAACCAGTTATAGAAGAGGAAGCTATCAGATAGGGGAAGGTGGGAAGTTAGTTGCTTTAAGATTAGATTATTTTAATCTGTGCCAGTAAAACTTTACATGGGACCTGTTGCACAGGAAGCTCCGAAATCATAAGGCTGAACACAAGTAAGACGGGCATTGGAAGAAACCAATGCATCTCTTCCAAGAAGCATTTCATATTTCCTCGTAAAACCAATTATAGAAGAGGAAGCTCTCAGATAGGGGAAGATGGGAAGTTAGTTGCTTTAAGATTAAAGTATTTTCATCTGTGCCTGCAAAAGTTTAAATGTGACCTGTTTGCACAGGAATTGCATAGGAAGCTCCAAAATCATAAGGTAGAACACAGGTAAGACGGGCATTGAAACAAACCAATGAAATATACTGATTTCTTTGGTGCTTGTGGAGAGCAAATTCATAGAATTTTTTATTGGGTAGAGCGTTCGGTTGAAGTTCTTAAGACTTAAGAATGGGATTGTGAACACACTATTTTTGGGGTTGTGAGAAGTCCCACTATTTCTTTAATTTCTCTAGTTGATTTTTTGAGTGCTTTGAGGATTATGTAAGTTAGGGAGTTTTAGTCTTTTGTTATGTACATCTTTCGTTTACATGGATGCGATCACCTTTTTGAATAAATTATTACTTATAAAAAAAGTAATTGACTACAACCACTAATGTAAATACAAAGAATTGTATAAATGGGTAGTGCAATAGTGATAGTAAGTACAAAGAATGAAAGAAGAAAGGTAGTTAAGCTAAGTTACTACTACTCCTATGACTATTGCTAAATTAAGATATGCTAGGTTGAGTTATAAACTTTAATGATGATTGACACAGGTTCTCTTTTTCTTCTTCAATTATGATATTTATAGATGTATCTGAGCAGCAGTTAACTAGGTTCTGCATATTTTTCACTTGGCCATCCACGTTTTCATGTCCACAACACTACACCATGGTGGACGATTACATCCTGCTAACTGCTAGCAAGTTACCCATGAACATCCATGCATCCATATCATGAGGGAGTGGTCTCTTCTTGTTGTCTTAGTTTGTTGCCACCTGTCCCACGTCCAGTCTTTAGAACTTGTTGGTTATGCACTGTTAAGGATCTAACTGCCACTGCCACTGCCATGTGTCCCACCTACTTAGAATGATAAGATTGACCACCTAGATGTGCAAACATGGCCTTGAGGCTTTGGTCATCTAAGGTTAATGACATATTAAATTTTCAAGTGTCTTCCTTGATGGACGACATGATAGTTGGACGTTCTCATTACCATGGCTCATAGTCACGTACCTAGGTTAGGTAGACGTATAAGTCTCCACAGTTAGTTACTCGCCTAGCATTTGCGAGTCTTGGTTGTTGCTCTGCCCCACGACTTAGGGGTTTGTGCTTCTACTTCGTCCATGTTAACAAGTGAAGGCCACCAATCCCAATGGGCTAACCCCAAAAATTAGGAAAATCACCAAGTTCTGAGCCTAATGATACTTTATCATGTGGCCTTGTACACATGGTAGATGATTAGCGTATGAGCATAGGGTAGGGTGTAAACAGGTTCAAAAGAAGCCTACGTTGTCCTTCTGGAATCAGTTGGAATGATCTCTTCAATATACAATTTCGGAATACATTGCAATATCCGGTTATTCATGGATAATCTCAAAAATCACTGCAATCTATGTAATAAAATCAGGTTGGCTATTGAGCTGCCAAAGAAAACAAATGAAATTTTTTGCCACAACAATCTCAACACCTTTCATGCAAGTATAGCAAAATTATATCTTTCGAGTCTGCCTACCCTTTCAAATAGGATCGTTAATAGGCTAGACCAAGATTTGAAGCCAACCAAGTTCAACTATCCAAATCAGACTTAAGTAATCTGATTATAATCAAATTTGAATCCATGTAGATTCGATCCAATTAAGATCCAAGTGCAATCAAATTATATTTGATACAATTAATTCATCTATGTCAGATAAAGCATTAGCAAGTTATATTGATATAATTAATTCATTTATGGCATATAAAGCTTACGTGGATAATTTAGTAATTAATTAAGACATTATTTAATTGTAATATTATTTTATGTAGTAAACTTAATAACTTGAATTTGTCTCAAATTTTGATTTTTATTCAATTGAGTTCAAACTTGATCACAATTATTTAGGATTTGTTCGATTCAAATTGAAGTTCAATTCCATTTTGGTATATATAATTGGATTTGAATCTTGCCATACCCACGCCAAATTCAACTCTAGTAACCAACACCAAATAGACAGTTCATACCCCACATCCACTTTGCGGTTGATGGATCATAATACGTGCATTTGGCATTGCATACCGCATCCCCTTTTCTCCACCAGCAAGAAGAAGAGCTCCTTGGCTTGCTGCAACTCCAAAACATACCGTGCCAACCTTAGGCTTTATCTGAACACTAAAGGAGTTAGTAAATAATAAAAAAATTAAATTAAATGGAAAAAAACTTAAAAACAAAAGAAGAATGTCTTCTAAGTTTCATGCACACAATTTGGAGACTTAATTACATGCTTGATTAAATTCAAGAAATATTTTCAAATGACAATTCATATTCACATCACAATATCACATATGGGCAAAAAATTTCTTAACTGCCTAGATTTACACAAAATACACAGTAGATATCAACATAAATCTACATGCATTGGGCATGTAATTAGGGACCCACCTTGGAGGTCTCACCTAACCCTGGCATAAAGATGGTAAAATACAACAGACACTAATCAACTCAACCAAAACATTACACAATAGCAATCTCGCTGAATGAATTTCTGCAACATTTATCTAGGCTCTTGCTATAATGTTTTTCAGTTGTTAAAATGAAAGGTTGTGATGAAATGAATAAAATTGTCTACACCATTTCAGTTTGTGCCTGAGTTCATAATAAGATCTTGAAGCACAATATCACCTTTACTGATTCTCTATTTTTTTTTATAATAGACTAGATCAATTTCACCTTTTTTTTTTACATGCAAGACACACACACTTCTCCCAATTGGGACTTGAACATTCAACCTCTTATTTGGGAGGTGAAAGAGATACCACTCAGGCTAATACTTGGTGGTAGACTAGATCAATTTCATCAGGAACACCAAATCATTTTGGTATGTAGAAAGGGAAAGGGAAAACAGTAGGTTACGTAGAATATGGTACTGTAGGATTAAGGTATTATAATCACATAGTTACAATGTGATGAGAAATTTCAGCTTAATTGAGACACTATAGATCATAGACTAGATCAATGTCATCAGGATCACCAGACCAGACTGTTCTGGTTCATCGAAAAGGAAAGGGACACAGTATGTTACATAGAATATGATACAATAGGGCATAGAATTTGATGAGAAACTTCTAATTAGGCAAGTTCTTTTTCTTTTTTAAGTATGCAAAAGGAGATGAAGTTCAATTACTTAGAAGCTAGAATCTTATTGTCTGTTTACTTTTGGAATCCAATTGTACTCGTGATGTGCCATGGTTGTTTCCTTTTATTGTTTTTCTAAAAGCTCTCAATTCTATAAGAACTCTGTTTATGATTCTTGATGTTTTGTCATATAAGAAAAGTAAAGGAAGAATAAGGAAATTTTATGAAATGTCAAATTTAGTCGTTTGGAACCAAAGTGTTTCTAGTTTTGAAACATGCGTTCCAAAACACTAGTCACTTGGGCATATAAGCATTTTCTTGTAACTGTGAACTAGATTGAGGTTCTTCACTTAGTGGCTAGCATCAAGGGCCAACACTGGTTGATACTCCCTCTCAAAGTGGTCAAAGATGCCTAAGTAGGCTGAAGAGACCTTACATCTATTAAACATTTATATTTAATAACAAATGTTTACTTTAAGGAAAATATTGTCTGCATTTATCCAGAAACAAAAGGACCGTTGACAAGAAAGAGATGAGAGACAATGCACCTACAAGCATTTATGCCAATACAAAAGTATGAACTCAATTTTACTAAAGAAGGTACACAAGAATAAAATAAGAAAAAGAACAAATATACAAACTTTGCATTCTCACCCAAGACATGCAATCATAAATTGCCAATACAGAGTAGGTGCTCCCACCAGGGCAGTTCAAATAAACCTGACATGGTATAAGACAGTCATGATTCATTACTAAAAAGAATATGGTTCTGGTATTGAGATGTAGCACCAATATCTGAATTTTAATAATGTGGGACTATACAATAAGACAAAATATACCACACCAGAATATCTGCATCCTCATCAATAGTTGCCAGGGTTACAAGCTGTGATATAACTCGCTGAGCCACCTGTGAGTTGATTGGCTGTCCAATGAAGATAATGCGATTCCTGAATAAAACAGTTGAAAGATCCAAAGGACCTCCTGGGGTCATCACAGCCGGCATCATGGGTGGATTCCCCCTTTTGGCTTCTACTGCACCATAACTATTTACAAAAAAAAAATATTATGAACTTAAAATTCTATTGAATGGTGATATTTATAATAAATCAAAAAATAATTACAAAATATATTGCACATATGAAATAGATAGAGCACAAAAAATTTATCTGATTAACAGAGCCTGGTTGCATGTAACTTGTGTGCTAGATTTTGTTATGATATTGGGGGAGGGGAGGGGGGGGGGGTGCGGGAATTGCATAGCCGCAATGTTTTTCACCTGAACCCAATTCCTTTTTATGCTTAATACATGTACACTGCAATAATCATTTCAGAATTTCCATGTCATTGTTGTGACAGTTGAATAGTATTTTAGAAATAACATTAGCAAACAAACTTAATAAGCCAATTCCACTTGAGTAGCAGGCGACCATAAAGAAACCACCTAGACACCGTGAAATTCATCAGAGTTTGACATTTCCTAAGAGGTATAAAGACAAATTGAGCATGCACACCAACAAATCAACGAAGTATCTACAAGAAGCACACTTTACAGTTTTGGGCTACAGCCTGGAAAGTCTTGCATTTCTCCTCCAGCTGTTGAAATCCATGCTTAAAGTTTAATACAAATAGTGATAGTTTGCAAAGAACAATCAATATTTACACCCTCATCAATCATAACAAGAAATGAGCAACATGGATATCAGAATCATACAGCTAAATCTTTCAACTAGCTTTGGTGCAAAATCTCTAGCTTATATTTTCCTATATGTCCTCAAATTTCCATGAATTAATTTAACCTCTATTGTGGGTAAAGCTTAACTCAAAGGTGAAAAATAAAACTCTGACATTATTACAAACATTTCAAGCCTATAAAATGTTGTTGCTGTTTTGGAAGATGATATACTCATCACACTAAATACTAATAATTCAAACACAGAGAAGTTAGGCATCAATTTTTTTTTATAAGTAGAGAAGTTAGGTATCAGTAGAATTGAGTTGATTAACTCTGTTATTTTGAACCTCTGGCCCTACTTAGCCATGCTCAAAAGCAGGACTAAACCAGTTTTGTGAAAAACAGATAAAATATAAACATAGGCAATTTCATCTCCAAACAGTTTCACATCAACTCTAATCTATCCAGTATCTTTGTTTATATCACTTAAAAGTTAACAAAATTTTCATAGAGTATTGTGTCTTGACACATTCATTCTATTTAAATGAATCTTTTATTAATCTATTTTTAAGCTAGACAGTTAGCAATTGAACTGCAAGGTCGAAACAATGTAATATTTTAGTGATTTGAATTTGTAACCAAGAAACTTGGTTGAAACACTAAAGTAACGCATATGATTTAGACAAAATACCCATCAGTAACTATATGCATGTGTACAGTACACAAGGCACTGCATGGGCAGAAGCAATAAACCTTTGCTTATTAGTAGCACCGAAGTCCTGGTCATCGAGCTTTAAAGGTAGTCCACGTCTTTTACTAGATAATCCTGAAAACAAAGTAACATTTAATCAAATAATTACTCTGTTCACATGGGCACACACCTAAATGCAAGCACAAATACCATTGAATATTATCCATATATACATAGATGAATCATGTAAAGGAAGATAGAAGAATAAATGAATAATGATTGAAATTTTCATCAATATAAACCAGAATTCAAAACTAGGGCGACCTGACTCGGATTAATATATTATTTGAATGAATTTAGAGGTGCGGTACTTCGTATAACTGTGTTTCAATCAATTGAACTCCAAGTGAGCCGCCTGAACAAAATTGTAAGCTGAGTTCCGAGTCTTAGGAATTTCTTTCACAGTAGAGAAACTAAATAAATATTAAAATTGAATTCAACTCCATAAATTTTGAATTGGAAAAATACCAATTTTTGATGAATCACTGTAAGGACTTGGCAAGGCAGAGACAATTGATCTCGCTGAGTTTCTGTGGAAAGTAATTAGAAATTATCAGAAACAAGTATCAAATATAATAGCATTCGAATTAGTCAGCAAATATATGCAATTGAACTATATATATGAGTACCTATGGGAAAATAATGGAAGTGGTGACGCTCTGTGCCGAGAAGCGATCGAGAAACTTAAAGGCGTTGAGATAGCTGATGCCACCATTCCGCAGCTGGAGAGAGAGAGAGAGAGAGAGAGAGAGAGAGAGAGAGGTTCTGGTTTCTGAAGGGATAGACAAAAGGCGATGCGACTGCTTTTGCCTACTGGTAGTGGTAGTGTTAACGGGGCCCAACGATGTTCAGAGAAGCCCACTTCTACTTCTACTGCAGCGTCTGTGGCCCAGCAATCTTTAGAAAAGCCCAGCTCTAGTGCAGCGCCTCGATTCCATTTAGCCCAATTCCAAAGGCCATCAAATCTTTTTCCAATGGAAATCGATTATAATCTTTGAGGGGCATAATGACACTAATACCCCCTTAAAAGAGATCTAGAAGTTGGCCACTTGTGCTCTCTTCAAAGAGGAGGTCACTTAAAAAGGACTAACATTAATCAAATTACTTCACATTATAAACTATGAGTAATTATACTAACCTCCCTTTGAACTTTAAACAAATGTAAATACGATTACATTAATATTTCTTGTTACCGCTATCATTGAAACTATTAATAGAATTCGAGCATTTACGAAACAAAAGTAAATATTTTTTGTGAAAAATACTAAAGACAATCTTAAAATTCTGAAAGTTTTAGATGTTAATGGAACAAACAAACTACTTATCAAATGAAATGAAGCTAATTCAGTTGGCCATCATATTCTTTTTATTAGGGGAGGTTGTAGTTTTAAGTCTCACTCTCCTTATTACGAGGATATCAATATTATTTTTACCTAGTTATAAGTTAGGATGATTTGTATGCTTAAGGGTCATATTTGAGAGACTTTTGTTAGGTTTGATTGATTTGTTTGTCAGTAGCTATATAATATGTAATATTGCATTGATCGATTGATTGTAACACTAATTGTTTAAATTTGATTGATTGATTGTAATATCTACCATTTTCATAAAAAAAAAAACTATTTGTCAATATTTGTTAATCATATTACGAAAAATTTATAACAACATATAATAAGAGAGGTTAATGTAATTAGTCAGGTATAAAAAATATTGCCTACAATTATAAAAAACAAAGCAAAAGGTTACTCTTTCTTTCTATTCTTAACAAACATGTAGGTCTCATTTGAACGATCAGATAAAAATGTCGGATCGAATAGGATATGTTTGGATCGGATAAGAAATAAAATTTAAAGGGATATTCCCATTCTAGTGTTTAAGACATGCCCGAATAAAAAGTTTGGATATCTTGTTCTATTTCAATTCTATATTTAGATCGATACAATTATTAATAAAAATAATAAAATATTATTGAAACTAAATCTTATGTGATATTAAATTTGTATTCTTAATAATATTTTTTATGATTTTAGAAAAATTAAATTCTTACAATATATTTTTTCAAAATATATGTTTAAAAATTTTAAAAACAAAGGCTAAGAATAATAGAAAAATATAGATAAACAAGAAGGATTCAATAAATTTAATAATTTATTGGATATAAGTATTAATAAAATGGATTACTAATAAATGTAAGAAATAAAAAAATAGTCAGTATATTCGAAACCTATTTAATAGTTTAAAAGTGTCATCAACATGAATGATAATATGTTACGAAAATTTATAGGTAAAGTAATAGTAGTTGCTAAAAGTAATTTCTTACATCTTCTATATTTTCTTCTTGTCATAGGACTATAGATGGGTGATTGAAATTTTTTATTTTACTTCTTATCACATTGAGCATGGGATAAAAATAAAATTATTTTTATCCTATATTATTAGAATATAATTATAACTAATTTCATATTAAATAAATACCTAAATATAAGATAAAATATCACTTATTTTATTATACTCTATTATCCCGCCAAATAAACATAGTCATATTTTCTTTTAAGTGGTGTTTTAAAAATTAGACCGATTGAACCGAGACGGCCAGTCGATTTAATTATTAAAATATGTTAAAGTTTAACATGGAAATCAGTGTGAGACGAAATGTTTAAAAAATTGGACCGATTGAACCGGGGATTGGTAGGTTACCGGTCGGTTTAATCCTTAAAAGACGTTAAAGTTGTTTAACAGGAAAAATCAGTGTTTTTTTTTGGGACAAAACCGGCGGTGGGGCTGGCGTTCACGTTCCGCGAGAACCGCCCGGTTCAGTTAACAAAAAAAGCTACCTTTCTTCTCCACCTAATAATCGACGAACAGGGCTCTCCGTGATCAACAACTTGCGAGGTTGCAACTGTTGCTGGATTTGGGTAAGCTAGATGCTTCCATGTTTCTTGATTCTCTCTAACAAAACTCATTATCTGACTCTCTCTATCTCTATAACAGTTAGGGTTTCGTTTGATTGTCATTAATCAAATTGAACATAATATGAATCTGTAGTTGTGTACATAAAGAGAGTCATTTTGGTTTTTTACTTTGTATGGTTGTTGTCTGTTGTGTAGTGAAGCCCAGAATTATTTCTTGAATCTATAATTTGTATGTGTGTGTGTATAAAATCCTTAATCTGTATATAATCTGTAATCTGTAACATATTGTGGTTGTAATCTGTATATATAATTCGTCACCTCTAATTCTCTCTTTGTTTCTACCTTTGTTATGATCTTTAATCTGCATTTATTCAATGGAGGTGAAATCAAACCTAATTCAGCAAAGTGCAAAGTTCGATTCCCCTGTAATCTCTATATTTAATCTACATATATAATCTTGTTTGGTATTTATTTTTCAATTTGTAAATTATCTTTAGAACTTGATATTTGGTACATTTTCAATTTTTGATTTAATATGTATTTTGCAGGATTTCGTTTCACATTATTAATAATTGTATCTATTATTAATATTTATAATAATATATGATGTCATGGTCCGATTCCGGTTGACTGGCGCTTATTTTTTTTTTTTTGATTCGTCAAACGATCTGAATTTAAAAATATTACTTGAGACCTTAGCTTGTTTGTACCCAAATCATAACATGTTGAAGGTTCTTCAACGTTGGGTGCAATGTGTAAGCATTATCACACTATAAGATCGTAGTACCAGAATTTTGATATACACAACCAAAAATCACAAAAGTAGAAGATGATGAAACCCAAATGAGATTATCAACTAGGACGAATGGCACACCGGAGAACTTCCTTGCTGGATTCAGAAATGAGAAGGTTGAATTTTTTTAAAAGATGGTTGTTTCTAATTTGTTTTCATTTTTTAATGGATCCAAGTTTTCAAAATGCAAGAAACTGTCTTAAATATATACATTTTTGAAAAAGCACTGTTTTTAAGACATATTTCAATAACAGTTTCTTTTTCTTTTTTAAATGCTCTGTTACAGAATATTTCTCTATGTTATTTTGTTTTTGTTGTTTTAGTCTGTTTTCTGTGTTGTTTTTATTATTTTTGTTTTCAAAAATAAATAAGAGATTTCCAAAATGATGGTAAGGCCTCAAAGTTGCTTCTTATCCTCCTCCCCAACCAAGAGGCTTTAAAGTTGCTGAAATGTTGATAAATTTGGGAACTTGGAACTTTATTTTTTGCGTACAAAATTGCAAGTAGCTTTTACAGAAACAAACACCTATTCTAGAAGAAACTTAAATATTAGTATGACAGTTGGAATTAACATGAGTTTAGCAGACACACGTTGAGATGATCAACTCAATCACTAGAAGGTGATGATGAAACCCAAATGAGAGCACTTGCTGTGAAGAAATGACACACTGGAGAGGTCCCTGGCTTGAAGCCAAGCAGGCGAAATGAAATGTGATCAGGGCTCCATCCAGATGTGTCCATATGGCAAACAGCAACAGCTTCCACTCTATTTCCATCCTCACCTCCAAGTACTATCTTAAATAATTTGTTTCCATTTCTCTGGGTATGGCAATAGAATACTGCATAAGGGTAAGGCATGGGATGACATGCTACCATGTCTGAAGCAATTTCTCTGGGCACTTCCAAAATAGTATAGTTTTGTAGAAGGGTAGATGATCCTGGGTAGTGGTTGGTTATAACTTTGAAAGGGGCCTCCAATCCGAAAATACCACGTACAAATTGGAGCATGGATTCCAAGGAAGTAGCACAAAACTTGGTTTCCCCTTTCATGGGCTCAAGTTCACAGCTGTTGATGGTCTCTGCCATGGCTTTGGCTTGGGTAGAGCCTAGAGAGATTGAGAAGAAATTGAGAAGGTTTGGGAGTTCTGTTGACGAGAAAGGAATGGAATCAGCTTCTTCTCTAGGCAAGAAGTGAGGGGAAGAAGAAAAATTTATGTTGTGAAAGCCGGCGGGCATTCTTTCCCCGACATATAGATCCTCCATGGTGAAGTAGCCATTCTTTGAAGCCTCCATGTGATCCATGTGTGATGAAAGTTGGGCATGCATATGATTTTGATCCTGGCTTGTTAACTCTTGGGAGTTTTGTTTACTGATCTCCCTGACTCCATTGCCAAGGCCACACTGCAGTTACAATGATGACACAAGAACCAAGAGGTCAATTGCACAAGGTAATTGTAAACTTTCATGAATCATTAGATATGCTGATCATATATAATAATGATAATTATAGTACCAAGACACCTAACATGTTTTCATGAGAAAGTAAACATTACTGTTGAGAGCAGAGTATATAAAACAAGGAACCAATTTGCAAATCCTAGAGCCATCTTTCTTTATTTCCTGGGACTCCACTCAGTTTCTTTGTTTCTGCTCCAATTTTAGTGAGATAAGGAGATTCAAGCAAACTAGGGAATATATATAAGCATGGGAAATAAAGCTTCCACCAGGGAGTTGGGGGGGGGGGGGGGCATTCCTATTTATCTTCCACTTATAGTTGCTTTGACCTAAACATGTTTGTAAAGAAATTTCCATACTGTTAAATTTGTCTAAGCTTGTCCTGTTAAGTAACTTTGCTAGTTCAATATTCAGAACGAGTAATGATTCTGTACCACTATGTTGTTATGTAAGTCCTAAAATATCATTGCAGTAATTTCTATATGGAGAGTACTTGGCAGATTCTGTACCACTATGTTGTTATGTAAGTTCTAAAATATCATCGCAGTAATTTCTATATGGAGAGTACTTGGGTTCAAATTCGATACTAACAATCTCCTCTTATTTGGGTAGGTGTCCCAACCACAATTTGCCACGTAAGAATACAAATTTATTTTATTTTTATTTTTTAGTTAAAAACAAAAAGGTCATATGATATTTATATGATCGCATGCATAACATGTTGTAGTGGAGACACGTATCCTGATAAGAGAAACTTACTCCTACCGAATTTGAAGCCAAGTATTATTCTTTCTATATTACCCATTGCATATTGGTGAGTGTCCCTTGTAAAGGTAGTAGCACTCAACTACTTAACAAGAAAACTCTGTCTTCTAAAATTATTCATTGGTTTGAGACCAGTGATACCAGGCCAAAGAACACATGACACATGTAAAAAATAAAAGTGGTGGGCAAGTATACTTTTTTGCACACACATTATGTGTTTATTGGCTTGTGATCATTGGTCTGGCACCAATAAATATCCCTCCCTCCCTTATCTTTCTCTTCTTTTTATATGCATTTTCCATTACTACCCTTGTAATGTTAGTAGGGACTTACTGGCCTGAAATATTTAAACAGTAGGAATTAGTCTGAAATCTTGTAATTTTTGTGGCTTTATAATTTAGAGTTCGGTTATTAGCCAGGCTTTATGAGAGGTTGGCTCTACTGAGCAGAAACATAGTCTACCAGGTTTTGAAAGTGATGGTCTAATGCTTTTCAGCCTTAAGTCCTAACATTCATGGAATTAGATTGGTATCTTGCAACTTGCATGAAAAAAACAAACCAACATAACACAATGAAATATCTTAATGTTGCATCAATCATTAGAGTTGGGGATAAACTGAATAGACGTGTCACCAACTGCACTGGTTAGGCATGTGATAATTTTGTTTTGCTTGTCGGCAATAAGAACTGAACCTTAACCTTATCTTTCCTTCTGGGTACTGTGGGCTAGTATACTTTTTTGCACACACATTATGTGTTTATTGGCCTGTGATCATTGGTCTGGCACCAGTGAATATCCCTCCCTCCCTCATCTTTCTCTTATTTTTATTTGCATTTTCCATTACTACCCTTGTAATGTTAATAGGGACTTACTGGCCTGAAATATTTAAAAAGTAGGAATTAGTTTGAAATCTTGTAATTTTTGTGGGTTTATAATTTAGAGTTCAGTTATTAGCTAGGCTTTATGAGAGGTTGGCTCTATTGAGCAGAAACATAGTCCACGAGGTTTTGAACAAGGATCAAAATATCGTTTCGATGTATAGTTTCGGTCTGTTCGAAAATGGAAATGTTTCGGAAACGTTTCGGAAACATAATGAAAACGGAGTAAAAATTGGAAACATGTGGAAACATAACTTAAAATTTATTTATTTATACAAATAAGCCTATTTATTGAATATTTGTGCATGTTTAAGGCATATACATCATACTCATGATAAATGACACTAATTAATAATAAATGACATTAATTCATGATAAATGACATAATAGATATATACTATGTAATATTCACGAATTAGATAATTTGATGCAAATTACATATAAAATAAAAAATAAAACAAATAGCGATTTAAACTTATTATAATTAGTAACTTACTATTAAAATAGTTGTTTCTCTACACTTTATTTTCCCTACTCTTTTTCTATTATTTTAGGAAAAACAATAGAAATATCTTCTTGTAATTTTGAGTTTTAATCCTTGAAAAATAAATGGATATTATTTTTTACTAACTTCTAGAATTATTGTTGATACAAAAGAAATGTTTCTTCTGATTCAGTATGTTTCCATTAGTTTCGGTATGTTTTTACGGAAACAATTTTGTTTCTGTGGAAACATGGGAATTTCGATATTCCACTAGTGTTTCGTTTCGGTTCCCTAAGAAATGGAAACATTTCGGCCATTTCGATGGAAAAGAAACAAAATTTTGATCCTTGGTTTTGAAAGTGATGGTCTAATGCTTTTCAGCCTTAAGTCCTAACATTCATAGAATTAGATTGGTATGCTGCAACTTGCATGAAAAAAACAAACCGACATAACACAATGAAATATCTTAATGTTCCATCAATCATTAGAGTTTGGGATAAACTGAATAGACGTGTCACCAACTGCACTGGTTAGGCATGTAATAATTTTGTTTTGCTTGTTAGCAATAAGAACTGAACCTTAACCCTACCTTTCCTTCTGGGTACCGTGGGCTAGTATACTTTTTTGTTCACACATTATGTGTTTATTGGTCTGTGATCGTTGGTCTGGCACCAATGAATATCCTTCCCTCCTTTTTCTCTTCTTTTTATTTTCATTTTTCATTACTACCCTTGTAATGTTAGTAGGGACTTACTAGCTTGAAATATTTAAAAAGTAGGAATTAGTTTGAAATCTTCTAATTTTTGTGGCTTTATAATTTAGAGTTCAGTTATTAGCCAGGCTTTATGAGAGGTTGGCTCTATTGAGCAGAAACATGGTTTACTAGGTTTTGAAAGTGATGGTCTAATGCTATTCTACAAACCTCTCAAACAGTGAAGCTCAATCACAGTGACATTAAGCTCACTATTGCTATCATGGTAGGATTTGATGGGAACCTCAGTACCCCGCTAGGGAGGATTGACCTTCCGATCCCAGCAGGAGAGGGAAAGGGACAAAAGACAATGATGTCAGAATATATGGTTTTGAATGCCAAGTCCCCTTACAACGTCATAAATGACAGACCTTGGCTACATCAGATGGGAGCAGTCACTTGAACCCTCTACCAATGCTTGAAGTACGTCCACAATCATGCTGTTTATTCCATTAGAGGATGTCAACCGACCTCTCGAGAGTGTCATGCTCTCGCGCTCAAGGAGAAAGCCTCCAAATAACAATTATAGCACACTTGTGAATGCGTGGATCCAGACCTCATCCACACTCACGAAGCGAAAGGCTATCTTTCCAAAATTGATGAGCCTCTAAGCCCTAGACGAAGGGACAGCAAGGCCTAGCCCGTAGGAGAACCTATCAAAGTGCTTGTCAGCTCGAAAGAATAAGGGCGTTATCTACAGATCGGTTCAGACTTGACACCTGTTGAGCAAGAAGAGATGATAAAATTCCTAGGAAACAACCTCTCAGTGTTTGCCTGGGAAACAAAGGATATGGAGGGCATAGATCGAGACCTCATCACTCACAAGTTGATGGTAGATCCTGATCACCCCCTAGTAAGACAAAAAAGAAGGCCACTCGCTTTAGAGCGGCATCATATCATTAATGAGGAAGTCCAGAGGCTGCTAGAAGCCAAAATGATAAGAAAGGTATTCTATCCAGAATGGCTTGCTAACACTGTTCAGGTCAAAAAGAAAAATAGAAAGTGGAGAGTTTGTTTGATTATACAGACCTCAACATGGCTTGCCCAAAAGACAGCTTTCCACTACCAAGGATAGATCAGCTGGTTGATGCCACTACTAGACACGAACTCATGAGTTTCATGGATGCCTACTTTGGGTATAACCAGATCCAGCTGTACCCTCAAGACCAAGAAAAGACAGCATTCATAACCGAGCGAAGTCTCTATTGATATAGAGTGATGCCTAAATGTTGCTAGGGCAACATATCAGCGTCTGGTCAACAAAATGTTCAGTCCTCTGATCGGCAGTACCATGGAGGTTTACATTGATGACATGCTGGTCAAGAGCTTACAGAAAGGCAGCCACCTCTAGCATTTAGCTCAGACATTTGACATCTTGAAGCAACATAAGATGAAACTGAATCCTTTAAAGTGCACCTTTGGTGTAACCAAAGGGAAGTTCTTAGGGTACGTAGTCTCTCAGAGAGGTATAGAAGCAGATCTCATTCAGATTGGGGCATTCATTGGGTTGGAATCGCCGAAGACCAAGAAGGACATTCAGGCTCTGAACGACAGAATTGCAGCTCTGAGCAGATTTATCTCCAAATCCACTGATCGCTGCTTACCGTTCTTCAAAGCCCTAAAAGATAACAGAGCCCTACAGTGGTCAGAAGAGTGCGAAAAAGCCTTTCAAGAGTTGAAGGAATACCTAGCTTCCCTTGAACTCTTATCAAAGCCAGACCAAGGGGAAAAGCTACTCGTCTACCTTGCTGTCTTCGAAAACGCTGTCAGTTCTGTACTGGTCAAATAGGACAGGGGAGTTCAGAAGCCCATATTCTATGTCAGTAGAGCTCTTCTGGACACAGAGAAGAGATATCCCGAAATTGAGAAGCTAGCCTTTGCTCTAATAACCTCAGTACGGAGGCTCAGACCCTACTTTCAGGCTCATCCTATTGAAATTCCAACGGCCAATCTGCTGAAGTAGGTACTTCGAAAGCCAGAAGTCTCAGGACGACTGGTCAAGTGGGCAGTAGAATTGGAGGAATTTGACATATCTTATGTTCCACGGACCTCTATCAAAGGGCAAGCCTTGGCCGATTTCGTCGCCGAGTTCACCCCAGCACTACAAGATAGGGCACAGTTCTATGAAAGCTCTAGTACATGGCAACTTTATACTGATGGATCTTCCACCGACCATGGTTCTGGTGTCTGCTTGGTGCTACGTTCCCCTGATGGGCTTACGGCAGAAAAGGTAGTAAGTTTGGGGTTCAGAGCTTCTAATAATGAAGCAGAATACGAGGCCCTTATCCTTGGATTAAAGCTAGCTCTAGAATACGAGGCTCAGAACCTCGAGGTCTTCTTTGACTCACAACTGGTGGTAAGATAAATTATGGGAGAATTTTTCATCAAAGATGAAAGAATGCTTCGGTATTTAGAACTAGTGAAATTACTAAAACAGTCATTCCAAAAATTCACAATCCAGAAAATTGAAAGAGGTCAGAACTCCAGGGCTGACGCACTGGTGAATATGGCCTCCCACCTCCAGGCTGAAGAAGAATCCAAGCTGAAAATCTCCCGTCAGTCAGAACCAAGCATAAAAGAAGTCCAAGTTGCTCAAGCTACAGAGCAAACCCAGAGCTGGATGACTCCCATCCTCCAGTACCTGGAAGGAGGGCTCATTCCAAAAGATAAGAATAAGGCCAGAAGGATCCGAGTCAGAGCAACTCGGTATCTGATCTTGAACGGGAAGCTTTACAGAAGATCCTATTCACAACCCTTGCTAAGGTGTTTGACTCTAGAAAAGTCTTAGTATGTTCTGGCGGAAATACATGAAGGAATATGTGGAAACTATAATAGGGGCAGAACTATAGCCCACCGAGCTTTAACACATGGCTATTATTGGCTAAGGATGTTGAAGCAGGCGAAAGAGTACGTCCAGAAGTGCGACAAGTGCCAACGGTTCGCTCCCTACCAACACCAACCCCACCATGAGCTCATTCCTATTATCAGGCCATGGCTCTTTGCTCAATGGGGGATGGACATCATAGGCCTACTACCAAAGGCCACACCAAACAGGAAATATCTTTTGGTGGCCATTGACTATTTCTCCAAGTGAGCAGAAGCAGAGCCCCTAACACATATTACAGAGAAAGAAGTCAAGAACTTCACTTGGAAGAACATAATCTGCAGGTTCGGCATAGCACGTGTTATCATATCAGACAATGGTACTCAGTTTGCTTGCAAAGTTTTCAAGAAATTCTACCAAGACCTGTACATCAGTCAACATTTTGCCTCTCTAAGGCACCCCCAAGCCAACGAGCAAGCAGAGGTCACCAACCGAATAATCCTTGACGCTCTCAAGAAGAGGTTGGAAGAAGCCAAGGGAAAATGGGTTGAAGAACTCCTTGGAGTTCTTTGGGCCTACAAAACCACCAGAAGAACACCTACCTCTGAAACTCCCTTCTCACTTGCCTATGGTACCGAAGTGGTGATCCTTGTTGAGATTGGTATGCCTTCCCTGAGGACTGAAGCTTTCGACCAAGGGAGCAGTGATCAGCAACTTGCAGAAAACTTGGACCTACTTGAAGAAAAAATGGATCAAGCAAGGATCAGGATGGAAGCATATCAGCACAGGATGGCCAATAACTCTAAACTGGAGCTAAAACCCATCAGGTTTCAGGTTGGAGATCTTGTCCTGAGAAGGGTATTCCCAAATACTAAAGATCCCACTATGGGAAAGCTGTCACCCAACTGGGAAGGCCCTTTCAGAGTAACAAAGGTTGTCAGATCTACCACATACTGGTTAGAGAACATGGCTAGGAAACCTGTACCCAGACCTTGGAATGTAGAACACCTACGAAAATATTATCAATAAAGCTTTTCTCTCTTACATCCCTTCAGAAAAGTATTCTCCTCTAAATGCACAGACCCCCAGGTCTGGTCCAGTGTACTGACCCCTAAAGCCTTGTATCTATTACAAGTTCTTCAGGCCTGGTCCTCTAAATGCACAGACCCCCAGGTCTGGTCTAGCATGTTGACCCTTGAAATCTTGTATTCATTACAAGTCCTTCAGGCCTGGTCCTCTCAATGTACAGACCCCTAGGTCTGGTCCAGCGTATTAACCTCTGAAGTTTTGTATTCACTACAATACCCCCTGGTCTGGTCCATCGTAAAGAACAGACCCCTAAAAACCTTGCAGTTTGTGTAAGTGATACAGATCAGTTACTACAAATTCTGGTTCAGTTATTATGAAGCTTCCTGTTCAGGCCTAATCTAAAGAAGATTTGATCTTGGGAGACATGTTATTTACTCTTTAGATGAGCAAAGGTTTTTGATCAATTCAACTACTGTAAGTCTTCTTACCCAGTTATTATCAGTCTTGGTGGACAGACCTTGCTCATGAAAGTTTAGCTCAATTATCATTACAAGCCTCACGGATCAACATTTTAAGTCCTGGTGAGCACTAATTTTTATTATGAACAATTGATTATCATAAGTCATCCCACATATCAGGATCTTCGCAAGTCCTACTACTCAAAGCTACTCAGAACAAGTTCTGATTCAACTGCTTAATATGCTATGCTCGGAAGACAATTCTGATCATAATCAATTAAAAGGCTGTTCTACAATACACTCAGCTCATGAACATCTCTCTTTGCACTAACTACAAGCTTAAAAGGCTGAAGCCTAGGCTCATACTACAGAGCAACAATGACTTGGGATAGTACTGAATCTACTTAGCATCCACAACAATCCTCAGAATTTACAAATGTTGCAGTCCAGAAGGGTAAAGACATTCAAGCTTTGAAGAAATTTAATTTCATTGATAAAAGTATTCAAGTACATCAGTGATAAAAAATGAATAGCACGGAATATACAAAACAAGATCCTATTCTACTAGAGGAAGTTTAAAAGGAGTTGCTTCACCATCCTTGCTCGGGACCTTAGCATCGAGAAGAAGGGCTTCAGCACCTTCGATCAATGTAGATCAAAGTCTGAAAATTTTGCAAGAAGCTTGAACTTGAAGGAGTCATATCCGTGCTGAACCAACTCCCTACCCATTCCCTGGACTTCAGCCCTCATCTCCGCTTCAGTCTTTATTTTGGCAGAGGCAACCGAGTCTTGGAGTTTCTGATCATAAGCATACCGAAGATCGTACAACTCCTTCTGAAGTTCGTCTGCCTTCCGAGTGTGAAGATCTCTCTCGGATTCCAAGACAGCTAGAGAATTGAAAGCTTCTTTTAGCTTCTCTTCAACAGCATGAGCCGTAGACTGAGCTGTCCCGAGCTGCAGTCCGACTTCATCCAGCTCAGCTTGAAGTTTATCAACTTCTTTTGCGTTTAGAGGAGTCACCATCAAAGCAGCCAGACTATGTATACTCTGCAAAATATAAAGCAAACAAGTCAGAGCATGCCAAGTATATCACAAACAAGCAAAAGAAAGAAAAGGAAACCTTCAGTAGTTACCTTCATTTGGAGACTCATCATCTCGGTCATTAATTTTTTCGGCTTTTGCCCTCTATATCGATGAGGGCTCTTGGCCCAGATATCATCAAAAGCCTTTTTGGTGATCAAATAATCAGGATCTTCAGACGATTAGGGGGCAGTGGCAGTCGTCTTCCCCTTCCCAGTTCGTTTGCTCGGAACGGTAGGGGTAGGAGGGATTGTTGATATGGGGGTGGGGGCCTCCCTCTCATCCTCAGGCGGTGCACCTCCCGAAGAACTGGAAGCCAACCTCTTCTTCTTGCCTTGGAGGGGTTGTTTGGTAGAAGAAGGAGCCTCTCCCACCTTCTTATTGGAGGGCTCAGGAACCCATGAGCCCAAAATGGATTTCTTGATCTCCTCTGCACGCTTATTACCCGCCATCAGGTTCTCCTTGGTGACAATAATCGTGTGAGCTCGGTCTGGGGTCTAAAGGAGCTGATGGTACTGGTTCTGAAGGTAAGTGGTAAAAATGGACCTCCTACAAGCACTTTTATCTGCACGGGAAATACAAACACATTGGTTAATAAGCAGCTCGGAAGTAAGATATACAACAACAGAAGCAGAACTATAATGAAAGAAAGGGGTCTCACCCTTAAACCCCGTACTTCGGGGGAATGTCGAAGTCTGACCTTGGAAGTCCTCCATTTCCCATCCTCATCCTATAAAGAAGTACCATTTCTTCCAAGTCTTGTTGGAAGTGGGTAGAGAGGAAAAGGGTCTGAACCCTTTATCAAAAAACATGTAAAAGAGGCCTTCCGACCTCATATATTTCAGATCCATATTTGTACGGATTAAATCGAGGGACACGTCTATATTGTTTTGGTGCCCTAGCACTATAAACCCTAGCAGATACCTCTAACTATTAAGATTTAGGTCAGCAGGGCAAGTGTTAAACCAACAGAAAAATTTCCAACCAGGTCCGGAAGAGGGAGCCTCAATCTCATCTCGAACCAAGCGAGATAGACACAAATTTTGCCTTCTTCAACATCATATGGGTGATCTAAGGCGCTCAGTACCCTACATGTAACATTTGAGGGGAAGTTATATTTCCCCCTCAGTTCATCTATTAAGCTCTGTGTAACGGCACTTTCACCCTCTTCTCTCTGGGAAGGCCTATCAGAAGTCTCTTTAACCCTATTTCTGAATTCCAAGAAAGCATCTACTATTCTAACCTTCGAACTAGAAGGGGACTCTTCTGACCTATTTTCGGCATTACCAGAGGGATTACTATTTACGGTTCAAGTACGAGATGGCACAATCGTCTCCGAAGAGCTTCTTGCGCCATCAAACAGAGATGGGAGCTTCAAGCAATAAGGACTCATCACGATTCATTAGATGTTCTGGTTCAACAATGACGGGATTTCTTCTTTTCTTTCGAATGCAGTGAAAATGGTGAGGGAAATGGCGTACTAAACCTTTCCCTCTCTTTATATATGATTTCAAAATATGGGCCCAACAAGCCGAACCGTCATGACTGTTATAGGCAATGATGGCTTCGAAAGCCTAACCATCAGCTGCGCAATAAATGACGCACCAACAGTCGTCTTGAAAAACGAGAAGACAGAACGCGTGGACTTTCCAGGAGCTCGTACCCTATTTACGCTCTGAGCTCAAACTAGGGCTTAAGGGGGGGGGGAGTAACTGATATACCACAAAGTAACAGACCAGTCTTTATGTGACACGTGTAACTACAAAACACCCGAAGCTCGACCATTCAGAGCAGGGTTAAACACTTGGCCTCTAGGGCCTTCAAGTTTGAGCACAGACTTTCAGAGCATTTAATAGGGTTCAGAGCTCATCACCGCCTTAAACATCCTACCGAGCAAAGGATAAGGAAACAATCTTCACCAAAGAAACTGCCACTCACGAATATCTCTTAAAGCGTAGTATCCAACATGATAACTGCTATTCTCCGATGATCGAATCCCTACTTCTATGGCTCCAAATCCTAATCAACTTAGAAAGCCACGACCTATAAATTAAACCCTAAAGGTACGCTTTATTTTCTATGCTCATTCTTTGGTTTACATTACAGTCTTTCAATTCAGTTTATTGACTTAAGCATCGGAGCGGCTACCGCCGGAGCCAATCCGGTAGCCCTCTGATCCTTATCTTTGAGTGTTTTTCAGGCAACGGAGTTCGGAGCCCTTACCGACCAAAAAGTGCAGCATCAAGAACTGAACCTTAACCCTACATTTCCTTTTGGGTACCGTGGGCGAGTATACTTTTTTGCACACACATTATGTGTTTATTAGCCTGTGATCATTGGTCTAGCACCAATGAATATCCCTCCCTCCCTCCTCTTTCTCTTCTTTTTATTTGCATTTTCTATAACTACCCTTGTAATGTTAGTAGGGACATAGTGGCCTGAAATATTTAAAAAGTAGGAATTAGTCTGAAATCTTGTAATTTTTGTGGATTTATAATTTAGAGTTCAGTTATTAGCTAGGCTTTATAAGAGGTTGGCTCGACTGAGCAGAAACATAGTCCACCAGGTTTTGAAAGTGACGGTCTAATGCTTTTCAGCTTTTAAGTCCTAACATTCATGGAATTAAGTTGGTATGCTGCAACTTGCATGAAAAAAACAAACCGACATAACACAATGAAATATCTTAATATTCCATCAATCATTAGAGTTTGGAATAAGTTGAACAGACGTGTCACCAATTGCACTGGTTAGGCATGTGATAATTTTGTTTTACTTGTCGGCAATAAGAACTGAAGCTTAACCCTACCTTTCCTCTGGGTACTATGCTAGCACTAATTATGCTACAGTGATTTTGATGATAAGAAATTGGGTCTTCTCTGATACTTAGATTCCAGCAATTTTTTCAATACACTTTAAATGTGTCCCACGTGTCACTCATTCAAAAGTGGATAGAATTGAAGGATTCCATCAGTGATAAATTTTGTCATGCTCGATAAAAACAAAAGTCATGACGAGACAAGAATTAAGAGGTACTGATCATATGAACTTAATAATATATAGTATCAAGACCTTAACACACTTTTATGAGAAAGTAAACATTACAGTTAAGAGCAAATATATAAGACAATGAACTGATTTGCAAATCCAAGAGCCATCTTTCTTTATTTCCTGAAATTCCATTCAATTTCTTTTTTATCTTGCACAATTTTAGTGAGAAAAGAGATTAAAGCAAACTAGACTCCACTCAGTTTCTTTTTATTTGATCCAATTTTAGTGAAAGAGGTAAAGCAAACTAGATATTATTATACATAAGCATGTGGAAATGAAGCTTCCTCCATGGACTCTGGTGGGTCCATTCTGATTTATCTTCCCCTTAAGGTTGCATTAACCTTATCATGTCATTCACTACACCTAATTTTGTAAAGAAATTTCTATGCAGTTAAATTTGTCAAAGCTTCTTTTGTAAGGACATCTGCTAGCTCAATATTCATACAGTAAGGATTCTGTACTACTCTGTTGTCCAGTTGTAAGTTCTAATATCATCACAGTAATCTCTGTATTACCCACTGTGGATTAGTGAGCATCCCTTGTTAAGTTATTAGTACTCAGCTACTTAACAGGTTCTCTCTCTCCTCTTCTTTTGATTTACTTTCTCCATTCCTATCCTTGTGATGGTAGCAGGTCCCTCCTCCTAAAAAAAAAAGGGAGACATCAACGAACCATTATTAGAGTAGAAAATAAGGACTTGATAAATTGTAAACCTACTTGACAGAGAAAAATGTGCAAAATCTTGTGGCAAAGTTTCTGGATCTGTTTACTTATTGGTGGTAGATTGTTAATGTCAATTTTTGTCTAATGCCATATATATCATAGTACATTTAAATATTTCAAGGACCTGATCTAGCTTATAAACTATAGCATTTGAATGATACAATCCTTACCCAGTTTCCTTTAAACATGACAACTTTTTGTCCAAACAATGATGGTCAAAGATTTCACTATTTATTTATTTATTTATTTATTTTTGTGTGGTTACAACAGGAAAAGGAAAACAGAAGACATAAAGCCTAGTTGGCTGTAACATACGGCGCCATGGCCAGATTGGCTAGAAGCAACCTGAGAAGCACGGATACGGATACATGATACGGACACGCATACACGTTATTTCTCAAAAAAGTAGGACACGGATAAGTTAGAGACACGTTAAATATATATAATTTTTTTATATTTTTATATGACCATATAATAAAAACCTAATGTTATTTCAATTAAAATTGGCATAAAAACACACAAATTTTTAAAAATATTATTAAGATATTAAAATAATAAAGTCATTAAATAAAAAATAAAATACTTCTTCATTTAATCATCAACATTCATGATTCAAATGTCCGGACACGTGTCCGGGAAGTGTCTGAGAGTGTCGGTGTCTGATACGTATCCGACACAAACACGCTAATTAAAATAGAGTGTCCGTACTTCATAGGAAACAACATTTCCACCTTGGGGGGGGGGGGGGGGGGGGTTGAAGAAGCACCAGGTTGGAATCCAGTTCACCGCTAAATTGAACCCATCAGTCATCTTCTTTACCCTCCCCTTTCTGTCAAGTTAAAAGTAAGGGTGAGTACCTGCTTTATAATGTTATGATGTTTACTTGCATTTTAATAGCATGATAATTAATATTGCTCGTTAGTGTGAGACTATTGGAACTCATTTTTCCTGCATCAGGCAATTTCTCTCAACTTCCTCAGAAAACTTCAACATTACAGAAAATACTAAAATTTTATTTTCTTGTATAACTCTGATCCTGTCAAAGCAGAACCTTGGAAAACAGTTAACTAGTTGATGTAGAACAAGTGACAGAAGAATATATGAAGCAATGGGAGCGTAGGAAGTCCAATTACAAGTCTAATTGACTTCTGATGGTTGTTAAAACCATTTTTGTGATGGTAACCTCCATTTAAGCATACCTGAAAATCCTATATTTGATCAGAGACGGCTTGACGGTCAAAACTCATTGTTTTGCTGTGACTCAAGCTACTTTTCAGCCAATTGCGCGTTGTTACTATTTTGAAAAGTTTTGTTTTTGCAATTACTTTGCGTAGGAAATTCAGATTGAGTTGTAATTGTTTTGCATAGGAAATTTGGATTGAGATCCCAAAGTGATCCGATTACTCACTGGTATCACTTTAGAAGGGGTTCACTTTTGGTTTTCAAAACTATTTCCTGGGCAACAGAGTTGCACAAAATTACACTCTATAAAGGCCTTTTTTTTTTTTTTTCTCCTTTTCTTTTCTGGGTCATTAGTAGAATTTGAATCCCCAATTCAACGCACTACTGCAGATGCTTTTACAACCATGTTAGAAATACTATGGCAATCTCTTAAAAGATTTTATTTTTTCACTCGGATCTCTTGAAAGATTCATTTTTTTTTTTGTTTTGTTCTTTGAAATAAATTACGTGTTTTCTTCTTTTTATTTTTATTTTTATGTACATAAAGAATCTCTGCACTTCCCTTATGCACATTAAATCTTTGAGTTACATCCACCTTTATAGGCTCAGCATGAAGTTTTTTCAAGATGTTACATTTTTGCAAGAAACCATAGCCAAGAGTGGTCTGTAAACATAGTTATTGCATATGCTTAGCATCATAAGTGGGATTCTAACATATATTTCCTGATACATATATTTTAAAAAGTAGGAATTAGTCAGCCATCATGTAATTCTTGTGGCTTAATTTAGTGACAGTTCAGTTATTGAGCTTAGGCTTTGTTATAGGTTAGCCTCTTCTGTGCAGAAACATAGTCCCTTAGGTTTTGAAAGTGATGGCCTAATGCTTTTCTGTTACCTCGTACTTATCCGATTGTTTGTCTCTGTCGGCAATAAGTGAGGACAAGCTGAATAGATGTGTTACCAATAGGCATGTGTTTGTTTTTTTGTTCATTTGCTATAATAATTGAACCTTGACCCTACTCCTCCCTTCAGATACAATGTTACCACTTGTTGAGTGGACAAATTTCAATAGAGGTTTTCTCATGCACGGAAGGGAGGATGGGGAGGGGGAGGGGTGTGGAATGAAAAATTTTCAAACACTATCCCTTAAATTGAATGGTCTCATTCATTTTTATATAGCATTTGAAGGTAGCAATTTATTAGTTTGAATTAATTCATTTGAAAAAAAATGATTATCACATAAAAGATAATGTTTAAAATAATGAATTGAATCATTTCAAGAGGCCTAAAAATGATTATATAGAAAGGAATATGGTGAGCTTTTCTATTTTTGTGAATGGTTCTATATAAGATGATAAATTTTTTATATTAAAATATTATATATTAAATCCAATTAGGCCTATGATAAACAATGTTTATGAAATAAATAGATCATTTTCTATTTTAAGTACATTTTACAACAATATTGTTCAAAAATGATGCACAGTATCTATGCTTCTTGTGACTGTCTTGTCTATATATAGTAAGAGGTGAAAGAGCCTCCTTGCCATACAACTCGCAAAGGGGAATTGGTGTTACACAGTTCCATAAAAAAAAATGATGTCTTCCTCTGCTTTCCTCTCTCTCTTCTCACTTCTCTTGGTAAGCATTTCTCTTAAAGAAGCAATACTAAGGAAACACTTCCCATCCTTCTAATTTCTAGGTCTTCTTGTACTCAGTTATGTTTTCATCTAAACAACAGAGGACAAGAAAAAAAATGGGGTTGATTATAAAATATGAAATATGACTTCTGTGATTTGTTTGTGGAAACTAATTGGTAAATTAGTTTGGATTCTTGATTTTGAGCAGGTTGCAGGTACTGTTGTTGCAAGAATAGAGCCTGGGAAGTACGGGAAGATTGTTATGAAGACTCGGCCAATCCCAGAAGCAAGTCAAGTCCTTGATCATCCAGACTCAGGGAAAAAGGAGCATTTTGGCTATGAAAAACAGGACCCAATTAGAGAATACTGGAATAGTGCTACTGGAAACCAGCCAATGCCCGAAGCCATTCTAGGCCTTGTTGGTTTAGAAACAGGAAAAGGTGACCATTTTGTCAAGAACTTTAATACTGTTAACGATGCCGCTAGTCAGGCTCAGTATGCATATGGTGCTCAGAAGATATCAACCCGAGGCTAAAAGAGAAAAGCCTTCTTCTGGTAGCAACTCCGTGCCAGGGCACCGATAACGTCAAACCAATTACATCATTGCAAGGTGCGAGAAGAGTTAGATGTATACAATCTTACTTTTGCAAGCAGAATAAATGTCTTTGGTTATGTGTGTAAGGTAGTGTTCAAGTTGTTATTCTAAATGTCCATGGTTTTAAATCTTTCTAACTTTAAAATGCTTTGTCAAATGTTACTCCTGGAAATTAATTTGAAAGGGAAACAAAATTGAAAGTCCTCTCCAAATTGCTAGTCATGGTTACACTTCAGCTGTTATAAAAGGTAAGTTTGTCCCAGTAAGTGCAGGAAATTCAAGACTTGCCCAAAAAAAAGAAAAAAAGGGAATTGCGGAAGATTTTTATAAAAATCTAATTGGTCAGACAGTACAATTTATTCAATTTCCTTGTAATATCTGTCCAGGATGAAGTGACTGGAAAACAGCATGATGGACCCAATTTAATATTTACATGAACATTCTTTTCTAGCAGACATGGCCCCCTTTGGTTTGTAGAATTAGTGAAGGAAAAAAAACTAAAGCAAAGGAGCATTTTCTCCAGTTTGGTTATCATTTTAAATAGGAAGAAAAATAAAAATACTAACACAAGCACAAAAAAAAAAGAAGTAACTTTTATAATTTTTGTTTTTTACTTAAAAAAAAGTAAAAGTATGTTTGATAACTATTTTTTAATTTTTTTTATCTCAATAATAATTTTTTTTAATGTATTAATTAAAATCATTCTTTAAAAATAATTTCGACATCATAGTGGTGGCGGCAACACCGGTGGTGGTGGTTGTAAGCCTGAAATATGTTTTTGAAACAAATATATATATATATATATATATATATATATATATACACTGTTACAAATAAATTAAAACAGAATGTAAAACAGATAAATAGAATGAATAAACAGAATGCAGAAACATTGTTTAACTCACTGTTATTGAAAATCTAAACCTTGTGAAATTCACAATTTCCTTAAAACGAATTTGCTCCCTCTCGGTGCTCAAAGTGATGAGCAATCGTCTCCCAAGATAGAACGGATTTCGATTCTAAAGAAGTAGCACTTCAATCTTTAGAACCCAACGAACACAACAATGGCAGCACTTCAATCTTTAAAACCCAATGAACACAACAATGGCAGCACTCGAATTTGACTTATGCAGAAAGAGAGAATGTGATAATTGGAATAAATGAATGCAATGCGGGTCTGGGTATTTATAGGCTTTTTCATGACTGTTTGGTACAGGCGCATTCGTGAAAAAGACGACTATTCGGTCAAACCAACGTAATCGCAAAACGACGGCGTTTTGGACTTCCAACGGTAACCATACGCACGTTGCAAAACGACAGCATTTCGGAATCCCAATGGTAACTTAAATGCATGTTTAAAACGATTGCGTTTCTGGTTTGAAAAATTTAAATAAATTTTCTCTAAAAAGATATATACACAGCAAACCCAAGCCCAAGCCCAAGGCGGTGGCGCACACGTGTGTGGTGAACCAAGCATGTGTTAGGTCCTCCCCTTTCCACAAAATTGTGGTGCCTTTTGGGACTCAAATCCTCCTTCAAGGTATGTGTATATATACTAATTAAAAGCCTTGTACCTATCCTATGTGGGACACATGCTTTTTGTACAAGGTTCAAGCTTTTGTTACCATTTTTAAGTAGTGATGTTTAGAGGCAATTTCTCATTCATTTTTTAATGGTTTTGAGCAACCCAATAAATAATCTTATCTCCTCTTGGAGGAGAATATATTCTCGTGTGAACCCACTAAAATTAATTTGTGGGACCCACTTTAATTTTAACTCAAAGATAACTAATTATAATGCTCAAACCCATTTTTTGAACAGTGGTTGTGTGCCAATTCGAACAAAGAAAGCAAAAATCAAACTTGTTATTTATCAATGGTAAAAACTTTTTGCTTTTACTTAAAAAATACTTTTTTTTTGTTGCTCGTTTTTGTTTTATTGATTTTTTAAAGTATTTTTTTCCTGCCAAACTAAATAAAACTTTTTATTTATTTTTTCTAAAATAAGTAAAAAAGTATTTTAAAAAAGTGTTATCAAACTGACACTTTAACTTTAACTTTATATTTCAGTGCTCTTTTATTTTCCCTGATTTCCATCCATTTTTGAGAAATTTTTAATTTTAAGAGAGAGAATATGTAGGAATCGTTTTATCTTTATCTTTATCATTTCCTTTTCCTCACTCTCTTCTTACTTCTCTTGCTTAGTGTGAAGTTGAAAGCTTGTAGGAGGTCATCCAATCCAACATTGAAAATTCACTGGTTATAATGCTATTTAGATATATATGTAAGCACAATTAGATTACAAGATAGTAGTACCAGAACTTCCATACACACATCTCGCTCATAATGACACTAATACCTCCTTAAAACAGCTCCGGAAGTTGGCCACTCTTGCTCTCTTCAAAGAGGAGGTCACTTAAAAAGGACTGACATTAATCAAAAAGCTATGAGTAATTATACAAACTTCTTTTTAAACTTTAGACAAATGTAGATTTGATTACATCAATATTTCTTGTTAATACTATCATTGACACTGTTAATAGAGTTCGAACATTTATAGAACAAAAGTAAATATTTTTGTGAAAAATATTAAGGACAAGTTTAAAATTTTGGAAAGTTTAGATGTTAATGGATCAAACAAACTACTTATCAAATGAAATGGAGCTAATTCAGTTGGTCATCATGTTCTTTTTATTAAGGGAGGTTACGGTTTCAAGTCTCACTCTCTTCATTATGAGAATATCAATATTATTTTTACCTAGTTATGATGATTTGTATGTCTAAGGGTCATATTTGAGAGACTCTTGTTAGGTTCGATTGATTTGTTTGTTTGTTTGTAGTTATATAATATGTAATATTGCATTGATCGATTGATTGCAACACCGAATGTTCAAATTTGATTGATTGTAATATCTACCATTTTCGTAAAAAAAACTATTTGTCAATATTTGTTAATCATATTACGAAGAATTTATAACAACATATAATAGGAGAGGTTAATGTAATTAGTCGGGCATAAAAAATATTGCATACAATTATAAAAAAACAACGCAAAAGGTTACTCATTCCTTTTATTCTTAACAAACATATAAGTCTCGTATGAACGACTAAATAAAAATGTCGGATCGGATAAGAAATAAAATTTAAAAGGATATTAAATATCCCATTCTAGTATTTAAGACATGCCCGGATAAAAAGTCCAAATATCTTGTTCTATTTCAATTCTATATTTAGATCGATACAATTATTATTAAAAATAATAAAATATTATCGAAATTAAATCTTATGTGATATTAAATTTGTATTCTTAATCATATTTTTTATGAGATTTTAAAAAAATTAAATTCCTAAAGTATATTTTTCAAAATATATGTTTAAAAATTTAAAAAACAAAAGTTAAGAATAATAGAAAAATAAGAAGGGTTCAACAAATTCAATAATTTATTGGGTATAAATATTAATAAAATGGATTACTAATAAATGTAAGAAGTCAAAAAATAGTCAGTATATTCAAAATCTATTTAATAATTTAAAAGTGTCATCAACATAAATGATAATATGTTACGCAAATTTATGAGTAAAGCAATAGTGGTTGTTAAAAGTAATCTCTTATATTTTTTATATTTTTTTCCTTGTCATAGGACTATAAGAGAGTGATTGAAAATTTTTATTTTACTTCTTATATCATTGAGCATGGGATAAAAATAATTATTTTTATCCCATTGGTAAGATATAATTATAATTAATTTCATCCTAAGTAAATATTTAAACATCAAAGAGGATATCACTTATTCTATTCTATTATATTATTTCGTCAAACAAACATCACCATATTCTCTATATAAGTAATGTTTTAAAAATTGGACCGATTGAACCGAGACGGTGGAATGCCGGTCGATTTAATCTTTAAAATATGTTAAAGTTTAACATGAAAATCAGTGTGAGACGAAATGTTTTAAAAATTAGACCGATTGAACCGAGACGGTGGAATGCCGGTCGATTTAATCCTTAAAATATGTTAAAAGTTTAACATGAAAATCAGTGTGAGACGAAATGTTTTAAAAATTGGACCGATTGAACCGGGGATTGGTCCGTTACCGGTCGGTTTAATCCTCGAAATACGATGAAGTTGTTAGTTTAACATGAAGAATCAGTGTTTTTTTTTTTGGGACAAAACCGGCCGTGGGGCTGGCGTTCACGTTACGCGAGAACCGCCCGGTTAAGCGACCTTTCTTCTCCACCTGATAATCGACGCACAGTGCTCTCTGTGAACAACAACCTGCGAGGTTGCAACTGTTGCTGGATTTGGGTAAGCTAGATGCTTCCATGTTTCTTGATTCTCTCTAACAAAACTCATTATCTCACTCTCTCTATCTCTATAACAGTTAGGGTTTCGTTTCAACTTTCAGGATATTGAGTGAGGATTTTTTTGGATTCTTCAGGGATTTGGTTCTAATTATTTTTGTCACCTGCTTTATAAATTGGTAGATTTGGAGTTTCAACTGGATAAATTCGTCCCTTGATGCCAACAGTCAAGTGTTCAAAATTGATGAGAGCTTCTCCAATCTTATAGGTACGATCCCTTACAAATATTTCTCTCCGTTTGTTATGCCTTTCGATTCTGAAATTTGATTATCATTAATCAAATTGAACATAATATGAATCTGGTATTATAATCACATAGAATATGGTACAGTAGGATTAAGGTATTATAATCACATAGTTAGAATGTGACGAGAAATTTCAGCTTAATTGAGACACTATAGATCATAGACTAGATCAATGTCATCAGGATCACCAGACCAGACTGTTCTGGTTCATAGAAAAGTAAAGGGACACAGTATGCTACATAGAATATGATACAATAGGACATAGAATTTGATGAGAAACTTCTAATTAGGCAAGTTCTTTTTCTTTTTTAAGTATGCAAAAGGAGATGAAGTTCAATTACTTAGAAGCTAGAATCTTATTGTCCGTTTACTTTTGGAATCCAATTGTACTCATGATGTGCCATGGTTGTTTCCTTTTATTGTCCTCCTAAATGCTCTCAATTCTATAAGAACTCTGTTTATGATTCTTGATGTTTTGTCATATAAGAAAAGTAAGGGAAGAATAAGGAAATTTTATGAAATGTCAAATTTAGTCGTTTGGAACCAAAGTGTTTCTAGTTTTGAAACATGCGTTCCAGAACACTAGTCACTTGGGCATATAAGCATTTTCTTGTAACTGTGAACTAGATCGAGGTTCTTCACTTAGTGGATAGCATCAAGGGTCAACACTGGTTGATACTCCCTCTCAAAGTGGTCAAAGATGCCTAAGTAGGCTGAAGAGACCTTACATCTATTAAACATTTATATTTAATAACAAATGTTTACTTCAAGGAAAATATTGTCTGCATTTCTCCAGAAACAAAAATACCGTTGACAAGAAAGAGATGAGAGACAACGCACCTACAAGCATTTATGCCAATACAAAAGTATGAACTCAATTTTACTAATGTATAAAGGTACACAAGAATAAAATAAGAAAAAGAACAAATATACAAACTTTGCATTCTCACCCAAGACATGCAATCATAAATTGCCAATACAGAGTAGGTGCTCCCACCAGGGCAGTTCAAATAAACCTGACATGGTATAAGACAGTCATGATTCATTACTACAAAGAACATGGTTCTGGTATTGAGATGTAGCACCAATATCTGAATTTTAATAATGTGGGACTATACAATAAGACAAAATATACCACACCAGAATATCTGCATCCTCATGAATAGTTGCCAGGGTTACAAGCTGTGATATAACTCGCTGAGCCACCTGTGAGTTGATTGGCTGTCCAATGAAGATAATGCGATTCCTGAATAAAACAGTTGAAAGATCCAAAGGACCTCCTGGGGTCATCACAGCTCGCATCATGGGTGGATTCCCCCTTTTGGCTTCTACTGCACCATAACTATTTACAAAAAAAAATATTATGAACTTAAACTTCTATTGAATGGTGATATTTATAATAAATCAAAAAATAATTACAAAATATATTGCACATATGAAATAGATAGAGCACGAAATATTTATCTGATTAACAGAGCCTGGTTGCATGTAACTTGTGTGCTAGATTTTGTTATGATATTGGGGGGTGGGTGGGGGAATTGCATAGCCGCAATGTTTTTCACCTGAACCCAATTCCTTTTTATGCTTAATACATGTACACTGCAATAATCATTTCAGAATTTCCATGTCATTGTTGTGACAGTTGAATAGTATTTTAGCAATAACATTAGCAAACAAACTTAATAAGCCAATTCCACTTGAGTAGCAGGCGACCATAAAGAAACCACCTAGACACCGTGAAATTCATCAGAGTTTGACATGTCCTAAGAGGTATAAAGACAAATTGAGCATGCACACCAACAAATCAATGAAGTATCTACGAGAAGCACACTTTACAGTTTTGGGCTACAGCCTGGAAAGTCTTGCATTTCTCCTCCAGCTGTTGAAATCCATAATTTTGTGCTTAAAGTTTAATACAAATAGTGATAGTTTGCAAAGAACAATCAATATTTACACCCTCATCAATCACAACAAGAAATGAGCAACATGGATATCAGAATCATGCAGCTAAATCTTTCAACTAGCGTTGGTCCAAAATCTCTAGCTTATATTTTCCCATATGTCCTCAAATTTCCATGAATTAATTTAACCTCTATTGGGCGTGAAGCTTAACTCAAAGGTGAAAAATAAAACTCTGACATTATTATAAACATTTCAAGCCTATAAAATGTTGTTGCTGTTTTGGAAGATGATATACTCATCACACTAAATACTAATAATTCAAACACAGAGAAAATAGGCATCAATTTTTTTTTATAAGTAGAGAAGTTAGGTATCAGTAGAATTGAGTTGATTCACTCTGTTATTTGAACCTCTGGCCCTATTTAGCCATGCTCAAAAGCAGGACGAAACCAGTTTTGTGAAAAACAGATAAAATATAAACATAGACAATTTCATCTCCAAACAGTTTCACATCAACTCTAATCTATCCAGTATCTTTGTTTATATAACTTAAAAGTTCACAAAATTGTCATAGAGTATTGTGTCTTGACACATTCATTCTATTTAAATGAATCTTTTATTAATCTATTTTTAAGCTAGAGAGTTAGCAATTGAACTGCAAGGTCGAAACAATGTAATATTTTAGTGATTTGAATTTGTATCCAAGAAACTTGGTTGAAACACTAAAGTAAGGCACATGATTTAGACAAAATACCGATCAGTAACTATATGCATGTGTACAGTACACAAGGCACTGCATGGGCAGAAGCAATAAACCTTTGCTTAGTAGTAGCACCGAAGTCCTGGTCATCGAGCTTTAAAGGTAGTCCACGTCTTTTACTAGATAATCCTGGAAACAAAGTAACATTTAATCAAATAATTACTCTGTTCACATGGGCACACACCTAAATGCAAGCACAAATACCATTGAATATTATCCATATATACATAGATGAATCATGTAAAGGAAGATAGAAGAATAAATGAATAATGATTGAAATTTTCATCAATATAAACCAGAATTCAAAACTAGGGCGACCTGACTCGGATTAATATAATATTTGAATGAATTTAGAGGTGCGGTACTTCGTATAACTGTGTTTCAATCAATTGAGCTGCAAGTGAGCCACCTGAACAAAATTGTAAGCTGAGTTCCGAGTCTTAGGATTTTCTTTCACAGTAGAGAAACTAAATAAATATTAAAATTGAATTCAACTCCATAAATTTTGCATTGGAAAAATACCAATTTTTGATGAATCACTGTAAGGACTTGGCAAGGCAGAGACAATTGATCTCGCTGAGTTTCTGTGGAAAGCAATTAGAAAATTATCAGAAACAAGTATCAAATATAATAGCAATCGAATTAGTCAGCAAATATATGCAATTGAACTATATACATGTATATGAGTACCTATGGGAAAATAATGGAAGTGGTGACGCTCTGTGCCGAGAAGCGATCGAGAAACTTGAAGGCGCTGAGATAGCTGATGCCACCATGCCGCAGCTGGAGAGAGAGAGAGAGGTTCTGGTTTCTGAAGGGATAGACAAAAGGCGATGCGACTGCTTTTGCCTACTGGTAGTGGTAGTGTTAATGGGGCCGAACGATGTTCAGAGAAGCCCACTTCTACTTCTACTGCAGCGTCTGTGGCCCAGCAATCTTTAAAAAAGGCCAGCTCTAGTGCAGCGCCTCGATTCCATTTAGCCCAATTCCAAAGGCCATCAAATCTTCTTCCGATGGAAATCGATTATAAATTTATAAGCTTTGAAGGGCATAATGACACTAATACCCCCTTTAAAGAGATCTAGAAGTTGGCCACTCGTACGCTCTTCAAAGAGAAGGTCACTTAAAAAGGACTAACATTAATCAAATTACTTCACATTATAAACTATGAGTAATTAGATTATATACTATGAGTAATTATATTAACCTCTTTTTGAACTTTAGACAAATGTAAATATGATTATATTAATATTTCTTGTTAAAGCTATCATTGAAACTGTTAACAGAGTTCGAGCAATTACGAAACAAAAGTAAATATTTTTGTGAAAAATACTAAAGACAAGCTTAAAATTCTGAAAATTTTAGATGTTAATAGAGCAAACAAACTACTTATCAAATGAAATGAAGCTAATTCAGTTGGCCGTCATGTTCTTTTTATTGGGGGAGGTTGCAGTTTTAAGTTTCACTCTTCTCATTACGAGGATATCAACATTATTTTTACCTAGTTATAAGTTAAGATGATTTGTATGCCTAAGAGTCATATTTGAGAGACTTTTGTTAGGTTTAATTGATTTGTTTGTTTGTTTATAGCTATATAATATGAAATATTGCATTGATCGATTGATTGCAACACTGATTGTTCAAATTTGATTGATTGATTGTAATATGATATCTACCATTTTCATAAAAAAAACTATTTGTCAATATTTGTTAATCATATTACGAAGAATTTATAACAACATATAATATGAGAAGTTAATGTAATTAGTCAGGCATAAAATATATTGCATACAATTATAAAAAACAAAGCAAAAGGTTACTCGCTTTTTCTATTCTTATCAAACATATAGGTATCATTTGTACGACCAGATAAAAATGTTGGATCGGATAGTATATGTTCGGATCGGATAAGAAATAAAATTTAAGTGGTATTAAATATCTCATTCTAGAGTTTAAGACATGCTCGGATAAAAAGTTCGGATATCTTGTTCTATTTCAATTCTATATTTAGATCGATACAATTCTTAACCTTTGTTTTTAAAATTTTTAAACATATATCTTGAAAATATATATTTTAAGAATTTAATTTTTCTAAAATCTCATAAAAAATATTATTAAGAATACAAATTTAATAATTTATTGGATATAAATATTAATAAAATGGATTACTAATAAATTTAAGAAGTAAAAAAATAGTCCGTATATTCAAAATTTATTTAATAATTTAAAAGTGTCATCAACGTGAATGATAATATGTTACGAAAATTTTAAGTAAAGTAATAGTAGTTGCTAAAAGTAATTTCTTACATCTTTTATATTTTTTTTTTTGTCATAGGACTATAGAAGAGTGATTGAAATTTTCTATTTTACTTCTTATCTCATTGAGCATGGGATAAAAATAATTTCACTAAGATTATTTTTATCTTATATTGGTAGCATATAATTATAACTAATTTTATATTAAGTAAATATCTAAACATAAAATAAAATATCACTTATTTTATTATACTCTGTTATCTCGTTAAACAAAAACAGTCATATTTCTTTTAAGTGGTGTTTTAAAAATTAGACCGGTTGAACCGAGACGGTGGAATGCAAGTCGATTTAATCATTAAAATATGTTAAAATTTAACATGGAAATCAGTGTGAGACGAAATGTTTAAAAAATTGGACCGATTGAACCGGGGATTGGTCGGTTACCGGTCGGTTTAATCCTCAAAATACGTTAAAGTTGTTTAAGTTTAACTGGAAAAATCAGTGTGTTTTTTTGGGGACAAAACCGGCGGTGGGGCTGGCGTTCACGTTTCGCGAGAACCGCCCGGTTCAATTAACAAAAAAGCCTACCTTTCTTCTCCACCTGATAATCGACGAACAGTGCTCTCTGTGATAAACAACTTGCGAGGTTGCAACTGTTGCTGGATTTGGCTAAGCTAGATGCTTCCATGTTTCTTGATTCTCTCTTAACAAAACTCATTATCTCACTCTCTCTATCTCTATAACAGTTAGGGTTTCGTTTGATTATCCATTAATCAAATTGAACGTAATATGAATCTGTAGTTGTGTGCCTAAAGAGAGTCATTTTGGTTTTTTACTTTGTATGGTTGTTGTCTGTTGTGTAGTGAAGCCCAGAATTATTTCTTGAATCTATAATTTGTATGTGTGTGTGTATAAAATCCTTAATCTGTATATATAATCTGTAATCTGTAACATAGTGTGGTTGTAATCTGTATATATAATTCGTCACCTGTAATTCTCTCTTTGTTTCTACCTTTGTTATGATCTTTAATCTGCATTTATTCAATGGAGGTGAAATCAAACCTAATTCAGCAAAGTGCAAAGTTCGATTCCCCTGTAATCTCTATATTTAATCTACATATATAATCTTGTTTGGTATTTATTTTTCAATTTGTAAATTATCTTTAGAACTTGATATTTGGTACATTTTCAATTTTTGATTTAATATGTATTTTGCAGGATTTCGTTTCACATTATTAATAATTGTATATATTATTAATATTTATAATAATATATTTATGAGATAAATATGATGTCACGGTCCGATTCCGGTTAACTGACGCATGTTTTTTTTTGGTTCGTCAAATGACCTGGGTTTGAAAACATTGTTTGAGACCTTAGCTTGTTTATACCCAAATCATAACATGTTGAGGGTTCTTCAATGTTGGGTGCAATATGTAAGCATTATCACACTATAAGATCGTAGTACCAGAATTTTGATATACACACAACCAAAAATCACAAAAGTAGAAGATGATGAAACCCAAATGAGATTATCAACTAGGAAGAATGGCACACCGGAGAACTTCCTTGCTGCATTCAGAAAAGAGAAGGTTGAATTTTTTTAAAAGATGGTTGTTTCTAATTTGTTTTCATTTTTTAATTGATCCCAGTTTTCAAAATGCAAGAAACTGTCTTAAATATATACATTTTTGAAAAAGCACTGTTTTTAAGACATATTTCAATAACAGTTTCTTTTTTCTTTTTTAAATGCTCTGTTACAAAATGATGGTAAGGCCTCAAAGTTGCTTCTTATCCTCCTCCCCAACCAAGAGGCTTTAAAGTTGCTAAAATGTTGATAAATTTGGGAACTTGGAACTTTATTTTTTGCGTACAAAATTGCAAGTAGCTTTTACAGAAACAAACACCTATTCCAGTAGAAACATAAATATTATTATGACAGTTGGAATTAACATGAGCTTAGCAGACACATATTGAGATGATCAACTCAATCACTAGGAGCTGATGATGAAACCCAAACGAGACCACTTGCTAAGAAGAAATGACACACTGGAGTGGTCCCTGGCTTGAGGCCAAGCAGGCGAAATGAAATGTGATCAGGGCTCCATTCAGATGTGTCCATATGGCAAACAGCAACAGCTTCCACTCTATTTCCATCCTCACCTCCAAGTACTATCTTAAATACCTTGTTTCCATTTCTCTGGGTATGGCAATAGAATACTGCATAAGGGTAAGGCACGGCATGACATACTACCATGTCTGAAGCTGAAATTTCTTTGGGCACTTCCATAATAGTATAGTTTTGTAGAAGGGTAGATGATCCTGGGTAGTGGTTGGTTAAAACTTTGAAAGGGGCCTCCAATCCGAAAATACCGCGTACAAATTGGAGCATTGATTCCAAGGAAGTAGCACAAAACTTGGTTTCCCCTTTCATGGCCCCAAGTTCACAACTGTTGATGGTCTCTGCCATGGCTTTGGCTTGGGTAGAGCCTGGAGAGATTGAGAAGAAATTGAGAAGGTTTGGGAGTTCTGTTGATGAGAAAGGAATGGAATCAGCTTCTTCTCTAGGCAAGAAGCGAGGGGAAGAAGAAAAATTTATGTTGTAAAAGGCGGTGGACATTCTTTTCCCGACATATAGATCCTCCATGGTGAAGAAGCCAATCTTTGAAGCCTCCATGTGATCCATGTGTGATGAAAGTTGTGCATGCATATGATTTTGATCGTGGCTTGTTAACTCTTGGGAGTTTTGTTTACTGATCTCCCTGACTCCATTGCCAAGGCCACACTGCAGTTACAATGATGACATAAGAACCAAGAGGTCAATTGCACAAGGTAATTGTAAACTTTCATGAATCATTAGATATGCTGATCATATATGATAGTAATAATAATAATAATAATAATAATTATTATTATTATAGTACCAAGACACATAACATGTTTTCATGAGAAAGTAAACATTACCGTTGAGAGCAGAGTATATAAAACAAGGAACCAATTTGCAAATCCTAGAGCCATCTTTCTTTATTTCCTTGGACTCCACTCTGTTTCTTTGTTTCTGCTCCAATTTTAGTGAGATAAGGAGATTCAAGCAAACTAGGGATTATATATAAGCATGTGGAAATAAAGCTTCCACCAGGGAGTCGGCCGGGGGGGTCCATTCCGATTTATCTTCCCCTTATAGTTGCTTTGACCTAAACATGTTTGTAAAGAAATTTCCATACTGTTAAATTTGTCAAAGCTTCTCCTGTTAAGTAACTCTGCTAGTTCAATATTCAGAACGAGTAATGATTCTGTATCACTGTGTTGTTACGTAAGTTCTAAAAGATCATCACAGTAATTTCTACATGGAGGGTACTTGGCTTCAAATTCGATACCAGCAACCTCCTCTTATTGGGGTTCGTGTTCCAACTACAATTTGCCACGTAAAAATACAAAATTATTTTATTTTATTTTTATTTTTTAGTTAAAAACAAAAAGGTCATATGATATTCATGTGATCACATGCATAACATGTTGTAGTAAAGACAAGTATCCTAATAAGAGAAACTTCCTCCTACCGAATTTGAAGCCTAAGTATTATTCTTTCTATATTACCCATTGCATATTGGTGAGTGTCCCTTGTAAAGATAGTAGTACTCAACTACTTAACAAGCAAATTTTGTCTTCTAAAATTATTTGTTGGTTTGAGACCAGTGATCTCGGGTCAAAGAACACATGACACGTGTAAAGAATAAAAGTGGTGGGCTAGTATACTTTTTTGCACACACATTATGTGTTTATTGGCCCGTGATCATTGGTCTGGCACCAATGAATATCCCTCCCTCCTCTTTCTCTTCTTTTTATTTGCATTTTTCATTCCTACCCTTGTAATGTTAGTAGGGACTTACTGGCTTGAAATATTTAAAAAGTAGGAATTAGTCTGAAATCTTGTAATTTTTATGGGTTTAAAATTTAGACTTAAGTTATTAGCTAGGCTTTATAAGAGGTTGGCTCTACTGAGCAGAAACATAGTCCACCGGGTTTTGAAAGTGATGATCTAATGCTTTTCAGCCTTAAGTCCTAACATTCATGGAATTAGATTGGTATGCTGCAACTTGCATGAAAAAAACAAACCGACATAACACAATGAAATATCTTAATGTTCCATCAATCATTAGAGTTGGGGATAAGCTGAATAGACGTGTCACCAACTGCACTGGTTAGGCATGTAATAATTTTGTTTTGCTTGTTAGCAATAAGAACTGAACCTTAACCCTACCTTTCCTTCTGGGTACCTTGCTAGCACTTATTGTGCTACAATGATTTTGATGATAAGGAATTGGATTTTCTCTGATACTGGATTCCCGCAATTCTTTCAACACACTTTAAATGTGTCCCACGTATCACTCATTCAAAAGTGGATAGAATTGAAGGAATCCAGCAGTGATAAATTTTTTCATCCTCAATAAAAACAGAAGTCATGATGAGACAAGAATTAAGAGGTACTGATCATATGAACGTAATAATATATAGTACTACCAAGACACTTAACACACTTCTATGAGAAAGTAAACATTACAGTTAAGAGCAAATATATAAGACAATGAACTGATTTGCAAATCCAAGGGCCATCTTTCTTTATTTCCTGAAATTCCATTCAATTTCTTTTTTATCTTGTGCAATTTTAGTGAGAAAAGAGATTAAAGCAAACTAGACTCCACTCAGTTTCTTTTTATTTGAACCAATTTTAGTGAAAGAGGTAAAGCCAACTAGATATTATTATATATAAGCATGTGGAAATGAAGCTTCCTCCATGGACTCTGGTGGGTCCATTCTGATTTATCTTCCCCTTAAGGTTGCATTAACCTTATCATGTCATTCACTACACCTAATTTTGTAAAGAAATTTCTATACAGTTAAATTTGTCGAAGCTTCTTTTGTAAGGACCTCTGCTAGCTCAATATTCATAGAGTAATGATTCTGTACTACTCTGTTGCCCAGTTGTAAGTTCTAATAGCATCACAGTAATCTCTATATTAACCACTGCGGATTAGTGAGCATCCCTTGTTAAGTTATTAGTACTCAGCTACTTAATAAGTTCTCTCTCTCCTCTTCTTTTGATTTACCTTTTCCATTCCTATCCTTGTGATGGTAGTAGGTCCCATCCTCCTAAAAAAAAAGGGAGACAGCAACGAACCATTATTAGAGTAGAAAATAAGGACTTGATATATTGTAAACCTACTTTGACAGAGAAAAATGTGCAAAATCTTGGGGCAAAGTTTCTGGATCTGTTTACTTAATGGTGGTAGATTGTTAATGGCAATTTATGTCTAATACCATATATATCATAGCACATGTAAACATTTCAAGGACCTAATCTAGCTTATAAACTATAGCATTTGAATGATACAATCCTTACCCGGTTTCCTGTAAACATGACAACTTGTTGTCCAAACAATGATGGTCAAAGATTTCACTATTTATTTATTTATTTTTTTGTGTGGTTACAACAGGAAAAGGAAAACAGAAGACATAGAGTCTAGTTTGCTGCACATACGGCGCCGAGTCCAGATTGGCTAGAAGCAACATTTCCACCTCCGCAGGGGGGGGGAGAAGGGGGGGGGGGGGGGGGGGGGGGGGGTTGAAGAAGCACCAGGTTGGAATCCAGCCCACCGCTAAATTGAACACATCAGTCATCTTCTTTACCCTTCCCTTTCTGTCAAGTTAAAAGTATTGATTGATATTTACCCTCCCCTTTTCAGCCTTACGTCCGAACGGATGTGGAATATTGATTGATATATTTACTCATCTAGCTCATAATTGAAGTAATCCTTCCCTGTCCTTTATCTCATTACTTATCTGATTGTTTGTCTCTGTTAGGCAATAATTGGGGAGAAGCTGAATAGATTGCATGTGTTAATAATTAATGTTATCCTTCCCTGTCCTTTATCTCATTACTTATCCGATTGTTTGTCTCTGTTCGGCAATAACTGGGGACATGCTGAATAGATGTGTTACCAAATACGCATGTGGCTTTTTTTTTTTGTTCATTTGCGATAATAATTGAACCTTGACCCTACTCCTCCCTTTAGATACAATGTTACCTGTTCTTGAGTGGACAAATTTCAATAGAGGTTTTCTCATGCACGGAAGGGAGGAGGGAGGGGGGGGGGGGGGGGGGGAATGAAAAATTTTCAAACACTATCCCTTAAATTGAATGGTCTCATTCATTTTTATATAGCATTTTAAGGTAGCAATTTATTAGTTTGAATTAATTCATTTGAAAAAAAATGATTATCACATAAAAAATAATGTTTAAAATAATGAATTGAATCATTTTAAGAGCATTTCAAGCGGCCTAAAAATGATTATATAGAAAGAAGCCTAAAAATGATTATATAGAAAGAAATATGGTGAGCTTTTCTATTTTTGTGAATGATTTTATTTAAGATGATAAATTTTTTATATTAAATATTATATATTAAATCCAATTAGGCCTATGATAAACAATGTTTATGAAATAAATAGATCATTTGTAGGACCTAAATGCTCTGATACCAATTGTAAGACTCAAATATTACTTTGATATTAATTGTTGAACAAAACAAATATATTTTATTGAAGAAAACTCACACACTAATATTATTTCGGCAATCTTTCACGGCCATCATACGACCCTTTAATTCTCTTGACCACCCCTTTATTATTTTTGTGGTATACAACTCAATGTGACAAAGACTCACATATTTATAATTACACTAACTCCAAGTCCTATACTAATTAAGATATCTAATTTCATATAAACTAGTATATCTTATTTAACTATAGTTAGAAACCTAATTCTCATTAGAATATTAGTCTAATTACAATTAGGACCACCTAAAAAGACTCTAAATATTATTAGGATTCAATAAACCAAATTAAAAAACTTTCTAAATTTTATGGGATTGGTTTAATTGGCCAGCATCAATTTCTATTTTAAGTACATTTTACAGCAATATTGTTCAAAAATGATGCACAATATCTATGCTTCTTGTGACTGTCTTGTCTATATATAGTAAGAGGTGAAAGAGCCTCCTTCCTATAAAACTCACAAAGGGGAATTGGTGTTATACAGTTCCATAAAAAAAAATGATGTCTTCCTCTGCTTTCCTCTTTCTCTTCTCACTTCTCTTGGTAAGCATTTCTCTTAAAGAAGCAATACTAAGGAAACACTTTCCATCCTTCTAATTTCTAGGTCTTTTTGTACTCAAGTTATGTTTTCATCTAAACAACAGAGGACAAGGAAAAAAATGGGGTTGATTATAAAATATGAAATATGACTTCTGTGATTTGTTTGTGGAAAATGATTGGTAAATTAGTTTGGATTCTTGATTTTGAGCAGGTTGCAGGTACTGTTGTTGCAAGAACAGAGCCTGGGAAGTATGGGCAGAGTGTTATGAAGACTCGGCCAATCCCAGAAGCAAGTCAAGTCCTTGATCATCCAGACTCAGGAAAAAAGGAGCATTTTGGCTATGAAAAACAGGACCCAATTAAAGACTACTGGAATAGTGCTACTGGAAACCAGCCAATGCCCGAAGCCATTGGAGGCCTTGTTCGTTTAGAAACAGGAAAAGGTGACCGTTTCGTCAAGAACTTTACTACTAATTATGGTGCCGGTGTTAAGTATAGGATTGCTTATAATCCTCAGAAGACATCACCCTGAGGCTAAAAGAGAAAAGCCTTCTTCTGGTAGCAACTCTGAGCCAGGGCACCGATAATGTCAAACCAACTGCATCATTGCAAAGTTTGAAAAGAATTAGACGTATGCAATCTTACTTTTGTAAACAGAATAAATGTCTTTGGTAATGTGTCAAAGGTAGACACTGCTCAAGTTGTTATTCTAAATGTTCATGGTTTTAAATCTTTCTTACTTTGAAATGCTTTGTCAAATGTTACTCCTGGAAATTAATTTGAAATGGAAACAAAATTGAAAGTCCTCTCCAAATTGCAAGTCATGGTTACACTTCATCTGTTATAAAAGATAAGTTTGTCCCAGTAAGTGCAGGAAATTCAAGACTTGCCCAAAAAAAGAAAAAAAGGGAATTGCAGAAGATTTTTATAAAAATCTTATTGGTCAGACAGTACAATTTGTTCAATTTCCTTGTAATATCTGTCCTGGACAAAGTGACTGGAAAACAGCATGATGGACCCAATTTAATATTTACACGAACGTTCTTTTGTAAAACAACATGATGGACGCTTTGGTTTGTAGAATTAGTGAAGGGAAAAAAACTAAAGCAAAGGAGCATTTTCTCCAGTTTAGGTATCATTGAAAATAGGAAGAAAAATAAAAATACTAATACAAGCAAAAAAAAAAAAAGTAACTTTTATAATTATTTTTATTTCAATAATAATTTTTTAATATATACATTAAAATCATTCTTTAAAAATAATTTCGACATCGGTGGCGGTTGTTGTGTGCCAATTTGAAAAAAGAAAGCAAAAATCAAACTTTTTATTTATAAATGGTAAAAACTTTTTGCTTTTCCTTAAAAATACTTTTTTGGTTGCTCTTTTTTGCTTTATTGATTTTTTAAAGTATTTTTTTGGTGCCAAACTAAATATTACTTTTTATTTATTTTCTTAAATAAGTAAAAAAATATTTCAAATAAGTGTCACCAAACTGACACTTTGACTTTATATTTTAGTGCTCTTTTATTTTCCCTGATTTCCATCCATTTTGGAGAAATTTTTAATTTTAAGAGAGAGAGAGAATATGTAGGAAATCGTTTTATCTTTATCATTTCCTTTTCCTCACTCTCTTCTTACTTCTCTTGCCTAGTGTGAAGTTGAAAGCTTGTAGGAGGTCATCCAATCCAACATTGAAAATTCACTGGTTATAATGCTATTTAGATATATATATGTAAGCACAATTAGATTACAAGATAGGAGTATCAGGACTTCCATACAGACACAAACACACACTCAAAATCACATAGTGAACTAGTGTAAAGCAGATGACGGAACCCAAATGAGATTATCAGCTGGGAAGAAATGGCACACAGGAGAGCTTCCTGGCTGGATTCTGAGCACATGAAATGACACATGATCTGTTGTATTAGTGGGCTGGTCTTGTCCAGGCCCATATGGGTTCCTAATAACCAAAGGCCCAAGATTCTTTATTTCCTCTCTCAAATCCCTAAAGCAGTTTGTAATCTGCCGAGAGGGTTTTTCCAATTCAGCCGCAGCAGTGAGCAGTAGAGGAAAATACAGAGAGCAGCCATATACATGAAAGAAGGGGAAAAATACATGAGTTGTTCTTGAAGCTTTTTCTTCTATTTCTACCACTTCCATTCAAACCTATTGGAGCATGAGACTACAAAGGAGGTTTGTTTTATTCAACTTGATAGTTTGAAGGTGGCTTTGTGGTGAGAATTTGGGATTGTTGAGCTTTGGTGAAACTCTCTAATTTTTCTTCCTTATTGAATTAATCTCTTGTTTTGAGTATAAACTTGAGATAGAAAACTATTGTATTCATACTTTGATACAGTGGATTGATCGGAGTTCGTCCCGTGGATGTAGGTTGAGGTCTTCTCACCGAACCACGTAATTTTTGGTGTTGTATCTCTTTTATTTTTATTCCTGCTCTTTAAGTGTTTGATATATTGCTTCATAGACATACTTGGCTTTGGCATTGATTTAAATTCACTAGTAGACTTGATATTTGTCTTGAGTGAATATTTTCATTATTAATTCATATACTAGGCAATTGTGTTTGTGGCCCAACATGATCTGGATCCCACTGAGAGGTATCCATGTGGCAAACACCAACAGCTTCCACTGTGTCTCCATTCTCACTTCCAAGGGAAACCTCGTAGAGCTTATTATCACTCTCTTGGCAATGGCAGTAGAAAACTGCATATGGGTTTGGCATGGTATGACATGCCACCATCTTAGGAGCAGAGATCTCTTTGGGCATTTCCAAAATTGTATAGTTTTGTAAAAGGGCAGTGGGCTTGCTGAGGTGGGTAGTCGTTAGAAATTTGAATTGGGTTTCCAATCCCAAGATGCCACGTGTAGAATCCAGCATGGATTCCAAGGAGTTAGAGCAGAATTTGGTCTCTCCTTTGATGGTTTTGAATTCACAATGTCTGAGTGTTTCTTCCATGGCTTTGGCTTGGGGAGAGTCTTGAGAGAAGGAGAAGAATTCAAGAAGGGATGGAAGTTGTGAGAGTGAGAAAGGAATGGAATCAGCTTTCTCTATAGACAGCAGGTGAGGAGAGCTAGAAGGGTCTTTGATGGGGAAATAAATGGGCATTTTCTTCCCAACTTTTAGGTCACTAACAGTGAAGAAAACATTCAGTGCCGGGTCCGTATGATCCATGTGGGATGAAGGATGATCATGCACATGCTTTCTTAGTATCTTTTGATGATGCCCATCATCAACATACATGCCTTTTTGGCCATCCATGACATGGTGTTGCAAATCATATACCTCTTTTTTGACATCATTCCAGTGTCCTCTGGAAATCTCTCTGGCTCTACTGCTGGGGGCACTATGTAATTAAGACAACATCTAGCAGAAGTTTATGTCATGCAGAATGAAAGCGATGACGCTCTGTGCCGAGAAGCGATCGAGAAACTTAAAGGCGCTGAGATAGCTGATGCCACCATTCCGCAGCTGGAGAGAGGGAGAGAGGTTCTGGTTTCTGAAGGGATGGACAAAAGGCGATGCGACTGCCTTTGCCTTACTGTTAGTGGTAGTGTTAATGGGGCCAAACGAAGTTCAGAAAAGCCCGCTTCTACTTCTGTGGCCCAGCAATCTTTAAAAAAGCCTAGCTCTAGTGCAGCGCCTCAATTCCATTTATCCCAATTCCAAAGGCCATCAAATCTTTTTCCAATGGAAATCGATTATAATCTTTGAGGGGCATAATGACACTAATACCTCCTTGAAAGAGATCCGGAAGTTGCCCACTCGTGCTCTCTTCAAAGAGGAGGTCACTTAAAAAGGACTGACATTAATCAAATTACTTCACATCATAAACTATGAATAATAATACTAACCTCCCTTTAAACTTTAGACAAATGTAAATATGATTACATCAATATTTTTTGTTAATGCTATCATTGACACTGTTAATAGAGTTTGAGCATTTACGGAACAAGAGTAAATATTTTTGTGAAAAATACTAAGGACAAGCTTAAAATTCAAAAAATTTTAGATGTTAATGGATCAAACAAACTACTTATCAAATGAAATGGAGCTAATTCAGTTGGCCATCATGTTGTTTTTATTAGGAGAGGTTGCGATTTCAAGTCTCACTCTCTTCATTATGAGAATATCAGTATTATTTTTACCTAGTTATGATGATTTGTATGTCTAAGGGTCATATTTGAGAGACTTTTGTTAGGTTTGATTGATTTGTTTGTTTGTAGCTATATAATATGTAATATTGCATTGACCAATTGATTGTAACACCAATTGTTAAAATTTGATTAATTGATTGTAGTATTTACCATTTTCATAAAAAAACTATTTGTCAAAATTTGTTAATCATATTACGAAGAATTTATAACAACATATAGTAGGAGAGGTTAATGTAATTAGTCAAGCATAAAAAATATTGTATACAATTATAAAAAACAAAGCAAAAGGTTACTCGTTCTTTCCATTCTTAACAAACATATAGGTCTTGTTTGAACGATCGGATAAAAATGTTGGATCAGATAGGATATGTTCGGATCGGATAAGAAATAAAATTTAAAGGGATTTTAAATATCCCATTCTAGTGTTTAAGACATGCCCGGATAAAAAGTTCGGATATCTTGTTCTATTTCAATTCTATATTTAGATCGATACAATTATTATTAAAAATAATAAAATATTATTGAAATTAAATATTATGTGATATTAAATTTATATTCTTAATAATATATTTTAGGCAAATTAAATTCCTAAAATATATTTTTTCAAAATATATGTTTAAAAATTAAAAAAAAGTTAAGAATAATAATAAAAATATAGATAAATAAGAGGAGTTCAACAAATTTAATAATTTATTGGGTATAAATATTAATAAAATGGATTACTAATAAATATAAGAAGTAAAAAAATAGTCAATATGTTCGAAATCTATTTAATAATTTAAAAGTGTCATCAACATGGATGATAATATGTTACGAAAATTTATGAGTAAAACAATAGTGGTTGCTAAAAGTAATCTCTTACATTTTCTATATTTTTTTCCTTGTCATAGGACTATAAGAGAGTGATTAAAAATTTTTATTTTACTTCTTATATCATTGAGCATGGAATAAAAATAATTCCACCAATGTAATGAAATTATTTTTATCCTACATTGATAAGATATAATTATAACTAATTCCACCCTAAATAAATATTCAAACATAAGAGAAAATATCACTTATTCTATCTTACTATATTATTCGTGAAACAAACGTGACCATATTCTCTATATAAGTGTAATGTTTTAAAAATTGGACCGATTGAACCGAGACGGTAGAATGCCGGTCGATTTAATCTTTAAAATAAGTTAAAGTTGTTAAAGTTACATGAAAATCAGTGTGAGACGAAATGTTTTAAAAATTGGACCGATTGGACCGGGGATTGGTCGGTTACCGGTCGGTTTAATCCTCAAAATACGTTAAAGTTGTTTAAGTTTAACATGAAAAATCTCAGTGTTTTTTTTTTTTGGGACAAAACCGGCGGTCGAGCTGGCGTTCACGTTTCACGAGAACCGCCCGGTTAAGCAACCTTTCTTCTCCACCTGATAATCGACGAACAGTGCTCTGTGATCAACAGCCTGCGAGGTTGCAACTGTTGCTGGATTTGGGTAAGGTAGATGCTTCCATGTTTCTTGATTCTCTCTAACAAAACTCATTATCTCACTCTCTCTATCTCTATAACAGTTAGGGTTTCGTTTCAACTTTCAGGATATTAAGTGAGGATTTTTTTGGATTCTTCAGGGATTTGGTGAGTTTCAACTGGATAAATTCGTCCCTTGATGCCAACACTCAGTGTTCAAAATTGATGAGAGCTTCTCCAATGTTATAGGTACGATCCCTTACAAATCTTTCTCTCCGTTTGTTATGCCTTTCGACTCTGAAATTTGATTATCATTAATCAAATTGAACATAATATGAATCTGTAGTTGTGTACATAAAGAGAGTCATTTTGGTTTTTTACTTTGTATGGTTGTTGTCTGTTGTGTAGAGAAGCCCAGAATTATTTCTTGAATCTATAATTTGTATGTGTGTGTGTGTATAAAATCCTTAATCTGTATATATAATCTGTAATCTGTTACATAGTATGGTTGTAATCTGTATATATAATTCGTCACCTGTAATTCTCTCTTTGTTTCTACCCTTGTTATGATCTTTAATCTGCATTTATTCAATGGAGGTGAAATCAAACCTAATTCAGCAAAGTGCAAAGTCCGATTCCCCTGTAATCTCTTTATTTAATCTACATATATAATCTTGTTTGGTATTTATTTTTTAATTTGTAAATTATCTTTAGAACTTGATATTCGGTACATGTTCAATTTTTGATTTAATATGTATTTTACAGGATTTCGTTTCACATTATTAATAATTTGATATATTATTAATATTTATAATAATATATTTATGAGGTAATTATGATGTCATGGTCCGATTCCGGTTTGTCTGGCGCTTGTTTTTTTTTTTGGTTTGCCAAACGGTCTAGGTTTGAAAACATTGCTTGAGACTTTAGCTTGTTTATACCCAAATCATAACATGTAGAAGGTTCTTCAACGTTGGGTGCAATATGTAAGCATTATCACACTATAAGATCGTAGTACCAGAATTTTGCTATACACACAACCAAAAATCACAAAAGTAGAAGATGATGAAACCCAAATGAGATTATCAACTAGGACGAATGGCACACCGAAGAACTTCCTTGCTGCATTCAGAAAAGAGAAGGTTGAATTTTTTTTAAAAGATGGTTGTTTCTAATTTGTTTTCATTTTTTAATTGATCCAAGTTTTCAAAATGCAAGAAACTGTCTTAAATATATACATTTTTGAAAAAACACTGTTTTTAAGACATATTTCAATAACAGTTTCTTTTTCTTTTTTAAATGCTCTGTTATAGAATATTTCTCTATGTTATTTTTTTTTTGTCATTTTAGTCTGTTTTCTGTGTTGTTTTTATTATTTTTGTTTTCAAAAATAAATAAGAGATTTCCAAAATGATGGTAAGGCCTCAAAGTTGCTTCTTATCCTCCTCCCCAACCAAGAGGCTTTAAAGTTGCCAAAATGTTGATAAATTTGGGAACTTGGAACTTTATTTTTTGCGTACAACAAGTAGCTTTTACAGAAACAAACACCTATTCTAGTCGAAACATAAATATTAGTATGATAGTAGGAATTAACATGAGTTTAGCAGACACATATTGAGATGATCAACTCAATCACTAGGAGGTGATGATGAAACCCAAACGAGAACACTTGCTAAGAAGAAATGACACACTGGAGAGGTCCCTGGCTTGAGGCCAAGCAGGCGAAATGAAATGTGATCAGGGCTCCATTCAGATGTGTCCATATGGCAAACAGCAACAGCTTCCACTCTATTTCCATCCTCACCTCCAAGTACTATCTTAAATACCTTGTTTCCATTTCTCTGGGTATGGCAATAGAATACTGCATAGGGGTAAGGCACGGCATGACATGCTACCATGTCTGAAGCTGAAATTTCTTTGGGCACTTCCAAAATTGTATAGTTTTGTAGAAGGGTAGATGATCCTGGGTAGTGGTTGGTTAAAACTTTGAAAGGGGCCTCCAATCCGAAAATACCACGTACAAATTGGAGCATGGATTCCAAGGAAGTAGCACAAAACTTGGTTTCCCCTTTCATGGGCTCAAGTTCACAGCTGTTGATGGTCTCTGCCATGGCTTTGGCTTGGGTAGAGCCTGGAGAGATTGAGAAGAAATTGAGAAGGTTTGGGAGTTCTGTTGACGAGAAAGGAATGGAATCAGCTTCTTCTCTAGGCAAGAAGCGAGGGGAAGAAGAAAAATTTATGTTGTAAAAGGCGGTGGGCATTCTTTTCCCGACATAAAGATCCTCCATGGTGAAGAAGCCATTCTTTGAAGCCTCCATGTGATCCATGTGTGATGAAAGTTGTGTATGCATATGATTTTGATCGTGGCTTGTTAACTCTTGGGAGTTTTGTTTACTGATCTCCCTGACTCCATTGCCAAGGCCACACTGCAGTTACAATGATGACATAAGAACCAAGAGGTCAATTGCACAAGGTAAATGTAAACTTTCATGAATCATTAGATATGCTGATCATATATAATAATAATAATAATAATAATAATAATAATCATAATTATACTACCAAGACACCTAACATGTTTTCATGAGAAAGTAAACATTACTGTTGAGAGCAGAGTATATAAAACAAGGAACCAATTTGCAAATCCTAGAGCCATCTTTCTTTATTTCCTGGGACTCCACTCAGTTTCTTTGTTTCTGCTCCAATTTTAGTGAGATAAGGAGATTCAAGCAAACTAGGGATTATATATAAGCATGTGGAAATAAAGCTTCCACCAGGGACTCTTGGGGGGGCTCCATTCCGATTTATCATCCCCTTATAGTTGCTTTGACCTAAACATGTTTGTAAAGAAATTTCCATACTGTTAAATTTGTTGAAGCTTGTCCTGTTAAGTAACTCTGCTAGTTCAATATTCAGACCGAGTAATGATTCCGTACGACTATGTTGTTCTGTAAGTTCTAAAATATCATCACGGTAATTTCTATATGGAGAGTACTTGGCTTCAAATTCGATACCAGCAACCTCCTCTTATTTGGGTATGTGTCCCAACCACAATTTGCCACGTAAGAATACAAATTTATTTAATTTTATTTTTATTTTTTAGTTAAAAACAAAAAAGTCATATGATATTCATGTGATCGCATGCATAACATGTTGTAGTGGAGACACGTATCCTAGTAAGAGAAACTTCCTCCTACCGAATTTGAAGCCAAGTATTATTCTTTCTATATTACCCATTGCATATTGGTGAGTGTCCCTTGTAAAGGTAGTAGTACTCAACTACTTAACAAGCAAATTCTGTCTTGTAAAATTATTCGTTGGTTTGAGACCAGTGATCTTAGGCCAAAGAACACATGACACATGTAAAAAATAAAAGTGGTGGGCTAGTATACTTTTTTGCACACACGTTATGTGTTTATTGGCCTGTGATCATTGGTCTGGCACCAATGAATATCCCTCTCTCCCTCCTCTTTCTCTTCTTTTTATTTGCATTTTCCATTACTACCCATGTAATGTTAGTAGGGACTTACTGGCCTGAAATATTTAAAAAGTAGGAATTAGTCTGAAATCTTGTAATTTTTGTGGCTTTATAATTTAGAGTTCATTTATTAGCTAGGCTTTATGTGAGGTTGGCTCTACTGAGCAGAAACATAGTCCACCAGGTTTTGAAAGTGATGATCTAATGCTTTTCAGCCTTAAGTCCTAACATTCATGGAATTAGATTGGTATGCTGTCACTTGCATGAAAAAAACAAACCGACATAACACAATGAAATATCTTAATGTCCCTTCAATTATTAGAGTTGGGGATAAGCTGAATAGACATATCACCAACTGCACTGGTTAGGCATGTGATAATTTTGTTTTGCTTGTTAGCAATAAGAACTGAACCTTAACCCTACCTTTCCTTCTGGGTACCTTGCTAGCACTTATTGTGCTACAGTGATTTTGATGATAAGGAATTGGCTTTTCTCTGATACTAGATTCCCGCAATTCTTTCAATACACTTTAAATGTGTCCCACGTGTCACTCATTCAAAAGTGGATAGAATTGAAGGAATCCATCAGTGATAAATTTTGTCATCCTCAATAAAAACAAAAGCCATGATGAGACAAGGATTACGAGGTACTGATAATATGAACATAATAATCTATAGTACTACCAAGACACTTAACACACTTTTATGAGAAAGTAAACATTACAGTTAAGAGCAAATATATAAGACAATGAACTGATCTGCAAATCCAAGAGCCATCTTTCTTTAGTTCCTGAAATTCCATTCAATTTCTTTTTTATCTTGTGCAATTTTAGTGAGAAAAGAGATTAAAGCAAACTAGACTCCACTCAGTTTCTCTTTATTTGATTCAATTTTAGTGAAAGAGGTAAAGCAAACTAGATATTATATATAAGCATGTGGAAATGAAGCTTGCTCCATGGACTCTGGTGGGTCCATTCTGATTTGTCTTCCCCTTAAGGTTGCATTAACCTTATCATGTCATTCACTACACCTAATTTTGTAAAGACATTTCTATACAGTTAAATTTGTCAAAGCTTCTTTTGTAAGGACCTCTGCTAGCTCAATATTCATATTGTAATGATTCTGTACTACTCTGTTGTCCAGTTGTAAGTTCTAATATCGTCACAGTAATCTCTATATTAACCACTGCAGAATAGTGAGCATCCCTTGTTAAGTTATTAGTACTCAGCTACTTAACAAGTTCTCTCTCTCGTCTTCTTTTGATTTACTTTTTCCATTCCTATCCTTGTGATGGTAGTAGGTCCCCTCCTCCTAAAAAAAAAAGGGAGACATCAATGAACCATTATTAGAGTAGAAAATAAGGACTTGATATATTGTAAACCTACTTGACAGAGAAAAATGTGCAAAATCTTTTGGCAAAGTTTCTGGATCTGTTTACTTATTGGTGGTAGATTGTTAATGGCAATTTGTGTCTACTACCATATATATCATAGTACATGTAAATATTTCAAGGACCTAATCTAGCTTATAAACTATAGCATTTGAATGATACAATCCTTACCCGGTTTCCTTTAAACATGACAACTTTTTGTCCAAACAATGATGGTCAAAGATTTCACTATTTATTTGTTTATTTATTTTTTTGTGTGGTTACAACAAGAAAAGGAAAACAGAAGACATAGAGTTGGCTGTAACATATGGCGCCGAGGCCAGATTGGCTAGAAGCAACATTTCCACCTCTGGTGGGGGGGGGGGGGGGGGGGCGCCTTGAAGAAGCACCAGGTTGGAATCCAGTTCACCGCTAAATTGAACGCATCAGTCATCTTCTTTACCCTTCCCTTTCTGTCAAGTTAAAAGTAATAAAGATGGGGTGAGTACCTGCTTTATAATGTTATGATGTTTACTTGCATTTTAATAGCATGATAATTAATATTGCTTGTTAGTGTGAGACTATTGGAGCTCATTTTTCCTGCATCAGGAAATTTCTCTCGACGTCCTCAGAAAACTTCAACATTACATAAAATACTAAAATTTTATTTTCTTGTATAACTCTGATCCTGTCCAAGCAGAACCTTGGGAAACAGTTAACTAGTTGATGTAGAACAAGTGACAGAAGAATATATGAAGCAATGGGAGCGTAGGAAGTCCACTTACAAGTCTAATTGACTTCTGATGGTTGTTAAAAACATTTTTGTGACGGTAACCTCTCTTTAAGCATACCTGAAAATCCTATATTTGATCGGAGACGGCTTAACGGTCAAAACTCCTTGCTTTGCTGTGACTCAAGCTGCTTTTCAGCCAATTGCGCGTTTTTACTATTTTGAAAAGTTTTGTTTTTGCAATTACTTTGCATTGGAAATTCAAATTGAGTTGTAATTATTTTGCATAGGAAATTTGGATTGAGATCCCAAAGTGATCCGATTACTCACTGGTATCATTTTAGAAGGGGTTCACTTTTGGTTTTCAAAACTATTTCCAGGGCAACAGAGTTGCACAAAATTACTCTCTTTAAAGGCTTTTTTTTCTCTTCTTTTCTTTTCTGGGTCATTAGTAGAATTCGTATCCCCAATTCAACGCACTACTGCAGATGCTTTTACAACCATGTTAGAAGTACTATGGCAATCTCTTAAAAGATTTTATTTATTTTATTTTTTCACTCGGATCTCTTGAAAGATTCATTTTTTTTGTTTTGTTCTTTGAAATAAATAACATGTTTTCTTCTTTTTATTTTTATTTTTTATGAACGTTAAGAATCTCTGCACTTCCTTTATTGCACATTAAATCTTTGAGTTTCATCCACCTTTATAGGCTCAGCATGAAGTTTTTTCAAGATGTTACATTTTTGGAAGAAACCATAGCCAAGAGTGGTCTGTAAACATAGTTATTGCATATGCTTAGCATCATAAGTGGGCTTCTAACATATATTTCGTGATACATATATTTTAAAAAGTAGGAATTAGTCAGCCATCATGTAATTCTTGTGGCTTAATTTAGTGACAGTTCAGTTCTTGAGCTTAGGCTTTGTTATAGGTTAGCCTCTTCTGAGCAGAAACATACTCCCCTAGGTTTTGAAAGTGATGGCCTAATGCTTTTCAGCCTTACGTCCGAACGGATGTGGAATATTGATTGATATTTACTCATCTCGCTCATCATTGATGTTATCCTTCCCGGTCCTTAACCTCATACTTATCCGATTGTTTGTTGTTGTTCAGCAATAATTGGGGACAAGCTGAATAGATGTGTTACCAAATAGGCATGTGTTTTTTTTTTGTTCATTTGCGATAATAGTTGAACCTTGACCCTACTCCTTCCTTTAGATACAATGTTACCTCTTCTTGAGTGGAAAAATTTCAATAGAGGTTTTCTCATGCACGGAAGGGGGGAGGGGGGGGGGGGATGAAAAATTTTCAAACACTATCCCTTAAATTGAATGGTCTCATTCATTTTTATATAGCATTTTAAGGTAGCAATTTATTAGTTTGAATTAATTCATTTGAAAAAAAATGATTATCACATAAAAAATAATGAATTGAATCATTTCAAGAGCATTTCAAGCGGCCAAAAAATGATTATATGGAAAGAAATATGGTGAGATTTTCTCTTTTTGTGAATGATTCTATTTAAAGATAAATTTTTTATATTAAAATATTATATATTAAATCCAATTAGGCCTATGATAAGCAATGTTTATGAAATAAATAGATCATTTTCTATTTTAAGTACATTTTTCAACAATATTGTTCAAAAATGATGCACAATATCTATGCTTCTTGTGACTGTCTTGTCTATATATAGTAAGAGGTGAAAGAGCCTCCTCTCTATACAACTCAGTGAACTCACAAAGGGGAAGTGGTGTTATACAGTTCCATAAAAAAAAATGATGTCTCCCTCTGCTTTCCTCTCTCTCTCACTTCTCTTGGTAAGCATTTCTCTTAAAGAAGCAATAGTAAGGAAACACTTACCATCCTTCTAATTTCTAGGTCTTTTTGTACTCAGTTATGTTTTCATCTAAACAACAGAGGACAAGAAAAAAAATGGGGTTGATTATAAAATGTGAAATATGACTTCTGTGATTTGTTTGTGGAAAATGATTGGTAAATTAGTTTGGATTCTTGATTTTGAGCAGGTTGCAGGTACTGTTGTTGCAAGAACAGAGCCTGGGAAGTATGGGAAGAGTGTTATGAAGAATCGGCCAATCCCAGAAGCAAGTCAAGTCCTTGATCATCCAGACGCAGGGAAAAAGGAGCATTTTGGCTATGAAAAACAGGACCCAATTAGAGACTACTGGAATAGTGCTACTGGAAACCAGCCAATGCCCGAAGCCATTCAAGGCCTTGTTCGTTTAGAAACAGGAAAAGGGGACCGTTTTGTCAAGAACTTTACTACTGATTACGGTATCGGTGTTAAGTATCAGATTGGTTATGCTCCTCATAAGATTCACCCCGAGGCTAAAAGAGAAAAGCCTTCTTCTGGTAGCAACTCTGAGCCAGGGCACCGGTAATGTCAAACCGGCTACATCATTGCAAAGTCTGAAAAGAGTTAGACGTATGCAATCTTACTTTTGTAAGCAGAATAAATGTCTTTGGTTATGTGTCAAAGGTAGACAGTGTTCAAGTTGTTATTCTAAATGTTCACGGTTTTAAATCTTTCTTACTTTGAAATGCTTTGTCAAATGTTACTCCTGGAAATTAATTTGAAATGGAAACAAAATTGAAAGTCCTCTCCAAATTGCTAGTCATGGTTACACTTCATCTGTTATAAAAGATAAGTTTGTCCCAGTAAGTGCAGGAAATTCAAGACTTGCCCAAAAAGTAAAAAAAAGGGAATTGCAGAAGATTTTTATAAAAATCTTATTGGTCAGACAGTACAATTTGTTCAATTTCCTTGTAATATCTGTCCAGGATGAAGTGACTGGAAAACAACATGATGGACCCAATTTAATATTTACATGAACATTCTTTTCTAAAAGACATGGCCCCCTTTGGTTTGTAGAACTAGTGAAGGAAAAAAAACTAAAGCAAAGGAGCATTTTCTCCAGTTTGGGTATCATTGAAAATAGGAAGAAAAATAAAAATACTAACACAAGCAAAAAAAGAAAAGAAAAAAGACAGTGACTTTTATAATTTTTTTTTAACTTAAAAAAAAAGGAAAAGTATGTTTGGTAACTATTTTTTATTTTTTTTATATCAATAATAATTTTTTTTATCTCAATAATAATTTTTTTTAATATATACATTCAAATCATTCTTTAAAAAGTAATTTCGACACTGTAGTGGTGGGGCAACAGTGGTGGCTGTTGTTGTGTGCCAATTTGAACAAAGAAAGCAAAAATCAAACTTTGTATTTATAAATGGTAAAAACTTTTTGCTTTTCCTTAAAAATACTTTTTTGGTTGCTCTTTTTTGCTTCATTGATTTTTTAAAGTATTTTTTTAGCTGCCAAACTAAATATTACTTTTTATTTTTTTCTTCTTAAATAAGTAAAAAGTATTTTAAAAAAGTGTTAATAAACTGACACTTTAACTTTATATTTTAGTGCTTTTTTATTTTCCCTGATTTTCATCCATTTTCGAGAAATTTTTAATTTTAAGAGAGAGAATATGTAGGAAATCGTTTTATCTTTATCATTTCCTTTTCCTCACTCTCTTCTTACTTCTCTTGCCTAGTGTGAAGTTGAAAGCTTGTAGGAGGTCATCCAATCCAAAATTGAAAATTCACTGGTTATAATGCTATTTAGATATATATGTAAGCACAATTAGATTACAAGATAGTAGTACCAGGACTTCCATACACACACGAACACACACTCAAAATCACATAGTGAACTAGCGTAAAGCAGATGACGGAACCCAAATGAGATTATCAGCTGGGAAGAAATGGCATACAGGAGAGCTTCCTGGCTGGATTCTGAGCACATGAAATGACACATGATCCGGATCCCACTGAGAGGTATCCATGTGGCAAACACCAACAGCTTCCACTGTGTCTCCATTCTCACTTCCAAGGGAAACCTCATAGAGCTTATTATCACTCTCTTGGCAATGGCAGTAGAAAACTGCATATGGGTATGGCATGGTGTGACATGCCACCATCTTAGGAGCAGAGATCTCTTTGGGCACTTCCAAAATTGTATAGTTTTGTAAAAGGGCAGTGGGCTTGCTGAGGTGGGTAGTTGTTAGAACTTTGAATTGGGTGTCCAATCCCAAGATGCCATGTGTAGAATCCAGCATGGATTCCAAGGAGTTAGAGCAGAATTTGGTCTCTCCTTTGATGGGTTTGAATTCACAATGTCTGAGTGTTTCTTCCATGGCTTTGGCTTGGAGAGAGTCTTGAGAGAAGGAGAAGAATTCAAGAAGGGATGGAAGTTGTGAGAGTGAGAAAGGAATGGAATCAGCTTCTTCTCTAGACAGCAGATGAGGAGAGCTAGAAGGGTCTTTGATGGGGAAATAAATGGGCATTTTCTTCCCAACTTTTAGGTCACTAACAGTGAAGAAAACATTCAGTGCAGGGTCCATATGATCCATGTGGGATGATGGATGATCATGCACATGCTTTCTTAGTATCTTTTGATGATGCCCATCATCAACATACATGCCTTTTTGGCCATCCATGACATGGTGTTGCAAATCATATACCTCTTTTTTGACGTCATTCCAGTGTCCTCTAGAAATCTCTCTGGCTCTACTGCTGGGGGCACTCTGTAATTAAGACAACATCCAGCAGAAGTTTATGTCATGCGGAATGAAAAAATCAAACAATAAATCAATATCAAATAAGGAAAAAAAAATACAAAGAAGGTACATTGATATACGTGGTTGGACGAGATATTTACAACAACAGATAACGACGATCAAATGTCTTGAAGAGATTATAAGAACAAAATACTCACAAATTCAAAATTTTTTCAAAGTCGATTATTCTTTTGTAAGAAGGAATCTAAAAATGATAAACTTATATACGCGGGAGATGAACTGGGTAAAAAATACCACAAAAAAAAAAAAAGAAGAAGAAAAAAAACTGATCAAAAAATTTTCTTTGAATCATGATAAATTCATGACAATCCACCTAACAGTTGTCTAAAATTAGTACTGGACCATCTGGGAAGAATCAACTGGAAATAATCAATGGAAGAATATTGAAGTTGCTCGACTTCAATTCAAAGTACTAAAATCTTAGAAGTTTCAACTTTTTTCTGAAACTTGAATCCTATCATGTACTATACTTGATCATTCCCTTCACAAATTAGGAGAAGAAAATTAAAATAAAGAGCTTTTATGGGTGAAGAAACGTATCGGTGTGAGGCCAAATAAAGAGAAGAAAAATAAGAATATATACTTTCAAAATCACAGAAAAATATTTATGAAATGTGTAGAAGTATAGTATATTATGAGAAATGGGTAGAAATTAATTACCTTTAAAACAAGAAGAACATAGAGAAGAAGGCAACAAGAAGCAAACACAGAACCCATGTTTACTGTTCTTGAAACTCCTTTCAGTTTCTTCTATCTTCTGCAATTCTGAAATGAGGGGACAAAGATATCAACTGAATTAGTCTGAACTTGGGGAAGCATATATGAAGACTTTTTAAAAAATAAAAAATAAATCATGGTGATATTATATATATATATATATTGAACTTCACATGATGGGAAAATTATCTATTGTTTTGTCTTATAATATTTGAGTAAAAGGCAAGAGACACAATGACACACACGTGATATGTTGAAGGTAAACGTCACTAGTTGCATCCACTTCATAGTTATTATAATAACCAAAGGCTGGAGCTTTCTTTCTTCCATAATTTTAGACAAGCTCTTGTGCTTCAAAGATGTTTTTCCTTTGAAAATTGAAATTCCTTGATGGAGTAGGATCAATGTTATCACCAACAAGAATCACTTGATACTTAAAACGGGAACAGAAGTGAGAATGTAATATGTTATATAATTTAATTAAAACATGATGAGAAGTAAGTTTACATAAATGACATGAGTGAAATAAATAAGACAAGTAAGTCTAATTGTAAGATTTATTTTCCGCCCAAATATGAGTAATGAGAAATAAAAATTAATATCATTAAAGTTTACAAGCTGTTTATATAATTATATAAAAATTATTATATCAGAATGAAACATGTCAAAGTATCAAAAAAAGCCTACCTAGTTATGTTGATCACTTAATATTCTTTTGGCAAGCCTTTAAGCTCTTAAGTTGCATACTTGCATTGTTCATTTTTTTTAATTATTTTTATCTTAAAATAAAAATTAGGAAAAAATAAAAATAGTCATAAACTTAGTGTTTTGAAATACACATATTTCTTATTTTGAACCGCACGTACTAAAATAAGCATCCATAAATTATTATATTTTAAAAATTGTGAGTAAAAATAGTATTGACGTAATAGTAAAATTATTTTTATTATGAATAGTAGGTTACAGTCTTATAGGTTCGTTTAACGAAAATAATTTCTTCATTAGTAGAGATAAGATTATATATATTTAACCTTCTTCGGACTTTACAATAATAAGAATCTACTGAACCGAACTTATCCTAATAATTATGAATCTAATTTTTCTTTCATGGTTGAAAATGCTTCCATATATAAAAGTAGTAATTGCCGACCAAAGCCTGTTAGAATCTATATATATATATATATATATATATATATATATATATATAAAATACAATATAATATTAACAGATATACTTTGTTTCTTTTTTAATCAGTCTCTTTCACTGAATAGGCGATGCCAATAATTGCATCTTTTTTTTTTTAGCGCACACAACAAAAGAGAGTTTTATATTTTCTTCCTTCTATTTCTCTATGCAAATTCTGTCCCTTTCATGGAGGGTACTATTCCCAACAAAAATCTTCCTATGGCATACTGTAGCTTAGCTCATTGTACAAATCAAATTCTTAAAAGTCAAACACCCAAAACTAGTACAAGTTTTCTTAACTAGTACAAGTATTCTTTTTTCTAAGAAAATAAAAATTAATAGAGAAAATTAGAGTAATATATTATATAATCTTCCTTTCACACTTGGCAAATAAATATAGAGATCTTACTTTGTATATTCAAAAAAATATATTAACCCCACCTTTCAGGAATTTTTCACCATTTAAGGTTGTTTTAAAACTTTTTTTTATTAGAATAAGATTGTTTTCAACTTATTTACTAGATTATGACCCTTTAGAGAGATTGTATATTCAAAAAGTAATTTTTATGCTAAAAACGTATTTTTAATAGACGTTTTTAAATGTATCTTTTGAAAACGTGTTTTTAATACAAAATCTGATTCTTTAAAATAATTAAAATCATTTTTGTAAAAGATCATTTCTTTTTGAAAAAAGGTTTTCAAAACCATCTTAATATGATAAATAAGATTAAAATAACCATAATTTTTTTTTTAACACTAATCTAAGATTTAACTCCACCTTCTAGAGTTGTAAATTAAAACTTTAGCAGCTAGTGCTAATTTGGAGGTGTTAACAACAGTTGTGGATGGAAGATTTATCCCCCCGGACGCTTTTATGTCTTGCTGACCAAATTCAAGTTGGTCTCATTAGTTATTATAAATTCATGAAAAGTTATTTCATGTATTTAGTTGACTTCTTTTGTTTGCATTTTTATTTAAGACTAAATATTATATTCCTTCAAATAGTAATATAACACCATGAAAAAGGTAACATTCAACATTTTTGTTAAGAATGTTGTGCAAATATGCACCTAAATTGCGTGCAAAGAATGAACTCCTCAAGACAAAAAAGACCACAATCATCCCAAATAAGAATTTGCTCCCAAGAGTACTATTGTACACAAATGACATTTTGTTGCAAGTAAACTTTGGTAATTTCACTTCAAAGGTAAGTTCGATTGAAAATGTGAGAGAAATAAAGAGGTATTTTTTCATGAGTTCGGTATATCACGTGGCTTTGTGTCATTTCAATTATACTATGTCATATATATTATGTCCCATTAAATAAGATGAGTCATATTTCACATGATATAATATTATTAAAAAAATACATTATTACGTTACTGTATCGGACCCATTCAAGATTTTTTCAAAAATAAATGCTTACAAAAACATAAGTACTTAGTTAAATACTTCACGAGTATTCTTAAGATTGTGTAACCTTTCAAAGCGTAGATAAACACACACACACTTTACTAATAGGTATTCTTAATCCTAATTATGGAATTGTCTCCGAACTTAAGTAATCCCATGTCTGTATTTCTAAGTACTGTAACCTCGCCCAACCACAAGTATTATGATAACCAAAGGCTTGAGCTTTCTTCTATAATTGCGCACACACTCTTGTGCTTCAAAAATAAAAATAGCACTTTTATTATTTTTAAATAAATTTAAATTGAAGGAGAGGTGTTTGTAATTTATCAGTAAAAATAAGAGAAGTTAGTGTCATTTCAAAAATCTTAAAGGAGAAGAGATAAGTATTATTTATCCTTTTTATTACTTTATTATATTTGGGAACCTAAACAATCTAAAGTATCCCTTATTGTGTCATAAAATTATTAATAATTTTTGTTGTTCATTAATGTTGAGAATCTGAACAACCTCATCACATTGTAATAATTTATTGTGAACTATGGTAATAAGGGCCTTAAAGGCCACCACATTAAGGTGTAGTTATTGCCTAGCTTATTAAATTCTATTAATTTTTATCATTAAAGTTGGAAATATGAACCTCATTAAATTAAAAAAATTTAAACAAATAACAAACATTGATAGAATTTAGTGATTGAGATAAGATAGCAATAATTTCTTGCCATATCTAATGAGGTTGTTCTTATTCAATGAAATGAAATAACAAAAATTAATATATTTTCCAAAAAAAAAAATGTTAATCTAGAGATATAATTTAATGTGGTTGTTCAGTTGACCATAAGAGAATGGCTCCTTGGTATAAGGACCATCCCACATTCCCACCTAAATGATTCTTATATTCACTATTTGTAATAAATTCTTAGGGATTGTTTAGGAATTCTTTAAATTGGATCAGGTCAAAACCATTCCCCTTAAGTTATTTGATTTTTAAGAAAACAAACTTTTCTCTAATTTGACTTTGTTTAGATTTTAAGTATTTTTTAGAATCAGAACTAATATACTGTTAAAAGGTATTTATTAAATAGTAAATATTTAAAACCAGTTCATCTGTGTTGTACAAAATCACTTCTAACTTTTTTCAAACAGACACTTGAAAGGATAACTCAAGTTCTTAATAGTAAAAACTTTAAGTTATTAATGAGTGGGTCTTTTAATATTGCTGTCTAAAGAACCTTTATGTTGGTATATGACCCATAGGCTTTTAGCCCACAGACTTTGCAAGAGCTAAAGAGGTCGAGAGAAAAATTTCTTAGAGCATCTCTAATGGTAAAAGTTATTTGAGTCATGTTAAACCTAAATTTTAATATTATTATAGTATCAAAATACTATATTTTAACATTTATGTTCTAATGCTATTTTTTGACATAACTACTCTTCTTATTCCTCACTATAATTTTCAAGCTATATCATTTTCAATTATTAGATTGTAAAGTTGTTGAAAAATATAGGTCATAGGATTCAAATAACATTAGTAGAACTTTCAACAAAGTTAAATTATAAGGGCCTGTTTAGCAATGCATAAGACTAATTTGTTTATGCCACTTGCTAAAATATAGATATAGCAAGTTGTTTAGTAAGTACATTGGACTTGGTCTAAGAAAGTAAGAACCGCCTCCCTTCCTAAAGGGTTAAATCTTTCTTTCTCTTCCTCCAAATTTAATATTCATTTTGATATTCCTCAAAATTTTAAGAGAACTTGACATCATAATCTAACCCCAACCAAATATCATTTTCAAAGTATCCAAAAAATACTCCTGATAATGGTAACACAAAACTTTGTTTTTTCAATAACATATTGGAAAACTTTGTAACAACTAGTTAAATATTTAATTATATTATGATGTTTGTCCACACACACACACACACACACACACACACACATATATATATATATATATATATAATGTGATGATTCTTTGTGCAAAAGATGTTGACTTGAACTATCAGAGCCAACCTAGCAAGCTTGTGGGCTGTATGGTCTGACATGCTACAAAACATTTTTCTTTTATATGTTTTTGTTTTTCCTCCCTATTGTTGGTCATCAGTTGACATTCATCGACAATAAAATGGCTAGACATTTTTCTGCATGCCCTGGATAGATTCGCTTATAGATTGCAGTTAATAATATAATACAATTATTTAAAATTTTTTCATTTTGATTATATTTTGCACTATAATTAAAGTAATATAGGACATTAATGCCAAAGATACTCATATATAATATGTTTGAGAGATCTATGGAACCAACCAATTGAGTGTGGAGGTCAATTTCCTAGAAAGGAAAGGAATTCTTAAAAATGAAATCTCAAAATTTCCTTTTCCTTCTAGCTTTCTTAATTTTTGTTTGTTTAACATGTATATATGTATATACACACATACATAATTATAAAAGCAAAGGTTTTTCTAGTTGATTTTTGACATGCTACATTGCAATCTTATTTGTTCAATTGTGAGGACCAATTATACTACTGTTACATTAATTCTACTTATAACAAATATATTATTGTCACGCGAGTCTCGTTGATGGTGGTTACAGATGAATGGTTCTGATGTCGACTCACGGATCCACTTAAACTATATGAAATCTTAGACTGAATAGCATGTATATGACACGTGCAAATGACTTGGTGTATATTGGGGGAAACTAAGTGGAAGTGCGAACGGACTAATGTTAAAGGATCAGTGAATGAGTTGTGGTTAGGGGTGAAATGATACTCGAACCCAGACCTAGTTGGTTCTTCTTGAAATGCGTTGAGGTGTAGTAGTTAACTAGACATCTAGGGATTAAACATTGTTTCAGTGCGAGCAATGAGAGGATTTAGCTTGTTTATGTAAAAAGGCGGAAGAATCTACATGTGTTTGCTTGCCTAAGTTCAACAAGGGCCACAAGAGAATCTAGTTTGTTTCGATGAAAATGTGGAAGACCCGACGTCTGTTTGCTTGCCCTAAGGGACTTACTTTGTTCCAGGCAATAAACATGAAGTCTTAAGTGCATTCTTTTGGTCCGATTGTGGGCAAGAAGGGATTCAAACTCCCTAAACCATGGTTCATAGGTACTGCCTGTAATCCTTTGAGCTACAAGCCCCACCCTGTCTCCACTTGATTTGTCATGGGAGTGTCCTTAAAAAAGGAATCTTTCCTCTTCCCGAACACACATGATGTATTTTTTAAGATCACTATATCTTAACACATCACATATATTATAAATATAATAGGAGATACCTATCACTACTCATATGTTTATGTCAAGATATGATAATTTTGAGTCTCACATTATATATTTTTTAAAATCACTATATCCTAATACATCACATGCATTAGGGATATAATAGGAGATACATATGTGTTTGTGTGTGTATATATATAAAAGTAAAGCAGGCGATGCTGACTTTTAAGACTTTAAACTTAGTAGATTGAAACATTTGTGGAGCAGGGTTTGCCGCTCTACATCATTGCTGAAGTCATTAGTGTCTCTTACTCTCAATAGTGGTTTAGTGAACTCATGCATGGCGATGACAATTTAAAAGCAACTTTGAAAACCGAAAGTCATTTGCAAAATTCAAAAGCAAACAATAATGAACTTGCAAAATCCAAAGTCATTTTTTTAATTATCTATTTTCGGATACTTTCAGACGTGTCATTCATCTTTTCAAAAGCAAAAGTTGCTTTCCATATTCAAAGTTGCTTTTTAATTTTTTTTTATTTATTTATTTATGGCTCAGCATGTGATAACCATGCAGTGCCGTTTCAAACCTGCAAAGGAATGATGCCTATTGTGATGAGTTTTTTTTTTTTTTTAAGCAAAAAATATTCAAGTTGTTAGAGTCTCATTGATATTCTTTTCTCTATGTCGAGATATTAATTTGTAAAATTATCTAACTTTCATACTATTAATTCTAATTAACATAATTTTAAAAATACAAATAATAAGAGTCGAATATATAAACTATTTACAAGCTCCTTATTTTACTCTATCAACGTCATGGAGTTTATTGTGATGATTGATTTCATAGACTTTGAACCTCATCTTTATCTTTTTGGGGTGTAGAGAAGCCTCATATTTCTTAGTTGACCACCTCTCTATAGTGGATCAAGCATCACTTTCTAAGGAAAAAAGTGTAATATAGTGGGTGGGATCGATGTATATCCATACATCTATCATTATGATTACAGCAGCATTTCTATATGAGACTTTTTGAGATTCAGGGGCACAATGCAATCAGAGCAGCAGTTGTATCTTGTTACGCAAGACTTTGATTGGTTCAATTTATTTAACGAATTTAACTTAAATGTATTTTGAGAGGTTCATTAGGCTCTGTTTGTTTATCGGTTTAAAAAAGAAAGAGATTGAATAAAATATCCTCAATGAACTTCAGAAGCAAGCTGACGTTTGAAAAAAAAAAAAGAAGAAGAAAGAGTTTACTAATAATATTAGGAATAAATAATGACCTAGAACATAAATAAAATAATAAAAGAAAAGGATTGTGATTATTAATTATGTCACTATTAGTGAAGGGGAGAGGTAATTCATTCTTATCTAATTCGTGAAACAAACATGATCGACATAAGTACTTAATTGATAATAAGCTGTTTGAGATAAAATTCCAAATCGCATTTGTTAATCATAATTTTTTTCATTAAGTATGATTTGGGTTAAGCTGGTATGTCTAATTCTTTTTCTCATTAAATTAGTTAAGTCTATTATGAATACTCATTTGATATTTGTTAAATACTTTTTAATAGCTCATCTAAACATTCTATTGTTTAACTCAAACAACCTTTGTACAAAATCATTTAATTCAAGCAATTACTTAACTTAAGTAACACTTATTCACAATTAAACTAAACGAGTACTAAATGGATTACTAGTTCTACCACCCCTTCCCAGTTATTATTATAATGCTAAAGTTATTCTATTATGACATAAAAATTATCGATGAGTGACAAAAATAATTCTTCCATTTACGAAAATAAGATTATGTACATCTAACTTACTTCAAGTCCTGTAGTGATAGGAGTCTCTCATACACTAGACTAGCCTTTCTCATGCACCGAACCAACCTCTTTAATTGTCATGTCATCACTTCTTGTTATGTAATTAATGAACTATGCAATAAAAATTAGAGAAAAAGAGAGAAATTGAAACAGAAAATTTACGTGGTTCGGTAATGTGCCTACGTTCATGAGTGCCGCTATCTTTTACATTAATTATAAAATATAGTTATAATGTATTTATACTTTATCACAGTTAAATCTTAACCCTAATCGGATATATTGCAATTTTTCAATATACCCCTATTGTATTGCGGGAGGCAAGTCTCTCGCACCTCCTAATCTATTATTTGTTCTTGACAAAACAACTAAGATTAAACCACATGAGTATTATATATTTTACTGCGTACCGCATATAATACTTATATATTTAGTTTATTTATTACAATAATATAAATTATATTACTAATACTTTTATTTCTCTCTATATAAAAGAGAATCTCACGCATCAAATATTTTATCCATCACTAGCCTTTTTTAAAATCGATTTATGTCTTGGGGTGGTGGCTCCCAGAGTACCTTTTAAACTTGTGCCTTACTTAGGTGCTAAGTCTCAGCCTGCCTTTTGGATTCCAAGGCTTTTTTTTAGTCCATTCAATTCAAATTATCCTTTTAGCAAGTCAACTAGAATCTAGTGCCCTTTGCTTTTGTCCCCCAGTGGATTGCTTTGCTCTTTGCAAGTCAATATTAAACTATTGATCCTTCTAGTAGTGTCACACTAAATAATAGCAACTTGACATATAAATCAAAGCCCATCAACACAGATACCTTGCATTTTGAATGAAGGACAGATAGAGATCAGATGAGGGTCCCTCATGAGTTGACTCAGCCCTTAGTTTTCAGTCAACTGGCTACAATGGCCTCTCTGATTGCCAATCAGTCACTCCTGCTTTGCTATGTGATGCAAGCAATTATTTAATGAGGAGCCTAACATTAGCCAACTCACTCAGTTATCTATCTAGAGATCACATTATATACACAATTATAAATAATTACAATGGTTGAATTCTGATATATAAATATATGTGTGTTAACGTTTGATATATATTATTGACATATTTTTTAACAATTTATTTTTTTAAAATAATTAATAATCTAATAATATATATCATAAATATTATATAAATGTACACACATACACATATATATCCCACAATATCCAATTTCAGTTGTAGTTGTGACATGAGACTTAAGTCTCAGTAAGTGACCCTAGAGGGTGGAAGTTGAATTGGATTTTGGAATCTCAAGCTCTTAATTCATTCAATCCACAGGATTATCCGATTGTTTTTTTATACAAAATTATAAATGACCATAATGGTTGAAATCGAGAGATAAATACAATATGTATGTACACACACACATATACCTTAAATACTATATGTATGTATGTATGCATATATATATATATATATATATATATATATCCGAAAGCATCCAACACCAGTTGTAGTTGTGACGTGGGACGTACGTCTCAGGTAGGTGACTTTCTCGAAGGTGGTAGTTAAATTTTGGAATCTCGAAAATATTAACCAAACTTCTTTTTAACTCATTCAATTTCGAGGATTATCTTTTTTTTTTTTTTTTGTTGATTTCTTAAATACAAAGATGCTGTGGTAATCACTTTGATTTTGCCAAACAAGCCCAATTGAGGGTTTTTGACCTTGCAAATTAATTATTTGGACTTAGGTCCATGTTGATGGGTGAAAATGAAGAAGAAGAATCCATTAATTAATAGTGAAAGAGTATTTTACAAATGATTGTCACGAGCTTAATTTCACATCCAAAACCCTTTTTTTTTGGGAATTAAGATTTATTAGCCAAAAAGGCATGGATAAGAACAAAGACTACACTCCAAAAAGAAATTAAAGACAAATAAAAAAAGAAAAGAAAGCAATCAAGGAAGAGAATTAGCAAGCCGATATCTCAACAAAACACAAAAAAACCAAAGAGAACAACAATTAAACTCTCCATTTCCAGCAAAAGGAGGAGTTCAAGTTGGAAGATCTCACCATGGGAAAAAGAGACATCTTTGTTCGGACCGTGAAACCTTATCGTACAATGATTTCTCGTGCACCACCCAACCCTAAATGAACCCTAACTAGCTTTTGCCCTCGACACATGCCATTTGATCTCATAATTCAAGACATCGTCTCAATATATACACACACATGTGCACATACCAATGTGATAATTGGGATAACGAGAAGAGGTAGAAACACTTTTCACATGCTTTGATGAGTTCTCTTCACAGGAAGTTTTGTCATGAACACCTGATTTATAAATTAGACTTATAATATTTCATCGTTTTGAGCGAATGTTTAACTTTTAAAGAATATAAAAGTAGCATTTTACCTAAATAACAAGATGTCATTGCTGTGTTGTATGAACTAATTCAATGGACCTAGACTTGGATCATAGAAAAATATACAATTTTTTATCTTTTTTTTTTGTCTACATCACAACAATGTCAGTTTTGTAATACTTGTACACTTGTACCCTACGTGCATTTTTATCCCCCCATTCTTGGGTCTTCTGGCTTGTTTCTGTCAGTCCTTATCAGGACTGCTTAGTGCAGCACTTGCTGGTGAAGGCTTGTGCTCTTGCTTGTGTGTTGGTTTGTATTCTGGGGTATGCCCCAGCTATTGTTGTAACTTTCTTTTTGTTTAATGAATTTGCTTGCTTATTCAAATATATATATATATATATATATATATATATATATATATAAAAATTATTTTACCATCTGCATTATTATTATTTTTTTATAACTTAGAACTGATTCCATCAACCGTAATTTTTAGTCATATAATTGGATTGTAAATTGGGACTCTTTTTTGTGACTATTTCGCACAAGTTTCGTTTATAAAAAGAGTGGCCTCAAAAACACTTAGTGGAGTATGAAATCAAGGATCATACATTTTCAAGTACTTATTACTCGTCGAGGTTCACCTTGATGTTAGAACGGGAATCGTGTCGGTGTCAATAAGTAGCTTGGACTCACCAATAATCTCTCTCCGTACTCTTAGAGGATATCATAGGGATCGATAGTCTTGATACTCGGTTGCTTGCTCAATAACATCTCTATGGTGCCTTTCTCATGTTGGGAGATGGAAAGTTGATATGCTTGGGTGAGCATGCCGTCATGGGACTCGAGAAGGTGTTGGGGTTCGCTTTAATGCTAAAACGGGGATTGTGTCGGTGTCACCAAGTAATTTGGTCTCATCAATAATCTCTCAACGTGTTTTTAGAAAGGCAACATGAGAATCGATAGTCCCAATACTCGGTTGCCTCTTTGATAATATCTCTATGCTACCTTTCTAATGATTGTAGGATGAAAAGTTGATATGTTTAGCAAACTCGCGTGCCACCATAAAACTCGAGAAGACGTCGAGAGTCACATTGATGCTAGAACATAAATTGTGTCAGTGTTAACAGGTAACTTAGCCTCGTCAGTAATCTCTTAGGATTAATTTGCCTTGTTTTCAAAATGCCCACATAAGAATAAAGGTGAAATGTTATTTAAACAATTTAATTGTGTCAAATTGTCTGGCACTCCCACTAAATATCATTATATTATGAAATTGAGGTAGTTAAAACATGAGTAAGCAGCACATGCACATAGACTGCATCTATGCCACCCCCTCCAGTAATATTGCTTTATGGAATCATACTGTTCCTCCCCCCCCCCCCCCCCCCCCCCCCCCCGCCTTCTCTCTCTCTCAAAAGATGGAGCTAGCACCGACCATGAGATCACCACTCTTAATGAAAATTATTGTCTTGTCCTTGTAAATGGTCTATAAATGGCAAGTCAGAGGTTGAAGAGCCTACCATTTTTCAAAATATTAAAATCAAGTAGTGTTAATTCAACAAGTTAGAGAGAAGCCATGAGATCTATCTCTACCTTCTCTGTTCCCTTTTTTCTTTTCTTGGTTTGTATTTCTAAACAAGCTACATCAAGCAGTAGCTAGCATCTTCCCACGCATCCTTCTTGCATGAACTTTATTCAACCCAAATTAACTCTATATACATACATATATATATATATGTGTGTGTGTGTGTGTGTGCAGAGAGAGAGAGAGAAAACCATTAAGACTCACTTTAATTCTATTGCATATACACACACAGGGTTGAAATTGAGTACCATCTTTTATATACTAGCTAGTGTTTGCATTTTCTTTGTGAAAATTTATACACTAATACAAATTCTGCTTCTTTGTGGATCAGTTTATCAACCTTATAGATGCAAGAAAAAACCCAGAAGACTACTGGAAGAGCATGATGAAAGGCGAACCCATGCCGAAATCAATCAAAGACCTTGTCCATCTTGATCCACCATCTCTATCAAATATTGAAAAGGAAGATCATGAGTTGCATACAGCTTCTAAGACTATAAACATGAACAGGTTTATAAAGGATTTCGATATCAGGCCAAGTGTTATAATTTATCACGGCCATGTTGAGCCTAAAGATGTGAAACCATATGTTAAAGACTTCAAGCCAGAAGGAGAGAAGACTTTTGCTAAACCTGTAAAGCCAGGACTAATAGTGCCAGAATATAACATAGAAAAGTAATGGCATATATATATATATATATATATATATGCATTATATGGCTGACTTAGGTTTAAGTATGATTCAGATGGCTTATGTTTGTTCCTTATTGATCAGTATTGAGTTTGGGTTAGAGTTTGGGTTAATTAAGGGTTAATGTTATGTTTTAGTGGTGATTTTGTTGTTGAAAACTTTGTATGTGTGTTGTCTCTGCAATATATTTAGAATTTTCTGGAAGATTTTGCTCTCCTGAAGTCTCTGTAGGCAATTAGTTGTCCTCAAGATCTGCATATGTAATGATAAGGTTTTGAATGATATATATATATATATATATATATATATATAAAGTCATCAAACAGAATATTATTAGGTTCATTTAATTATGGCAGATATGATTTTATTTGAAGGTTCTACTAAGGACTTTGCCTGATAATTAAGCTGGATGGCATCACAGCAGTCAGGTCACTAATGACAGGAGAGATTAGAAAAAGAAAAAAATTAGTTGTAGTCTCTTGCATCTACTGGTTTTTGCAATTCCAGGCCATAAAACATTCATATTTGACACTTCAGAAGGTCAATCTTCTCGTCTGTTCAATAAAGTTTTTGAGTACTGCTGGCATTTCATATCGGAATGCATACTATATTTATGATGAAGTTATAAAAATGATGTAAGATACCTCTCAAAAAGGAGGTACCATGGGAGTACATGAGTTGGATACTTGGACAAAATCATTGGGCTCGCCGCTTGGTAGTTGTGGGCTCACCAGTGAGTTGGTAGTGAAGGGGAAATACCTCTACAAGAGAGGTGTCTCCCGGGCCTTAAAGTCCAAAAAATAAATAAATAAACTTGTGAGGGCTCACTAATGCACCGGAAGCTTAGACTCGCCAGTGTTCTTACAACAAAGCAGACAGTCTTAAGTCCAAAAAAGAACAAACTTGTGAGAGCTATCACTATGTTAGAAGCTTAGGCTTGTCAATAGACTGACATAGCAAAGCATACAATATTTTCTTTTGTGTCTTAAGTCAAAAAAAAAAAAGATCAAATTTGTGAGGGTTTGCCACTATGTTGAAGCTTAGGCTCGTCGTACAAAGCAAACTAGATAATTTTTTTTTTTGGGCCTTAAGCTCAAAAAGAGGACAAACTTCTGGGGGCTTGTCTCTGTGTGTTGAAGCTTAGGCTCGTCAATAGACTGACAAGCTAGAACAGACAATACTTTTACAGATTGACTAGAAACTTTGACTCGTCAGTGAATTGATAGACCAATACAGACAATACTTAACATATCAAAACAGACAATACTTAAACTTAGACTCGTCAGTGGATGTGAGACCAAAATAGATAATACTTGACATATTAAAATAGACAATACTTTTAAATTAAGACTGGACCATACTTTAAGATTGAGGATATAAACGATAATGATCTTAAAGAAATTTCGCGCATCTCACGCTAGTAAATGCTTCTAAGCAATAATTGGATTCGAAATTCAAACATAAAACTAAACACAAATAAATCCCATTATCTTTGGCAATCTCACACTAGGTAAATGCTTCTAAGCAATAATTGGGTTTGAAGTTCAAATATAAACCAAAACACAAATAAATCCCATTAACTTTGGCAATCTAAAAGTGAATTCAAGATTCAAGAGAAACTCATCAATAATCTTGTTATATTCCAAAGAGATCATTGAATTGGCAATCTGGTGAATGACTAGAGCAAAACCCATCAAAGACCATGAAGAAAAACAGAAACGAAAAAAAAAAAAATAAACATAAACATAAACAAAAACAAAAACAAAAAAAAAAAAAACAAAAGAGAGCAAAATTCAAGCATTTGCTAAGAAATTGAGACTATAACAAATCATCTTCATGGTTAGAATTCTGACCAGAACTTGTGGAGACTTAACAAACCAAAGAGGGTCCTATTCACACTCCCAGATTCTCTTGAAAGGGAATTTACTCAATTGCCCTTAATTCAACCCTCATTTTAAATAAAGATAGTTTCGAAAACTGACTTTATAGGTTTGGAGTCTGTTATAAAAAAAAAAAATCATTTTTCTAAGTTCAATTTTTCTAATTATTTATATAATTTAATATATCATTGTTAAGTATTTATTTGGCGCAACTGAAATAATAAGAGAATTGATTATATAGAATTGATGATGAGTGTTTGAATATATATAAATTAATTGATTAATTACTATATAATTATATATATATATTATAATATGAATATTAAATATTCTTTTATGTAATATATATTACTAATACAAATGTAATAATTATTAAATAACCAATAAAATCAAATATGAATTGGACACGGCCGGTATTATGCAGAAAGTCCAAGGATTCACAAGTGAAATGGCATTGAGACACTGCTGGCATTTGCGGGAAAAATTTGGACATGTTAAGAACAAAGACCGACCTGATATCAATTTTTTATTTTAATTTTTCGTAATTCATGAAAATTATTTTTTTTATTTTATAAATTTTAAAAATTTAAAGAGTCTGTAAGACACAATTACACAATAATGTGGTATGACAAATTTATTGAATAATTACGATAAAATTTGCAATAATGTTATCTTTACTTAATTTTTTTTTCAAATTTTAGTCTTATGTGGCACGATCACATAGAATCAAAGTATTTAAGGATAAATTATACTTACATTCTCTGAATTTCTGACAATACTCTAATATCACATGTAATTTTTGAAATTACACTAACTTCTTATATTTTACTTGATAAATTACAAATATTCTATTCTAGTAAATTTTCTTTTTAAAAAGACAAAACTGTTATTTTTTGATTATTTTTTTACAATTTTCAATTTTAACTAAATTTTATTTTATTTTTATTTTCAAATAAATACTGATTAAAATCTTAAATTTATTTTTATGTAAAATAAAAATATGTTATTTAACTCAATCCTATTTATTTTTATACAAAATAAAATAATCTTTAAAAAAAATTAGAAAAAAGTGAAAAATTATATAAAAAATAATATAAAAATTAATTTGATAAAGTATTTATAAATTATCAGATGATATAAAAGAAGTTAATATAATTTTAGAAATCATAAAAAATATCGTTATAATTGTCAAAGATTTCAAAAAAAATAAATATAATTTATCTAATATTTTATTATTTAACAACAACAAAATTTGTTAAATTAATAAAAAAATTTGATAAAATTAAATGACAACTATAGCATTAGTCTAAAATTTGGGATTATAACACTGTTGAGTATGCTGATAAAAGACAACATCATTCTATTTTGCCTGTGACATTAAGAGATCTCCTTGGCAATATCACTTTATCTCATATGTGAGAAATTAAGGCAACCGTCACTCCATCACACAGTTTACAATCTCCAATCAAGATCGTCAAAATAAAAGAAATATTTTATTTTGTTAGATGATAAGGATATTAGACCAATCCAACTGCGCAAAGTAACAAGTCGTGCGTCCTCATGTAAACAAAATCTGGCCGCCGATGCACAAAAGACCTGAGAAATACAGAATGGCGTATATCTTCGAAGACGACGATCTCAATCCCCAAACAAGCCCTTGATGGAGGAGAAGCGCAAGGACACTGGAGCCCAACCGGCGGTGAGCTCGGCCGCTAACGCCGCCACCGCAACACCATCAAAGGCGTCGAATACTGGGGCGGCTGAGCCACCTTCCTCACGGCGGAGAGGCCAAAAAAGGAAAGCGAACAACACCACCAGTGGCAACACATCGACCCCTCCGACGACATCGTTGAAGCGTCAGGCTCGTGAGAAGCCCTTGGCGGTCCCATTTTCTCCGATCCACAACGGTCCGTGCACCAGAGCTCGCCAGTCCCCTAACACTCCCGCCGCCGTAGCAGCGTCGGCTGCGGTGGCATCGTCTTCTGCTGCGGTCGTGAAAAATGAGGCGGAGGCTGTGGGGGCGCCAGAGTCTGGTAGAGGAGAAGCGGTGAAGGCAGTAGAGGAGAAATCATATGCGGCGAAAGAGGATTTGGAGGTGTTAGAGACGAAAATTGTAGCTGAGTATGAAGCTATTAGATCGCGTGATGCTAACGCTCACGTGGTTCCGGTTCCTTCAGGTGAGTAGAAATGTACCTTTTAAAACCCTAGTATTTGTGCATTTGGTTGTTTTTAGAGATAAGATGTATAATATATTAACGGGAAAAGTTTTGATTTTGAGTAAATTTGAATGGGAAAGTTTGATTTTGTGTAAATGTGAATGCTAGGGTTTGATTCAGGGAAACAGCCCTCTCTATCTCTCTGAGTAGCTTACTAATTTCTGAACTTCCCAAATGAAGTGAGAATTTTAGGGATTTTAGGGTTTTGAGATAGAGATGAACAAATCTTTAAATTCAAGAGTACTCTTTCTGAATAGAACTCTTACCTTTACGATTTCAGCTTTCCCTTTTTAAAATTCTCTCTCTTTCTCTCGGTTTGTAGGTTGGTTTTGTTGGACAAGAGTTCATCCATTAGAGGAGCGGGCCTTGCCTTCTTTCTTTAATGGGAAGTCAGCGAATCGGACTCCTGAAATCTACATGGAGATACGTAATTGGGTTATGAATAAATATCATGCAAATCCTAACAGACAAATCGAATCGAAAGATCTATCAGAGCTCTCAGTTGGAGAGCTGGATGCGAGGCGAGAGGTGATGGATTTTCTGGACCATTGGGGTTTGATTAATTACCATCCATTTCCGGAGACTGATTGTGTGATGGAGAATTCTGATGCCAAAGGGACGGCAATGACTGATTCCTTGGTTGAAAAATTGTATCGCTTTGAAACTGAACAATCATGTGCACCGATAGTTTCTAGGACTAATGTGGCGACACCAGTGGTGCCATCAAGGTTTTGTCCGGAGTCTGCTATTGCTGAAGAGTTGGTGAGACCTGAGGGACCAAATGTTGAATATCATTGCAATTCTTGTTCAGCTGATTGCTCTCGCAAGCGCTACCATTGCCAGAAGCAGGTTCGTTGTTTCTTGAAGAGTCCATTGTTTTAGTGTTGAATTATCTATTTTGATAGAGGGCACATCTTGCTGGATTCAATATATATATATATATATATATATATATATATATATATGTGTGTGTGTGTGTGTGTGTGTGTGTGTGTGTGGTACACATTTTGTTTCAGCATGATGTGACCAAAATTTGGTGTCTGTTCATATATTTTTTAAATATAGATTTCCTGTATTGCTCATCGAAATAAAAATATATTTGTAAAAGGCCACCAGGCTTGGATGCCATATGGTATTCGGTTGGTCACTTAGCCTTGATCTCAGGGACTCAATTCTTCTTGTTGTGCAGAGAAGAACATATTTGTAAAAGAAGAAAGAATATTGAGCAAATTATCATAATCAAGTCATGTCATGTGTACCTGCCATGTTCCAGCATTAATGAGGACTGAACTTTCCTGCTGCTTCAAACTCATTAATACTGAAAGTGCATATATTATACATAAGTAGAGAATCTATACCATTTTAGGTTGTTAGAACGGAGATTCTACTTTGAATCCGGTTGAGGTCTTTGAGATTAGTTTACCACTGTAAGATTTCACATAATGCAAAAGCTAATAAATATATTATTTGTACGTGCACAAATTTTAAAAAAGTTGAGAAAAATAAGAACCTGTGGCTGCATAAACCCCATAAACCATTGAATGTATGTATGTATGTATATAATTGATAAGTCAGTGAGTTACAGAACCAATAAGGGATTTATCAATTCCATTACTCCGAAATATATTATGCAATCATTTGAACTTCTAATAGAGATAAATCCTCGTTTTACTGGGAAAGTGTATAGATAACTGATTGTAAAGGAAGTTACATAATATACAATGTGTGGACGGTTAGGAGGCTGTGAGAGATTGTGTTAGAGATGTGAGTTGTAAATATGAGTACAACTTGCGTATTGAATGCCAAGTCGGACTTCAGAGCAAAGTAGAGGGGTTGAGGTAAGGCGATCTAGAACCTTTCATGTGAGACTCCCAAGAGGTCGGGGCGAGACTTATCTCAACCTTCACGAGATTCCCAATATCTAGGTCGCAACTAAAGTGCGATTCCAGCTACCCAGAATCGAGAGCGAAGGAGGTCAAAGTCAATCCTCTTGATTGATTAATTAATTGATTTCTCTTTATGATGATTGATCCCTTTATTGTGGTAGTTGCAGGGGTATTTATAGTGATAGGTCACGTGTCAACTCTTAGTGTGCTCACGTGAGTCCTTAGTTGTTGACAGGTGTACCACTATAGTCCAAAATATGAATTAGTTAAGGTGGAGTTCCTTCTTTGTTCTAGAAGATCTAGACATTCTCACGTGTGAGGCGCGTGAAGCTTCTTAGAGTGCCCGTTATTGTAGTCGTCAATCCACATGACCCTGAATATCTCGTATTGTGGGAAGCGCAGCTCGGAGGTTATGCTACGTCCGCGTCTCGAAGGTCTCCAAAGACTTGCCTCCAAGCCTTTAGAGTGCCTTTATGAAGGGCGAGCGAGGCAGTGATTATGCGTGACACTTATAATCCTTTATAAGTGCTTGCGTGAGAGAGGGGGTCCTCATAGTGGGGTTTTTCCCTCTCTTGAGCGTATATTGGAGAGGCTGCCTCTGTTGGGTGCGTGTGACCCCGTGGGGGAGGGGGCCATCTTAATGGGGTCCTCTCCTCTCTTGAGCGCATACTGGAGGGGCTGCCTTTGTTGGGCTCATGTGACCCTCGTGGGGGAGGGGGCCCTCTTAGTGAGGTTCTCACCTCTCTTGAGCGCATATTGGCAAGATGCTTTTGTGTTGGCGTGATACTTTGTACCTACACAATGGAAGATGAGTCACAGGAGAGAATGGACAAATAATAACCAATTGAATGAAATATTCCCTCAGTTATTGAATTTCCTTGCAAAAGAGTAGCACTTGTTAGCTGTTTGACAACTTCTCTCTTTACATTTTTTTGCAAGAGAGTAGCATTTGATAGCTGTTTGACTACTTCTCTCTTTACCTGCCATTTTGTTGCATATTTCATATTTGCCTTATATTTTCTCTGTATAATTAGCATTTCTGGGAAAAGAGTAGGCCAAAATTGTGTGAATACCATCAAGAGATCGAAAATGGTCATCTTCATAAAGGGGTGTAGATTAAGTTATTTTGGTTTGTTGGGATAAGTAGAGTATGTGGCCAGCTATTCCCCAGTATCTTTCCCCATTCCCTGAATTTTTGTGTGATTTGCAGTTCACATTTTGAGAGAAGATGCTGGGAAACAGGATCTAGTAGTGCCTCTTGCAGGAAAGTCACTAGGTCACAAGAAAGCATAGCTTTTTTCATTAGAATGTTCCAGCACTCTAATTCTAAGCATTCCAGCACTCTCATTCTAACTAAATGGAGTGTATATAAATTTGATTCTACCGTTTTTAATTGAAAATTTATAATTGGAAAGTATTATCATTTTGTGAATGTCTTGTGTTAGCAATAAATGGATTATATACTCCCTCTGTCCAAATTTAAGAGTCCTTTCATTTTTGGGATATCCCAAAACAAGAGTCCTGAATTTCTGAGTTAACAATAAATGGAACTATTTAGTCGTACTGCGGTACGAAGGAAGTATGATTTCAAAACCAAAGGGTCTCTTTTACTGATAAAAAAAAATTGGGGTCTCTTTTTGTACCCTAAAAATTTGTAAATTTTCTTACATATCCTAATGAACTTTAATTATAAAAATTAAGCTGGCATGATATATGGTTAACCTATATTTATGATTGATATGCTGTATGGATAATCTAATGTTATTTTCCAAGGACAGATAATACAACTTAAGAAAATTTTAATAATTGTGGCTGTCCATTAACCTAATAAATGAATATTCTTACTTTTTGGAACTTTTGAAATTTCACTTCCCAAAAGATATTGAGTTTTAAAATTCAAAGTCTCTTAGTGTTTTAGTTGGTCCCTTCTCTTAGTAAAATTGTTTTTCCCAAGGATGTATTTGTTTCATTGGAAAATAAAAACCTAGAAGGAATTTTTTTTCTAGTAAAACATTTGGGAGAAAAATTCATTTTATCATCATTTTCAATAAAAAAGTGTTGTAGTAATTTTTTTCTTCCTTTTGACTAATTAAACGATTTCATAATAACATTTATTCTGGTGACTGATAAAAAAAATAACATTATTCTGGTGAAAAATTTGTGAAGAGAGAGGATTAAAGTTTTATTCTGTTTTTCCTTTCCTTTTATTTTTAGGGAAATTATGTTTTGGTAACTATCTTGGTATTTTTAGGCTCTTATTATGAACATACTTTTTGTAACTTTTTCTTTTAATGTGGAAAACAAATTCTGGACCTAAGTCCAAGATGATGTTCTCTGATCTTTTCCTTATATTTTGGAAAATCTTTTTGTCATCTTCAGAATTCCAAACTTAACAAACAACCTGACTTTGTTAATTTCTTAGAGTTTATTTTCTTCTGCTTATTCTCCATTGAAGTAGATGGGCCATTGAGCCTAAGTTAAGTTTTTTTTTTCCCCCCTCTGTTTGGGGTTTTTTTTTTTTTTGGGGGGGGGGGGGGGGTAACTCGGCCTATGTGGATTAGGGGTTCGTGATCGGCCACCGAAGTCTATTTTAATAATCACAATACTTTTCTAAATACCATATAGACAGCGGAATAATTTTCTTTTTTCTTTCTTCACATTCACAAAATAAGCTACATAACTTAATCGGACAATTTTAAATATCAACACTGACGATCATAGCTTCCAAGTCAAATGTAGCATAACATCACATAACTTAATACACAAAATCCAAAATGTCTAGTCTATCTTCGGTCAAGGACTTATCAAAAAGACTCACTTCATCCCTTAAGCACTTATCCGGCAACACCTGAAAGCAAGTTTGTCTAGTCCTTACCTGAAAAATGTTAGGTGAATGGGGTGAGCTTCAACAAGCCCAATGAGTAATTCCATAACATGCTAAGGGTTTCAAAACTACTATGTAGTACAGTCTGAAATGTCTATACTCATATGGAATTAAAATACATCATATCAAGTACAACAGATCAGAGAATAGTATCAAAGTCATTTTCAATAAATCTCAGTTTAATCACATTCGTAAATCAAAATCGATAACATAGCACGATCAAAATAATGATCCAATAACATAGTTTGATAATGAAGATTAATACTATAATTCAAATATGGTTCAAAGTCGTTTTCAATATCAATAGTCACAATCAAATCAATATCATAGTCTGTATTGTAACTCGATCATAGATACGGTTCAAAGTCGTTTTCAAATTCAATAGTCATAAATATCAATAGCCATAGTTCAAAATTAACATTGTAGTTCAGTTTTGTAACACTCTCATAGTTACGGTTCAAAGTCGTTTTCAAATTCAATAGTCATAATTCAAAATCGAAATCGTAATTCAATAGTTCTCACTTCAATGATTCAAAGTTCAATCATAGTTCACATTCGATATTCACAGGAGTTCAAATCATTAAAATTCTCCTTTCTATGGCCAGCAAATTAGAACCTCACTGACAAGGATCAAAATATCGTTTCGATGTATAGTTTCGGTCTATTCAGAAATGGAAATGTTTCGGAAACGTTTCGGAAACATAATAGAAACAGAGAAAAAATTGAAAACATGTGGAAACATAACTTAAAATTTATTTATTTATACAAATAAGCCTATTTATTGAATATTTGTGCATGTTTAAGGCATATACATCATATTCATGATAAATGACACTAATTAATAATAAATGACATTAATTCATGATAAATGACATAATAGATATATACTATGTAATATCCACGAATTAGATAATTTGACGCAAATTACATATAAAATAAAAAGTAAAACAAATAGCGATTTAAACTTATTATAATTAGTAACTTAGTATTAAAATAGTTGTTTCTCTACACTTTATTTCCCCTACCCCTTTTCTATTATTTTAGGAAAAACAATAGACATATCTTCTTGTAATTTTGAGTTTTAATCCTTGAAAAATAAATGAATATTATTTTTTACTAACTTCTAGAATTATTGTTGATACAAAAGAAATGTTTCTTCTGATTCGGTATGTTTCCATTAGTTTCGGTATGTTTCCACGGAAACAATTTTGTTTCTGTGGAAACATGGGAATTTCGATATTCCACTAGTGTTTCGTTTCGGTTCCCTAAGAAACGGAAACATTTCGGCCGTTTCGATGGAAAAGAAACGAAATTTTGATCCTTGCTCACTGACTGAGATCAAATTCAATAATACCACCAATATACCCCGTGGTTAGGGTTCAATAAAGTCACAATCTATTCAATAATGACAAATCATAGAAGATTCTATGGCCATCAAATTAGAACTTCGCTGACTGAGATCAAATTCAATGATATGCCGTATCACACCGGCTCACCACCAATATACCCCGTGGGCAAGGTTCAATAAAGTCACAATTTATTCAATAATGACCAATCAGAGAAGGGTGTTTCATTCAAAACATCAAAATCACATCCAAAATCAATAACATCAATAACGATCTCCACTATTCAAATAAGAGTTTCATATTTAGCCTTTAGTCAAAATAGTTCAAAGATTGGTGAGGAAAACTGTATAATGTCATGAGTAATTTATAGAATATGTTCTTGAATCAGAGGGAAAGACAGTATAGATATCAATGGGTCATTTAAAACATATACTAGGAAATAGTAATATCAATAAGTCATTCAAATCGATTTCAAACAGAAGGATCTATTTTCAAATCATCAAAGAGTTCGATATTTATATCTATAATGAAAATCCACCTCAACATGCTATGAAAATACTCACCTAAGAAATCCTCCAACATCTCCATGGCCAAGTGAACAGTCTCATCCTCTCGACAGAGCGAACTTTGCATAAATAAAGATATAATCTTCCCAATTCTCTCACTGTCGGGCAAATCTCCAGCATTGAGCATCTTCTCACAGACAGAGCAAGCCCAATCAAAGATTGAACGCCTACAAAGAGCTTCTATAGTAAAATAATATGTTTCGGCATTCAGGTCACATCCAAATTCCCCAACTTATTAAACACCTCAAACCCAGCCTTCCCTTTACCCAATCTCGAAAACAGAGATACCAGTTCATTGAGAATCTCTGTATTCAGCAGTCCATTCTCCTTCTCGCCAACCCCCTTAATGAAATCCCACAAAGCATAAGCATCTTTCTTCCTAAGATCACTACAAATTGCACAAACAAGTGCATCCACAGCCCGGGTAGTTAAAGAGAACTCCGTGTTCTTTAAAGCCCATTTGAAAAACCCAATTAAATTCTCTCCCTGAATAAATGGAGTTTCTTGCACTCTTATGACAAACTCTTTGTGTAGATTCAAATCAATACTGTCAAGACTTGATTCCAGAGAACCAACTACACCACTACTCTGAAGCAGAGATAACACACTCTCTAACTGCTCCAAATCAACCTCATGTGTTTCACCTTCAACTGATTTATCGTCACCAAACACAAAACCATCTCTCATTAGAGTATCACTAGTTTCATTGAGAATCGATGAAGAAGCAGGTTCTACAAATTCTGATGAAACAGAGCAAGGAATTTTGTCAAATGCTCTGCACTCTTGACATGGTTAAGGGCCGATTCCTGCAAATGATTCATCAATGTCTCTATAGATGCAGTCCGATCAGCCCCTATTTCATATGATCTGAATGAGAGGTCGTGATTACGACTGGAAAATGACCCATTTCGGCTATAACATCCAAATACTTCGCAGCTCCCTTTACTCTGCCGGATTTGGACAGCCCAAAGATCAAAGTGTTATGGGTCACGAGATCAGGCTCCACGCCTTCCTCTGCGCCACTCTGATATGAAAGCTTTTGACACTATCCGACCTTGAGGCCCTTTTCTTTTCAAAGGCTCGTCAATTGAGCTGATCAATTTGGGCTTCGTATTGCGTCCAAGACAACCACCCATGCATGAGACTATATGAACGATCCAAGCTTCAATAGATCTGAGACACAGCAGTGTTCCCACCAGGAACATCTAATCCAGGAAGGAGAGATCACAAAGCCCCGAGAGACTGCCATTGCTCTCTCTCTCTCTCTCTCTACAGTTCTCTTTCTACTCTCTCTCTACACTAGCCAACTTACACAATTCTGATTTCTGCTTCTTTCACATCACACGTAACACGCACATATATATAATCTTATATTTTATATTTTGATTTAGCTGCATGAATGGCCATTGGCCAATTTGGGAGGTAGAGGGACATTTTTATATGCATATATACATATATATTGTAATATTTTTCACAAAATGTGGGCAGCCCTAGTGGTTAAATTTTTTTGTTTAAATTTCTCTCTTGCTTTTTGATCAAGGGTTCAAATCTCATGGGTTGCACTTTTGGCTCAATTTTCCTATTTTTTTTTTCTTATGCTTCGTTTGGCGCTTTAAATTATTTATTTTGTTTTATTTTATTTTATTTTATTTTCATTTTATTTCATTTTGTTTATTTATTTATTTATCTATTTTTTATATATGCTGGTTTATTTTTTTGTAACTTTTTATTTGTTTCATACAATTTCTAATGCCCAACTTAGTGACTTAATTTTCCGATAAACGAGCCGGGGCGTTACAACTTAAAACAAAGAAAAGTTTAACCCTATATATATTTTATAAGTAAATCAATTTGTACTATTATTCACTGAAAATCAGGTGGGGAGAGAGGGAGGGGGAGTGATTCTCAAGCACTTGTAACACATGCTATGGTTGGAAATACCTAAAAGTAAACATATAAATAAACCTTTTAGATAAGGAGTCCCGTGGCTCTATAATTTACATGATTTGAAGGAAAAATGGAAAGATGAGCAAAACAATTTGAAAATAAAAGTAGTACTACATTGATAATAGAAGCGTACCCACCCAACCAGTCAAATTCTATACAATACTAGCTAAAACTCCCAGCTTTTCAATAGTGAAGAATGAACAAGATCGCACTGATTCTGTTTTACAAGTAGTAAAAATTATGGACCTTAGATAATCTGGATCTACATTTTCCATTTTTTTAATGCAAGCACTTCCATGGAGGGAGGGAGGGATTGTCTGAGCAAGTTCAGTGCATTCAGTCACTGATCTAATCCTTATGAGAGTGATAATAATCTATTACATGTTCCAAGTTTCTGATGTCCAGCAAAGTTCCAAGCCTCTCAAGAATCTGAGAGCGGGACGATGAAGAATATCTTTGCATGAAAATACCAAAAAATTGTTAAAGAAACCATATGTCTAGCAACCACTGGCAAAGACACTTTGCTTCCTTCATAAACATGGTGATTTCTTTCCTTCAATATTTCTCTACATTTTACGTTCCGTAAGCCTCCAATTTTTTTCCCTTCTTTTTTCATGCTGGGTTTTTAACAGTTTTTGAAGCTTGACTGAAAATATAACACGAAGTCTAAGCTCAAAATCCTGCTTGATTTTAACTGTTGCTCTAGCTACACTGGACTTTCAGAAAATCTCCAGAAACTTATTTAACCTACATACTGAAGTTGAAATTTAGAACTTTTCTATCTAGAGCCAAGAGTTCAGAGGGTCAACCAACCATTTCAGCATTACCAAAGGCATGCCAATGTTTGTTAGGAATAGTGGAATCCATTGCTGTCAGCAGATGGATAAGAAGGTTGTCTGTCGCTTCATATGCTTTTTGCATCCATTGCCTAAAATAATATTCATTTGATGAAATGTTGGGTTTTTATTTGATAATAGGTCGATACTTTTTTCCTTATCTTGGTTTCTTTTAAATCTTACTCTCTTTTGATTCCATTCTTGGTACACAGGCGGATTTTGATTTATGTATTGAATGCTTCAACAATGGGAAGTTTGGCTCTAATATGTCCCCATCGGATTTCATTCTCATGGAGCCTGCTGAGGTTCCTGGTGTAAGTGGTGGGAAGTGGACAGACCAGGAGACCCTCCTTCTCCTTGAAGCACTGGAACTTTACAAAGAAAATTGGAATGAGATTGCTGAGCACGTTGCTACAAAAACCAAAGCTCAATGTATCTTGCACTTTGTTCAAATGCCAATAGAGGATACCTTTTTGGACTGTGACGATGAAACTGATGCAAGTTCCAAAGAAAATGTTGATCCAGTTTCAACCAATAATGAATCTTCTGCCTCTAAAGGTGCTCCTGAAACAACAGAGAGTAAAACTGGTGCAAATGAAAATCAGCCTGTGTCGTCTCAAATGGAAATCTCGGAGCCTGAAGATGCTAGTGAACTGAAAGTTGATCAGGGAACTAGTGAGAACTGTGCACTTAAGGCACTCAGGGAAGCGTTTGAAGCTGTGGGTTCTCTTCCTACTGTTGGAGGTCGACTTTCATTTGCTGAAGCTGGAAATCCTGTCATGGCGCTGGTTAGTTGACTAATTATTTGCAGAAAATGAATCCAATAATTTATTAAATATAGCACTTTGAACTTACAAAAATGAACTCATCTTTTATTTTTTAATTTTATTATAGCACGGTTAGATTATCTTAATCTCTTACAATGTCCATGGTCCAATTACCTACTAGAGAATTGCTTCCCCTATACTTTATAGGAATTCCTGTATCGAGTTCCAGATTAATGACTTCAAGCAATTCCACAGATTTAGCAGCATTGATGATGAACTGGTTCCATTTGCAGTTACTAATTCGACTCTACTAAGCCTTGATCTCAACTGTTTGGGGCCGGATGCATAAATCCTGTTTTGCCATTCTATTCGTACTAGGGCCATAGATTTAGTTACACTACAAGCCGTCATACCCTTCCTTATTACTTCACTTAATGTTAAATTTGATCTTCTCCTTCCCCTAACATTACTCTCAAAATGTATCATGTTACTCTTTCTCACTAGAGTATTTATAAGTTGCCGTTGTACATGACCAAATCATCTTAGGCAATTTTCTCTCATTTATCTCCAATTGGAACTATCTCCACTGCCTCATGAATATGTTCATTTCTAATTTGATCATTTCTTGTCTTTTCACAAATCCATCTCAACATCCTCATTTGAGGTACACTCATTATATAAACATGTTTCTTAACAACCCAACACTCTTGGTCTAACAACTATTTTATAAAATTTTTCTTTTATTTTTATGGGTATTCATTGATCACACAATACGCTCGAAGCACTCCTACCCAATCTCACTCTCCTTATGAATTATTAACCCTAGGTAAATGAAACTGCTCACTTTCTGGTATCTCTAGACCTCCAATATTTACGACATCCTCATTTCTAGACCTGGATTTGCTAAAACTATAGTCCAAGTTTTAGTCCTTATCTGAAACCCCCTTGATTCTAGAACTTCTCTTCAAATATTTAATTTAGTATTTATACCATGGTACCTATCCTGAAGGTGTCCATATCAGGACATCTATAATTAAGGCTAAAAGGTAGGACACTTAATGCCGACTCCTGATGCAAGCCTATATCATTGGAAATTCATTTGTATCTCCCAAAGGAGTTCTAACTATAGTCATAGCTTCATTGTACATGTCCTTTATCATAGCAATATACCTTTTTGTCACTTCTTTGTTTAACAAAGCCCACCATATTATGTCTCTAAGAACCCTATTATCATATGTTTTCTCCACATCTATAATTCGTATGAGAATCCTTTTTTTATTCTTTTTACATCCTTCAATTAATCATCTTAATAGGTGGATGGCTTCTATTGTAGATCTCTCTAGCATAAATCTAAATTGATTTTCGAAAACTGTTGTCTCAAGTCACTGTTCAATCACTCTCTTCCAAAATTTCATAATATGATTCATTAATTTGATACTATGATAATTTGTACAACTTTGAATATCCCCTATATTTTCTCCTGCAGTTATCAGAAAAAATAAAATTGAGGAACGAGCTCCACCTGCGTTTTGCTAGAAGTGCTGAGTTTAAAATATTCTATTGGAATACACAATTATCACCCCCATTACCCCTACCCCCTTTTATCCCTCCTCCTCTGTCCCCAAGGAAAGAGATCAAAAACAGGTCAATCAAAATCATTCTAATGATCTAGTAACATCTAGCTATTATACTTCTCAAAGTTGGTGTTGAACATCAGTGGAACTTGCATTGTTGATGTTCTACGTTTTGTCTTCTGCAGGCAGCATTCCTGGTACGATTGGCAGAACCTAATGTTTTTACTGCCTCAGCCCGTAGTTCCTTAAAATCCATTTCTGGCAATTCCTCTGGCATACAGCTGGCTGCAAGGCACTGCTTTGTTCTGGAAGATCCACCAGATGACAAGAAATCAGATGACACTGAGAGGTTTGTGAGCTTATTGATAGTTTAAATTAGCAAATTCCATTAGTATTACATATAATGTCACAATTTAAGATATGCAGAGCTGTTGAAGAAACGGTTGAGCAGGGTGCTCAGATTGATGAGAGCCAGAATGATGGAAAGCAAATAGAGGAAAAGTCTAACTCAGTTTCGGATGTCAATGATTTATCAAATGATCACAACAATTTAGAAAACAAGGATTCCGTTACAAAAGAAAAGGGAGAGGTGGTTTCTCCTAATGGTGAATGTACTGACAAATCCCAGGCTTCAAAAGAACCAGATGTAATAGCTCCTCATGAGGAGGTTGGACCTGTTATTCCGAATGAATCGGATAATCCAGATTTGCCAAAAGAAAGGACACCAACTGCCAAGGAAGAATCAGATGATGTAATGTCCAAGGAAGATCTTCCTCCTGGTTTCGTAAAGGAGTCAGGACATGGAGCTTCAGTGGATGGGCCCTGTCAATTTGCAGAGGCTTCAAAGGATGCTGATGTGGTATCTGATTCTATTCCCTCAGAGAAGAAAGAGCCTGAGCAACCAGTTGCATCAAATTCCGTGGTTGAAGATGGAGCAAATACAGGTTTTATTTTTTGGACTTTCCTTGTAGATATGGAAAATTGTATTGTGCAAATGGTTTTGAACGATATTAGAAACTTTGGCACTGAGAGTAAGTCAGTTCTTAGGGTTGAATTTAGGAATATAGTTTGAAGACTGAAGTAAGACTGTTGGAGAGCGGTTGACCCTATTAGGCAAACAATTGGGAGAACAATTGAAATTAAAAATTATAGAATAAAAATAAAGTAGAAAAAGGGTGGGGAAGAAACAACTAACATTTTAGGTAATTTTAAGAATATTTTTCTGACAGTCCGGAATTTTGGCAATAATAATGATAGGTGCATGATTGTGGATGAGTCAAAAATAAATAAATTTAGAGTTTGTCACCCATTAAAAAAAAATTTGGGGGGGGGGGGGGTAGTGTTGAGGTGGTGTATCATCTTGAACTACTAGCAGAAAATGCCAGCTTTAATTTGATTGACTTTTCTTTCTTGGTTTGTTTCATGCAGGCGAGGAAGAAGCAAAAGACTGTAAGAATGAGAATGACGACCATTCGGAAGCCAAAAATGATAATAATTTTAATAGGATAAAGCGCGCGGCAGTTACTGCAATCTCAGCTGCATCAGTCAAGGCAAAGCTTCTCGCGGGCCAAGAAGAAGAGCAAATTCAACAACTTACTACATTGTTGATTGAAAAGCAGGTATTCTCATGGCCAACCGGGCTTTTGTCATTGTTTTCTCTTATTAGTTGTGGAAGTTTGATCTTTTCTGAGGTTTCCATTAACTGCAGTTGCACAAGTTGGAGAACAAGTTGGCCTTCTTTTCCGAAATGGATAGTATGGTAATGAGGGTTAGGGAACAAATGGACAGGTCAAGACAGAGGCTCTTCCATGAGCGGGCACAAATAATTGCTGCCCGACTTGGCTTTTCGGCTTCATCCTCTAGGCCCATGCAACAATCATTACCTGCCAATAGAGTTGCAACAAGTTTTGCAAACACAGCACCAAAGCCCCCAATGAGCATGACCTCTCAAAGGCCACCAGTTTCGAGACCCATAATGACATCGGGCCCTCCTACTGCAATCCCATTTGTACCTGCTAGTGCAGCAGGAAATTCAGTTCGGCCTACCAACCAAGACAAACTTTCATCAGTTGGAACAAAGTGATCTTTAGTCCACAAATGTGCAATCTCATTCATGTTTGCACGCTGGTCATTCATAGCCAATTTCTACCAAGTGAGTATTTTGTTGTTATGGTTACTATCGTTGTTTTCAAAGTTGGAAATTGCCAGCTTCTTGAAATGCTGTTTGGGAAACTTAAAAATTGAGCCTGCTCAATATAGCTTGGTCCAAATTTCCGAATTTTGGAGATCAGGAAGATGAGTGACTGGAAATAAATATTTCCTAAACATCCCAGTTTATTTTGTGGAATGTTAATAGAATTAGACAATATTTATTAAAAAAAAAAGAGGGGGGGGGGGGGGGATTGATTGCTTGATGATGATTTTGAAAACAGCTGGCCTTTTAAGTGTCCTGAGAAAGCCCTGAAAGAATTGGATTTCTGTCTGTCACAACATAAAAAATACTTGTTGCAGCTACAGTGTATCTTCTAGGATAAATGTCAGTTTTGATTGAGAAACTGTTGACCATCCTACCAATCTTCTTTGAATGGGGGAAGACATGGCTATAGAGAAAATTGTTGTATATAAAACTCTCCTTCATGTTGCCTTTTGACCTTGGAAATCTCCTAGGCCTTGATTGAAAACATTAAGGTGCTGGGTTCTGAGCCTATCATATGGGGACCAAGTGTTGAACAGTCATCTCAGAGAATACCTTATCTCCTGTATTTACGTCGACTCGGCAACTTTCTGATATTTTGTTGGAATAAATGATTTGCATTTTGTTTTACATGAAATTTGAAATAAGACCATTTGTTTGTTTTTTTTAGGTAATTACCATTTGGTTTACTATAGCATTCAAAGCCGCGAAGCAACTTTAAGGACCCCTCCAAAAAAAAAAATACGAAACCAAAAAAATCCCCTCCCAAGATTAAAAAAAAATGAAGAAAACTGTTTTTTTAATTTCTTTCTTTTTCTGTGTTGCCTGTGAATATAATTTCGCCCTTCTCACAGTTATGGACAATTCACTTCTCTCTTTCTTGTAACATTCTGTTCTATGAGACTGAAGTACAGATTTGCACTTTCAATTGTTATGGACAAGGTGGGGTGAGTTGAGCGTTCAATTATAACTTCATTTGCTTGGTCTCTGCAGCATTCATGCAGCCACATCTTGGAAAAAGTCCTGTAAACACAAACCAGATCCACTTGTGCAGTGCCTGAAGGCTGCAAACCTGAGTATGCAAATGGAATTGGCATGCTTACTTTGCCTCCTCAAAGAGAACATTATGGCTATTTGATGGTGATTCTGTTATCAGGCCTCCATTGCAGAAGCTGCCTTTCGAGACGGGTATCTGGAGGGAGGCCAAATTTTGTAATTTAGGCCATGGCTTATTGGTGTTTCTTAATCAACGAGAAGGTATTTATTATTGGCTGAAATGATATTTGTGCAAAGCTCTGTGAACTTTCCTAACTTGATTTATATGATGCTGTGCAATGTTTTGTATCTTTTTTACCCATATTTATTATTTAAAACTGACTGCCTCAAGATGTAAGTAATGAAAGTAGAATTACAATACAAATATATGTTTCGGTGTTGAAAATCGATTTCACTGCAAACTATGGTTTCACGGTCGGTTTTGAATATTTGCGTGCTTAAACATGATCATTCTTTGTTGAATTTCTGCTCTATCTCAGAGAAATTGGGAAGGTTTTTTGACCTCTAACCAAGGACCAGAAATGATTGGGGATGCTTAAGGATGGACATGACATTCTTCATGCTGTAATGGCAACCTGACCGAGTGCCAAATTTGAAAGGGCTTGCCATCTTGCATTTGTAAGGTTCAATCTATTGGAAATGCACCAACCAAAAAAGAATGTTAATTCTAAGGTTGGCCCATCATCATTGTTACTGGTCCAAAAAGTTGGGTAACATTCCTGGGTGATTTCCAGGTGGTACTACTGTAATTTTTATTTTTGACCAGTAAGGTGTAATTTGTATTAAAAAGTGCCAAAGAAGGGCGCCCTCATATACAGAAGAAAGAGATCAACTTAGGATCTCATGTCTTCCATAGATACAAAGAAAACAAAAAAAGTGCTCCTAATCTTGTGGGACAGTTTCTACCTCTTAAAAAATCCTTTCGTATCTTGCCTAAATTATACTCCAAAAGAGACAATAGGATTAGAACCCATACTTTACGTAAATGTCACCTTTTATATCCCCTACGCCGACTTTCAAGCAACTCTAAAATCGTTCTTTGACAACACCCAACAACTAAGGAGAGGAAAAACTAGTTACCACAAAGTTCTAGCCACCTCACAGTGGATCAAAAGCTCTAGCCACCGCTGTAATTTTAGTATAGGTAACTGAGTTGAGTACTGCTACACTGATTTCTTCACAATAAAAAAAATATATATATATATATATATTTATACAAATGAGTTGATAATATTATATTAGTTCTATATTACATAAACCCATTTGGTAAATTTTTTGGTCAACATACTATTATTGAACTGATATTATTAAACAGTAAATTATAATAGAAGTATATTGTTCTAGTAAAATTATGGTCGATAATTTACTCTCATCTTAGAAAAGATTAAAAAAAAAATTTTAGCTCAAGGTGAACTAACATAATGTGCAATGCATCTGAACTACTGAATATATTACACATCAACCGATGGTCCACATATTCTATTCATGTGTCAGGTGTTCATTGACTTAAGTATAATAAATTGGAAAAAATGAATGATTTTTTAAACAGGGATGAATGAAAAGAGTTTCTCCGAAACATAAAATATTAATTATAAAAAAAAATATGAAAATATATATATATATATATATATATATATAATGTTTTAATGTGCTGACATGATAAGTCATATCATACCAGTGTAAAAATACAATTTGGATAAACAAATTGAAGAATTATATTTTAGAACAATGTTTCACTTTTTCAAAATTGTATTTTAAATTTTTATTTCAATGTGATACTAAATTATTTCAAATTATATAATTAATGTAATTTTTTCTATATTACAAATTTAAGAAACATAATTGTTATCAATATTTTATATCCTATCGCTTCTGCAGGAATGGGATTCACGGATGAATCTCTTGGTGATGGGTCCACCCGCGTGATTGTGTGGTTATGTCTCTTGCAGTTGTGTTTGATAGCGCAAAAGGTGGAAAGCGATGACATTTGTTAGGCCATTAACAATTGAACTCGGAATTAAACAGTATATGAGATGAATAGCCATGTGCCATTAATAGTTTGAAAATGCATAACTAACTCCAATCCTAAAACCAAGGCAACAAAATGGGTAAACTATGGTCTTTTTGTCTTGAGTATTGATCATCATTTTTATCTTACTTTAATCTATTCTTTTCATATGAGTAAGATTCACCATTTATTAAATGAACAATATTTTATCACTTATATAAAAAAAGTGAGGTAAAAAATGTAAGATCCATAGCATTACTCATTTGTGATAGATATTTAGGAAGCATAACATTTCTCTTTGGTCTTTAACCTTCTCCTCTGAATTGGCTAATCAAATTAGGACACATGCACAACCATGACCTACATGTAATGAAGAGGCAATGCCTTCCCAAAGTTTTCAGATTTAGATATTTTATCTCTAATTTTTATAGAAGTTTTTTAAAAAATTAAGAGTTGCCCCTCAATTTTTTTTTTTATATTTTTATAAAAATTCCTCATAAATTTTGAGTTTTATATTTTTGTCCCACCTAATTTCATAGTTTAGGTCCACCATGGTACACAACTTGTTTATATGTAAAATTATGAAAAAATGAAAAAAAAAAAGTGAATTAATTGGCCTCATCTATTGACTTGGTCCGTGCAATAATTTTTCCTTTATTGCGATATGTTTAAAAAAATAGAAATATGTGTGTTAGGATCATATCTTATTATTCGTTTTACAAGAGAAGTTATTTAACGAGTCTGTTAAATGCGTGTAACGATCTCTATAATTTTAGTAATACATTAAATCTCACATGATCTCATAAAATGGTAAAATCATAGAAATCGTCACACTATTAAACAGACTCGTAGAATTAACTTTTATTTTGCAATTTTAGGACAATGCTTGACTCCAAATTAGAGAGGAGGAATCTTTTTTTATTTATGTAAAAATCAAGTTATTGAAAAAAAATAGAATTACTTTTACCAACTTAAATTACTAACATACCCTTGAATTTTAGAAATCAAAATTTGGGCCCCTACGTGAAGGGTGTAGCACAAAATAACCATAAAAATTGGAAAACAAAACTCAAAAATAGAATTAAGAGAGAGTTAATTCCCTAATTTGTAGGAGGTGAATGGAGATGGAATGATGGCTTGCCGTTTCTTTCTTGAAACTATTACCATGCAATATCTCTTTTCTTTCCTTTCTTTGAGAATCCACCCTGCCCTTCTCCCAAAGGTACCTTTTTCCCTCCCTCCCTCCCTCCCTCCTTACAATTTACAACATAATTGAAGCAAATTATTAGAGATTATGACTTAACTCATTTACATAATTTGTCTTTCTCATGCATACCTAGCTAGGTTAATGAAATGCAATGTCATTTACGTACACACTTTGATGATTATATATATATATATATATATATATATATGTTGATGTAGATTTTTAATTTCCTTTTTAACTTTCTTTGTTCAATGTTGATTAGGGTCATTCATATTTGGAGGAGTGGCGGGGTTTTCTCGGCGTGTTTTGACTTAGTTCATCATGTCCAATAACTCCACTGGGGAGGCTCAATCACCTGAGGGATCTCAATCTTCGGGTTCTTCACCTCCGCCATCCCCTCCATCAAACAACTCACCGCCACCACAATCGTCATCATCGCCACCACCATCATCACCGCCGCCATCATCACCGCCTCCATCATCACCGCCTCCATCTTCACCCTCACCACCTCCACCAGACAATTCAGATTCCCCACCTCCTCCCAAAAACTCAGATAGCCCACCATCTCCCTCCTCCAAAAGTAGTTCACCACCACCTCCTTCTCCGTCTAATGGCAACAACAATTCTCCACCGCCACCCCCACCCCCGCCAACCCCTGTCAATTGGAATAGCCCACCACCTCCTCCACGACATTCCCCACCAATCTCTTCATCACACAAGTCGCCACCACCTTCATCAAGTTCATCATCTAACAATGGCGTGTCCCTCAATACAAAAGCCATTGTTGCAGGAGCCGTGGCAGGGGCAGCATTATTGCTCATTATTATGATAATCTTGCTGGTGTCTTGCACTAAAAAGAAGAAGAGAAAGCCGCATCATGAACAGATGCACTACTACAGCGACCCAAATGGAAACAGAAGTATCAGACTTGAAACCTCTTATCCTCAATAGAAATTATTATTTGATTTTTTTTTTCTATTCATATCACATCTAAAACCATATATTAAAGCTCAAAATATATACATACATACATATATATATATATATATCGATAATATATCAATATGGCTCATGCAAATGCAGACTACATAGATTGTAATAACTTTTAAGAGAAATGTTATATGGACAAGGAAGTTCTTCTATGTAAGTTCGGTCATATGATATGACATAATTTAATTAGTTATGAAAATGGAATAAAGTCTAAAAAAAAAAGATTCATAATCAATTAAATCATGCTATATCAGTCAGTTAAATCATGCAACAAGAATGAATTTATTTGAATTAAAAAATATTACTCAATTTTTAATATTGACTAGTAGGCTTATTCAATTTTCTTTTAAAGCTAAACATTAGAATAGGACTAATGGGTCATGGAACGAAAAAATATTCTACGAGTCCTTCACAACGTAGTTATTAGAATCGGCTTCGTTTGGTTGGTCTGACTGATGAATTGGTGACCCGACTTTTAACTTGGACGAATTTTGCAATTCAACCAATTAAGGAAGTAACAAAAAGAATCTAGCAAATTCTAGCAAATTTAAGAGAACCGGCCATCACCATTTATGATGTATAAAATTTAATTTTGTGATTATCAAAAACTCAAGAGAATAAAACTATTTTAATTTTATATTACTATATATATATATTAAAACCATATTATATATATATATATAAATATTATATTTATTAGAGTTTATTCATATTAAAATTACTCAAAAGTTAAAACTCTTGTACCATAAACTATTTATCATTATCTAAAAAAAAATTTATTAATTTTTTTTTTGCATCCTAAAAAGTTGAACAGATATAAATAAGCAATGTCTCGTTAAAACTGTCACTTTAAACATCAAAATCTCTTGAGCCGACCCTAAAGTCTAAAATTATATAAGTTACGTATCTGACGTATTCATGAACTCATAACTTTCAATAATGCTAGGCTTACTTAAAAACTTTACCAAAAATATTTATTTTCATGAGTTGTCAGTATTTTATTGGTTGAATATCACATCATGTCATATGATGATATGATATTCAGTCAATACAACACTACCAACTTATGAAGGTAAACATTTTTAACAAAATATAAAGATAAGACTAGTATTACTCAATAACTTTTATTTGTAATTGTAATATTTTTAATATTATAAAATTTTGGTAGTGTGCATGTTCATATGGTAAAACTTGACCAATATCTATCTCAAACTAGTCTAATTGCCTCAATATTCATCTCATAAGGAGCTGAATTTATTTAACTCGACCAAATTCATAGAAGGTAATGGAGTTGTCTTTTGCAGATAACTATTACAACAGTGGACAACATGGGAATTGGAACAACAACAGCCAATATGGAGATCACATTGTCAAGATGTCTTCACAACCGGGCATGGATAGCGCCGAGTACGGTGGTTGGGGAGCGGCACCTCCACCACCACCACCACCAATGATGTGTAGTAGTGAGTTGAGCTCCGCTAACTTCTCTGGTCCACGCCAACCCGCCTTGCCGCCGCCGCACCCTTCCATCGCTCTTGGATTCAACAAGAGCACCTTCAGCTATGATGATCTCGCCACTGCCACCGGCGGCTTTGCCAAGTCTAACCTATTGGGACAGGGCGGATTTGGATATGTTCACAAAGGTGTGTTGCCCAATGGCAAAGAGATTGCAGTGAAGAGTCTGAAATCTGGTAGCGGGCAGGGAGAGAGGGAGTTTCAGGCGGAAGTTGATATTATCAGCCGTGTCCACCACCGCCACCTGGTGTCGCTTGTTGGCTATTGCATTTCAGGATCTCAGAGGATGTTGGTTTATGAATTTGTTCCAAATAATACCCTTGAATTCCACCTTCATGGTATGCTTTTGCTTTTCAATTCAATTCATTAACCTCAATAGTTATTAGGCATTAATATTGGCATGCAGTCATTGATTTTATGGAAAATTCTTGAATATGCCCATCCAATAATAATCTGTTATGCGTAATATATTATATTTTTTGAATAGATCATAGTACATATGGCAAAGTGTTATTGGAATGAAATATTATCATGCAATTGTTACTTTTACGAATTTTTTTTGAACGGGACTGATATAGTATATGAGAATATGCTCATCCAATAATAATATGTTATTTATGATATGCTTCACTTTTTTTAATAATTTATAATACATGTGTCAGAGTATTATTAAAAAAGTACGTTACAATGTAGTATATCATATCCTCCAAAAAATATCTCTTACTTCTACTAGTACTAACCTAACTAACAAAAGATCCTATTGTTAAAATTTATGCAAGTAAAACAATAACGAGTTATGTCTCATCTTTTATAATTCAAATTTATAGTCTATTTGATGTAAACTCTTTATTTTCAAAACTCAACTGGAATGTTGTCGTAGCATATATCGTGTCAAATGTCAATTCAGGTGATGAGTTGTGGAGATGATCTAACACCGTGAGAAGTATATCAGTTTTTTCAACTAAAGAAAAAAAAAGACTGAAATTTTGATTTATTTGATGCATAGGTCTTATCTTTCATAATACACCTTCATAGTTCACCTGATGTAAAATGTAACATTTACGCTAAGATTCTGCTTTCAAAACTCATGTTTAGAGAACGTTGATGCATTAAATGATATGTATATCAAATCAGGTAAGCTGTGAAAATGGATTAAGAAGGAGAAACGTAAATCATTTTTGGAACTAAAGAAGAAGAAAGACTTGAAATTTCAATTTATTTGATGCACGTATATACACACATCGGTGACATTACTATACTGGGATGTTCCTGTTGGTGACTGTCATTTTTTCAAAATTGTAGGAAAGGATCGCCCAACCATGGACGGTCCCACGAGGCTCAAAATTGCATTGGGATCAGCCAGAGGGTTTGCTTACCTTCATGAAGATTGTAAGTGATTCCTATAATTTATCTCTCTCTCTCTCTCTCTCTCTCTCTCTCTCTCTCTCTCTCTACAATTGATTTGTTTGCTATTCACAGGTCACCCTCGCATTATCCATCGAGACATTAAAGCTGCGAATATCTTAATTGACGATCATTTTGAAGCCAAGGTATATATATATTTGCAGTACATATTACAAGAAAGATACGCATGTTACATTTGTTTAAGCTATATTTTTCTTCTTATGAATAATTCTTTCAAGGTAGTTGATGATGCTAAAATACTACTTGTTCAGGTGGCTGATTTTGGACTGGCTAAGCTTTCTTCAGACACCTATACTCATGTGTCCACACGTATTATGGGAACATTTGGGTAAGACATATTAAGCCCCCATTACCAATTCACTACCAAATTCAATTAGGCTCTCTGTCTTTTGAGTTTTTTTTTTTCGGATGACTTGGAATTGCCCTCACGGATCTAATGGGGAATAAGTGGGGTCATGGTTCTTTAAAAATTTTGATATTATATTTTTTATTATTAATTTTGTTAGAATATTTTAATAAAATAGGACTTAATCTTCTCTAATTTTTATTTTTTTTTATATTCACATATATCTTTTTAAATTTTAATTCTTTTAATTTGACCCTCCTAACTAAAATTTCTCGATCCGTCATTACACCCACCAATGAAAAAGGTTGTGTGGCTAGGTTATAAATCGAAGCCCCCGTCAACCATAGAGATGTTCTTATAGGAGTTCATTGGTGGTCCCAAAAGATTAAATGCCTTCAATGAGATTTGAACTCGAGAGTTTAGTGTGTCAAGTACCTACCTCATAGTCTACTACCACATTGGCCACCCCTTGGACTTCTCTTATATGAGAAATCATTTTATGTATCTGTCATCACATGCATGTGACGGCCTCTATAATTTTAATAAAAAATAGGTCACACGTGTATTTCACAAAATATTAAAATCATAGAGATTGTCATATCCTGTGACGGGCTCTTATCCTCCTTGTTCTTTTCAATTTTGAAAACTTAATAATTTTTTTTTCACTATTAAATTTCTTATATATATTTACAATATAGAGGGCGAGTTTCGTGCAATGGTAGGATTATTCTATTTTGACTTACGGTTGTAGGTTCAAGTCGTGAAAAAGTCTCTCTGATTACAGGTTAAAGTTACGTATATCTAAGCTTATCTAAATCCACGATAGCAAAAGTCTTGCATACTAAACTAGCCCATATATATATATATATATATATATTAACACAAAAATAAGATAAAAATTTAGTGCAACTTTGTTGGTTTGGGATTTTTATGAATATTTGAATTTTGCTGCAGGTACTTGGCACCTGAGTATGCTTCAAGTGGGAAGCTAACTGAGAAGTCTGATGTTTACTCATATGGTGTTGTGCTCTTGGAACTGATCACTGGACGACGCCCAGTGGATACCTCTAGTGATGAAGACAGCTTAGTAGACTGGGTTCGGATCCCAAACAATCTCCATCTCTGTTATTTTTCATTTACATTAACAACATGCATGCATATCCTGTGTGAATTAATGAAGAGATCAAATTCCTTTTTATGTCTATAATAACTTGCTTAATTTTTTTTATGAACAGGCGAGGCCAATTCTAATGCATGCAACAGATGGTGGAGGCTTTGAAGAGCTGGTGGATCCAAACCTGGGCAGCAACTATGATCCCCAGGAGATGTTGCGCATGGTAGCGTGTGCCGGTGCATGCATTAGGCATTCTGCAAGAAGACGGCCAAAAATGAGCCAGGTACGTTTCTCGATCGGTTACAATTCTCCTGCATTTATAAGATTTTTCCGGGCTTGAAACCGGTTATATAATGATATGTCATCGAACACAACACATTAAACATCTAGTCGAAGCCTCCTACAAATTCATAAGTCCATGTAGCATTTCAAGATTGAAGTAATTCTTTAATGAAACTTAGCTTCATTAAGCTCCATATATATTGTAATCTTCATGCTTATGTCATTACAAGTTGTTTTTCCAAGATTTTTTTTTTTTTTTTGGTGGGGGCATGGAGGGAGGGAGCTAAGGTCCGGTGGCAATTCCCCCCCCCTCCTCCCAAAAAAATGATTTTTAAAATATTTTTTCAAAACATTCCAAATATATCCCTTTAATTTATACTTTTGCTTCCCTAGATCTAAATTTCTTTACACTTTATCATCATTTTAAGTTCAATTTGAAGTTTTTACAGACTTTTAAGGATTTTTTTTCATAACCTAAAGTTTTTACAGGTTTTTTTCCTTTGATTAAACTTCTCATTTAATTTATAAATCTTTTTATATCAATGAATTTAATTACTTATCAAAATTAGTTTTAATCAATATTAAAATTTAAATTTTTAATCGAACATCTAAGAAAAAAACTTACCCCATAAAATAAATTCCAGACTTCGTCTTTAGATAGAGAATAAGTCCTCGATGTTTCCTTTGGGGCAACAAAAATGCCATTTATGATCTAGGTACCCAATACTAATATCTATGTTTTAATTTAATGTTATGGCCATATCCTACATGTTCAACATTTTGTTAAATATGTACAAAAGATCTAAGGGTACCATTATATAATTTTTAGTTCAACAACATTCAAATTGTACAAGCTAGTTTCTAGGGGGAATAATGAAATAAATGTCAAACAGATTGTACGTGCATTGGAGGGTGATGTCTCACTTGAGGATTTGAATGAGGGGGTGAAACCCGGCCACAGCACAGTCTTCGGCTCGGGTGGCAGTTCTGAGTATGATGCGAGTTCATCTACCTCGGACATGAAGAAGTTCAGAAAGACAGCCATGTCAAGCCAAGAGTTCACGAGCAGCGAGCATGGCCAAACCGGTGAATTTGGAGTCCGCCCTTCCTCTTCGAGTGGTGGTGAATCACAAGAAATGCGCAGGCTCAGCCCTTGAGCTAGCAGCACTTTTACTTCCAAAAAAAGAAAAAAGATGACCAAAACTTGCATGTGTGTGTTTTTTTGGCTGTCAAAAATGCTATTAGAGAAGGGATTGGTTGCCTTTCACAAGCTATTTTGTTACAAACAATGCTGATCAGTGACAAAGATATCTCCATCACAATCCTTCACCACAGACAATGCAATGCAATTTCTCATTTTGTAACAATGTTAAATCACTGGAGTCATTCTCTAATATGTTGGGGTTTGGGTTATGATTTGTATATGGTTTGTATGATTGTATTATTTCCTATATATAACAATATATATATATATGTATATGTGTGTGTGGAAATTAAGATAAGTAGTTTATATATACTTGTTGATTGTTTGGGATTTATGTTGTTTGAAGTTTAATTGCAGAGAAGTTTTGGAGGCATTTCTATTTAATTTATGTTCATTTGCTACTGGTAACTTTAATTTGACATGAGATAAATATTTTTTTTGTAGGGTTTTCCTTAATGTTCTTCATGTTGATGACATTGGGCATAGTTATATACTTTTAATGTTTGCAACTTGATATATATTGTTTGTCAATATATATTGTGAAGTTAAAATATAATGTGAAAAAAATAATTGGGAGGAGCTTGAATTTTTTTTTAAAAAAAAAATTAGAAGGAAAACTTTTCTTTTTCATGTAATTTTTTTTCCGGAATTCAGTAATAAATCTTTCATAAAGTATTTAATTAGCACAAAATTTATTTTAAAATATTTTATTTGAACCCAAAAAGAAATGTCATTCCTTGCAAACACACAATGAAATAGTCAGGACTGAAACTACACTATCATGTCATTACTTTTTTGTTTTTCAACTTCAAAATTAAGTAACTTGAAAGAGAATTGAGGTTCTATCAATCATAGTTAATTTTTTTTATAATTAATGAATATGAGAAATACAAAATTTATTAACTATTAGGTTTTCTTGTACTTTTATTAATAAAAAATTATTTTTATATGAATTTCAATATACAAAGAGATTTTTTATGCAAATTTTTAATGCATTTCAATATTTCATAATATATATATATATATATATATATATATAATATTGAACTTAAGACATGAAATTTCATAATATTCTTTTGAATTAAAGAAGTTAAATTTTTTATGAGTTTGTTTGGAAATTCTTTAAATTGGATCAGATTAGAATCATCTTTATTAAGTTATTTGATTTTAAAAAAAAATAATTATTTCTTGGTTTGATTTTGTTCAAGTTTTAAGTATTTTTTAAGACCATATATGAATCAATATACTGTTAAAAAATACTTACCAAACAACAAAAAATTTAAAATTAATTCACCTGTATTTTACAAAAATGGTTCTAATCTTTTCGAAACATGCCCTTGTTTACTCATGATATATTTTTTCTCACCAACAATACTTTTATTTCTAATTAAAATATAATTTATAAATATAATTATCAATACATATTATAAATGAGATATCTATAAATATATCTATAATTATTTTATTTCTCTAATAATTAATAATATAAAAAAAATATTAATTATGGTTAATAGATAGAACTAAATTGACTATTTTAAAATTTATTAATTATTAATAATAATAATTATTATTATTATTATTTATTAATTATTATTATTATTATTATTATTTATTAATTATCTTCCTTTTTTTAATAATATAAAAAAGACGCCAAAAGCTAATGGCACGAAATTGAATTCCTGAAATAGCACAAAATATAGGAACTGAAGTGTTGGGACGCTGTTCTCATTTTATGTACCCAACTTCTATTGGTGAATTTCCGTCAGCTGTAGTATTGCGCAGATTTAGGTTGCAGAGTATCTGGCCCCTCCCATCTCTTTTTAATTCACCCTCCTCTCAGAAAAACTACAGTACGCAGGACAGATCTGCAATTCTAGGAGACGAGATCCGCCATTCTTCTTCGACTTCACTTGCTTATATATATTTATATATATATATATAGAGAGAGAGAGAGAGAGAGAGAGAGAGAGAGAGAGAGAGTGTCTGCTTGTGTGTTAGAGAGAGATCTCCAATTCCTCACGCCTTCGGTCTAATCGAACTTTTCTTCATTTGTGGACCCCTTACAGATCTCTGCAATCTCTTCGATCTCTCAATGGCTCAGCCTCTCTTGAAGAAAGACGACGACCGAGACGACGAAGGTAAGTTTTGAAAATTTTATTAATTAATTTTTGAGTCACTAATCTGGATTTCTGTTTAATCCTCATATTCAATTATTACAACATTTGGTTAATGTATTCACTCGATTCCAATTCGCTTAACCTTCGATTATTCACATAGAAGTTTCAAATCATTTAGTTTAGTTTCAGATCTGTATTATATTTGATTAGGTATTTATTACGATCACTGTTAATCCAATTTAGTTGTTCTGTTAGCTTTGAGTTCTTCGACCGATTCATTTGATTCTAAAGTTTGGTATTTCTGGTGTTGCATGAAGAATGTTTTCATTTTAGTTGATCTGGTACTGTCGAATGTTTTATTTCTGACTTGTCGACGTGTGTATTACTCGTATTTGTTCTTATTATGGATGTCTAATAGGGGAAATTAATTGCTTGAAGTTCTTCGATCAGTCAATCTTGTCTTAAATATCCGTTTTATGCTATTTTTTCTCCAGTTATATGTTCAGTTTGATTATTATTTTGCAGCGGACTACTCTCCATTCCTTGGGATCGAGAAAGGTGCAGTCCTTCAGGAAGCTAGGGTTTTCAATGACCCTCAGTTGGACTCCAGAAGATGTTTACAGGTTCTTTTATCTTTCTGCCACCTAATGCTACGGTTGCACTTTGTTTGTCTTCTTCATCCTTGACAATTTGATTTGATTTGATTTGGTTTTGTTTTGTTTCTTCAGGTCATTACAAAGCTTCTGTATCTTCTGAATCAGGGGGAAACATTTACAAAGGTCAGGTTCGAATGCTACAGTTTATACACACACATGTAAACACAACCGAGGCATATCCACAATGCCTACACATCTACATAAATGCATTAACTTAGGTATAAATATATAAATTTTATCAAACATCCATATCTTTTTTATCTTGCAGAATTCTGTTAAGAGTAGAGCTGGTTATTTTTTTTTCTCCAATGATTTGTTTTTGCTTCAAAATTATAGATTGAAGCTACGGAAGTATTCTTTGCTGTCACAAAGCTTTTTCAGTCAAGAGATATTGGTTTAAGGAGAATGGTTTATTTGATGATAAAAGAGCTATCACCCTGTGCAGATGAGGTTATATACCCATTGATTTCTTTCATCTATATATTTAACCGTGTTTAAGAGGTAGACAATGACATTTTACATTTTATAAAAGGTTATCATTGTCACAAGCTCCCTTATGAAGGACATGAACAGCAAGACTGATATGTATCGAGCAAATGCTATTCGTGTCCTCTGTCGAATCATAGATGGAACGCTTCTCACACAAATTGAGAGATACTTGAAACAAGCTATTGTTGACAAAAACCCTGTGGTTGCCAGTGCAGCCCTTGTTAGTGGAATTCATTTACTCCAGGTAATATCAATTTGTGCAAAATAAATTGTATCATATGCAAGTTTGTCAGAAGTTTCTTCATATTATTTCTTATTTGTTTAACAGACAAACCCAGAGATTGTGAAAAGGTGGAGTAATGAGGTACAGGAAGCTGTTCAATCAAGGGCTGCACTTGTACAGTTCCATGCCCTTGCTCTACTCCATCAGGTACAGAAGAGTTGTGATTTGATGTTAAGCGTTTTTATGTAAATGTATGAAGTTACTTTCTAGTTTGCAACATGATATATCAAATGGTTTGTTGTTTAATCTTCTATGTAATTAGTTTGTATTTTAATGTGCTCACAAAGTTACGTATTGACTATGTTCACGTGGGCCATGGAGTAACTTTATGCGAATTAAGCATTAAAACATTGAGATTTACCTTGGGTCATGTATGGTTTATGACTTTGTTTATTTTAATAAAAATATAATCAATTAAGGTACCACATCAGTATGTTTATGTTTTCTACATACAGATTCAAGTGTGTTTGAATTTTTTTTTAAGGAAATTGATTTCTTGCAGCCATTAGATTAATTTATATCGCCCATTCCAACTTTCTGTGTCGTCTTTTGGTTTTTCCCTTGTCTATTTTAAAACTTAAGAGTGTCTAAAGAAGTATTTTCAAGGAAATTGACAGCTAACGGCTACTTTTTGTTACCATATACTACCATTTGTTAGAAAATAAATTGTATAACTAGGTTCAGATGTAGTGATTGACGTTTCCTTTTTCTTGTGCCCCTCCAGCAGTGCTTTCCTTGCAGCTTGTGTTACTAAATCTCCCAGTGCTGGGGATAACTTCCACTTCCATATACACTTTTTTTTTTTTTTGCTAAGTATAACTTCCATATACACTCAACACAAATGGGCTCTCTCTCTTTCTCTCTCTTTGAGTAAAGGAATATACGAGTGTGTCCCCTCTATTCACATAAAATACCCCTTTGTGTTAATGTTTTTGATTGCCAAACTTGCAGATACGGCAAAATGACAGATTAGCTGTAAGCAAGCTGGTTACTAGCTTGACTAGGGGGAATGTTCGTTCACCTTTGGCCCAATGTCTCTTGATTCGTTATACCAGCCAGGTGCATTTCTTCTGACGGAACATGGTGTTTGTTGTTCAGGTGACTGTCTTTATGTTTGACATCGTTATCAACTAACTATTACATGACAAATATATTTTCAGGTTATCAGAGAGTCGAGTGTGAACAACCAAACTGGGGACCGCCAATTTTATGATTATCTTGAGGGTTGTCTCCGTCACAAAGCAGAAATGGTTATTTTTGAAGCAGCTAGGGCGATTACGGAGTTGAGTGGTGTGACAACTCGAGAATTGACTCCAGCAATTACTGTTCTACAACTCTTTTTAAGTTCTTCCAAGCCAGTGCTTCGTTTTGCTGCTGTCCGCACTTTGAACAAGGCAATCCTTTTGGAACTTCTACTACTGATGTTCCTGCTGTTTTTCTCTTGTACTTCTTGATTAATCTTTGTGGCATGGTATATGAGTAATTTTTTATTGCAGTTGTTCACCTTTACCCTCCACGGTTTCTTTAAGTTATTTTTCATATGGAAGCTCATTTTTCCAAAAAAGAAAAAGAAAATTGAAAGGCATTCACTTGCAGTTGGATAGTCATGAAATTAACTTTGAAATTAGAGAAGAAGCTGAGGGGTTTTGAACATATGAGACTTTCATCTATTATTTGAATTAGTACCATACGCTCCAAAGATGTACCTGACTTTATATATAGAGTTTAGCATGGAAATTGACTTGTAAAAGCGTATGAATGCTTGAAGAAAGCTGTTATGTGGATACTGGAAATAATCTTTTTTAGGAAGTATAGTGGCTTTGATAATGCTATTTTTGCAAACGATTTTGACTTGGGGGTTCTTTTGTAGTTTTGGGTAAACTAGGGGAAGCTTTGAAAACCATAGCCATAGTTGTCAAAACATGTATCATAACATGTATTGTTTTTAAAAGATTTTGTCTCGTGTATCGTAATGTATGTATCGTAAGATACGTTCAATAATATATACGTATATATATAGTGCTATTTGCATACATTTATAAAATGATATAAATAATATTTCAACTCATTTATAAAAAAAATCAACTTAATTTCATACAATACAATAATCAAGATTTATAGATAGTGCAAGTTTGGAATCAAAATTTAATCAATATTAATATTTAAAGATAAAATATAAAATTATTCATTTTTATAATTCATCTCATTTTCATATCAATATTCAATTTCAATGGCATCGATATCATCATCATCAGATGCCAACAATTTTTCTTTTGCTTCTTCTTCTTTTTCTTCAACTTCTTATATATGTTTACTCCTCACTCCCATCCTCATACTCATCAGCATCCCCATTTTCTCAAACTGCTTGTTTTTCTTCTTTTTTCATTTGAGGCAAAAAAAGTAATATAAACCAAATAAAACAAAAAAACATTTTCATGTATATAACAAAACAACAAAAAGGGGTCAAAATGATGATGTTTATTCTGTTGCATATCGAAACATATTACAGTGTAAAAAGATACAACAATAAGATACAAATTGTTTTATGTTCATATCAAAACATATAATAAGATACGTATCGTGTATCGTAAGATACTAACAACTATGATCATAACAACTTCTTGATATTAGAAGTCTCTAGTGCTACCATAACTTTGACTATATGACATTATAATTGTACAATTATAAGACAATTATAGAACATGAGTTTTCTGACTTGGTAACCAGCCCATAATTTATTAGGAATATATGACTACTAATTGGATGGAATTGGCAAAAGGGCTTCCACTCTTAAGAGTGTTTTATTTAATATTGTCTACTTGAAGTTTCTTAAATACATGAATCTATTTTTGGTGAAAGATTTTGCTTTAATATCTTGAGTGTAAGTATATAATTTGATGTATTACTTATTAGTACTTTTTAAAAACTGGAGATTTAATGTGAGATCCATCTCATTATTTTGCATAAAAGTATTTTCGTGGTAGGGTTCTTATTTTGATAATTCTTTTCTGCATTCTTTGGCTCTATTTTTCCTATATTTCCTACGGATAAAGGCTTCTTTTGATTCTAGCCTCTTCCAGTCTTATTTTTATGTGGACTATGATTAATATTTTCAATTCTAATTGATTATATAAATTTTGGATTGTTTGTAGGTAGCAATGACACATCCAATGGCTGTAACAAATTGCAATATAGATATGGAGAGCTTAATTTCTGACCAAAATAGAAGCATAGCTACTCTTGCCATCACTACACTGCTAAAAACTGGCAATGAGTCAAGTGTTGAACGATTGATGAAGCAAATTACAAATTTCATGTCTGACATTGCTGATGAGTTCAAGATTGTTGTTGTGGAAGCGATTAGATCGTTGTGTTTAAAGTTCCCCCTCAAGTACAGATCTCTGTGAGTGAGCCTAGACTTCACCTAGAAAGTGGAGATTTATTCATGTTATATGTGCCTCGTGTTACATTTTGAACTTTATGTTTCTGTCTTCAGGCTTAGACTTTGCCTGGAAAGTGGAGATTTAGTCATGTCACATGCGCCTCATGTTACATTTTGAACTTTAGGTTCCTGTCTTTATTTTTTGGTGAGATAAATATCTTAGTATCTTTTCCTCTCTTCTTTTTAAGGATGAATTTCCTAAGCAATATTTTAAGGGAAGAAGGTGGATTTGAATACAAAAAAGCAATTGTTGATTCAATCGTGATCCTCATAAGAGACATCCCAGATGCGAAAGAAAGTGGGTTGCTCCACCTTTGTGAGTTTATTGAAGACTGCGAATTCACATATCTTTCTACACAGGTTGACAATTTCCTCTGTTTATAGCTGTGCAATTTGTTTAGTTTGTGGAATTTCTTTTTTACTTAACAAGAGTTTTGTTTATCATTTTATTATCTGGTTTACCAAGAATTTATTTCATTCATGCATTATTAGATACTCCATTTTCTCGGAATTGAGGGACCCAAGACTTCAGATCCCAGCAAATATATTCGGTATATCTACAATCGTGTAATACTTGAAAATGCAACTGTCCGGGCGAGTGCTGTGAGCACGCTGGCGAAGTTTGGTGCTATGGTTGACACATTGAAGGTAAGATTGCTTTCTTTTGTTCTATCAATTAATCTTAGGCAACATACAAGTTACCAGCTTATAAAAAAAATGGGTTAGAAATTACTAATTTAGGGTGGCATTTTTTCTATATTGTGTTGCAGCCTCGTATATTTGTTTTGTTGAGACGTTGTCTGTTTGACAGTGATGATGAGGTGAGTTTTTTGTATTGTATTGCGTTCTTATTTCTATGGTCTTGGTGTTTATACTTGATGAAATATATATCAAGTGCTTTCTTGATCTAATTGATCAAGCTTTTTTAAGGCTTGACCTGCATGTCACATAAGATTATTTTGAAATTTTGGCCCACTAAAATTCTTTCTGGCCCAATCCTTTTTTTCTCCTTTTTTGGTGGTCTTTTTTTGTTATGCTACCAATTGATGTTTGCTCTTGTTTCTTGGAACATGGGAATTGATGGTTACTTTTCATTGTTATTTTTTTTTATCATATTCTTTACAAATGAAAAACCATACTTTGGCTCCTAGTGAATGATTAATGGCGCTGCCTGAGGTTGTACGATCAATGGTGTTGCCCGAAGTTGTATGATATTTTTCTCACACTATATGCTATGTCATTTTACTTTCTGAAAACCTTTGTGTACACCAATATATTTGCAGGTTCGTGATAGAGCTACACTTTATCTAAACACTCTTGGAGGTGATGGTTTAGTTGTTGAAACTGATAAAGATGTGAAGGACTTCCTCTTTGGATCGCTGGATGTCCCACTGGTCAACCTGGAGACAAGTTTGAAGAACTATGTGAGTGTCCTTGCTGTGTTCCAGTTTCTTTGCACTTTTTTGTTTTTTATTGATCAGCAACTGTTTCTTTGTGCTTAATGTTGTTAAAGTTATCAACTTATGCGATTGTTTAATACAGATTGAGGAGCCTTCGGAAGAACCTTTTGACATTGATTCTGTACCTAAGGAGGTCAAGTCTCAGCAGCTTGCTGAGAAGAAAGCCCCTGGTAAAAAGCCTACTGGTTTGGGTGTTCCTCCTGCTGGCCCCACATCCACGGTTGATGCTTATGAAAAGCTACTTTCCTCTATCCCAGAGTTCTCAAACTTTGGAAAGCTTTTCAAGGTTGTTTGACTGAATCATTCTTCCACATTTACATGCCTATTTTGATTTATTTATCTAGTTTGTTGATTCAGGAATTATTCATTCATTAGTTATTTCTTATTACCAGTCATCCGCATCTGTGGAGCTTACTGAAGCTGAAACAGAATACGCAGTTAATGTTGTCAAGCATATTTTCGATAGCCATGTTGTGTTCCAGTACAACTGCACCAATACAATTCCCGAGCAGTTACTGGAAAATGTAATGACTATTTCTAAAAGCAGTGCTTCATGTTTTCCGACATTACTTTGGGACTTCTTATCATTCTTCTGAAACTTTGGCCAGGTCACTGTTGTTGTGGATGCTTCAGAAGCTGAGGAATTTTCTGAAGTAGCATCCAAGCCTTTGAGATCCCTTCCATATGATTCACCAGGACAGACTTTTGTGGCATTTGAGAAACCAGATGGAGTCCCAGCTGTTGGAAAATTCTCAAACATGTTGAAGTTCATTGTTAAAGAGGTACTCTTCTTCCTTTCTTTGAAAGCTGGCATCTTCTCTTTCTGTTGCTCATTCTGCTTTGAAGTTGCTGAAAGTCAACATGGACATTTTTAAAGAGGCTGTGTTTTTATCAGTCATCATGTTGACATTGGCTCTCACTGACTAGGCTGGACATGGTTTGATATTCCTTCAATGTGTCCGGAATCATAAAGTAATTTTTGGAAATTGCATACCTGGAAAACTGCTTGTTGACACTGGTCAAACACATCGAATAAAGAAAAGAATGCAACTGTTGAGGTCAAGAAAGGATTTAAGAGAATTGAGAGAGAAAAGGAAGAAAAACGGGCACGGGAGTAAGAGTTACGGGATAGTCAACTCAACTCAACAAAGTCTTATCCCAATAGGATGAAAATAGAAATACATACATATATATGTGTGTGTCGTGTGTGTATACGAGATTATTTTTATATATAATTATACAATTATCTATTTGTGTGTTCCTGCTGTTCCACCTTCTTTAGTTAGAATTTGCCTAGTCTCCATGTCCATATTTTGTTGAATATTTTGTTTTGTGTCCATGTTCATACAATATAGCTAAGGATTATATGAGAAGGTAAATTGCTCTCTTTCCTCCTACCTTTTTGAATCAATAATATTTCAGCGCTTCTGGGTTGTTAGGTTGGCATCTTGGTCTCAGCATCACTGGATTCCTCACTTAATATCTTTATTCTTGTTGCTGTTTCTAGTACTTGCAGGAACTGCATGGTTCTATGTGGTGTTAAATTATGTTGATATTTTTCCGTCCATTGTAGATTATTAGTCAATTAATTGGCATGTAACAGTGCCTATGTATTAAGAAATTGCATGTGCATATAATTTATGTATGTGGCTGCATGTGTGCATCTTTGTCCCATTGATTACAAAGTTCTTATTACATCTCTTTATTTTGTTTTTATTACTGTTTCTTGATGTGCTTCATCAACATTATTCTGCTTTTCTTTTTTCCAATAAAAAAATAAAGAATCTGCTATTAAAGCAAATGGAGGGGAATGAATATCTAATAGAAACACCACTTGTTTTATATTTTCCATTGAATGACCCATTTTAATCCATAGTTTCTTAAACCAACAAGATTTTCATATATTATTTTAATTGTTTGCTTATTGGTGGTATTACCAGGTTGATCCAACAACTGGTGAGGCTGATGAAGATGGTGTGGAAGATGAATACCAGCTGGAGGACCTTGAGGTTGTTGCAGCAGATTACATTTTAAAGGTTGGGGTCTCTAATTTCAGGAATGCTTGGGAAAGCATGGGCCCAGATTGTGAGCGTGTAGATGAGTATGGTCTTGGCCCAAGGGAAAGCTTGGCTGAAGCTGTGAGCGTAGTCATCAACCTTCTTGGCATGCAACCCTGTGAGGTAAGTTCATTAGAAGGATTACATTTTGGCTGACCTTGGGATGATTGGTGCCATGAAATCCTTGATGATCAAGGTAATTTAAAACTTAGAAGAAATATGCGACCTGGTAGAGGGCCAAAAACTTTTGCTTCGTCTGGGTGGAATGTTTACTTTGATGAATTTGGATTCCCAGAGAGCAGTTGTTTGAAAATATTTATTAGCTCATTCACATATCGGAGTTGCCACATCTCTAGAATATGAAGATGTGACAAAGACGGTATGATGTTCATCCTGGTTCTCAAAGTAGAACATTGACTAGTGTTTTAAAGTTGTTCAACGTAGCTATCTGAGCTCACTTCGGGTGTCTCTGTTACCGGAAGTGGGGCTTCTCCTTCCTTCTCTTTAATTCCCGAAGCGAATTGTGTAAACATCGTTTCTAAGAACTTACCCTTCCATTAGGAATAGCTTCTGCCTAATTAAAAATAAGGATGTTTAATGCATTTTTCTGGAAGCTGAAAGAAAGACTTCCTGTTTTTTTTACTGGTGTTTCCCAGGGCACAGAGGTAGTCCCAAGCAATTCAAGATCGCATACATGTTTATTATCTGGTCTATACATAGGCAATGTAAAAGTGCTTGTTCGGTTGTCATTTGGAATTGATGGGCCAAAAGAGGTTGCAATGAAACTGGCTGTTAGATCTGAGGATGAATCTGTCAGTGATGCCATTCACGAAATTGTAGCTAGCGGCTAGTTGGATAATGTTGGGGAATGATCCAATCAATTCTGTTTTTGGTCTCTCTTATCCTTTTATGGATGAGATCGGACCTGTGGCTGCAAACAAATTCGCTATCAATGAGATGAAACTTCCAGCTTCTCTGGTTGGGAGCTCGGCTTGCTTCGGGGATTCATTTATAATTTTTTTTTTCATTAAAAGAAAAACGAAGTGTAGCCTAATTGATTTACTTTTGATCATACTTGGTATTGCTAGTTTGAATTCAACTGGTTGATCATCATTGTATTTCATTCTTTAAAAAAAAAAAACTATGGTTTCACTCGGTAGACAATTGTCGCAGGCGTTGATGGTCTGAACGTTGAAGTTACATTGCTTATTATTTGCTGTTACTATAGAAAATAATGTCTTTCGACTTTTATAAGAATTATAATCTGAACATTGAAGTTACGTTGATTATTAGTTGCTGTTATTATAGAAAATAATGTCTTTGGACTTTTATAAGCAGTATAATAGTACTACAAAGATTATGTTCCTGTGACATTGCCAGAGAAAATGAGCTGCTCTTGTGTTTGCATAATGATGCATTAAATTTAGAACAAGACAGTCCTTTCAATCTCGATTAGATTTCATGGGAATTACGCTGTTATAATAATGGCATCAGCAGATCAACCTCAATCAGGCAAAGCAGTTGGAAAAACAAACAAATGGTCTCAAATATATTCATTTTCCTTTTTTTCTAAATGAAATTCAGGAACATTAAATGGTTTTTCAAACCAGAGTACCTCGCTGAATAGCCCACATGATGGACCAGCAATACTAAGCAACTCAGATAAAAGTCTTTTTGCCAACTACTCAGATTACTCGCCGATGCCCGCCAAAAGCCCAAATCTGCGAGCAAAAGAAATTGAATAGGGAATCAAAAATAACAAAATATAACTCACTTTGTTGGCTTCCAATCAAAATGCACAATGAAGACGAATGCATGGGAATAATTACATCCTTTTGTGTGTAGATCAGTACTACATTCACCATTATGGTTTAATCCAACAAGTCAAAAAAGATAATAATAATAATAATAATAAGATGATTATTGATTACTAATAGAACTAGGGAAAAGTAATAAAGTGAGAAGTGAAAACTAATTGCATGTATGAAACTATACATATGTTGAAATGTACCTCAATTTCTCTTCCACAATTTAGGTTCTAAGAAAAAGCATAAATCTTGGAATCACTAAACATTCCGATCACAGTTGCACAACAATAATTGTGGCATTTGAAGTTCCTGCCAAGAACTTGATATCGGATAACTCCTACCTATATTAGGAAAAGTTTGGAAACTCAAGTCAACTCCATCAAAGCATTAAATCTTAACTGCTTGGGGGCCTGCTACAATAATTCTTTTTTGACCTTCACCTCTATTTAATCAAGTTTGTATGCTACTCTCGTTCAAAATACTCGACTGAAATCAACGAAGCCTTATCCAAACAGTTACTGGTCTTTATTATACAAGGTCAAACCAACTCAGTTGATTTTCTTTTCCCATTTTATCTTCTATAGGCTCACGTATGTATTCATTCTTAATTTTATCTTTCTTTTTGGGTCTTACCACACAATCATTTCAACATTCTTATTTTTGTCACTCATTTTGTGAAACATATTATTTCTTAACTGCCTCTATTTCATACACAACATGGCTAGTCTAATAATTCTTTTATAAAATTTATCTTTCAATTTTAAAGGTATATTTCAATTACACAACGTATCAAAAGCACTTTTTACTTTACCCATCTTACTTCAATGTTACGAACATCATCTCCAATTTCTCCCTCCTTATGAATAAGAGAACCTAAATAATGAAATTATTTACTTATCTCCAAATCTTCAATCTTCACTACACTCATTTATGTTTAAAGTATTACAAAAGTTACATTCCATATATTCGGTTATTGTCCTACTTATCAGTTTCTCTTCTTTTCTTCTTCTTCTTTTTTTTACAAGTATAATTGTATTAAAAATGTCAGGGAGGGGGTTGCAACCCATATACAAAAAGAATGGGTGCTAAAGTTAGCTACCTATCTTAAATTCTCTTGATTTTAAAGCCTCTCCAAACCTCTAATTTAACATCCATCTTATTTTAATTTCATAATTAAAATAATGTCATCAGCAAAAAAGAAGACAAAATGGGACTTCATCCTTTATATGTTTGACCATGAAGAACCTCTCTTATAAAGCCAAGTTACAAACCAATATCACTCAAAGATGGTCCTAATTTATTAGGTCTATTGATAATGACAATCTATTTTCCTAGAGTTCATTAATCTAGTGATATCCTTGCAAGTAGTCCTTTTATAGTTCTTTTGTATTCGAAAATAATGTAGAATTTCACCTATTATATTATTTTTTGTATGAAAAGTGGTTTTTTTTTTTTTTTTATTCCTTTAAAGGTGGTTTCTCTTGCAAGTAGTCATTTTGGGGGTATCTCTTGCAACTCTCAAAATGGGAGGAACAATCCTACAATGTCCAAGTCCCGATGGGAACATGGGAATGTGTCTTACATAACAATATACACACAAAGTTGGTATTTCATATATCTCGTCCAATTTAGCAGTTGCATGGTGCGAGAATCAACATGAACTCACCCCATCACCACCCTCCCACAAGCCTAATAATAATAAGAAGAAGAAGAAGAAGAAGAAAGAACAAAAAGATGTAAATAAGACTTGGTTATGCAACAAAGACTAGTGCCTACACCAAGAGAGAGGAGTGGTTCATTTCAAGTTGGGTGGTACAAGGACAACAAAAGCCAAAAAAAAAATTCAGATAATGAGAATATACATGGTGTACCATATAATGGATGTATGGCCTCAATAAAGCTGAATGGCGAAAAAGGATTGGGTAACCAATTCCAAATAGTTGGAATATCGAGGCTTTGTAGAGTTGATCTTAACATTACTATTATTGTCAGGATTACTATTACCTTAATTGTTCTTCCTACTATTGTCAAAAAGGATTGGGTAGCCATTTCCGAATAGTTGGAATATCAAGGCTTTGTAGAGTTGATCTTAACATTACTATTATTGTCAGGATTACTATTACCTTAATTGTTCTTCCTACTATTGTTATAGTTATTACTATTATTATTGAACATGCATGAGTAATTAAACATAAGTAATAACAGATTATTTATCTCAACAACGATCACTTGACTTCTACTTCATCAATCTAAAACTGGTATTTACATTAATTTTTTCCCTAATTTTTTTCAATTAAGCTTTTTATGTTTTTTCAATACAATTCTAACTCCCTTAATTCCCACACTTCCCATAGCTAGGAGGGGTAGATTGGAGAAGAAATTTCAAGGGATATTACCCCTATTTGTTTTTATTTTCACTGATGCACTAATCTAGGAATAAATGGCACAGACCAAAGCATGTTAATAAGCCATCTTGTGCAATTTAAGGGAAAAATAAATATTTCATCTCAAGCATATTACAAGGTATCAAATGAAATAACATGACCAGACTTAGACAGATACTCACCTTAAGATTTGTATCCCAACTTCCTGTACACAAGGCACTCCCATCACTAGACAAACCCAAACAGCTGATCCGACCCCCCTCATGTGAGTTTTGAAGAGATCCCAAGTTCAAGACCATCTATAATGGAAGAAGAAAGGTAAGAAAGAAAGTAAAGCCAATTCATCTCTACCACACAAGCACAAGCATGCAAGAACACACAAGCATTAGAAAGGAATCAGAAGGGAGGAGAATAAAGTTGGATTGACAATTTTCACAAGATCAAGAAGGCAGTTTTCCCTTCTTCAGAGAAGTAAAGTACTTATGAACAAACTTTCTTTTCAGGAAGCATGCCAGGCCCTCTTTTGATTGAATTTCTGGTCAAGCACTAACAAGAGGTATCTCATAATACACATAATTCCACTAGAAGTAAACCAAAAAGGAAAAAGATAACAAAATATATTTCAAGGACTAAGAACAAAGATGTAGAAGTATTTATAACAATTTCTAATATGATAATGCTGACAAGTGGTATGCAAGGGTATCCTACAGCAAAAATGGATACATGAGCATTAGAAGTCAGATGGAATAACTATTTACCTTTGCCAATAAAGTGTCCCATACAAAGCAATCACCATTTGAGCACCCGGCAAACAGAAGCCTGCCTGATATGGAGAATGCAATGGAAGTCACATGAGGGACATCATTATCCCCAGGCTGCTGATGGTAAACTTGGAGCTGGTGCCCAGTCCCAATGTCAAATAACCTGCAAGTTCCGTCATCTGAACCAGTTCCAAATCTATTCCCATCTGGGAAGAACTTCACAGCATTAACATCCCCCTCATGACCATGAAATGTCCGGACTGCTCGACTTGCAACACGAGTGTCCCACAATCGGGCAGTAGCATCACAAGAACCAGATACAAACATTCTTGAGTTTGATCCACTGATTGAGACACTGGGAGTATGAAAACAATAACATTATTATAAATAAATTTTTTTAAAAAAAAACTTGAAACTTAAGATATATAAGGCTGATAAGTATCAGCTATGTCACACTCTTTTCCAAGAAAGAAATAATATTAAAACACCAATATTTCCACATATCCAAATTATTAAACTCAATCATTTCCATCTCTCTCAAACAGGCATTGATATAATCCACCATGGTGCTGAAGTTCGAGTTTAGCGGGAATTCAGCAATGTTGTTATTAAAGAGAATTTTTTTATAAAAAAATCTAATATTATTATAATGAGTAATGTTACAAAAATAATAATAATATGAGTAGCAATAAAAAGGTAATTTACAACCTTCTGAAACTCAAATGTTCTTGTCAATAAAAATGGTAATTTCTTAACTTACAAACTAATAAAAGCTAATGTTGTGTGTACATCAATGCTCTTGCACTTATTCTTGCTCTGCTCTCTAATGACATGCATGCGTGCACCCAAATGCACACACACACCGTATGAATATTAGCATATTACAGATGTGCCCATATGAAACTCTAAATTCCCTCAGCATAATAGTAGGAAAAAACATTTGGAGGTCATGGTAGTGGTTGAATGGTCAGCAATATGGGAGTGGTTATGAGTTATGAGTTATGACAGTCAACTTTTGAGGGCCATCATTCTGCATAATTATTACTGAAATGTATATATCCTTCAGAAAGGAGGGTGGTAAAAGCTCCTTGGATATCTGCTCTTAGATATATGCCATCAAAGACTATGGAAAAAAAAGCTTCCATTTTCTTCAATTAAAGGATTGAGAGCAGCAGTTGCTTGGGAAGCTTAAAGAATTTAACCAAGTTTTATTGCGCAAATGACTTTAGAGATTTGCATCAGAATTGGATACTTTATAGACAAGGGTGGTGGAGGGTATATTTAGAGTACGGTGTTGGGGTTGGTCTTTAGGGAGGTTGTGACTTCTTATGGGGTAGGCTCGTGGAAAGGTATTAGGAAGGGTTGGAAGGAATTCTACAAATTTATTTACTTTGTTGTGGGAGATGGCCAGAGAGAGTGAGGTGCGGCACAATTCTAGTTATGATGATTTTCCTCTCGAAAAACGTGGCTTCTCCTTCTGTTTCCTTTTTTGAGTCTAGCAAGATTGGAGTTGGAGTCAGTTGATACTTTTATCAATATGTTGTATGTTGCTTCTGTTTCTTAGGAGGAGGACTTTGAAATGAGAAAAGTCTAAGAATGGTAATTTTGCAGTGAAATCTTTTCATAAGTTAGTGAGGCGGGTCATCATTTCCTTGGAAGAACATTTTGAAGAGTAAGGGTGAGTCTAAGGTGTTTTTTTGTATGGACGACAGCTTTGGAAGCAAATTTAACTATTGATACTCCTGGGCATAGGGGGAAGTTATACCCTAATTGGTATTGCATGTGCAAAAAGGCCGAAGAGGGCACGAATCACCTTCTCCTTCAGTGTAATGTGGCTAGTGGCTAAAAAACTACGGGCAATGGTTTTTTCAATGAGTGAAATTGTCAATACTACATAGATTGAAATCTTTAATGCTAAACACAATGCAATTTCGGATTTTCAGAAAGTTTCTAGAATCTTTGGTTGTCACTCCCTGACTCTTGTTTGTAAGATTAATACTTTTAACTTATCAAAAGGGGAAGAAAATACAGAATCTAAAAGCAATTAAGCTTTTAAGTGTTAGTTTTCAATAAAACCATGTGAGCTTGTCACATGGAAGCACGGGCAGACAATAGTTTGTAATTTCTTGCTTATAAACCACCTTATAGCATAGTTGTTAATATCTTACGATACGCGATACGTATTTTACTGTTGTATCTTTTTGTACCGCATCTTACGATACGCAATACGTTTCTTATGATACATTTCAATACGCACGATACGGGTAATCAAGTTGAACATCGTTTTGACCACTTTTTTGTTGTTTTGTCATATATATGGAAACATTTTTTGTTTTGTTTGGCTTTATATTGCCTCTTTATAATGCTTACAGATCTTTCCTCAAATAAGAAGGAAAGTAAATATTTTGAGAAAATGATGATAAGAAGTGATCACATACAAGATATTGGAGAAGAAAAAAGAAGTGAAAAAATTGTTGGCATCTCCTAATGATGATGATGAAGATGATAAAATCAATGCCATTGAAATTGGATATTAAGATGAAAATAGGATGAATTAAAAAAATGAATAATTTTGGACTTTGTCTTTAAATTTTGATATTGATGAACTATGTTGGAAACTTGGAATATTAAATTTTAGTTTGAAATTTGTCATATTTATAAATTTTGATTCTTATATTGTATAGAATTTAAGTTGATTTTTTTTATAAGCGAGTTGAAGTGTTATTTTTTTATCGTAATACACATTTTATACATTGTATATATATAACATTATATAAAACATGATATAATATATTTGAAAAACAAGATAATTATGCTTGAGACATTATTTCTAGTATTGTATGGACAATACATAATGTACAATACAACTAAAGAATATTTAGAAGACATTAATTTTTGTATTGTATGGACTAGATTGTGGAATTTAATATGATTCATTGTTATGATGAGTGAATTGAAATGCTATTTCAATAATTTTAAAAATGTGTACATATATTTTTATGTACATATATATATATATAATAAAAAAGTAGCTCAATTACATATGCAGATAATTCAATAATGCAAAGCTATAAAGAAAATGTTTCCCATTGTAAAAAGAAATTCTATCAAGAAATGAAGAAAATCTAAATTAGCTCGACACCAATATGAAGATCACCAAATGTACCTCAGCACATCAGCAGTGTGCCCAGACTGAAATTCACCACCAAAAACAGAAGTTCTCAGGCCTGTAGTTATATCCCACAAAACACACGTCTGATCACCAGAACTGGTTATTAGGTGAGCATCATCATCTGGAACATACTGACAAGAGGAAACATAACCCTTATGCCCACTAAGCATTCTTGATACAGGTAGGTTCCCATCCTTATCTGTGGGAGAATTCAGGTTGAAGATGGAGCATATGCTATCAAGGCCACCACAAGCAACAGACTCTCCACTTGGAGAGAAGGCACATGTCATGACCCATGCACAAGGCAACTTTATGGCATGAGTTTTCTGGCTTGTGAGAGCATTCCACACTATTAGCCTTCCATCTTGAGATGCGCTGACAATGCGATTCTTTTCATGAGTCCAATCCAATGAATAGACCTGGCAAATGTGTTAAAGAGATTAAAATTCTATTTCACCCCCTAATCTATAATGATGTTACATTTCAATTATTTTTTTGATAAGCACAAAAAAAAATGTTATACTTCAATTATTCACTATCTTCATACACACTTTCAGTCAAAAAGTATTTAACGTGGCCGACCTTTAAGAAAAAAACCAAACAAGTTTGTTGAACTTCTTGGACAGTGTATATAGACATTAATTACTCGTCATATATATATATATATATATATTATCAAAATGTGTAAGCACAAACTCATCACAACACAATCGCAAGTAACAAGCCAATGGTATGCTGATAAGAAATTAAAGAAACATTTAAAAAATTGTGAGACATCACAGCATGTTACTTTTGTGTCTAATAATTGTCTTAAATTTCATTTAATGTTAACTAGAACATGGAGAGTTATGATATGAGTAATGGGAACACAAATGTGTTGGGCCACATACTCTTAATGTGGTATTATAGTATACAAGCATATAAATGACAGAATTGAAGTGTGACAAGGTAGTTCTAATTGCAACAGGGTGATATTTTAACCCACAGATGAATAATGACAACAATTAGCGTTCCCAAGTTGTCCATATAGTTAAGAAAATATACCATATTTGAATAAAATATGTTAAACCATTGAGCTAGATGTATTTTATTTCTATTGAACTCTTAACTTGCGAAAGCCATCAGAAATAAGAATAAACCTAGCCAAAGCCATTGAAGCAAAATCAAAAAGCGCCCGCAAGGCATCTATTTCATTGTAGCACAATGAAAAAGTGCTGGCATGGCATCTATAAGGGATGGGTGGGGTTAAGGGTTTGAATCTTATCACTTTTTTCAAAACGAAAGTGTACGTATTTTGGAAGACGTCCTCCAAATGTGGAATGATAGGATATTAGCATTTTATAATAACCATGGATTTAAATAATGGCCAATACTTTGACTCTTCAATATCGATATAAGTTGATATATCAGTAAAATCAAAATTTACAGTCGTATCGGCTAATACTATTACAGATCGGCCATGACGGCCATTACAAGATCGTTATATTTGCAGATTACAAAATAGTAGCGTAAACTCACACAATGCCTATTTTTCGCGTTATATCAGATCATTAAGAATCCAAATAAATTCATGACAACAACCCAACACTTCACCAGAGATAATCATGGTAGTCTAGTGCCATCTTCCAATAAGCTTGGGAGAATAGGATCTGCAATCAAAGCTGAGGTTTCAACTCCTTTGGAAGGCATTCAAGAAGCTTCCTGGCTGCAAATGCGCAAGTGATTGATTGAGGCCAACTCTTTCAGGTACACCTAAAAGGCTGAGACTATGATAATCCCAAGACTAGGCTGTGGGGAATGAGGAGAATAATTTCTTGACTAAGTGCCCATTTGGTTGAGCTATCTGCTTGAATTAAGTAGTGATTAATTAAGCAATTGTATAAAAGTGTTGATTGGGTTAAACTGTTCAGTGTTTAAATGGATATATTTCATAAATGATTATGTTGTCGGAAATGATATTCGAGTATTTGGATAAGTTACAATAAGTACTTAAATAGTATGAAATGTCTTTTTTTTATCCTTACATATTAAATTGTGTTTAGTCATGTGCTCTATTATTTATATAATTAACAAATATATAATAAAATATATATTATAATACGATATATTTAATTATATAGCACATATATATTATATAATAGAATAATTTCCTTTAAATATATTACATAATTAACCATATCATTTGATATAATACCTATTATATTAAATACAATATATATATATATATTATATTTTTGATAAATGACAGAATACTTTATAATTAATGTTTTCATCAAGTAGAACAATAGTGATTTCTCAGCCCAGTGGTTAAGTGCTTTGGTAATATGGTCGAGGTAGCAAGTTCAATCCCCAGGAGGTTTACTTATTTTTTCAAACAAAAAGGAATTTGACACGATGGCAGTTGACTGTAATATTTTTGAAAAACATGGTCAAGGGTCTTTGAGTCCAAACGAGCCTGAGGTGCGGTCCAGCAAAAGCTAGGTGAGCAGTTGTTTGCAAAACGCAGGTTTGGGCCAAACTTGCGGACCGAAATTGCGGTCCAAAATGCAAACCAAACAGGGGCCAAAGGCTTTAAGCACGGTTTGGGCCCTCAACCGCCCCACAAAAAGCAGGGCCAAACGGGCCCCAAGCATGTGATTTTCACTTCAATCCACCAGGCAAAGTATAGTGGCTGGGTGTATAGGAGTTACGGCTTTCTCTTCATCTCTTTTGTTTTTCAACATTTTCCATAGCCCAACTGTCCCTCTGCTCTTTGTATTTCTTTCTTTGATGCCTTAAATGCCCTAAGTGATTTTCTATAAAGGTCAGAGAGAGAGAGAGAGAGAGAGAGACTTGTTAAACACAATCTTGAATAGTAGACAACCTCTTTGCTAAAAAGTTCAAAATCCCAAATCTGCTCTTTACAAAGCTCACTGAAAAATTTCAAAGTAAACACAAACTTTGAAATTTTTTTAGTTTTGTTGTCTATACGAAAAGTAACATAAGAATTTTTTAGGGTGTGAAAGTGAAAGTTGATGTAAGGCAAGACCGCAAAAGACAAGGTTTTTGCCTTATTTACAATGACACTTTACAAAATATGTCTATTCAGTGTTATTTATTGTGATGCTTTAAAGGACACTCCATATTAGACTTCCATAGATCTTTTCCCTTCTTCAATGTTATCGTTGTAATCCTTTCAGGCATCTAAGAGTATATATATGAGCATTTTGTACATCTTCTACACTCCTTTCATTTGATATGCTCACTTGAAACATTCTTTTTTAAAACAGAAACAACCCCACCCCCCCTAAAAAAAAAAAAATCAAACATTACAGAACAGTCCCTCATCATATATTATTCCAAAACAACAGGTGTTTTTCTCAAAGGAGCACACCAACCAAAAATCATGAGAATATCTAACAGAACAATCCCTCATCATATACAGATCTTGTTGCAAGTTTTCTGAAACAACAGGTGTTTTTCTCAAAGGAGCACACCAAGCAAAAATCTTCAGAATATCTAAAGAAATGTTGGACATCTTGAATTTGAATAGCCCTACTCACAATGGCAGATACAAAGCTTGTTATTTGGGGGGGGGGGGGGTTTGAAAATTTCATAAGTTTTAGGAGGGGCAGTTTCTAAATAATAATAAAATCCTAGTAGAAAAAAAAAGGTTTTCTCCAATCTTGGGGGCGGTGGCCCCTCCTGGCCCCCCTCCAAATCCGCTAGTGCCTACTCATCTTGTTAGGTAGCATATTAATATAGAAATCTATCGTCTTGAATGAAGCCATTTGAGAAAAATGGTAGCCATCTCAAAAAAAAAAAATCATTAAATATTTTGAATTTCGTCATTTCAAGGAAACTTAAAAATGACACACAACCCCCAACACCCCCCCCCCCCCCCAAAAAAAAAAAAGGGACTAAAACCTTACTTTCTATAATATCTCCATATTAGATGGAAATTTTTCACTTCAAGTGCCACAGAAAGTGCAATTTTGCCATTTAAATTCAAGGGAATATGTTAAAGTAACATAAATGTTCCAGTCCTTCCACTCAAACCTCAAGCTAAACTCCTCATTCATCAGATTATCCAATTGTAATCAAGCAACCCATATAAAGTAACACAAAAACAAGAGAGAAAAAAAATTGGAACTCACTGCAAATTAGAATACCATATTGGAAGTGTCCATGCATATTCACCAATCCCAGAAAGAAAAGAAAAAAAAGTGTCCATGCATATTCAATTTTGATATCCCTAACATTTAATTGTGCAGGTTAGACAAGACAAATGGTGATTCCACAATATGATGATAAACATCATCATTGATTAAACTCCAAAGACGATTTCATAAATTTAGAACACCAAATTAATACCAAGAGAGAGACAACTATACATATCATTAATTGACCTGAATTCTTTTTCTCTTTCCAGTAAGTTTAATGACCTGGATCCCTTTATATCCAAAAATTGTTGAGAAAACACACATGGAATTATGGACTCAATAAAATGCTACTATAGAGCATATGTTTTTGATGCTTTAAAATAAAATGAAATAATTTTGTTCTCATGTGAACCAAAAAGGTCTCTCCGTTGGCATTAAAAGAAATTGCAAGTTGGAGCATGAAAATAGGAATTAAACTGATATTTACAGTTCACCATACGTGCTAGTTTATCAGCCTCGACAGAACTGCTAAGACTTTCTAGACACTCTTAAAGTCAGGATTTCTAGAGGAACAGAAGCTAGAATTTCAGAATTCAGAAAAATAACAGAGATCACCAAGTGTGGAGCCACAAATTCCATTTTAAGGAAATTTTGGAATAGGATTATATACTTTCGCTCTTTTATATTCCAAGCAATGAAACACCTCAAGTCATGATTGCAATTGGCTCTTGTATGGTTTATTAATTTTAACTCTAGTTTTTCTTTTTTCTTTTTTTATATAACTCTAGTTTTAATTTTCAAAACATTGTCACTTGTTACAGGAAATCTGCCACAGGACAAAACATATTTTCCAACTTTCCCTCTTTGACATTGCTACTGCGACTGATGTCTGATGGCAGTTTTGAAACATATAGCAAATAGGCATTCCAAGTTGAAGTGAGAAAAATGCCCTTACCACATCATTCCAAGGACGAAGTCCGAGTGCATGGTATCACTCTTGCCTAATTGAAAACACATCAGCTATCAAACGTTTATTATCTTGAACTAAGCCAGCTAAGTATATTAAACCTACAACTACTAAAGTCTTCAATCCATATCAATCATTGGTCCAGTAAATCAGAAGATATAGCTAGAAAATTTACAATCACCATTCACCACCCAAGTTTGCATCAAATAGAATGTAACGAAACTAAACAAGCCTGTCAACTACAATGTGACCAGCTATAATAGACAACACATACATATCAAATCGAGAAAATATTAAACCCTACCTTCCCAGTATGCCCCTGCAACGTCCTACAGCAAACCAGATCGGTGGGGCCGAAGCTAACCGGAACCTTTCCTTGCAAGCTGGCATAACTCGCCACTGCAAATTCATTGCAAAACCAACAGATCTAAGCAAACCGAACACGTGAAATCAATTGAAAGCAATAAAAAAAGAAGAAAAAACAAAAACACCGAAAACATAAAAGCGAGAGCATGAGAGAGATCAAAATTGAACCATCGGTGTCAAGAAGAAGAAGACGCCTCTGCTTCAAGCGTTCTCTGAGAGCATTCACAGTCTCTGTCACAGCCACGTGCCGCTCTTTCAGCTCCGGAACAGACATCTCTAAAATTTAACGGTTGAAGGCCATTAAAACTTGGTTATGAGCTTGATTTGAGCCCTAATCTTCATTTCTCATGGTGCTTCTAAACTGAAAAAAGAAATTAAGGTTCGTATCATGTACAGAGAGAGAGGGGGGGGGGGGGGATTAGGGCTTCCAATTTCCAAGAGAGATGAATTAGACTAGAAAAACAGATATTGGCAGATAGATACACAGAGAGAAAGAGGAGAGATGCAGAGAGGTTGCGGAGGAGGGGCGACAACGTCAAGTGACGGAAAGATTGCGGGAGTAAATGAACCGAGGCAGTGATTCCGAACAATTTCAGATTCTTGGTGGCATTTAACTGACGCGCCGGACCCACACTGTCCAACGTGTCACGGTTAGCATTACTCAATATATATATATGGTTGATGGGGGGTTACTGTGACATGCTGTTATGTGGGTCCCATGTGACAAAGTTGACAACGTCACAACGGGGTTCATGCTCAGGTTTCAAGGTTTTGTCTTCCTTGGGAATTGAGCTTTTATTCAATTATGACGATAAATTATCCTCCAGGACTTGCATCATTGCGGGTAATAATCTCCCACAAAAATACAAATAGAGTTAAAATTGAAAGGAAATTTTTATTTACAAAATTAAAAAATAAAAAAATATATATATTTTTAGAAAAGTTATCCTACAATAATGTGTTATAACAATTTTACTAAATAATTATTTTAATTATAGTATATTATTTAGATGTTTCATAAAAAATTAGTTGAATCCTCCAATATTTTATAAAAATTGTATGAAAGTATGAATTTTTATTTTTTTGATAAATTTTATTTATTTTTGAAAAATACCTAGAGATGCTGTGATTAAAATTTATTTTTTTATGTTAAATATTAAAATTTGAGTTTCATATCTCACGTTCAGAGACTAATGCAAGGAAGGGTTAGTGGCGCCATGGCCCCAAGGTTTTGCAAATTTGATTTTAACTCTTTAGTTTGTATAGAATTTTTAAAAAAAATAAGAAATGCTCCCCCAAATTTATTTATTTTTTATAACAAATTCTTTTAAATTTTTTTTATTATTTTTTCTCTCCTAGAGTAATAGTCTAAATCCACCATTACATGCGTATATACACTAAAAATAATTCCCCTTTTCCACCACTGTACTAAAAAAATAAATTACATTATTTTTTATAAACTTTTGATCATTATATTAATTTCTTTCAAAAATTTTAAAATTACATTGACCACATTTATTTTACTGATAAATTAAAAATATTATTTTTTTAGTTAATTTTTTTTAAAATGATAAAACTATTTCTTTTTTAATTTTTTGTACATTTTTTTTTATTTTGATTAATATTTTTTTCCAATTTTTTAAAAAAACATATCATTACTCAAAGCCAAAATAGAAAATGCACAGCCCATGGCAAGAAAAAAAAAAAACGTCAACTCCCTTCAACTCCAAAATCTACCATGTCAATGTCAAGCACTAAAAAAAGGGCATACCCTTGAAGTGGATATGAGATGTATGTTTTTAAGCTGCATCAAAAAATTCATACAAAAAATTCCAACAATCACAATCCAACCTAACGCCACCATTCTACAAATCTTAATTCCCTGACTTTCAGGTTGTATCCCCGCAGCACGCAACCATCATTATCACCAATAATTGAACATAAGCATAGCATTAGTCACCGTCCAACTCATTTTAACCTTTTATGAACCAATTACTTAAATTTAAGTTAAAATTTGAATTTAAATTAAAATTTAAATAAAATTTATTTAAATTTAAATTTGAATAATCAATAGATAAGATTTTTATAAATTTTGAGTCAAATTTAAATTTAAGTTAAAATTTAAATTATCATTGGAAATATTTTTAAGAAAATATCTAGACAGTGATGAATTTAAAAGAGTAAAATAGACTTTTTATTATCTTATTTATAAGAGCAAACATGACTTTCAATGCTTTACTTTTAAGAAAAGTAAAATTGACATTAAAAAATATATATTTAGTAATATAAGAGCATATCTCCAACGAATTCTCCAAATTTTTGCTAAAACACTAATTTTCTATTTTAATTAGTCACTTTTTAAAAAACTAACTCCAACACAATTTTACATTTTTAACTGGTCATCTTTTTTTAAAAAAATATACTTTGTACTATAATAAGGTGAGGGGCTTGTTTCAGAGTATAGTTATCTGAATCAGACTGAACGATGAATCGGTGAAGGGGCCGATTCACAATTCACCGATTCAACTGATTTTATAATTAATATATTAAAAAATTTTAAAATAACAAAAAAAATATTTTTTATTATCTAGTAATAAATAACAAAATATAAACATAATCATTGAAATTATTTTAATGTATAAGTTTGATATATTTGTATATATAATAAAAATACATTCAACAATATCTTATTTTATACTAAATTTCATCATTTAATCATCAAATATAAGAAGTTTTGTAAAAAAAAAAAAAAGTTGTAGGTGATAAAAAGACAAAAGGTGATTTAATCAATTTTTTTAAAAAAATTGGCCGGTTCACTCAGTTTTTTAAAAAATTGGCTAATTCAACTAGCTTTTTCTGGTTCTTGAACAAAATCGGTATTTTAATAGAACCCGAACCGATTTAATGTCCAGTTTCCAGTTCAACCGGCTAGTTTGGTCTGGATCTGATAACTATGGTTCAGAGTGACCAATCACAACATATACAGTCAATCATTTTATAATTAATAGACACGAGAGATTGAAAAATTATTAATTATTAAATTTTCTCATACTTCCATTAACTGATAAATATTTTTTACATGTAAATAATTTTCGATACAAAAATAAAATTTTATATAAAAAATTTTCAAGGACATTTTAATTTTTCATAAAATATATATATATATATATATATAATAATCAACTTGTGACATAAAAAACTTCTAATGTATATTTCTAGTAAAGAAGTTATATTTTTTATTTTATAATTTTTTTCATTTATAATATTTTTATGTTAAGTTAATAAATATAATTATCAAGACATGTCATGAATGAGATATATATAAATACATATATAACTATTTTTATCTCTCAAATAATTAATATTATAAAAAAATTTATGAAATAATATTAATTATTAATTATTCAATTCCTTCTAAATTTATTAATTATTAGAGATTATTAATTTATTAAATATTAATTATAAAAAATTCAACTGTGATTTATTACATCTCTAGAAGATACCGGAAATGGGCGTAGAGACATAGAGCTCCCATTAACAAATTTAAGTTACTTGAATGTGAAACTACAAGCTTCTTAATTATTCCAGTCAGTTATGATTGTTTTGTGCCAATTGAGGATTAAAATAATTATTACTGAAATATATTAACTTTTGCAGTACCTGTGAATACTCCAGTCAGTACCTGTGAATATCCTCTTCAGTCTTTTAAAGCCCCAAAGCACCACATAAATTATCCGCGAACTAAGAATTAATTGAGTGCACAAGACTGCCTTATTCGATTCAACATTTTAATTGCACCACCTTAATTATCTCATAACTAAGGACTAATTTCCTTAATTATTCCCTAACTAAGGACTAATTCAGTGTATGAAATTTTTACTATTATGAGATCTAAAGAGAGTTAGATATACACTGGTCTTATACCAACAAATAAAGAAACATTTTATCCGACTCAATCCTGTCATCACCAAATAGACTATCCATGAACTACGAAATGTGCTGGAATGAAGAGCAAACTGTGTGTGTGAACCCACGGACCACGGTGGATTACAAAATAATCCACCCTATTTAACAGTTTTTCACCTTGAACCAGGCCCTTTCCTGGGCCAAGGCATCTGCATCTTTAAAAACATTGTCTCTGCATTATATACACAAAGACTAAAAGCACGAATAACGGTGTAAAAGTTTGCTATAAAAAAAGAAAAAGAAAAAAATGCTGAAATAGAAATGAATTACACAAATGTTAACATTTATTTATTTTTAATAAGTACAAAAATGTTAAAATTTATACAAATGAAACGAAGTGCAATTGCAAAGACTCCCCTACAAAAGACTTGTTTAGAAACAGATCTCTGAGGAAAAATGCAAAATATTTTAACAGTTCTCTCAAACAAATTAATAAACACGAGCAAAACCAATAGAACATGAATGCATGCGATGTTTAAACAGACGGCTCCTTCTCTTTTTTATTATTTTTTTTAATAATATAAAAATGAGAAGCCACCCTGCAACCTTCTAAGGCATTAAAATAAGGAGGAAAAAAATAAGGGAACCCGCATCAGGCTATCAGCAATGGAGTGTCATAAAATTACCCAATTACCCGCCAGAGTGGGAGACTGGAGTTGTTACAAACCGGCCATCCTTGAATACATGAGAAAACTGCTGGGGCAAAGCATGCTCCCCCTGCAACAAAAACACACAATAAGCATCCTATGGAATTTTCAAGAAACAAAACATTTTATCCTTTTGTGGTTTCAGTTTAGCTAATACAATTTGAATAGATCCAAAGAATTGTACCTAAAGTAGGTTAAAAAAATCTATGTTAAGTAATTCTTAGCTATGTAGATCCATATTGTGTAATCTATAATCACATATGCTACCATGAATCATTTTGTACTCATTTATTGAAAAAGATCATAATGATAAAGGTCACAGTACAAATGCATATGAACTTCAATAATCATTATCTTCCTTTCTTGGTAGAAAGATGCATATGTTTCATCTATAACATAAAATAGAATGAATAAAAATTTACAAAACATAAATTGGACAAACAGTGGTTTAATATTATTAATCAAACAATTCAGGAAATTATAGCTTCAGTAATATGAATTGAAAGGCACGAAGACATCATAAACTTCTATTACTTGTCAGAGTGGATGTCATCTCATTAGTCTATGTTTTACTACTCTGTAGATATTCTTTATAATTTTAGAGTTTAAAGGTGTTAAATGATACCGTGTTGTCAAAATCTATTGCAAGCCTAACCACCAAGTGTTAGCTTGAGTGGTATCACATCCATCTCTCAAAAGAGAAGGTTGAGTGTTCCAAGTCCCAATTGGGACAAGTGAGTGTACGTGTATTACCTATCCAAGAAAAAAATCCTTTGCAAGCCGTGAGCTTTAGTGGGTATATGGTTTCATTCACTTTCAGTTTTAGTTTAGGATGAGAAAGTTTAACAATAATTAGGAAACTGAAAAGAAACAAGGAAGCATACCCAATCACCATCAGGCTCAGCACCAGGTACCAATACATTAATTTCACTAGACTTAGCTGTTGTTATGGAAGTCTCCAAAGAAGCTTTGCTTAAATATAATTGGCAACCCGCTGTATTGTCAACTGAAATTGTTGGAGCGGAACCCTATAACGGGCACACAAAAGTTAAAAAAACCTAGGTCATGGTAATCTTGCAGAAACTAGGCAATCATACTACTGTCAACTACATTCTAATTCTGTAGAGTGCATCAGCATATATCATAAGTGAAACAACTACATATAAATTTACAATTTTGAGACAATAAAATGATCAAAATTCATGACACATATCAAAGGATTATCAATAAATAAATAAATGAAAATGGATACCTGGCATTGCACCTCAACACCATTGCAATTGACAATCTCACAAGCAGCCACAACGTCCTGTTTTCAAAGTTAAATCATAAAATGAGCCCATATCCCTTACTATGTATTGCTTCCATAATTTTAAAAGTCTGATACCACTTTCACATCATTTCCTCACTTACCGTGAATACAACCCCCATCTTCATGCATTTGTCAACAGTTATGTTGTTAACTTTTCCTGCACATTGTTGCAGTAATGATGAACTCTTCATAACTTCCTAAACAGGAATACTACCCAAAAACACTATTTATTGATTGGTAGTGAACTTCTACTTGTAAGAAAAGTAATTAAATTCTTGTAAGATAAAAAAAATTTACCTTGAATTTGTAAAACAGAATCCCGACATCCAAAAATATATACAGTCTGCTTAGAATCACAATCATCAATCATTAAATTCTTCTTTCCAATTTGATTCTCAACAACCCACCTGCACAATGTAGTAACAATAAACAATTCAACCTGTCATCAATTGATTATATAATTAATGAGACATTATAAACATGAATGCATACTCACTTACGACCCATTTGAAGCTCTAACTTTGGAGGTCCTGTTTTAGAGACAGAGGGGGAACTGACAAGGCTTTCTTTTTCACCAGCACCAACAATGCCAGTTCTATCTGCACGGTTCTTTGTTTTCATATTGTCTGTGACCTTCCTCAAACCTAGAATGCAAGAAAATCACATAAAAGATGCCCAATGTACCCTGGGAAAAAGAAAGGAAATAAAAAAGAAAAGGAAAAACTACCTGCAGTCACTGACTTCCCCGAACTAATTTCTTGAAAAACAGCAGACATCCCTTCCTTTGGGCGTGACAATGAAGGCTGAGGTGATTCAGAACAAAAGAGTGAAGCTGGTGGGGGTGCCGGAGGGGCGGGGGCACTTGATGTAGCTTTTGATGGAGCAGACCCGGCAGCATTCCAGACAGGGCCCAAAGGATAGTGACTCTTCACATAATCCCTCAAATGTGGTATGTAAAGCTCCTTCAGAGCTTTTGCCCACTCCACATGATTTGGGTCTTTAGTTTTGTACTCTACAAGAATCTGCACAATGCACGGCAAATCATCAGCTGACCAATTTAAAATAATTTTGCTCATAAAATTGCAAATTAATATGCGATAAATACATTGTAGAGAGAAAAGCATATCTGCAACTAGGCCATGTAAGTTTATTTTGGCACACTATCATGGTTTGAAGCAATCATCAAGTATCAAAAAGATGAAAATCAGTTAAATGATGTTACAAACTAATAGTGTAAGGTTCTCTCTCTTTCACTCCCTATTTACTGGATTAAAAACTGTACATAAAAGTGTGGCTCATAAAAAAAATTGAATTTATAAAGTGTTAGAAACTGAAATTTTATGTTAATTAATAAATAGCGTCTGCATGGTGTTTGGCTGAAGTAGATATTAAGAATCAATTTAGGAAATGCCCAACTACTGTTGTTCTGGCAACAAAATAGAACTAAAACTCCTGTAAAAATCCTGGTTTCAGAAAAATTATGGAAAATGGGTACCATTTTCATTTTTGGGATGAGATGGATGGACAAGCCAGCTTCATTTAGCTGAGGTCATATAAATTCTTCAATGTTATAGTTAGTAATCTTCAATCGCAATGGTGCACAACCTCAGCCATCAAAACAAACAGATTTTGTCTTCAAACTTCAAATTTCCACAAAAACATAACGCAAGATTGAGAACTACATTCTAATTGCACTGCCATTTCCTCCCTCCTCCTATGGTTCAATGTAGGCGAATATATTTAAGTTATCCTAATGAGAGCTGCTATCTTCCTGAAAATGTCTGAAGTACCTTGTTGCCGTAAAATTCAGCCGTTTGCCAACTTTCTTCCACATGCGCAATTGGCATGCTCATACCTTGAAAAAAGAAAGCAGAATAAGGAACCAAACAGCATGAAATAAAAGCATCTATTTCCTGTATAGAAAAATGACTAAACATTCCTCTCACCACAATCTTTGCCTGTATATGCAATCCATGCTAGAGCTGTGAGACTGTCAGCGGCAGTCTTCAAGTGGTTGAAGAAATCAGGTCGCCTTCCTTCTGTCAAGGCAGTGGCTTTCGTAATCACTTCATTCAATGGCTTGAGAAATTCAGTCCGCCCCGCCACTTCAGGTTTCTGCAACATAAGTTAAATGCATTAACCATCATATCATAGTAATCTAAATCACCTAATATAATACTCAGAACAGCAATATGATGAAATTTGGATGCATATGAGCATCTTAACCCCATCCTAGTGTCAAGTTTCCATCTAATCAAGTGTTCTTCTTAACCTCCCATCCTGGTTCAACAACCATAGCATCAATCACTTAAACCACCAAAATGTTTATTAGCCCCGAAATTTAGAGTGAGGATGATAATGAATTGTTCAAAAGAAGGCCACAATAATATTTTCACAGCAATTTACCTTTAGTATGTAATCAATCAGCATAAATTATCAACATTTCCAGAATAAAGCATGCATTCTGGATGGATCTGATAATTTAAAGGATCAATATAACTACCCAATCCATTTGTCGGATTGTTTCACATAGGATACGATGCATTCATATCGAAAAGAATACAGTAGATAGGAAATAACTTCATTTGATCTCATGTGATCACAAAAGTGAACCACATTTGTGAACCAATCACGATCACAGAATCCTACACTTCATTAACACCAGAAATGACCAACTAAAATCTGAGTATTTTACTATTTCTTATGAGATAAAACAGCAGTGAAATTTATAATATATACAGAGTACATAGGTATAATATACATACATATCCTTGTATATACATATCTGTTTACGTATATAATATATAAATCCCATGATTCAGTGTTAACTGGTGCGAACTTCATCAAAATCAAATTCACGAATTTCATCCACATGCATCACCACACATGTAAGTATAGCATAAGTTAGAAGAATACTAACCTGAATTTGCTTGACCTTGATGAGAAGCTCTTTCTGGACAGAAAACGCCTCTGCGACAACCTTAGTCACATCCAAAACTGGTCCCCCAATCTTCTCCGCAGCACTCGAAACCCTACCAACAAATTGCGCCATCAGATCATCGAATGCCACGATTGAAGGATCCAACGCCCCCGCATCTCCACCACTCTCCGGCAAACCTCTCTGCCGGAATCCGCCGTAAAGCGCCTCCAGCCGCCCCACCGCCGATTCCAACCTCTCTATCAGCTTCTCTTCCATGGTCCTTCCTCTCTCCAAAACACTCTTTTCCAGACTTTCTCTGTCTAGAATATCTCACACAGATCCGGTGCTTGTTTGTTGTTATATGTCTATACCAGCGTCCGTTTGTGTGTGTGTATATAGATATATTCTTCTCTTGAGCTCTTTCCCTCGAAATGCTGAGAGGCGAAAACAGCATTTGTTTTCTTCGTAGAATATAGCGGCGAAAATCTCAGACATTGGCCGGGGTTCGTGTTCACCGGAGCCTGGGTTAACACGTGGCAGATATACAGTAAATAATGGCCTTTTTTGCGTTGTGGGACACCTGTACACGTGTCAGCTATTGTAGCCTCGCAGGAACATGTTTTACGTACACCTGAGTGAGAATTGAAAATACTGGAGTGACATTGTTTCTAATCTAGTAATCTTAAAATGTTGTAAATGAATAAAAAAAAATTTTGAAGCATCAAAAAAGTATTTTTCCGATTTAAACTGTATAATTCAATTAACATTTATTTTTGATATGATATTTCATGAAAATGTTTTATATATAAAAATTTAAAAGAAAAAATTTACCTCCAACATTCACTTTATTTGACTAAATTATTAATTTTAAATAATGGATAATAATTTTAACAATTCCGTAACAATTTAACTTTTTTTACATTTATTATTAACAATAATACAAGATAGATAAGTGCAATTGAAATTATCAATCTATTTTATAAATTTTGTAACATTATTATTCAATTTTGAAATTTGCGATAGTTTTACAATCTTTATTAGGCGAGAGCAGTAACTGACTTAGACTATTAACAAAACGAGGCAAAAAAAATTAAAAATTAAAATTTCAAAGAGTTTCTAATAAAATGAAAAAACTTAAGAGGATAATTCCTAATTTTTATAAAAAATAATAATAATATTTTAAAATTTTGGAGAGGTTATAGTCATCCATAACCCCCTTGTATATGCCACTAGTTGTATGAATTATCAATATTAAGATTTTAATAATCAAATATGAAAATTAGTTTTTTTCCTGTATATTTGTACACGGAGCAGTATTATTATCAGTTTTAAAATTTAAAATTTTATAATTAATATATACATATCACACAGACATAATGCAAATACGTCACATTCACACATTAATTATACACACACATGATGAGTACACGTCACATTCATGCACCAATTATACACAGACGTAATGCATATACGTCACATTCACACATTAATTATACACACACATGATGAGTACACGTCACATTCATGCGCCAATTATACTGCAAAGTGACTCATCCATCAATTCTCTTTTACATGAGTTACACATTGGTGTCTTTCTTTCAGGTGGGTTGCACGAATTTTTGACCCGACCCACGTTAATATAAAAGTTATTTCCCGGACCCAGGTACGTTTCAACTTATTTCCCAAACCCATGTCCTTTTGAAAAGCGTCTAAATCTTAGACGCTTCTAAAATTATTTTGCACCAAAAGCGTAATAGTTTAATGCGCCTTTAAAAGGCGTAGCAAAATCCTACGCCTTTTAAAGGCGTGAAAGTTTCTTACGCCTTTAAGAGGCGTAGCATCCTTACCCGCCTTTCTTATTCTAAAGACGTCTTATACTTGGACGCTTTTAGTTTTAGTATATATAAAGATCGGCATTTTATTTCTCAGAGATCTCAGAGATACAAACTGTGAAGAGTGAAGAGAGAAGAAGAGGGAAGAAGAGAGAAAAAGCCCTAGCGAGAGAGAAGAAGCCCTAGCGTCGAAGAAGAGCCGTCTTGAGAAGAAGAGGAGCCCAAACAAGACGTGCTCTAACCAAGAACGTTCCCCTATTTTCGGGAGACCTTTGCTGTCAAAATATAGGTACGCCTCTAGTTTTCCAAATTCTCTTCATTTCCCTGAAAAAAAATGGTTCGGATTGGTGAAAACTCAGGTCATGTCAAGGGTTTGTGTGAACGTGTGGTGTTTCATTGCTGACAACTTTCAAAATTTACTTTTTATGAAGTCTCATTCAATGTCCCTTGAACTACATCCTCTCTACTACTAAATTTAGTTAGAAAATGGAATTCCATGTTTCCTCTTTCGTATTTCTTGATTCAATAATCACACACGTGATTTCAACTGCTGTGCCTCTTTCAGGAAAATGAAACACAGTCCTACACGATTGCCATTTTTCTTTTTGGGATTGGAAAAGCCAGCGAATCTTTTTTTCAATCTCTTCCTTTTTATTTTTTTATTTTTCTTTGTAAAGATGATGAGATTTTTTGTATAAAAATAGTAAATTTCAATTATATAAAGTAATCTTTGATTTTTAAAATTTTATTATGCATTTCCTCAATTGTTATTTGTAAATATAAAATTATCTTTGTTGTTGTCAGTTATTGATCGCATATGATCTCCCTTAAAATTTTCTTACAAGATAGAGGTTAAGAGTTATCGGATTCGCCCGGTGTAATCGTTCTGATAGTTAAATCTGAAAGAATTAAAAGAGAATATAATTAACTAAAATAATTCACCATAAATTTAAGACATCCCTTGCATTCTTATTTATAAATTGAGTTTTTGCCGATTCTAATAAGGATTAAAAACGAAAAAATCAGATATAAAATATATCTAATAAAAAATATTTCCTTGTTGAATTATACTATCAGACTCCCTTATCTTAGTTAATAGATTGAACAGGCGTTTAAACTTGTATAGGCATGTGATAATTTTGTACATTAGTACTTAAATATGGCATATTAATTTTTTTTGACCATCACTCTTATGAGGGACCAATCTAGCGCCATGAAGCCTAACCGATACAACCCATAGAACCCGGCCCTCATCAAACATCGCAATACCCGTGTGTCTAACACACGTACTACTCTACGTAATGATGCCTCAATGCGCCGACAATGCAATGTGGGCAAGTCATGACTGTCCCAAATAGCGGTCGAGCGATGCTGATGTTGTAAGTACAACACCGATGGATCGCTAGGGCCTGGCTCAGGTAAATCTCTCCGTTCATCCATATTTAACTAAAACTAAATAAGTACAAAAAGTAAAATAACTAAGTCATTAAAGCTGAAAAAAATTTGATGCACATAGGCAACAATACCGGGAGCATAATATGCAAGAAAATAGCATAAAGTAGAACTTATGTATGAAAAAATAAAAATTTCCATGAACTGGTATTAGGGAAACTAAACACACATTCTCCTTATGAAAATTGATTTCTTTTATTACCAAATATTAACAAGTAATAAGTCACACTGATGGTTGGGGTTCAAATGAAGTTGAGGGATCTTTGGGGGTGAGCCAATGGAAATCCATTAGAAGGGGAAAAGATGAAATGTTTAAAAGAATTGGTCTTGAGGTTGGAGATGGAGTTCAGGTCCACTTTTGGTATGATATTTGGTGTGGTGATGTCGCTTTGAAGGAGAAATTTCCTAGGCTCTACCACCTTGCTACAAATCCAGATGCAAAGGTTTGGAAGTACTTATCTTTATTGGAGGAAGGAATTGTGTGAAATCCTTCCTTCCGAAGGAATTTCCAAGATTGGGAAAATGGAGGAAACATTGATTTTTGGGCTTTAGCCAAGAGAATATGCCAAAAAGTGGTGAATGACAATTCCATTGAAAAGTTGTCTCGGGTACGAAGGTTCCAATGAAAGCAAATTTTTTTACTCGGTCTCTTGTTTGGGGTTCAGTTCTAACAATGGATAACCTCAAGAAAAGAGGTTTTGTTATGCGTTTGAATGAGGAAGAATTAATCAACCATGTCTTCCTTCATTGTCCATTTGTGAGGGAAGTATGGAACTAGGTATTCTCATTATTTGGTTATTGGCTGATGCATTTTTCGGTAAGGGATTTTTTGAAAAGTTGGGTAGGGGGATTTGGAAGGGGGAGTATAGGAAGAGTGTGGAGATTAGTGCCTATTTGTTTATTTAGTGTTTATAAATGGAAAGGAATAGGCACATTTTTGAAGGGGAAAATATGGGCATTTGTAGATTCAATGATTTTTATTTTTTTTAAGTTTTATGCTTTTGGACTTCGGAGGCATATGTCGGTATGTATATAATTTTGTTGTTTTTTTGGAGAATATGAGAATCTAGTTTTAGTGAGTCTCTTTTGTATACAGGTTGCCCCCCTTGGGCACTTTTAATGAAATACATTTACTTATCAACAAAAAAAAAGAAAGAAAGAAGACCAGCCAACACTTTTTTTTTTTTAATTTAAGAATCAATTGGATGCATAAAGTTTCATCAACTTAAGGAAATATGTTCTCTTTAAAATCCATATTTTTGAACTGAAAATTGATTGAATGAAAATGAAAACATAAGCAACAAGAAATTTTGCAATTACCAACAATATGAGCCTCTCTACTAGATAGCCCCAGATTCTAACATATTAAACTATCAAACAATAATTATGTATTGGTGGATAAGCTTTTCACTGTGAGTTATTGGTTTTTTTCCCCTTTTGGTGTAGGGAAGTTAGGGTGGTCTTTTCTGTGGTTTTTTTCAAACAAAGCATTTCTGGCAAAGAAATATAAAAAAAAAAAAAAAACAAATATTCTACGAAAATGTCACCAGACAACATAAAAAATAATGCACGTTGCATTATATTGAAACCCATTTTGACATAGCAACCGGAGGTCAACTTAACAGCAATAGCCACATATCACCAATAATAAGTTTGGATTAGACAAGCAATATGCCAGCACATGTATAAATCATAACGGCAAAAAACTAAGAAACTTTTGAAACTTTCTCATCAAAATTCATCATATAATGGATTCAAATTACATGCTCTTTCTCTCTCTATACACACACACAACACATGTATAATTGTGATAGGACTAAAACAAAGTGTTGAAGCAGCATTAAAATAATGTTAGAAGATACATGTACATCTCATAACATTTTTCTATTTATCATTAATAAGTTTCTCTTCTAAGATAAAATTTTATTGAGATATGCATATAACTAAGCATGCTGTTTGGTATGCACCCATAATTATTTCAACAAAGATAATGGTAATATACAAATTCTATGCTAAACTCAAACCTTATTCCAAGTACCAATCAAAATCTGCCGTGTAGGTATGAAGTACCAAGAAGTAGAACTTTAAGTTCTGACCCACAAGTATGTCAAATGCCACTTTATACTATAGGCTTAGCCAATGAGAAATGTAACAAGAAAAGTACCCTGGAAGTGTAACAAGGAGACTAGATCTCTTGCACAAACATGCAAAACACTAAAATTTTCTCTATGAAATTGTGCTAGAGTTGCTTACTTCAGCACCAAATAAGTCACTAGTATTAATGGATATACATAAACATGACTACCACATTTTTTTCCTCTTTTTCCACCTAATTTCTTCCGTCTATGTTGTTCTTTTCTTCACCACAAGCAATAACCTGCCTCATTTTAACACCCTTCATGGCTTCATCTCCCCAAGTTTTACTTCAACAAGTGTATAATTCTAATATAGTCCAATGAGCCTTCCAATTTCTGATCCCCCTTACATATCAACGATTAATCATGAAAAAACAAAAAAAAAAGTAATTACTCTGTTATTTAAAAAAATTGTAATTTTTCAATCAAGCAAATTAATCACTTGAGCATTAACTTGGGTGTTATAAAAAATGATAAAATATTTAGAGATTTTTTTTGGATGAGCCAGAAAATACATTTAAATGTTTTTTCTTCTAAAAATTAAATAACATGTATAATAAATAGGAAAGGGTGATTACACTGATCAGGGAATAGGATCATGCAAAAACTATATGGTATAAGAAGTTAGAGATGTACGTACAGCGACGACGGCAAGCGAAGCGACGGCGACGGCGGCGAGCGATGGTGACGAACGGCGGCTAGGGTTTTCCTGTTGCAGAAAAGTCGTAATGACAGAGGACGCTTCTGTGGTGTTTTATAACTAGTAAAAGGCGTCTAAAGGTTTTACGCCTTTGAAAGGCGTATGAGTTTCCTCCGCCTTTCAAAGGCGTAGGAGTTTCCTCCGCTTTTGTTGAAAAAAATTATAGAGGCGTCTTAGATTTAGACGCTTTTCAAAAGGACATGGGTCCGGGAAATAAGTTGAAACCAACCTGGGTCCGGGAAATATATTTTTAAATTGCGTGCCTCAGGTCAAAAATTCTGGGTTGCACATTGGTGTTGTGTCTCATGAATTACAATGCCATGATCATGTCCCCTGAGGAAAGCAATAACTACTAAGGCCATTACTTGCTGTTGCCACTGCATGCTGCACTACCAAGCATAAAGTAAAGGATAAAATTATTCTTATCATTTAAATTTATCAAAAAGTGTTTACACGTTGATGTGATAATATGACATTAATTGTATATCACATTATGATATGATATACAACTAATGTCATACTGTCATATCAATGTATAAACACTTTTTGATAAAATTATAAGGTATGCATAACATTGCTCTAAAGTATAAGATGCAGTGCTATTGTGCCTGAAAAGTAGCAACAATTACAAGTCTTATTATCATACTACCAAAAAAATAGGGCATATACATTTTGGTCAATTCATTCAAATATCATAATTGTAGGAAGCCACTTGGAATTAATCTCCTCTTTTTTTTTCTTTTAAATGGTTAATGTTCATACACTATTGATAATACAAAAGACACTTTACATTTGTACCCAATAATACTCTAAGAAGTTAGTCAAGTAGTAAAAATATAAAGATTAAAATTTAAAATCTTGAATTTGAGTATCTTTTAAGTCTGTTGAAAATTTGCCAGTCTAAGTTGATAATAAAATTATTAAAAATTTGTTATACCAAACTGGTCCGAACACTTGATTATCAAAATAAAAAATTAATATAGACATTTGGAGTTTTTATCCCAATTAATTCAAGTTTTCAATTAAAATTTATGAATGTACGTTATTTTTAACTTATTTTTTTCAAACACACGTTACAATAAAGAAACATCTATCTATAAAAACACATCTTTGCCAAAATAAAGTCCTACTTTCCAAACATTGCCTCTTTTGGAAAAAAAGGTCTCTTTATTAAAACTAAAGAAAAACACTCGCATAACACAAGGTTTATGAAAAAGCCTCTTTTTTTAATAAATAATAAAAAAAAAACAATTATATGGGCAACACACTCCTCATGTAATTAATATAAGTTTGATTTCTCTCTTCCATCGTTGTATTAAAAAGAACTCATCTTTAAAAATTTATCAAGAAGTGTTAAAGAAATGCCTTTTTAACTGCAACACGAGTTCAAATAGGTTGGATAAAAAACTTGACATTAGGAGTAATTATCTAATTAAACTATCATTCCACATAATTATTCAATGCAATTTGGCTTCTCACAATTTTAAGTATTTTGAGATTCATAATAAATATTTTTTTTTTTATAAATTTAAAAAAATTATAAAATTTGTGAGAAAGAATCATACAACCATGTTTGATAATAACATGAAGTGATAATTTCTCTAGTTTACTCCAACATTAGCTAGACCACCGGCTTTGGAAGATGGGAAATAGGCTCTATTTCTCTCACAACACATGTTTAGACCACTCTCAAAACTTAAAAAATATTACATGAGAAATCTCACTTTACTTTTGAGAGAAATGGAAACACTCCAAACTCGGGAATGGGAAGGTAAAAATCATGATGTCTGGTAAGGTACTGACAGCCTACCACTTTGTTGACACACAACTCTCTCCTCCTTTGATTGTGACTCGAAACCTGTAAAAAAAAAAAAAAAAAGTGTTGCCATTTTCTTGCTTAAACAATCTAATATCAATGCCTAAACAATTATACTAAAATAGATAATGTATCATGATTCGTAACTTCAGATTTTGTCTCTACCAACACCAACAATGGCCAAAAAAAATAATGAAAACACCTTAGCCATAATAACTATTTGGTTGCATGCATGGTCTTTGGCCTCACAAGGAAGATGTACTATTAGTTTATGGTGTTTTCATGGATTTATTTGAATTCTTTTTCAGGGCCTAACTAATCAAAACATGTGGTTGTTGGAGAAAAGCTCAAGAAAGTGTTCCCTCTATAATTTCATTTCATTAATTTGTAATATGAAACATAAACATGTCAATCCACTGGGCCCAGATATGTTCTCAATGTCGTCCAGAGATGGAGCATGCATTTGGTTAAGATCATATGGCATGTGATGTACTCATTAAAGCAGACCAGGATGAAAGAAGTTTCAAAGCTCTTTTGATGGCTTCGGAACCTTTGTCATCGTAATTTACCAAAATGGGCTAGAAACCTCTTCTATATTTCTCAAAAAAGATGGAGATCTATACATATATAATAAAAATAAGCATATTTTTACAAGGCTAGCTTGTTTAAATGGAAAGGTCTATAACGTGCCAACTAAATATATATATATATATATATATATATAAATGTGTTAAAAAATATAGGGAATAAACATCAATTTGATTCTTATTTGTAGACTGATGTAAAATTATACACAAAACAAAACTTTTTCACCTTCTCATGCACTATGCCTTGATCATCTCCATTTTGATCTCTGCACATCACTTCCCACTACAACCTTGGATGCAAATGAAACGTTATGGGTAACAGCTGCATGGGAATGAAGAGGATCTGTCTCTCGGGCTGACCGGGGTTCCTGACATGAAACAAGTAAGCAAATGAGGTGACTGAAAAGGAAATCTATTAAGAAATTGATGAGAGTATAACGTTATTCTTTTTTTTAAAAAAAAAAGAAAGGAGAGAGAGAGAGATGAAATTCCATGTAACTTGTTGAGACTAAACTACATATCAAATGGATCAAAAATTAGAATTGACAATTGAGCAGTTTACTAAAGAATAATAAAAGACTTTATCCTATGCATGGAATCACTCTTTCACTAGGCCTGCACTTCTTTTTCACTATCTATCACATCTAAATTTCATCCATGAACTCATTGTACCCTCGTTGGAGTAGTGATAGTCCGGTTGCCACTGCAGATGCTGGACTCTGATTTTATTTTATTTTTTTTCAGGAAAACTATCACAACCTACTTTTCCAAGGGCAATGACACAGGGACATCAACCATTCACCTTATTGAAATATATTAGCAATAACTTACACCAAGTCATCTCAATGTTCTGAACTTCTGGTAAAGTGCAACTGGTTTTGTTAGTGTGATAGGAGATATTGCTTACAACATCAAACACACGTAAATTGCATCTTATTAGTCTCAATTCATCTGAAAGAACAACTGCTTGGTTTTAATCCACAGCACACCTAACGAATGTTTGTTTTCCCATTCTTTCTTCTTTCTTTTTTTCCCTTTTCTTTTTGGTAGGTCCTAACGAAATGCTTGCTACTTTTTCTTCCAAGCATGCTTATTAAAGGCAGTGTAAACAGGAACAATATGTGCGGAACTAGAACTAATAATCAGCCAAACAAAATGTTGTTAAGTCGGCTCTTACTGGCTGTGACATTCAAAACACCATTACTCATTCAAGAAAAGCACAGGAAAAAACTTACAGCACGAAAAGGAAACTCATCAGCCTCAAGCATATGTACTATTTGCCCCATCTTTGGACGCTTACTGGCATCCAAATCTATACAACGGAGGCAAACCAGCAATGCCCGCTTTAATGCTCTTGGAGAAGGCTGTACTTCAATCAAGGGGTCTAACACCTCTTCCCCACGACGGCTTGCTACCATTCCTTTAAACCAATCAACCAAGTTCATCTGAAATTTGGCCAATGGAAACAGAGTAGCATAAAGATGTCACTAGACTCACTACTAAAGCAAGAAATATATATATATATATATATATATATATATAGATAGATAGAGAGAGAGAGAGAGAGAGAGAGCTTGTTTATACCTCTCCAGGTGGTCTGGAATAATCAACTGGGCTCCTTCCAGTAATTATTTCCATGAGTAAAACTCCAAAACTGTACACGTCGCTTGCCTCATTAAGCATTCCTGTACTTGCATAGTCAGGAGAGACATATCTGTAATAATAAACAATAATAAGAAAATACATAACAGAGCATAGAGAGATGTATCATCCACATTTAATTTTATTACCAAACAAAAAAAAAATCAAACAAAGAAATTAAAATTTACTAATGGCTTAATGAAATGTGAGAATCTGAGAAGAAACATACCCGAATGTCCCCATCACTCGAGTAGTCACGTGGCTTTTTTCAGATCCTAAGAGCTTAGCAAGTCCAAAATCTGATACTTTTGGATTCCATTTTCTATCCAGAAGAATGTTGCTGGATTTAACATCACGGTGCACAACTTTGGGTTCTAGTCCTTCATGCAAATAGGCTAGTCTGCGACAAAGAGCAAAATACAAGAGTTCAGGTGTGAAAATATATAATGGAAAACAAGATAAAAGCTACAAGAAAAGAAGAACTAAATTTAGAAAAGTAGAATGTTAAGAGTGCTGGTTGTCATGTGGAAATGGAACTGCTCCATTATGATTTACACAGCTTTTGGCTGTGGAAGGACGAAGCTATAAACATAATGGCAACATCTTACAACTGGATTGAAAATTGAAAGTAGTTCATTCTAGAAAACATAAAAAATATATCATATATTGAATCTTGGAAATGGTTTTGAGTTTCTAATGGCAACCTTAACGAACATGGATTTTTTCTTGCAAATTTTATGTACAAAGCAATGGAATAAAATTGCATGGAGTGCCCAAACACACCCTCAGGAGTTAATCATGTTAAGTAATTATAGGACAAATGGAGAAGAACTAGACTGCAAACTTAAAAACATATATATATCATTTCCATCAGAAGATATTTTTATACGTAAAAAATAGAATACCATGTGACCAAATTGCATGCCACATGACATAACGAATTTTCTAGTAGAGCATCCAAAAATGTGTGAGAATTACCCACCCTCTATATCAAAGAACCATCTTGGTAGGTATATCAGATACTAGGGAAAAAAGGAAAAATTAGCTAAACTCTACCCCACTGTTTGCCCTCTTTTATTGGTGTTGTCAGTGTGGTATTTGTGCTTGCCCTAAAAAACTAGGGTCTCAATTGCTACCAACGACAATTACTCAATTATATAACTAGTAATGCAACATTGTCGAGCAGAGGATGTCATAGATGTGATCTTTTCATGAACATACATTATAACTTAAAATTGGCAAAAATTAATGACATAGTAGAAGTGGCCCAAACAGAAAAACTATAAAGTATATTCCAATCCTGCAGGTCAAACTTTTCAAGAATAGAGACTATTCAATTTCCTAGTCAGAAATCCCATTCACTTTTGCTTGAAAATGAGCAACGTATTAACAAGAAGCATTATGACAATTGAGAACCAAAATTTTCGGTTAGCCTTTGACTAACCAGTCATAGATGATAAACAAAGCTCTTGGAAATGAAAAATCAGACTATAATTCCATACCCTTTTGCAGTGCCAATGGCAATCTTCATCCGAATATCCCAGGTTAGAGGGCTAACAGGCCCTACATCACCATGTAACCATTCCTCCAAATTGCCTCTATCAACATACTCATACACAAGTAACCTGAATGGGCAGTAGAAGTTGCCAAAGTTATTTTAGGAGAGTAATACTGAACTCAGTTAGACCAATAGATAATGAAGCCAATAGGCCTATAAAACTACCTTTGGGCTCCTTCTGCACAGTACCCAGTTAGACCCACTAGGTTTTTATGCCTTACTTTTCCAATGGCTTCAACTTCCACCTTGAACTCCTTCTCTGCCTGACTCCTACAAACAAGGAAGTCATAGTATGGACTGTTATTTGCAAATTTTTGCAATAGAAAAAAAAAATTCCAATACAGTACGGAATCCATCTGCTATTGAAATTTAGAAGAACTTTTTCATGACAAATAATAAAATATAAAAACTTGAAAGAATTGTCCAACAATATTCATGAAATATAAAAATCACACTTCTTTTTTTTTTTTATCTGTAAAGATAAAGTATATAAAAAAAAACTAAGAAAAGTATTAGGAAATAGAAAAAGCATATAGTAACCATCCACAAAACTAAGAAGAGTATTAGGAAATAGAAACGGAAAAAAAGTATTAGGAATTAGAACAAGAAGAAAACTTGTCATTTTTCATACCAGTTTTCCTATCAACACAAATCTACGAGCTCTCCTGGTGTTGTGGAATGAAACTACAATTCATCAAAATTAATACATAAATTAATTCCACTGCAGCATTATACGAGAATACAATTATTCCACACTGCACACAGCTCTTCACACCACTCGTCACTCTCAGTACTTATTGAGAGCAAAATGTGTCTCCCATCTCTCTCAGTTTTCAAAATGAAAGTAATAAATGCATACTTTAATTCGAATCAAAGAACCTATCATCAGTCACACTCAATTCCTAAACGTAGACAATTCATTTTACCTAAACATTAATAATTTTCCAAACCAGATGAAGACCATTCTCTGTATTATATTCTAGTTGATGTCAACTGATGACATATTGATAGTGGACTGAAGAATAATTTTACTGTTTTTACATGAACCCAAAAACAAACCCTATAAGAAAAAAAAGAAAAGAAAAGAAAAGTGAACCAATCCGCTCCAAAACAGAGCCAGTAATGAAGCTTTAAAAAAAATGCAAGTAAGACAAGGTAAAGACGAGAATTAGAGAAGATAATGAGAAAAAGAACAAAAAGGAAGAAAGAACAAAGTAGCCGTTTACTTTCTGAATACTTGAAAAGACAAATCCAGTCACCAACACGGACAATACAGTCCAGATCTAAGAAACCCTGATAGTCTTTTTACCAACTAATCGATAACCAAGCATACAAATAGTATACTAGTTGACAAACTATTTAACCAAATAATCAAAAATTAAATAAAAAAAGAAAATAGTATAAAATTCAAATAACACAGCTTCTATCTCTTCTTAGAAAAAAGGGAAAACTCACTTGTTATTAAGAAGATTCTTCACAGCCACAACTGAGCCATCCTGCAAAACTCCTCTGTAAACAACACCGTAACCGCCTTCTCCGATCACATTCTCGGCGGCAAATCCATCGGTCGCCATTTCGAGCTCATTCAAGCTGTACCACTGGCCCCACCCAATGTTCGGACCCTCCGCCGACACTGCCGAAGACAAGGTCTCGCTTCGGCTTCCACCAGACACATTGCTCTCCGCACTCTGTTTCATGCCCTCAACCTGAATCTGACTCTCCTTCCCTGACTTCTGAATGGAAATTGCTTTGTCATCTTTCTCGTTCCCTTCAAATTCAACGATTTTACAATTTTCCACACAATCCGAATCTTTGAGTTCGATGATCTCTTTGGATACCAAAGGTAAAAAGCCTGAGCTTTTCTTTACGCACATGCGACGCTTTTTCAAGTTTCGGTTCCAACGGAGACAGAGAACGATGACGAGAGAAATTGTGATCAGAAGCATAATTAATGTCCCGATCACGACGTAAAGTCTTAGTCCTAGAAATGGCGTTTTAGCGGTGACTGTGTGGGCCACAGTGTTTTCGGAGCTTTGGTTGTCGCCGGGGGGTTTTCCGGCAACCGCCATTGCTTTCCGGCGAGGTGAGGGAGACATTGTCCGAGAGTGACTGGAACACTAAAGACTCGGCATTTGAGTGAGATACTGAGAGAGGTTGAGACTGTGATCTTTGATGGGAAAACCCTAAAATCTCTGCAGTGGAGGTTTACATGCAATAGAGTGCGCAATCAACGTTTCAACGGACTGTATACTTCAAAAGTGGAGTGAAGAAAAGACTGTGAAAACTCAACAGATGACTTGTTATATAAGGATCGGAATTTTACAAATATTACGAGAAGGCCACTGAACAGTGAGCAGGCCTAACAGGGGATAATGAGGAATTGACCAAAATGCCCCTGATACAATGTCGCTTTGATGTTATGCAATCGTCGCCGCGTTGGTGCTACTGCAGACGTGGAATTGCGTCAGGGTTCATGTGTGTGTATTAATTTTATAGGGCGCGGGATTTTCTATTTCAAATACCCATATTTGTCGTTTCTTGTTTGATTCTCAAATCTCAATTTTACTTTGAAGGCTAAATACATTTCAGCATAAATTACACTTATTTTTTATATAAGTTTTTAATAATTATATTAAATTTTTTTAAATTTTTTAAATTACACACTTATTTTTTTTATTATTGCTCACAAATTACAAATATCTCTTTCAATTAATTTTTTTTTTTAACATGACAAAATTGTTTCTTTCATATTTTTTTTCAATTTTAACCTGTTTTTCTAACTTTTTTTTAAGATTTTTTTTTTATTTTATATAAAAAAATTTAAGATAAATAACTTACTTTTATTTTATATATAAATAAATATAAAATTTTATATGAAAATAATTTAAAGTTTTAACTAATATTTATTTGAAAATAAATAAAAATAAAAATAGTCAAAATTGAAAATGTAAAAAAATAAAAATAAAAAAATCACAATTTTGTCATTTTGAATAAAAAAATTTAACTTGACGTGATATTTATAATTTTTTAGATAAAGTAAGAAAATAAAGTATAATTTTAAAAAATTTAGAAAATGTTAATTTAATTTACCTTACATTTTAATATAATGTGCTTTCATGTAAATTTTAAATAAGATTCATAATTTGAATTTGAATATTTGAGTGTCTCAATTTATAAATATATTTTAATATTAATTACATTTTAATACTTTATAATTTGATTTTGATTTCAAACAAAGTCATCTAGTATCAATTGAAATAATTTAGTGCTTTAATTATAATTCTATTTTAATTAAAACCAATTGCAAATCATCGTTCTAAATTGTTAATAATAACCATTCACGTATTTCATATGTAGTTGTGTAAGTTAAAATTATCGAGTATTATTTAAAACCTGTATAAAATTATAAAATATTATTTTAAAACGCTTATAAAATTTAAGGGTACTATAATGTAATCATGTACGATTATATGAACAACTACTATTAATAATTTCAGAATTTCATTTGCGTTTAACCTCAATTAAAATGAAATTATAAATTAGAGAATTGAAATGTTTCAATTCATAATAGAAGACCTTATTCAGTTATTTGAAGCCATGGTCAAAGTATTGGATATTGAAGTGTAATTAACTCAGTATTTTAATATAATCAATGATTGCTAGTTAAGAATTATTAACTACAATCATTCATATATTCACATGTAATTGTTTAAATTAAAATTATAAGATCTTTTGAAACTCATATAAAATTAGAAAATATTAAAATATAATCACGTGAGTAAGCTGACATTAATGCTTGAAAAAGAAGTCATTGTTTAAGAAACATCAAAACAGACTCTTACTAAACTTTTTATTCAAACCGTAATTATTGGTCACAACTTTTTCATTAAGTGCAATTTCGATTAAGGTAGTAAGTCTAACTTTTTCTATTAAGTTGGTTAAGTCTATTATGAATATCTTCATATAATAATTGTTAAACACTTTTTAACAGATCATTCAAAATACTCAACTGCTTAACTCAAACAATATTTTTTTACCTTAATTCAAATCGCATTTTTCTACCGCTCAATCAAACAACACTAAAAATAGTACTATTTAGCAACTTATATAAAAACACCTGAAGTCATCAACCTATTGAAGGGATCTAGATCACTTTCCATCACCAAAATTTATTGCTATCAACAACTTTATAAAACAAAACAGACGCAGAAACTCACAGAAATTACTAGCCATAGCAGATTGCACAAGCTACACGAAAGAGGATCTTGACTCGGTCACAAACTATTTCCTGTAAGATCAAATGACAGGAATTCCTGGGAAAACTCCTGCATTCATGCTAGTACCTTTGAAACAAATTAACATTCTAATTTCACATTAAACGCCTGAGTGCCCCTAACTAAAACCGAGAAAGCCGGAATTCGTGCATTACGTGCTCTTAATCACAACACACGAGCCTCTCCACAACAATCCGCATCCGGGATATGTCAGAACAGTACTAAGTTAGCAGCCTTATGGATTACGAGGGAGCACGACGACAGATGTTGAGTTAGAAAGACAAACAAGGAGTAGGATGGGTTACAGTAGCCGCCTTCTAAAGTTTCGGGTGGTTCCTTGGTATGTTTTAACCAGCAGGCCTACTCCTATCCCAATTCCAAGACAAACGCTGAGGCCAATTCCAACACCCACCCTCACGCCAGCATTGAACCACGACAGCTCTCCATCTTCACCCTCTAAATATCCCATGCTCAAATAAAGGTTGCTATGATCTTCGTTTTCTGGTTTGTAATTTGGGTAATCTGATACCTGCAAAGATAAATGCAAACAAAAAGCCAGGATGTTTGATGCAAAATGAGAAGAGGATTTAGGGATAAATAAATAATTCAAGTGCACATTAGAGTAAAATAAGCTACTGATCTTTGGTGATCCCTTAGAGAGAATTTGCACAACTGTAGCCAGCGGTTACACAAGTGTTCTAGTTTTAATGTCACCTATTCATGATAATGATACAAGAATAACCTTAACGAAATGAGAAATCCAATACCTAATATCAAGAGAGAGACTTGTAAAAAAAGAAAGAAAAAAAATCAAACATTTCATCACAACGCTATTAAGAGAAAAATAGGATAAAAAACAACATAGAGGTCATTCTGATACAAGTACAGACATTTGTTTGAGACACGAGTTGATTTACATTTTAAACACTACAGAGGAATTGCAGCACCTATCAGTATAATAAATACCGCAGAACGAGAGTCAAGAGATATCTTAAACTAAGAAGATACACTAAAAGAATCATGTAAAAAATTGTTTATATCCATTTAGGCAGATACTGCAATCAACCATATTGAATCCAACTTGATTACAAAAATTTGCCATCACCCCAAACAAGATATATGATCCAGATATAGAAGGTGATCAAGGAAAGTTTTTAACAAAAATAATTATCATTACATTTTCTAATTGTCATCATGGTCAAACAGAGTGTTTGGCAGGAGTGTTAGGACTTCAAAGACTCATGCTTGCAACGATATATCTACACAATTAGCATCTTATAAATTCTTTAAAAAGAGGAAAGTTTAGGGTCATTTTAAAGATTAATAATGGCTTTTCAACACTCCTTTGGCAAAGTAATGGTCAGATGTAAGTTGCTAATACAGGTTCTCTTATCAATCATGTAAATGAGTAAAGCTACATCCACCAGATTTGTTTACCGGGTTTGTTTACCTGCTGACATGAATTACCACAACTCTTCTTTAAAATCTAAATAGAAGGACAACACATCAATTAATTTCAAAAATACCCTGACACATCAGCAGGTAAACAAAAATAGGTAAACATATCCGGTATCCCAAGCATTTCTCAACAGGTAAACATATCCGGTATCCAAACATTTCTCCATTGTATTACTCCCTAACTTAGAAACATGTGCCAGTCCCATGCTCTCCTGATCCATCTAGGATAAGATTTTATATGCCTATCACAGCATCAAGCACTTTCTGCAATGAGAAGATTTGGTACAATAAAATGAAGCATTTGGGAAGCAATTACTGGAGGAGAATTAAACATGGGTAAGGTTGATGCATTACTAAAATTGCAGATTAACTAAACAGCCTTAACCTTAAACGATTAAACGTCATTATAATTTTCAAATTCTTAGATTCAGTTATCAAGTGCATACCTGAAAACCAAGCCCATATGGAACATCATTCTGGCTTTCAGTTGACTCATATTCAGGTATGGAATCCAACACTTCCCTCCTCATTTGCTTCTTGCAGAAACTAAGCTGCAAAGTCCTAGTTAAGATAACTGGAATACCCGAGAAGCTACCGGCCACATAAACCTCAATTGTTGGTGAAGTCGACTCAAGACCCACATACTGTCTCCCCTTCAAAAATCCAGTGCTAGCCACTATATCTGATTCACAACTCATGCTCCATCTCTGGCCATGATTTTTTGATTCCGCGGTTAACCCATTACTATTACACAACTCTAATACTCCAGATAGCACAAGAATATCCTTATCGAAAACCTCAAACTTCACACTCCTCGTCATTCTTATACTATCAGTACTCACAAAGGTAACTTCTTCAGATTTCTTATCTAACCGATCCCTTTTGAGACAGGTGGAGACACCATCAGAATATATGCTATTTCTTGCACCATTCAATTCAAGAAGGGTGTCACAATTCAGTGGAATATGGTTCAGTGTGAGATACTCTGGAGTAGAATCATCAATCTCACATTTGGTAACTCTAACATAAAAAACTCTTAGATCGAGCCAAGGTAATGATACCTTAATGCTGGGCTGGCAAGGAGAGTGCCTCATAATGCTGTGGCCATTCTCCGCCGGTCCATTTCCATTCAGAGTCTTGTGAGAATTCTCCATGGCTCTCTAAGAAACTAAACCGCCTTTTTACGTCAATCCATCAGCATTGGCTGGAATGATGACACGGGGAAAATCCATACAAGACAGACTGATATCAGTAATCACAACCTGTAAATAATAGCAAGAAATCAATGTCAAAGCAATTCACAAAAAGTTCAGACATTGAAACACCAAAAAAAAAACACACACACAACAAAATCAGTTACAAGAGACCTTTTCAATTGAAAAGAGGCGGAGTCCAAGTATTCTAAAGCATAAAAAATATTAATTTACATTGAAAAAAAAGGGAAAAAAAACACTTCCCGTTTAGTAAAAAAGAGGCCTTTATAAGAGACTCAATTGAAGGGGAGAGCCCTCACAAAAGGAGGTGGGAAGAATAGGAGAAACTCAGCTCAACAAGAAATGGAATCCCATCAAAACAAAGGACTTGTGCAGAAGAACTGGCCCTTTAGATGTAATTTTGTTTTCTGGTTGAAATAGAACTCAAGGCAAACAAATTATTAATTAACCAAAGGACGAGCCAATAAGGCAACAATTAAGAATTATCCTCAGTGGGGGAAACTGAATTCAGAAGAAAAGAGAGAGTAGAGCTGAAAAATATTGCACTAGAGAGAAAATTCCAAAATCAAAGTTAAAATCTTAGAAGCTGGACAACATGACTGAGTGAGTTAATACTCAATTTATAATAAAGTGAAAAGACAATTGAATATCAAACTTGAAGAAATTTTTCTGGTAACCCAATTCAGGATAACAATATAAAGAGAAAGAAAGAAGAGACCCAAATGGAATGAATAAATATATGAATGAGCTAGAGAATTCAACAGTGAAGAAACGTACCAGCAATATCAGAAAGCCGAAGCTGAGCAGGAGACAAAAAGTTTTTTTTTTCTTCTGGTAACCTAATTCAAGATAACAATTCAAAAGGAAAGAAAGAAGAAACCCAAAAGAAACGAATAAATATATGAATGAGCTAGAGAATTCAACAGTGGAGAAACATACCAGTAGCTTCAGAAAGCCGAAGCTGAACAGGAGACAAAAACCTTTTATTCTCAAATTATATGTTTGATTATCAACCTAAACAAAGATTATTGCCATTAAAATATTATCACTTATCATGAGAAAGTGAAAAATAAATCCAAAATCAAACACATATTTCAACAAATTGCCAGGCAATAGACGACAAATGATGCACGTCGTACAAACAAACAAAACTCTTGACAAAACCACACCCATATATTTAATCTACAAACAAACTCACCACAAATATCCCCAATTAATTGTCTGCTCCCACTTTTGTAGCCGCAATAATCCAAATAATCGAATTTACGACTCTGGTGATTCCTCGAATCGCTTTCAACACACAAAACAAAAGCGGCCGAAACAAAAGTTCTGAATGCTAGGCCCAAAGGTAAATTCGCAATCACTCAAGATATGATCCAAGTCCTCAAATTTCACGAGCAAATATGGGTCGTTCTTTTTTTCTCTCTACTGAAAAAATCTCTTTTTTTCCCGGGTCTGCTTGAATTTTGTCTACAAAATATCGTGGGTTTAGATGGTATTAAAATAAATATATAATATATATCGTAGGTATAAGCTTGGAAATTCTGGTGGAAAGTGGGCCACTGCGTCTGTTATTCCTCATCTTATCCAAGAATGGAGAGAGAGAGAGAGAGAGAGAGAGAGAGAGAGAGAGCAAAGTTAACAAGGCCAGTGTATGGAAAACGATGTGCAAAAAACGATCACGTTTTTTGACAGACAAAAGAAATACTGATCATTTATCTGTGGCTGTGTGTGAGTTAGACTCTTGACTCAGACAAATTGATAGAGAAATTGCCTCTTAGTCTTTTAGTCCAATTTGACCCGGAGGGAGAGATTGACGGATCTAACACTGGTGATTATATTTAGATCCATGCTGAGTTTCCCAAAAAAAAATTAAAATTAAAATTGTAAAATTTATTTAAAAAATTTAAAACATTCAAAACTAATTTTTGATTTATTGAAGTATTTGAAATATATTTAAAATTTGTCCGTTTTATAAATTTATTATAATAAATTTGAGAAGCTTAAAAAAAAAACAGAAGATAAATTACACTAATTTTTCAAGTTTCTACAATTACAAAAATCTCTCCTAAAGATTTCTAAAATAATATTGATCTCCTTACTTTTATTCATAAATTACAAAAATCTCTCATGTAATCTTAATTTTTTTTAAAATGACAAAAATACCTCTTTCATTTAAGTTTTTTGGAATTTTTTTTTTTCAATATTTTTCTGACTTTGTTTTAAAGAATTTTTTTATTTTATATAAAAAAATTAAATTTAAGATAACTAACTTATATTTTTAAGTCAAAAAAAATTTTAATTAATACTTATTCAAAAATTTAAAAAAAAAGGTTAGAAATAATTAGTCAAAATTTGTAGCAAAGTCCCAATTTTCCTTCCACAACCTTTCTGCATTTGGTAATTTTAACCTTCAAATGTTCATTATTGTTTTTCCTTTGAACAGGACCTAAATGCATTAGAATCCCACCCAGTATGTTAAGATCAGATAATTAGACCTAAGACTTAATAAGACCAAAAAATACATGTGAAAACATGTTATACACAATGATGTTTTCCATCTCTCCCGCTAATTAATTTCCTCCTTGTTGGAAAACTCGACTGAAGACACAACACGTGAAATCAGCGTGACAAGCCATCTTTTCCATGTGATATACACTGTCCTATTCCTAAAATTGATACATGCATACATATTGACACTGTAAACATGTGTGTGTGTGTGTATTATTGTATTATTCGGACTGGAATTACTACACGGTCCTAAAATGGGGAGACCAGTGTTTTAGAGCAAAAGGATGGTGAAGTTTATTCTGAAAACAAAAACAATGCATGCGTGTTTTAGGCAGCCAATGCCATGTTATTCCACCCCAAACATTAAGTGCTCTAGGTGCCATCTAGAATTTTCCCACACAAAATGTGTTTTAGGTTTCATTTTGAATTTCCCTATACACAATTTAAACTTTACGGAACCTCCCAAACAGTGAATAAGAATCCATTCTCAACAAAGATTTAAGTAAGTTTAAATGAACTGAATCACGAGGATTGGTAATCTCCATTATCAGCCGTGCATTAACTAGAAATCTAACATCCACATTCATGACAATTGCATTTGGCTTCACATCAGAAAGACGTGTCTCTATCAATTCAACAAAACCTTATACCAATTAAAAAAAAGACGTGTCTCTATCAACTCAACAAAACTTCATACCAATTAAAAGAAGTATCTCTCTGATTTCATAAAATTTCCGTGTCTGCTTTATGTTTAAGTTCACCTATCGAAGGAATCTAATTGAGCTAATCCTATTGTAGCTCAAAATTGAGTTGTCAATGGAACTTCCAGCTCAATGGTTGAGCTAAAAGAAGAGTGTTAGCAACACAATCCTTCCCCATCTAGTAAGAGCAACTCCAAAGGGAGTTACCATCACCCATTTGCAACATTAAACAGTATTTTAGTATCTCTAAATTATAAACCTACTCCAATGATAGATGTCAAAATGAAGTGTTATTTATTTTTTATTAAAAAATATAATTAAACTTAACGATTATATTTGAACGGGTATAATTTTCATAACGATCGCAATTTAATAAATATATTTTATATTCAAAATTTCAAATTCAAATTCAAATTCAAATTCAAATTCAAAAATAATTAAAAATTAAATCAAAATAAAAAAATTAATTTAATTAAAAAATTAATTTAAATTCTAAATAACAATTAACTAAAAAAAAAAAACTCTTTAATTATAAAAATTAGCTAAATAAATAAAATCACCCTAAATTAACAAAAAAATTATAAATAAATAAATAAACTAAAATTAAAAAATTCAATTTAAATTACAAAACTGAATTTAATTTAAAAAATCAATTAAAATTCTAACAATTAACTAAAATAAAAAAATCTATTGTATAACCCCGTCAATTATATACATATATATATGAAGCAAAACACCACTACCGTGAGATTTTTTTTGTTATGCCTCTCTTAAAACCCCCTCTCTCATTTCCTTCCCAGTCACACGTTTCCCCGCCCCTCCTTCCTGTTCCCCTTCTCACCTGCGCCTCCCTCCCCTTCCCCTTCCCCTCTCCTGCGCCTCCTTCCGCTTCCCCTTTTTTTGCACAAGAAAAATTAGGAAAAAAAGAGTGATTTTCAAAGGCGGCAAGCGATTTTCGTCAGATAATTTTCCTAGCTTTGGTAAGTTTTCTCATCACAAATCTCTGTATATATAGAATTTTTTAGTTGAAATATAGTCCGTTAGAATGGTGCCATTGGAACAGTAGAAATGGAAATGGTTGAAAATGGCCGAACCATTCATTTGGCACCTCTTCATTTTCTCTCTCCAAAGGTTGTAAAAATGCAACCTCAAGAACATGAATGGCATTTTCCAACCCTTAATGCCACTCCATTGGAGTCCAAAATAGTAAAATTTGGGGTGACATTTTGGCGGTTACAAGCGGTTATAGGTTTGCCCCTGATGCAACTCCCCCTTGGAGTTGCTCTAAGAGACTATTGTTATCCAAACCATGGGATGCAACCACTATTTGCAAGGTCAATGCTGGAAAAAGAAATTCTGAACTTCAAATGGCAGTTACAAGGTACAACCTTCAAGAAAGAACTTTTGGTCCCAGGTAAAATTGTCCCATTTTAAACTGAAGGTCACAGGTTCGAATTGTACAACGGACATTTAACCCATCTCACATTATACAGTTACAAGAGCCTTGTACACTGGACTAACTCTTTGAGATATAAAACATATATAATATACACTAAAAACTCTGTGACACCACAATCACATATATAGGCATAGTTGGCAGAATAACATCCAGTCAAAAAATTGCTCAATCAAAGAGCTTCGGACCATCAAAAATGCATGTGGTGCTTATCTTTGAAAGGAAAATTAAAAGAATCCAGAATCCAAACCTTCTATCCGCCTATCTTTTCTTGTATACTCATTTTACAGTAGTCTCCACAAGAAGGAAAATAGGCCTACCCTCCATGCATCCTCTTAGATGTTAAATGTAAAAAACAATTTAATTGAATTATTCCAACAACAAAAAAAGACTTCGAACAGTAAAATAACTTTCACAAGGATTCAAATTCAAATGCCAAAAATCGAAAACTATTTGCATAGACCTGCAACTTGAATCCATTATACAGCAATACAAATTCTATTCCCAACTGACTCTACCATCAGCATAATACCAACGAACATAGAAGGGACCTGAATAGGGAGGTAGTAGATCTGGTTCTACTCAGAGGGATAGGAACCATTACTCGAATACATAAAGCAGTTAAGCAAATGTAAGGCTCTGACCTTGCATGAGTAAGCTACAGGAACAACAAAAAAAAAAAGAAGCTGTTTAACAGGCCACGTTACTCAATACCCAAAAAATTTCCTGACACGTGACAATCTATCGCATGATCATTTCTATTTTTCAAGCCTGGTTACTCAACAATTACAGCAGAAAAATGAGAACTTAGAAAGAGGAAGACCCTCCAACCTCAGCACCCAAAACCAACCTCCTATCATTTGTTCATTTAGAACACACACACCGCCCGGGGGAGGGGGGGACTCAAATTCAATTCACTAACACCATAAAGCAGTTTGAAGATGCCAGCACTAATATATATATCCCAAGTGGTTGGGTTTCAAGAGATGGCAGTAAAGGATAAAAAAACCTCTTGAAAAAATATTCCTCATCCAAGCAAAAGCTGACCTGGTCTGCCCTGAAGCAAGCAACTTCAGGTGAAAGCTGGAATCCAATATTTGGCTTTCTCATCAACTCACGAACCTTTCAATTATTGGAATCATGTATTCCTGTAGACTTAATAGGTATAAGGTCTTGATGGTCATAACAATCCATTAGTTTAATTTTATCCCAACAAGAAGGGGGAGGGAAGCTGGATATTTTTCCTTCAATGCAAAAATTAGAACTAATTTTTGCCCAACATATTGGGAGGGGGAATATACCCATAGTAACGCTGCCATCTTTCTTCTTGTACAACATAGCCAACAGTACCGATAACAATCGATTGCTAAAGCCACAAGATACGTCCCCCAGCTGCCCTGCAGCAAGCAACTTCAGGTGAAGGCTGGAAGCCACTATTCGATTTTCTTATCAACTCTTGAACCTTTCAATTAGAGGCGGCAAATGTTATCTAGACCAGTCAACTCACCCAAACCCGCCTGCTAATTAACGGATTTGGGTGACTTATTTAATCAACAGGGTAGAAACGGGTTGAATAATTTAGTAGGTTGAGGCCGGTTGAATATGGGTGATTTGCGGGTTGAATATGGGTAACTAATAAGTGGGTGTTTACAAATCTAGGGTAAGTTACTAGCTTTCTGTGCCTCTCAATCTTTCACGCGACGACTACATCTCTCTCGATCTCTCCTGCCTCTCACACTGCAATTTCACCCATGATCTAACGGAGGGGCAAGCTCACAAAGATCTAATGGAGAGTGTCTTATGGAGTGTGGAAGAAGGTATATCAATGAGGCATCCATGATTTCCCGATGGAGGAGCAAACCAGCGTATTGGAGTTTCAAAGAGATTGTCGAAGATGAGGTCCGAATCTCCCTCAAAAATCAATCCTCACTTTCCCTTCTCCTTTTGGTGGTCTTTCCATCTCTAGGGATCGTTTGATATCGTAATCAACCGTTAGAGATGGTGGTTCAGCAGCAACGATATGGGGTGGTAGAGGGTCGGTAGTACTAGCAGGGCTGGTGCTAAATGGGAACCTTTTTTGGGTGTTATTAATTGCATGTCGTCTTTTTTAGAAGCAATGCTTTCCATCTCTGCATCATCTCTCTCTTTTGTTATTCTCCTTGTATGGGGTCCATCTGGGCCCGTTTCCCGGAGAATCCATGCTAAATTTGGTGAGAGAGAGACTCGGGGTTCGTTTCAATTCAATCCTTGTGTTGCAGGAGAAGGCAATGGACCAGAAATGGAGCACAATTATTGTTCAACTCCGTGTGTGTGTGTGTGTGTAGTTAATAGGGATGCAAAGTAGGAACACAGAACACCTCTTACTTTGGGGGGTATTTTGTGTTTTCTTATATTATAGTCAATTGTTCAACATTTTGGGAATCATAGAATTCTCAATCAATTTGTTTCATTTAAATTAGATTCCTAATTAATAAATTGCTTTTAGTTGTTAATTGCTGTTAATTAATTTTGTGTTAATTCCACATATTTAGTCTCAGTAGTTCTTATGATAGTTTTTGTACTAATAGTTTGATTATCATTTATTTTTGTAGTGTCAGTTTTATTATTACTTTGTTAGGTTGGGTTGACCAGACCCTTATTTGACTTATTAAATTGTGGGTCAAATATGGGTTCAACCTGTTTTTAACCCAACCCATTTTGCCAAGCCTAGTTTCAATTATTGGAATGTATTCTAGTAGATTAGGTAGGTATAACGATCCATTATTTTAATTTTATCCCAAGTTCCGACCCCGCCGGGGGTGGAAGCTGATTTTTTCCCTTCAATGCAAAACTATAACAAATTTTGCCCCAACATATTGGGAGGGGGAATATACCCATAATAACGCAACTATCTTTCTTCTCATACAACATAACCAACAATATTAATGACACTCGATTGCAAAAGCCACAATATACTTCACCCAAACCCCCCCCCCCCCAAAAAAAAAAACAACCACACAAAAAAAACACGGAAACATGAGTTATAGGGGATAAGTGGTCAACAACTAAGAGAAATTCTTGATACAAAAGCTCAAGATAAGTCATAAAAGATCCCATTTGCAACTCCTAGATATATCTAAAAGGCTAAAATGATCTATAACACGCTAAAAATCTATCATCAAATATTTTTACTTATTTTGAGAGAGAGACTGATAAAATATACATATTTCCTCTTTTCTGTATATAAAAAAAAAGGCCTACAAAAAAAGCCTATTGACTGTTCCCCTGGCAAATTCTCCAGTAAACAGCCCTTAACTAACAGTAGCTGGTAGGCTGGGTATACTGAGGTGGCACAAAATGCCTATGAACGACATAGTAGTAGTGTCAGTAGTGTCAAAGCTTTCAGAGCACTCAGCATAAATTTATTTAGAGGTTTAGAACATTCTACCACATCATGATTGGAGTTAATTATAAATTTTTCTAAGCAAGACAACATAAAACCAATAATTTCTAGAGCTGTCATCCATCTTCATATTTTTCTAAAAGCACCAACCCCAATAATTCCAAGACAAGCAATGGTCCAATAACACAATAATTAGGCCAAGTAATACCAATGTACTGAAAATTCATAAAAAGGATTCCTCCCTTCAAGAACTAGAGGACGTAATGGCACAATGTTTACTGTATAGCATGTTATTGACTGGGTGATAACTTACACCAAGCAGTAGCTATAAATGGAAAGGATATAGTAAGAGTTAGAGAACCAAACAGAAGAAGTAGAAGAGAAACCGCTCATATGCACAGCCAAGTTGGTTTGAAGTGACTGCAACCTGGAGTCTTTGTCACCGAGGAATTGCGAAGTCTAGGGAATGCCCACAAAGAAATATATGAAGATAATCAGTAGATAAGAAGTTTTACTTAAAAAGAATGATAAACTTGTTGAGTAGAAAAGTATATTACATGTCGAAGATGAAAGGCATGTCATGAAAGACCTCAGAGATCAATCATGCAAAATCAGTCGATATGAAAGATAAAAGGGAAACAATGTTTAGGGTAATGACTACAGAATACCGTCAACACAATTCGTGGGCACTGTGCTCATACCAAGTATGATCCAACAAGTTCACTCAAAACAAGTTAGATTAGATTTTTATTTCTTTGATAAGAATGATTATAACAACTCGAGAGAGAATGTTACATGATGAATCCCTGATGTTTAAGCAATGAGGAAGCTAAACTGAGTGCCAGATGGCCCAGACCTCACAATGACCAGATTACTCGCAGAAATCTACTATGCATAGAAATGGACCTAGCTCAGAAATGGAAAGATCCACTAAAAAAGATATAGAAGCAGATAAAAATAGCAAAATGTGGTGTATATTATTGGCAACTTTGTAACAAGAAACACATGAATACTTGTTTCTCGATTACGGCAGACTCAATGTAAAGAGAATATCACTGCACATTATGACATCATGCCTACTAGGGGTGCAAATGAACCAAGTTGTTCATGAACAACTCTAGCTCAACTTAAAAATAGGCTCGTTCAAGTTTGTTTATTTAACAAATGAGCTGAGCTCGAGCCAAATTTGAGAACTCATTTGGTAAATGAGCTGCGCCCAAACAAGTCCCAATTCAGCTTGTGAACATGGGACAATGGTGTATTTAGTAATTTATACTTCCAAAGATAGTTATTTGGAACAAAACATGGTTATCACAATTAGCTCCGCCTTTAACGAATTGCGAATTCGATCGTACAATTCAAAATGTGGGTCATTAGCGATTTGAAAAGCAAGATTTAGCGTTCCAATCCAAAATATCAAAAATTCCAAATATCATACAACAAACAATAAAATATACACATATATCATTAAAAATTTTATTTTATAATGACTTGAATTCGTTGAAATTTTTTCGGTGTATACACACACACACACATGAATATTATTACAAATATAATAAAAAAGCATCATGTTGCAAATAAAAGTATTTTGTTCCAACAAAGCAATCCGAAAAAATTTACTCCTAACGTACCACGTTTTATAATAAGTGATGATTTTCGTTTCTGTTCCCATTCCACTTACCATAACGTTCCACGTTCCAAATAACATTGGAACAAAATAACATTATTATTTATTATATTTAAAGGTTGTATTTAGACCTTCCATTAAAAAAATTGGAAAAATGTGCATAAACCTAGGCTACCGTACATGGGTGGGTTGTAGTTATAAATTCCAAGATGATGAATAGGCCATATTAGGTTATGAGTAGGTAGTGTTGTCAAAGGCGATCACCTGGTCGCCTAGGCGACGGGACAAGGCGATTTTAAGGTTCAGCGCCTTATTGTGGTCCAGGCGAAGTGATTTGAAAAAGGCGACGCCTGGACGGTCACTTTAAGCAAGGCGAGAGGCAAGCGCCCGGTTGAAGTTACTGAATTTTACTTAAATTGTCTATTTTTTTCTTTCCCCCATCACTCTCCCCTTCTCAGAATATTTTGTTGTAGAGTTCTTTTTTTTCACTTCCTTTATCTTACATCACTTCTCTGTCTCTCTCATCAATCTCCCCCTATCAGGAAGTTGCTATTTTTTATTCTCTTCTTATTGTTCCTCTTCCTCACTCTCCCATCTTTTGTTTCTTTATTGTGTTTGCGTCATTCTTTATCTCTCCCACTCTTTCTTTTTCTCTAATACAGTCATGTTGCATGATTATATTGTCATTTTTTTTCTTGCTCTCATTTTTTCTCCATTTTTTCATTTTCTTCAATTTGCAGTATTAGTTTTTTATGCTTTCTATGCTGTTTTCCATATACAAATTTGCCAGAGCATCAATTTGTCTCTTTTCCATGCTCAGCATGAAGCATCTGCATTATTTTATCATTGTTTTTTATGCTACAAATTGTTGTGTTTTCAAATTTGTACAGATTCTACATAAATGTTTTGTATTAGTCTCCTTTATATTCTAGTATTCTAGATTATCTTTTTTATTTTTTTGTGCTTTGATATTCTATTTTTAGCACTGTAGTCTATTTTTTTGCTTTGATCTTAGTATAATCACATCACTTAGACATTATAAGTTAAACTTTTTGTGTGACATGATACTTAATACAACTATAAGATATTATTTGATTTTCAATAAATTAATTTTTACTATCTAATATATTTTTTGGATTATTTTTATAAGTTAAGTGCCTTGCTTCATTCAGGTTAGCGCTTTTTTGTCACCTCGCCTTTTGAGCAATCTAGGACCTTAGCGTCTTGATGGCGCCTATTGCCTTTAACTACACTGTGAGTAGGCTATCGAACTTTGTGCTAATAAGGTTTTTTTTTTTTTGGATTGGTAAAGATAATCCTATAATATTAACAAGGTGCCCAAGAGGGGCCAACCTATGGTTAAAAAAAAGGGAAAGGCCACAATAATTAAAGCCTTCAGTCCTCCAAAAAAAACTTATGAACGTGTCTATATACAATAAAAACTCCTCTTTATGTTTGAAATACATGAGCGGACCAGCTCGTGAACATCTCAAGTATAATTCTCTTATTTTTGTACGTTTGAAATATATGAGTGGAGTCAGCTCGTGAACATCTCGAGTTGTTACCTAGTTGAGTTCGAGCAAAGGTTGTCTAGCTCGATTCAAACTCGAGCGGAGCTCAAGCAAGTTCCAAATTAAACAAGCAAAGCTCAAACAGTTGACACTCGACTTGGTTCGGCTCATTTGCACCCCTACTGCCTACTAAAGCTAGAATCTGGAATTGGTTGTAACCGAAGGAGGATCAAATATTGCTTTTATCTAGCTGCTAGATGGTCTCCAAGATTGAAGAAAGTGACCACTAACTTGTGACGTGTAAATGGATCAATTCATGTTGGGTAATTGTTGGGACTTCTTTTGACTCCTTGCCGAAGTCTTCAAGACCTACAACTTCATAACCTATGTAAGTTCCTAAATTGTGAGCTACGAATTATCTATAAGATAAATTTTCAATATTCTACTAACTCAAAGTTCTAATTCAACATTCTTCTCCTTTAATAAAATTTCACTCTCAATAATAAATTATTAGTGCCCACAATTCCATTCTTATTATATCGAATTAGACTGAAAAATAACTTCACTAACTTCAACAACAATCTAAATTTGACCTCCTGTGGATTAAAGAAAAGAGGAAAATAAAAAAAATGTTAATTAATCAAAGGTCCAACCGATCGTTGTGATTGCCAAGTGCCAACCAAGTTAAGCAAACTCAGTCAAGCAAGTAACACCTAGATGAAACCTTAACAGAATTTTGTGTGGTCCACAGGCTTTCTAAGAAACACCCTAAGAAAATCATTGATAACAGATCGCGTATACTTCCCAAAAATGCATGAAGTTGGCGAGTAAAAAGAAAATATTGGTACAAAATCCCAGACTTAACGAGTACCAGAGATGCATCCAAAAAATAACAAGTAGCATGTTTTTTTAAAAAAAAAAATCCAAGGCAAATGTAAAGAGCAAAAAGAAATTATAAGTGTCATTTGTAACTACTTTATGCGTCATGCAATTTATCAACATAAGCAATCTCCAGAGTGAAACAAACAAAAAAATAGGACATGGATGCAGAAAAATAAATTACATTAGAATATCAATAAATAATTCAAATAAGGAAATAACGTCACTCAGTAACTCATTCAAACAAGTCTACACGAGCTGCATAATTCAAAATCGACATTAATTGAAACTTGATGGAATTTTTCCTTCTCAAAATGATACAGAAAAGTCCTATGCACTTATTGCCCACTAGCAATCCGGCGAACTGTGTCACAATGGTATTGCAAGTCCTATACCAGGAAGTAGAAGAACTAGTCAGTGCCAGAATATACATTGGATTATGGATATAAAACAAGAGTTATCCACCATTACGTGCTAACAAAGTGAATTATACTTCATGTTGTATTATAAACCCATTAATGTGCTTAAATGACCAAATACTAATTGCTGCAATTGCATTCTCAATCCAATAAAATCAACATTCCTGGAGAAAAATTTATAGGATAGACGTGAGATAGAAAAACCTACTCATCTCTGCCATTCTGTTCAACGCAAATAAAGTGAACTAAAATTACTCAAGGACCATTTAATGATACAGACAACAGCATTAAATCCATGTCATCTTGTGAGGAAAATACCTTGGGAAAGCCAGCTCCAGCAGGTGGAATCCATAGCGATACTGGACTTGAGACGAGCGGAAGCTATGGCACTATGAAGTGGCATCATAGACCCAACGCTTCCCAACACTGAAGCAATCCTGAAAACCCAATATACGTGCATATATAGATAAACACGCATATATGCATATATACACACATACAAACATATCTAAAATATAATTTGAAGGGAAGTCCTGAATAGATAAAGAGGAGATGGGAAGCTAGCGTTTCAGGAGTAGATTGAAGAGAGTGAGGCTTTACCTTGAAGAAGCACGAGGGACGGCTCTTGTGGAAGAAGAGAATGAGCAGTGCATAGGTTTTGGAGCCATGGCTTTGGCAATTAGGGTTTTCGATGCTGACCTAGCCCCCGCCATTACGGTCGATCTGCAAATCGAAGCCATGTTTTCGTTCAAAATATTGGATGGCGATCAAGATTGGAGCACTACAGAGCCTTAACCCTGCTGCACGGTAATTTGTATTTCGTAGCGCGTTTAAGAGTTCCATTTGCGGAGTAGTGTGTATTGGCTAAGACGACGTCGTTGACGACACATCAGAACAGCATTGGCCTGTACCTTGCAAGTGCCAGAACACGAGTAATAGAAAATTGATTTTGAGTAAAATGATGTTGCAAAAGTGATTGTGGTGAAATTAGTTTGATTTTTGAATTTATATAATCTAATTGGAATTTTGATGTTAATTATAAGTAATAGAATTATGAATTAATTATATTAATTTTTTTAAAAATTTTTAATAATTAAACTATTTTTTAAAAAAATTTTAAGATTATATTAATATTTTTTATTTTATTTGACAATTTATAAATATCATTGATTCTGTACTTTTTGACTCGCAATAAGTGTGGGTTCCGTAACCTATAGAACACTCAGAAAGATGATCAGAGGTCCACCGGATTGGCTCCGGCGGTAGTCGCTCCGATGCTTAAGTAAGTAAAAGGAATTGAGAGACTGTATTGAAAGCCAATGAATGAACATGAAAATAAAGCGTACCTTTAGGGTTTAATTTATAGACCGTGGCCTTCCTAAGTTGATTAGGATTCGGAGCCATGATTGTAGGGATTTGATCATCGGAGATTATAGTTACCTTGTTGAGTATCGCATAGATAACACCATAGATGGTAGTTTCCTTGTTAAAGACTGCTTCCTTATTCCCTGCTCGGCATCCGCTAAGGCGGTGACGAGGTCTGGAATGTTGGTCTGAACCCTGTGATCAGTTCTAAGACCTTTATCCGGATATATGTGCTCTGAAGGTATATGTTCAGTTACTTCCAACCTTTTGTGATGATTTGGATGCTTGAGCTTTTAGTCATTGGCTGAGTGAGAACCGTGTTGGCCAAGCATGAGTTGGATTATGGTCATACATGTCACGTGCTGATTGGCCTGCTCTTTATGGTATATCAATCATTTTTAATTAATTTTTTTCTTTCAAAATAATGAAATATCTATTTTAGATTTTATTTTATATATTTTATTTTAAATTTGACTAATTTTTTTTTTAAATTTTTAAATAAATATTGATTAAAATTTTAAATTTACTTTTAGATAAAATAAAAATAAATTATTTACCTTTGTTTAATTTTATATAAAATAAAAAAAATTTAAAAAAAAATTATGAAAAAAATTAGTCAAAATTAAAAAATGCAACAAAACAAAACATGAAATTAGTGATTTTGTTATTTTGATAAATAAAATTAATTGGAGAACATATTTATAATTTATCAAATAAAATATAAGAGATCGATGTAATTTTAAAAAATATCAATATAATTGTCAAAAATTTTAAGAAATGACAATATAATTAAACTTATAATTATTAGTTATGTATAATAAAAATAAATTAGTTTCTAAAAAATTAGTAATTATTATAAATAATTAACTCATTAATATTAATTATAAAATGACGATTGTATTAAAAAATTTATTAAGCAATAATTATTATTTTTTAAATTATTAAGTAACTATTAAATATTAGATTGTATTCAAATTTTATTTTAATTTTTAATTCTTTTGGTCAAACATGTTTGTTAAATTTTTAAATTTTTGTTAGCAAGAGAAAAAAATAAAATGATAATTTCCAATAAAAGTAAAAGAAAATAAAAAAAATTGTAGTTTTGAACTTATTCTAATATTTAAGAGAATAATTAGAAGAAAATAATTATTTTTTATTTAAATAATTAATAGGAAAAAATATTTGATAATTAAATTTATTTTATTATAAAAATAGTAATTTTTAATTTAAATATTTAATATATATATATATATATATAATATTTAAAAATATTTATTTTCTTTCTAAATATCTCCGAATCTTTTCTTTATTTCGGAACCTAACGAATCAGAAGACGAACCCGGTTTTTCTCATCAAGAGCGCTGGTTCTGGTTGAAGTAAGAAGGCCCATCAATTCCATATTCGTCATCAGCAATCATCAATGGCGGCCATTCTAGCTCGCAAGTCTCTCTCTGCTATTCGCTCTCGTCATCTTGTAAGCTCGCCTCTCTCTATGTGCATGCATCGTGTACGTTTACGACAATTTCGGAACATGTAATTACTCATTGGCTGTTTCCAAATCCAAGTTAATGTGAAGACCCATTTCTTCCTCATTTACATGATCGAAACATTGTGAAATCAGAGCAACCGGTCAATCTGAGTTTAAATTTGCTCTCTAGGGTTTCACATAATTTATCAATTTTCTGGTTCATATAATCGACCTTTTTATTATTTTTATTTTTATTTTCAATCAGTCAAATTATTTAAGAAGCTTGTTGTATAACTGGCGGCCAATTTCCACACACATGCAAGGGCCGTTTCCTGCGATTTGTATGTAGTATTGATAAGTATATGCGGTGGTCGGCCTATTTCTTAAGATTTCTAAGGGAGTTGAAAAATGGATAGAGATGTTTGTCTGCAAATACTCTCTATTGTGAGCGTTGGTGTTGTGGCATGCGCCTGACCATTTGATGTGACAGTTGCAAGGGATACCGGATGGGAGATACTGGTGTGTATGATTTAATCTGAATGGCAGATGTTTCGTTAGATGTTTGTGCTAACTACTGGGCTGATTAAAAAGCTACAAGGATCAGAAAGATCTAGAGGCATCCATTGCCACAAACAACATGATTATTGTTGCTTATAATACTGTTATTGCCACCTCTTTATTATCATCATTATCAAATATCACTACTATTGTGTGAAAAACTTTAGCAGAAAACCATATTGCCTCCATTTCTATGATTTGGAAGAACATTTCTATCTTTGCCCCCTCCCTCTTTTGTAAGATGTTGGATACTAAACAGATTATTATTTTTTCCTTTTTTTATGGAACGATTTTATAGGCTTTGGCAGGACAAGCATTGCAAAGTCAAAATCATAATGGTATGGTATTTGGCACATGCTCATTTTCCACCAGGCAGTCATTTTCCACCGATAGAGGTTTGCACCATGCTCTCAATTTTGTCCATTCTCTGGAGATGCAGAACAGCATATAAGCTATCATAGATAGGTTTCATTTTTTTTTTGTGGGTAAATTAAATTTCACAATTAGACTTATATATTTACTGTGTTTCCCGTTCACAAAAGAATTTGTCAAGGCATTGCTTGGCACATATGTTGCTAACTTTCTAAATACTTGCTGGTTCATACTCGTTGCAAAGTGTGGATTTATTCATATTAAGGGTCATGGAGAAGTCATATCATAGTATGCTTCAATCATCGTCTGAGGTTCACAATTACAAGAAGGTTTTGCCTCATTGAATGTTCATGGAATATGAATTTGAGAAATGAGTAGTTCGAAAAGTGCATAAGCAGCATATGGATAATATGGTGTCAGATTATATGGTAAGGTTGCTTAAGTCTTTGTTGGTTAGTTTTTTCTTTTTCTTCTTCTTTTTCTTTTCCCCCTTTTGATATGCTTTTAATATGTTATGTTGGTGAACTAATAGTTTAAAAATGGAGAAACATGATATTTTGGAGGCATTAGGATCGGATTTTGCGGGACTATGTTATTCGGGCAAATATATGATTCCTCTAGGAGAAGATTGAAGAGGAACAAAAGAATTTCAAAATATTTTTGGGAGATTTGTGTTAACATGGACATGGACGAGATGACCAATTCTAGAAAAAATATTAAAAAAATATTTTTGGTTGAATCACATTTTATGTGGGATGAAATTTATTTTTGGTTGAATTTTCCAATTTCTATACTAACAAGTGCATGGCTAGGAAAAAATGAAGTTAAAAATATTATATAGATAATTTTTTAATATATACTAATCATGTTACTCATTATATCTCTCTTTAACAACTATATTCCTTTTTTTTTGTATAAATTAAAAAGTGCCTGTTCAACTCTTAACTTGTTTCGTAGTTTGTACAATTTTAATTTCCTTTTTTGTTTTTGGGGTGGGGGTGGGGGGGGGGGGGGGGGGACACCTTAAAGACTTGTAGGCTATGTTGGACACATTTCTAAGGCTGTTGTAGAAACACGGCTTCTCATTAGGAAGTATCTATGCTTACTCGTTTTTGGTGTCCATTACTAATAATGATAGGATAATTTCATTTTCTTGACTGTTGAATAGAACACCACTGCATATGTAAGCTTGTCCTGGATTACTCTTCCACCTTAGAGGCTTGTAGGCCATGCTGGACACATTTATAAGGCTGTTGTAGAAACACGTCTTCTCATTAGGAAGTATCTTCGCTCACTTGTTTTTGGTGTCCATTGCTAATAATGATAGGGTGATTTCATCTTTTTGATTGTTGAATAGAAAACCATTGCATATGTAAGCTTGTCCAGGATTAGAATTGGTCTGGATCAGCGTTATTCTTTAGAGGATATTGCTAAAGCAAGAATTTATTGTTTTCATATATGAACTTATCCATTCATACCAGAGAATTTTCAAAATCACATTCCTATTGTTATTTAATCGCTATCAGAACTGGGTGAATGGGGGTTCAACAACTAAGAGGATATCCATTTTTAAAATTTGATTGAAGAAGCCGTTATGAAGTGGTCAAGAAAATTATGACAGACCTTCAAAATTTGGTCATCTTTTGAGAGGGTTTCTATACTTGTTGGGGAAATGTATCAAATAGGTGCCATTTGTACAAGTTGAATGAGAATATTGTTAGTTACATATTCGTGTATTTTTAACCTTTGCATTTTCAAGTTTCCAATTTTGAGGCTTTTCTTTTGTTTGATATATTTAGTGTCTTGAATTTTTCAATGCATCCTTTATATAGATGACATGATCCAATCGTGTACTTTTCTTTAAGTGTATCCTGCAAATTTCTTAAAGATTGTTCAGCCCAATGCTTTGCATGCAGCTTGCCGTATAAATTGTTGTACACTTCAACAACCGCTTTCTTAGTTTCTTATAAGGGATGCACATAATTTTATGGAGCCCATGTGTTCTTATTTACACGGCTGTTATCATGCCCCTAATTTTTGCAGTTTCTCTTCCTTTCAGCAGTTCAGCTTTTTTACATATAAGTTACATGGGCATTTTTATTTGCATTCAAATACACATGTCGGACACATAACATGGAATCACCTGACAACACGTTTACTAATGCGTGTTTACTATATGATTGTACATAAAACTTTTTGATTATGTTCCTTTAGTTGCGTGGTTGCTTCAAAATGGATGAAGTGCCTGCATTCAATACTCTGCTATGTAAAAACACAATTTTACTTTGAAAATATAACGAGAATAAAAAATTTAAGTACTTGGCTGGGTCCCCATGTCCGTTAATTTGGGATTTGGTATGTTTGACACCTAGACACATATCCACGCCTAAAATATGTACTCAAGTTCCTGTAATATAGATATTCTTATTGTTAGTAATGCATCTCCTGCCCTCCCTTAGGTTTGCTTTAACTTTGGTTTCATTATTCATTTATAATTTAGACATACATTGGCCACGACATATGTAAAATTTTATATTAAAAAATTGTTGAAAATATGCCAAAATGACATTACTCAGTGTTGGTCCCTGCCAATGCGGGTTGTTGAGAGAGATCATCTGGATATGAACCTAATCTTTACATTACTTATAAAAGTGGCTGTTCTCGGACCCAAACCTGTGTTTTCATGCTTGATAGTTTGATCATTTTATCATTCCACCAAGCAATGACCCTTAATTGTTGAAAATATGTATGAGACCAAAAATTAAACCCAATTTTTATACTCATATGTCAGCAGAGAATGAACAGTTGCACATAATTTTGTTGAGCAATGAGTCGTTTGCTGTTACAATTCGTTTCGTAATTTTTTTTGGGTTAGTTTGATTCCTTTTGTAAATTAAACAGTGATTGTTGCTGTTATTCTTCTACAGCCGACATTATATTTCCCCCCTTTTTCTTGTTCATGGTGAACAAGTGACTTGTTGGTTTTCATTTTTCCTTTTTAGTTCATTTGACCCATGGCTCCACATTGAACTCTGACTTATATTAGCAATAACCTTGTATTTCATGTAGTCAACCCCTGGCAAATTCAGTCTGTGATAGACCCTGTTTGGGCTTCAACCAACCTTCTGTTCCTGTAGCTGTGTTTGTCCTTTCACCCTCAAATTTGATGCAAATTTGACTTTGGTCCTTGTACTTTTAATTTGAGCAAATTGATCTGTGAAGATTGATTTGTTTAAGTTAAAAAGTAACACAAAACTTGAAGGGTAAAAAAGTAGGTTGTCCTATTATTAATGATTTAAAGTATTGAAATCATAAAAAAAGATAAATTCTTATATGTTACCTATACTATACATATTGCCAAGCTCTAATGTCCTATCTCATAGTCTTTATGCATGTGCTTGCTTTAATGGAATTGTTAAATGCAATTACACTTGGCTTTTATAGGGGAAACTTTATTTGTTTGCAGATATTTATGAATGGCTCAGTATTTTTAATTTTTACTTTTTCTCTTGTTTACAAACTGCAGATGATGAAGAAAGAGAAAAGCTCACGAAGGAGATCTCCAAGGATTGGAGTTCTGGTAATGCCTTCATGGAGTGATTCTTCTACCCATTATGTCTTTCATTTTGATGCTACCACACTTTCTTCTATGTGTGATTGATATTTCCTGATGCTTAGTGATGTTTCCTGATTAATTGCAGTTTTTGAGCGAAGCATAAATACTCTATTTCTCACTGAAATGGTTCGTGGTCTGATGCTGACACTCAAGTACTTCTTCGATACAAAAGTTACAGTAAGCATCTTTTTATTCTCACTCTCCAGCATAAATTGTGGTGGGCTAAAATCCATAACTTATCTTTTATGTTTTGCAGATCAATTATCCATTTGAGAAGGGTCCTTTGAGCCCTCGTTTCCGTGGGGAACATGCGCTCCGACGTTATCCAACGGGAGAGGAACGTTGCATTGCCTGTAAACTCTGTGAAGCTGTAAGATTTGAGTTTTTTTTAATATCATTTTAGGTTAGATAATAAATAACCTCAAGCTCACAGGGGGGAGCAAGCCGAATGATGCCGTTTGCAGTATTGCTTATTGAATTAAACTTCATCATTTGTTTCTTATTTACTTGTCCAGAAAATAATAATAATAAAGTTCATCATATGATATTAATTGTTAATGAAAACTCCAGGGCTGGCACTCAGTGCTTTGTTGTACTTGTCCATTCTAAAATTCAGAGATGAGAGTGAAAGATAGGCTAGTTTGACATCTCTGCCTTTGTATTTCATGTTGAATCTGGCCCAACCTAATGCATAACATGCAGGCTCATCCACACACAGTTCTATATTAATTTGCATGCAAGTCCTCATGGAATGGATTCTTGAGAATTTGAAAAGCTAATTATACTTCTTGCTGTACTATATAAACTAGTTTACTTTGCTTTACACAGCAAACTGCAGATTACCGTTCCATGTAGCCAACCCCAAGTATTTTGTGATTGAGGCTTGTTGAGTTGACTTGAAAATATTTTAATTGTCCAATGTAAACTCAAGAGATGCATATAATACAAAGATACTCGATCAAGTTAAGGTAGTTTGTTATTATTTGAAAAATGAAATTCAATATGTCCATTAAGGTAATCTTCAAGCCATTTACACTACAGATTGAAACCTTAGTGAGGCTCTCGTCGTATCTAGTTCAATATGCCTTGTTATGTAGCATTTATCTCATGAAATATTTGTGTGACAGATTTGTCCAGCTCAAGCAATCACAATTGAGGCCGAGGAACGAGAAGATGGAAGCCGTAGAACAACCAGGTAAACAATCATGCTCGGTAGTTAAACTCTCTCTCTCTCTCTCATAAGTTGGATTACTCAGGTATGACATTGACATGACTAAGTGCATCTACTGTGGATTCTGCCAAGAGGCGTGCCCTGTTGATGCCATTGTTGAAGGGCCCAACTTTGAATTCGCAACAGAGACTCACGAGGTTAGTTGGCACTTCTTTCTGGAAAACCATCTGTCACCTGTACTTTGAAAAGGCAAGAAAAAAGACTCGTGTATTCCTCATTGTTGTAGGAGCTTCTGTACGATAAAGAGAAGTTGCTTGAGAATGGAGACCGATGGGAAACTGAGATCGCGGAAAATCTCAGATCTGAAAGCCTCTATCGTTGATTGCTTGATGATTTATCTCATTGTTGGCTGCCTAGCGAGTATTGAATTCATTGAATGCTCAAGAGAGTGATAAATAAACAGATCTGTTCATGGGTCGTGAATAATTTTTTTTAATTATTTGAATGTTGATTTAGTAACATTTTTTTCTTGTTAAAGTACTCTACATTTCCGATGGACCGATGGATTACTGCCAGTAATTTACTGGTGACAATGCAAGGAAAGAAATGAAGTTTTTGCTTGTAAAAGTGAATTCAGTTGCGGTTCTTTTTTTATCACCGAGACTGAAATGCGGAGGCTTTCAGGCAAATTTACTTCACCTTCACTGTCTTGTATCACACGTTATTCCATACTCCCCTTGTTTCGATTATAATAAATCTAAATTTATTACGTTCTCTCTCACAATTATATTAAAATGTATTATTTTTTTTTTTAAATAAATAATAAATATTTATTTTTAGTATTATTTTTCTATAGTTATATATATATATTTATGTAATTTAAAATATATAAAAAATATTTAAATAATTTTATATTATGATCAAGCCAAGTTCAAATAGAGGTGAAAGGGGACGAGTTACCCATAAAAAAACACCCCGCCCAGTAACGTTCTTACGAATGTATGCTCATTCCAATTTAGTTTGTCTGTTGTGGCCAGTGGGTTTAGTTAACAAGCTATTTATTATTAAATATAATATATATATATATATATATATATTGATTTAGATGGCAAAAACGGTTTCGATGCTAAAAGATATAAATTATTAACGACAATATTTATTTTCAAATCAAGTAGGAAACCTCCTACTTATCTATTATGTATGTATTATAATTTTATTGTGACACACATAAATACATGTAAATTATGTGATTATATAATTTTAATTAAAAAATAAAAAAATACATGTATATTATATATATAACAAATTGTGGGTAAGATACATACTCTTTTAAGATAAATCTTCTTATCAAGTTTGAAATTAAGTATAATCTATTATTAATATAACATGTAAAGTCATGTTTGAAATGCAGAAATACAATGAACATTACATAAAATGAAATAAAAATTATTTATATATATATATATCAAATAAATATTTAGAATAATTTTTAATAAAATGCTATTATATTAAACAAGTATTATTAATCATACTAAATAAAAATAAAAAAATTTAAAATAAATATTCTTAAAATATTCATTTCACTGTATCAAATATATAACTTAAAAGTCTGGCACGGATTCCAGTGGCAACTTTTTCTCAGTAGACTTCGCGGGCTACCAGGATGGAGCTTGGTCCACCTTGCCAAGACGGGCTTTTGGCCCTCTTCCTGAGCGATTGCGGCCGGCACCCGCCGCGACAAACAGTGCCAAACGAGCTTCGTCCAGCCCAAACGCAATTTTTGGACCCCAGCCCGCTGAGCCAAGGTCATATTTAAAAGAACTTTGAACAATGAACTCCCAACTATCAGTACCGCTGGAGGCCATCTCTCAAAAAACCCTAGCCACTCCACTCTAACCATCGACTTTGTCACATTCTGGAGCATAGTGTTGTAACGAACCTCTTCATCCAATTCATCTATCTTGATGAAAGATCCATTCTCATTCAAACTCCTCATCACTCTCAAGCTACTATTATGACCATAAAAAACTCCCTTCGAGGTTCAGCTATCCCTCCTCCTCACCATCTCCCCAACTGCCCAGAAATCCACCAAAAACCATATCGATCTGCCCTTAATGTTCTAACTAAGCCTCATCCCATTCCTGGAATTTGAAGAAGCTTTCCATCTTGATCCTCAATCTCTTCGATTTCGAAAGTTTTGCCACCCCACTGAGCGTATCTCGTTAATTATAAAAATTAGAAAAATTATTCTGAAAATCGTTTGCCTTGTAAGTATCACTTCACGGCTCTATTTTTAAATTAATATTTTAATTAAATTATTTTTTGTAATTTAATTTTTTTTAATTAATTTTTTAACTTATAATTTTTTTGTTAATTTAGGATGATTTTATTTATTTAAATAATTTTTTTTAATTTAATGAATTGTTAGATTTTAAAATTGAGTTGAATTATATTTTTTTTAAAAAAATATTAAAATGATACCTTAAGAATGTGTAAATAAATTTTTTTGGCACCCAAAGAACTCCCAGTTGCTTGAGATACGCTCCTGCCCTGCCCTGACTTTTGTTGTGACCCTGTCCTATACCTCCCTTCACAGCAGCTTTGGAGGAAGCAGCGTGAGAGATTCGAAAGATGGCGGAGAAAGCAGTCCTGGGATTCCTGGAGAAGAACGAGGGAATTCCAGACTCGGGTCAGTTTGCTGCCGAGCGTGGAATCAATCACGATGAACTCGTGAACGTCATCAAGAGCCTTCATGGTTTTGGATTCGTTGATTCTCAGGTTTCCGTTCCCTTTCCTTAAAAGTCACAATCTTTACTCGTGTATACTACATTATATGTGTTTGTACACGTATTTCTTTATGTTCGGTAATGCAATCAAATGTTTTTAAGTTTGTTTATATGATGGAACTTTGTATTCGACTTACTGGCTGAGAAATTTTTCACTCTTAGTTGTGGGAATTATGGAAATATAATACTGCACCAGGAAAAAAAGAAAAAAAAGAGAGAATTGGATATATTTTGTTGTTGTTGATATATACTGAATATATGAAAATTCGCTAGAGTAGGCAGCCGTGGAACATATAGAAAAGGATAATTCTTATCTTGTCTAAATATATACACTGGACTGCATGTGGTGGCTTTCATTTCTTATATTCACAGGAAAATATATTAATAACTGGAATTGACATCGTCCAATTTGCGATATATACAGCTAAATAAAATCTAATTTCAACAAATGTTTACAGGTTAAAGTTTTTGGCCAAATTTTTAAAATTCACTGTGAATTCTACTCCACTCAAATTTTAAATCAAATTGGTTAGTGTCTTGTTGGAATCTGAATTTTGGAATGTTAATTACCATGATGTGTGCTTGTGTGTATGTCTCATGTATCAACAAAGAAAAGTGAACAATTCAAATTAGAAATGTGGAATGGACTGGATTGAATAGTAAAGTCAGAGTGTACACCCTCTCATCTTTTTTATTTTATTTCAAGTAAGAGTATTGTATTAAAACCCCCAAGGGGGCAAACCCATTTACATTGAAGACTCAAATAAGTTTCAAGTTGTCCAAAAAATCTACAAAAGTATTAACATACAGGAGTATGACTCTATATACCAAAAGAACCATCTTTAATTTACAAATATCCATCAACTTTTCTTTGAAGATGCGGCAGTTTATTTCCTTCAAAATGCATCAAAAGAAGCAAGATGGCACCATCCCTCTCACATATCTTCAACCCTTCCTCCTACTAACTTCATGCTATCCATTCAAAATATCAAACATTGAGAGTGGCATGACCCAATCACACCCAAGAAGTGCAAACACAAGATTCCACACTTCCCTCGCAAAAGAACAATGAAGATTTTGAAGCATCCACTACCTCGTTCTCTTCTCCGAGAACAGTCTTTCCAAGATCTGTCTATCCTCTCCCTAAACTATCCAAGAGAGATCTTCTTTGATAAGTTTATGAGTATAGCTTCTTGTAGAAATTGACAATTCCTTGCTTTACCTCCTCCTCCTGGTTTAGCCTTCTCCCCTCTATAGCTATGGAGCTAATATTGTTAACTGTCCGATGAGCATTTGCCCTGGAATGGAAAAATATCGTGTTTCTGTCTCTGCCTTGTGCCATCCAACTAATCTCCTTTGCTATGACCAGCCATACCAATTCTTTTTTTAGTGCGTCTCTACAAGTTCCCTCTCCCTCCATCAATGGCGCAAGCTGTTCCTTCATGTCTAACTCATTAATATCTTCCATTAGTGCTGCCTTCCTAACTTGCATGTTCCCAAACTCTTCCTTGTTCCATTTCCTCAGGTCCTCCTTCAACGATTTTCAACTTCTTGGCCATGAAAAATCCCAGAGTTCCTGAAACTTGATATCCTTGCCACCAGTCCTCCACTAAATCTTTGAACCTTGGCTTCCTCACTCACATATTTTCAAACCAAAACAGCATTTCTCCTATTTATATCCCCTCAATCCAACATAATAGGGATATGATCATAAACTCGATGAGGAAACTAAGCTTGAGACATTCGAAAGTGCTCCTCCCAAGAATTGGATATCAAGAATCTATCCCGTTTACACTGATCAAGACATTCGAAAGTGCTCCTCCCAAGAACTGGATATCATGAATCTAATCCAGTTTAGACTGAAAAAATCTCCAGTTTAGACAGCCATAATATCTCTACCTCAGGTCTAAGTAAATCTATCACCTTCCAAAGGCAAATCAAAAAGCTCCATTTGATTGATAAAGTCTTTGAAGTCCATCATAGGCCTGTTTATTATTTGGTATTCCCTTTTTCTCTTCCCGAGAATTTAACTACGTTAAAGCCCCGTCCAATACACCGTGGGCTACCCACTCACTCCCAACACCTTTTAGTTCTTCTCACAGACACTTCTTTTTTTGGTCATTAATAGGCTGTTAAAACCAAACCTGTAGAAATGTGCTGCAAAATGCAGGATATAAAAAAAGCAACAAGAAAACCAAACAAAAATGGAAGATGAAAAAGCAGTTGTGGTAGTAAAGAAGTCTCCAAGCTGATAATGGTTAATCACCCAACTTCCCTTTAGATTCATCTTCATTGGGATAAATGTGAAAATAAGTTCAAAATGGTTAATAATTATACCTTTTAAGAGAATAATCAATAACAGGATTATGAGTTCTAGTTGGAGGTAAGTTTTATGAAAGACATAAGAATCTTGGCTAATATTTTATCATGCACATCATGTCGTGGCACAAAAGTTTTTTGGAAAATCATTTCTTATCTTGGATCAACTCATGGTTTTACACTCAAGAATATAAATAATTGTAGATTACATTTGGTATATGAAAATTATGCAGGACATTAAGAGGGAGAGATGGGTACTTACTGATGAAGGGAGAGCATACGCTGCTACAGGTTCCCCAGAAGTGCAATTTTTCTTGGCCATACCAACAGAGGGTATCCCTCCAGAAGAGTTGCAGGTTTGCATCCTTTAGATCTAGATTTATAGGTGGTTCAGAAATTGTCTGATGCATTTATTAATATGATTTTCCAGGCAAATTCATGCACTACCTTGTAGTTGCATTTTCTTACCTAATTTCAATCACCAGGATATTGTGAAGCTGTATTAAGTTGAGCAGAGGTCGGTTTGATACTTTGATCTGAAATTCCAACTCTTTGGGATTTTAGAGCCTATTTGGCAGAATTTATGAAAACAGTTTTCTGTTCTCAGAGTTACACACACACACACAGAGATAACATATCAAAAATTTGTTTTGGTTGATTGTTTATGAAAACTATTTTCAGGAAATTAAGTTTAAAAAGGCCAATCTTTTGAAAACACCAGAATGATGTTTTGTATCTCTGTTTCCCCCACCCACCCCCCATCACAAAAGTTCAAAAATTATGTAGAACACTGTATTATCAAATTTTTTACTATTTCATAAACATATTTCAGATACTCATTTCTGAAAACTGTGCCTAACAGGGCCCTGAAGTTCTCGCTTTAACTGTAGAATAGTGTTGTGTATTTGGTCTCATGGGAATTTCAATTTTAAATGCATTGAAATACAGGGCAACCAATCTGGTTTATTAGAATTAGGGCGTCCACTTCCAATTCGTAGTAACCAAACCCAACCTAAGAGTCTTGGTGTAAATACTGGGCTTCTTGAAATTGGTATTATGTTTTCCACTTGAATTATGATTTATGCTCCTAGAGGATTTATTTATTGGTGTCTCTTAATTTGTGTGATGACGTGTTGATGAAATTGACTGTTGCAAGTGCAGAGAAAACTCAACCCTTCCGTTTTCAAGATAGGTCGCTCGCAGGCCATGAAGAATCAATGGGTCGAGATGGGAAAGCAACGAGTGACCAGAAAGGTAAAACTGAAGGAAAATCATAGTTTAGATAGATCTGCAGGAGCTCCTATATTCCATAATTTGAAATTCTAAATTGTATGGAATTGATTCCAATGCAAAACCTGCTTGTTTTTGGTACAGTTGACTCCCTAATAATAAATAATCTTAGGAGATCCAAAAATTACCAATTAATAGAATTATTAGTTATTGAGTTTCTTTAAAAAAATTTATTAATGAATAAATTATCTCATATACAATTCTCAGTAGAAAAGTAGGACATGCATACATAAGTTATAATTTTTTCCCTCAGAAATTATTTATATCTAATAGAAGTTATAAGAAGCTCTTAATCTCCCTTCTATGATTTTAAAATTAATATTATTAATAATTTTTTTATTTTTATATGTATAATGTGTATTTTTCTATTCTAATACCATACAAGGATTTTTTCAAAAAGAAAAAATATTAAGTAAAAGAATTATTACTTATTCATCGTAGAATGATGTTTTCTTTGGCACATGAGGTGGCGGGTTTGGCTAGGTAACATAATGGAAATGTATCGGACTGCAAATCCTGGAATGACGGTTCGACCCCGTCCTTGGCCTCGAGGAGTGGTGAGCAGCACGGAACTTGAATCAATCAAATGGCACTATATTAGGGCCTGTCCTGTGTTATATACCCAATTGTAGGACCTAAATCATAAGCTAGGGTTGCTAGGGTAGAGCAAGAAGCATATCCATATGTTGATCCAGTCAAAGAACCAGTAGTAGATCCGTTAGTACCATTAGCATTACCATAGCAAGTCCTTTATCCAGTTGAAGAACAAAGAACCAATTGACTAAGTTACAATTGATCCAGTCAAAGAACCGGTAGTAACTCCTGGAATAACGATTTAACCCCGTTCTTGGCCTCGAGGAGAACTTGAATCAATCAAATGGCATAGTATTAGGGGCTTTCCTTGTTACATACCCACTTGTAGGACCTAAACCATAAGCTAGGGCTTTTGGAGCAGAGCAGGAAGCATAGCCATATGTTGATCCAGTCAAAGAACCAGTAGTAGATCCATTAGTACCATTAGCATTACCAAAGCAAGTCCTTTATCCAGTTGAAGAATGAAGAACCAGTTGACTAAGTTACAGTTCCTTAATCATAACTAGTAGAGACCCCAGATTGTTATACATATCTCGCAGATATGATGGTGACAGTATGAGTACCAACAGTAGCATATCAAAATACAGATCCTATAGAAGCCAAGCCAAGGGGGCAGGGTACAGCGAAGACCAGTAAGAAGACCGGTAAACCCACACCAGTTGTTGATGACGCTTTTGATATTGGCAATTCTATTTACGATGTTTTTTATTCTTTGAAAAAATTATTATTTATTAGAGATTTTATGTTCTTGAATATTAATTATTAAGAGTAATACTTTGCAATTTTGACCTTATTTATTTCTAAATTTAAAGTTTAAGACTACATGCTTAGTGTAGAGTTGAGAGAGAGGGAGGTTTAATGATCCACCTGCTATGTTTCCTATCCTTGCTTACCTTTAATATTCAATCAAAGATCTTAAACTTTATAAAAGTTAAGTGTCTTAGATACCGTGTGAATGATTTTTCTACATCTATATTACTCATCAAATTCATTTTCTACATCTATATTCTTTTTTCTTTGTTCATTTATGCCATTTTAATTTATTAACTTTGTAATCTAGCAATGTTTTTGATTGATTCTGGACTTTAAATCTTAAGTTATGTTTCATTTGACCATCATCTACTTACAAGCTATTTCTTTACAGCTCTGTGCGTAGATTATATATATGTGGTTTCATTAGCTTCATTTGTGGTGTCTGTTTGCCTTTTTTAGTGAGCTGGTTCTATTGAATCCATCACTGCAGTCAAATACATGATAATGCACATATAATAGAACATTTGCTTGACATAGATTTGTGAGTCCACGACACGTATTCATCATGTCTATTGTACCGGCTATATCTTATGTCTGTTGTTCCAATATATTACTTTTTATTTTCTGATGGTAATCATTTGCTTTAGGTCCTGAATGTGGAAGACACAGTTAAAGATCTGCTTATATGGTTACAAGATGGACAGGTGCATAATATCTTCAATTTGGTTTGCTTGACTTGCATCAGTTTATTATATCTTGGATAATTAGTCTCTCTCTCTCTGCTCTGAGTTTCAGTGATAAATTTCAACTTTTTTTCCATGGGAAAAATTTAATTTCAGTAGTATCAGTAATAGCATTCAGTTCTTAGCATGTTTCTTGTTATTTTATTTACTGCACAAAAGCCACCAAGAGCTAATGATACATTACTACAAATGTTATGCAAGACTGAGCTATAACAACCGGTATATACTTGAGAAAGCATAAGTTACTGTAGCATCTAGCTGTATAACGTTTGTATATGATCATGTCTCATGCGTAGTTGTCAAGTTGCTGGGTGATCCTAGGTGATGGACCCAACCAATTGACTTGATACAAAAGTTAGTTAAGTCATTTACTTCATTTGATTTGTCATATTTGAATTATTTTCAATAAATTATCATAGACAACCTGGTGAAAATATAATAAATTAAAGAAGCAGACTATAGATTAAAATTCATCATCAATATTATTAATATTGTCCCGTCATCAAATTACTTTTCTTCTTACTTTTAAACTGAATTTGATTTCGCTGTTTGGATCAAATATGATGCACATAAGGCCCACCATTGATATATTCATAAACAAATGAATCCATTTTTTGTTTATAGAAAAATGCATTCCCTGACCCATGCAGTCCTGGATGGAGCACCCAACAAGCTAGGTGGTCACCTAGCCCACCATTGCTCAGGTCACCTAGGCGATTCGAGTGACCTAAGGCGGTCCAAGTGACTGTTTGTAACAACTGTTTTTTCTCTTCAAACCTGGAATCATTTTTTATTAGTATATCTTCTCATTGTATCTGATATGTGTATACTTATTTTACTTAATCCACTTATTGAACTGTTGAAATATTATTGTGATTGCAGGCCATCAACCCTGAAGACATTGATGCTCTCAAACGAAGAAAGCTCATTGCCCCCCAGTAATTATCTTCTTCTTGTTTCTCAATATGTTTGTGTTGTCTCACTTATCTGGTTTCTTCCTAAGATTTTTCACTCTTGCTGCAAGTGTTTTTACTTTCTTTCGACATGTATTCAGTTTAAATTGTTTGTACTTCTATATTTATTTTCTTTCAAGGATATGGAAGGGCTACTCGATAAGGAAAGGTACTAATTACGCTCCAGAAAGAAAGAAAGCTGCTACTGATTTGACTCGAGATCATCTGCAAAGGTAGTCCAAATGCTTTATGTATATTTTTTGAAAAAAAGGGACATATATTGTTATAAACTGTAATGAAACTGTGGGAGTTCATAACAGGATTTTTGGGCCAGGCATACCCCCCCCCCCCCCCTCTTTTGTGAGAGAGAATCTTGTCTTCTTCTAAGTCAAAGCAGCTTGAAGTGTGGAGTAATGAATTGCTCTTTGTGTTCCATAGTTTAACAAAAGTGAATCCAAAGGCATTCCTTGATTAACATTTAAACTTTGAAATTTTAACAATAAAACATTTGAAATTTTCAAATCCTCCCACCCCACCCCTTGCATCCGCCACTGGCTTAGGAGATATGGTTTAATGTTCTTGAAATACTGAGTGCCCAGGGCGCCATATAGCTTTTCTTTTGGGGACATGTGTCCCCTAAGGAGTAGGCACACATGTCAGCTAGCATCACCAGGAATCCATACATTAACAAAAATCATTTCAATTCCAACATATCACTGAGTTTTTTTCAAATATATATATTCAATTATAAGTAAGATGATGGTACCTGTTGTCACTTTACCTTGAGTCATATTGCTTTAATAACTATCATTCAAGGCATTTTATCACTGGATTTTTAAATACTTCTAAAGGTTATGCATTACTCATATGCAATCTGGCTATCACCTTAACCATAATTGTATTATTTGTCTACATTGTTTATGGGTACCCCTGGAAGTGTGGATGTTAGATTGAGTGTTCATGCATTGCGCTATTTCTAGATAGGGATGTGTGGCCTCGTGTCCAACCAAAAGAGCAGTAGAACCTAGGTGCTAGTTTCTTGTCTCAAAAAGAAGTGGAACTTCGATGTCAGTTGCTTATCTGTTTTCACAGATTAAATTTTACCTTGAATGAGATGTACAGCTTGTCTAGTTGATGCCTCACAATTATTTGTTTCTTTTTTCAAAGGGGTGATTGGAAGGAATTGGAGTTCAAAGAATATAACTTCAGTGCTAAAGGTCAGCCTACTGAAGGAGGCCATCTCCATCCATTGCTCAAGGCAAGGATATCATTTTAGACTCTTTTGTTTTGTTTTTCTTTCTCAGTTTGATTTTGCTTAAGCATAAAACTCAAGATAAATGTTTGCAAGAATGCAATACTCAGAGATGGTTGTAAGATTAGACCATATTGTCTTGAAAACAAATCATAGATATTTGGGTTTAACAAATAAAGATGGTTTGATTTGACAACATTTGTTGTCTAGTTTGTTTTGTGGAAAATTGTGGGGTTTAACAGTGATCTTGTATAAGACTTGTTGAGCTCTTTTAAAGTACAAATTTATGCAAGCTACAATTTGCATGTGTTAGTAATATAGAATTACTTTTTGTGACACATTTATTTATATTCAATGAAAAGCTTTGAAATTTTAATAAATATCATCAGTGATGCAAAAGCTTCATGTGGTGAGACCTTTGTTCTACCTCCCAAGATACTTGGGCTAAGACACATAGGTGTCGCATTACTATTGCTTGGTTAACAACTACATGAAGATGTCAATGCTGCCACTTGGTGAGTATTTGTTCAGGAAATGGTACCTAAGCATTAGGGTAAAAGGATATAAGTATTGATGTCATTGACAGTATCTGGCTGAATAATTTAACACAAATAGTAACTGTTGCATTCTTTGCATAATAACTAAGATAATAGCAAAAACAACATCCTCATCATTAGATCCTGGTGAGGGACTCTTATGAATTGTATTTTATTGCATTGCTTCATTTCAGGTACGGCAACAATTGCAGATGATTTTTCTTCAGATGGGGTAAGGCCTATTATTCTTTTTATACATATTAATAGATTTGTATTAGTATTGAAGCATGAATTAGAAAGTTTGCACCATAACCTCCTGTACCTACCTTTTCATTTCTTATATATTCTCTTTCTATGCAAGTCCTTATCTTTCCATATTTGAGGCTGTACAAGCTCATATTTTAACTTTGGAATCTTAGTATGATGACATTTATTAGTTTGTGATGTTCTGTGCCATATTCTTTTATACACATGGACATTCCTAGCCAAAAAATAAAAACTACATGCACCAGCTGACGAGTGGCGGAACAACCCACCCCCCCCCCCCCCCCCAAAAACACAAAAAAATGTATTTTCATAAAAATCATCTTTAAATTTTACTTAAACCACCCCCCCCCCCCCCTTTTTCTCCAAGCGTTTTTTCTGGATCTGCCAGCGCAGGTAACAAAAAAAAAGTGAATTTAAGAGCACCCTTAGGGGTATGTATAGATACTTTCTGAAAGCTGTGTATGTGCCCACATGAATGTATGCATCAACAATTACATGATCTATGCTATTATATTTGTTTCTAAGGTTGACATTGTTGTAAATTGGTTGCTCATTGGATGCAGATTTGAGGAGATGCCCACAAACAATTTTGTTGAAAGCAGGTAGATGACCTTTTTCATTATTTTTTGTGCACTTGAAGTACATCACCATTAATTGGTGCTTCTAATAACAGATAAGAAGCACTCATAACTTTATCCAGCTGTCCTCTGGATAATTATAAAGTTTATGTATTTGACTGATCCAAAAAAAAAAAAATTAGATGCATTTGATGACTAAGATGTTGCATGCATGATGCACTAGATCACATTTGGATGCATTTTTTTGCCTTATACACAAAATAAGGCTGCAACAAATATAAGCACCTTTCCAAATAATTCTCGGAATTGTTGACAAACAAGAAGGTTTGCTTGTCAAAAAGTTTTCATCATCAATTGGGCATTATTCATAAAGAAGACTTGTATAATATTGACTCCTTTTCACCAATCAAAAAATAATAATAATAATAATATTGACTCCTTTTCTATAGATAAATAAAAACTTGCTAAAGAGCACTAAAGGGCAAACTGATGAACACAAAGTATACATAATAAGCAACTCAAAACTACAAAGAACCCAAAAAAACATACTTGAGTTTCAAAATAGAAACCTCCATGCTTTCAAAGAAGTGCTCTTTCCTTTTCATTTGAATGCATCACAGAATGAGCTCTCTTGTATACTGATCACCCCTGCAGGTGGCCAACACCCTGACACTAGAGCTAGGGAAGATTCATGGCATATTGAGAAGAGCCCACAAGTCACACCCCCCCCCCCCCCCCCAACCCAAAAAAAAAAAAAGAGACACCAAAAGGGGGAAAGAAAAAAGTGAAAAACTTAACAAAAAAAAACACCATCTCGGTCTTCCTTCAGGACCTTACAGTAGGGAAGGACCTCAAATTTACTCACTTTCGATGTCACCCAATTTTAAGGAGTCCCGCACTCCCAAATCCACCATCTGATCATTCAATTGGCCAAGACAAAGTGTCACCTTCCATCTACCAATCCTAAAAGACTATGCAAAACCTAGGATCCCAGACCACTCCACCTTCTGTTGCTCGGTTACTCCTATATAACCTTCTGTTGCTCGGTTACTCCTATATAACCTGCAACATAATCAGCAATCCGGAAACGTTGTCCTCAATGCTCCATCCCCACTCTGACCGTTATATATGAAAAAAACCTATCTGCCATTACTGACATCAAACCTGACAAACTTCGAAAAATCATCCCACCTCACAACCTCGCCAGATATGGCATACTAACCTCCCTCGAACCCCACTCTCCCTTTGCACTATCGTACTCTCCACAACTTGCCTCCACATGTTATTCCACTCCTCTGAATACCTTCATTTCCGTTTTCCCGACAAGGGTTTTATTAAATAATCAAAGATGCCTGATGCCTGATGCCCAAGCCCCTGAGAGCACCCTAATTCCCAATCAACAAGATGATACTTGACTATGAATTATTTGCTAGGTGATATTAACTTGGAGCCCCTGTGATTTTGTTTGTTCTTTTTATTTTTGTAGTGCAGCAACTAGCAGTCAATCTTAAATGTTTATCCATTTTTGTTTCACTTTGCAGCTTCTGGAATTTTGATGCACTCTTCCAGCCTCAACAACACCCTGCTCGTGATTCTCATGATACATTCTTCCTGCAAGGTTAGTTTGACTTGATTTTAGCATCAGTATCTTGTACTTTCCTACAGCTGGTTCCTTCTGATAGTCGATTGGTAATTACATCTATAGTTCCTTCTACTACAAAGATGCTGCCTGAAGATTATGTTGAGCGGGTGAAGCATGTTCACGAGTTAGGTGGATATGAGTCCAGAGGGTATGCAACTGGCCTTTTGTTTTTTCAATTCCAGTATTCTACCCTCAAAATGTTTGTAACAGCATTCTCTTTCTTGTAGTTATGGATATGATTGGAAAAGAGAAGAGGCAAACAAAAACCTTCTACGAACTCACACAACTGCCGTGTCCTCAAGGATGCTCTACTTGCTTGCACAGGTTTATTTGCGTTGCCATGTTTAATTAGTCAGTGTATACCTTTGTTCTAGATCCAAAGACTCCCTCATAAATTGTGTGTTTAACTTTGGCTCAACTCTCAAGTGGTTTAATACCCTGTAAGCACTTGAATTTTGATGTTGTACTACAGCCTGTGCTTAGCTAGTTAGTTTGTAAGCAAATGCAAACAAGGAATGCCAGTTTTATATCACTTATTCACCGGCTTCAGGATGTGGTTGTACTGTCTCTGCAATTCAACTTAGGTTTTCTTGTAGGGGTTTGAAACTAAAAAGTTCAGACGCATAATGACAAAAACTGAAATTTAAGTTTAAGCAAGTGCATTTATCATTTTTCTTAACATAGCATCTCCCAACTATGAAACATGTATTGCTTTACACTGTCAATATGGATGCATTTCTTTTTTATATGAACACACATATATATTATATGAGTTTTGGTAATTGTCGACCTTTCTTGATATTAATTGAGGGACTGTTTTGTCCAGAAACCATTTGCTCCAAAAAAGTACTACTCTATAGATCGCGTCTTCAGAAACGAAGCTGTGGATCGAACTCATCTTGCAGAGTTCCACCAAATAGAAGGTATCTAACAATGAAAGGAAGGATTTCTGCAGTATTCCCTGGTGTTCATAAGGGGTGCAACTCCACTCTTATTAGTTATTGGGTTGTTTTGGTATCAACCCTGCAATGAACTTGGGGATTAAAGCATTTTAGGTAGAACTGATCTATATTGAGCCTAGAACTGACATCAACCCATCCAAATTTTTGTTGGGGTTTGGTCACGTAAATAAAAACAAGTTTAAATTATATTCTCAAGTTGGGTTACTCCATTCAGGCACAGACCCCTTATTTAACTGAGCAGAGGATGGAACAGTAAGATAAGTTTAGCTAGATCTTTATTTGGTCTGACCCAGTTGCACCTCTAGTGTTCACTAAAGTAATTGACCTGATTAGCAAACAAGAAGGCATGTTACATGTCCCTTGTCAATTGAACTGTCCCATTATTTTTAGATATTATTTTATTTATTACAATCCATGGTCATAAAATGGGCCATTGTGGAATCTGGATGCTACCAAAACAGATGATCTAGAAATTTTAAAAATCGTGTCCTTAAACTGATAGGATATCATAAGCTTTGGTAATTGCTCCAGTTTCCTTTAATGGTCCCACTAGATAATGGATTTGTCATTTAAAATACCTTGTAAAATACAGAGGAAGTATCAACTTTCACGGGATACCAAGGGCCCTCTAATTGATTTCTTGTGCTTTTTGATCAATTGTTAACCTCATGGTTTTTTTTTTTTTTTTTTTGGTGGTTTTAGGGCTGGTATGCGATCGAGGGCTCACTCTTGGTGACCTGAAAGGAGTTCTGAAGGAATTTTTTTCCCGTCTAGGGTAATCTCTCAGTTTTCTCCTAAATCTTTGAAGTATGTGTTCTTCTAGTTTTAAACAAAATTTTGCCAATTTTTTTCTTCCCTAAAATTCAAGGAAATGAAGCTTGGCAATTTTATTGTTTGTAAAGCTTTCATCTCAATTAGTAAATATATTTCACATAGAATATTAAAAAATGATGAGGATATTGTGATCTTGAAGAAGAAATTCAACAATCACAGGGAGGATTCAGACTTTTATTTTTACATCTCTTATGTGTAGGTATGTCAAAGTTGCGTTTCAAGCCTGCTTACAACCCATACACTGAACCCAGCATGGAAATATTCGGGTAGGTGTTTATAATTTTATTAGATAAGCTGTTGCATGTTTGGATGTCAGCAATTGGAATCTTATTTCATTTTTTTATTTATATTTTTTTTGGGTCGGAATCAGCGACTGATTAATTGTCCTGTATTTGGTCAGTTTTCATGAAGGATTAAACAAATGGGTAGAAATTGGAAATTCTGGCATGTTTAGGCCTGAGATGTTACTTCCTATGGGACTCCCAGAAGATGTCCGGGTTATTGCATGGGGTCTTTCCCTTGAAAGGTAAGATTTTGTGTTGTTGATGGTATTATTCATTGAATTTAACTGAAAAAATGAATCGTGTCAATGACTCTAATATGTTAGAATCAATCAATGGGAATATTTAGAAACACAATTTATATTTTCTATTGTGTGAATAGTCTTCTATTTTTTTGGACCAGACCAACCATGATATTGTACAAGATTGATAACATCCGAGATCTCTTTGGACACAAGGTACAGCTACGTTTGCTTCCATACAAAGGCTACAAGAATTGTATTTTTTTGATAAAATTGGGTTATGTTATACTTATCATCATCATTGTCGTCATCATCATCTTTGCAGGTGGATCTCAGTCTCATCAAGAGGAACCCTATATGTCGCCTTGGTATCGAGTAGAATGCAGAGCATTTCTTTCTCATATTAACATCAAAGTTTTCTTCTTTTTGTACCATTCCCTTCATGTGGGAGCAAATTGGAATATTGGATTCCATATTTAAGTGATTTAGGCAAAGAAACACCAATTTTTTAGCATTGAGCATAATGTTTGTACGTTATTGTGTTGTATTTTCATGTGTTGTATTTTCGTGTCGTGCACATTTAACCATTCCTTTAAATGAGTTAAGAGAGCTTTACCGGTGGCACTGCACAGTGATCAAAATAGAAGCCGTGTTTAGTGGAGAGTCTTGATAAAAACTCTCTTCACAGTTGAGTTTTATTGATGACAATCCAGTAAATTGCAGGGTGAAGTCTTGATGATGATCAAGGAACTTGGTCATCTCTGAAAGAGATTTTAGGCGTTTGATCAGACTGCCTGTTTTTTTTTTTTGGGTGACGAAATGTATTTAAAAAGAAAAAATATAAAAGAATAGCATCAATTTCTTGCTGAAAAATGCTGTTAGCACTCCAAATATGGAAACTTATAATCTTTTGTGAGCTTCTTTTTCTCTATAATGGCATTTTGGTAGTGCTAGGGTTAATTATTTGGAGTAAAGAAATGTCCCTCCAGGACTACTTTAATCAGGTTTGCTTTTTCTGTGTTAAATTGGTTCAGTGGTTTATTTATTGGCTTCATTTTCTGTTTTAAGTGGTGCTAAAAAATCTCCCTTGTAAATACAATTGTGGATCTTCTTCATCTCATCTGAAACTTGAAAGCAATTACATTATTATATAAAAAACAACTAAAAAACAAACAGAAGTTGAGAAGGCAAGTATATTACAAAACCGTTAATGAATTCAACGATATTGAGAGAAATCATTGCAAGTTTAGCGTATGTATTCTAATATTACATTAAAATCATGAAGGTGAAATTTTTATTTATATAAAATTTACATGGATTTCCTAAAATATCTAAGTATGAACTATTCATGTAGAATCTACATGAATCTCGTAAACTATGTAAATACAAGCGTATATGTACATACGAGCGCATATACCCTGAACTTTTTTCTTTCTCAACATTCTCAAAACATTTAGGCTACGTTTGGTACGTTGGAATGGAATAGGACAAGAATGGAATAGCATCAGGAATGGAATAGAGTAGGAATGGAATAGGAATAATTATTTCATTCTTTTGTTTGGCTGAATACCTAGTAATGGAATAATAATTTCATTCCTGTGTTTGGTTTGAACCATCAAATTGTTAGAATGGAATAGGAATAATTAATTCCATTCTTTTGTTTGGATACCCAATAATGAAAAAAACGTTCAATCTACATTTTTTTATTTTAAAAAAAAATATACATTGGAAAAAAAAAATCAACCTGCATTTGTTTTATTGGCCAAAAAAATAATAATAATTCAACCTGCATTTGTTTTATTAGCAAAAAAAAAAAAAACTTATATAGTCATCCTGGTTTCACGTATAAGTTAACTTCTTATAATTAATATTTAATAAATTAATAATATTTATAAATTAATAAATTTTTAAGAAAGATAATTAGTTTTATGATAAATAATTAATAATTATATTACTTAATAATTAATATTTTTTAAAATATATCTTTTATAATATTAATTATTAAAAATTAAAATAATTATACATATATTTATATATATATCCTATTTATAATATTTTTGGCAAATATATTTGTAGTTTTATTTAAATTAGAGTTAAATATATTGTAATTCATCTACATGTATAAAATATTTTTTTATTAATAAAAGTATAAGAAAATTTATAATTATTAATTCTAATAATTAATAAATTTTTCATCTACCAAGTTTATTAATTATAAGAAAGTTGACTGTACTTGTGGTCGTGGACTGTAGAGATGGATGATCATTCCGTTAGAAAATGAATTGACATTCCTTAGGTTTTGTCAAGGAATGCTTATTCATGTGCTAAGTAGAATAGTCATTCCGAACGGAATAGACATTTCATCATGTTTAAGCATACCAAACGCAAGAATGGAATGGGGGCAGGAATGCTCATTCCATTCCTACCACCATACCTGCATACCAAACGGGCTCTTAAGGTAAAGTGAGCTTCTGGGTCATGTATACATATGAACGGCTGGAACCCTTCTTTCGGTGGGGTCAGTGAGAGTCCACATCGAGTTTGTTAAAATATAATTGTTGGTTTAAAGTAATGATTATTAATTATAAGATGAAAACCTGTTGCATCAAAGGTCCCATGGTCTAGTGGTCAGGACATTGGACTCTGAATCCAGTAACCCGAGTTCAAATCTCGGTGGGACCTACATTTTATCTCCTTTGTTTTTTTCAAGTTAAATTCAACTGTATTCATGAGGGCAGGTGCATGTGAGCTCTTTCATGTCCTACATGTGATATCAAACAATTTGAGTTCCAATCTCGGCGGGACCTACAATTATACTCTTTTTTTTCTTTCTTGCAAGTTAAAATACAAATGAATTCATGAGGGCAGGTCCTACATGTGATATCAATCAAGTTTTATCACTCAATTTTAAGCAATTAAAATAATTCTTAACTTGAAGAATATATATGTGTGTGTGTGTGTGTGTGATATCTTTATTGTGTTTTTTACCCTGAATTGGAGGAAAGGGGAAACCATTATAATTTACATTCCACAAGAGGACCACCTAACAAAGATCAGATAAAAATTTAAACTTTTTCTAACTATTAAAAAGCCCTCAGAACAAATAGGAACACGAAGCACCTAAGGCACCCCCAATTTCCCCGTCTCCACAAAATCTATCTCAAAGTCAAGCAATTTGATGTCCCTGTCCTGGGAAACAAACATCTCTCCCTCCAACTACAATATTAATTTTCCTTTGGTGGGGCTATGCACCTTTTAAATTGCCCCTAGTATAAGAACAAAAATGGAGCAAGGCACTCAAATGGGGAGCCTGCTGTGTTATTGACAAAGAATCGAGAACGATAAACTTCTCCTCTAGTCCTCATCCTGTCTCTCTATGTCTTGCCCTTCGGATGGTTCAGCAAATATCTCCTTTGACTGCCGTCTGGTTGGGGATGAATGATCACCACCACCATGTTGACCACTTCCCTGAGAACCTGTGGTGCCTGCCTGTTTAAAGCCACTCACTCCTTCATCTTTGTTAGTCTGTGCCGCTACATCCGATGTGCTATGACGCCAGCTACCAAACAAAGCAGTATTCCAATATCCTCTTGAGGAAGTAGTTCTAAGCCTCTCGGAGCTAGTGTGTTCTTCCCTTACTACCTTCAAAGGATTTTCCAAAGCTTTAAGGATATATCTCATAAGAGGCCTCCTTGAAGGCTTGGGATTAAGGCAAGACCTGGCAACAATAGCCATGGCCCATACTTCTTCTAATAAATCCTCATCTATGATAAGAGATGGGTCCACAATGTTCGTTACGAGTTCTTTGTCATATATACTGATGTAAGGCAAAATCTCTTCCAACCAATCCTTCATGGCAGCATCACCAGATGCACTGATGCCAAGCTTTCCTGTGACTAGCACAAGCAACACCTTCCCAAAGCAGAAAACATCATATGCACATGTAGCTGTAGGTGAACCTGGCAATTTCCAGAGAAAGAAGAAAATTTAGAAAAAACAGCTAGGTCTGAGGGAGTTTTTTTCCAATGTTAGTAACTTTAAACATTTTCCACTACAATTATTTTGCCCAGCTGAGGTCCTGAATCAATGCAGCAGATAACATAACCATCTTGAGTGATCAAGATCATAAATATTAAATAGGCAAAAGCAGAAAACCTGGGTAACACAAATAGCACAAGCATAGACAGCCAAACTCCAAAAAAATTTATCTACTGTACTATGCCACTCTTCAAGGTTGTAATTGATATCACTCTATTCACTTTTCTACGATGCATCTCCATTTGTGTGACGTGTATGACTGACATTTTATGATATTTAAAAAAAAGTCAGTCATACGTGGGGCACGCGAATGGGGATGCATTGTAGAAAAATGAATGGACTGACATCAATTAATGTCTCCATTCGTGTGCCACATGTATGACTGACATATGGAAACAAGCAGGACTTATGATTTGGGTATAGCTACATCTATGGTTGATTACCTAAACTAAAATACATGGAACAACTACAACTTCTGTAAAATAATCCAAATGTAAACCCCCCATATTCATTAGATTTCTTCACAACTGTTTAAGCATCTAGCGATTTACCTTCTGTGAGGAACTGAATTGTAAGGATGCAGGCAACAGGATGAAAAGTAGAAATATGAGGAAAAAGAAGGCAGTGAGTAAGAACAAAATCATGTTGCCAACTTGATGACCTGCCTGACATGTATTATGTGTCAATTACTCATGAGCTGAGTAAATAAAAACTTGAATAAGCAGCTTAACTTAATTTTAAGTTCTAATGAAATTTAAGATATTTAGCCAATTTCCTCAACAAAAATGGGATAACAAAAATCACTCCTTTTCATGGATGGCAACCCTCCTCAATGCAACCTAAAAATTTTGCCCATCCCAAGAGACAAATGCACTCTCTAAGGTGAATTCTCCCCAAGGGCTTAGATTGTTCAGATACTCCAATCTGATTCAAGTTCATACTTTGAGTCTTCCAACAGTCTCAAAAGCAGCCCCTTGCCCACGGGGAACAATAAGTACTATTTTCTGTCTTAGATTCTTTGATCCCTTTGCAAAAACACTTCAGCAACAAAATTTAGACAAAAATTAGGAGTCTAAGAAATTGAGAGGGGATTAGAAATATTATAGTTATAAAAAAATAAAATTGGAAAAAATAATATGAATTATCACTTTGGCCTTCCGAGAACAAAAACAAGAAGAAGAAAAAAATCAAAGATGATCCTTATTATATTTCTCCACCACATCCAACCCCAACTAACCATATCAGTTGTCATCTGAAAACAAAGCTTGTGCAATAAAACATTCTCCATAAGATCCAACTTCATTGGTCTTCCCATGCAAAATACATTGCTTTTTCTGGAATGTTTTAAAAGTTGTTTTTTTTCTTCCTCTAACAGTGAAAAAGACTCAATACCAAACGTATATTGTCCTACAAGCAACTTAATAACTAGTCCCTTATCACAGAAAATGCAACTTTCCAGCAGTCAAGTGCATGGGAAGAGTTTTCACTTCCTTGCTGATCTCCCTGCTCCTTCAAAGATATATCATACTTTCACCAAATAATGGCTTAGTAGTTAGACTCATCAAAGAAGTGATAATATGAGATATATAAAACAGGACACATTGTACAGTCCTTATCCAATCCAGTAACCACCTCACAGATCCAGGTTTTATAACAATAGGGGGTTGGGTCTCTGGAAAGAAATAATATCCACTAATATTAATTTTTGGGCTACACGCTATTCAAGTTTGATGTTAAGTGATATTAATGGCTAAATAGCCATATTCATAATAAGAGACTATAAAGGTCCTATAAGTGGAACTTGAGAGCAGCATTTCCCTGCTACAACTCAAAAGATCAATATATAGGCAGACAAGAAATAAAAACTGATTTGAAATTTGCAATAACCACAGTGGACGTACCAGAAGTGCCTTGTTCTGATGTCCTGCAAATCATCAGGAGAAGACTTTGTTACAACATCAAATACGTGACATAAATAGGCAACACAAAGTAGCTTCATAAAATTTAAAAAAAATCTTCCCCTCCCCCCCCCCCCCCCAAAAAAAAAAAAAAAGAAACAAGGTCAATATCATTTGAATTATTAAATATGCAATACAATAGTATTCTTCATAAAAGCAACGGCCATATATTACAAGTATATTGGTTATGATAGTTGATTTACGAATATCATAATTATGTCTGATATGGCTTCAAGCTTCAATTCCATGGAAACAAAAAAGTCGTGCCATATAATTATGTACCTCTACTATCAATGCCTGCAACTGATGTTGTGAATTCTAATTATTTGGTTCATTATAATTGGTAAATAAGCCAGCCCCATTCTGCAACAAATCATATCTACAATAGTTTCTAACAGAGAAGGCAAACAACAAATGACTCTAAATCTATTATTGCTTCCATTATATTTACCTTTGAACTGCACAAGAACAATTCTTTTTTACAGAATATCCAAGACATTATAGAAAGCTTGTAAAAGAAGAGGGAGGCATGCTCCAAAGTGGCATTTATAGCATTTCAGGAATCACACTTCAGGAGCACACTAAATCCACCTCCCAATAATCAGAAATGAGTTATTTTCCGAATGCCAGATTGCTATACTACAAGTCACAGTTCCTAAGTGCATAGTTTCTAAAGTGAACATCAATTGGATATTCACATCTTATTCACTTTCTCAACACTTAGCAGTTGACCAACTCCTCTTATAGCAAACCCATTGAGGCCTGTTCTCTGCCCTCTACTTGGCATATATGATCCTGCCATCTTTGACTTTCTGAGACACTCACATTTTGGGTACTCTGCAAAGATTATGCATAGAAACTTTGTCTCTCAGGGGATGAATTCCTCTTTTCCTCTACACTTGAAAACCCCAGTGCAAGCTCAGTTTCTGTGGACCCACCAACCCATCATACCAAGCTCCCATATTTTTGTCTGCACAATTCATATATTTCTCTATATGCATATTAAGTAACCCTCCTGCTTCTAAATTTTTCAATGCAATGGCCCACCTTAAACAGGGAAAATCAAAAATATATTTCCCCATTCACTAACATAAGGCCATTACCCAATGTTGGTCCCGCTTAAACGGGGATGCTGGGAGGGATTGACTGCAGACAGTTCTAATCTTTGATATAAAAGTATTATCCATATCCCATGCCTATATCATTAGATGAAATATGTATGAGCATAATAATCATGTGTGATGGCAACGATGTTGGTTTGGACTAGACACTGGTGAAACAGGTCATAAAATGAAATTTTTTTGGTCCACTAATCATGTAATGGTCCTTTCATCGAAATGAGGCTATTTAGATCTTCCAAAACATTTTAATTATATGCATCGAAGTTACTAGAGTGCATAGTAAGAGTAAGAATGGAAGCAGAAGTAGAACTACAAGAGCATCTATGTAATATTAACCTTGGTGCAACAATAGGGTTGATCCATTGTGACTTGGAAGTCGCAAGTTCAAGTCACAAAAAAAATATCTCCACTCACGGGAGTAAGGTTGCGTACATCTAACCCTTCTTAGACTCTACAATGGCAGGAGCCTCACGCATTTAGCTAGCCCTTTTTTTAAGATATTAATTAAGTTATCCTTAAGGGGGGTTGATTGGGTGGAGCAGTTGGCATGTACTTTGGACTATAGAGTTGGTGTTGTATTATTTGGGTTTGCCTTTAGGGGCTTCCTCAAGGTCCATTGCAGACTTGCAGTCTGGGATCCGAATGGTGAGAGGTTCCAGAGACGCCCCGCAGGGTGGAAAGGGAAGTATTGGTCGAAATGAGGAAAGATCACATTGATAAAGAATATATTGGACAATCTTCCAACATACCATGACTCTTTTCCCAATCTCAGCTATTGTGGAGAGAGAGTTGGAAAACTTGTAAAGGGTTTTCCTTTAGGGAGGGTGGATGATGAAACAAAGATTCATCTAGTGAGGTGGGAAAGTTAAAATCTCCATTGTGGAAGGGAGATTGGGGATGGAATTTTCGGAATTTCAATAGAGGCTTGTTAGGTAAATGGCTTTGGAGATCTGGGGTGGAGGATCGAGTTCTTTGGAAGGAGGTGGTGGTTATTAAATATTGTTGTTGGTTCCCGAATGAGGTGACTGGGCCTTTGGGTTGTGGGTTGTGGAAAAGAATACAAAGCAGGGTGGATGCTTTTAATAGGGCTGTGAGGTTTGGGGTCGAGGAGGGGGTGAGCGTGAAGTTTTGGGAGGACCTTTGGCATGGTGATAGGGTGTTGAAAAAGAGTTACCTGCATTTTTATTCTTTGGCTTCTAATAGGGATACGATGATAGCAGATTATATTTGGGAATATATTGTCAGGAAAGGCAGGGAGATTGTGTGGACTCCTCACTTTAGGGGGCATTTCTATGACTGGGAGGTTGCCAAAGTGGCAGAGTTGTTGGAATTGCTGATAGGTTGTAGGATTATGCATGGTGGGGAAGACAATTTGGTGTGGACCCTAGATAGAAAGGTCATTTTCTCAGTAAAGTCTTACTATAGAAAGTTGACAGGTAGTGGTGGGAGGGAGTTTCCTTGGAAGATCATTTGGCATTCAGGCATTCCATCTAACGATGCTTTTTTTTGCTTGGGTGGCAGTTTGGGGTGCTATATTGACTATGGACAATCTTCAAAGGGGAAGATTAGAGGATGTAGTATGTGTAAAGAAGGGGTAAATACAATTGATCACCTTTTAATTCATTGTACAGTTGCTAGAAATTGTTGGAACTTTATTTTTTCATCTTTGAATGCTTGTGGATGATGCCAGCCAACTTGAGAGAGTTGTTTCTATGTTCGGAGGGGTCTTGGGTCAGGAAGGATGTTAGGTTAGTGTGGAGAATGGCCCCGCTTTGTCTTATATACAAGTGTATGGATGGAGCCAAAAAAACATCTTTTCTTTTGAAAGATGCTTTTTTCACGTCTTTTGAATTTTTGGGCAGAAAAGAAATTCCCTTTGTATATAGGGGCTCTAAATAGAGGTTTTGGGGTTTTTAAGGCTTCCAGTGTATAGCCTTCTTTTGTAATCATGGCGTGGTTTTAATACAATTTACTTTTACTAATCAATTATAGATATAATAAGGTGGATGGTCTCAATCTAATGGTAGGTAACCTGAACTCATCTACTCACATCTAAGTCCATATAGTCACATTTTATAAGTACTGAGTTCTGACAAAACTGATTTTCATGAAAGTTATTGAATCATATTTAGATTAACATGAGGAACACCATGGAATACCACTGCCAAATTTACAAAGAAAGGCTACCAATTTAGCAATCCACGGAGCCACACCCAAAATGGTTACTATTACTATATGCCAAATGATGGTTGGAAACATTGGAAAAAATAAACAATATATATAGAACATGTAATTTTAGACTTGCCCAAAATGCCTGATATGAACATAATTATACCACAGAACAGTAAACCTAGCTTAATTTCTAAAACTTCTATTTGAAAAAAAACGAGAGCATGATTTCTCATACTGAAGACAGAAAGGAAAATCTCAAATAAGTACATAAATTGATAGAATACTTACTGTGGCAAACGCAGGAACCTGGTAATCATGTTTTGAGGAGTGTCCCCTTCTTGAGCACAAACCTCACTCAAGCTCCCTAGCCGCACTTCAAATTTATCATCAAGAAGTATACTGCTTGCTTGAACATCTCTTCAATAACCAAGAGAAATACATGTTATTATTCAGGCCACTAGGTATAAATTCTTCATATGGTAAAGAATTCATGTATTGCATGGAAACAACATTGAAATTCCACTAAAGGAGATGCAATGACTGACTACCTCTCTCTCTCTCTCTCTCTCAAACTAGCCATGCAAGAGAGTCATAATTGAAGTCAAAAGTTGATGCAAGATGGCAAATGATTATGGCGGCAAAAATATTATATCTTAAAAATGAGCAAATGATTACTGTCCTACATATGTTATATCTTATTATGAACTTTATTATTGTTACATATTCTTTTTGGATACACACAGTTCAATTGACATTTCCTGTACTGCACCAACGTTCACTTCATAGGATATCTTATAAGCAACAAAAAGAGGACCAAATTCCAAGGTATCAAACCTGGGGATAAAAGGTTTAGCATATAAAACTTTTCCCTTTTCCTTCTTTGTCCAGCTGATTAATAGGCTAGGCTCTTACCTCAATGTTAGAAAGTGCAACAAATTAATTGCCTTAACAGTGGCAGGACTCTATTTCCAAGACACATGCACTGTCTGCCTAACATCAGTCAAAATTAAAATCATAGTAAAAACAAAAAAAAAAAAAAAAAAGAGATTTTCAACTCTGATGCTTTTCTCCACTAACTTGATTCTCTAAGCTTCTCAACCTATTTTTCCTAACCACCATTTAACTTTCTTTAATAATTTTCCTTAAATCCAAATGTCACATTTATCAATCATTGTGTCCAACCCATAGAAACCACAATAGAAAGTGCAAGCATGAAACAAGAAGGGAATAGAAGTGGATTACACAATTTTCCCTCTCCTTTTGTTGAGTAGGGGGGTGATATTGCAGGAAACGGATTTGGAATAAAAAGGAAAGGTTATGGTGAGATCTTTTTCACTTTCAGCAAGTAGCTTAGAAGTAAACTTACTGATAATCTAAAATAATAAAAAAAGTTGCTTAGGAAACACATGTAGACTTGGTGAATGATTAAAGAAAATTGTAAGAAAGTTTCTAAATCATAATGGAAAAAAATGCTTCAAAATCGCTCCACAGGATGGGGAGAGAGAGAGAGAGAGAGATTTAAGGAAGCATGTATCTCGTAATTTTTTCTGGCATTTCTTCAGGTCGTTTATAAAACTTCCACATGGGCGTCCACAAGATCCCTTGGAGTTCTCCATACGTTTTCCTAAGGTCGTCTTTAAAATTTTGATAAGTTTCCCAAACTAAGTTTTCCCACAATCTACACTACATGGACACTTCATTAGAGTGGAGCACCCATAGTGGACCCGACAAGACGTAAGTATGGATGTAGGAAATTTATCCCACATATCAAACTGTTAGAATATATGGAATTATCCAACAAAAATATAGAGGAACACATTGTTCCCTTGAAGTTTCAAACAAGCACTTTCACATTTAAACTTCAATTTACCCCCTGATAGAGAAGAAGAAATTGGTGATATTATATTTCCACCATGGCCCTGCGTCATAAGATGTAGGGATTAGATGAATCAGACACCTAGACACTTACCATACTAGGCACACATTCCCAAGTAAGCGACAAAAATGGTCTAACCAGCCATGTAGCCCAATTGATAAGGTTAGATAGTGGTCTACCAACATGCCTGAATTCAAAACACATTTAATTGATTAAGAATCTACCTGGCAGTACCTTGCCAACCATAAAAGGGAAAATTATTTCCCTAAAAAGTTTTTACCTAATTTGTTTGTGTTTATATAAGGAAATAACGTCTTTCTTACAAAATACTGTTTGGAGGGTGTTTGGCATGTGGCATCCATGTAAGAGATCTCAAACGTTTATCCCATTGCATATCCGACATGTGTTTAGCCGTGTTAAAGGAGTGTCATATCAAAGATAGTTTGACATGGTCACAGACCCACCTAAGAAGTGTCCATGCTACATAGAAAATTAAGAAATATATGGCTGTTGATAAGATAAATTCTAAAGTGAGAAGTTACAATTGACTCTCCAAAGTAAGTAATTTAATAAACTGGTCGAGTAGTGAAGCTCTTTTCAGTAAGGATAAATAACAAAATTAATAAATACATTCACCTATATGAAGGTCAAAGATTAGACTGGAACAACAGGTTTGCTAAAGGAAGTGGGAAATAATAACAAGAAAGGTGTCATTCAGATTACAAAAATGGCAGTAATTAGAAGAAATAGGTATGAAGCATAAGCAAATTGAGGAATACCTGTGCACAAGGGGCGGAGTGCATTCATGATGTAGATAAGACAAACCCTCTGCAGCTCCTGTTGCAATTTTCAACCTTGTTATCCAATCCAATGACTGTAAGCTGTCATTTTCTGAGTTGGTTTTCCTGTACAACGAACTTGACAAGTCCCCATTCGGCATATATTTGTAAACCAGAAATTTCTCATTCTCATTCTCCAAGCAATGTCCTAGGAGGGGAACCAACCTGGCATGAGAAACCTTACTGAAAAAATCCAACTCTAGCATGTAAACCTCATTATTCACTGAGCGCAAATCAATTCTTTTGATGACTACAGGAATCCCGTCCTCCAAGATACCCCGGAAGAGATCACCAGAATGACCATGTCTAATCAGGTTTACATCATTGAAGTCACCTGTGGCTTGGAGAATCAGCTGATATGTAAATGCTTCCCCTAGACTTGAAAAGTCCAGAGACACTCCAGGAGTTGGTGGAGTTCCACTTGTAGGAACAGGCCCCACACCATTCCCTCTTTGATTTTTCATTCCCCTCTTTCGGATGCATACAACTAGTATTACCAGAACAATCACCAGAAGTGCAATAAACCCAAGGCCCCCCAAAACTCCTGCCAATATGATCACGCTTCTGTGGCTCTTCCCATGAAGGCACAGGAGGTGTGGCATTTGGAAATCCAAAATTATCAAAAGTCAGGCCCCTCTCAGCATAGAATGATGTACATTCTGCCACAATCCTCTGATTAGACACATTTTGCAGGCAATTTCTATCCAGAGATGCGTTACTACGAACATAATATGGAACCCTGCCCTCAAAATAATTTCCGGACAAATCGATAAAACTGAACCTCCTGAGTATAGATGTGAGAATTCCATAAAACATATTCTGAGAGAGGTTAAATACTGCTGTAGTGGCATTAGCATTGAGACTTAAGTTGGGCAGAATACCAGTGAAGTTATTGCAGGAAGCATCAAGGAAATGCAATTCAGACATTGACCAAAAAATGTCAGGAAGATCACCAGTGAAATTATTGTGATTCAGGACAACAAACTGTAACTGTGTTAGAGCAGGAAATAAGTTATTGGGCAATGCACCCGCAAGAAAATTGTGCCCAATTAAGATTTTCTGCAAATTCCTTAACCCTCTCAAATCTGAGGGCACTGACCCAGACAGAGAATTAAAACTGAGATCAAGGTCAACCAAATTAGAAAGGTCACCAAGTTGGGCGGGTATCGAAGAAGAGAGGCTATTATTAGAAAAATTCAAGAATTTGAGCTTGGACAGAGTCCCAATGGCTGGAGGAATTGTCCCGGACAAGAAATTCAGGGACATGTCAAGGAAAGTGAGATTCCTAAGAGAGGCAAAAGAAGGAATTGATCCGGTAAGCGAATTCCGCGAGAGATCAAGAACTAAAAGCCGCAACAGTTGATCCAATCTGGAAGGAATTATCCCAGCAAGACGGTTATCTGATAAATATAGAGTAGTGAGATTAGTTAAATTACCAAGGCTAGAAGGAATAGAACCAGGGATCGAACAAGACCGAAGGTCAAGCACTTGGAGAGACACAAGCCGCTCGCCAAACCAGTCAGGAATTGAACCGGGAAGCAAGAACTTAGAAGCATTAAACGACACCAAAAGAGTGAAATTTACAAGAGCATCAACAGCGAATTGGGGGTTTTGCTTACCAATTCTAGTCCGCTTAAACCCCGAAATATTGATTCCAACGATTCGACCATTCTGACATTGGACACCCATCCATAACAAACAAGGGTCACCTTTTATAGGCCATTCTCTAGCCCTCAACCCTAGAGATGATCTTAGCTGAATTATTGCTGCCCGCTCAGAGTGTGAACTCAAAGGCACCAATTGTTCGATCGTAAACTCAAACAGTAAGAACAGAATAACTAAAGCTATAGTGATCCGCCGATCCACCATGACTACATATTAGGAAAAACGTTTCAATAATATTTGCATCTTCACATTAATATCTTTCATGCGTATCTCTCTGTGGAAGTGTGAGTGTAATTGCGTATCAAAATGAGTGATTACTGATTACTGATATAGAGATATACATTTTATTTCTCAAGCACACTACTTTACCTCAATGATCACAAAAGCTCTGATTCGACTCTTCAACTACTGCTATCTCCTTGCTCCTTCACTTCCCTACCTCTCTACCTACTCCTCTCTACCTGCCCCTTTCAGTTTCAGTTTCTACAGTTGACGAAAGAGAGAGAGACAGTGAGCAACAAAATTAAAAATTGGTCTTGTAGAGAGAGAGACAGAAGGGGGCCACAGCTATGGCTCCTGCTCCTAGAAAAAAGCCAGAAAAACAACTTCTATGCGTATTTAAACGATGACATTCATAAACAGAAAGTTGTTCTGATTCTTATCTTTGCCCCTACTTTCGCCGGAGATCAAAAAGTTTCTTCTTAAAGCATGGATTGAGCCCTATGGGACTGAACGGGTTGATTGGACTCTTTGGGGATAAATTTGGGGTTGACCTCCGATTACTCCGCCATTACAGGTAAGATTGAATCCACCGGCCACCACCGTATCTATTACTTTCAGTCTATATATATATATAATCTTGCACGGGCGGGAGACGGGACGGAGAGGGTGCATACGATCATGCCACCATTGACGATTCGAATCAGCTCTCCGCGGTTTTGATATTATCATTATTAGAAATTTTTTGCTTTTAACTTTGTTTGAGGGAATTAACCTAATGACGATTTAAGGAAAAATTACTGTAAAAGCAAGTTGCCAAAAAGTCTCCCCCCATACATATCCCGGCCATATAGCAATTGAAAATCTGTATTAGAACTTCCTTTAAGGCTCGTTTGGAATGTTTTTCATTCCTATTATGCTTTTAAATTTGTAAAAGTTTGTTCAATAAAACATGAAATTATATTTATTTTATTTTATTTTATGTTTTAACACATTTAAAGAAACTACTTCAAACAGTAAATTGACTTATTAAAAATAAAATAATTTAATTCTTATATTCAAACGATTAAAGTCGTTACACATACAGAATATTTAAAATTCACTCTTCTTTACATTACTTGTATTATAAAAGAGAGAGAGAGAGAGAGAAATAAGCAACAATGATTATCTTAGTTGTTAATTTAAGTTACTTTTATAAGCAACAATGATTAAATGAGACAAATAAAAAAAGCTCTGAACAAACAAAAGTAGGCTACCCAATTTTACCAACTTGTGTTCTACAATTTGCAAATTCAATGAGCTTTTATGTCTTGCTTCTGCTTTTGTTTATGTTTGTATTAATTTGTTTTGAGAATATGTTTAACTGTTTCTCATAACTTTTCAAATTGTTATCGCACAAAAATATATTCGAAAAAAAAAATTAAAATTAACTTTGAACAAGTTTTCATTAATGAATTCTTATTTTTCATTTAATATTTTGCTTCTATGGCAGTGGACGAACTAGCTTGAAAGACGTCATAAATCAGGAAGTCTCGAATGCAATCCATTGTGCTTATGAGTCATGAGATTCTCGACTACCTTATAAACAAGGAGTGGATTTATCTGGTAAAGCTGATATACCACTTATTTAAAAAAAATAAAAAGAAGGTCCCATGTATTTTTACATATCAACAATACATAATTTGATATAAAGTGAGTGTAATTTCCATTTTTCATAAGCTTTTGGATAACAAGGTTATTTAACATTACTTAATTAATATTTGCCCCTTATGATAAAACAACTCACTATTTATAGCCATTTAAATATCACTTTGCACTCAAGTCTCTCTCGAGAAAGTTTAAAAGTTTTGTTATAAACCAGATTCATATATCAGACTAATAATATTCTGTTATTTGAATAAATTATTTAACTTTAAGAAACATGAAAAGATTTCATTAGTTGAATCGATGAACTTCGTGTTCACGAGAAAATTTCTCAAAAAAACCTGGGATGACTTACTAGAGTCAATCTCTGTATATTCCAAAGAAGTTTGTGTGCGAAGAAGATTTATTCGACTAAATTAATGGATCAAATCAATCATAAGTTGTCAATTCAAATAAGAGTTCATAAATTCAAGTCTTACGCTCCACTTAAAAAATACTGAGTATTTATTTGTATTCAAGGAATAGATTGAATTATTTGTCCAAGACGTATATTAGAGAAACTCTTGAGTTAAATTATATCTTATAAATTGATTAAATTTGATTATAATAAAAGTTGAATTGATTGTAATACATAGAATATAACACTCCATCGTTTCTTTGAAAAAAACAAAACGTATTCCATAACTAAATACTGATTGAGCTTTTCTATATTTGTCAGCATCAGTGTATCTTTCTCTCTGTCTTTATTCAATTTTAGGTGTGAAGGACAATAATAAAAGACACAAACAAGATGAAAAATTACAATCGCCAACAAAATCTGGAAGCAGCCAAAGCAATTTGGAGGAAAGCTAGTGTAGCTTGTCCTGGTCCAGGCAAAACGCAGACACCACCTTTTTGTGGCCTTTGGCATTCCCTTTGATTCTCAATTTTAGATGATCTTCAGCCGTTTAATTACTATTAAAGAAACCCGTATAGCTTAAACGTGGTTCAGACATTGACACGGTGAACGAGATTAGATCAATGAGTCACGGGAGTCGCGGGTTTAATCATTATATCAATTGATCAAATCGATTATATTATTAAAATATTTTAAAACTATGTTAAAAATAAAACATATATTTGTATATTTTAGAGTCGAATACAATAAATATATAACATGAACAACACAAGTTATTATATGCTTTTTATATTCTCATACCTAATAAATTAATAATAAAAAAGTTTTAATATTATAGAAATTCTTACATTATCATTTCTATTTCAATTATATTTTTTTCGATTAGTTTTATTCTCTCCCATTTTGAATCTCCAAATCCTAATTTCAAGACATGTTATATAAAAAGATTTTTTAAAGAAAGTATATAAACTTACCTTGAAAAAATGAGAAAATTTTGGTTATTTAATCATTTTTTTAATTGCCTAAAATTCACCCAATTCACTAAGACTCGCTTAGATTACTCGATCAATCATAAAATCGGTTGGTTTAACCAGTTCACTTATTTAACTAGTCCATTTAAAAAATTGAACCGGTCTAGTATTTAGTTTACTAGATTGATCCGTTATGCTGGGCCGAGTTTAATAACACTGACTTAAAATATAAACATTAATAAGTTTTTTTAAAAAAAAAAAAAAATTACGGGAATTAATATATAAATGGGTGGCATAATTTTTAAGATATCATAATTCTTTATATGGAGGTGAAATAGTTTTAAGGAATGCATAACTTCAATTTATTATTACCTACCCCCAAAAAACTACAATTTACTATTAAATTGGGTCAAGTATATAAATAGAGAAAATAAATTTAATGAATAATATATAAACAAATTATCCTTGTTAAGCATATCAATTGTAACAGTGACTCATTTGTTAAATAAGTCATACAAGTTATATTATATCACTTGTGTAATGTACATATCATGTTAAACTTAAAGAGTTTTAAATTAATTAATTAATTAATTGTATTGTATTGTATTTAAAATGAATTATGCAGCTGAGAATCTATACGTTAGAAGTTAGAACGACACAATTACCAACACTAATTGTTATGTTGTCATGTATCGTGTGTGTATATATATATATATATATATATATATATATATATATCATATTTTATACGCTTTCCACCTTCAAGTTCAAAGATTCCATCACTTCTGTCGCTTGTTCACAACATGCTCTAATAGGGTTCACTGAAAAAAAATATGTATTGGCAGGTTAAAAAATGAATTATTATTATTATTATTAATTGATGTCGGAAGATAAAAAAATATTTAAAACCTTTAATAATTGAGTGGCATCTTCTGTCTCTCTTCGTAGGGGATACTTTCTCTTAAAAAAATGATATTATATTTTTTACTACTAATTTCAATAAAATATTTTAAAAAAATAGGATTTAGCCTTCACAATTTTTTTTTATATATATTCATATAAATTTAAAAAAATCTAATTTCATTCTTTAACTATAATTTCTGAATCTCTCACAGATAAGAGAAGTCACAATTTCAACTTTCAGACCTCTCAAATAGAGAATGTGATAGTTTCTTAAGAATCCGTATTTATGACTCCTGTAATTATTTATAAATAATACTCATAATATATAGTTTAAAAATAAAACAGATTGTTAAACTTTATTGGTGTACAGTAAAAAAAAAACACCCACAACAGTAAAAATAAATGTGATTGAGTAAATTTCAAATGCCATTCTGAGTTCTGACTGTGATCAATATTACAGACAGAATCCTAGCTATGGCATAAAAGGAGTTTAAATCTTGTACCCCACCCACCAAAGCTGTTTGAAAGTTGGATATGTGCCTCACTCTTGATTTGTATTTTGTACATCATTATCAGCAGTTTGGCAGATTCAAAAATTTTAATCGAGAGACTAAATTAAAGATATTAAAAATTAAATAAGTTCATATAAATATATCAAAAAATTTAGAGAAAAAGTCAAGTCTTATTTGTATAAAATATTATAATAAAACTAGGAATAAAAAATAAAATATAAAAAATTTGAGGAGGTCATGGTCCTCACATGTTCTCCTACATAATTTAATTTTTTTTAGAGGGGGGATTTTAAAAAAATTCTTATTAAAAGCCGTAAAAGCAATTCTCTATTGATTTGCATTTCGTGGGATTTCTAATTACCTCGTGATCATGATCAGCGAGTGAATTAATTTGACAAAATTAGAAATGAATTTTATGACTTCGTCTTTTTTTTCAAATGTTTTTAATTTTTTTTCTCCTTCTTAAAAATTTAAAAGAGAGATTTTTGTATCACTCTTATCTTAATTGTTTTTCCTATCTAAATCTCTCCATTCAAATAACAATGAACAAGGAAAACTTCAAGTCAATGGGAGGAATGGTTCTTATATTAAGAACAAAGAGGATAGAAGTGAGAGAGAGAAAGAGAGAGAACACATAACTAATTCCTATATTTTGACCTTATCCCCCAAAATAATAAGAAGAAGAATAATGTGAAGCAATAAAAGAGACTGGCTCAAGACACACGAATCCCCGTATAAAATGGTAGATTCAAAAATCCAAAATTTGCTTCGCCTGCCTTTGTTCAACTGCCTAGAAGATTTTTTTTGTTTGAGTTCAGAAGATATACAAATACGCGCGTGCGCGCGCACATACATTCATACATATATATATATATATATATATATATGTTGTTGGGCTGCATCAGGGTAGGTAAATTATTGGTCATGAAAAATTATTTATCCTTAAATTTGAAGATTCCCTATTGAATCACTATTAAAAAAAGGGACTAAATCCATATAGGTTGGCATATTCAAGAAAAAATATTTACATTTTTTTTTCTTCATATATACGACTTTGATTCAAGTAGCTACACACACGTAATATCGCTTGCATAAAAAAAAAAATTACTCGGATTTGACCTATTACTCAGATGGAGAGAAAATATCGAACCCGCACTAAGTATGTGGAGAGTGAAAACTTACACTATTAGAATTGGGCACATTACATTACTCAAGGCCGACTCAAGTATAAAGCCAACGAAGCAATAATTTTAGGCCTCATTTACAAAAAAAAAAAGATTTCAAATTTTACGTTTATGTAAATTAATCTAAACAAGAAGTGTAAGACTAATAAAAGTCTAATTACTTCAAATTTTATTTTTTTTTAAATTAATCCAATCCAAATTAGAAGTGAAAGTCTTTTAATTACAAAAATAAAACTCAAATTTTATGTCTAGGCTAATCCAGATTAGAAGTGTAAAGCCAATAAAATTCTACCTAACATAAAATATTTTCAGTGTATTTATTATAATTCAAACTATAAGTTTAAGGTTAATAAAAATTAAAATTTTAAATTACGTTTTTATTAAAAATTAATTTTTCTTATATATCAAAAAATAAAAATTATTATTTATAATTAGCTGTTTAGGTCTCGTATGATCTTAAGCCGCCCTCATATTACTATTTGGAATAAAAGTTAACTAATACCTTGCAGCAAATGTTGACAAATTCGTATTAAGGAAAATTATATCTTGGATATCTGGATTAAGGTTGGCTTATTATTCAAAATATTGGCTTCTAGAAAATGAAAGAAGATAATAACGACACGTCACCTTACCTTCTGCAGAGATTAAGTGCTAGAATTAGTCACATCCTTTGGTTATAAATTGTGAACTTCCAATCATGTTTAAAAACAATTGGAAGCAAAATTAAAATAATTTTTTTTATTAATATGACTTTTGAAGTTTGAAGTTTGAAGCTTAACAAGCCCACTAAATAAGTTATGAAGTGTAATAACTTTAAGCAGGCCAGCCCAAGTCATACAGGCCCTAAGGCCCGTATGTAGCTCTACAGACTATGTTAAGCAAAACAAACAATAAACATAGCATCTTTGGAACTCTTTGAGCTAGTTTTGTAGAATACAAAAGTGCAGTGAAAATACATCGAGATGAGGTAGTTAAAATTACTCTCTTCACATTATAAATCAAAGTTTAAGTTTTATTCTGCACACACACACTTAGAAGAATTTCCCTTCTCTCATTGTTGTAATTAAAAAAGAATTAAGGATGAACTATTTTTGAATTTTTTTTTTTGTTTAGTAAATACCTTTTAATAATAGTTATTAAACCTAGACTGATCCGGTCCGGTCCGGTGGGTTAATCCAATGAACCGAAGGTCAGATCAATCCAGTTTTTTATTATACCATTTAAGGATATCAATCGACTGAAAACCAATTAACCCTACCATTTTATGGTTGACCCAGTGAACGAATGTGTTGTAAATAATTACAAAAAAATGATTTAATCACCATAATTTTAAATAGTTTATCATCATGAATGATATTAAAATACCTTTAAAATATACTTAATATTCATTAGGTATTTTTATTTTTTATTATCACGCTTATGTAATATTTAACTTAGATTTTAACAATAAACTTGATACTTTAACTATAATTTAGTAATTGAAATAAGGAATAATCATATAATATTAGAATTTTTTGTTCAATATTAATTTATAAGATATGATAATACTAATAATATGTTATTTAACATGTTACATTCATAATTTATTATTTATCTATTTTGATTTACTCTAGGATATACTTTAAAATATATGTGAAATATTTTAAAATATTTTTTTAATATTTTAATAATATGAGCGGTCCAATCAGTTGACCCACTGATTGAACCAGCGACCTATTGACCCAGTCCCTTTACCTGAGTCGATGTCTAGGTCGGGTTTAATAACTATGCTTTTAATAGTACAATACGTCACATTTATTCTTAAAAAATACTTAAAATCTGAACAAAATGATTTCAGGTAGAAATTGACCATTTTAAAAAGAAAACAAAATTAGATAACTTAATAAAAGTGGTTTTAAGCTGATCCAATTTGAATATTTTTCAAACAATCTCATGATGGATTGATAAAAACCGTTTATTTCTTAAATGCACTGCCCCAAAATAAAAAAGAAAAAGAAAGAAGATTAATTTTGAGTGTATAACTTTCTTGGGTGCACTAGATGGGCTATAGTTTAGCATAAAATGGACCCATAGGAGACATCTAAGCTAGTTAACTTAGATACAACAGATCAAATTTTTTGCCAAACTTACTATAGCATAATAGTGAAGTGATGATGTGAGATTCATTTTAAGTTTTCAGTCCTTTTATCTGCATTAAGTTTCCTGTTATGGGGCCTTAGGCCCAATGAACAATTCTTGGGAAATAGCCCAAGAAACAATTGAGTAAGCATTAATCAACATCCCATAAACTTTTATTTTTGACATCTCTTTACAAGCCCATAAGTTTTGCATTTACTTCTAATAAGAAATTTCATACACAATCCTCATTTAACATGATGTTGTAATTGAACATATAGCTTAAATGTAAGAAACAGATAGATTAAATATATTTCTTTTCGGTGTAATTGAACATGTGGATTAAATTCACACACACATGCGCATACATACATATGTATGTACATCTATATGAATATATTTAAATTATCAAAATTAGTGTCTGAATAATATTACGTGTTTCTCTTCATAAGACTGATCATAGTTTCAAACCCCTCGTGAGTGAAGAGATGGGAGGTGAAGTGTTAGTAAGGTTGAAATTTCATTGACACAATGACCGGCTAACTTTGAAAGAAAATAAATTAAATCTTAGTTTTATTTTCTTTTTTAGTTGATAATTCAAAGTTAGATTCTACTAATTGTAACTTTCGATCGCAAAGCAGAATGTAAATTTGGAGCCTTTTTTCTTTTGGGTAAGACAAATCTTCTTTACCTATATTTCGTCTGACGATGTTGTTTCAATTAACTCACAGACGTGTTGGAATAAGACTGAGGAATAAACTCTGAAATATATATGCTTTAACTCCTTAACACACATACACCAATGAAAATGAGAGTTGTACTTACGTCCAACTGAACTCACTAACGGGTTAACTCGGATACCCACTAAACCCTTTCGTGAGAATTTTTTTTTTTTTTTTTACTTCAGTGATTTATTATTTGCAATTCTTATAAAAAGTAATAGCTATGCCTCTCTCACACCCATCGCGCACACATCCAAAACTACAGTACAAGGGATTTTAATATTCTTCACATCTTATCAGTTCTTTTTAAGCCAAATACATATAACTAATTAATGTTTGCATTTCTTCCAGAAAACTTACCTGTTGTATGGTCAACTTTTTAAAATATATATATATATATATTTTTTATTGTTTTATCAATAATAATTTTCAATTTCAATAACAAAATCTTTAGTTTTTGAATTGTTTTTATAATTTCATAATCAAACTTTAAAAGTCACATTTTCATTAAAAAAAATGAGTAAAATAATAAGTATTTAGGTTCCTTTATTTAAAATTTAGTTTTTTAATGAAAATATATAATAATTTTTTCATTTTCGATTGTTATTTTTACATTCATTAATTTTATTTTATTTTTATTTTCAAAACAAATAAATGAGAAGTCATGTGTTGTTAAGCTCTTTTAATAGATTTATGGTTAGTTCAATAAAGTTTTGATGTTGTCCGGTCCTTGTCCAGGGTCGAGATCCCGTGATTACGAGTTGAGGCTAAACACACTTCTCGATGTCTACGGATACTTAAAGGACAACCTCTTTGACAATTTATAAGCTTGTTTATACTATAATTATATAAAAATTGAGCCTTGCTTAAACATTTTACTTTTTTTTTAGCGCTCGAACTTTTTACTTTTAATGATGATGATGTTGGGTGAAAGATCAAGAAAAAAAGTATAAAAAAAATTAGATATATACGTGATTTGTTAAAATATCTATATTTTTTAAAAGTAATCATTAATATATTATCTATCAAAGAAATTATATGATCAAAACGACTTCAAATTCAAAATTACTTTTCCATCTAATGACGAGTCTCTTCTTATAAAAAGGAAACTTAAAAACAACCACCTTCTACATGCGAGTTACAAAATAGGAAAAAAATCTGATTAGAAATAAATAAAATAAAAAAAGATACACATTATCCTTTTTTTGAATTGTATCATGTCATCAATATGTGATAGATGTTAGCTTCGTTAGAAGTTTTGAAAAAAAAAATTAAATAAAAGATAAAAGAGAATAAAAGAAAAGAAAGTGTTAATTTATATATTGTTTGATAATTTATGAGAGAAAAATAAAAGAATGATATTATTTTTTGCTTGAATGATTAATGGGAGAGAAAAGAAAAGAAAAGTATAAAAAAAACTAGTACAAAAAAAAGTATAAAAAAGTTATACGAAAACTATACCATTCTTATTTTTTATGTCTAAAATTTAAAATTATTTCATTTATAGGTATTTTTTATATTTCAAGAATTCATTGAAACACTTTTTTTTCCGAATCTCATCACTTTTAGAGAAATTAGAAAAGTAGGCTAAAATTTTTAAACTTTCATTTAAGTTAAGATTCTCTTATTATTTTCTTTTCTTTTCATTAAAAACTTTCAAAATGAAATATTTAATTATTTATTCACCTGAATTTTTTTTTCTCATATTCAGAATATCAAAATTAACTGTAAAAATTTGTGTGAATTCATCAAGACCTTGGTGCAATGCCACGGCCCTTTTACACTATAATTATATACATAATATACTTAACAAAAGCCATTCCAATTAATATATATATATATATATATATATATATATTTGTTCAAGAAAGGGAAATGAGAGCGATGTTTGAACCACTTTAAACGCAAGCGAAATTAAATTATCTATTTTGCTAGAGAAATTGTTTAGACTTTAAACGCAACGGTTGGACTTGGACAAATCGCAAACTTGAGTTGTGGTGGGCCCATAATCGAAAATGACCGGTGCGTCCGTGTCTCATCCGATGTCTCCTCGAAGGCTTCTGTTCTAATCGCATCAACCGGAAAAACAAAAGCTGGAGGAAAAATGCCATTCCATGGCAGCTAACGTAATTTCATGCCGTGCATGTGGATACAATTGTAATTACACGTATCTGATATTTTAAAGACCCAGACCAATTCAGACGGGCGACGACTCAAGCAACATATCCAATTCGATTCCTTTTCTATTCTATCCGCCACGAGGACATCACGTGATCATTGGGTCTACCTCAACGATATTTCATCGCACTTTTAACCCGAGTTAGTCAACTAACGTGTGTGTTTGGTTATAAGCGGGGGCCTATATCCCCCAAAAAGCATTCTACATGGCCTCCCATCACGGAAAAAAGAAATCAAAATAAAATAAGGGAAAACTCTTTAATTCACTTTCAATACGACCATGAATATAAAGATGGTACCCATGTTGGAGGAGAACGAGTGTAATAAATTCTCAGAGTGGATATGGAAGTGGAATGTTAGTAGGAATTAAATTTCCTCATTTTAGCGATTTACTTTTTTGTACATGTATTTGTATTAATTAAATCTCATTTATATGATTGTTGTGTAATTATCCTGCTTGGGGGTGTAAAATGGGCTCGACCTGGTTGAGTACTGCACGAATACTTGACGGGTCATACAATGTCTAGGCTTGGCTTGTTGGTCGTGGCGGGCCTGCCCTTTCATCCTTTAGGCACAGCTCTGCACGAGCTCAGTTCAGGCATGTGCCTACTTCAACTCATGGTCTAAGCACAACCCATTAACGTAGTTACGGTACAACGTATTAAGGCCAGACTAAGTTAAGATTTTTTAAAACTATACTCGACATGATTTATAAATGGATTAGCTTAGCCAATCCTAACCCAATGGCATTAACAAGCCCCACTTTAATGTACCATCGGACCTGTTTTACACTTTTATATTATTTTTTCTTTAAAAAAGGATAAGAATTTTATAAATTAAATAAATAGTATAAAAGATAAAATACACATTAAAAAAAGCAGAAATTAAAACTATTCAAGCACCCAATCTTACAGAATTGTATATGATAAGTAATAGAGTACAAAATAACACAATTAGTTATATTTCTCTCAAATTGAGAATGAGGAATCATAAAAACATAATAAACAAATCATAACACATCTTGCATAAAAAAATACATAATATATTATTACAACTCTAATTTCACTAAATTTAAAATTACACAATACTTGATGAAAATTTAAAATCGAAGAGGCAACCCAATATCATAAAGATAATGTTTCTTTGTGAAGATTGGGGTCCAAAAAGTGCTCAAGTATTCAGGCAATTTTTCCTTAATTATGAAATATTCAAAGTTAAAGAGTGGAATCCAAGATGAAGTGGAAAAACTTGCACTTGTAACCAAACAAGGATTAACTAACCCTAGATTGGAAGGAGCGCAGTGCGCACCAGGATTAACTAACCCTAGTTGAACCCGACGGATGCATGATGCAGCTATATAACCAGGTTACGGGGTCGCTTCCTTTCTCGTGCTTGTTCGGAGGCGGGTTCACTCGGTCCCCCTCTTTTCTCTTCTGTCCTCTATCCCTTTTCTAGTGTTTCTGTTCCGAATCTGTCTATATCACTCTCCATGGCTGCAGGGGTTGAGTACAGATGCTTCGTCGGTGGGCTTGCCTGGGCCACCGATGACCAGTCACTCGAGAAGGCTTTCTCTCAATTTGGCGAAATCCTTGAATCGAAGGTCCGTTTCCGCCGCGTCGCAGAGATCGGATCCGAGATTCGGTTTTGTTGACCGCTTATCTGTTCTCTGTTACTCTGGTTTTTGTGTTGATCTGTTCTCTCTGTGTTAACTGTCTATATGTTACTTTAATTGATCTCATGAAACGGTACGTTCATCTTCTTCTTTTATCAAAAGACGAAGATCGATCGATTTTAAGTTTCAGTTGCATACATGTGTTTATTTTATGTGTTTTTGTTTAATGGATCTGATCAGTTCTGGTTGTTATGTGTATTTTGGTTCGATTTAGATCATCAATGATCGTGAAACTGGCAGATCGAGGGGTTTCGGATTCGTGACATTCAAGGATGAGCAGTCCATGAGAGACGCCATCGAGGGGATGAACGGGCAGGACCTTGACGGACGCAACATCACCGTCAACGAGGCCCAGTCCCGTGGTGGCGGCGGCGGCGGCGGAGGTGGTGGTGGCTTCCGAAGTGGTGGTGGAGGTGGACGTCGCGATGGCGGTGGATACAGCCGCGGTGGAGGCGGCGGTGGTTACGGCGGTGGTGGTGGTGGATACGGTGGCGGCGGCGGTGGCTATGGCGGTGGACGTGACCGTGGGTATGAAGGTGGATCACGCTACTCGAGGGGAGGTGGTGCTTCCGATGGCAACTGGAGGAACTAGGGTTTTGGGTTTGGGTAAAGGATTTGGTTATGCTTGTTTTCAGGGTTTTTGTTTGGGTCTGTTATGGTTGCAGTTCTATCTGGTTTCGATGTTACTTTACTTTTTTGACCGTTGGTTCGTTATGTTAGATTGGTATCGTCCTTGTGATTTATATAAAAATGCTTCAATGAATTTAGTAAATGTTTTTAGAGTAAAGTTTTGTTTCTGAATCATTTTATCTTTTCATTTCGAGGCTAATCATTTTATCATTTTTCTTTTGCTTTTTGTTGAGGCGATCTTATCTCCCCCCGCATAGATCAGGGGAAACAATATCGTAGTAGGTGGATGGTATCAACAAATTCGAGTAAACACGATCCCAGGGAGAGAACACTGATAATTTGTGATCTATATTGGAGATTCCATCGTCTAAAAGATGAAAAAATTTGTTTGGCTAGCCGTTTATAATTTAGTGTTTGTTTGTATAAGTTGAGAAAATGTGCCTAGTTGAGTTGGTATTTTTGATTAAATACCCTTGAGGTTGTGATTTTTAACAGTTTAAATTAATTATTAATAAATTATGTTACGAAAAAGTTCAATAGTTTTAACATCTTCTCCAACCTCCGAAGGTGGATTGAAGATAAGTCGAAATAAATAATTAATAAATTAAAAGAAAATTATTTTGAACTTGAAAAGAATTAGAGACTTTAGAGTATCTCCGATTAATTAAATTTCAGACTATTTTTAAATTTAATTAAATTCATATCAAATTGAACTTTACCTTTATTTAATTTTTACTCGTATGTCGGGCAAAATATTTTTCATCGTATCAGTCTTTTTAAAGAGTCGTATTTTGGAAAGAATCAAAAGGTATGGTTTTCTTTTGGAAACTGGACTGGTATGGTCACCTTACGTGTAATTGCTTTGGATACTGATCGACCACTCCTAGTCGCTTCGAACAACTGCAAATCGTAGCTCTGTCATCCGCTCCAAGCAGCTGCAACTCACATTTTTTTCTGTTGCAGCGTCTGAATACCACAAACACATGGGTTCGTCATAAATCGTATAGTTGGATATATGATGAGTCTATTAAAAGTTGGTTCTTCATAAATTGTTGTGTTATTTGCTTTGAAGACTGGTCATCCGTTTTTTTTTTTTTTTGTTTTAAAAAAGTACTTAAATTTTAAAATAAGTAGAAAATTGATTCAATTTAAAAAGTTTAAATAAAAGCATCGGAATTAAAAGATAAAAGAAAAAATTTGGATGAAAATTTAAATGATCATCAGAAAACTCTGTATCAAACGAAGTTTTAAATCAAAGTTAAATAAAAAACAATTTGGGATGGTTTAGAGTGTAGTTCTAATTAAATTAAGCACTAAAGGAAATTCTTATGGGTGAAAGGATAGAAAACAGATACAGCAGGCCTATTAATTTTTTTAGTTTCTTAATGTTCGGTATGATTAAAAATATTTATTTTATTAAAAATTACTCTGAACATTCTTTTAACCTAATTTAGTAATCCCATTTATTTTAATGTCATTTTCAATTCATGAAATGATTATTTTGTTATTGCATATCGATAAGACCTCGGTTCTTATGAAAAATTAAATTATATACAAAGGCAAAAACAAGAAAAAAAAAATTAGACGTGGACTAAAAAAATTTCTATTTGGGTAAAATTTTGAAGTGAAAAATAAAATAAATGATGGGTAGATATTGAATTGGGTCAAAAAATTTAGAGATAGGCTAAAATTCTGGGTAAAAAATAAGAGAAATAAAAAAAATAAAGATTGAATTCCGTTAAAAATTTGAAATAAATTAATTTAAAAAATAACAAAATTTTACATGTTTAAAAAATATTTTTTAAAATTTAGAGTAGGTGAAGAACCTTAGCTTAGATCACTGGTGCTACCGCCCTTAGTGTATGGTTCTAGTCACCGGCCCCCTCTCCGAAGTCTCCCAAAAAATAGCTGCATCTCGCTTGGTTTGTGATTCATTTGATTAGAACCTTGCACGTGAAATTATCAAGTTCCCACCCATTTCGAGCCCTAAGCTTAGGATGTTTATGACCACGCACCAAAAACTATGTTTTACCACTAGTTCTCCTGTTTTCTTCAACAAGAATTTCAGACCATGCCGAATAAAGAATTTTAAACTGTTGTGGGAGTCAATGAAAAGAAAAGTACTTGAATTTAATAATTATTATCTTTTTATTAAAATAAATTAGAGTTATATTACATAACGTGTATTATTATGTTAACATAGAATTTTAAATAAAAGAAAACACTATACCTTTAGCATTTTTTAAATTTTTTCCACATTGGCCTAGGTTATTATATTTTAGACTTCAACAATTCCCTAGCAACTACTTTAAAAAAAAACATGATTTTTTTTAATAGAATTTTTTATGCAATATAAATTTTGTTTGATAGATCTCAATTTTTAGAGTTCAAATATATATATATATATATATATATCTTTTTATAAAAATGGACTTATATATTGTAAATTTTTTTAATTTTGAAGTTTCAAAAATAAAAAGTGATGATGTGACAGGTTAGGTGCAAGTTTGGTAGAAAGAAGCTATTATTTTTATAAGTGCGAAAGGGGGATAATTTTGTCATTAAAAATAAAATGATGGTGCCACCTCATCAGTATTAGATTTTGGAGCACATAATTTAAAAACTAAGGACTTTTAGGGGTTAAAGTATTTTCTTTTAAATCTTAGCCTCTAAACACTTATTTTGAGGAACCTCCCACTAATTAATTCTAAATCTTATTAAAAAATAATTTATATATTACAAGTTATAGGATTTTAAAGTTTGAAAAAATGTTTTAGAAGTTACTCCTAAGTTTCACGCGTATAATAAAGTAAGTGGTATTTTCGTCTCTCAAAAAGTCATGAACTTAAAACTTTAAGTGTTTATGAGTAGATCTTAGAGTAAAAATGTCCAAATTGTGGACTTGAGATCAAAGCACATTTTTTTATATATTAAAAAACAAAATATCGTTGAAATGTTGTCTATAAGAACTTATTTTATATCGAAAATTATTTATACATAAAAAAACACTTGGTAATGAAAGTATGAGAAAAGTTAAAAATTAATAAATTTTCAATATCCTTTGTCTTTTAATTATAAGATGATTGGCTGATGAGTTGTTTTTTTTTATTTATTTTGTTGAATTAGACCACTCTCTCCATGGCTCTACTCCTATGATCATCTAACACAATGGTCCATAAACCACTGGAAAATCCATTTAGCTATACCACTCTATTTTTTCACTCATGAATTTTATTTGTCAATCAATCCACCACCATATTCGCTTCCCGGTATATTTGGGAAAACCCAACTCTCAAATCTTTTTTTTAATAACATTAATAAAATGTCTTAAAATATTATAAATTTTTCATGAACATCTTTGTCTACCCAGTAAACTATTTATAGTAACTTTTAGATCACCATCGACCTCAATATCAAGTCCATCCTGTACATCCAATCTTGATAACGCTCTTCGAAAAGTCGAGACTTCTAGTTGAGGAACTAAGAAATTCTCATCGAACTTACTGGACAATGCCCAACAAATATTACCATCCTCATTTCTCACAATAGCGCCTATACCATTTGAATTAATATGTTTTTTTTAGAACTATTAAAATTCAATTTCTTTTTACTGATTGGCGGAATCGATCTAACAAATTTCATCAATTTACCTCTATTCTACATGAATCGAATCTAATATGTTTCTTATATGTTGTATTGATTGCAAAAAAACTTCAAATATCAGTGATCACTTATCAATTCCATGCTTTGATTTTGTGACTTTGATTCTTTCATGAACCTTGGTGAGATGGTAGTGATGTCTTGATGTTTGGCGAATGCAAGGAGATTGAATAAGAAAGAGTAAATTATACTAATATTTTCTTGACAATTTTTTAGGTTTTTGAAATCTTATTAACAAATTATAAATATCCCTTTCAATTAATTTTTGTTTTAAGGATTTAATCTGGGAAACCATTCGATTTCTCATACTAGTGGAGCTGTAACCTATTTTGTATTGAGGAATCCATTTTGCCCCACTAGAAAAATTGCACTCCAAAGGAAGAGGCAAATGGAGAGCCAAATTTCATTAATGTGAAGCAAAATATGGGTCCTATGTTGGTGAGTCAGATTTGATAGCAATGATTAAAGTACAATAAAACTTTAGTGCAGAATGATAAAATACATTAAAATTTTGTTGGGAATAATAGAAATATATTAAAATATAAAAAATTGATCTCCATTTTGCCTTTCACTTAAGAGTATATTTTGGTGAAGAGATGAAAATGGTTGGCTCCCCATTTTGCCTCCATAGATGCTCTTAGTATATAATATCTACAATATACTCTCTTGTGAGTGCGTCCCCATCAATCTTTCACATTGGGTTGGGCTATCTCAAAGCTAGCCTTACCCAGCCCAAAAACAGGGTTGTGAAATGAATTACGATGGGACTTCATTTTGCACAAACCCAATTCTTATTTTTAAATAGGGTTGTAAACGAACTAAATTAATCGAGTTTGGTTCATAATTGATTTAATTAGATGTTGATTTGAAATTGATTTTTGAGATAATCAATTCAAATTTAAATGTATTTTTTTAAAATTCGTTAATTTATTGAGTTCGATTCAAACTAGACTTAATAAGCTAATAAGTATTTTAATATTAATAAAAAAAAAAAAGTTACAAAGTTCAAGTTACAATCAGCTTACATAAAGACTCATTTAAAACCGACTCAAGGCTTAGATAAGTTAAACTGAAATATAATTTGAAATTCGTTAATTTTAACAAATCATACTTGAGTAATTTGTTATTCGACTCTATTTTAAAGATGAATATTCTTGCTGAGAACATTAAGAGAATGTAAATGTTGAATGTGAGTCGGAAAAGATTGTCACTTTTACAACAACAAAAAAAAGAACGATGTGTGATTTCGATATTTGTGGAGGAAGATATTACCGATTTACTAAAGAGTGTTCTGGCTGCCTCCAACTACTCGTGGTGTAGACTGCATTTTTGTAGTCACTTTACAGTGAAACATGATTTCCTTCCGAGGGTTTTAGGTTGCACGCCATACATCATTGGAAAGGTCTACGAGTCTACTTTCTAGCAAAAAAAGTAATTCATAATTTTGACTCATGTGGAATGAGATATTGTTGTTTTACTAAAACGTGTTTGAGCTATCTTGGATATGGACATTCTTGAAAAAGTCACTTTATAGTGAAACCTGATTTCACTCCGAACATTCCATGTTGTACGCCATACATCATTGGAAAGGTTTGGGTCTGATTTTCAGCAAAAAAAAACAGTTTGTGATTTCAACTCATGTGGAAAGAGATATTGTCGTTTTACTAAAACGTGTTTAAGCTGTCTCGATAGAGACATTCTTGGAAATGTCACTTTACAATGAAACCTGATTTCACTTCGAAGGTTCCATACTACATGCCATATATTGTTGGAAAGTTCTATAAGTCTAATTTCTATATAAAAAAAGCGGTTTGTGATTTTGACTCATGTGGAAAAAGATATTGTCGTTTTACTAAAACATGTTTAAATTGTCTCGGACAGAGACATTCTTAAAGAGGTCACTTTACAATGAAACTTGATTTCACTTTGAAGGTTCCATGCTGCATGCCATATATCGTTGGAAAGGTCTACAAGTCTACTTTCTAAAAGAAGAACAAAAAAGTCAGTTCGTGATTTCGACTCCTGTAGAAGGAGATATTGTCGTTTTACTAAAACGGGTTTGAGTTGTCTCGCACAGAGGTATTCTTGAAAAGCTCACTTTATAGTGAAACTGATTTCATTTCGAAGGTTGCATGTTGTAAGTCATACATTGTTGAAAAAATCTACAGGTCTACTTTTCAACAAAAAATGAGGTTCATGATTTCGACTCCTATGGAAAGAGAAATTGTCATTTTACTAAAAACGTGTTTAAGCTATCTAAAACAGAGACACTCTTGGAAAGCTCACTTTACAGTGAAACTTGATTTCACTCCAAAGGTTCCAGGCTACATGCCATATATCGTTGGAAAGGAATACGAGCCTACTTTCTAGCAAAAAAGGCAATTCGTGATTTCGACTCCTATGAACTGAGATATTTCTGTTTTACTAAAACGTGTTAGAGTTGTCTCAGAAAAAGATATTCTTAGAAAGCTCGCTTTACAGTGAAACCTGATTTAATTCTGAAGGTTTCATGCTGCAAGTCATACATCATTTGAAAGGTTTACGAGTCTACTTTTTAGCTAAAATTGCAGTTTTTGATATTTCGACTTTTGTGGAAGGAGATATTACCGTTTTACTAAAACGTGTTTAAGCAATCTCAGATAGAGACACTCTTGGAAAACTCACTTTACAATAAAACCTGATTTCATTTCGAAGGTTTCATGCTGCACGTCATACATCGTTGGAGAGGTCTACGAGTCCACTTTCCAAAAAAAAGGCAGTTCATGACTTCGATATTTAGCTAGAGATAATATATGGCCTATTCTATGATGCATGCCATACTTTCCAAATCAAAGTCCTTTTTTCTGTTTTTTTTTGGCCAAATTGCTTACTTTACCATAAAACAGAGAATTGATCATTTTTGGAATGACAATTTTTTGATAAAGAATTTTTCAAAAAGGCTATACTTTTTTGGTTATGTATTCTTTTCTATATCTTTTTTTTTTTTTTTTTTTTATCAATGTTGGAGTATTACCACTTTCTTAATAACTAAAGATTATTTGATACATTGTTAAAAACATGTGTAATATTTTTTTTGTTAAAGGAATTCTTAAATTTCTCTGTTCTGGAACAGAGGATAGGCACATTTCTTTGCTCCGGTATAGAGAATATTCTCTATCTTAGTCTATGGACAAAGAATTTTTGACGAAAATTCTCTATCGAAAAACATAAATTTTTTTGGCAAAATTTCCTATAGAATATGAATTTTATTTTTTAAATCTCAATTTTTAGAGTCAAAATATATAATTTTTATGCAAAACAGACTTATATGTTGTAAGTTATTTAATTTTTGAAGTTTCAAAAACAAAAAAGTGATGACATGGCATCCTAGAAAATAAATGTTTGAAAACACTATGGGGGGTACATTATAACAGTGGGGCATGCAGGGTAAAGCGAGGGATACAGTGTAAAGTGGCTTCATACAAAAACCAAAATCATCATGTCTGCAACCAAAATCACTTTATTTTTCACCCACATTAGAACTAAATATAGGAAGTCCCCTTAAAACAAGTTATGAAAAAACAACAAGAGTGATGCAGTACAAAATGTATAAGTTCTTATTTCTGTGTTTTTACAAGGAATGGCATTTTTGTCAACAAAATTCTTAGGGACATTTTGAGTTAAGCTATTTTTAGTTGGATCTTATACTAATTAAATACTTTATAGGATACTTATGATTGAATCACCCAAAAAATAATCCAAAGAATCTAAAATTGTTCATAGTGTCAACACTTATAAGGCTTAATGGTGCAATTTTTGTATGTGGTTTTTCTTTTAACTAATAAAGAAGACACGACAAGAAACAAAAAGAAAAATCTTTTAAACATGAATGAGACTACAATGTTTAATCATGCTTCATAAGTTGGTGCTACTTACTGTGAAATTGGAATGATATCCAAACACCTCCTTGATTGATGATCAAGCTTTTCTTATTCAATCCCCCTGCATTCATCAAGCTTCAAGACATCATTACCATCTCACCAAGCTTCCTTAAAGAATCAAAGCATGGAATTGATAAATGTTCGCTAATATTTGCAATTTTTTACAAGCAGTACAACAAATAAGAACCTATAAGAAAATGAATTGCGAATTTGCAATAGCCTTTGTGAGTTTTACTCTTCCACTTCTTGCAATTACATAATCATTCAGGGTTGGAAATTGTTCAAAATTCTAACACATCAGTTTAGCACAAACTATTCATGCAGGTCCACTGTAAGCATCCTTAAGTAGTTTAATTCCACAGATGATAAACATTTATTTTCATCTGCAGCATGATATGACATTAATAGCAAGAGTCAATAGTATTACAGAATTAAAATCCCAAGATTCCAGCAATCAACATTCAACAAATCACAATCCCATATTTTTAGCTAGCTGACAGTTATACATTTTTATTTGTACAGCAAATCAATTTATTTTCTCATGTATAGAATTGCTTACTGTAAAGCTTATATATAAGCGTGTAACACATCAATAAAAATAAGAATCCTTTTTCTTCCAAATATCAGTTTCTTAACATGGTATTAGAGTTGCCACGACTCTAACCAGACCTGTGCACTCCTTCCATGGCTCCATCCTCAGAAGACTCTACAATTTCTTCTCCATCTGTTCTTCATCCATCCGATTCTCCCAGTCTAATCCTAATTTTCGGTCACCTCACCGACGACAATTTTTCCAAATGGCAACGTGCTCTTCGACCAAAGATATGGTCCTCACTTGGATCCTAAACACTCAAACCACCAGTAAACAATTCTCCAGACTACGCTCAATGGAGTAGGACCAAAGATATGGTCCTCACTTGGATCCTAAACACCATAACCCCCTCTCTAGCCAACTCCCTAGACTACAACAATGATCCCCGAGACGTTTGGCTCGATCTTGAGTCTCGATTTTGCCACGGCAACAACGCACAACTCTTTCACCTCAAACGAGAAATTTCAAATCTCCACCAAAACCAACTCTCAATTCTAGACTACTACAACAACATCAAACAGTTGTGGGATGAACTTGGAAATCTACAACCAACTACCGATGCACATACCTTAGAAAAAAGGGCTAAGGATGAGCATGTGTTTCAATTCCTTCTTGGACTCAATGACTCATTCACTGCCCTTCGCACCCAAATTCTTATCCATTGATCCACTTCCTCCCCTCAACAAAGTCTTTTCCATTCTATTCTAAGAAGAAAAACAGAGACTCTTACACGTCACTCGCCCCTCCTTAGAAAGCCTTTCCCTTGCTGCCCGATTCACCACCTCTGCAAAGCAACCCATCAAATGCTCTGAGTGCAGCAAAGAAGACCACCCACGACATCGGTGTTAGTGAATCATCGGCTACCCTTCCGGTAGGGAGCCTCGGCACCAAAATTCGAAACCTTCACTCCTTGGCAAGCCACCCACGGCGGCTCACTTTGCAGGTGCAACCACAAGCCCCATCCCGGGTCTATCATCGACCAATTACCAACAATTGATGAACCTCCTCCAACCTCAGTCCTCCTCCTCCACCGATCAATTCATGGGTAATCTCTCACCCCTACCGAATTTCTTTTTTGACCCACGACAACATTGGATCATCGACAGCGGTGCCACCGATCATATGAGTCACCGCCGATCTTTTTTCTCCGACCTCCGACAGCCAACAATGGCCAAATCGATCCACCTGCCTACGGGAGCCTCCACTCCCGTTCAAGGCATCGGGACAATTGTTTTATCTCAAACCCTAACAATCCGAAATGTCCTTTATGTCCCTGACTTTCAATTTAATCTCCTCTCTGTCCTTTCACTTACCACTTACTTATCTTGTGTTACTTTATTCTCATCCTTCAATTGTTTTTTTCAGGACTTTCAGTCGAAGAGCCTGATTGGAACTGGTGAAGTTTGCAATGGACTCTACATTTTCCGGCCACCACAAACTACTATTTTTTCTATTCAGAACATTGACAATAAGATCTTATGGCATTGCCGTTTAGGTCATCCTTCTAGTTTTACTATTCCTGAAATTTTTAATAGTCTATATATTATTTCTCATTGTGATACTTGTGCTCGTTCTAAGCACACTTTTACCTTTTCCCATACATGCAAATAAAAGTTTAATTCCTTTTCATCAGTTACATTGTGATATTTGGGGAGGTTATCACACAGTCTCTATTTGTGGAGCTCACTATTTTTTTGACTATTATTGATGATTTTTCGGGCATAACATGGATTTATTTAATGCGTTTTAAATCAGAAACTTTTAGTCACCTAATGCATTTTTTCGATCTTGTCCAAAATCAGTACCAATCCACCGTCAAAATTATTCGCACTGATAATGGTCTAGAATTTCTCTCAAACCCTCTCCAAAATTACTTTCACACTCATAACATCCTTCATGAACGTACCTATGTTGACACTCCTCAACAAAATGGTGTTGCAGAGCGTAAACATAGGCACCTCCTGAATGTCGTCGGAGTTTCCGTTTTCAGGCACATTTACCCCTCAAATTCTGGGGCGAATGTATTCTCACTGTTGCCTATCTCATCAATAGGACACCGAGTCGGTCTCTCCAGAATCAAACCCCTTTTCAAATTCTTCTCCACACTGCACCCACATACACTCATCTCCGTGTATTTGGATGTCTCTATTATGCTCAAACACTCTCTATTCACCGTGATAAATTTTCCCCCCGTGCATCCCGCTGCATCTTTATTGGTTATCCCAGTAACCGTAAAGCATACAAATTATACAATCTTGAAACTAACACTATTTTTTACTCACGTGATGTCACCTTTCATGAAAATCAATTTCCTTTCCAAGATTCCAGCACCTCTCCTCCTAGTCGTTCTTCTATTTCTATCTTACCTATCCCAAAAAATCCGTTACCCCCCTAATCCCCTCCAATCACACATTCCGACCCACCTCATTCCACTATTCCCTCACATCCCCATCATAACATCACTTGTCCTACTTACCTCTTAGATTATGTTTGTCCTACTATTCTCATTTTTTACATATTCATCTTTCATTCTTAACTGCTCTTACTGCATCTGTTGAGCCTACTTGCTATTCTGAAGCCAACCGCCACTCTCATTGGCATGAAGCTATGGTCTCTGAACTCTGTGCTCTTGAGGAAAACTCCACTTGGACTCTTGAATCTCTCCCTACTGAAAAAAAAACCCATTGGCTGCAAGTGGGTTTTCAAAACCAAACTCCGAGCAGACGGCACCATTGAACGCCACAAGGCTTGACTTGTAGCCAAAGGCTATACTTAGGTGGAAGGTATAAACTATCATGAAACTTTTGCTCCAGTGGCCAAAATGACAACCGTTCGTTGTGTTCTAACCGTTGCTGCCACTAAAAGTTGGACCATTCATTAAATGGATGTTCACAATGCCTTCTTACATGGTGAACTAAATGAGGAAGTTTACATGCAACCCCCACCGAGCTACTGTGTTAAGGGGGAGACACGCGTCTGTCGCCTTCGGAAGTCCCTCTATGGCCTCAAGCAAGCATCCCAAAATTGGTTTTTTAAACTAACCTCTGTTCTTCTTAGTGCAGGTTTTGTTTAGTCTCAGGCAGACCACTCTCTTTTTACCTTGCTCACTGCCACCAGTATCACCATTGTCTTAGTCTATGTTGACGACATCTTGATCGCCGGCAATGATCTCTCTCAAGTCAACCTCTTCAAGACTACCATCTCCAAGCACTTCAAAACCAAAGATCTTGGACCTCTCAAATACTTCCTTGGTCTTGAAGTCGCTCGCTCATCTTCAGGCATTTTTCTTAATCAGCGAAAATATGCCCTAGATATTCTTGCTGACAGTGGTCAACTTGGTTCTTGCCTTGCTTCTTTTCCCATGGCACAGAACCTCAAGCTCAACAACACTAATGGTGACCTACTTCCTGATCCAGCCCCTTATCGACGATTAGTTGGACGCCTCATCTACCTCACCATCACTCGACCCGACATCGTCTTTACAGTCAACATCCTTAGTCAATTCATGCATGCTCCCAGACTCCCTCACATGACCGCTGCCACTCACGTCCTCCGCTACATCAAAGGAACTCTCGGACAAGGCATTTTCTTCTCTTCTTCGAATGACCTTCATGTTCGTGCTTATACATATTCTGATTGGGCTAGTTATCCCACTACCAAGCGCTCTACCACTGGTTTCTTCATCACCCTCGGCTCCAATCCCGTTTCATGGCACACCAAGAAACAGACTACAGTCGCCCGTTCCTCTACTGAAGCAGAATACCGTGCCATGGCTGTAACAACCTATGAACTTGTTTGGTTACAGCAACTTCTCCGTGATCTCGGCATCTCCCACAAAGGTCCCATGGCGCTCTACTGTGGCAACCAATCTGCTCTCTATATTGCTCGCAATCCTGTTTTCCATGAACGCACCAAGCATATAAAGATCGACTGTCACATTGTCTGTGATAAACTACGCTCTGGTCTCCTTACCGCCGCACACTTACCTTCTTCTGAGCAACTTACTAACATCTTCACCAAAGCTTTGGGGAGTGATCTTTTTCACCATTTTTCACGCAAGTTGGGCATTCTGGATCTCCATGCACCAACTTGAGGGGGAGTATTACAGAATTAAAATCCCAAGATTCTAGCAAATCACAATCCCATATTTTTAGCTAGCTGATAGTTATACATTTTTATTTGTACAACAAATCAATTTATTTTCCCATGTATATAATTGCTTACTGTAAAGCTTATATATAGGCGTGTAACACATCAATAAAAATAAGAATCCTTTTTCTCCCAAATATCATTTTCTTAACAAATAGTGATCTACCATCATAAGTCAAACTACTGTAAGTTAAATTTAGTTATATTGTATTTCCTAATTCGATCACCAAGCTACTGACATAGTCAGAAGACTAGAAGTATCTCAAAAGAAAGTCCATCAACCAATTTGAGGATTTACATAAACTGGACACCACCACAACAACTACACCTTATCATCAATAAGATGCCGTTTCATGAATTATATGTTCTTTCAAACAATATTCTCAACAGTGATACAATGTTCCATCTGGTTCAGCTGACACCTCCTATCTACCTTGAATTTTAAGCTAAAAATGCTGAGAATGTCGCTTAGAAAGAACAAGAAGATTTACCAAAGTTATCTCTTTCCCAACCGAAGATAACAATATTAAACATATTAATACTCTGTTTCACACAGTTTTTATATAACATAGAACAAATTAACAATGGCTTCATTTGTTTCAAAATATAGATTTCCCGGAAAACTCCCAATTCTCAACATTTTGACATTTTATGCAGTTAGATTATGTGCCACAACATTGATAAAACCAAGTATACAATATGAAAAATATGAACCCTCTGTATCACACAGTTTTATAAATATAAGAATGTCATCATAATTTGTTTCAGATTATAGATCCCTGGAAAGCACCCAGATCTCAAGATTTCATGTGTGCCTAGATGACATAAAAATACTTATAGAATATTGTTATGCTTAGAGATAAATTATGTTGCAAACACCCTGAGGAGCGTTCCATAACTATCTGTGAAGGGCAGACTGCCTGTCACATTTCATATTTTCATTAGTTGAAACCTAAATATTGTTAAGCACTGGGATTCAATACCAAATTCACTGTGGTAATAATGCTTAACATTTTTTAAGTGCATAGCATGTGACATCCATCAGAGAGATGAGGCAAGGGCAAGTATTTGGAACCAAATTCTGTCTTTTGTTGAATTTGTTTACTGTTTCCTCAATGGATCCAAATTGGGTTATAAAATAATTTTGAACTTTTAATTAATAACCTCAAATTTGAATCTGGGAATCAAGAAATGGTGTTTGAAGAGTAGCAATTGCTTTATATTTCTCTAAGATAATGACAGGACCTTGTTTTCTTCACTATAAAATATAACTCAGTTTCTGGTAAATAATGAGAACTCATCTCTTCAGAGTAGCAAAATTTTTTACCATAATTAGGATAGAAAAAGTTAGTCAAGAAACAAAGAGAAATATATGGAAAAAATAATAATATCTAAACTGTTTTCATATGATGCCGTCAATTCAGCCATCAAAAGATAAAAGTAAAAAATCTCCATTTCTTAATCATGCATGAACATCAATTACAATCAAATACTTTTTTCTTGACCTAGTTTTCACCCATAAAATGGTTTCACTTGACCTCCTGTCAACCTTTTCCACTATTGCCAGTGCAACTAAAGCTACAAGAGTGAGTGTGCATGCAGAGTTTCTCTCCCTGGAAGAATTTTATAACGTACCACGAGGCAAAAGAGAAAAGGCATTGACTTTACACAGCACTTTTCAGAGAAAGACAACAAAAACAGCATGAGAATAGGATCATCCATACCCCACAATATCTTGGTGTCATCTCACTGAATCTTCTAATGTTGGTACCTGGAGGACCGGTATAAGTGTATATTAGTTTTAATACACTTTGAAGATTTTAATGATTTTTGTCCTAATCCTAGCCTAAGTCTAGTTCTGTAACCCCAACACGATCTTTCAACAACTTGAATACTTGATGTTAGAACTTCAGTGGCACAGCCAAAAAAGATTGTTGATTAGTGATGTACAATACTGTTCCATCCATATACTATCCTTGATATTATTTTGCTTTTCTTGCATGAATCGTGTCCAATTGAGCATCAGATCTTATCATGTAAGCCACATATGAGTAATCAACTTAGCAGGAAGATCCATATGGTTTCAATTTTTTTCTTGTCGTGTATGAAAATAGATCCATACAGCAAAATTCTACTTATCAACCCCGAAAGAGATTGAATGATTCTCATTCACAGGAAAGGGATGTACCCCTGCTTATTGCCCACTAAATACAACGTTTAAGAGATCATTCCCTTCCTTCATGCAACTAAATCCAGCAATTAAAAAGTTCAATTTCCAAATTGCTCCTTTTTGTTCAAAGATTACCTGTAAAAGCAGCTGGCATGATTTTGCATGCCAATGCAGGTCCAGTTTTGGCTGGTGGACTTCTTTGCCCTGCACATGAAAGTTCAGATTCCTGGGTCTCTAGTCTGTAACAGATGAAGGGCTATTTACCAGGCAAAGAAAATCACATATCAAACGACTTAATCCATTTGAACTCATTAGGAAATTACTCATGCCAAGTCCCCTTTGGAACTTACCAAATAATCCATAAGCAAACTAATGCCCTTGGACCATAAAGAGTCCAATGTAACCCAACTTCGAAGGAGGACCGCCAATTGAAGGAAGTGCTCAGAGAGAGAAGAATCCACAGGTGTTACTTTCTACACGAGAGAGACCGGATGATAAGGATTCCAGATACCAGTAAGAAGGTGCATCTCAAATCTCAAGGCTCACTGTCTTTTTATGTAAAGATTCCTAGAAAGTTGCGGGAAGTAATTTTCAACTAATGATCACTGCCAGCCCCATTAGCATGTGGTCGATATCCCATGAATATGACTTGTGCAAATTGATTATAGGGGCCACAACTTCCAATTTTTTCAAATTTGCCGTAGTTTACCTAACAAGCATGGTAAGAATTGGTGTTTGAAGAGAGATCTTCATCTAGCAACAGATATCTAAGATTGTGAGGAAGAAATTGGCAGAAAGACATGAAAACCAGTGAAGAAGAATTTCATCCGTGTTCATGAATGAAACTTCCGCAATATATTGTTCCTTTTTGCATGCTTAACCAAGTTACAAGATTCTAAACCAGTGGCACTATCAAGATTTGTAAGAAAGCATCATCATTTCCTTCCCCTATTTCAGCAGTCTCCTCTATGCTCCTGTTCTACTAATTTTTAATCAACTCATCTTTAAGAGTTAGTTTTGTGGATTCTAAAAATGAATGGACTCAACAGGAGTCCACTTGCAATATTTTAGCCAACATAGGTCCATTGGATGGGGCTACTCTAGGCCACTTGCAGACTAAAGCCATATGGTATCGCACCGCCAACTTCCGAAAGCTGATACCTTAAGATTTCAATATCATTCTATACAGATATTTAGGTTCACTCAAGAAATTGTCCTTCTGCTGAGATACTATACCTTAACGGAGCACATAATGAAATATGAATATGGTTATCCACTCTACAGGCATTGTATGGATTTGTTAGCCCATGGGCAAGTTAAGCAGACAACTATGCACTTTGGATGGCATGTATTATCATATGAATTTATTACTCAAGTTCATAAAACAAATAGCACAGATATTGCAATTAGGTAGCAGACAATGAAAGGGATTATTGCAATCTTCATGTATCTAACTTAAGATAGACTCTGTTTTCTGCTGAATCAAGCCTATCATCTATTGCAACCAATTGCAAGGCTAAAAAATGTATTTTGATATACTACAAAAACCTATAGGCTATAACATTATATGAAATGGAGAGGAGTAATTATCCTAAAACTATCCAAAATTCACGGAGAAATTATTTACCATGATTCTCAGGAAATTCTAAAATTTTCTGATGTGGAGTGATGGCCTCACTCGATAATTTCTCACGGGCGAAAGCAAAAGATGCTTTTCTTAAACTGTGTATTAGCAGCCACAATTAACAAGAGGAGGAACAAGGCTCGGTCAAAAGACATGAACACTGTATCTTCTGATATAATCTCTGAAATGAGGCCTCTGATAGAGATTCTATGGCAATTGGCAAACATCAGAAGGAGAGGAAGGTAAAATAACCCAAGTGGACCAAATGAACCCTTACAGCCGGGCCAAAAAAAGATTCTATTACATGATTACATTTCAGTTGCCCATGACGGACCTGATATCAGCAAATATATGATTATAGATCTTCACCACAAACATGTAAAAAGGTAAAAGATATATGGGAAATCCAAGCTCAAGCCATATGTTCATCCAATAGAAGTAAAACTTCAAATCACTTTCCATTTTACTTGATAAATGACCAAAGGTGGCTATCGAAAGCTCTGGTTTCTACCCTCTAACGAGTTAAAATTAAAGAACAATAATGCCGAAGGCCAATGTTTGTGCCTCCAACGCACCATCCTGAAGCAACAGCTAACAACAAAGAAACAAATCATCCACAGTTTAGCTTGTTATGGTGCTATCGTATTTTGTTTTTCTTGATACATCCTTCGCGTCTGTTTGACACATGAAAGGACTGCATTCTCTGTTATCATTAAAAAGATTATTCAACATTATTACTTAGTACCCATTTTCTTTGAATATTATAAAATATGATTAGTGGCCTACCGCCCTGAATGTCACAATATTCTGACGAGTTATCAAAAATGAAAGACATTTTTTTTTTCTTTTTTCATCACATTGGTATTGATTTTCTATGACTGAATTGAGACAATTCCAAAAAAAAAAAAATCAAATATAGAATCAATTATGTCAAATATGAGGTCGAGCTGCCTTAATTCTAATTACAGTAAAGACTAGTAACTGGGTCTTCATTGAACTTGGATGCTATCATATTTTATACATATTTAGAATTTAGAAATATAAAAAAATTAGTAATCGTCTTTGATGGTAGCACAGCACAAAATCATTCTTGGATAATGGATAGAACAGAGTCTTCTGATGCTCAAGTGATCGAACACCATTCAGCGAGAGAACGAAGTGCACCTGCTAGCACTCCTCTTGCTAAAAAACAGAGGATTCAGGATAGGGTCCCGACTGGTAAGGAGTAGGTAACACGTGTTGATCTTTTCTTGGAGAAAAACATAACATAATCATTGTACGGAATCAGCTGGCCAGCTAGGAAGCTTGGAATGTTGTTCAGGACAAAGTACGCGTATAAGATCACCCTAATGAAGAGAGCATAAAGGCTATCTTGGCTCTGTACTCTTACGCGAGTATTTGATTGTGGCACCCTCGTGAAAAACAGGGAGGGATATGGTGAACAAAATTGTTACAGACTGAGATATTCTATGGAGATCTTTTTCTCTGGTACCTTGCCTATCCCCTATCACTCATTGAAATTACCTAATTACCGAATAGTTAGGCAACCCTAATAAACCAAACCAAATGAACAAAAGAAGGAATACCAAAACTCGAGGAAGTTTCTTTTGTGGATTTGTTACTTATAGCATCTACTGTGGGTTTTTTAAGTGGGTCTCCTAAAGTAAAAACCACATGCTTATAAGCTAATAAACTACTTGATATGATATCTCTATATGAGGTAAAGAAAAGGACTTAATCTTTTCTAAGATAATACTTAGCTCTAAATAGGAAAATTTACCACTATTTCTCATGTATGTGAAGCCCAGACTATAATGTGACTTTTTTTTTTTTGAACTAAGAATAAAATAAAGTGTATTGTATGCGTGATAAGTTGTGGCGCAGACACATCGCTCCGTAAAAAGAGGTTACTCTTAATTTGGAGATAAATATTGTCTTTCTTTTTTCTTTCTTTCTTTTTGTATAATAATTCGAAGTGAAATTTTAAAAAGTTCTTCAAGATGCTGTTTTGCTCGCCTTCTACCTTAGGTTATTCTTTGTCCTGTTTCATTTGTGGTTCTCAATGAAACAAATCATAAAAATTCTACAACTTTTGCAATTCACCCCCTTACTCCCAAGCTTATAAAGAGCAGCCATTCCCACCTCTTTGCACATATCAGACCTTGACTGAGTTTCTCTGTTGACTCTCGTCATCCTTTTCGCTATTCTTTGCCTTTCAGCTATTCCAATCTACCTCTCCTTTTCACCTAGAATCAACAAATCTTCTAGACCATTCTATATAGTGATTCTTACTGTAGTGTTGCCTTCTCTCCCCTATTATACTTTTCTGAACCCGCAGTAAAATCTCAGTCATAGAAATGGCATCCATGTCCTCACGTGGCTCTGGCTCTTGGACTGCCAAGCAGAACAAAGCCTTTGAGAAAGCTCTGGCTCTGTATGACAAGGACACACCCGACCGTTGGCACAATGTGGCCAAGGCCGTTGGTGGGAAAACTGTAGAGGAAGTGAAGAGGCATTACGAAATCCTCGTGGAGGATATCAAGCACATCGAGGAGGGCCTAGTGCCCTTCCCCAACTACGGGACCACTGGAGGGAGTAGCCAGGGAAACGTCAATGATGAGGAAAAGAGGTAGTATAAATATAAGTCCCTAACCTAGTAGAACAAAGTGACCCAAGTAGGTATAGGCCGTATAGCTATCACCTTCTATATTAATTTCATGCTCCCATATCAACTTCTTAACGTACCACGTTGTCTTTGTGCCTGAAACCATAACCAGTCAATACAAACAAATTTTTTTTTCTTCTGTCAAATACAATAAGGATCTGTTGATTTGTTAGCCACAATCATAGGTGGCTAAAGCTACAAAAAAATGTTGATAATCAAGTTTTCCTTCACATGAGTTTTCTTTTACCTAACTAGTCGGGATAGGGTCACCCTCATCTTCCCCACTGAAACTCAATAAAGCTTTGTCCCAACCATTTGAATTCAGATTTTACAACTTCTGCTTTGAGCTGCGGCGAAGAAACACTCAATTCACAGATTATATATCCTCATAAACACTAGTTTTACACAGTGGAAAACATAATACAGCCATCCGACAAATAAAAAATGTCCATTAAGAAGCTGTTGACTTTCAGTCTTCTAATTTACGCGCCTATGGGGCTGACCCAGAGTTGCACTTTTGACGTGACTTCAACAATATTGATGTTAACTATTTTTTATGTATTCAAGAAATATTTACTTTTTCTTGTTCATTTATTCTTGTAATTTATCTATGCACCCAACATTCTTCATTAATCTTACCATCGAAGATTACAGTACAAATATCATTATAATATGATATAATCAAATGATATTCTCATATAGTAATGATTTTAGTTACTTAGGTTTTCTCTTTCTCGTATGCAGGATGAAAAATCTAAAGCTCCGGTGAAGTACGACCTCGAAGTAGCGACAATAAGGATGCATTACTCTTCTCATCGAAGATCAGATGCAAATAGTAATTCGAGAGTCCCAACCAGTGTTTCTTCGTTCTATTACTCGTTGTTTTCGTTCTAGGCGTCCTCTATTTAGTTTATGTTGCTTTGTATTCTGTGTTTGTTGTTTTAGGGAAATAATTATGAAGCTCTATGGTTTGTAACTTTGCATTCCCTTTTATGTTCAGTGAAATGCATTCTATTTCAATGAAATATGAATGCTGTGTGTTTTCGTTGACAGGTTTCTTATTCTCGAGCAATTCGCAGATGAAAATTGAAATCGAAATCGAAATCGAAATTCAAGGGATAAACAGAGAATCAAAGCGAAATACAAATATGTAATTTAGGGTTTGAAGATTTCTGACCTTGACAATCAACGTTTACACCTCTAAAACCTCCTGAATCGTGAGAAAATCTAAGCTTAACGAGACCAAGGAAAAAGTAGATAGAAGTTGAGAGAGAGAGAGAGAGAGAGAGAGTACGGTGGGTGAGAAAAAAGCAGAAGCAAAGTGAAAAGGCGGGAATTATTTTCTTTAAAAAAAATTAACCCAAAAAAAAACAGAAAAATCAACTTGTTTGATTACATGACATGAGAATTGCCATTATCAGTCACACGGAATAGGTACCAGTAATTCATGCCTTTGTATTACATGCATCTATGAAATGCACGAATTAATTAAGTCGCGATTGATTAATCATAGCATTTCATTTTATTATATTTTAGAATTTATTTTTTTAATATTTTTTTTATAATTTTAGGCCTTTTTTTTTTAATATTTTTTACAACTCGTGAGATATGAATGTGACTAGTAGAATCAAAATTTTAAATCGATAATACAAACTATAATTAAGTGTGTATTTAACTTTTTGAAAATCAAAAATAATTTAAGGGAATCTATTTTTTTATTTACAGAGAATTAGTAAAAATTGAATCATCCAAACAGCTTTTCTAAAATTTTGTAGAACTAATAAAAAAGATGCATTTATAAGGGTGGAGTTATGATAGCTTGGGTTTGAAAAAAACAACATAAATCATATGTATGCTTTGCAGTTGAAAGCTTCGATATGTATTATTATCTTATTTTTAAAAAATTTAAGTTTTTAAAGTAATTAGTGATCTAACATAACATGGTATTAGAATCTTAGATGTGAGGAGTTCTTAAGTTTAAGTCTCTCTATTTACATTTATTCTCTATTTGAATTTGCAATCTATTTTATTTTGTATTTGTCTATTATTTAAAGTAATTAGTGATCTAACAGCAACCTCTGTTGTTATTTCATGAAACGTTTTCTTAAATCCTATTCCAACTGCAATAAATGAATCACTGAAAATAATTTTTTTTTTTAACAATATTATAAGTTATGAAAAGAAATGCACTTATCAAATTAAAGTAATCTCAGGTAGTCCAACGAGAGATGCGATGATTCAAATATTAAATGTAGATTAGTGTTATGTATCTCTAAATTTTATTTTTATTTATATTTTCAATGTGATGTATTATGTATTGATTTTTAAAAAAATAATAATGTTATTGTAAGTTCGAGTACATATGAGACTAATATTTTTTAACCATTGAATGATCTGAAAATTAGAGATAAAATTATTGAGATAAATAAAAACTCAATTTCTAAATTATTCAAATGTTAAAACATCATATCTCATATGCAATCGAATTTATAGTAACATTATTCTTTAAAAAAATTACAACATTAGACTAAAGAAAGAAATGTTGCGGGATAAGTGAGTATCTTGCAATAAGAAAGACAATTAGAGCAAGAACCCCCAATTGCTTCAAGGGCTGCACTCTATTCCTATTATGCTAGAATTCTCTCTCAAAACATTTTAATTATTAAAGAGGTTAAATTTTCTATCATATCTTTTATAAATAAAATAAAAGGCATAAAATATAGTTTGATCTTTTGGAATTTTGCTTTGAGCATTTCTAACCGTGACTCAAATTTAAATATTTTCTAAATGAATGACTCAAATTCAAATTCAAATTATTGTTTAAAATTAAGTTCAAAACGTTTGCGAAAAGATGATAATTTTTTGGAAAAAGGTAGTAATTTTTAAAATAGATTAGAGTAAAAGCTAGTAGTTCGTGAGATAAAGTGATACACAAAAATTTTGTTTAGATTTTTAAGGAAGAGAGAAGAAAATAATTGAAAAAATATGAACATTTTTAATGAGTTTTTAAAATGACAAATATTACTCTTAAATGTTCGTGTTAAAAATTAAGATTATTGTAATAGAATAGATTTAAATGTTAAATAATTTATACATATTTTTTTTCTCTCCTACCAATTATTCAAACTAGAGATAATTTTTTTTGCTTCACATTTTTCTCCTGAATATTCAAACAAAGTTAGAGCAAACACTTTCTTTTCTTCTCCCTTCTATTCTAAATTATCATTTCTTTTCTTTTCTTTTCAAAACTTTCAAACAGGCTTCAAATTATTACTCAAAATCAAGGGATCTTTTGGAATTTTACTTCCTATAACAGGGATAATATCATAATTATATAAGAGTACTGAATCTCTAGTGTTTTTGCCATGCTCAGCTCCATTTGGACCATACCAGTGAGGACTGCAGTCTCTGGTAGACTGGTAGTGCTCTTCCCAATTAGAAAGCTTGGCAAGCATCACCTCATTCACCCACCTACTCACGCAAAATTCTTGCAACGACCGGATCTATAAACTCGATCTATAATATCATATTATTTGAACATAATATATATTTAACTTTTAAAAGGCATAAAAATAACATCTATCGACATGACAAGATGTCACTAGTTAAATTCACGAATCAATCAATGAACAGTTGATGCAAGAACTTCTCATTCATACTCAAGAATGAAAGGACAGGCATTGCAATTTGCAACTTTTTGTTTTCAAGTACAATGATCTTTGAGAATTACATCCACAAAAATTAAAGCAAATAATCAAGCCTCACAAATAACATTACCCTGTCTTGGTCTGCACCTGACACAGATGGTTCTCGTGTGTTTCTTTTTTTTAGGGTAATAATAAGAAATTCAAATATCATAATCATAATTTTGCTCACCAATTTGCCATGATTTTCTGGCATATTGTTTTCATCTAGTTTTGAATTTTTCTTAGGCAAGGCCTTAGCTAATTCCAGAATCATAGGTAAATACTGAATTATATCGCTATTACATATTTAAATTAGGTTCCATTTCATTTATTTACCACTAAGTCAAGGCAATTAAAGAAAAGTTAAGAGGATGATTCCCTGCCTCCTTTGGCCAAGTAAATTTTTTTTAAGGCCTAACTGATTGTTAAGGTCGATAATTTTAATCCCTATTAATCCCCTCCACACTATGGCATTCACTAGTGCATCCAAATATATTTGACACTGGTGGAAAGAATCAAATTTGTTTGGCACCCATCCCACTGAACATTTTTACTTAAAATCACATCTAAATTAAGTCATTCATTCCACACCAACATCACAGAATTCTGATGTCATATTTGATTCAATAAATAACTGAGACCATAACTCCAAAACTGAAGAACCTGTAAAAACTTAACTCTGCCAATAGAGAAACCCTTCTATCTGGAAATCCAGCTTTAGAAAATTTAGATACCCTCTACACTCACTTGTCTAAGAAGATCAAATAACTGCCACAACAAAATCCTAATGGTTTTACATGCCATGAACTGTCATGTCATTCATTCATAAGTCATCGACTAGGACATGATTCTAATAATTAGTCATCAAGCAACTAGTCTGATACCGTTGTTTGAAGCGGCAAAGAACTTTCAACTTCCTGGGATTCGGAACTCCTTTCTGCAACAATTTTTGACATTCCAAACATCTGAAAATATACCCAAAATATTCAATGAGCACTAAGAGACTCTGCAGTCAAGCAAAAGTTTGTGGATGACATCAAAGCTGAAACCTAACCTTTTGGATGGTCTTCTTGAAGCAAGTTTTGTGTTCATCCATGGAAGCATGAATAAACTCATCAATGTGATCCTTCACATCCTCCAAGAAAGTGGCTTCTTCTGACTTCTTCTTTCGACAAGATGTGGTGGCTGGATTTGCAGCAGCAGCCGATGGTACCTTTTCAGGTTGACTCTTTTCTGTTGCCATTCTCAGTAAACCCTGATAAAGTTATCATATTACCAGCACAGTAATTTTTCAATAGACACATCACCAGCATTCTAATAATAGAAGAGTTTGATTGTATGACAACAATAGTTTTCTTTAACATAGACCAATCACTCTTAAGTTATCTAATGCCACGTCAAAGTAAAGCAATTGTGTCAAATAATCCCATCATAAGGCAGGAAAGAAAACTTTTAACAAAGCAGGAAATCAATACTCTTAAATTAATAACTTAAAAAATTACATACATAACTTAAAATTATTCAGAACACAAAGGGAAAAAATTAAGCTGTAGGAAGTTGGTCCCTCTGCAATTCTTTCTTTTTCTTTTTTATTAAGAAAAAAAAACGAGTAAGTTCTCCTCGGGAATGTTGAAATAAACATCACGACTCATCAACTTTGTCTAGATGAAATGGTTACAAGACAGACACAACCAACTAGATGCATTCGCTTTCAGATGGTTTCTACTTATCCAACAGCAACAACCAAATGTGTGAGCACACACACACCAACAGAGAAACACACAGCTAGTTGCAATACTTTTCAACAAGAGATCACAGGACTACCAAGGAACTAATCCAAGAGAAAAAGGAGGGGGGGGGGGGGCACCTTCAACAACAATCTTATATAAATGTTTATAGCAGCCTTATGGCATAGCAGTTATTCAAATACCAATATGGCTTTCTTTAACAATTAGGCAATGGAAGAAAAATGCAGGCTTACATTGAAAAAAACCACTAAACCAAAACTACATTAACATGTATAAGAAATCCTGCCCTAGTGTAACACATACTAAAAAAGCAATGCACTTTCATTATGGCCTAGAGCTCTAAACTCTTATCACGCTGAATCATTTTAAAATTTCTCTCTTTCATTCACAAAACCATTGTGATAATCCACTCCAATGAACTTCATCCAACTTGAAACCCAACAAGAAGAACATATAAACCAATGATTTAAAACATAAACCATTCATTAACCACAAAAGAGACCAATTAGGGCTCAAGTGGTTCATCCACGGTGTAAACCGAAATAGAATCATGTCACAGAATTGAAATAAATTTCTTAAATTTGCTAAAACTTTTTTTAACACTACCCTAACAACTCTTAATAATCAACAATGTTAAAAAGCTTTATTTATTTTAAAAAAATTTAAGAGCTTGAAAGGATGAATAGACAAACCCTTGTTTAAACATATATATCAGAAAATGAACACATATATGTGCACACATATATTTTGAAAGGATATTTTTCCCCCATTAGAAAACATATTCAAGAACTGAACGCTCCATAAACAAAGCCAGAATTACTACCTCCTACTTCTGCAATATTCACAAAGCAAAATATCACAAGGAACAATTCTAGTCCTTTGTATGCTCAATTTTGTATAGTAAAAATACCCTTTTTCAACACCTAGTAACCTACTATTGTAATTTTAAGAATGAAAAAAAGTAAAGAAAGATAGAAAGATTTAAGAGTTGGCAGTGCTCAAGGGTTTTGAAACAAGTATATTAAGCCTAGTGACAGCCTAGTTGGTCCTGAGAGAAACAAACCAAAATTGTTGATTTGTAAGGTAAGTCACACAATCCGTCTGCTTACAGTGCCACATCAGAGCTTGGTGTGCTTGAATGTAGCCCTGATCCGTCATTCACTTTTTATGAATCCATAGAATCAAACTTATCAAAAAAAGAAGAAGAAGAGAATCCATGGAATCAAACTTATAATTTGCAGACTTGAATTTTTTTTTTTTTCAGCTAAAGCCAGATCGTCATTGATTTGAGGTTTTTACGGTGTCAAATTATGATCCCGTGTTTCATAACTTGAATGTATATTTCTTATATATTTCAGATCTTGTATTAAGAGGGATTTTGTTCTCTCAAGATATGAAGAGGCAGGAGGAGGAAGAAAATGGAATAGGGTTACCAGTTGTCAGATATTTCTTCTCCAACTATAGGTGCTCCTACATTAGTTCTCCTCTCTGCCCAGCTCTTTACCACCATTTTCATCGAGTGTCGTTGTTCCCCCACAACAACTGGTTGAACTACAGTGATATTTGTTAACTGTCATTTATTCACATAAAACCCTTGTTATGTTTATACTTTCACATTGTCCTTGGCATCCTAACATAAAAATTTAATGTTTGCCACCAATAATTAATTGATTTTTTTTTTCATGCAGCCTTGGAATAATGTGTTGGTTTCACATTGCTAACAATCCAAAAAAAAAGAAAAAAAGACTTAAATCAGACATCATGTCATAAGACTATAAGAGTTCCAAACCTAATTAAATATAACTGAACTTAGATAATCTAAAAAATCTCAAATATCAATTATAAATCAATTCGTGCCACTTTGTGATCATAGAATGATAACTGAAACACTTTTGGAGAATAGACCATATTCACACATCATTCATCAATCAGTCATTAATATAATGTAAAACTGGAGTAATTAAGCATAATGAAACCACAAGTTTTATATCTTTGTAATTGCACACTAAATGCTTGATCAAATGTCGCAGAGGGGGCAATCACCAAAATACTAACATGAATACATAACACCCGTATGCCACCCAAGAAAAATACTCAGAAAATCGACAAAAGAGGCAGTGGTTTGCAGGTATAAACAACCAACATAAATCAATAACGTCGAACAGATAAAAAAAATTTCTTCTTTTCATTGCAGTTTTAAACCCCTAAATCGTATAATTTCTTCCCCCATGAAAAAAACTGATAATTACCTCAAAATATGTCATTGAATAGATCGAAATAAGAATATGATATGATCAGAATCCAATGCCCAACAACGGATACATAATTAGAATTAAGAAATATTTAGAAATCGATTACAATGAAACAAAAATAAGTAATTCAGATAAATAAGAGAAATACCTCGATCCGATTACTGCTGGTGAAGAAAGAGATTGAAAAGAAATTGATAGGCTTTTCGTCGTCCTTGTTCTTTGAGCCAATATTTATACTTCGAGTTGGAGTCGAATTTTTGTATCCAATCTCCTTCACTTTGTTGTGAAATAAAACGACCTGCGATGATTTGTGAAGTGGTCAAAATGATTTAGAGGCAGCAAACTTTGCAACGTGGCAGAACGTTATTGGATTTTAGCACGAATCATCAAAGTGAGACTAAAATACACCAATCAGACCATGACACGTTTGGAGGCTCTTGTGGACGTGGCACATATTATGTTTACCCTCTACCTTGTGGAGCAAGTTGGGAGCAACGACGTGAACAGCTTGGCGACTTTGTTAGAAAACTTCTTTGGATAACAAATTCGACGTCGTTCCAAATTTATGTTGTTTGGCCAAATTCATTTTAAGTTTTTAGAAAGTAGGGTTATAGCGCTAAAGTCCAGTGGTATAATTGTTTATTTTTTATATAAAATATGTGATTTTATTTTTTGGTTATTAAAAATTAATGAGATATTATAATTAATTCATTCAATAATTATATGTATCAATCAATCAACACAATTCAACTAAAATTAAGAATGTAACTATCATTGGCCTGACCCTATTCTAAATTTTTTAAAATATCTTTTTATTCATATAATATTTCGTCATTCTTAAATTAGTTCATTCAAAAATGTTAGTCAAATTCAATTTTTATCTACTGTTTCTCTCATTTATCACCTAAAATCTTAACTAACACCTAATTTTTTTTAGGCCCAATTCAATATTTATTCAACATTTCTTTCATTTTTATTCCAAAATTTTAACCTAATTCAAAATTTCAACTAAAAATTTTTTCAAAAATTTTCTAGTGCCCCTCTAATTTTTTTCCTATTTTCGCTCTTGACTAAAAACATGGCTTCCCTTGGATAGTAATTCAGATATAATTTTTAAAAAAATATTTCTAAAAATTTTTGTAGTTAATTTTTTAAAATTATGAAAATACATTTGGATATAATAATCTAAATTTAAAAAAATTAAATTAAATAACTTAGTCAAACGCGTATCCCTCATTTTGAAATTAAAAATCTATTTTTAAAAACATAAATAAACAATATCATGAAGCTTTTTAAATATGAGCATTTAACACATAAATCAGTCTAATTTATGATTAAGTAAAAAATAATACTCAAATAATCTAATATAAGAAATGAGATTTGAACCTACAATTTCTCTTAACAGAAAAAACATAGTAACCAATTAGATTTGTCCTAATTAATTGGCACGAGTCTGATTCTATCTTTTCTCATTATTATTATATAAAATAATAAATAATTACTGGACCCATGTATGACTACACCCGTGCGTATACAATCTCTATAGTATAAAAAAGGACATTTACTTTTTATCATTAAAACTAAAATAAAATCATCAATTTTTGTTGTTAAAATACACCACGCGATGGTGGACCCACTAATAAAACTCATGCATTCACGATAGAAGTGTCAATCATGTCGTGTCGTGTCAAGGTAAAAGTATTATATTATATGGATCGATCTGAACACGATACGATTAATTAATCGTGTCAACTTGCTCAACCCTAATACAACCTGTATAATACACGAGTGACACGACACGACCCGCATAACCCGTTTATTAAACAACTCATATTAAAACATGAATAACAAAATACGGATAACACGACCCATTTAAATTGTATAATATGTTTTCATAATAAAATTACTAAATGAAATCCAATTCATTCATTTTTAACACATTATAGTAATAATAATAAATTCACCACACAATCATATATCATAGTATCATTCAAGATGTCAAATTAATTTACAAAACTAACTTTACTTATATGGGTAATAAATGAGTTAGACGGGTTGGACGGGTTTGTATTAAACGGGTTTGATACGAATAATTAAATGAGTTATTTCGTGTTAAACGGGTCAACCAGATTATAACCCGAACACGACACGTTTAATAATCGTGTTAAACGGGTTGACCTGTTTATGATCCGAACCCATATAAGTTCAACCCAAATCCGCTAATTATGTATCGAATTCGAGTCGTGTTATCGTATCGTGTTTAAAATTGACATTCCTAATTCACGTTAAGTGGGACTGCTAGTGAAGCCCATAACGATGAATCTCATTCAAATATTACTCAAAGACATGAAGCTGGCCAAGTGGGCATAACGAGCCCATCCAGAGGCTGACTGGGCCCAGAGTTTCATATGCCACAATCTTCATGAAAGCCCTCCCCCACCAAGCCGAATGTCCTTACAAAAGTAGGTCCCACGCTCCAAAAGGGCACGTGATGGTTATTCGCAAAACATAAAGAAGAGCTAAGATTCAAGTATGGCAAACTCGTAATTATAACGATGCTGTAAGAAGTAAGTGTCTGACAGGCGCTACGGAAGAAAGCTGTGGAACAAGGCGTAGAATCCGTGAATATGGCGCCAAAGATGCGAACCTACCTATTTTGGTTGCTTTCAGTGTCAGAAAAATCAACACGTCGGACGAAAGTGCTTTGAAGCTTCAGCCTTGCAGGTAGATTCTCCCAATATAAATTTAATTTTCTTTTTTCCTAAAATCCAAAGTTTTTTTTTTTTTTTTTTTTTTTGTTGAACTTAGAATTTTGGGTTTGATTCAAGTCCCCACCCTTTAAATATAGGAATATTTTTTATTGAGTCTGATATTTCACGTGATAATATATTTTTATAATTTTTATATTATAAATATATTATGTTTTATAAAAAAATATATATATATTTTTTTTACATATATGGATGATTGTGTGTATCTTTATATAAAAATGAGATATTATTAGTGAAATATGGGTTTCCATCATTTATGGATCACATGTCCTCAGCAGCAATTGTTACATTTAAAGTTAGATATTTTGTAGAGATTATGGTTCAAGCCGGAGCTAGAGCTGCGCTATGCTTGGTTATAGCTCTCCCTGTTAGAAGTATATTAAAATTAGTGTATTAGAGTTAGTTATCATACACTATTATAATTTTAAGGAGTTAGTTGAAATGAGGTTGAATTATTAATTTAGGAGCTTATCACTCAGTTCTTGGACTGCTAGTTTAGGGATTTATGTTGGAGTAAAATTAAATATATATGGGCTTATATATTAAATAAATGTGAATTATAGGCTATCAAATAAAATTAGGCTAATTAAAGTGATTAATTTAAGTTTTGGGGTCTTAATTAATATATTATAAAGTGTGGGCATTAATGTGTAGAGATAAGCGTAAGTTCCATTTTTATGATGGGTTAAAATAGAAAATACGAACAGACGCGATTGTTTATAAATAGGAGTCATGGTCCCCAGATCACACAATGATTTTTTTAATTCTTTTGATTCCCATTGTCAAAGAAAAAAAAAATTTAGACAGAAAACAAGTGTAGATCTGGAAGATTATAAAGCCTCAAACTCGGATATTTCAATCTTTTTGTTATGGATTCAGGTACGCTTCCGCAAATTCAATATTTTAACTATTGATCATTCAATACGAATGTTCCTGTTTGTGTGATAGTTTTCACATAATGAAATTAATCTTACAATTTATCACTTCAAGTTCTCGGATTCAATTTCACTCATTAGCAACTCTTGAGGCTACCTCACCCCACGTACAAGCGTGTGAAACGACTGTAATTTTATAAATATAGTCTGATACACGCAAACTGATTCAGAATACCCTAGTATTACCAAAAATAAAATAAAATCATACATTATTATGAAATATTTCTTTATCTTTTTATTCCATTTTTCTTCTAGGAAAAAGTCTCATTGTGTAGTTTATTAATCTAACAATATAATATAATGTAATCGTTTAAAGTTTTTCCTCTCTTACTTCTCCCGTTTTTCTTTTCTTTTACATTTTCAACCAATTCTACTACTTGAATTAATATGAAAAAAAAATAAGCATTGCATTTACATATACATTAGATGGAAAAAAAGTTATTGTTTATTTTTTAATTTAACTTATGAAACAAGGATTCCAAACAGTAGCAATGAAAACTTGAATTTAACGCTACAAGGATTTAGATACTATTTTTCTTAAATGTCTGCCGCATCAGCTATGACTCATGAGACATCAAACATCTCACGTTGAGTATGAAAATGAACTTTCTAGATTGGACTTGAAAAGTTGATTTTCAAGGCCGCCACCAATGGTTTTCCAAGTGATTGTCAACACGAGATGTTGTAAACGAAAAGTAATGAAAAGGTTAGCTAACCAGGGAGATAACTTTTTTATTTGGCAAGATGATGTCTTGTGCTTTCTTTGGGAAGATTTGGAGAGGATTTGGTTCATTTATGACATTGGATAGGATATAACTGTAACGATGGAATTATAGGTAGGTTGATAGGAACCCCTTTAAAATTTGATAAAAAAAAAAATTTATTTATAAAATTTTGAGATTTTTCAATTAAATCCATCCTAAAATTCTAGACCAGTTCAATTTTTACTTATTTTTATTTTTATTTTTTATATCTAAAATTTTTATCTTAATTTCTCTCATTTCTCATATTAAAATTTTAATCCACTCTAAAATTTTGGTACAACCCAAAATTTTTTCACTAGAATTGTTACGAATTTTTTTAACTCCCCAAAATAAATTTCCGCCCTTATATTCCTTGTATAATTGAATCAGATAAGTTATATCTCATTAGGATGAGATATAAATGATTTACTGGATATAAATATTTAATCCAAATGAAGATACCAAACAAGAGATAAGATTATATTGATCATATACAGTGCTCTTATCGTTCAAATAGAAAGTTCTAGTTATGAGAGATATTAGATTCAAGTCTTTATTTTCTCAGTGTAAATTTGTAGTAAGTCATTCACTCTCACACTTGTAACATCTTGCACTCTATTATATTGACTTTGTAATAAGTCATTCACTCTCGCACTTGTAACATCTTAAACTCTATTATGTTGATTCTTTACGTAAAAAATGAAATTGTATATAAAAAAACATGTTAGCGTTTGATATATATATTATGGACTCATTCTTTGATAACTTAAATCTCTAAAGCAATGAATAATCTAACGTCATTTTTTACCTTAAAAACACGGCCTGCATACAGTAGAGTTTGAAAAGCAGCAAACTATGCTTAGATAGTGATTTAGATATTATTTTTTGAATTTTTTTTAAACTTTTGTAATTAATTTTTTAAAAACTGTAAAAATGCATTTGAATATGATAATCTAAATTATAAAAAATTAAAATTAATAGCTTTGTCAAACACATATCTCATATTTTAAAATTCTAAATCTGCGTTTAAAAATCTAACCAAACAAATCACATTTTAGGTCCCAAATTGTGGGTCCAAACGATGTCTTAATGGTGTCAGCTTAGCCACTATTGCATTTGTCAAACTAGTGTGGTGTGGAGGAATTAATAACCTATGTGATAAAGGTGCCTACAATGCTTTATTTTTAAGAGTAATATTTGGTTGTTCATCACTTCTATTCATGTTGTATTTATTTGACTCATTTGAGTGATACGATGGTAGGTTTTACACTCATGTGAGTGATGAAAATCAATAGGAGCATAAAATACTGTATTATGAATGGTAGATTGAGTGTGTCTTCATTTTTTATCAAATGAAGATTTTTCATTTGTCTCATAAGTTAAAATAAAAAAAGAAATTCCCTTTTATTTATTGAGAAAAAACATATTTTTCAAAATCAAATTTTATTTTATTTACTCACAAATGAAAGCCTCTCCATTTCTTATAAAATCGAGACTATGAATTCATCAAGCACTACTCTTTTTTTTTTTTTTTTTAAGTGCGGGCGTATTTACACTTCTAAAATACTTCCACTCAAAAAAGGAAATTTGTTAACTCATTAAAAAAAAAGAAGGTAAGACTGAATGTACTCCTCTTTTATATTCACCAACTTTAATTTATAATATATAAATAAGTGTGTATACGTATAAAAATACTATATTTGAAGTACATTTAACTCTACCCTAAAAAAACTATAGATTTGAAGTGTAAGTGTTAAAAGATTGAATGTGAATAGGTCTTTCCATTTTTTTTATTGTATTATGTTAAAAAAAAATAAAAAATATTCTATCTCTTTAATTTTGGGTAAAAAAAATAATAAAATATATATAAAATAAATTTTTTAATATAAAAAAATCATAACATTTTATGGAGTGAAAATTTATTTTTTAGGTCTTCTAGATAAATAAAAAATTTATTTTTTAATTAAAAAATTTATTTTATAAATTATTTAATATTTTTTAAAATGTGTCTAAAATTTTATTTTATTTTAATCAATAATATTTTTTAATAATTTTAAAATAATAATTAATAATTAATTTTTTTATTTTAAATCTTTTAAATATAAAAAATTTATATATCATAAACTTTTTAGTTTAAAAACTATATTTTTCATCATTTTTCTCTCTTTTTTAATATAATTTAAATATTTCAAAGTTACATCTCACTGTACGGTCTGAGGTCGCTTCATTTCGACGATTTTAAGGATCCTTCAAAGTTCAAAGGTGACGGGAGAGAGAGAGAGAGAGAGACGACTTGAGATAACAGAGTAGATAAACTCCTGAACCCTCACGCCTGTAGTTGTATCTACCATTTGCAAACAGAGAGAGAGGAGTTGAGGTAACGGAGTAGATGGACTCCCGAAACCTCGCGCCTGTAGTTGTATCTACCATTTGCAAACTCCCACCCAACTTCTCTAATTCCAAATCCATTTTCACCTCGCATTTATACACTCCCTTCTCTCACACTCTCTCTATACACACACATATATATATATATATGTACAGATCTACAGAACAGACACCTCCGTGTTTCCTATAACTTCCAAACTATTATATCTCACAGCCACTTGCTCTAAATTAATCCATCCCGGCCTCCACCATGAGCACGGAATCATATCCTCAATCCTCCACCACCACCACCAACGGTGGCGCCACTACCGCTGCCGGTGTTCAGATCAAGCAAAGTCGTGGAATGCCTGATTTCTTACGAAGTGTAAACCTCAAGTACGTGAAATTAGGCTACCACTATCTAATCACGCACCTGTTGACCCTATGTTTGGTCCCTCTCATGGCTGTCATTGTCATCGAAGCTTCGCAGATGAACTACGACGACATTCAGCAGCTCTATCTCCACCTCCAGTACAATCTCGTCAGCATAGTAGTCTTCTCCACCGTCCTCGTATTCGGAGCCACAGTCTACATCATGACCCGACCCAGATCCGTTTATCTGGTGGATTACGCCTGTTACCGTCCTCCTTCCCATCTCCAGGCCCGTTTCAAACAGTTCATGGAGCATTCGAGACTCACCGGGGACTTCGACGAATCGTCGCTTGAGTTCCAGCGCAAGATCCTCCAGCGCTCCGGCCTGGGAGAAGAAACCTGCGTCCCGGAAGCCATGCACTACATCCCGCCAAGGCCGTCGATGGCAGCCGCCCGCGAGGAGGCCGAGCAGGTCATGTTCGGTGCCTTGGACAACTTATTCAAGACAACCTCTCTGAAGACCAAGGACATCGGCATCCTCGTCGTGAATTGCAGCTTATTCAACCCGACACCTTCACTTTCCGCCATGATTGTTAACAGATACAAATTAAGAGGCAACATAAGGACTTTCAACTTGGGTGGAATGGGCTGCAGCGCAGGGGTCATTGCAATCGATCTCGCTAAGGACATGCTGCAAGTGCATAGAAACACTTACGCTGTTGTTGTCAGCACCGAGAACATCACCCAAAACTGGTATTTTGGGAACAAGAAGTCGATGTTGATTCCCAATTGCTTGTTCAGGGTCGGCGGTGCAGCGGTTCTGCTATCCAACAAATCGACAGACAAATCGAGGGCCAAGTACAAGCTCGTCCATGTCGTCAGGACCCATCGCGGGGCCGACGAAACAGCCTTCCGATGCGTTTACCAAGAGCAGGATGACAAAGGAAAAACCGGCGTTTCACTATCAAAAGATCTCATGGCCATTGCCGGTGGAGCTCTCAAGGCAAACATCACAACTTTGGGACCTCTAGTTCTTCCAATCAGCGAGCAGCTTCTCTTTTTCGCCAGTCTTGTCGCCCGTAAGGTGTTCGACGCAAAAGTGAAGCCATATATCCCCGATTTCAAGCTTGCTTTTGATCATTTCTGCATTCACGCCGGCGGGAGGGCTGTGATCGACGAGCTCGAGAATAATTTACAGCTTCTGCCTACACATGTGGAGGCTTCTCGCATGACTCTGCATCGATTTGGCAACACTTCTTCAAGCTCAATTTGGTACGAACTGGCATACACGGAGGCAAAGGGTAGGATGAGAAAGGGGAATCGCGTTTGGCAGATTGCGTTTGGAAGCGGGTTCAAGTGTAACAGTGTGGTATGGGAAGCTCTCCGCCATGTGAAGCCATCTCCTAATAGTCCTTGGGAAGATTGCATTCACAGATATCCAGTGCAGATAGCAGCATAAATTAACAAACTAAAAGGGACTCATCAAGAAGGAAAGGCTGCCCTCAATATAATTAATTAATATATTGTGTTTTCTTCTCCGCTTGTTTGTGAGTAAATGTTGGATATTATGTGTTTTCAACTGTGAAATCAACGCTCATATCATTGTATTTACATCCATCTCATTGTTAAAAGTATTATTCCGACTATCCACTATTTTTTTTTTTATTTTTTGTTGGGTTAAATGATTTCTTGAATTATAATTTGATTTTGTGATTTTGAAAACAAATTATCTAACTAAGATTATAATTTTTTTTTTAAATTCATAATATATAAATTTTATTTATATATATATTGATATACCACAAACAGACACACCAATCACTTTGAGACACGTGTGCCCACTGAGTTAACAAATCTCGATCCTACAGAGCTGACAATTTCGGTCATACAGAACAGCCACAAGCCTTCAGGGTATTCTCATATATGTCTATCATACAGAGCAGCCATAAGCCTTCAGGGCATTCTTATTTATATATCATTCAAAGCCGATAAACTCGGTCATACAGTGCAGATGAAGCCTTCAAGACATTCTCATATATACATCTTCCAGACCTTCCGTTCTGGACAATATTTATTCAACACTTCATATGGATCCAATCTTATGGTTTCCTTAACAACTATCAAGCGGGGAATAAGGAAACGGTCTTCAATGCGGAAACTACTATTTATTATTATCTCCATCTACGACTCAAGGATCCAGAAGGTAACTACAATCTCCGATGATCATATCCCTATATTCATGGCATCGAACCCTGATTAACTTAGGAAAGCCACGGCTTATATATTAAACCCTAGAGGTACGCTTTGACTTTCATGCTCATTCTTTGGCTTTTAATACAGTCTTTCAATTCTTTTACTTACTTAAGCATCGGAGCGGCTACCGCCGGAGCCAATCCGGTGGTCCTCTGATCATCTCTCTGAGTGTTCTACAGGTCACGGAGCCCCCACGTGTTGCGAGTCAAAAAGTGCAGCATCATATATATATATATATATATATATATATATATATATAAAGAAATGTAGTATATAATTATTTTATTTAATCATATCGTTTTATTGGGTCTTCTTAACAAGTCTATAAAATTTATAAGGTAGAATCACCCATCATTTGATAATGAATGGATAATATTAAACTCACGTCTAAATGAATAAAATTATTTGTTATATGAAATTGAATGGAATTAATTGAATTAGATGATGAAAACCAAAAGAGGTAGCAAAACCGCACTGATCTACGAGAGGATGGATGAGTAGGCTTCCCCTTTCGATTCACAGAGTGTGATCTGGGACACGATGGGAGTTTGCGTGCCTCGCTAGTAAAGAGATCACCGTCCTACTCCACATATAATATGTGTTAGCTCAATTTACCACTCGAATTGAAGGTTGGGTCGAAGATGGTCTAGATTAGAAGTATCACTTTCTTTTTTGCTATTAGAAGTGTCATTTCATGGTCAAATTAAATAGATAATGTGTCATAATTTAAACTTAATTGCGATAGATTTCAGTGGGTCTAGATCACTACGTGATAGTGTCTCATGTGTGTTATGATTTGTTAAAAAAGATAAATTATAAATATACATGACATATTATTATTAAAAAAATAAATTGAAATTGTGAAATATACTAGACTCGTCAAAGAATTTCTCAACTTACCTATATAAATAGAAAATTGCATTTATTTTCCTTGCATTACCTGAGAGTGCCTTCCAGAAAAGAAATATAGAACTTAAACAAACTATATTTTAATCATTTGTGCATCTTCTATGTATTTTTTTTTTTTGTGGAAAAAATATTGTTTGGGGTGTCTCTTTTTCAATGGAAATAGATAAATTTGTGGGACCACTTTCATTAAGTGAAAAATATTATAGTTTTAATATATGAACCCCACTTGCTTGTGATGGAAATGAATAGAAATAGAAACACTCCCAACTTGATTCAATGAACATGTGCTTCATACACTTGTGTCTTTTTTTCTTATTTACACTTGGCATGTGGTCACTAGCCCAAATGCAATGCTCTGTTTGTAGGAGTGAATAACTATTCGACTCAAGTATGTCCCAATCTTTCATATCTTACTTCTCTCACAAATATGGAGTTCACCGATCATGAAACCCACCATGAGTGATGAAACCCACCTTCCTATCTCTCATATATTATTTCTCCTGCTCATGGTGGGTCTCATGATGCATCCATAATCGTTTAACTCCACTTTTATGAAAATGGTGAGACAAAAATGAATTATGAGAAGCTGAACATCTGTCTTTATTGATAATTACTCTTCTTTTTATGCTTTCATGGACAACCTCTCCAATATCCATGTTGAGGGAAATTCTACATCACTCCCCCTGGCCTCTTCTTATGTGTGAAGACATTTAAGGACATTTTCTTTCTTCTACACGTGTCTTTGAAGTAGGAAATTAGGAAGATCCTGCAAAATTTAAAGGTCATTGTTTTTTTTTTTTTTTGGATGGCCCAATAACCACTCTATTAACCGCAATTTTCAGTCGCGTGACCGGTTGTAAATTTGAGGGCACTTACAAACCTTCCTACCTAGATCTACCGGTTAAATTTAAGAGAGGTGGCCCAAAAGGCATCATTGCTTTTGTGGAGTGTAGCACAATTTCAAGTTAGTTAATTGCTTGCATAAGATTTCAATTGAGCTTCTGTTTGGTGAAAATGCCCTCATATGAATATGAATGAGAATATGGATGCCTTCTTTAAATAGTGTCATGCAAGAGATTTCAATTGTTGCATACAATATGTCAAAATCAGTGTATTAGAGTTCTTGCATGAAGAATTCGGATGGTAAATGAGTTGGCTTGAAGGATGTGTTGTAAATTCAAAAGTTTCGTACTAATTCACCATGTTTATAGCTTATAGGGTTTTAGATAAGAATGGCAATGAGACTGGTTCAGGACAGGTCACCCTTTCCTGATCTCGACCTCGTTCATATTCTCTGACCCCACCTCACCTAATGATTTACTGCAACCCTGGACCTCGATTTTTTTATAGTAAGTTAAAACATTTTTTTTAATTAACACAAAAAAATAATACGAGTTTAGTGTAATAAATTTTAAAACTCATTTTATATAATATGGTTTCTTGATAAAAATAGTATATATTAGGGATAAAAAAAATTAATATATAAACCAAGCGGGGGACCATCGCCGAACCCTCCCTAGAACCCGAATGAGTTTTTAAAAGATTATTTCGACCTCATTTATGAATATCCCACACTCATCTTTTTTCAGAAATGAAACAAGTAATTTTTGAGCTAAATCTAGATAAAGAGTATATTACTTTTAGAAAATTGAGATAGCACTTTCTTCGAAAAAAGAGAAAAAAGAGCTCTTGCATGAACCTATGAAAGTGTGGGCTTGGTCTAATCTGTTTTAGACTTTAAGTAAATGGACAAGTGATGGTATGCTATTTTAAAGGAAAGGGTCAAATCAATAATTATAAAAAAAAAAACTAAAAATAAAAAAAAATGAAAGGGTGGGTTTGGGTGAAGTTCTTTTAACAGAGCTGGGCCAACCTTAGTCAGTCCTAATGTTTTGGGTTGGAGCATAAGTGAGGTTTAGGCTGCAGCCTAATTTTGGTGTTTTGGACAGTTGCAACTGTTAAATTCTTTGTATTTTATGCCTATAAGATTAAGTTGTCAAAATTGTTGGAAAACAATGGGTTGCATAAGATTATGAGACACAAAACGTGAACAATAAATACAATCAAATCGATATTTAAAATTTGGAATTCACGGATAAATAAGAAAAAAATAAAATAAAGTTTTATCCTATATTAACAATGAAAAGAGATTAATGGTTAGATAGCATGAAAATAAACTTTATGATAATTCAAATCAATTTTAAATATGTAGAATAAATAATGTAAATTTAATATTTAATTTAAAATATAAATCACATGTTAAAAACTAATTCAAATAATTACGAAATTTTTCTGTATTATCTAAACTTTTATAAATTAACAATGCTTATTTATTTTCTTTTATAGCACTATCGTCGCCGCTCTACATTCCTTGCTGCCATCCCCATTGTTGGGAGGGCACGACATTTTCTTATATGCAGTTGTACTTGTGGGAATTACAGTATAATATATTTGATCTTCTCTGGTATACTGAAGAAGTCTAGTCCATTCCTTTCTGACATGAGAGACTTATAGAGAGGTGAGCCACATCTCATGTAAGAGATTGATTTCATCTCATTTCTCATATGAGATGGGACTCACGATAGAGAGCCCACTTCTGTATGATCCAATCTCATGTGAGGAGGAATCCACTCCGGTCTATCAAAAATGATTTCAATTTCAATATATAGTAGGTGAAACAATTTAAAGCAAAAAAAAAATACTTAGTCTGAAATCAACTACAAAAAACACTTTTTATACTACTAAAGGGTGGAACTACCAAGAAGAGCTTGGGGGCTGTGGCCCCTACATTTTCAACCAGAAAAAAAATAATGTAAATTCTCTTATAATTTTGAGAATAAAAATTTCTCTCCAAAATATTTTTCAGAAAGAAAAAAATTCTAGCTTTTCTTAAAATAATTTCTGGCTTCGCACTTTGTTTTTATATAATAATTTATCAAATTCATAATGTACATAATTAATTTTTTATTTTTAATTAAAATAACTCAAAAGAAATACTAGATACACCAAATATTTACTCTATTATTTATGAACGTTCTTTTAACATACATGTTATTAAGTTGGTAATTTTAGTACACAAAAAAAAAAATAGAAATGTTCTTGGTGTCGTGTAGAACCAAGAATTGGAATTCCACACTAATTATATATATATATATATATATATATATATATTCTAACATTTAAGCTATTACTTAATTATGTATATCAAATTGTTTTAAATCACTTTTACATGTACAACACTTTTTATGCGTGGAATGTATATCGAGAGATGTATAAAAACATGTTAAGACCTCTCAAACTAAAACTTTCTATGTTAAATTATTAATTGTTATAAAAATTTAAATTAATGAAAAATGAATCAACAATTTGTAATAAACCATTTTAATATATATATATATATATATGTATGTACGTATGTATGAGTGTGTATTTATGTAATAAACAATTGTCAAAATTAGCATTAGGGTACTATCCAGGCAAATTTTTTTGGGCCACAAGACTTTATCCTTAAATGTAATCGGGGAACGCGAACTTCCATTACAGTCGATCTCGATATTCATTCCTTAGAGAGAGAGAGAGAGAGAGATGGTGAACGTGTTTTCAATCCTGACGCCATTGTTGCATGTACTGATGAGTTTAGCCGGGGTCAGACGCCAGACTGTAGAGATCGAGCCAGGAACAGCAATGAATTTCTGGGTCCCAAATGAAACCATCAAAACAAACAAAGATCACAGCCAAAAGAAGCAAAAACTAAACAAGCCTGTTGTGGTTTTAGTTCATGGGTTCGCTGTAGATGGTATTCTAACTTGGTTTTTCCAAGTGCTAGCCCTGACCGGTAAGTATGCAGTTTACGTGCCGGACCTCCTCTTCTTTGGTGGATCGGTCACTACCAGTGCCGAGCGGTCATCGGCATTTCAGGCCGAGTGTTTGGCGAAGGGCTTGAGGAAATTAGGAGTGGAGAGATGTACACTGGTCGGGTTTAGTTTGGGAGGAATGGTTGGATTCAAAATGGCGAAGTTTTACCCGGACTTGGTCGAGTCCATGGTGGTGTCTGGCTCCGTTGTGGAGTTCACTCAGTCCGTAAGTGATGCATTACTCAAGAATATTGGATTCTCGCGTTGGTCGGATTACTTGATGCCGGACTCGGCCGAGGGTGTCAAAGTTCTTCTATCAATTGCTTCTCATAAGTTGCCATGGTTGCCTGATTTCTTTTTCAGGGACTTTCTGCAGGTTTATTCTCTCTCTCTCTCTCTCTCTCTCTCTAAATCTCTCCCTCTCCAACTCACTGAAATACTATTCTTGGTCCTGATGCAGACTAATAAACGAGATCTATCTGTTAAAAATCAAAAGAAGCTAACTTTTTTAGTCTACTTTAAGAAAATTATTCCATGATTTGATTCGATGATCTCAATGATAAGTTACATGTGTGTAATACTGACTTTTGAAACCATGATCTTTAAATACATAGAAGGCATTCTTTCGTTAATGTTTCATTCTTTAATTGGCCGACAATCTTGCACAAGGCATATACATACAACAAAACAAAGGATTCATAATTCGTCTCGTAACTTTCATGCATATACATATACATGAACGGATTCATTGTTTTGGTTCTGGTACATATATGAGAAGGGATTCATATGCTCAGACATTTTGAGCAAACTATTGATCTAAAACGTGAAAATGCTTTGGAAAAAGGCTATAAAATTAACCGACTTATTCAAGCTTTAACATATATTATATACGCAATAGATATAGAAGAGAGAACTGATGTATAAATTGAATGATGATGGAATAGTAGAGGCATTCACAAATTCGTATTCACATGCATTGATGCATGTAATTCATCATGCATGCATATACTAAAAATTAAGACAATTCATTGACTGATGATGACAGGTCATGTTTAGCAACAGAAAGGAGAGAGCTGAACTTCTTGAGTCTCTGGTCATCAGTGACAAGAACTCCACCGTCCCCAAATATCCTCAGGTTTGCACTTAATATGTATGTATGTATAAATGCACATATATATATATATATACACGCGCGCGCATACCCGGACGGGCCAGAACTTTTTTTACTAGAATCGGTACATTATTATGTTAGTATAAGCTGTGTATTATGACTCATATTTTTAATAAATTATGTCAAAATATTATTAAAATAACATATCTTCATGTTGTGTATTAGATTTATTGATAAACACTTCATATATATTCATACTTAGTGACTAATCTAGATCATAAAATTAGAAAATAAAAATATAAAAGTTAAAATTTTAAAGAATCAGTTATAAAAGTATGAAAATTTCTATATAAAATAGAGATAAAATCCCCTAGCTTATACCCGCCTCTGGGGCATACCTAACCCGGCCTTCTGTTTTCAGTGGTAGATGAACTAGCCCACAGATGTAAATTGCCTTAATGGAGTTTGTTGACTTGGGAACTAATTGTACCATCCTCTGGGTAATCAGTCACACCCAATTGTAGACAAGTCTGACATTTATGGAACCAAGAAAAATAAATTTAGGATTAGATTATTCTTCCTATTTAAATTTATCAAAATTATTTTATACATTAATATGATCGTTATATTAATTTTATATTATATCATAATATGACGTAAAATTAATATAATATAATCCCGTTAACGTATAAAATAATTTTATTAAAATTTTAAAATAAAGATAACATTACTTATAAATTTATGTCAAATTATTTATCAACGTTTGATTAGATTCTTAAACTTTATTTATAAATCAGACCTACCTAAGAATTACTCCAATGCCAGAGGCAACTTCCCTCTGACAAAATAATGGCAACCCATGTGTTTGAAGATTTGATTAGAATAATGCTAAGAATATCGCTGAATTTTCTCACTTTTGAGATCCCACCTTACGTGGCTGTCTGCTATTTACATGTCATTATTTTTTTTTCCTGGATTGGAGGAGTCGTTAGTGGCCTTAGGTAGTGCGTAAGAGAGAATAGGGAAATTAAAAAAAAATCTAAAAAAAAAAATTATGACATAAAAGTACCAGTCAGACAGCCACGTAAGATGAGATCTCAGAAGTGGGAAAATTTAGTACGATTCTTAGCATTACTCGTTTGATTGACAAGAAAAGGAAGAAAAAATTGTAGAAAGCAATTTTCCTTCACTTTTTATGCCCATGCCCAAATATTGACTTGTTCAGACACCCAGATCTCAGAAGTGGGAAAATTTAGTAGGATTCTTAGCATTACTCGTTTGATTAATAGGAAAAGAAAGAAAAAATTGTAGAAAGCAATTTTCCTTCACTTTTTATGCCCATGCCCAAATATTGACTTGTTCAATAAAAGGTTAGAAGCTTATATTTTCTTTGTATAAATAAATAATTTTTTATTTTTAGACAAAAGATAACGAGAGTTATTATAATAAATATATGTGGGTACTATTATCTTATATTTAGTACGTAGTGAAAAATATTATGTTTAATTAAGGATGTAAAACGAGTCGAACTATTCGAGTTTAACTAATGATTGATTCGATTAGAAATTCTTTCAGAATCGGTTCGCAAGATTAATAAATTAAGTTTAAATATATCTTAAGATTCGTAAATTTATTGAGTTTAACTCGAACTCGATTTATAAAGTCAAAAATAGTCTAATATTATATAGAAAATCAAGTAACTCGAATAAAAGTTTGTTTAAAATTGACTCGAAATATTAAAATATCAAAGTAAAAAATAGTTTAAAACTCGTTTATTTTAACGAGCTGAACTTGAACAATCCATTACTCAACTTGACTGAATTAAACTCATTTACGATCCTATGTTTAACAATTATTATTATTATTGTTATGAACACTGTAAAATCTTAGTTACTAGTCGGTGCCACATCGCTCCAAGGGATAAGCTCTTGTATTCATATTTGCATTCAATTTTTTCTATTTTTTTTCATAAAAGAAAACTTATTTATACTGGTGCAGAGGATTCATCTCTTGTGGGGAGACGACGACAAGATCTTTAACATAGAAGTTGCCCGCAACCTGAAAGAGTATGTTCATTTTACCTTTCATTATATATACACACACACACACACCAATTATCTCATGATCATTCAGTAAACCATTCAACTTAAGCATGAACCAGACTGTATATCATATATTTCAATGAAAACCAGCTGAGAGTAATCCTAATAAGATGGTTTTGGAGCATAATTGCAGGCAATTAGGAGACAAAGTCAGCCTGCAATACATAGAGAAGGCGGGGCACCTTCTTCATCTGGAGAGACCCTGGTTGTACAACCGCCACCTCAAGAATTTTCTTTCATCTTTGATGGCCGATGGAGAACCATAAGGAACTCATTATCTTTTCTCTTCATTCGTTCTCATATATTATGTTATGTTTGTTTGTCGAAATAAAATGATGTGACAAGATAAGTTATATTTTATTTAATATTAAGACATTTTAAAATAAGATTACATGAATCTGAATTCTTTTCAGTACATCGGAGAGTTGCAGTTCATTTCTCATTTCACGTGAAGAAGAGAGTTATAATGAGACCTATATCTGTGGACTCCATTTTCATGTAAGATGAAGGGATGGACCGGTGCACTAGTGAAAATCTCAATCCTAATTACATATAATTTTATCCTATTTACATGCGATAAAATAATTCTACTATCATGTAAAAACCATAGTGATATTATTTTATCTCACTCTTAATGGAATTGCAATAAATAAATAAAAAACTATGAACAATCTTAATAAATTTTATACTTTTGCTTATACAGATTATTATTTTATTAATATTTATACACAAAAATTATTAAATTTATTTAATCATCATTCCCTCTCTATCTCCACCCACACACACACACATATATTATTAAAGAATTAAAATGATATTATTTTTTTTAAATTTATAATTATATTAAATTTGTCTAAATTTTTAATATAAAATTAAAAAATACCATCACCTACTTTTTTTAATAATTTATTTTCTATAAATCGTCTAAAATTTTAACAAGACTGACATAATTCCTGCAAATTCATCTGAATCTCCCATTAACCGTTACAGCAACCATCCCCGTACTTTTTCTTTCTAATGATTTCTGCAATGTACATTCCATCCGCCAAACTTGATAGCAAAGTTGAAAAACCCAGATCCCAAAATACCTCTCTGCCTGTACTTGATTTCTGCATGTACAAAAATCGGTGCCAGCACTTGAGATTTTGGGCTTTCTTGTCACCACCTTGTGAATTCCTCGTGAACCTTCTCAGGCAGAAATCAATCAACTATGTCTCTTGTATAATCAGAAAAAAAAAAAAAAAAAAAAGAGTTCAGTCGTACAATAATGTAGTGTTATTTGTATTATAATTTGAATTGGAATATCACTATTAATAAAATAGAAAACTTATCTACTCTTATTCAATCCATGAAACAAACATGACCATAAAAGAATAGCTGAATTGGAATCATTAGAAAAATAAATGCCTCAAACGAGCGCGAAATGAGTAATGTTTTTTTACTATGGAATTTTACTAATTTATTTCATATGCTGATGTTGTTCTTCGGATGTTAGTAAATAAAATTCTTGTTATACGCCAATATTAATGAATGTAATATCTTGATATGTACAAGTGGTACTTTACTTTAGTATCTTGATACTAGTTAATGAAGGTTCTTGGACTCAATTGGTATGGTTGCATTATCTAGCACCAAGACGCTTCATTGTTTAGCATCAAGAGATTTCATTGACTAGCATCCAAACATACCAAGAAGTTGCATAACATCTGAACAGCCACATCTGTAAGTAGAGGGATTTGATATAATTTCATGATAAGAATAATATTATTCCGTGCGAATTAGTCGGAAAAAATGAGTTACTAAATAAAATATTCAATCGACATGTACTAAATATTTATCTTAAGAGTAATGTTAGGTATATCGATTTAATTTATCGAATGACATCAATCACAATAACTCTTTTTTAAAATTTAAATAAAAATACGAAACTACATCTATAAATTCAAAAAAAAAAAAAAAAAAATCCATTGAGATATCATTCATAAAATCAAATTGATATACCAATTATTTTCCTTGTCTTAACAGACACCTTAGCTAATAAATTGACTTGAATAGAATATTGCCGTTTGTAACTCATTAATTAATTAATTGCTATATTAATATGCACTAAGCACTACCTTAAACTAATACTTGACTAGCTAACTGAATTGAGTAGTATCAAACACTACACTAACTAATAAGCAATGTTGAGAAGCCACTAATATTTACTAATAAAAGACAATATAAATTTAATAATTAATCATTTTGAATATCTCAAGATTATTTATTATTAGTTATTTGACAGTATATATCATTGTGTTTTGAGGCACTAATGAAATAATAAGTTGGTCATTGTTGCAATACATGAAAAGGTTCAAAATGATAAGTGGACTTTTCTTAATTGAAGTACAATTAAATTAACCATAATAAATATAATCCCCCCCCCCTTTGGGAGCTTAAAAAATTGGTCCTAATAAATGCTTAATTACACGTAGGTCTAATTCAAAATATTATAACTCATGAAATTCCTAACTATTTTGTTAATAAAATTGTCCCTATTATAAAAACACACCCATGTTATAATAACACGATGAACTGTCATGTCATCCTTTTTTATAAAAAAAAAAATTTAAAATTAAATTTTTTATAATATATAATTTTTTTTTATAAAGAAATATATATATATATATTTATTTAAATTCTAAAAATTGAGATATATCAAACATGATTTATATTACAGATCAATTTTAAATATATAGTAATCAGTCCTTATAACAAAGAAACTTCTATCTAATTTAAATAAAAAAACTCATTACACACATTTAATTGTGAAAAATGTGTGCAATCAATTTTGCACTATTAATTTTCTCCTCAAATTTCATCGAAAAATAGACTCTTACATTCCCGTCCCCGCCCCATTTATGATGTTGCCCATCCCTGTCCCTGCATTGTCCCATCTCCATCCCCACCCTGCCTGTTCCTTGTCTAAAAAGTAACATTTAAAATTTTTAAAAATTAAAACTAATCCAATAATATTATTATAAGGATAATGTTTTGTGACCCAAAAAATAAATGATGTGGCTAAAGAGAGGGTCATTGACTATAAGATGATTAGTTTAAAAATAATTGATGTAATAATAATTAATAACTATTTCTCATTTGGACACAAATTTGGATATAAACATATATGACTGTCCTTATTATAATTGCAAATTCATATTTACATATATGTATGTATACAAATAACATATACATAATATATATGCTCATATTATATATATATATATACATATTTAGATTTATATATGTGAAAATAATTAATAAATTAAGAAAATATTAAAGATTATTTATAAAATTTAAATATATAATTGAAACGGAACTGGATGGAATAATCTTTCCCATTCCTATATCATACCCATGATAGATTTTAATATCACTCCCCATTCTCGCTTCACTCTAATAAATTTTTTTTAAAATTTTTTCTATTAAGAACAGACTTCCAACTGAGGGGGGCATTTTGCTACCTATCTAAGAGAAACAAATCTGATAATTTTTCAAATCGAGAAAAATAAAAAATGTTAGTGTCAATGTGAGTTTTTATATTTGCAATTTAAGTGATACATATATTATTATACTTACGATTATATATAGAATATAATGAATATATTAATCGGATGGTGAGCAACGTTTTTTCACGACTCATATTGGCAATCGCCGATAACATAAAAAAGAAAAAAAAGAAAAGTAAAAAAAGGAGAGCTGCATGTAGCATTGACCGTCTCTTAGTCTGTTAAAATATCGCGTGTTGGAATTCCCCCGCACTGAGTGTACAAGTGTGTGTCTAGATGTTCAATATTAAAACCAAATGTCAAAATTGGCTAGCTCAGGTGGCCCCGCCCACCAGATTATATGGGATACAATTTTGGTCAATGATGTTCATTCCCCTCATTCATTCTAGAGGCAGCGAGAGAGAGAGAGAGAAATGGTGAACGTGTTTACAATATTGAAGCCATTGTTGCATGCAGTGGTGAAGTTAGCCGGGGTCAGACCCCAGCTTGTAGAGATCGAGCCTGGCACAGTAATGAATATCTGGGTCCCAAAAGAAACCATCAACAAGCCTGTTGTGGTTTTAGTTCATGGGTTTGCTACAGATGGTATTCTAACATGGTTCTTCCAAGTGTTAGCCCTGACCGGAAAGTATGCAGTTTACGTGCCGGACCTTCTCTTCTTTGGCGGATCCGTCACGAACAGTGCCGAGCGGTCATCGGCATTTCAGGCCGAATGTTTGGCGAAGGGGTTGAAGAAATTAGGAGTGGAAAGGTGTACACTGGTCGGGCTCAGTTATGGAGGAATGGTTGGGTTCAAAATGGCGAAGTTTTACCCGGACTTGGTGGAGTCCATGGTGGTGTCTGGCTCGGTTATGGAGTTGACTCAGTCCATAAGTGATGCATCACTTGAGAAGATTGGGTTCTGGTGTTGGCCGGATTACTTGTTGCCGGAGTCAGCCAAGGGTGTCAAACTTCTTCTATCGATTGGTAGTCATAAGTTGCCATGGTTGCCTGATTTCTTTTTCAGGGACTTTCTCCAGGTTTCTTCTCTCTCAAGAACTCCTTGTCTCTCTAACTCAATGAGATATACTTGATGTGATATGTTATATGATATTTTTGGATTTGACATGTATGATCTGATTTTTAAAATTATCGTATAATAATACATCAGATTAGAGATATAATGGAAGGATATAAATTAAAAACTCTGATATCAACTTTTTTAGGTTACTTTTGAGTTTTGACGCACAGTAAATGTTTGTTCCTTTGATTGGCCGAAAATACTTGCATGAGGCATATACATACGAAAAAAGATTCATTAGTTCTGGTGCTCGATACACACACACACACACACACGAAAAAGGATTTGACATCTCGTTGCTTGTAATATTTAGACATATACATACATATATATATATATATATATATATATACACGCGCCTTATGAGTCATGCTACTTGGGGCTCTGTAATAGGAGAGGTCTTCACAATTTCGTATCCACATGCATGCATATAATATTTCATCACGCATGCATCCTTCTATAATCATCATGCATCTACTAAAAAGACAATTCATTCAGCTCCATTGTTGTATTCAAGAATATATTGGTTCTGTATTTTCTAAACCATTTTCATTGACTGATGATGATCACAGGTCATGTTTAGTAACCGAAAGGAGAGAGCTGAACTTCTTGAGGCTCTGGTCATTAGTGACAAGGACTCCACCATCCCTAAGTACACTCAGGTTTGCATTTTAATTGACTTTACCATATCAGAAAAACGTCAGATAGAAAGGTTTCATACCCTGAATTCACATTTGATTTGAGCAATATTAATCTTTTTGTTGATTTTTTCTTTCCTTACCCTACAGGGTGATTGTGCCTTCTAATGCATTCTCATGATAGGTTTAGATCAGCTTTTCAAACGCGTTTAATATATTTTGCATCTTTTAATCATACTTATTAAACATAAATTTTTATTAAATACAATTTGAGTTTAGTTGATAAATATAGTTTTTAATTAGTTGTCAGGTCGAAATTTTGCAAATGACACTTTCTCTTAGATCGGTCTGTACCAGACGCTACTTTGACTTTAATCATACCCTCCACTAGTGAAAAGTAAGATTAGTGTTACGAATTAGTCAGCCTGAAAAATTAGATATCGAATTATCAAAAAAAAAAAAAAAGTTGTTTAAATCTATTATAAATACCCTTATTTGTAATTGTTAACCATTTTTCAATAATTTATCTAAATTCTCATGCTTAATTCAAGCACTACTTTTATACTGATCAATCAAACTATCACTTAATTTGAAATTCTGGCTGTTGTTGCTTATATATATATATATATTTATTTGTTATTGGTTGATAAAGTCAAAACGTTTTCTCAAAATAAAAAAGTCAAAAACGCAAGGTTGCCCTTTTGTGCCTAACTTTCTTGGTTACTTTGACGTGCACCTTAGATGCAGGTATGAATACAGAATATCCATACCTAACCCATCCCTTCTGCTTTTTAGTGGTTGATGAATTTGACCATAGTTATAAATTGTCTTAATGGAGTTTGCTGAGTTGGGAAAAAAAAAGTATTATCCTTTCGTGGTCTTCTTAACACAACCCACGTCTAACAACATAAATGACAGTCAATGTGTTTGATAAAATATGTCAGACTCTGTTTGATTAAGAGGAAAAGAAAGAAAAAATGTATAAACAATTCTCCTTCACTTTCTATGTGATACTCCAAGGATCCATTCTTATAATATATGAAACTAGTATATATACTTTATGAATAGAGGGGTAAAGACATGTTATTGGAGAATGTATCGGGTTAGTATTAAGGTTTTAATTACGAGACAGTATAAGTATGTTATAATTCTATTTTTTATATAATAAAATATATAATCATTCCTCTAAATGTAAATACATCGTCGAATCACGTAAATTTTTTATGTTGTTTTTTTCTCTCTCATTTTCTAATGTTTTTACCATAATTACATAGATTGTTATTTTACAACAAGAAGTGATAGTATTATTAAATGATTTCTGGCTAGTTCGAGTTTAGTCTAGAAAATACATTGTTTAATGAAGAGTTAAGACTTACATCATATACAACGGTTTGTTTTTTTCATTTCATTTTATCATTTCTAGGGATAAGGTAACGAGACTAGTTATAATATATGGATGTGACTCTTGTCACCTCGTGTCTAGTAACGAACAAATTTGTTAAATTTAAGATTTTTTTCAATTATAAACACTTAAAAATCTTAGTTAGCAGACGACACCACAATGATTCCTTAATTGGAAGGGATAAGCTTTTGTATTCATATTTGCATTTTTTTTTGTTAAAAAAAGAAAAATCAAAACTTGATATATACTCTATTGCATGCAGAGGATCCATCTCTTGTGGGGAGAAAATGACAAGATCTTTAACTTGGAAGTTGCTCACAACCTGAAAGAGTATGTTCATTTTTCCTTTCATTATATATATATATATATATATATATATATATATATTCCCAATTGTTTCATTATCATTCACTGAACCATTCAACTTGGTGAGATAGGACAATTCTGGCGCCATTATAAGCCAGACTCTATACATCGATATCACCATTATCATATATATTTCAATCAAAACTACCCAGAGAGTGATTCTAATAAGATGATTTTTGGACCATGATTGCAGGCGGTTAGGCCGCGAAACCACCCTGCAATACATAGAGAAGGCAGGCCACCTTTCTCCGCTGGAGCGGCCCTGCATGTACAACCGCCACCTCAAGAAAATTCTTGCATCTTTGATGGCAGACGGAGAACAATAATGACCTCATTTTCTTTTCTGTTCTTTCTTTTTTCACTTACAGACTCTCATAGTGTGTTTCATTGTGAATCAAACATCTTTTTCTTTCTTTGCTTCTTAATTCTTCTTATTTTTTTGGTAACCTCACAACAGGCTGCTGATCTATTAGATAATTAAAGCTAATAATTCTTCTAGCTGAAATGATCTGTCAATGGTGCGTGCTACTTCTTATGAATGTTTTTATTTATTTATTTGTGTAGAAAGCTAGGGCAGAATCTTTAGATGTTTTTGTATGTATTTTTCATTTTCATAAGTTATTTCATAAACTCGTCATATGCGTGTAGCGATTTTTATAATTTTAACAATACTTTACATTTTTCGTGTACGTATAAAATAATAAAATCATAAAAAACGTTATGAAATTAATAATTTATATAATATAAGTTAGAAAGAAAGAAAGAAAGAAAGCGACGTATAAATTTAGGTGGCATTCACGGGAGCAGCTATATTCTCCGTTATATAAAAATAAAATTACAACGTATTTATATTATATTGCAGTTAAATCTTAACTTTAAATGAATATATTAAAATTTTCTAATATATCATATCTCTAATTGACGTCACACTATATTATAAGCTCATATAATAATTTCTTGTGAAATTAATTTATTAAACTATCCTCTATTATTATCATTTGAGACTTTGTTTTATAATTAATTGTTTCACTATCAAAAGATCTCACGGCCATTGCTGGTGGAGCCCTTGAGGCTAACATCACAACATTGGGACCTTAGTTTTTTCAATTTGCAAGCACCTTCTCTTTTTTGCCAGTCTTGTTCCAAGGAAGATGTTTCAACAAAATTAAATAAGTAATGCCAAAGTTTTTATCAGACATGATATTCTAATTATTAAATTATTTATAAATTAAAAATAAAGTTAGAGACATTATTTATTTCTATTACCTTATTAGTCATCTTTTCACGTGAGTAGAGCTCATTCTTAAATTTTAGGGTGTCTATAATATATGATGGATTCTACTTATGTGAGAAAGTATTCAGTACTCTTGGAACACTACGTGGTCATGTCACTATCTAATAATGGAATTATGTGAGATATGTTTTACTTTTTTTTTTTTTTGGTAATATAAGATATATTGGAATCATGAGCCAACTTATGTGCACCAAGTATTAGACTAAGTCCTTACAATCTTTTCGTATGTTTGCACATATAAGTGTGAGTACAGTGATCCCAAGAGTTATTAACAAGAGAAATCGAACATGCAAACTTGGGGGATAAGTCACTTATACTCCATCAATCCTCACTCGGCCAACCTCTCGAGGTTGAGATATGTTCTATCTATTTTAGTGAAACACATTTCCCATGTCAATTCTTTAAGATATAATTACATTAGTATCTCGGGAGCATCAAATTTATTTTCATAATGTAATAACCAATGTGGTAAAAATAGATAGTAACATACTCTCATGTCTTGAATGATAATATGATCAAGATCTTATTCAAGTACTATAAAATGTTCATTACTTATAATTAATGTGAGTTTTATTTTTTATCATAAGATAAATATAAAAAATAGAATCTAATTATATATATTTCCAATATGAAATATCATTATATGTTTATTTTAAAAATTACATCATAAAAGATTAAAAATCATCACACCCATAACAAGAGTAATATTAGGTGTTGTTTGGTTACGTACTGCAAATTCGATTCACCATTTTCAAAACTAGGATTTCTGTTTGGTTTGCATTTTGAATTTGTTTTTTAAAGTTTAACTCTGAAAGACATTTGTCCTTATCTGAAAACCTTTCACAAACATAACTCAACCAATCTCAAAGTTTTAAAGATACCATATTCATTGCACTCATCTCTCTCTGTTTTTTTTTCATCCCCTACAATTTGCAGAGCTTATACACGCACACACCTATAATCCCATAAAAAATTCAACAGTAAAGACTACTATCTCGTGTCTTCTCTCTCTATATCTATCTAAAGTGTATATCCTTTATAAATGAGGTGTTTATGTGACGCTTACTTCTACCCTATGCCTTCTCTCTCTCTCATCTCATCTCATCTAAGCTTCCATTCCTAACGAACTATCACTCGAAACTACAACAACCCATCAATCGAACCTGACCCATTCACTTCTTCTTGAGATCTTACCCCTAAGTCCCCCAAATAAGTCACTTTGTTCAGTGGTAAGGCATACGATGAATAGTTTCCAGATGGGTTGGGTTGGAAAGGGAAATGGTTGATTCGGCTAGAAAAGATTAAGAGGTGGGCGAAGAAGTAGTCAATTCAAAGTTGAATCAAAACAGAGCAACGGCGGGCAAAGATTTTGCGAGCTCCAGCCAGCGAAGCTATTATGATTGGTGCACTAGCCATTAATGGCTTTTTTCTATTGTGAGAATATTTTAGAGATGATTTTCTAAAAAGGATTTTTTCACTGATCAGGATCGTAGTGCATTTGACAGTCTGATGTAGTATGGTGATGATCATGGACTATTCAATTATTATCATGTCTTTAATTTGTAATGAGGTATTTAATTATTTATTAATATTTTATAATAATTAAATTTATTTTAATTATTTAATATATTTAATTAAAATTTTAAATTATTATATCCCAACACAATTTTATAATTTTTCACTTTTGAAACTAAATTCTAATTATTATATTCAAACACATTTTTATAATTTTTAATTCAAAAATTAAATTTTAATTAATATAATGAAATGCATTTTTACAATTTTAAAAAAATTAATTACAAATTTTAAAATACATTTTAGAAACATTTTCTAGAAAATCATATTTCACTGTTTTCATTTCACCTCTTCCTAAAATATTATTCATGACACATAAAAATAAGGAAATAAATAGCATTTTAAAAAAAAAATAAATAAAAAGAATGAAAAAGACAAGAAAAACAGGAGAAGCTTCCAAGCCACGTGGTCCAATTCAAATGGTCTTACTCGCTGAACTACACTTCTTTCAATAAGCAGTTCCCGGAGAGTTGCGAGCTCAGCTCGGAATAATCCATGGTTCGTCACACGTACATGCTTATGTGTTCAGTCTTCATCTGAGGACAACTCAATTTCGCCATGGCGGAACAAACCCTAACCCTTACCCTAATTACAACCCCCTCATCTTCATCTCCAAACCCATCACAACTACCTCGGAAAAAGTCCAGAAAACACTCTTCCTCTGCATCTGCTCACACCTCCACAGTTACCACCGCCACCGCCACCGAAGCCAAGTACTCTGCACAACTAGTTAAAACCCTATCTTGCGACGGTGAAGTTGATTTCGCCATTGAACAACTCAAACGCTCGGACCCAAAGCTTGTCCCCATTATTGAAGCTACACGACCCACCGGTGTTCAACAACTTCGATCCTCCTTTTCTAGCTCTAGCCAAAAGCATTCTCTTCCAACAAATTACACAAAAAGCGGGCACCACAATTTACAATCGCTTCGTCTCGCTCTGCGGCGGCGAAGCTAGGGTTTGCCCAATTGCCGTCCTTGCGCTCACGCCGCCGCAACTCGTTCAAATTGGCATCTCAGCCCGCAAGGCCAGCTTCCTTCACGACCTAGCAAACAAGTATCGAACAGGAATTTTGTCTGATTCGAAGATTGTGACAATGGAAGACAAGGCACTGGTTTCTCTGATCACAATGGTGAAAGGTTTTGGGGCAATGTCCGTACATATGTTTATGATTTTTACGTTGCATCGGCCGGATGTTTTGCCATTTAACGACGTGAATGTCCGGAAAGGGGTTCAGATTCTTGATGGTCTTGACCAATTGCCGCGGCCTTCACACATGGAGGCACTCTGCAAGCGGTGGAGGCCGTACAGGTCTGTCGCATCGTGGTATATGTGGAGGTTGGTTGAGGCGAAGGCCGGTGGTGGCTTGCCAAAACAATTTCAACCAGCAGGAGGTTTTACTTTTAGAAGACGGCTCTGCTAATCCCGGGTAGTCACCATTTTACTTGGATTCATATGTATATATATGTTTGTGTAGTTACGAAATTTGTATATTTATGTTTGTGTAGTTACGAAATGAATGCTTTTTGTGCCTCCATGTGCTAAGCCTGTATGTTGCATCAGTCTGAAATTTGCTAGTGTTGCTTCTAGGTTGGGTTCCTTTGACTACATCAATTGAAGTAAATATGTAATTGTAATAAGTGAAATCTCTGTCCTCAATCAGAGTAGACTCGATTTATTTATGATCATTCAAGGGTGAATCAACTACATTCTGAGCCTGAAATTATGGGAAGAGCATCCTGTTTATCAAACAGAAATATTATCTTCTTCTGTGCTTAATGTTCTTTTCTTCTTGTTTCTCTGCCCTTTTAGTACTCTGTCTTCATGTTGCAAATGAAGGATATATACATTAAAAAGACATGAAAACAAACTGCTGAAATGAATTGATTCATCTCTACATGCACAACTTTCAAATGAACCATAAAAGTAAAAGTTTTAAACTCAACTAGGCCTTGTCCCAACTAGTTGGGTTTGTTTCACCATTCTGCTCTATATAAGGTCATTCATCAGGTAATTCACCCACTATTATAGTTATATCTTTCTTAACTATTTCAATCTTTTCTTGTTTCAGTGTTTCCCTTCCCCTAACTTCATCCTTATGTGGACCACATCACTCTTTCTCACTAGTGGCCATAAAAGTTTGGTCTTCAAAATTGAGGTTTGCATTGGATTGTGTTGAAAAATTAGAATCAAAGATGCTTGAGCGGTTCTTTGAGACTTTTGAGTGTGTTTGAAGAGGGTTATAAAGCTTAACCTCTTAAGAGAGACTGTAGTTGAGAGATTCTGCTGCTTGAGCTAATATGTTTGGGTTTCTTGTTTTGTATCACGAAGAAAGTTTGATCTTTTAATAGGTCTCGGAGGGACCTAAGAATTGATCTCGGCTGATTTATAAGAGTTGTCTTTGCTGTCAACTAGAACATTTTTTCTTTCATCCGTCAGGTCAATTGAGTCACACCAGGCATAGTGTAAAGTCTAACTCACTGTTAATCCAGAACATTTATGTGGAAATTATGTTCTTTATAGCCAAATTTAAAATCTACTGTTGTCCTCTTTGATGGATAGTCCTTTGTACAATCTTCATAAACCAGGAGCGAACTCCTTACTTAATATTTTCCGACAAGAGTAATGAATTGTGCTGGGTTTTAACTTTTACGTCATTGGAGATTTAATAGTATATAATGTGTTCGTTGATATTTACTACCAAGTACTGACCCCTGCCTCCCTTTCAATTTGGCTTTTGTGAAGAAGAGTTTTTTCTCATCTGTTTATCCAGTTTTTAGTTTTCTGTAGGGCCGTAGGCTCATGTGATAAGCAAAAATACCCCAGAAAAGCTTTAATTGATGTAAAAAAAAAAAAAACAGATAAAGAAATCCTTCCAAACTGTTCTCCCCATAGCCCATAACATCGCTAACCTCTAGTTTAGAAGCTTTACCCTCATCTACCATTTTAGCATCTTGGAATATGATATTTGTATCTGGTGGAGGAATGAGGTAGGAAGGCAACATAGTGTTGTACAATTTTGTTTTAGTTTTTGAAAAAAATACCCTACCTCAATAACTAGAAGGATTCTGTAGTGGTTGAGTTTATTGTTTAAGGTTATAAAACAAATCAAGTTATTCGAGTTCGATCCATGATTAGTTCGGTTAAAGACTCGATCGAGATTGACTTGTGAGATAAACATGCCCAATTTAAACATATTTTGAAATTCATTAATTTATTGAGCTCAACTCGATAAGCAAATAAATAATCTAATATTATATGAAAAATCAAGTTATTCGAGCTCGACTTACAATCGGCTCAATTAGAAATTCATTTAAGATCGACTAAAGAAATTAAGAAGCTGAGCTTGAACTATATGAAAAATCAAGTTACTCGAACTCGACTTGCAATCGACTCGATTAGAAGCTCATTCGAGATCGACTAAAGAAATTAAGAAGCTGAGCTTGAACACGATTTGAAACTCATTTATTTTAGCAAGTCAAACTTGAATAACTTAATGTTTAACTCAGGCTCGACTCATTTACAGCCATAGTTGTGTTAGGATTGGGCTTATTAACATAAATTGCATTTGGAATATAAAATGGTTCAACTTTCTGGACTGCCTGTTGTAATTAGAGTGCCTCTGCATCTTCAGCTTTGCATTTGTTATGTGGAGCTTGACTTGTGCCCATATGTCTATCAATCGTAACCTTTATTGCATTCATCTATGAACCTTTTCAATTCATGCAGCCATTCCCATCAACTAAGTTTGCTCAAAAATAAGAAATCAGGCAACATGGCCTTTATCCAAGTATGTTCAACACTCTAATAATTAATAACCTTGAATTCTCAAAAATTATTGATTAATGATAATATTAGTTATTAAACTTTACCATATTCTTTTTTACAAAGATATTTTCTTACAAGAATACAATTTTTACTATAAAAATTGGACATGCATACATATTTGCAAGGGTGTTAAACATTTTTATTACTACAAACTTAATGTTATTAATAGTTTTTCTCTAGTTTATCTAATTTAAATTATAATAAAATCTTATCATTTTTTTTATTACTACAAACTTAATGTTATTAATAGTTTTTCTATAATATATATTCATGAGTATGTGTGTTTTTTTTACTCTATAAATTAATATTATAAAAAAATTGTCTCAATAGTTATTAGTTACTAATTTATAGAATTATTATTATTATTTAGATATGAAAAATATATACACACACTCACTTTGTTTTATATAGACTTTAACCTAAACCACCTGTTTAAGAGATGGAAGAGATAGTACTTGAAGCCAATGTCAGTGAATGGAAGAGTTGCCCATTGGTTGATTAGAACTTCGAAGTTCTTATTGAATCTATCTAGTGCATTAAATAAACTTGATTAAGATTGGCGATCTGAACAATCCAATACATATACACGCACACACACAAACACGCATACAGCACACTTAATTTATTCTGGGTAACATAGAATTCTGCTTGTTAATGCAAAAGGGGACATAAATTTGAGGGGAGGAGTCTCTTTACATAAGTGAATCGAATATTAGACAAAAAGCATAAGTTCTTAATTGTGATATTGAAGAATAAGACAAGTCTTCTCAATTTACTTGCATTGGAGTTTATGTGAATTATTCAACATATATTAAATCCACTAATCATGTAAAGATCTTGCTTTTTTGACATTAAAAACCTTGTGTTGTCTATGACTACGATACAACCCTCGATTTTTTGAATAGATCTAATTATCTAGTAACGTGTGACGACCTCTATGATTTTAGTACAATGAGTCTTATATGAACCCCACAAAATAATAAATTATATGGGCTCCTGGAATAATTTTTTCGGAGTAAGGCCTGGGGTTCTCACTTAATGGAACTTCTATTTACTGCATAGGCTTATTGATTTTCTTTGCCAACAATCTAAATGCCTGAAGCCCTGAACTGTGGGTGATTATATAGAAATTTTTGTTTTAGATACATAATTACAATTTACTGCGGATGATTATCTTGGACTCTGTTATCATTCAATCACCATAACTTCTTTTCCTTTAAATTTTAAAGAAAGAAAAAACTGGAAAGTTTGATCATGTCATTCCGTCAGATGCAGTAATATAAATCTATTGGCCCTTGGATCTTGGAAGTAATATATATTGTATAAAATACATTACAATAATGATATTGGAAGAATAAAAGATGACCTTTATTAGAGAGAGAGAGAGAGAGAGAGTTGCATATTACTACTTCTGCATTTACTGCTCAGAGATCTGCTGATAAAAGATCTAATGGGGCTTGGACTTCATTGCAGCTTGAGGTACTTCAGGAGCCTGAAAAGGGCAAGTAATAAACAGAGCAAATATTACCTCATAAAAGAGAGACGAAAAATCAACCTTGCATTAACTTGGAACTTGGGAAACGTTATCATGTAAGAATTTTCTCTCTCTGCTTTATTATTATTATTTTTTTTTGAGCAGACTTGAACAAGATTTAGGAACAGAGAGAAGGAGAAGACAAAGTAAAGTTACATGTTATAAATAGCTTATGTTAAGCATATGAAATAGGATTATTTATTGGTCCGGTGCATTGCCCCTGGCCAATGAAATAGGACAGAAGTTGGGTCGTTTTGCATTCTTGTTGGGCTACATGGATAACACAGACAGTCGCTTCTATTAGAATGATTTTCATTCCAACACAATAAGCAAAAATTGCAAGTCCATCGCTACATGAATAAATTAAATGATATGTCATTATATTTAGTCCACTTGTCAATTCGAACTAAAGTTTCAACCTGGATACAAAAACTCATATAGATAGACAATAGGGGTGACTAGTGCTATAACTATAACTATATTATATAATTTTTATTCTTTATTCTTGATAGATAAACAATATGATTTGAAGTTTATAAATTAATATATTTTTTTATAACAGAGCGGAACTATCTGTTTCGTGCGGGAGGTACTGAGTATAAATTGCTTTCGTCTCCCAAAACATTGTCACATAACTTTTAGCTATCTGCAAAATGACCCCAAGAGCATCCGTAGAGTATATGCAAAGGATGCGGATGATATAGAGAGCATGTATATCATAGTGGGCTGGAACTAGGTTGGACTAGTTTAGACTCAACCTAACCCGAACCTTAAATTTAGTGTTTTCTTCTGCCCAGGGGATCTTGACCATTGTATTTTAGTTATCAATGGTTGATCCAGATAAAGTATGATTAGATTTCATGTGGGCTGACATTTGGATTATGGACAGGTTAAGAAGCTGAAGAGAATACTGATAGATTCTTTTTGTAATATAAATATGATGTTAAAAAAGGTATCTTGGCTTTTTTGGACAACTGAAATAGCAGATGGATGAGTTAGATTATCAGTTGCTCTAAAAGTTTAAGTTGTTAGATAATGAGTTAACAATATATATATATCAAACTCTCAACACTCTTCCTCACAATCTTGGACTCAGCACTTGAAGAGACAAAGAAATGACATACAAATGCAAATGACAAAAGAATGTAAATGCAAACGGGAACAAATGCAAATAGAGAGACTTGAACCCCGATGCTTCTCACAATCAAGACTCTAATATCAAGTTAGATGACTAGTTGCTCTAAAAATTTAAGTTATTAAAAAGTAAGTCAACAATATATATTAAGCTCTCAGCGAAATGGACCACATTTAGGTCTTAAATTAAACCTCTAGTGATTATCACTTACCATTACACACCCTTAATTGGAGAAATTTATAGGTGAAACGAGTTAATGAACGCGGCCATGTAGGAAAACAACTTTTTATTTTCTTAAATTTAGACGGCATATACATATGACATATGCTGATTGACTTATTCTTGCACCCGATTCACCCAAAAACTTCTCTGATGGAGCTGAAGTTTTGAGTTTCTATCTCCAAAATGAGTTAAAGGTATATTTGAAACCTTGAGGAGAATGGAACAGTGCATGCATGAGAAAAATAGAGTAAATAAGCCGAAGGAATTAAGCAATTTGTTTTTATTACATGACTAAGAAGTCTAATAAGAGTAAGTATTGCAGTAATAAGTCCTACCTCTGTTCTTCATATGCATTGCCATTGCTTCCACTGGTTTTGTAGTTGGGAATCGGAATACGACCGGACTCGATACGCCTGAGATCCTCAAGAAGTATCTCATAGTGCCTCTTAACTTCCTCGGCAGATTTCCCTCCCACAGCCCTGGCTATATTCTGCCACCGGTCAGCTGTGTCCTTATCGAACTGTGCCAAAGCCTTCTCAAATAGCTTGTTTTGGTGTGGCGTCCACGATGATCCTGACCTACGTGAACTAAGAGGGCTTGATGCCATATTATATAATCAGTACTCTAGGGTTCAATGATGGTTAATTTAGTGAAGTGTTTGGTAGCCTATGAGAGAGGGAGAGATATATATATATATGGATCCCTGTATATATGTAGCAAGACTTGTAAGGTCTCGACTTGATATCGGTGTGGATCGAGAGGAGAATATATAGAGCTGTTTTGGGTAAGAGAGAGAGGCTAAAAAGGATGGTATGAACTAGAGCTTGCCATGTGGCTGCTTATATAAAATATAATACACACACATACAGTGAGTAAAATTGTGAGTGGGGGAACCAGTTGGATTGACCAATCTATATTAGCCGAAAGGTGAAGTGAGTGACTCGTCTCCTTTGGAACCACAAGCTGAAGCAGACAAGGAACAACAAGAGGGGAGGGAATCAGTATCAGAATGATCCCCCCTTTGATTCTTATATATATATATATATATATATATATATGTTTCTAATAATATCTTCTTTAAATTTATAATATCTCAAGTAAATTTGATTTCCTAGATGATTGAAATGGTAGTGAGATTAGATGCTAGCAAGTTGGATACCCAAAAAAGTAGAAAAGAAGATTCACATCTTTCTATAAGCTTGTTCATGCAAAACTGGGGTTTCTCAGGCAGAGATAATATCAACTTTGCAGATTGTTTGTTCTTTTTTCTGCAGAAGATAATATAAGAAAATCTAAGTTCCAGCCAAAGACAAAAAAAAAAATTATTCCCAGTAACCTTTGGGTTTTTGCTTACCTGTAATACACACACACACACACATTGGGTTTCTAGTTTTTCTTCCAATTAATTTAGGGTGAGGCTAAATGCACACTCTCTTTTTATACAAAAGCACGAGTACAATAGATATTAATTAGAGTGCATTTAGCTAATTGGAGTGTGTTTAGCTCTACCCCTAATTTGTAGTAGTACCGTGAAAGCATGAAGTAAATGATGGAAACCCTGACCTCTGAGCAGCAGGAGTGTGTCAAAGAAAACAGGTAAAAATGTGGCAGGCTGTAAATGCGAAATGACAGAAACTTTGTGCATTGAATTAATGAAAATATAATAAAATTAAAATTACATAGATTTGATATATACATATGTAGTGATGAAATTTGATTTAGTTTTTGACCAATTCTAAAAACGACAATGGATGATCCTCTTCACTTTTCCTCTCAAGTATTCTATAGTACTCCTGTATCTAATATCTTTTAGGTGTCAGACACAAACCCTTTAGGCTCAGATGGAAGTATTGGAACCCCTGATGCACAAAGGTGCATGCATGGTGGTGAGTGACATCATCCTTTGGACAATATATATATGGACAAGCCAAGAAAGAATAATACTACACTGTTTGGGGTTTGCTGCAGATTGATTTATTCGTCTCAGATCTTTGGAATTGGAGTTTCGGATCTTTCACAACCTTCCAAATGGGTTCTAGCTAGCTAGCTGGCCACCAGAAAGCCTACCACAATCACAAAATACACACACACATACACATGCATTTGTTTTGTTTTGTTGCCGAATCAGGTAGAGTTACTCTGGTTTTCTAAACGGGATAAGATTGTAATAGGCCTGCATGTCAGGTAATTGGTGGGTTGGCAAAGTTTCTTGATTTCTTAGCTATACAGAATACACACACACGAAGCAATCCATAATCTTCCACTACATAAAACGGCTTGGTTCTTGTATAGCATGTAGTAACTTCACAGCTGAGTATGTGTGTGTGTACAATACATACATTCATACGTATATGATCCATACATACATACATATATGATCTGCATGTGTGTGTACACACACACATTCAGTTATAATCTTGTGTTACAATCTTCAATCTCTAAGATCTTTATGGGTAACCATGGCTTTTCTATGAAGGATTAAACAGAAAACTATTGCCTGCTGCCTTGCATTTTTATACAAGAAATTTGTATGAAAAATAATGAACATACATAGTTTTTAAATTAGAAATCCAGGTAGAGTGATGTGGCACTGATAGTTTTGAAATTATAAAAAAAAATTGGTAAGCGTTTTTTTTGTATTTGTATCATTTCCCATTTTATATATTTAATATGTGGTTTGACTTTACATGCTATTTTAGACTACAAACTTGAATTTGAGATCTAATGAAATAATAAAAAGTTTAGGAGTAAGATTTGACATATGACATTTGCTTCACATTATAACAATCAGACGTGTCAGATTTTAATATTCATGAACATCGAGTTTTTCGATACAACTTGACACTAAACTTTTTTTTTCAATTAGGTGACTGCTCTCTCAATGGCAGGCGCATGGTTGAAAGAAAAAAGGCTTTAAGAATTGAATGAAGTTGCTTGAGAGTTTTAGGTATGATATTCAGTCCATTCCTTCCAGTAACTTGCATATAAACAAACCAATCCACCTTTAATCTTAGATTTGACCTTTGAATATTAATTTACAACGGTTGGCAATCAGCAGGAATTTTGACACTAATTTTTTAGTTTTGCTCTAATACCAGTTGTTAGAAATGGAAGATTAACTCAAATAAGACACTTCAGGAAAAATAGTAGAGAAAGAGGATACACATCTAAACTTTCATTCTTTACTCAAACACTATTATATTTACTCGATTCAATCTCAAGTCTCAAGTCTCAACTCATTCCACTCCACTCCCTAATATTTTTCCTCTTTTGCCTTTCATGTTCACGTTCACTTAAACTTTTTAGGATACATGGGTATTTATAGATTCTTAGAAATGTATCCATCCACCTACATCCAAAACACCACCATTTAAACTCTACACATGAACCATACATAAAACCCTTAAAATACTCGGTGCATGAACCTCTTGTAAAGATGACTCTTCAACTACATTAATGAACTGCATAAATATCTAGTATTTTAGAATATTCTAGAACTCACATTCCAACAACTTTGAGGCATGTGTGATTTGTAAGAGACACGAAAGTAACTCTTGTTTACATCTGAAAATGTGATTTGTAGGGTTCATAAAACAAGGTCCATTAATGGACCTGATTCATGTTAGAATTTCTCAATTTTACAGCTTTTCTTTGGCACAACTACATCTTATCATGTATTCAACTTAAAAGAAAACTGCATTCTCTCCATTGTATAAAAATGACTTCTTTAGTGAAAGGTGAAAAGAATGTTTCATTCCAACAAAAGAGGGGAAAGAGAAAAATAACGACTTCTCAATAAATATCAATATGGCATGTGTGACAAACATGTTAAAGCCAAAGTTAAAATACAACTTGAGTGTTTCAAAATTATCCTATATGAAGAGTTTTTGGGAAGATGAGCAAGTAAAATTTGCATACTCAGGCTAGGAGGAATGCTACCATCAATTACAAAATTTGAAACTTCGAGACATAATTGATACGTGCACTTTATATAAGTGTTTGATGCATGCGCGTTATGTACACATACCAATTGCATTGTGAAATTTCAAACTTCGCAATTAATAGTCTTTCAACTTTTCTGCATGGTTTTCCCTCTTTCACTGGACTTGGTGGGAGCATATCTTTTTTGGAAACTGACTTCTGGTAGCAACAAGCAAATGTCATACGGCTATTTAATATTCTAATTGTTATTTACATTTTTGTTTTTGAAATCGAAACAATTCTATGACTCTCTTTTGCGGCCCACATTGTGGTTCCAATGGAAAATGTGGGATCCAAAAATAAGATGTCCTCTTGTTAAATAAGAAAAGACTATCCCGAAGATTTAAGGGACATCGGTATGATGTCTCTCAAGGATTTTCCGATAGTCAAGTGAATCTGAATGCTTAAAAAAGTTAGGAAAGATGTTTAGGTTTGTATGTAAAATATTGCTTGAGATTGCATCAGATAGTGTACCTAGTGCATGCAGGGATTAGGGTTTAAATAGATAGTTTGGATATGGGAAAGTGTGTCATTGTTTGCAAGTAACTCCTTGATCATGGGAAGTCACAGATGGCGCATATAATGGAATTATATTTCCGATTATCTTGGTATTACGATTCCCTTCCTGGTTTGGAGTCAAATTGACCGAGCTGTTGATCAACTCAAGTTGGAACTACGTTTCAGCCGATGACTCATCTGGGTTGAACTCAACTTTGTTCGGAACAAAACACCATGTTGCGGTCTGCTCAGCAATGATGATGTATCTGAATCTTATTAAAGAAAATTCGGGCACTACATTTCATCCTAGCGTGCTCTTATTTCATGAGCGAAATTATGTCCTTACAGAATAAAAGCTCCTCTGATATATCATGATGCCTTGAATTGCTGTGCATAGTGCCTTATGAATGATAGACACGTTGGTAATAATAAGGGAACCAATACAAAAACTAAAAATTCCAATCCTCAGACTGGTCGCTTTCGCTGGGTTCTATGACAAAGACTGTTTAATCAAATATTAGAGAGCAGAGCAACGGCAGACCATCATACAAAAACAGTCTATAATATATATATATATATATATCATCAAAGGAGTTGTCCCCAGTGAACAAGTTGTCTAGGTACTTTGGTCTCCAATATTGTTGCCAAATTCAGAGGCCGATCCAGGGGGGATTTAATGACACCCCCCAAAATTTGAAATTGTGTTTTTTGTTACTTTGTTAGAATTTTTTAAAAAATTAGTACTGGGCCCGTCAATTTTTTTTATATATTTATATTAATCTTTTCTAAATTTTAATACTTACACTTTTGTCCCTAACTATATTTTCTGAATTCACCATTACCTATATTGATGGTGAAAAGCTTTGGGATGATTGACCATATGATCATAGCAGGCTGATGCAACTGCGGTAGCATTTTGTACTGAAACTTGAAAGTGGTCCTTCAAAAATATGCCATTAAATTCACAGATATTTATATATATATATATGTGTGTGTGTGTGTGTGTGTGTGTGTGGCGCTCATCAACTTCTCTAATGCATGCCAACCTTGGAAAAGCATGTGCATAAGCTTATTCCCTTTCATAGGCGCCTCTATCCTACAACTGGTGGTCCAATTAAGGACCCTTACAAGGCGAAAAGCTTGAATGAATATAATTGTGAATTAGAAAAGTGTCTACGTAGTTTCTTTGTCAAGAATCCAACACCAGATCTTTGATAGATTCAGTTGCATGCAGCAGCAAGACCCTTTCCCTCATTCATGGGGTCTTGAACCTACATATATATATATATATATGGACTGTGACCTTTCAGGACCCAAAGGAGTCCACCACTGCAGCATGGTCCATGCTATGCTATTTGATGGCTAGTAAAAGTACATAACCTTACATTTAGTGGGAATCTTTGATGGAAGTTGCAATTGGCACAAGGGGGAAAAATGAAGTGTGTTTTGGCCATCATACATTTTAGGATAAGCAGATAGAGATACGAGTTTGTGTCTGCCAATCAAAAGGAATCAAACCACCTCTTCCAGCATATATAGGCTGTAGATATTTGTGTGCACTTGTGAACCATGAAATAATGGAAAAAAGTTCAATGAGAAAGTCTTACTGTAAGACTTGTGCTTAAATCTAAATATTCTACTGTAGAATTCACGTGAGTTATACATGAATACTTAAATCGAAGCATGATAAATAATATTATAAAGAACAACTACCCGATTAATTCAGAAAAAATATAGTGGTAATATAGCATAGAGTTTCTCCATAGTTATGAAAATTGGATTTCAACATGTCATATGTCAAAGTGAAATTAAAAATGAGTTGACAGTACGGTATTGGTCTACATCATTTCATAATGTCGATCTTACCTAGTATAACATTGTTATATTATAAATTATGTCATTTGATTGTCATAATATAAAACATATGTCACGTGTCTACTTTTGATATGTATGACTGTAAAAATTTTCGGTACTTGCATTATTTCCCAAACAAGCCCCCTAATTTAACTAATTTTGAACACCAAACATGTTACATCCAGATTTAGGTTTTGTGGAATTCAAGTAGAGATAACTATTATCCATTAATAAATACAACAACTGACAACCAGATTGAGAAGAAGAAGAAGAAAATGCAACAAGTGGCTTATTGGGATGGGCTTTTTTAAATGGTGAATAGGCTGAATTTTGGCCCAATTAACTTGTCATGTTCAACTGTGGCCCATAAAGTCATGGGCCTGGGTTTTTGGTAATGGGCCAATAACTGCAGCATGTATCCTAATGGGCCTGGTTCACTGCATGTGAACCCCCTTCGAGCAACTGTTCCCAAAAACCTTTATTCAGAAGTTGGAACACTTGAACCATGGTGTGACTTTCCAGTCACATCAATCAATGGTGGCCCAATATTGTTCTTGTACAAACAATCCATTAGTGATTGTCAAATGTCAACTATATGTAATTTCAAATGGAACTTGAAATTACATACAAACATGTGATGTATGTGCGTGATGTATAAACATTAATGATGTTTCAGAGTTTTAAACTTTACGACTTAACCCTAATAATTTTCTTGTTTCTTATCATAGAAAATGAATTGTTGGCATATTAGTTAATAAAATTCTTTTGTGATTAAAAATAATTGACTAATTTTAACTGTATGGATGTGAATTGTACATAAATTCTTGCAGGCATTGACAATCATGGTGGAACCATTTTCACATGGAACTCATGCTCAATCTCACCCCCTATATTATGCATCTGGTACGTTACAAATTAACCATTTTGAGTTATGGATGTATATAATTTAGGATAATGCTACCTTATACTCAAGTTCATATAAGATAATATGTTTTAATCATTAAATAGTCTACGATTTAGAGATAAAGTGGTCGGGATAGATGAAAACTTAATCTCAAGACCATCTACTGATTAAAACACCTTAACTCATATAAACTGAAACTTACAATAATATTATCTGCAAATTAGTTTAAAGTTAGTGTATAATCCGTGTTTTTGGATCAAGCTAATAACATCCTGTCATTTGAATAGAATGTTTGATTTTTAAAATTTACAACAACAAAAAAAACAATGCATGACAAGATATTCGAGACATTAAACTTGGTTCATGACAAAATTTCTTCTCATCTTTGAGTCTTTCACTAGGACTTCTCTCATTTAGGGATTGAAAGTTTAGGAATTTGGATCCCTAAAAAAGAAAACCACTTTAGTCTTTATTCTTTGTATCTGTCTTTTAGAAATCATTATGTATTGGAGACCATTTCTAAAGTGCACTTCATCTACACGGGTGGTTAATTCAGAGGATAGAAAAGTTACCCAAATCTCTCTCTCTCTCTCTCTCTCTCTCTCTCTCTCTCTCTCTCTCTCTCTCTCTCTATATATATATATATATATATATATATATAATAGTCATACAACAATGTATAACACAGAACAGCTGGCTAAGGCTCTCTCAAAATCACCTTGACTTTTGCTTAGACCCAACCAAACAACATCATAATCTTGAAAGAGAGTCAACCCCCACCATCTTTACAGTTGGGAGGAACCACATTTAAATGACAGGACCAAAGTTGGGGACTTCCCACAGTGAATCTTATATATGTATATATATTGTATCTCTTCTCATATAGAATCATTTTGTTTGAATTAAAGTCAAGATAAATTATAAGATGGAATGATTATTCAAAAAACTGGTATTAGTTAGAATCATTGAGAATCATATAATTAACAATAAGTGGATTGCTGTCTTAGTCCAAAGATTTATTTTGATTTCTATGTTTATTCTTTAATAAGTGTTGGGAGACATATATCATCAATGAAAAGAAATGTTACATTAAAGGGCCCAACATGGCATGGTCAAGGATGCCTTTACATCTCTATGCCATATAAACTATCAGTAAAAGGTTATCTCAATTCGCTCAATACACTTTTATATACGTGTCACTCAAGACTTCATTTCATATTTCACTCGTCGAAAAAGTGTATTGAAGTAATATTTTAATAGAGAGGATATCAAAAAACTTCAACTAATAGGTCAAGTGGTATTCGGTTGGTCTCACAATCTTAATATTATGAACTCAAGTCCACATAACGTGACACAGTACGAAACGTGAATAATAGATACAAACAAATTTAATACCTAAAAACGGGAAATACTAACCTAGGGCAAGAGAATAATTTTTTAAAATTCGTAATATAAATATTATTAATAAAACCTGAATAATAAAAGTCTATTAAACCATATTTATAGGCTAGAAAATATAACTCTTATACTAATCCTAATAAGACTAGAAAAATAGAGAAACTCCTATAAAATCAAATTTGAGAGTTTTTGTAATTGAGCCTAAAATTGGATTCTAGATAAGATAAGAAGAAGATAGGAACAAACCCTAACTCAATCTAAAATTTCTACGCAAATTAATTGAGGAATTATAGTGGGAATTTTTTTCAAAAATAGTAAAAATATACAATTGAGGGTCTAACATACGCATTGGCCAAAATCCGCAAAGCAACGGATTGTCTCAAATTAAAATAGGGTGGTTTCGATTATACTTATGTTGAGGTGACTTGACTCAAAATGCTTTTCGAAAACGTTTTCAACCATTTTTACAAGATGATTTGGCTTTAATTTGGACTTCTTTCTTTTCCATTGTTGCACGAACTCCTCAATCACTTTTTCTCCATTGTTGCATGAACTCCTCTCCCACTTTTTCTACATCATAATAATGCATGTGGGGGAGGGGAGATGAAGAAAAAAAAAGTGGGAGCTAGAGCCATTGGATTATAGGTAAGGCCTTGTTCTTCTCTCTCTGTGATGATGGTTTATAAGGACAAATCACTAAATGTTATTTATGATTCATGTCCTGAAGACATTTGGGAAGGGTGAAGACTTGGGACATGCTAAGTTGTATCAGAGACATGTGGTCAGTTGTTGCCATGAAATGGTTGCCTAGGCTTGTCACCTTATTCTTTTACCTATCCAATACTTAATTAATCAACTATTAAAAATGATGGAGATTTACACAACAATTGAGTGTTTTCTGGTTTTATCTTTAAACAAAATTTAATAAAAGAAAAATACAAAATTATATGTTTGTATAGATTATGGGACCTTATTTGTGTACCTGTGAAATGGGTAGGTACAAAATGGAATTGCAGGTAGATGCTATTAGATTACCGGTTATTCTAAAAATTTAAACTATGAGAAAATGAACCAAAAATATATTTAATAGTTTCTCTCATGTGCAACGTCGTTTTTGCACTCTTACACGTGAAGAGTTGGCACACTGATTTAACAAAATGCAAAGCGTTGGAACAATAACGAAAGTGCTAACCCTGATGAAATATGGTGAATGAGTACTGCAACAAATGAACGAGGGAGAAACTTGAATACTATGTTAGATAACCCGATGTTCTAAAAACTTAGGCTGATAGAAAATGGACTGATGATATATTTAACAGATACAAGCTAAGAATGAGTTGGGGGGCATATGAATAAAATGATCAAGTGGGCAGTGGTAGGCATGAATGGCCTCCATGGCTAAAAATATTGGGACAAAACCGTATGGTGTTATGAACATGGTTAGAGAGCTTCCAAACACTACCTAAAGCCCTTGGTCTCCTTTCCTCCCCAATCTCTTATCCTCCTCACCCTATTATATTCTTGAAGATGCCTCTATCTTCTCTACTATATTAGTTTATCTCCTTAACCAAATCACTTTAGGATTTTTTATGTCTCTGTTCTTAATGGATATCCCACATAAATTCATGTGACACTGTCTCTCTCTCTCTCAATCCTTAGTAGTTTAATATCATTACCCAACTCAAATGTTTCTAGCTAACTTCAACTTAGAAAAGGGGCAGTGGGATCACAAACTTGTCTTTTGAAAATGGGTTTTCCATATTTGCTGTCTTTTCTTTTGGGAGCTCCCATTTAACTTGTTGAAGTATCTCAAATGCTTGTTTCTATCACCTTTTTTTTTTCAAGAAAATATTTATCCTCCCACACTGAACACAGAACCTTTTAACAACTTGAATTGGGATGGTTAAAAAAGAACTTTTTTAACTCTTTGGTAATTTATCATTGAAGTACCCCGCTCTTCGAACCGAATGAAAAAGACATATATGGTAGGATCATAACCATAACCATAGATTATGATCCTAATTTAAACACAAATAGTGAGAAGAGATATATTTTATATCGCATAATGGCTATAATTAGCGACACCATTGTTTCTGACAGAAATTTTTTTTATAAAAATGAGAAATTAAAAGCCCCGCGTTTGAGTGCAGTTTCAACTTCCAACTATTAATTTACCTAATTGGAAGTAACCAATTAAGTTTACGACAAAACCTATAAATCGATCACTGATCTCTTGAAATTTAACCCGGCAGAGAAAAATGTAGCTTATTTATTCTTAAATCCTCACATATAAGTGCAATTAGGTGGGAAAATTTTCCCTATATGGCCAGAAGTCAATATTCAATATTAATTTTGTTCATTATGGTAAATTGTTAGTAGTAAATATAAGGCCATGAATCTCAAAATGAAAATCCTTGTTAATTGAACCAATTTAACAATGTAACTCTAAAATAGAATGTATATGTGACATGATCTAGAGGTGTATTGGACAGAGTTATGTGGACTATTTTTTTTCCCCTATGTTTTTATAGGGTTACAATATTTATAATATTAAGTGGGTTTATTGATTTGAGACAATATTTATAATATTACTAACAGGGGCAAGCCTAGAACTATTTATAATATTTACATAATATAATAATTTAAAGTAAATTATAAAACATTATTACAATAAATTTTACAATGATAAGAGTCTCGTACACTACAATTAGCCTTCTAGTTTTTCAAATATTATCAATAAAAGAACCCGTCACGCGCACCACTAGAACTGCCTTGAAAAATTAATCCCAGGACATTACACTCATGTTAATAAATATTGGACACATCAAGAAGTCATCCATAAATTTTACTAATATGTTCAATGCTTACTGACCCGAGCATAACGCTCTTGAAATAGGGCTGTAAAATAAACAAATGTTATTCGAGTTTGGCTTATAAAATAAATAAGTCAATCTTAAATATATTTGGAGACTCATTATTAATTTATTAAATTCAGCTCAAACTCGCTCAATAAGCTTATAAGTAGTCTAATATTTTATATAAAAAAAATACACTACTCAAGTTTCGCTTGCGATCAGTTCAACTAGAGATTCGTTTAAGACTAACTAAAAAAATTAATAAATCAAACTTAAACATATTTTGAAATTCACTTATTTTAACGAGTCAAAATTAAACAACATATAAATTTGCTCCGGCCCTGCCCGACCCGACCCATTGACAACCCTATCTCGAAACAATGAATACTTACTCTTGGGTGGAGATCAACCCGGATGATGGGTCACCTATTACAAAAGATGCCGGGCGGCCCCCAGTTGTCTTTTCCCAGCTGGAAAGAGCTGGGCGTGGTCTGGGCCCACCAAAGCTGCTAAGGCCCGTGGGGCCCATTTCTGGTCTATCTCAAACGGGAAAAATCTGAAGCGAAAGGGGTGATTTGCCTTTTATAGTGCGGCCCTAATAGTAATTTTCATACTTGGCTTTAAACCTGAAATTATTGTATACTATAAATATCATATTTTTATTTAAAAAAAAAAACCAACAATTTTTATGTACAAAATTTTTGAAAATATATTATTACAGAAAATAAAATAAAATAAAATAATTGTAGGAGTGCTTTTATGCCTTGTGTCTCATTCACTGGACCTGACTTTCCATCAAAACTTTGGTTTTATTTGATAATTCAATTATATGCTTAAAATTAAAATATATATCATCATAGAAATATATATATATATATATGTGTGTGTTTATATTTATATGTGTGTGTGTTGTTGTTGGGGGGGGGGGGGGCGCCCTTCGTATATAGTTGATTTCTTGAAAATCTTAGAAAAAAAAGGTAAGGGCTGAGGTCAATCTTTTAAAACTAGAAGTCAGTGGATAAATTTCATAAAATATCAAAAGAAGAAAGAAGAAAAAAAATTGCTGTGTGCCTGCATTTTACCTACTCACCCACCTGTTATCCACCAGAGACTCTAGTCATGAGACAATGTAAGAGAAAGTAGGGTTGTGAAACAAATCAAGTTATTTGAATTCAGATAGTAATTTATTTAGTTAAACATTAGTTTAATATCAATTTATGAAATAAACAAATCATGTTTGAATATATTTTAAGACATGTTAATTTATTTAATTTAACTCAATAAGTTAATAAATAGTATTATACTAGATAAAAAATCGAATTCACGATTAATACTATTAAAGATTCGTTTGAGATTAACACAAAAAATTAACTTGTCGAATTTAAATATATTTTAAAATTTATTTATTTTAATAACATAAGTTCTAAAACAATCCAATATATATATATATAGTGACTCGAATTAACTTATTTGCTAGTGATAAGAGAAATTTTGTATTACTACGAAATTAAAGAAGTGTTATTTAAATTGTAAAATAAAATAAAAATCAAAATAAAAACAGTAAACACCTCCCCCACTATGGCTCCCTAACAAGCAGGAAGCCAATATTTTTCATTTTCGATTGAATATGGGTCAGAATCAAGTAGAAGATGGAAGAGAGTCCCGAGAGACACTCAGCTTCGTAGATCTTTTTGTATCTGTCTTTATATACGTGTGTCTCTATAATATATATATATAGAGAGAGAGAGAGAGGGGGGGGGGGGGGGGTAGCGGGGTGTTTGAGAAGTAGGATTTTGGTATGACCTCGGATCTGCTGCCTCCTTACCTTCCCATCTCTCCTCTGCATTATTGTTTTCTATGAAGCATAGGATAAGAAGACTTGAAATAAAGTAGCAATATCAATGCATTTCAATGAAGCATAGGATAAGAAGACTTGAAATAAAGTAGCAATATCAATGTATTTGTGCAATAATAAGTTGACATGACCTGCATAGAAATTTGGACTGCCCAATCACAGAAAGTGTCATCTATCTACTTTTGCCACCCCACTCATAATTCACAACCCTCTCATCTTTCCTCAGAAAATTCTTAAATGATCATGATACACTAATGTTATATATTATTATTCTAATAGTATTCAATTATGTATAATACAACAAAATATTATTAGAATGAAATATTACAACATCACTATATCAGATTCACGAAATTTTTTTTTTTTTTTCCACCAAAATGTAACCATAGAGCTTGTTTTCTTGGCAATGCCATCTTTTTCATAATTTTAATAATGTAGTTAGTAACTAAATGTGATTAAATATTGAATATTATTAGATTACGGTGTTCCCAATAGGACAGATCAATTGTGACATTTATACATGAACATTGATCTCATTGTTGAGAGTAATGTTCGGAAAGTACACTAATTTTTCTTATTTATGAGCACAACAAAGAGTTATATTCTTTATCAAAACAATGTATCACAATTAAAACACTTAGTACAACTACTATATCAGATGTTATTGACTGAGTCGGAACCAATGGTCTACGACGTATGCATGTCATCTAACATTTTACACATGGCATCTCCTCATCGATTGGGGATCATTGGTCTCGGTTCAATGAATAATTTTTCTTACTCTGCAGCTATTATTATGGTAGAAGCCACTATTACTCTAATAATATTATAATATAGCTGGCCTATATACACACACACTTATTTATCTCCTAGAGTTGATAGTGATGATTATTGAAAAAGGAAGCAATTAAAAGAAAACTACAAAAAAAGAAAGAGAGACATATTCACTTGTGTTTTCTAACTCTTTTTTCTTGTCAAATAAGATTATAAAACGAGTTGAGCAATTCGAGTTCGATTCGTGATTAATTCGATTAAAAGTTCGTTCGAAATCGGATTCTTAAGATAAACAAGTCGAGCTTGAACATATTTTAAAACTCATTAATTTATTAAGTTCGACTTGAACTTGACTCGTTAAGTCAAAAGTAGTTTAATACTATATAAACAAAATTTAAGCTACTCGAGTTTAGCTTTATTAGAGATTCGTTCAAGATAAACTTGAGAAATTAATAAGGTGAGCTTAAACATAATTTGAAATTCATTTATTTTAACAAACAAGTTTGAACATATCACTACTCGGCTTGATTAAACTCATTTACAGCCCTATTGCCAAATCACTAAGATGCCTTTCCTGTGACCCTATCTAGAGAAACTGTCATTATGCAATCCATGGTGCACCACAAATGAAGCATAAAAGATAAATACACTGTTCTATTGGGCTTTAGTCAATCCATAATTCCATATAAAGAGATGGAAATGACTTTTTGAGTGTGTAACGAAAAAGAAAAACTCAGAGATACTAGTGGGAAAGGGGTAGTTTTCTGTTGAACAAGCCCACATAGAAAGTGATAGAGAAAGAGAGGTCCCATTTGCCTTCAGTTTTGGTATAAAGTCATGTGTGAGTGCAAGATTCTGTGTGTGTGTGTGTGTGTGTGTGTGTGAGAGAGAGAGAGAGAGAGAGAGAGAGAGAGAGAGAGAGAGAGAGAGAGAGAGAGAGAGAGATACTAATAAAGTAGAGGGAGATAGAAGGGATGAAGGGACCCATTTCTTTCTCATTGGTGATAATGGATGTAGCCTTCATCCTCTCTGGACCTGTTCCCACAAATCCAAATGATATCTGCGTAACTATGAAAGTAATGCATGAACGCAACTATATAGAGTATATGTCAAGCAGCTGTAAGAAAAATGCAAGGCATGATATGCTGCAAGGTGTAATTTTCAGTAGCCCATATATATACTCAGAGAAAGCATTAGAGCAGGCACTTGGGTCAAATCCCATAGAATAAACTTATCAGATTTGTAAAAGATGATGGATTAATTTACAGAAGTATAAACTAATGCAAAATAATACATAACAAAAATATAGAAAAAAGAATCGAATACGTCGAATTCCTTAAAAAAACAAGTTACACAGAGATTCCTCACTCAATAAAAAAAAAAACCTTTAAAATTAGTAATTAATTACCAAAAAGGCATGATATGCTGCAAGGTGTAATCTTCACTAGCCCATATATATACTTAGAGCAAGCATTAGAGTAGCACTTGGGTCAAATCCCATAGAATAAACTCATAAGATTTGCGAAAAGATGATGGATTAATTTACAGAAGTATAAACTTATGCAAAATAATACATAACGGAAATGTAGAAAGAAGAATCGAACACGTCTAATTCTTTAAAAAAACAAGTTACATAGAGATTCCTCACTCAATAAAAAAAAAAAACTTTAAAATTAGTAATTAATTACCAAAAAGACCTTATTACATCATATTTATAGTGTTAAAATACTTATATTTTGACTAAGAAATCATAACTCTTATTTTTATATTAATCTTAATACAATAAAAACTCCTATTTGAAATATAAAACAGTAAAAATAATAAATATCTTATTTAAATCTACCAATTTGAGGTAGACTCAAATTTAAAAACTAAAAAAATTCAAATACAACTCTAAAATTAATATTCTTAATTGTAAGATACTATATGTGTCTTACATCAATAACTCCCTCGAAGGCGTGACCCAATAAAGTTATTTGTTGTTACGTCATGCACGCACCAACCCCCCCTCGACAAAGTTAAGTTGCAAGCTCGAGTCGTAACTAAAATTTGAGTTCACATCAAATTCTAGATATAATTCGGCCAGTCACTTAAGACATTAGAACTGTGATAATTAACACATAAACACGCCAAAAGGTATCATATCTCAACAAGATTTTTAATTTATTTGTCTGTTTTCAACTACTAAACATTTGTGACAATGACTGTTTTACACACACACACACACATATATATATATATATATGCTAATATAAAACATATTAGTAAAAATTTCTACGCAATGAAACTGAAAAATATCTTAATCTGATTGCTAAGTTAGTGTCGTTATTCTAACCGAGGTTGGTTGTCGTTTCGGCCAACTTAACTCGCTAAAAATGTCTGTTAAGACTAGACATTTGATTTAAACTTTGCTGATTAAGACTAAAAATGTCTCATATTTCCTGTTACAACAAGAAACGGAACGGGGAGATTCTCACTGTTGAGGTCAATTTGACTTGACAATAAAGATTACTCTTATCAGATGATAATGATATTAAAGGAATTGTTGATGCCTCTTGTTCTTGATAACGATTGTATGAAAAATCTATGCACTCTCTTTTCTTTAAAGTCAAATAAAAAATAAAATTACACTAGCCTATCTCGGGTTAATTTGATAATTATAAATTTTTTTTTTTATATTTGTTGAAATTATACTGACATTCTCTCCGAAAGTAGATCTAGGAAGATAAAAGAGAGTCATGCTTTCTTAAATTTTGATATTATATTTTTTACCATTAAATTTCTAAAATATTTTAACAAAATAGAACTTATTCTTTGAAATTCTTTTTATATATTCGTATGAACTTTTCTAAATTCAATACCTGCAATTTCGTCTCCCTAACTAAAATTTATGAATCCGTCACTGCTCTCCCCTCAGTTATACTAATAATATAACTATTTTTTGCTCCACACAAAATCATTCATTGGAAGTGTTAGAATTTTAACCAAAAAAAAAATTACTATTTGAATAAAATATCTATCTGTTTAACGATCATAAAAAAAAATCAATGCAATTATTCATGACAGTAAAATGGTAAATTCTAAAAGAAAAAATTAGTGTAAAATTAAATATTATAAAGGAGATCCTTTAATTGTCAGAATAAGAAATCAGTGTAATTATTCAAAAAAAAAAGAAAAAAAGAAACAAGCATCCTCTCTTTTTTTTTCTTTTATGAGAAAGGTCATTCTATTTATATGGTATAACAAAAAATTTAAAGGAGAAGTTAGGATTTTAAGTAGAAAGTTAGTTACATATGCTTTACTATTAATGACAAAGATACAAATGAAGGCTTAAACGTACAAAAGAAGAAAACAAAAGAAAGAACAAGGATAGAGAGAGCAATTGGAGAAGTTATTCAACTGAAATACTATGCTATTTTTAGGACTGACGAAGTCCTTAATACACGCAGACTATTCAGCTGTGAGTATGTAATCAGATAGCAACTCTAGCAGCAGGAAGGCGGATCAGATGATGTGTTTTTCTAGAAACATCAATTCATTTTGATGTGTCATGTCAATATATAAATATTTAAAAATATGTAACAATCCTAACTAAATATGAAAAAAATAGTCGTATCAAGTTTTAAAATCTAAATAAAATGCATCTATTAAATAAGAAAAAACGGGACACGATTAACTAATTTACGTTAATTTTTAATTATTTAAATTAAAAAGTAATTACTTATCTTTATTTAAGTATGAAATAATATTCAAGTTTGGTAAACTTTAAATTTGAGATAAAATAAAATCGAAACTTCTTTTACAAGTAAAAAAAATATCTCAAATTTCAATAGTCTTCTGGATGTAAAAACAAATTACCCCTGATTCATGATTTTTTTTTTTTTAATAATTGAACAAACGTTAACTTATATTAAATGAATTGACATGATTAAAACTCAAACACGATGTTTTTATCAATCGTGTCAAATGTATTAATTTATTTATGATACAAACATATTTATATTCAACATAAACCGATTCATTTATATTGTACTTATGTTATATTATTGTATCGTATTAAAAATTTACACTCTAAATTTTTGCCACATGGCATGACACGCTTTACCATTGTAATGTTGTAGACTAATGAATATTTGCCCAATGGTATAATATAATCTCTCACTAGGTGTTCTGTTCTCTCAAAATTTTGAATTTTTGATATTTTTAATAATTATTTAAAAATAAAAAATAAAAAGATATCATTTTTTTGTATTTTTTAAAAAAAAACTTTGTAAAATTTAAATTTTACACGATAAGAAGGAAATGAAAACTTCCACCACTCGTGCAAGAAGAAAATTTTTGCAAAATCTGAATAAAAAAATTGTTGATTTTAATAAAGAGTTCTCTGACTCCGAGGGAAGCAAGTACCAACCATAAAATTATAAAACCCCGTTTCCCCTCGTCGGCTTCCACGTCATCACTCTGACATGCCTGATTTTAAATGACTCGGCAATTGCCACGTGTAAGTGAACCCCCACACATCCATGTGAGTTCAATACGTAATAAATGAAGGCCAAGCCACTTCTGCCATGCCATCATGGCATCATCCTTCATCGGCCCAAATTCCCAAAAACGCCGTCACTCCCCACTCTTGCCCTTGGGACTCTCTCTCTCTCTCTCTCTCCGTTTTTCCGTTGTTAGGACACACCCACGTGGCGGTCATGTCAGTATGGGCCCACTATCCACCACCTCTGGTTATGGATACATTCCATGGCTCTCTGCCCCAGCTCTCCCTCTCTCTCTCATCTATCCACTCTCTCCCTCTCTTATTTATTCCGGTTAGTTCTGTCAGATTCCGGCAGTCAACGTCAGACTTTCCGTCTACCTTTTTTCCCTTTATATATACCCCACTTTCCCCCCCCACCTCTTTATTAGCCTTGCACATTCTTTTCCTCCTTTTCTCTCCAACACAAACACCAATGGTGGTCACCGGAACTCCTTCGCATTAACGAAGATAACATATCTCAACATACCTATATATATATATATAGAGAGAGAGAGAGAGTAGAGTAGAGCAGACGTGGTTTAGGCACGAAAGAATAGAAAGCAGCCTAATCCTCACAATACAAACCGTCTTTTACTTTCCGCGAAGCACACTGCGTAAAATAGCAACACCAGTGCCCTTCTCCACAATCCTTTTTCCTCTCTGTAAAAGGGTTTTTGGTGATGAATAGAGCTTTACCGGAGATGTTACACTGTCTAAAAACGCCGGGGAATCTCCCCGGGAGTGGAACGGACGTGAGCGTGTTCGACAGGCAACGAGCTCGAATGAAGTGGCAAGAAGAACAACTTCAACAGCAACAACAAAGTTACGTCAATGAAAATGAGTTCAGTGTGTTCCCTTTACCAGCTCATGCTCAACAGTTTCAGGTTTTGGTTAACAGTGAGTCGGGACTTAGTGAGTTTGTGACTCGGGGGACGAAGGCCGACCCGGGTTTAGACAATGGGTGCCCCCATTTTGCGAATTTTGGTGGGGAGTGTTCGGGATTGGGATCCGGTGGATTTGGGAACGCGTCTGGGTTTGAGATGAACTATGCCATATCAAGGACTGCGAGCTGCCCACCGGCAGTGGCAGCAGCAATAGCAGAGGCAGCGGTGGCTGACACTAAAAGAAGAGAATCTGTTTCGCCAGATAAGCTGAGTTCTGCCGTTGGAAGAGAGAGTTTCAAGAAGAGGAAGGCTGATAAGACCCAGAACCTCAAGGTGTGTGTAAGTTTTGCTTGTGAATCATGAGCATTTGCTCCTCTTGTGTGTGTTTGTGTGTGTGTGTGTGTGTGTGTGTGTCTGTGTCTATATATATATATATATATATATTTATATATTCTACAATGAAAGTTAATTTCTTTCTTGGGGCCTCTTTATTATTTGTTATCTATCAATTCCGCGATATTGCAGGAGTTCTCTTTATTGGCTGTTTTTATTGTGATTTCATGTTTATCTCAAGCTTCATTGCTCTGCCTTTAATCAAGAAATTAAAATTTTAAGACATATTGGAGAAACTTCTTCGATTAAACTATTTTGGTGCAAATTTTCAAAGCAATTTTGCTTTTGAGACTTTCAGATGATAGCAGAAGATGATAACAGAGAAAAGAGGATCAAAGGAAATGCTGAAGAAGGAGAATCCAAGATCACAGAGCAAAATAGCTGCAGTAACAACAACAAAAGCACCACAAACAACATTAACAGAGAAACATCTGCTGATACTACAAAGGAGAATTCAAAGGTTTCCGAGGTTCAAAAGCCCGATTACATTCATGTCCGAGCACGTCGTGGCCAAGCCACCGACAGCCACAGCTTGGCTGAAAGAGTAAGAAGAATTTTTATTTTCCTTTTTTTTATCAATATATTGACAGTTTCACTGGAATTTCCACTCATTCAAGAATCAAGACCGATAAACTCTGCTTAATTTATGTAACTTTCACGAATTATCCAGGTAAGAAGGGAAAAAATCAGTGAGAGAATGAAATATCTGCAAGATTTAGTACCAGGGTGCAACAAAATCACAGGGAAAGCCGGAATGCTCGACGAAATCATCAACTATGTCCAATCTCTTCAAAGACAAGTAGAGGTAAAATACCCACTAATTATAACAAATATACATAACAATTATCCTTCTACATGCAATTAGTGTAAAATGTTGTTCTTATTTGAGTGCTCTTATCATGTCCATAACAGTTCCTGTCCATGAAACTAGCTGCTGTGAATCCAAGGCTTGACTTCAACATTGACAACTTCACAAAGGAGGTAAAGAACATATTATAAAGTAGGAATATAGGAATCTAAATACATATATGTGCAATTGTTAGATGATTTTCTTGTGTTAGTAAACTCTCTGATTGCTTTATTTCAACAGATGTTTCCAGCTTGCACATCCAACTTTGGGGTATCATCAGAAATGGCCAACTCTGCCTACCATCAGTTTAATCAATTAGAGCAAATGGTTTCATGTTGTGGGTTGGAAATGGGGATAAATCCTCCTGATATGGCACTTCGTAGAACTATCAGTGCTCCTGTATCGATCCCCGAAACATTTCTTGATTCTTCTTGTTTCAATGTAATGCTTCTACTATTTACTACTTTTCCCTTGAAGAATGAATCTATCTGTTATGTGCAGTTTTTCTAACAAAGATTAATTTCAATACAGCAAATCCAGCCCTCCTCAAATTGGGATGCTGATTTACAAAACCTTTATAGTTTGGAGTTTCATCAAGGAAGATCAACATCATTTCCTTCCAACCAATTTACAGGTATAAAGAAGTAACATGTCTAGTCAATACATATATATATATATATATATATATTTACTTTCATGTTTTCAATAACTCTATAAGAAGAAGGTAGAAAAGGAAGCAGAGTGGATATTACTACATATGAGAGGGACCATAAAGAACCCCACAAATGTTAATGATTTTGCATAGGAATAACTTTATATGAAGAAAGTTTTTTATTAGGTATCTTTCTTTTTCCCTGTCTTCCACCTAAAATGATCAAAACCATAGGACTTTTATAATGACCATAAATTCCCAACCCAATCTTCCAAAAAAGAAAAGGCAATTAAAGAAACACCTGCATTTTAGCTCTTGATGGACACAAAATGGTCATCTACATACACCACTAATTCACCATTAAATAGTGCACAAGCATTATGAGGTTTTGCTGAAAATGATTATATATACATACATATATAGATAGATAAATACGGGTTTTGCTGATAATGAAATGGGTCCCCCACTTAAAATAATTCATCTAATTATACAGTCAAAAATCAGTTTGATTGTTTGAATACATTAGTTGACATAATATATGTATAAATAAATCACATTTGCTCTTTAAACACTGAATCTAAAGAAAGAAAATTGATTTCTGCAGGTTCTATTGAAGTTGGCAATTTGAAGATGGAGATGTGAAAGAGATATTAATCATACAATTTCTTGGAAGAGTTCAATCGAAATACCTTTGATCCTGATTCTTTTTTTTTCCCCTTTTCTTCCCCACTGTTGCAAGTACATAACGTATATATTTGTATGTATACTCTCAATTAGAAATAATAATTATAGTGATATGATACCTATTAACCTCCACATTACTTTCTTTGCATGCTACTATGCTACAATAAGATTAATCTACATCATAGGTACAGAAAATGGTACCCCAATGGAGGTGGGGACTGGGGACCAAGGAATTAGGGTCTCCCACAATAGATTGGTGGGGGGACAGTGGTACCTTTCCACAAAAAAAGGAGGAGGAAGAAGAAGAAATAAATGCAAATGAAAGGTGGTACGAATTTGGTTTGAATCTCACCAACCCCATCACTATCTTCTCGACGAAATTAACTCTGTATATCAGTTGAAAGACAAATTGATCATAAAGTACATTAAAATTACATGTTCTGTGATTGGGGTTTGGAAGAATTGCCAAAAGGAAATTATAAATGCTCAAAAATTTGTGCCATAAGGATCAAGTGGCACAGTTTGTCCCTCTGTTGAATGAGACCTGAATGAAAATTTTAAGCATTATTGTGAAGGACAGAGGACATAAAACCATCCAGTGGACCGTAATGGTTCCTTTCTGGGACAGGAGACATGTTGATTGAGACACTGATAATTAGACAATGAAATGAGGCATATGGTGAGATAATAATGTAGAAAGCTCTCTCTCTCTCTCTCTCTCTCTCTCTCTCTCTATATATATATATATATATATATATATATCAGGGGGAGTGGGAGGGGGAGAGAAACACATCCAATCCTTCCCCATACAAATTTGTTCAGATGGTTCCATGTTTCCATCGTATTTACAATCTATAACTAACTGGCTCACTGAATCATTACATATCCAATTTTTGCCGACAAATAACTGAGTTGATTTCCTAATTTTGCTAGTGTGAAGTATATATAAATGAATTATCACATTGCCAAGTCATGTAGTAACTCATCTTCAAGTCATCAGTTCATCATGCACGATAGTGCACACACATATGTAGAGAGGGAGAGAGAGAGAGAGAGAGAGAGAGAGGGAATCATTGTTTAAAAGAACCAATACTGGTAAAATTCTGCCACACTGCTATATTTGGGTCTGCCTAAAGCAATTATTACAGTACCTCAATTATAAGTTTATTGGTGATACATAGATGCTGGACTTTTATAGCATTATTTGTCACAACTGTAAAACCTAAAAGTAATCTACTATTAACAACTTTTTATTTAATTTTTTTTTTCATTAATTTCATTATCTATATAATACAAAACGTATTGAGTTTTAATTTTAACAAATAAAAAAAAAAATGTTACCAGCGGGAGTACAGAACAAGATATAGGCAGTAATAAATATATATCCCATTGTTGGTGACCCGCACAAAAGAAATTAAGGATTGGTGCAGAAGTTTTTGCCACACCTGAGCACACAAGCTAGAATGATTCTAGGTTTAGAAACACGCCTAATTATCCCAAATAATTATGATAAAGCTTTGTTGAGCTGAGAAGATGATTCGATTTCCCAGCTCTCTTCTAAGTAGTTTTTTTTTTTGGTTCCTTTTTGTTTTTATTGCAAATAGATTCTAAGTAGTTCTAAATATGTACTTCATTAAATTCCATTTGGTAATAATCTTGGTCTCATTTAAAAAAACTACTTAGAACAATTGGGACAAAGAATTCATGAAGCCTGACCCCAAATAATTGGGATAAAGGCTTCGTTGAGTTGAATAATCTCGGTCTCATTTTGACGACGGTCATTTAAAAACTGTTGCTTAAGCCAACTCATTAAGACAGTCTGTCTTAACCCATATTCTCTGTGCCACTAGCTACTATACTTAACACACACATACCTTTCTATTCATGTCTTAATGCTAAAGAAAGGCTCTTTTCAATGTTGGGCTGCTGCTATGGAGGGGGACCTACCAAAGGTTGCCTATGCTTTCACTGCATTTTCTTGTTCCTGGAGAGCCAAGAGCCTCGCTTTTCTCTCATTTTCAAGCCATACGTAACAGTGAGAGGAGTGGGACCTGCCTCATCCAGAGGCAAGATCTCTTTGATTCTCTCTGTCTCATGGATGGTGAGAGATGATTTTTGCCCCTTCTCTTTCCGAGGCCCACCTTCAACTAGTGTGAAATTTTCCCTTCATTAATCTCAAAGATTTCTCTCCTCACTTTTTCACTTAGTGCAGATCAAGGGAATAAATTAAAGCTAAAACCTAGAAAGATTCTCCTGGCTATGTGTGAATGTTAGTTCAGCTCCCTAGCTGATATTTTTCAAGGATCAATGCTATATCAGCTCCAATGTTTGTCTTTTCCTCAGCATTCAAGTTTGTGTCCTTGACTTGTAACAAGAATCCTAATAAGTTCTGTGACAATCTGTGCACATCCTAAAGAATCAACTTGCTTTGCTCGAGAAGGTAAGACGGACAGATGAAAATTTATAGTAATAAACCATTCAAGCATTTCAGGTTTGATTTGTGTGTAGAGTTTATCCTTAGAAACTACAGAACTCTTGTGGGACTCAATCTGGAATAATCAAAGGATTAACCCCCGGTCATGCAGGGGCCATTCCAACTACAGATTTTGTGGGCAATACAGAGGCCCAAGCCTGAAATTGGGCCACTCCTAACTGGCCAACTGACCCAGTTTCGGGCATAGGTATAGGGACCCACACTTGGTCCTGAGGTGAACTTTAATGCCAAGGCCTTAAACAGAATTATGAGCTGCTTCAATTTTTATACGTACAGAGACAGCTTAATTTGATTGAAGAATAAAAATAACCGACATCATAATACAAGAAATGTTAATCAGGCAATATTTTGAGGCCTCCCTAGCCCTAAAGATCTCTATGGCAGACCCAACTGACTACAGCCTAGTTGCGTAAATTAAAGAGTTTCATTTGCATATACTGCTGATTAGTGGAGCTGAAAAACTACAATTATTTGTAAATGATTCAGTTAGACCCATAAGACCAGGAAGTAAAATATGACCATAAGGAAATGAAAATTACTTAAGGGGAGCAACCAATTTCCACTATCAGCTATATTTTTATAATTGGCCTCCATTTGTAGGCTCTTTGATACACTTTGTTTCATCAATTGAATAAGAACAATCAGGTCTTCTATTCCTAAAAGCTTTAAGATCTATGGCACTACTACTGCTAGCCACTCTCTTTCACTAGCTCGCACCCATGTCAAAGGCCTCCAATCCACATTACATGAACAGCAGGGGGGAAAAACTTGTATATTCATGCATTAAACTACTTTTTCTATTATTATAAGTATCTTCACGACTTAAAATGCATCAAACATTACAAATCGAAGTCAGACTATATCAATAATATGTCTGTTTGCGAGCGCAGGTGGTGTAAGCAAGTCACACGAACATATTCTAGTTAGTGGAAACACTATCACTACATAATTGGAGAACATAGCTAGTGATGTAAGTTGAAAGAAATGCTTTTTAAATGTAAATTTTAATTACAATACCTCAAATTCTAGACTGAAACATAAATAATTATGACATAGATAAGAATGCTTTACCTAATCAAGATAGTATTTTGCTTGGGATGTGTGCTTGGGATGGTTTCTATCTTGTTTGACATGTATGGTTTGAGCTAAAGCAACCATGATTGGGTCTTGTATGAGTTTCAAAAGTGAGCTTTGGGTGAGGATAAAGAAGGCATAACATGTTTTACATGTGAGACATTGAGAGCGCAGGAGAGGAGAAAATCCTTCTCAAACTCTCTGTTATAGAGGCGAAGACGCAGCAGCAATGGCAGAGAAGTCTAACAGGATTTGAGATGACTCAGAAATTGCAGGCCAGATGACAAGTAAATGACTCAAACTGACACATTCCTTGCTCGTGAATTTCTAAACAACTCAGATTTTATATGCAGCCATAAATTGAGTTACTTCCATACATCATAAACAACTATACTAAATAATCGTGAATAACCAAATCAAAGAAAACAATTATAGTTCATATCTATGAGTAAAAAAACTACTTCCAACGTGTGTACACATATAAAAGCAAATTTGTCTTCATTGCAAGAGCAGCCACTACGACTTAAAACAAGACAACGTTCCATAGAGATCTGTTTCATAACTGAAAAGAGTTCCCATCTTTTGCTAGTTCGACTAAATCACCGATGCTTCTCCAGCTTCTGCCAGTTTCATATAACATTTTCATTTAAAATTCCATGACTATATAAAATCACAAGAAGAAAATTGAAGAATTCATTTAGTTTAGACATGATACCTTTTCCAGGTACAATTATAATGGGTGCTGCCTTACAGTTGTGGAAGCAATATTCACTCACACTTCCCTGCAGTACACTGAAGAGAAACACACAAATCATGAGAGAGAGAGAGAGAGAGAGAGATACCAAGAGATAGAGGGGGAGAGACTAGAGAGAGACCTTTGGATTAAGCTTCGGCCTCTAGTACCCATGACCACTGCTACAGGCTTTAATCTTTCTGCTTCCTTGCAAATAGCCTTTCCAGCATCTCCCTCCACAATGCGAGCTGTTGTTTTCACCTATTTCCATATCAATTATTCAAAAGGTTTGGTTATAAATCTAGAAATATCCAACTTATTAAGTATTATTGTTAACTACAAAATTATAGTTCGGTTTGAATTTTGTATATCAAATCAGTTTGTTTTAAATAAGGACTGCTTTACATTAGGTTTGCTTAAGTTTACCCAATTAAACAAGGCTTACATGGAATTGGTCAAATTATGTTTCCGTTACGCTAAGGAACCATATTTGTTAGGCTTCATAAAGCAGGGAGTATATTCTTTGAAGTGTGTTTTGAGTACAATAAAGTGAAAAGTCAATTCACGATGAGTAATACCATGACTACTTCAACGCCATGACTACTGTTTTCTCCCTCTTATTTTGAGGCAAAAGGACCACAGCCATCCTATTGATTTTAAATGTGTCCTTGCCAAATAGGTTAAATTGAGTCTTTAGAACATTAGTTAGTAAGAAATCATTATTTATTTACTGTAGTTTGCGAAGTGCTTGATAGAGGAGGATCCCTTGAGTACGCCCAAATGAAGACTGTTGGTTGTTTGGCAAAAATATTCCCTCACCCTGCCACTTGTATTATTCCTATTTACATTATTGAAATATAAGAAAGTTTGCATTTTCACTGCATTGAACCCAACTAGTAATCACAAGGTAATTTTCGATAGGTAATACACATGCACCCACCCATATCCCAAGCCGGGACTTGAACCCAGCACCTCTCCCCTTGGAAGTGGCAGGAGATACCACTCAAGCCAACAGCTGGTGGTCGAGGTAATGATCAATATGTACAAGGACGGAACTAGGGGGAGGCTAGGGTGGGCTGTAGCCCTCCCCAAAATCTGATAAAAAAAATTTATTTGTAAAATTTTGGCATTTTGTAAATTAGCCCAGCCCAATCTTAACCTTCATTTCCTCATTTTTTATCCCAAGATTTCAACCTAACCGGCAATCATTATCTTAATTCTCCCATTTCTCTACCAAAATTTTGGCCCAACCCAAAAAAAATTCACTAAAATTTTCTCCAAAATTTTTTAGCGCCCCAACCCCCAACAAAAAAAAATATTCCTGTCTCTGCCCTTGAATATGTAGAGCTTGACTACATTGGTAATGCCAATTATGGACTTTGGGTCATGAAGTAGGGTTTTGCTTATGGGAGAAGCCAATTCTATCTGGATGGTATATCTATATGATTAGAAGTAGACTAGTAGAGATTCCACAAGCTCGTGATGACAATGAAACTCCCTATAGTAAACTCAATTGTACAAACAACATCATAAGCCAGTGGAAAGAGCAGAGTCAATCGATTAAAATGAATGAGACAATAAGGCCACGAAAATTGAAAAACTAAAGGAGTGAGGACATCATAAGCTTGCGATTTTTCATGGACACATCACATGACTTGTCTTGAGTACTTTGAATTGTAGGGATAGCTCAGTATAAAGGAAGATTGGTTATTAATAAATTTTTATATAACTGATTACGGGATCTTGCTTAGCTTACTAACAATGTTCATGTTTAATTAAGATTTTGCCAATTTAAATGAAATTTTACATTTACCTAGTCAAGTTGGGTCTATTCTAAGTTTCTAACTGAGCACAAATTGGAAGCATTTTCAGGCATTCTGAATGGAAGGGTGGTGTTGATTTGGAGGTACACACAAGAATAGATGCCCACTTGAAAACTTGTAAAATCATCATTGATTAAACGCCTTGGGTCTACTGCACCTAGTATACACATATATGTGTATAGCATTTACAAAACTTAATTTCCACCATTGAAATAAACATGGTAAAAAGAATCCACAATCATGTAATTTTCCTAACTCTTTTTCTCCCACACTGCAGTACAATGTAGTATCCTAGAAAAGAGTTCCTTCATGTTGAATATATTTGCATATATTTGTCACTTTAGAGTTTGTGATGAAATTAATTAAGCCGCAATCCCAGATGTATTATTTGATTTTGCAAGTGGATATGCTAGGAAACATTGTAAAAAGGATTCCCAGACAACAGTTACTATAAGATAATATTTTGATCGATATCCGAGGAATGACGGATGGAAAGCAACATCAAGCTATACTGTGAGAGACTCCTGAGGTATGCCGTTGTTTGTTGCGACAAGAAAGTCACAAAAAGTACCATTATTGTCGCAGAATGTGAAGCTTTAAAGGATGGGCCTGTTCAAGCATGGCAAAAGGGCGTTCAGAAGATTCAAATTGAAGGTGATTCCAAAGTGATAATTGATAGTTTGAGTAAGAATGTCAGTACCCTGGAGAATTTGGACCATGCTCGAGGATATTAAGAGAATTTTGGATTTTTACTTGGGAAAAAAAATTGACACACTTTTGGATTAATGTCTAGAGGTAAAAACTAATGTCATTATCATGAAGCCAACAAAGTGGCAGTTGCTATAACTCTGCACCAGCAGAAGCATAGACTCCACATATCGGAGAGACTAGGAAGGTTATAGAAAGGCCTCGATATACATGTTGAATCCCAACTTGATCCAAAAGTTTAAGTTGTTAGGTTTTGGACCCAATCATGTATGTTATCTCCATGTATATAGTGAAAAGGGCCAATATTGTTCACAAAAACAACCAAATATTTGCACTTTTTCCTTGAAGAAAGTTGTCCAAGATCTTCACACCTTAACTCCCACTTGCTGTGACATTGGTTGACCAGCACTCTCTCGACCCTTAACGAAGCTATAGATATTAGGCATCTTGCCCCAAGGAAAAGCTACATCTAGAACCAGACCCAATCATGTATGTTATCACCGTGTGTATAGTGAAAAGAGCCAATATTGTTCACAAAAACAACCAAATATTTGCACTTTTACCTTGTAGAAATTGTCCAAGATCTTCACACCTTAACTCCCACTTGCTGTGACATTGGTTGACCGGCAGTATCTCGACCCTTAACTACCAGAGCGTTATAAATATAAGGCATCTTGCCCGGAGGAAAAGCTACATCTAGTACCGGACCAATGATTTGAGCAATACGCCCCAGGTTTTCTTTTTCAAGTGTGGAAATCCCAGGACCAGAAGTAGTAGGATTGATTCTCATAATAATAAATAAAGTAAAATATGTCGAAATTTTTTGTGAAAATTATCGAATTCAAAATCAATGTACGATAGCAAGTTGATCGGTTAATTCAATAATAAAAGTGTTTAGTTAAAAGAGCCAATATTGTTCACAAAAGTCACCAAATATTGGCGACTTTTACCTCATAGAAAGTTGTCTAACATCTTCACACCTTAACTCTGATACTACTTGTTGTGATAGCAGAAGTGTTAACACCACATGTTTGGGGAGTTACCTGTTGTGATTGACATATTTGGAGAGGTCGGAGAGTCCACAAAAGGCCGTGATATGCTTATTGGATCCCAACTTGACCCAAGTTGTTAGGTCTTGAGTCTTATCATGTATATTAGTCCTTCCTTACTATATCCATTACCCAATGTGGGACTCCGGACTCACATGTTACCTCAACAATAAATAATGTTGCATTTTTTTTTTATGTAGAACAAATGTCCTTTGATTTCATGGATCAATGGGAGTGTTTCAAGGCCCGTTCGAAGCAAGTCATGCGTGGGTCAACAATAACCCGAATGTGACCCGACACGACCCGATAATTGGGCAATGGGTGGATTTCCAAAAAAAAATTTACCCGATTTTGACCAGTTAATTTTGAACCGTTTCTTTGTTTTTTTTTTTCCTAATTTCCTAATTGTGTTCCGATTAGTATTAGTAGCTGCTTATTTCACAAGTACAAGAAATTGGTAGTTTCCTAATTATAGTAACAGAAAGAGTTAGTAGCCTATTAGGATTGGTTATTTTAGCTCTATAAATATGATGTATTGGTTCTCTTATTATTCAGGTTATCAATGATATTTTAATTTCGAGATTAGAGTGTTCTCTTTTTGGGGTGAAACGTGCCCTTTGTTCTTAGTTTCTAAGAAATTCGACGTGTTTGATTCTCCTTCACGTTTTCATGCTGCATTATTTTTCCTCTCTTTCTTTTTGACAGAGAGTGTATACCATACAAAATGTGCATGTAATAAAAAATATACATGACACAATAGTATCTTTCTATAGACCTAGACTTAGACCATTCAAGTTCAGGAGCAACTAGCATCTAAGACACAATCCCAAAGCAAGAATTGTCAAACACAAATATGGCTGAACAGGTTGCTCTTGCACAAATTGATTGGAGTATGACCAACCAAACTGAGTCTGAGTCTCATTTAAGAATTTGTCATCATTTCCCTTTCTATTGTATGGAATACGATCTGGTGAATTAGGTAATAGAAAGATGATTTTAAATATTATTTAAAATAATTAGATTGTATAAGATTGTATAATAAAATTCACAGTTTCATACCTAGAAATTTTCTAGCATGTGTATGCCAAAAGCATGAACAGACGGTACAGGGACTCACTAAATTATGAATTTTCAATTCAAATTTAATCTCCCGTTATAATGGAATTTAAAAGATGAAAAATAAAACAAATTGAATTACCATAGCGACCTCAATCGCCTCCAATGCAAGCTTTTCCATAAGTCCCTGGGTGGTCTCGTACACTATTTGGTTCTTCAAACCTAATCAAAAACAAATTTCAAAATCAATAATTGAAATTAAAGTAGATATATATATATATTTATATGTGTGTCTATGTATCTATAGACGTACTGGAGACGGCATGGACAAGATGAATGGTGTCGGCGAGCCTGCAAAGGTGGATAAGGACCCAATCGAAGGCGTGTTTGCTGTTGGGGCCATGATCGATGGCTAAAAGAATGTCACGGCCGCGTCGTCTCTGGCCGGTTTCTCTCTCCAGTTCAGGCTCGGTTACTACCGGTGTCAGTGACGGCAGCTTCACTTCCATCCAGTTGTACTCTTCCTCCTCCATCAACGTTTCCATTCTCTCTCTCTCTCTCTCTCTCTCTCTCTCTCTCTCTCTCTCTCTCTCTCTCTCTCCTGTTAATGAATAAAACTTTCCAGAACACAAAATGAGCTCTAGTTTTGGGTCTCTTGTCACAATCTGTTTTTCTTTCTCGTTCTCAGCTGCGTTCGGCTTTTCGCGACAGCCGCCCGATAATTGCGTGTTGGAATTGTATACGTAAGCGGTAAGCAACTATTCTTCTGCTGAGCGACCGGAGAAGTCAAAAGTCTTTTTGGAAAATTAACCATGTCTGATGACTCCCATTTTAACAATTTCTTGTACGGACCAGATCCATTGACCCCATTCATAAATTTTACTAACCATATAAGGCCATCTTTACGGACGATTCAATTTTAAATTGGAGTAAAACTTTAATTTGAATTCCGGCAATTACTTAATTTTTATTTCAATTTATTTTAAAAATTTTTAATATAATTTTAAATAATCCTCGTCATGTCTCAAAATTTTTAAATTTATTTTAAATCGTAATTTAAGTTTGTAAATAATATTACACTAATTTAAATTTAAATTTAAATAAAAATAGATTTAATATGAGTTTGAGTCTATCGTTAAAGAATATTTTTTAAATTTTGTGACTCAAATTTGAGTTTAAGTCTAAATTTAATTCACGGTTAGAGATACCTTAAGGTATTATTTTGTGTTTGATAAAAATTAAACATCTTTTTTAAATGATAAATATTATATACTGGATACTCAAAGTCACTAGATTTCATCTTGATATCAATAGAATTGATTTTGATATGAATTCCATTATAGTAAAAAGAAATTAATTCAATAATCCTATCGAATTTATTTAATTAAGTGAATCAAATATGAATTAAGCAAATTTAATCTACTAATGATTAGATTCAATTAAATATAATATATATTAATTTTTATATATTATAATTAAAATATATATTTTTACAATATATTAAATATTAACCTATACAAGATTTTCTTAAATTAAATTAATATATTTTAAATATTACATATTATAATATAATATTTTATATACATAATATATATTAGTATTATTAAAAGATCAAATCGAATTTATTTATAACTAATAATTTTATTAACAAATAAGATTTAAATGAGTCTTCATCTCATCTGAATAAGATCTATTTATACTTACGAGATACCCATCCATGTAAGAGTTTCTCATCCATTTCAATAGTTATTCATCCTAAAAAAAATGTATTCCAGACATGGCAACGATGTGGGGTGCACCAATACATGACACGTCATTTAAAAAATTAATTTTTAAAAAAATAAAAATGATAGTTTCATTTAAGATGGACAAAATAGACGAATTGGGTGAAATTAGCCAGGTTTAAAATAGATCAAGTCATAAATGAGTTTAACTCATATTTGATCTAACCCGATAATCCAAATTCTAACCAAGTTATCGAGCATAAGGTCGAACATTTTTATTTGGCAATGACAAGCCAATTTTCATAATCAAGAGGACTTCAATAACCATGCTTTAAAATGAAAGGTAAGAAGGGATTTTTCTACAATTACCACAAGATTGGTCACTGCTATTGCTACTGTTTCCTAGTTCTTTCTAATTGTCAGCAAATTTTCAAGGTTAACAAGAAAAATTACATTTTACTTTCTCGTGGTTAGTCCCGTTTTTATATTATTTTTATAATTCAAAAATTAATACTTAACCCTCCTAAAATTAAGACTAAAGTAAAATCGTCAATTTTCTGTCAAAATACACTACGCGTATCTTTCACGCATTAAATACACGAATTATTGTAGTTTGATCCATACCAATGAGAGGAATATTTGCACTTTTATACCTTACATTTTGGGAAGGAGTTGGGAGTATTTTGGTCTTTTAATGTTTTTGTTAATGGTATTAACTATTTTACTTTAGCTTTAACGACAAATAATGTAAGTTTTTCCTCTTATATCACAAAAAAAGTTATGAAAAAACAAGCCTAATTACGGGAGTTGAGTAATTTCTCCCATAAAAAATTTGACTAGTAGACACACATGCATTTTTAAATTCTATGAATATATAAATATATATATATATATAAATGAATTAAATTCTATTACTACTGAAAAAATTAATTTATATATAAAATTTAAAAAATTATTTGAAATAAACAAGTAATTCTTAGTAAGGCCTAAACACGTACACCCGTTAATGACAATTGCCGTTTTTTGATTATTTTTTATGAAATTTTGTCGATGAAAAGTTAATAGTCATGAGTTGTTAACGGGTTAAGACGTATTCATGCACCAACTCGTTTACCCGCAAATTTAGATGAATTTAAATAAATAATTTATTTACAACTCATGTTATTTTTAATCAACCCGCACTCATTTATTACGAGCGAGCAAATTCGGGCGGGTTCATGCGTTTGAACCACCTCTAGTTTCAGTGATACAACATGTTACAAAGATGTAAATAGGAATATAAAAAAGTTTGATATTTTATAATTGACCCACTAAATTTAATTATTTTGAGTTTAATAAATCAAAGCTATAGAGAACTTGTAATATTAAAAAATAATAAAAATATCTAGAGTTAAAAACAAGTCTAATAGTCCAAATTAAAAGTTATAATTTTAGATTTTTTATATTAATTGTTTAATTTCAATTTTTGATATATATTAAGCCAATTTACATATTAATTTATGAGAAATTCCTTTTTTTTCTGTACGAAATGTTAAATAAAAGTTTTAATTTGAATTTGCAGCCTTTATCCCTTAAATTTATAATCAAGTTTTTACCTTATTCCAAAAGTTCTTTATTTCATTCCCTTTTTAAAACTTTTTTTTCTTTTTACATTTATTTCTTTTCAAATTTCTTTCACTCTCAATTATATATATATATATAGTGTTGTTTCAGTCATCTTTTTTTCTTTACATATTTTTTATTTGACTTTTGATTGGATTTGTGTATCTTTGTTTCAGTTATTGTCACAATCTTTATGTACTACTCTTTCTAATATGAGAAAATGTGATTTCTAAAATTTTTAGATCACATTGAAAATAAAATTAGAAATATAAATTAAAAATAATTTATTTATTTTTAATTTTAATTAAAAAATAAAATAAAATAAAAAATAAACGTACATCGTATACATTTTCATTTTATCGCTAAAACTGGATACGATGAATTTCCTCTTCTTCCTGAAGGAACTAAGTTCGATTGATGAAAATTAATTACAGATCTTTGAAAGCATATTTGTCTTTTTACCTTTAAATGAATAACACAGATCACTGTTGAGAAGCCGCAAGTAATTGGTGAGCTCCTCGGTAATTAAGCAATATCATTCAATTTATTAAAGGTAAGATTTAATTCATTTTCCTCCAGAATCAAAACCTCCCAATTTCAAAATCAAAACAAACATGAATCAATTTCTTTTCATTTTTGTTTATCACTTCATTTTTATCTCTGTTGCCATGACTGAGATTAACATATAAAAATCTCAAGCTCCTAAATCAAAATCTAACAAAATAGTAAATAAATAAAAGAAGAAGAAAATAAAAGTGGGAGAGAATGCGTTGAAATGAAAGAGAAGGCGCTCAGAATCTCCTTTGAGAATGGATTAGAGAGTTTGTCATCACAAATCATCAGATTAACGAGATTACAACAACCTCATCACCGCACCTTCTCATTTCAATTTTTGGACAGAAAAAATTAAAGTAAATATAATGTAGATCTGTATATATAGATCGTGTATATCAATATACATATATATATATATATACATACACACACATAAGGGTTTTGGTTAAACCATATTTTCGAAGAGGGGGGAGACAATCTAGACCTGAAGACGAAGGAATGCTCACCATCTCGGCCGTCGTTCTTTACATCGGTAACCCTAGCCGACGTAATAGTTAGGGTTTGTTCTTCTTCGTATTTACTATATATAGGCAGGAAGAGACGATTATAGCTCGAGAGTTGTGAATAAATTACACAACTGCCCTGCATCTCGTCTGAGAAATTCTTGTATTAATTTGGTGGATTCGGCCATAATACAGTTATTTTTTTATAATTAATTTTTAATAACTTAATCATTAATAAATTTTTAAAAAATTAACTTACTTTTATGATAAATAATTAATAATTTTATTATCTAATAATTAATATATCTTTCAAAAAAAATTATTTATAATATTAATTATAAAAAGGATAAAATAGTCATATATATTTATATATATACTTCATTTATGAGATGTCTTACTAAATATATTTATTAATTCTCTATAATTAGAATAAAAGTATTATAACTAAAAAAAATTAAGACATAACAAACATAAAAAATACAACTTATTTGCTTCAAAAGAATATTAAGACTTTTTTTAATAACTTAAGTTAAAACACTATATGTTTTTTTTATAAAAAATTAAAATGTGATTGAAAAGTTTCATATAATTTATTTGTTTTCACCGAAAGTCATGTAAATATACATAATATTTTTTATTAATAAAAATATATAAAAACTTAGTGTTTGTTTGAATGAGTTATAAAAAAGTACGATTTTAATTAAGCAGTTGTTTGAGTTAAGCAACTGTTAAAAAATGTTGTTTGATTTAAGTTGTTAAGCGTTTGAGTGAATTTATTTTTGATAAGTGCTTAAATGATACTGTAATGTTTGGATAAGTTGTGAAAAAGTATGGTTTCGATATGAATTATTTTTTTTTTGCCCTTATATATTAAATTGTGTGTTTTTGTAATGTATTATATCTTTACAATTAGATTATTTTTATAAATAAAAATATATAATAATAAAATAAGTAATTTTTTCATATAAAATATATATTATCAATATTATATTCAAATATAATATAACATAATGTTATAGATAATGATATATTAAATCTATACAATATTAAATATAAAAGAATAAAATATTTATTTTAATATTCAAATATAATATTAATTTTGGGATTATGTGTTTATATATGCGTGTGTGAATAGGAAATGGGAGGAATTTTTGGACAGAAAAGTTAGTGGATGGTGTTTTTAATGCAATGGCATGACTGTAATAAAATGAAAAATCAAAGGTCAAGTGGTAGGACTCTTGAAATGCACTGCAGAAATGTTCCGCCCGTTTTGAAAAAGCTTTGGCATAAGGCTTTTTTCAATTCGCATGGTTTGGACTCAAATTGGTCCTTTAAATGCGGTCCAGTAAGTTCACCCAAAACAGCCATGAAATGGGATAAGTGCGGTTCGGGTTTCAAACTGGCAAAACGCGCGGCCCAAATGTCCAGGCAAACACAGCCTTAGTAAAAAAGTTTTTTCCTCTCCTTTTATTTATTATGACTCTAATTTTAATATAAAAATAGTTACTGGCCTTTAACTCAAATAAAAGCCATAAATTATTTTTCAACTATATTTTTGTATTTTTTAAATTTAGTTTTTTTAAAAAAATTGAAGGTGAAGTTCCAATGACTAAAGAGGAGTGCAAATACAATTTTTGACATTATATCATTTCATGATTTAAAATATAGGGTAAAAAACAATTATATTCCCTTTGATTTCAATCCAAGGGTAAAAAAGATTAGTTGAAAATTTTAATTAACTTTCCTTTTTTTAAGTCCAGGATTTCTTCTTCCATTAATATTGATTATTGGTCTAATCACTAATGCTAAGAGCATATCTAATGGTCATTCAAATTCAAATTTAAATTCATATCTAGTGACTCAATTGATAATCGAGAGCCTTATTTATAATCAAGACAAAACTTTAGGATAATATAGTGTAATTAACCATTTAGGTATTTAATAAAAATTGTGTAAAATTATTTTTGTGAATTTTTCCTTCGTCATATCATTAGTTGTCACACATTAGTCTGGTTGATAACTCTTGAACTCTTTCCCTCAGAAAGGAATGTGTAGTTTATTTTTTTTTTCTAGTTTTGAATTAACGTTTATCTCTATACATGTTATAGTTATTAGGTTTCTTAAGGTTCAAAATTGATAAATTCCCGTGGATTTTATAAAGTAATTATTGATTGTACAATACATTTTTGGTTGGCAAAAAAAGTTGCCACATATATATGTTAAATTGCTCTTGTATTACCGGTTAACTTTAACAAAGCCTCCCCCTTCAATGAACTTGTTACTCGTGCTCGTCTCACACTTTATTTTATTGTCTTGACTTTTGTATCTCATTCTTATATTTTCTCTCGTCCCTATTTTTTTTTTCCTTTCTCTGTCTGTTGTCCATCATAAGATATTTAAAAAAAAAAATTTTACTAATTTTATACACTAACTTATCCATTACAGATATTGTAGCACCTTATTTGAATTGAGAGAGTTGAAAGAAAATGAGTAGTAATAAGAATTTATTTCATGCTTAGGTTAAAAATAGGAAAGAAAAGAAGAGAAGAGAGAGTGAGATGAATGAATCTTTTAACCCTATTTGATTTATTTTGTCCTCATTTCAAAAGTTGAAAGAGACTCAAGCAAATAATTAAAAAGTTTAAGTTTACTTTATCCATACATTTTAAAATTAGAAATTTTCTATTTAATCTTTCTACTCACAAAATAAATCATCTCATCTTCTTTCTTTTCTCTCTTCCACCTTTTCCAAGCTAAAATGAAAGAATTGCATTATCTTTTTATTTTCTTTCCATCATTAATTATCAAAGAGATAACACTCTCATTTTCTTTTTCTTTTTTTCTGTTCTTTCATCTTTTTCAAGATTAATGTTATTCTCATTTTATTTTTAGGTAAAAAGCATAATCAATCATTAGGCTCGATAATTTTAATCTTTATTAATTTTTTTTTTTGGTCCAGGCCTTGAATTTTATTTTTTTATTAAAAAATGTACATATAATCTAACTGGATCACTGTCAACTTCATTTTTGGGAATAGAATTTGAAGGACCGACCACCATCAGTGGTTGAACTATTGACAACAAATCTTTTCGAATACTGATCTTAACTTTTTATATTCGATTTTTATATATATCAATTTTTCGATAGTCTATTGGGATCATGATTTTAAGAGTTAGACTGATAACTACCTTATTTATAAAATATTGTAAATATACATATAACTCATCGTTTAATCATTTGAACTATTGTTACTGGATTATTCTTCAATAATTACTCTAAAATGAGAATCCACTAAGGATATATTTGGTACACTAGAATGGAATAAGATAGTAATGGAATAGTATCAGGAATAGAATGAGAATAATTATTTCATTCTTTTGTTTGGCTGAACACCCAATAATAGAATGACAATTACATTTTTGTGTTTGGTTTGAACTATCAAATTGTTAGAATAAAATTAATATTAAGTTAGATATTCAAAATACTTGTATAAATTTTAAAGTTTTCATGTACATTTAATGAAAAAAAAAATTCAACTTATATTTTTTTTTATTGGCCTAAAAAAAAAAATTTCAACTTGCATTTTTTTTATTGACAAAAAAAATTATTAAAAATTTTGGTAAGGAATGGAATGAGCATTCCGTGACTTTGGTAAGGAATAACGATTTCGATTTTTTTGAGAATAGTCATTCTATTTGGAATAACTATTCTGACCTAAAAAATTTAAACAAAAACAAAAATAAAATAGCATCAAGAATGCATATTCATTCCTACTCTCATTTCGGCCTACTAAACATGTGCTAAAGAAATTGCGAGCGTGGCACAACTGTGATTATAAACTCACGTGAGGGCATATCGGTCCTCTGGTCTCACCTACGTAACTTCACCTTTTTTGTAAATATAAAATAATGTGATTTTACGAGTAAGGTTAGGATGAATATGCGAAGTCTCGTCATATTCTTTCATGATCAAAAGGCTCACAAGTGGTCCCCTAATTGTTCTAAGCCAACAGCCACCGTTGGATGGGTTACAAATCTGAGATCTGAAGAGACATGACAGATGTAAGCACTGGCTGTGACGTAATGTCATGGTATAAGCCACGTCATCTTGAAGTTGGATGAGGTGTACAAAGCTGAGATCTAACTAGACATGACATATGGCGTCTTGGTAAATCACACGTCATATTTACCCACGTGATTAAAAAAAATTCTGGAAGAAGTACTGAAATTTTAAAAAATTTATTTTTTTATAATTTTTATTTATTTATTAAAAGGTTCTTCAAAAGTTTTCATATTTCTATAAAAACTTGATATATTCTATTCTTATATTTTTATTTCCATAAGTTTATGCTCTAAATTGATCATTATTTCTAACATTAAATTTCTAATTTAAACTAATATATTTAAAGAAAAATAACAATATAACAAATATATTTATGATAAGCCGTTTTTGTATTTTATTTTTATATTTATAAAGAAATTCTCGAGAAATATGTTTTTTTAATAAATTTTTTTTTAAATGAATAAAAATTATTTTATAAAATAACTCCAAACACTCAGTAAAATGTTTTTGATAGATCCACTTCTTAAGCTGTGAAACATCAAGCCATTAAACATGACAATATACATGCTTTCTAGCAGGGTTTCTTCTTTCCCACCTAACTCCAAACACATGTTTCGTATATGGCAACTAACTTAACTAACCCAAAGTTTCATGACTTAATTAAGCTTAAACAATCTTAAATATTGTCAATTTTTCCTTTCTATTATTTATCTCTCTCAATAAAAAAAAAAAAAACCATTTTTAGCATTAATTATCTTTTTAAGACAAGTGGCATACCTAATTTGAAGTCTAAACAAAAATTACATTAATAATTTATTATAGACATATTTAGATACGGAATCTGATAAAATGAAGACTTTTATTTGACTCATAACGTCACATGTAGCATGTTTTACATTTTGAGACAAAATGACATTTTCATTTCAATGCCATTTCATTTTGAAATTGAAAGAATTCAAATTGCTTAGATAGAAGGAATTAAAGAAAGGTTAAACAAAAAAAAAAAGGGAGGAAATGAGAATTTATTGTATTTGGTTTAAAAATATGAAAGGGGAGGGAGAGATTTTAAAGTTTATTTTGTTATTTTTTAAAAAGTGGATGGTGACGGGACAAAAGGATTAAATAATTTACAAAATAATCATTTTTTTTCCTATTTTAGAACAAATAAATGCTTATTTTAATCTTTTAACTCGCATTATAAAACATTTCATTCATTTTTTATTTCAACATTTCATTCATTATACTATCATTTTAATTGTTTTTCTTTTGTTCATCGCATTTCTTTTTTTTTTTTTTTTCGTCTTTTACTTATTCAAATAAACTATTAATTAATAGTTTGGTTTCAAGAACATAAATACTCTTAGTGTATTAATGAGAAAAAAAATTATTTTGAATAAAAAAATGAACAAATTATTAGACAAGTTAATTTATTCAGTGATTCTGATTTGAGTTGTTGTACAAATATAATATTTAATATTTTTTTTTCCATATAATTTGTATTAAAAAAATAAAATTAAGAGTTTATTAGAGTTCCCATATTGCAGAGACGTTAACAATTTTTCTTGAGAGTAAATAAAAGAAGAAAAAACTGAATTAAAAGCTAACGTGGACATATTCGTGAACCATATGACATTTGGGCGATATACATTGTTAGGGTAATCTGGAGGTTTCGCTCAAGAACAAGGATACTCTCGTAATTCCAAAAAATCGTCCTCTATAAGGATAAGCAGATACGGTATTACTAGTATTTAGCATTCTCTGAATCGCTTCTACTGTTAAACTCTCTCTCAATTAGCGTCCTCTCCCTCTTCCTCTATATAGCCCGCTGGTATATACAAACAGTACCGTTCATTTTGACGGAAATTTCTCAAAATGTCTGGAAAGAGTAAGATTCTGATCATCGGAGCGACCGGATACATCGGCAAATTCATCGTCGAAGCAAGCGCCAAGTCTGGTCACCCGACGTTCGCTCTTGTCAGAGAGTCCACCCTTTCAAATCCTGCCAAGTCCAAAATCATCGAGAGCTTCAAGAACTACGGCGTCACTTTTATCTATGTCCGTACATTTCCACTCTATTTTCTCGCCGTTTTTTCATTTCTCGATAAAGAAAATGGTTTCTGTAGATGTTAAATACGACAAACTCAACTAATGAGTAGATATATGTTTGATTTGTTTGGAACAAAACTATGAATACATTAGGTTTTCGAATTTTACTTTTGGTGTTTATTCTAGCGTTACTGTTTGCCGACAGGTTATTTGGTTGATTGAGTTTGTTGTGTTGACATACGCAGGGAGATCTGGATGATCATGGGAGTTTGGTGAAGGCGATAAAGCAGGTGGATGTGGTGATCTCAACTGTTGGACACGGTCAGTTGGCCGATCAGGTCAAGATCATCGCTGCCATCAAAGAAGCTGGCAACGTCAAGGTAGAAACAGAGTTCGACATTTATTCAGTAATATAATACAATTTCTGAATTATTAACATCATCTGAATATTTTCAAAATTGCTTCCAAAATTTCCAGGTTATACAATTTTTAAAAAATGATCACACGCTTCTTATTTTCATGACATGTATTACTTTTCTTAGTAACAATTTAATTTTTTTCAAGATTTATTTGACAGCCTTTTTCTGAGTAATTCCCAAATTTTGAAGTATTTTTGTGGTCAATAATGATTGGATACTGGATATTTATGGCTGTCTTGAACTAGTTAGAGGTAGCTCGCCATTGTAGTTATATGCCCTCCTAATAATGTCTTATTATGTGTTACGACCTATTTTTTTATGGGTCATAACAAACACGACGGAATGGTATTGGAAGACTTACATTGTCACTTGGTGGACCATTAGGGTCCATGAAAGTCATGTAGACAGAAAATACACTAACATGCCTACATGGCCCTCAACTAAACTGTGGGGATCAATAGTCGAGGGATCATTGAATATTTGCAGCCGTGAGATGGGCTTGATGACAAATTCTTAGTGGAAAGATAGTTGGATGTCTTTTTCCCCCAAAGTAGTGAACTTGCTATTCTACAAAAACTGGTCCCAAATTGTTATGTTAACGATTTAACCTATGAAGTGATAAAATATCTGGGAGGATTTTGGGCATCTCCTTTGTTTAAAGACTGAAAGTTCCACCCCACCTTTTTGTCTTTATGTTGTCATTGTTTTTTGTTCCTTGTTATCTGAGCTATTAATTAATTATATAAATAGACGAGATCTTCAGCTTTGTTGAAGCTTGTTCTATACTTGTTTTGATTCACAAGCTAATTTGACTGAATGGATACAACTGGTAGCTGATTTTGTAAAACTGTGCTTCGTTTTCAATATGCTTGTGTTATTCAGAGATTCTTCCCTTCAGAATTTGGAAATGATGTGGATCGTGTCCATGCTGTTGAGCCTGCAAAAACTGCATTTGGGATCAAGGCTCAAATCCGCCGAGCCATCGAGGCTGAAGGAATTCCATATACTTATGTTTCTGCCAACTTTTTTTCTGGCTATTTTCTTCCATCTTTATCACAACCAGGTGCTACTGCTCCCCCAAGAGATAAAGTTGTTATCTTAGGCGATGGGAATCCAAAAGGTAACAACAGTTTAATTATTCAAAATGTTGTTCTGAATGTTTTTTAGTTATATATATATATATATATGTATGTACGAAAACATGAGGTATATGCGTCCTGTACATAATTGCAGACTCTTAAGAGATGCAGGGAAAGGTGATGTAAAGCCATTACAAGTAATTGAAAATTTGAAATACATCTGACCAGTTCAATATTTTTGTGTACAGCAATTTATAACAAGGAAGATGACATTGCCACCTATACCATCAAAGCAGTGGATGATTCAAGAACATTGAACAAAATCCTCTATATTAGACCCGCTGGCAACATATACTCGTTCAACGAGCTTGTATCATTGTGGGAGAAAAAGATTGGGAAAACCCTTGAAAGGACATATGTTCCGGAGGAGCAAGTGCTGAAGAACATCCAAGGTATATTAGTGAGACATGATGAAAATTTTGTAATTGACTAGTTTTATGTTGTTTTAATTCTCTCCTTTGTTGTTGCAGAAGCTCCAGTTCCACTCAATGTGATATTGTCAATTGGTCACTCTGTTTATGTGAAAGGAGATCACACAAACTTTGAGATTGAGCCATCATTTGGAGTGGAGGCATCAGAGCTTTATCCTGATGTTAAATACACTACTGTGGATGAGTTCCTCCACCAATTTGTCTGAGCATCAAAACTCTTATTAGTGCTAGTAATCTTTCTATATGTAAAGCACTATCTTAATACTAAATAAATCAACAGACTAGCTGTTGCCTCAGGTACTTTCTTCGTAAAATAATATGGGTGGTTTCCTTCTGTTGAGCCATTTCTGGGGAATCAGTTGTTTGTTGTTATGTGACACCCTCTGCACGTTGATGCAAACTAATAAAAGAAATTTAAGTTTTAGAACAAAGTGACTTTTCTCTTCTTAACGATCTATTATTTCATGAGTCCGTAACATAGTTTGATGTCTTTTATGATTTTAATATTTTGTGAGATTCATATGAAATATGAAATCTATTGTGTTGTCATCACGTGACACACGGATATGACGATCATGGGCCTCCCTATCTATCCAGAAAGAATGTTGGTAGGCCTAACTCTACATCATCTACATCAAACTGAGAATTCAAGAAGGGTGGCTCCATTTCCCACTACAACCCCATCTACATCATCCAGGCTACCAAGCATGACTTGTTGAGGCTCTCCATTAAGCCTCCTCCGTAAGCGGCGTAACAAAATTTCCACCCTCTATTGAAGATTTATCCACATAAAATGATCATTTCGAATACATCAACCATTACTTTAATCTATAACCATGCATATTAATATTTCACATGTATATATATTTCCTATTATAATCATTAGACTCGCATCATGACCATAGAATTTCTCAGTAATACATGGACTAATCACCATTCAACTCAACAAAAAATTTGTCTCAATTATTTATAATTCATTACATAAATTTTATTTCGCCATTCTTAAAAATAATTATTGATGCGAATGACATTCTTACCATCACCCATTTACTAACCATCCCTCGAGGCTATGTTTGTTTGGCAACTTGAAACGGGTAATCGGATAAATTAGTGAGACCATATTTGTTTGCCTACTTGGAGTGATAAATTATGTTTGTTTGCTGGCTTGGAACGGAAATTGGATAAATTAGTTCGATTTTGTGAAGTCGATGTTTGAAAAAAAAAATTAAGGAACTTACTAACAGTACCGGAAGTAAATAATAACCTAGGACATGGACAAAATAATGAGAAATGAAGATTGTGATTACTAAATTTATCATTATTAGTAAAACAAAAAACTAATCCATCATGGTCTAGAGATCTCTTGATAAAGGTTCAACATCGTTGAATTCTCAGTTGAAATAGGGTATCCAAAATATTTTGACAAGCTACACATTCAAAATCGTATCCATTAGCCAGACATACTACACCATCGTCCATTCTACATGCAAAGAAAACTTGAAATACGCATATATAACATATATAACACACACACACACACACACAGAGACACGCAAGTGAGATACAAGTCTGTTAGCAGCACAAAACTTGTTGGGAGAGACAAACGTACCCAAGATTCAAGCATATTACATTGACATATACCCACAAGGGAAAAATGATTCTTCACAATATGCATACAAACAATTAAACTTCACTTTTGCAACACCAACAGAGCAAAAGCTGGCATCATCAAACAATGGACCGTTAAACTGAACTACATGTTTGTAACTTCTGTGATCGAAATCCATAATAATCTAAATAAACATTACTTAATATTAATGATCTATAGCAATGACTTCCCAAATGTTTGCCTCTTCTTTTCCCTATTTCTGCCTTCTTTATAACATTTTCCATTTGGTCTGGTCATATATCAATAAAGAGCTCTAGTCTCCACGGGAGCCGCTGCTACCTGCTGCAGATCTCTTGCCACTGTACTTCGGTTGAAAAACAGTCAAACAAAATATTAGAAGATGAATTGTTGCTCCCCTGTCGTATAGTAAACAATAATGACAAACAATGATGCTTACAAGTAGACATTACTTGGAAAGATATCTAAAATTACTTCAAACCCACCTGTTTTCCAATGTTGAATGGGACATATTTGCATTTGATCATGTGCAGGATTTGGTGCTTCATTGTAAGGACAAATAAAACGATCCAGTAGCACAGTAATATTGGCCAAAAGACCGGAACATCAAACATGGAAAAGAAGGTCATGACAAATGCAATGCAGAAAGCCTTTGTAATGGAGTACCTGAAACCACGAAAACAAAATAAAAAAAATTATCCCCATTCCAACAATGACTGAGAACTGAACCCAAGCATTCTGGCGGCCCTGGGGGTGCCGGGGAGGGGACAACTTGTTTAGTTGAGTTTTATTATACCAATTTAGCAGGTTCACATGCCTCAAGTGGCCAAAGAATTACTGGAGGGATCTTTCCTCTCTCTCTTTTTTTTGGGGTTTATTTGATAAGTAAAAGATGCAATTCAGTAGAGAGTACCAAAGGGGTAGAACTCTAATACACGTAATGTATACAAGGATCAAAAATGCAAAACAAAACACCTACTGAACAATGTAGGCAATCAACAAAAGAATCAACCGAATGGGACAGTGTCTCCCAGCCACCCACAAAAAATAAAGCACTCAAAATAACATGTTTGAGCATCAACATCTGCATTTCCACATCCTCAAAGATCTCCTATTTCTCTCTTTCCACACACCAAAAAGGGACATAAGGGAACGACTCTTCAAGAGTTGTCCAGGTCTCACTATCCACACTCAAAAAAGGCTGGTAACATATCAGCCACTGTCACTGACATCACCCTAACCTAACCCCAAAAAGATGAAGAATGAGAAGCCACAAACTCTTCGACCACTCTACAAGGCAACAATAAGTTGTTACCAGTCTTCTCAGCAGCTTTGCACATGCAACAATAAACATGCGATGCCTCTTCATCAAAGTTAGTAGTCATCAATCTTTTTCACGAGGAAAGCATACCAGACCCCCCAAAAAAAAAAAAATCGACAGAAAAAAGGAAAAGCAAAGAAAAGTGACCGTGGAGGGGACTTTCACAAACCAGATACCCTTCCTAAGAAACTGGAAAAATGCTTCCCAAGCAACTCCTTATAAAAGGTCCCTTTAACTCTGTGGGGCGCCGGCGGGGGGGGGGGGGGGGGGGGGGGGGGGGGGGGGGGATTTTGGTGGGGAAGGGGGTAATAACTCCTTATTAAAGGGTTGAACCTTAAATCTCCCATTTTGGGTAGACCACCAGCTCACCACCACATCCTTACATCCCCACTAAAATACACCCCATATAACATATCAAACAAGTAATCAATTGCCTCCAACTTCTAGTTGTCGACAACCCTCTTAGGCTCTTACATTGAGGCTCCCAAACCATTCTCATGTTTTCAAATCTCACAGAATGAGAATTCTGTAACCAAGGCCTTCTCCATCACATTGCTGAAAAGAACCAAGAACCTCCTTCAAAGCTCTGTCCCTACACATTTATCATGCTAAAACCACATTCTCTGTCCATTCCCCACACAAAAACAAATATACTTCAAAAGTTCCCCCATCCACTCCCAATAATCTTCCAAAGGCCTCCCCCATTACAACTCAAAAGCCATTGTCAAGACCATACTCCTGGACCACCACCTGCCTCCCTTTTTTATTTATTTATTAGTCTAATTTATCTTTCTCCATCACAAACCTCTAAAGCTGCTCTCAGGTAGTGCTTAATTGATCTTACGCAAGCATTAAATGCATAAGCCACCATCTTTCATTGGGGAGCAAAACTTATTCCAATCAACAGGATGCAAGAAAATGGAGATCAACAAAAAATATGTCAGCAATCTAGACATGGTACTTTAACAATGGCTCTGTTTACAAACAGACTAGGTCCTTAACCATACGTCTTCTGGAAAGTTTCAAGATTTGCAGGGACCTAAGAATCACCAACAAAGTCGTGTCCAGTTTCTACTTGTCAAGGTTATGTTATACACAATGTATAACACCTTAGCCAAATCAATAGACACAGGAACTGAAATACTCATTTTAAAGTTTATTTGGTTTAAAAATATGAAAGGGGAGGGAGAGATTTTAAAGTTTATTTTGCTATTCTTTAAAAATGGAAGGTGACAGGAGAAAAAGATTAAATAATTTACTAAATACTCATTTTTCCTATTTTAAAACAAATAAATGCTTATTTTAATCTTTTAACTTGTATTATAAAACATTTCATTCATTTGTTATTTTAACATTTCATTCATTATACTATCATTTTAATTGTTTCTCTTTTGTTCATCACATTTCTTTTTTTTCTTTCTCTCTCTTACTTATTCAAATAAACTATTAATTAATAGTTTGATTTTAAGAATATAAATACTTTTAGCTTATTAATGAGAAGAAAAATTATTTTTGATAAAAAAAAAACAGATTATTGACGAGTTAAGCTTATCTGACGATTCTGATTAGAATCGCTGTATTAATATATTATTTAATATTTTTTTTCATATAATTTGTATTAAAAAAAATAAAATTAAGAGTTTATTAGAGTTCCCATATTGCAGAGACGTTAACAATTTTTCTTAGGAGTAAACAAAAGAAGAAAAAACTGAATTAAAAGCTAACTTAGACAAATTCGTGAACCATATGACATTTTGGCGATATACATTATTAGGGTAATCTGGAGGTTTCGCTTAAGAACAAGGATACTCTCGTAATTCCAAAAAAATCGTCCTTTATAAACATCAGCAAATACGGTGTTACTGGTACTTAGTATTCTCTGAATCGCTTCTACTGTTAAACTCTCTCTCAATTAGCGTCCCCTCCCTCTCCCTCTATATAGCCCGCTGGAAAATACAAACAGTACTGTTCATTTTGACGGAAATTTCTCAAAATGTCTGGAAAGAGTAAGATTCTGATCATCGGAGCGACCGGATACATCGGCAAATTCATCGTCGAAGCAAGCGCCAAGTCTGGTCACCCGACGTTCGCTCTTGTCAGAGAGTCCACTCTTTCAAATCCTGCCCAGTCCAAAATCATCGAGAGCTTCAAGAACTACGGCGTCACTTTTATCCATGTCCGTACATTTTCACACTATTTTCTCGCCTTTTTTCATTTCTCGATCTTTCCTGCGAAAGCGACAGAAAATGGTTCCTGTAGATGTTAAATACGACAAACTCAACTAATGAGTAGATATATGTTTCATTTGTTTGGAACAAAACTATGAATACATTAGGTTTTCGAATTTTACTTTGTGTTTATTCTAGCGCTACTGTTTGCCGACAGGTTATTTTGTTGATTGAGTTTGTTGTGTTGACATACGCAGGGAGATCTGTATGATCATGGGAGTTTGGTGAAGGCGATAAAGCAGGTGGATGTGGTGATCTCAACTGTTGGACACGGTCAGTTGGGCGATCAGGTCAAGATCATCGCTGCCATCAAAGAAGCTGGCAACGTCAAGGTAGAAACAAACAGAGTTCGACATTTATTCAGTATTATAATACAATTTCTGAATTATTAACATCCCCTGAATATTTTCAAAATTGCTTCCAAAATTTCCAGGTTATACAATTTTTAAAAAAATGATCACACGCTGCTTATTTTCATGACATGTATTACTTTTCTAAGTAACAATTTAATTTTTTTCAAGATTTATTTTGACAGCCTTTTTTCTGAGTAATTCCCAAATTTTGAAGTATTTTTGTGGTCAATAATTATTGGATACTGGATATTTATGGCTGTCTTGAACTAGTTAGAGGTAGCTCAGCATTGTAATTATATGCCCTCCTAATAATGTCGTATCATGTGTTATAACCTATTTTTTTTATGGACCATAACAAACACGACGAATAGTATTAAAAACCTACATTGTCACCTGGTGGACCACTGCAGTCCATGAAGGCCATGTAGACAGAAAATATACTAACATGCCTACATGGCCCTCAACTGAACTGTTGGGATCAATAGTCGAGGGATCATTGAATATTTGCAGCCGTGAGATGGGCTTGATGACAAATTCTTAGTGGAAAGATAGTTGGATGCCTTTTTCCCCCAAAGTAGTGAACTTACTATTCTACCAAAATTGGTCCCAAATTGTTATGTTAATGATTTAACCTATGAAGTGATAAAATATCTGGGAGGATTTTGGGCATCTCCTTTGTTTAAAGACTGAAATTTCCACCCCACCTTTTTGTCTTTATGTTGTCATTGTTTTTTGTTCCTTGTTATCCGAGCTATTAATTAATTATATAAATAGACGAGATCTTCAGCTTTGTTGAAGCTTATTCCAAACTTGTTTTGATTCACAAGCTAATTTGACTGAATGGATACAACTGGTTGCTGATTTTGTAAAACTATGCTTTGTTCTCAAAATGCTTGTGTTATTCAGAGATTCTTGCCTTCAGAATTTGGAAATGATGTGGATCGTGTCCATGCTGTTGAGCCTGCAAAAACAGCATTTGGGATCAAGGCTCAAATCCGCCGAGCCATCGAGGCTGAAGGAATTCCATATACTTATGTTTCTTCCAACTTTTTTTCTGGCTATTTTCTTCCATCTTTATCACAACCAGGCGCTACTGCTCCCCCAAGAGATAAAGTTGTTATCTTAGGCGATGGGAATCCAAAAGGTAACAACAGTTTAATTATTCAAAATGTTGTTCTGAATTTTTTTAGTTATATATATATATATATATGTATGTACGAAAACATGAGGTATATGCGTCCTGTACATAATTGCAGACTCTTAAGAGATGCAGGGAAAGGTGATGTAAAGCCATTACAAGTAATTGAAAATTTTAAAAACATCTGATCAGTTCAATATTTTTGTGTACAGCAATTTATAACAAGGAAGATGACATTGCCACCTATACCATCAAAGCAGTGGATGATCCAAGAACATTGAACAAAATCCTCTATATTAGACCCGCTGGCAACATATACTCGTTCAACGAGCTTGTATCATTGTGGGAGAAAAAGATTGGGAAAGCCCTTGAAAGGACATATGTTCCGGAGGAGCAAGTGCTGAAGAACATCCAAGGTATATTAGTGAGACATGATGAAAATTTTGTAATTGACAAGTTTTATGTTGTTTTAATTCTCTCCTTTGTTGTTGCAGAAGCTCCAGTTCCACTCAATGTGATATTGTCAATTGGTCACTCTGTTTATGTGAAAGGGGATCACACAAACTTTGAGATTGAGCCATCATTTGGAGTGGAGGCATCAGAGCTTTATCCTGATGTTAAATACACTACTGTGGATGAGTTCCTCAACCAATTTGTCTGAGAATCCAAACTCTTTGTAGTGCTAGTAGTCTTTCTATATGTAAAGCAGTATCTTCATACTAAATAAATCGACAGACTAGCTGTTGCCTTAGTTACTTTCTTTGTAAAATAATATAGGTGGTTTCTGTAATATCCCGACTCAAATTGTAACCGAGCGAGTCATGTAAACCCGAGCCGTTAGGGCTTTCTGTTATAGTATTGAATAAATTGGACGGTTTAGAATCTCAATAGTTCGAAAATATGAATGATACCGAGCAATATCCGAACAAGCCATAAATGAATACCGAACCAAAAATAAAATTTAAAATGAATAAAATAGAATAAAAAGAAAAAAGAAAAAAACAAATAAAGGGAAAATATATATACATAGAAATGAGTCTATATATGTGTGTATATGTAGGTGTATAAATGTATATATATATATATAAGGTAAACTATAAATATATATACATATATATATATATATGTATATAGATGACATTGAGGCCATTACTCTCATAACAGAATAAGGGAAAGGGAGGGGATTATGGGAATGGAGAAGGGAAGTCAAGGACAAGGAAAGGAATAGAAAGGATTAGAGAGAGAGAAACCGTGAGGCGCTGAAAGAAGGGAGGCGACTGATATATACTATACGCGAGTATTGATAGGAAGTTAATATATAAGGAGTAAAACAAAGGAAAAGAGGTCGGGATTGAGGCTTTGAGGTTCAGAAGGTGAAGTTGGGGTGATTCAGAAAGAGATACTGCGAGCAACTTGGAAACTAGGTGAGTGGGTCGATTTCTATTTTAATTTTTTTAAAGCATGGATGATAGATTTGAACGTAGGGTCATAACCAACATGAATTATGATTTTATTGAAAAAGGAATCAAGTAAAATGGTCAAAATATGAGGGAGATATGGGAAGTTGCAGGTTTCCATGATAGATTCGGGTTTATGATTATTGTGCATGAAACTTAGATTAAATAATGGGGGATTGTTCCAATTGAGTATAGAAACTATGTGGTGATTTTTGGGCTCAAAACTGTAGAGAAAACAGCATGAAATAAGAGAGAAACCAGTTGGCCGGAGCTACAGTTTCTCTTTATTTCGTGAGGATCAAGTGACCCAATCTCAAAACTAGGGTTGGATATGTAATCCCCATGAAATTTGGAAGGGAACTGCATTTCGTTTGGTCAAAAAATTGATCGAAAAAGGGTCGTCGGCACCAGAGAAGATGTTGAAACCCTACCGGAGCCTCACCGGATAACCGTGGGGCAAGACAATGAACAGTGCCCTAAACGGCATCGTGTTATAGGGGGTTAGAGTGAAACTGTGTCGTTTGATGTTTGGGATTGATTTTAATTTAAATTAGAATTTGGGGTGTTTGGTTGGGGGCTTAAGAAATTGAAATCGGATTAAGAATAACTTATCCTTGTTCAGGTTTCCTTGTCCACTGTTTGGCTCACAGTTTTAAAGAAAAAAAAAAACACGCAAGCAGCCCCCACACATCGAACCCAAGACGTGTGACAAGAAGGGATTCTAACCCTTAAAGAAACGGGCCATTGTGCCACTAAGGCACATGTGATCTATGTTACCCCTAATAATATATATACTAGTTGTATTTAATTAATTTAAATAATTAATTAAATTAGTAATTATTTAAATAATTTTTAATATGCAAATTAGTCAAATAAATAGTGTAAACTTACTGTTTTGGACCTTCTGGACCCAATGGTGAGGTCCGTTTTATGAGAGGAAGTCCCAAAAATAAAATACCCGTAGAAAAGCCAAAAAGACCAAAATACCCCTATGTCAAATGTGAGTCAAACGGACTCCGATTGAGTTAAGTAAATAGTAAATTTTTATTATTTCAAACCTTTTGGACTTAACGGTGAAGTCCAAATTGTGAAAATAGACCCCAAAAATAGAGACACGTAAATGACCATTTTACCCTTTCGGTATAGAAGTCCAAATGGAAAACTGTGAAAAGCCTAAATTAGTAAAAGAGATACTTAGAGTAGCGAGATGTACAAATTGATAAATGACATTAAAACTGAGACGTGTTCATTGATGTGTAGGCAAGGCAAAGGAAAAAGAAAAAGATACGGAATACTAAAGTAAATCGTACGAATTTAAGGTAAGTAAATTTCTATCTCTGATACGTGGTTTTCCAAACCACATTCTTTCTATCACTGTCAAAATTTTGTACTCATGTACGTACCCACTGCTATTGTCCCGCCATTGATATTGTCCTATCTGGTGGATGCTTATTGATTGTTATCTCATGATTGCTTTGTCGTACTGTGCCTTGAAAGGCTTATCAGTATATGTTACTGCATGATATTCCATACCTTACACACTTCTTATAGAATCACGATAGAATCCTGATTATGATAAATGTCAGATTTTGTGCTCAGTCACAATATTTATCCGATGCTATCTGATTGACCGGACCTTCGGGTCGAGTCTGTGAACAAACATATGGCAATGATGGCATTTTTACGCAGTGAGTTAAAAAAGGCATTATATATGCATTCATGTTAAAGGGGGGTATGCCGGACCCCCAAAAGATCGAGGGTTTGCCAAATCTTGAATAGAGTAAATGCATCACTCATGTTTGACTATTATGTTGATGTTTACTGGAATTCATAGGATGTTTTCATTTCCCTATGAATTGTCCTATGTTGATAGTTCCTTATTTATTGGACTTAACTGTCACCAAATTTTTGTGGCAGTATATTTATGTTGATTGTGATCATTGAACTTTTCCCATATTCATGTTACATCGTTTGTCATGCCCCGAATTTCCACGAGCCCGGGGGTGAGTGTAACGTAACTAAAAGAAAATAAAATAATAAAGAAATAAAGGACAATCACATGCATTCCAAACACTAACCTAATTCCTATTCTGATACAATCCATAAGGCCTTACCCGTTGTCTCATAACATACATATAAACATGAAATAGTCTAGGGCTTATGCCCTTGTACAACATCAAAAATACGTCCCACGGGCCAAATATAGTTCCAAGTTCTTTCCTCCATTAAGACATCATATGTTATCCCATGAATGGGTCAGCTCAACTGTTGGTATAATATAATGCTAATGCAAGAAACAAAATTAAGGCGTGGCATGTGCAAGTGTACATTTATCTCTACATGTCATTTAGTATCATCAATGTAGTACATGAACAATATGCGTGACATACCCATGCAAACTCTATGCCACACTGATGTCTCACTTTACGGTCCCTCCCCGCTGGCATGAGTACTACTTGTATGTCTCACTTTACGGTCCGTCCTCGCTGGCATGAGTACCAATGGCCGATTTTTGGATTTTTCACCACATGATCTACACTTTCATAATGCATAGCACCACGTGCTCAACCCACACCATACTTTCAAGGAATCACACTATGCCAATATGCTTTGATTCTACCATGCCATGATGTAATCTTAATAAAGCACCTTATTCATACATGAAGCATGCTTTAGACAATGTGTTACACAACAACATTCCGATCACAAAGTCCCTTCATCAAGGGTATATGCCATGCATAGTCCATTTAAACACATGCTTTAAATTACATATTTCATAATCTCAACAATTTTCGAAGAATATAATTCACACATTTCACTAGCACATGGAATATACATACAGTCATGATCCACATTTTTCACTTAACCAAACTTTCAAAAAGATAACAAGAAACACATAAGCACATAAACAATCAAACATATATGTAAATCATTAAGTCAACATGGCAATTACTCCTAAACTTAATCCTATTTCTTACTTAGCAAAATATCATACCTGATGGATTGGTCTCAACCCTAAGAAAACATCCTCGTGGTGTAGCTAAACTAACAGTGATAATGTAGAAGGTCAGACCACTTTCTTTTTCCCTTTCGGTGTCCATAAAATCATAAAATGTAACTCAGTCTATTGCCACTTGAATTATGCTATTCATCAAATTTTATGTCTTTATTTCATGATTTTCTATTTTGCTAAAATAGACTCTACCATTGAGTCTGAAACGTCGAAGAAGGTCGGTTTAGGCTTTCGTAGAATTAAATTTGGACTTCGGTACTAAAAAGTGCAAAACGGTCATTTTGTACTTTTATGGGTTCTTATATACCGAGACCTCTTTTCGCAAATTAGACTCCACGATTGAGTCTGGAATGCTCAAAATAATAAAATTTCACTATTTGTTTACTTAAATCGGAGTTCGTTTGACTGTTTTATGACTCAGTCGCATTTTTGAAATTTTCTTTTATATTTTTTAATTAATTAATATTTTATTTGGGGGTCAAACTGTAATTATTAAAAGTTATGGGGGTCAAAGTTGAATTTTTGAAAGTTGAGAGGTTAATTCAGAATTTTAAATTTTCTTATTCCAAATCCGAATAGCCAAACAATGGCTAATTCCTAAAACAGGGATAAGATATCCCAGTCCCAATTTCAATTTCAATTTCTAATTTATTAAGTTTGTAGCCAAACACCCCCAATCCCATTTTAAATTTAAAACACACGGCTGACACGTGGGGTGGGTCGGTCTTAACCCAACCCAAACCCAACCCTGAACAGTACTCCTTCTTCCCCGATTTTTCGGTAGGGTTCCGGCGAGGTTTCAGCGCCTTTTTCGGCACCGGCAACTATTTTTCGGCCAGTTTTCACTGATTTTTCAATGTGATTTTCTTCAGTTTTTCAAGGGGATTTCGTTTCTAAAGCTAATTTTTGATTTGGCTCATTAGATCTTCACGAAAATAGGAAGATCAGTGGCTCCAGCCAACTTTGTTTTCGAAGTTTTGAGCTTCTTCCCCTACTCTTTTTGCCCTAACTTGTTCAGACTTCCCCCTTGCAACCCATCTCTACTATTTCCTATCATTTGTTTTGAGTTTGCAACATAAAATATAGAAACCCAATTTTCATCCCCTTGACCTGCAACTGCCAAGTTCTACCTCAACCCTTGGTCTTTTAATTTGATTATTTTTGCATTTTAATCTAAGTTTCATGCTCTACAAGACCTCACAATTAATTATACAGTTCATGCACTCTAAAATTTAAAATAGAACCTAAACTTTTTACTCACCTGATGTTTTTCTAGTGCAGTTTCTCCTCCCCCTTTCTGCTTCAACTTTTTGGACCTCTCTCTACCTTTTCAGCCTCTCACTTCACTCTCTTTCTTTCTGTCTTTCTTTCTAACTCAACGGCTACACACTCATATTTGTCTTTATGATTTAAGATTGTTAGAAGAAAAAGAATATTTTTGGGCTGAAGCTAAATTCATTGGATTCGCGAAAAGATGGTGGCTTGATTCACAGAGGCATAGACAATTACAAAGAAAAAGATGTATTCGTTCATGGCCAAGAATGATGAAACTACTTATGAATAGATTTTTGCCAAGAAATTATTTGCAGATTTTAGAAGATAAATACAGGCCAACATGGGAAAGCATCAAGAAAAAACACAAGAAAAATCTAAAATAATGAAGGTGACTTCAACTAATAAGTACTGAATCACTGAAAGAAGTCAACATCCTTATAAAAGACTTTCTTGTCATAGAAAGCGAAGATCAAAATCTTCTATGCGTTGAAGAATATCACAAAGAGTTGATAGAAAATAAAGTTGAATTTATTTCTATTGATGTTGTTGAAACAGTTGGCGCAGATGATAAAGAAGAAGTTGATCAAGAAAATCCCATTGAAGTTGTCAACACTAAATATGATGAAGTTGAACCTGAATTCGTGAAAGATGATTCTAATACTTATAGTAAAATTAAAATTGTGGTAGATCAAGAAGCTAATTTTTGTTTTATTACTGGAGCATTATTATTATTAGAAAAAGAGCCTAAAATTACCGACTTCATGGAAGATATGGTAGATGAACTCCTTGAATATTTAATTATTCTTTAAAAAATTCAATTATTATTACTTGGTTATGGACGACTTCGAGGTCGCATACATCCAGTCAACTTGAGGTCGAGTTGTTTTCAAGTGGGAAAGACTGATGTAGGACAGATTTGATACCTTAAAAATATAAAAAAGTTATTTTAGAGTTGTATTAGGCATGTTTAGTTTTTTATTTTTATTTATTCATAATTTCTCTAGTTTCCTAGTTTTATTTGGATTAGTATAGAAAATATAGGAATTGGTAGTTTCTTATTTGACTTACTAGTTTTTATTGTAGTAGGATTAGTATAAAAATATGAGTTTTGGTTTTCTAGTCAAAGTAGTTGTGTTTTAGCACTATAAATATGATGTAATAGGTTTTTATGGACAGTTTTTTTTATCGATATTAATTCAATTACGAATTTTGAAGAATTATTTTCTCTTGTTTGGTGAGGAGTCCCCATTACTTTGTTACTAACGAATTGACGTGTTCGATTCTCCTTTCCACATTTTCGTTTCGCACCAACCAAAGGGGTAGAACTCTAATACACATAATGTATGCAAGGATCAAAAATGCAAAACACAACACCTACTGAAAAATGTAGGCAATCAACAACAGAATCAACAAAATGGGACAGTCTCTCAGCCACCACAAAAAATAAAGCACTCAAAATAACATGTTTGAGCATCAACATCTGCATATCCACATCTTCAAAGATCTCCTATTTCTCTCTTTCCACACACCAAAAAGGGACATAAGGGAACGGCTCTCCAAGAGTTGTCCAGGTCTCACTATCCACACCCAAAAAAGGCTGGTAACATATCAGCCACTGTCACTGACATCACCCAACCAACCCCAAAAAGATGAAGAATGAGAAGCCACAAACTCTTTGACCACTCTACAATGCAACAATAAGTTGTTACCAGTCTTCTCAGCAGCTGTGCACAAGCAACAATAAACGGGTGATGCCTCTTCATCAAAGTTAGTAGTCATCAATCTTTTTCACGAGGAAAGCATACCAGACCCCAAAAAAAAAAAAAAATGGACAGAAAAAAGGAAAAGCAAAGAAAAGTGACAGTAGAGGGGACTTCACACACCAGATACCCTTCCTAAGAAACTGGAAAAATGCTTCCCAAGCAACTCCTTATAAAAGGTTCCTTTAATTCTGTTGGGGGGGTGGGGGGAAGGGGGGTAATAACTCCTTATTAAAGGGTTGAACCTTAAATCTCCCATTTTGGGTAGACCACCAGCTCACCACCACATCCTTACATCCCCACTAAAATACACCCCATATAACATATCAAACAAGTAATCAATTGCCTCCAACTTCTAGTTGTCGACAACCCTCTTAGGCTCTTACATTGAGGCTCCCAAACCATTCTCATGTTTTCAAATCTCACACAATGAGAATTCTGTAACCAAGGCCTACTCCATCACATTGCTGAAAAGAACCAAGAACCTCCTTCAAAGCTCTGTCCCTACACGTATCATGCTAAAACCACATCCGCTGTCCATTCCCCACACAAAAACAAATATACTTCAAAAGTTCCCCCATCCACTCCCAATAATCTTCCAAAGGCCTCCCCCATTACAACTCAAAAGCCATTGTCAAGACCATACTCCTGGACCACCACCTGCCTCCCTTTTTTATTTATTTATTAGTCTAATTTATCTTTCTCCATCACAAACCTCTAAAGCTGCTCTCAGGTAGTGCTTAATTGATCTTACGCAAGCATTAAATGCATAAGCCACCATCTTTCATTGGGGAGCAAAACTTATTCCAATCAACAGGATGCAAGAAAATGGAAATCAACAAAAAATATGTCAGCAATCTAGACATGGTACTTTAACAATGGCTCTGTTTACAAACAGATTAGGTCCTTAACCATATGTCTTCTGGAAAGTTTCAAGATTTGCAGGGACCTAGGAATCACCAACAAAGTCGTGTCCAGTTCGTACTTGTCAAGGTTATGTTATACACAATTAACACCTTAGCCAAATCAATAGACACAGGAACTGAAATACTCATTTTAAAGTTTATTTGGTTTAAAAATATGAAAGGGGAGGGAGAGATTTTAAAGTTTATTTTGCTATTCTTTTAAAAATGGAAGGTGACAGGAGAAAAAGATTAAATAATTTACTAAATACTCATTTTTTTCCTATTTTAAAACAAATAAATGCTTATTTTAATCTTTTAACTCGCATTATAAAGATTTCATTCATTTTTTATTTTAACATTTCATTCATTATACTATCATTTTAGTTGTTTCTCTTTTGTTTATCACATTTCTTTTTTTCTTTCTCTCTCTTACTTATTCAAATAAACTATTAATTAATAGTTTGATTTTAAGAACATAAATACTCTTAGTGTATTAATGAGAAAAAAATTATTTTTGATAAAAGAATAAACAGATTATTAGACGAGTTAAACTTATCTGACGATTCTGATTCGCGTCGTTGTACTAATATATTATTTAATATTTTTTTTCATATAATTTGTATTAAAAAAAATATAATTAAGAGTTTATTACAGTTCCCATATTGCAGAGACGTTAACAACTTTTCTTGAGAGTAAACAAAAGAAGAAAAAATTGAATTAAAAGCTAACTTGGACAAATTCGTGAACCATATGGCATTTAGGCGATATACATTATTAGGGTAATCTGGAGGTTTCGCTCAAGAACAAGGGTACTCTCGTAATTCCAAAAAAATGGTCCTCTATAAATATAAGCAAATACGGTGTTACTGGTACTTAGCATTCTCTGAATCGCTTCTACTGTTAAACTCTCTCTCAATTAGCGTCCCCTCCCTCTCCCTCTATATAGCCCGCCGGAAAATACAAACAGTACTGTTCATTTTGACGGAAATTTCTCAAAATGTCTGGAAAGAGTAAGATTCTGATCATCGGAGCGACCGGATACATCGGCAAATTCATCGTCGAAGCAAGCGCCAAGTCTGGTCACCCGACGTTCGCTCTTGTCAGAGAGTCCACTCTTTCAAATCCTGCCAAGTCCAAAATCATCGAGAGCTTCAAGAACTACGGCATCACTTTTATCCATGTCCGTACATTTTCACACTATTTTCTCGCCTTTTTTCATTTCTCGATCTTTCCTGCGAAAGCGACAGAAAATGGTTCCTGTAGATGTTAAATACGACAAACTCAACTAATGAGTAGATATATGTTTGATTTGTTTGGAACAAAACTATGAATACATTAGGTTTTCGAATTTTACTTTGTGTTGCCGACAGGTTATTTTGTTGATTGAGTTTGTTGTGTTGACATACGCAGGGAGATCTGTATGATCATGGGAGTTTGGTGAAGGCGATAAAGCAGGTGGATGTGGTGATCTCAACTGTTGGACACGGTCAGTTGGCCGATCAGGTCAAGATCATCGCTGCCATCAAAGAAGCTGGCAACGTCAAGGTAGAAACAAACAGAGTTCGACATTTATTCAGTATTATAATACAATTTCTGAGTTATTAACATCCCCTGAATATTTTCAAAATTGCTTCCAAGATTTCCAGGTTATACAATTTTTAAAAAATGATCACACGCTTCTTATTTTCATGACATTTATTACTTTTCTTAGTAACAATTTAATTTTTTTCAAGATTTATTTTGACAGCCTTTTTCTGAGTAATTCCCAAATTTTGAAGTATTTTTGTGGTCAATAATTATTGGATACTGGATATTTATGGCTGTCTTGAACTAGTTAGAGGTAGCTCAGCATTGTAATTATATGCCCTCTTAATAATGTCGTATCATGTGTTATAACCTATATTTTTTTATGGACCATAACAAACACGACGAATAGTATTGAAAACCTACATTGTCACCCGGTGGACCACTGGGGTCCATGAAGGCCATGTAGACAGAAAATACACTAACATGCCTACATGGCCCTCAACTGAACTGTTGGGATCATTGAATATTTGCAGCCGTGAGATGGGCTTGATGACAAATTCTTAGTGGAAAGATAGTTGGATGCCTTTTTCCCCCAAATTGGTCCCAAATTGTTATGTTAATGATTTAACCTATGAAGTGATAAAATGTCTGGGAGGATTTTGGGCATCTCCTTCGTTTAAAGACTGAAAGTTCCACCCCACCTTTTTGTCTTTATGTTGTCATTGTTTTTTGTTCCTTGTTATCTGAGCTATTAATTAATTATATAAATAGACGAGATCTTCAGCTTTGTTGAAGCTTGTTCTATACTTGTTTTGATTCACAAGCTAATTTGACTGAATGGATTCAACTGGTTGCTGATTTTGTAAAACTATGCTTTGTTCTTAAAATGCTTGTGTTATTCAGAGATTCTTCCCTTCAGAATTTGGAAATGATGTGGATCGTGTCCATGCTGTTGAGCCTGCAAAAACAGCATTTGGGATCAAGGCTCAAATCCGCCGAGCCATCGAGGCTGAAGGAATTCCATATACTTATGTTTCTTCCAACTTTTTTTCTGGCTATTTTCTTCCATCTTTATCACAACCAGGCGCTACTGCTCCCCCAAGAGATAAAGTTGTTATCTTAGGCGATGGGAATCCAAAAGGTAACAACAGTTTCATTATTCAAAATGTTGTTCTGAAATTTTTTAGTTATATATATATATGTACGAATAGATGAGGTATATGCGTCCTCTACATAATTGCATACACTTAAGAGATGCAGGGAAAGGTGATGTAAAGTCATGACAAGAAATTGAAAATTTTAAATACATCTGACCAGTTCAATATTTTTTTGTACAGCAATTTATAACAAGGAAGATGACATTGCCACCTATACCATCAAAGCAGTGGATGATCCAAGAACATTGAACAAAATCCTCTATATTAGACCCGCTGGCAACATATACTCGTTCAATGAGCTTGTATCATTGTGGGAGAAAAAGATTGGCAAAACCCTTGAAAGGACATATGTTCCGGAGGAGCAAGTGCTGAAGAACATCCAAGGTATATTAGTGAGACATGATGAAAATTTAGTAATTGACAAGTTTTATGTTGTTTTAATTCTCTTCTTTGTTGTTGCAGAAGCTCCAGTTCCACTCAATGTGATATTGTCAATTGGTCACTCTGTTTATGTGAAAGGAGATCACACAAACTTTGAGATTGAGCCATCATTTGGAGTGGAGGCATCAGAGCTTTATCCTGATGTTAAATACACTACTGTGGATGAGTTCCTCAACCAATTTGTCTGAGAATCAAAACTGTTTCTATATGTAAAGCACTATCTTAATACTAAATAAATCAACAGACTTGCTGTTGCCTCAGGTACTTTCTTTGTAAAATAATATAGGTGGTTTCCTTCTGTTTGAGCCATTTCTGGGGAATCTGTTGTTTGTTGTTATGTGGCACCTTCAGCACTTTGATGCATACTAATAAAATAAATTTAAGTTTTAGAACAGAGTGACTTTTCTCTTCCATGAGTTCGTAACATAGTTTGATGTCTTCTATTAATATTTTGTGAGATTTATATGAAATATGGAATCTATTGTGTTGTCCACATGCATATGACGCCCTCGACATGGACCTTCCTATCTATCTAGAAAGAATGTTGTTAGGCCTAGCTCTCTGGTTCTGGAGACCAGTTAGCCGAGAATTCAAGGAGGGTGGGTCCATTTCCCATTACAACCCCGTCTACATCATCCAGGCTATCAAGCATGACTTGTTGAGGTTCTCCATTAAGCCTCCTTCATAAGCGGCGGCGTCCCCAAAACTTCCACCCCCTGAAGATTTATCCACATAAAATGATCATTTCGAATACATCAACCATTACTTTGATAACCGTGCATATTAATATTTGACATGTATATATATTTTATCGAATAAATTGTACTTGTCTTGAGTTTTTTAATAATTATAAAGACTTCTCCTGTATTCCTCCTATCCAGCACCTATTAATATCAAAACGGAAAAATAATAACATTAGCATTAAAAAAATTTAAAATACTAAATTTAACCTTCAACGTTGTCAACCTAGTTTCCCTCTTTTATCTCTCTCGTCCCAGAAGGTTTCCCTCACTTTCCCAGGGAGATTGTGGGTGGTTGCACTCATCCATGGTTTGGGTCAACCCTCGAGCACTAGGCTGGATCAATTCCATGTCATTTAAAAAAAATTGATCAAAGCTTATTACAATAATTAATTCATTCCGTTCAACATTTGGACAGAAGATTGAGTTTAGTCTAAGAATTCAAAATTGCAAATTGCTAGATGTCTAGTGTTATCTTATTTTCAGAAATTCAGATGTAGTCAGATTAATAGAAAAATGCATTTGTCCACAAATCCATGAATTAAAAAAAAAAAAGTCATAGATTTCAACCATTTTCAGAAGCAGAACCCAAACAAACACACTTTTTTCTCTCAAATCTCTTCTCTCTTTTTGGATCAAAATCCATCAAAAATAGCAAGATTTTATACCCAAATTAATAAAGAAAATAATTATTTCCCCCAATTTTTTTATATTTCTCGAAACAATTAAAGAAATGAAGATAGATCTGAAGTGAAAAACCCAAATCTGAATCTCTCATCAACACTTCCATCAACCCTTGCATTTGCAGCAGTGTTCACACTTGTCGGAATTCCGATCTCGACACGGGACGAAGCCGTTCCGCGCCTTGCAGGAGTTCCTCCGGGTGCGGCCCCTTGGGGTTAGGGTTGAGGAGGATTTGGATAGAGAGAGAGGATGGAGGAGGAGGAGAGAGAGTGTTATGGATTTACAATTACCTGAGTCCACCTCTATGAAAATTTCAATTACCTAAAGTTTGAGGACGACCATGGGATATATTCCTTCCGACTTGATAACAACAATACGTATAGGAAAGATGTAAAATCGGGCTCCATTTCGAAAGCGGGAACTGTCTCATAGATATGAATAAAGAGATTATTTGGATAGAGAGAGAGAGGATGGAGGAGGAGGAGGGGGAGGGGGGGGGGGGGTTGTGCACTGTTTGGGTTAGGGTTGAGGGGGATTTGGATAGAGAGAGGGGATGAAGGAGAAGGAGGAGGAGAGTGTTATGTATTGTTTTGATAAAATTATAATATTAAAATATAATAGTAAATTAGTAATTTTACTAATTTTGTTAGCAGAGTTAAGGAGACAAGATTGACAGGAAACAATGTTACTTCAAAAATCATAAAGAGATTTTTGTAATTGTTAAAAACTTTAAGAGATAAGTGTAATTTACTCTATTTTATATTATAACCATTAGACTCGCATGATAACCATATAATTTCTCAGTAATACATGGACTAATCACCATTCAACTCAAATAAAAATTTGTCTCAATTATTTAGAATCGATTACATAAATTTTATTTCACCATTCTTAAAAATAATTATTAATGTGAATGACATTCTTACCATCACCCATCCACTAACCATCCCTTGAAGTTATGTTTGTTTGGCAACTTGAAACGGGCATTGGATAAATTAGTAAAACTATATTTGTTTGCCTACTTCGAGTGATAAATTATTTTTGTTCACCGGCTTAGAACAGACATCAGATAAATTAGTCCAATCTTGTGAAGACAACGTTTGAAAAAAAAATGAAAAGACTCACTAATAATACCGAGAGTAAATAATAACTTAAAACATGAACAAAATAATAAAAAATAAAAATTGAGATTACTAATTTTATCACTATTAGTAAAAAAAAAAAAAGAAGAAGTTAATCCATTATTATTCAATCTACGAAACAAACATGGCTTAGAGATCTCCGGATAAGGTTCAACATCGTCGAATTCTCAGTTGAAATAGGATATCCAAAATAATTTGACAAGCTACACATTCAAAATCGTATCCATTAGCCAGCTATACTACACCATCGTCCATTCCACATGCAAAGAAAACTTGAAATACACATACATAACATATATAACCCACACACACACAGACACACGAGTGAAATACAAGTCTGTTAGCAGCACAAAAACTTGTTGGGAGAGACAAATGTACCCAAGATTCAAGCATATTACATTGACATATACCCACAAGGGGAAAAAATGATTCTTCACAATATGCGTATAAACAATTAAACTTCACTTTTGCAACACCAACAGAGCAAAAGCTGGCATCATCAAACAATGGACCGTCAAATTGAACTACATGTTTGTAACTTCCGTGATCGAAATCCATAATAATCTAAATAAACATTACTTAATATTAAAGATCTATAGCGCAATGACTTCCCAAATGCTTGCCTCTTCCTTTCCCTCTTTCTGCCTTCTTTATAACATTTTCCATTTGGTCTGGTCATAAATCAATAAAGAGCTTTAGTCTCCACGGGAGCCGCTGCTACCTGCTGCAGATCTCTTGCCAATGTACTTCTGTTGAAAAACAATCAAATAAAATATTAGAAGATGAACTGTCGTATACTAAACAATAATGACAAACAATCGATGCTTACAAGTAGCTGCAGCATTACTTGGAAAGATATCTAAAATTACTTCAAACCCACCTGTTTTCCAATGTTGAATGGGACATATTTGTATTTGATCATGTGCACGATTTGGCGCTTCATTGTAAGGACAAATAAAACGATCCAGTAGCAAAGTAATATTGGCCAAAAGACAGGAACATCAAACATGGAAAAGAAGGTCATGACAAATGCAATGCAGAAAGCCTTTGTAATGGAGTACCTGAAACCACGAAAACAAAACAAAAAAAAAATTATCCCCATGCCAACAATGACCGAGAACTGAATCCAAGCATTCCGGCCGCCCGGGGGGGGGGGGGGGGGGGGGAGGGGACATCTTGTTTAGTTGAGTTTTATTATACCAATTTAGCAAGTTCACATGCCTCAATTGGCCAAAGAATTACTGGAGGGATCTTTCCTCTCTCTCTCTTTTTTTTTGTGGTTTATTTGATAAGTAAAAGATGCAATTCAGTACAGAGCACCAAAGGGTTAGAACTCTAATACACCTAATGTATACAAGGATAAAAAATGCAAAACAAAACACCTACTGAAAAATGTAGGCAATCAACAAAAGAATCAACAGAATGGGACAGTCTCCCAGCCACCCACAAAAAATAAAGCACTCAAAATAACATGTTTGAGCATCAACATCTGCATATCCACATCCTCAAAGATCTCCTATTTCTCTCTTTCCACATACCAAAAAGGGACATAAGGGAACGGCTCTCCAAGAGTTGTCCAGATCTCACTACCCACACTCAAAAAAGGCTGGTAACATATCAGCCACTGCCATTGACATCACCCAACCAACCCCAAAAAGATGAAGAATGAGAAGCCACAGCTATTTGACCCCTCTACAATGCAACAATCAGTTGTTACCAGTCTTCTCAGCACCTTTGCACATGCAACAATAAACATGTGATGCCTCTTCATCAAAATTAGGAGTCATCAATCTTTTTCTCGAGGAAAATATACCAGACCCCCCCAAAGAAAAAATGGACAGAAAAAAGAAAAGCAAAGAAAAGTGACCTTAGAGGGGACTTTCACACGCCAGATACCCTTCCTAGGAAACTGGAAATGTGCTTCCCAAGCAGCTCCTTATAAAAGGTTCCTTAACTCTGTGGGGTGTTTTTGTTTTTTTTTTGGGGGGGGGGGGGGGGGGGGGGGGAGAAGGTGGGTAATAACTCCTTATAAAAGGGTTGAACCTTAAATCTCCCATTTTGGGTAGACTACCAGCTAACCACCACATCCTTACATCCCCACTAAAATACACCCCATATAACATATCAAACAAGTAATCAATTGCCTCCAACTTCTAGTTGTCGAAAACCCTCTTAGGCTCTTACATTGAGGCTCCCAAACCATTCTCATGTTGTCAAATCTCACAGAATGAGAATTCTCTAACCAAGGCCTACTACATCACATTGCTGAAAAGAACCAAGAATCTCCTTCAAAGCTCTGTCCCTACACATGTATCATGCTAAAACCCCATCCTCTGTCCATTCCCCACACAAAAACAAATATACTTCAAAAGTTTCCCCCATCCGCTCCCAATAATCTTCCAAAGGCCTCCCCCATTACAACTCAAAAGCCATAACCAATAGCCATTCTCAAGACCATACTCCTGGACCACACCACCTACCTCCCTTATTTATTTATTTATTAGTCTAATTTATCTCTCTCCATCACAAACCTCTAAAGCTGCTCTCAGGTAGTGCTTAATTGATCTTACGCAAGCATTAAATGCAGAAGCCATTGTCTTTCATTGGGGAGCAAAACTTATTCCAATCAACAAGATGCAAGAAAATGGAAATCAACAAAAAATGTCAGCAATCTAGACATGGTACTTTAACAATGGCTCTGTTTACAAACAGACTTGGTCCTTAACCATATGTCTTCTGGAAAGTTTCAAGATTTGCAGGGACCTAGGAATCACCAACAAAGTCGTGTCCAGTTTCTACTTGTCAAGGTTATGTTATACACAATGTAACACCTTAGCCAAATCAATAGACACAGGAACTGAAATACTCAAAGAAAGAAAATGACCAGGCTAAACAAATTATGATAATGACAAGAAAGTTATAGACAAGGAAAGGAGCAATTGAACTCTGGTGAAACTTAGACTCAATTATTCAAAGAAGTGCCAAACATGGGCAGCGAAAAAAAAATTATAACACACAAAAAAGCATCAACTACCCAAAAATAAAAAGATTAAGGAAAGAAAAAGCTAATCTAGAAACACGAGTTCAAAATAAATTATAACAATCAAAAGATTCTGCAAATAGAGAGGACAAAGTGACCTGTTATTTTAATAGAAGATGACAACAAGAGAGACTTTCACCGCACTAAACATGAGGTTAAGTGCAAATTCTTTTTGTGAATTCATGAAAAATTACATTTTCATTGGGAACTTGGAAAGCATACGAATTGAATGAAAGAAAAACTCCTAATGGAACATGGAAGAAAAAAATAGTAAACTTGCATGCATCAAAGCATATAGGTTAGAGAGAGAAAGAGCTCCACTTTATATTTCAATTTTTTATTAGTGAGATATTGAGGACATAGAAGGTCTAGCTCCAGGCATGGCTGCCCATTGCTATAAATTAAAGTAAATATTTATTGACATTGAACATAAGACAAATAATAATATATCTCTAGCAATGCATATGATGTGCCAGAATTGAGAGGCAAGTCAGATGACATCAACGTTGAATGTCTAAGATGTACGAAAAACCACGTTTATTTCAAAACCATAAATTAATGCCCGCCATTATAACAGAAAACTATAATATCATGTGGTCCACTGATGTATTAAATTATGTTGGAAATGAATATAAAATTGTTGTCTTTTTTTTTTTTTTCCTGCTGTTACTTTCAAACTATCAATCGTTGACAAGAATGACTCACACATGATTACAATTGAAACGAAGCTAATTCAAACAACAATTCAGAATTAACCTAAGTAGCAAGAACACATGCAAACATCATATATGATAACTTTATAATGAGTCGATCATCAGATAAAGATTAAATTATCACATGGAAAAATTACCCTTGCTAGATTAACGAGTATCATAAGAACTTTCATCCAATGTTTTGACTCAAATTAAGTTTATGACTACACTAGGGGAAAGACCTAATTTCCTTATAGGCAGTAATAATTGTCCAATCATTAATTGCCTAATTGGAAAACGGGTTGTCTACCATTCAAATATACCTCCCCCCCCCCCCCCCCGGGGGGCGGAACTACTATCTTAATCTAACAAGCATGGATATGACACGACACGACACGGACACATTGAATATATATAAATTTTTATATGATCATATAATAAAAACCCTACGTTATTTCAATTAAAATTGGCATAAAATACACAATTCACAAAAAAATATTACTTAGATACTAAAATACTAGTCATTAAATAAAAATTTAAAAATTATTTCATTTAATCATCAATAATCATGATTCAAGTTCGAAAACAAATTTACTAACTATTATAGAACACACAAACGTATATAACCAAAAAAAAAAGAATCATGGAGAAGAAGAGAGAAGAAGAGAAAAAAAATAGAAAATATGTTTATAATGTATCCGGAACAGTGTCCGAAATTCAGGAAAAAAAAAAATTGGACATTCTTTTTTCTCGTATTCGACACGTGTCCGGGAAGTGTCGGTGTCCGACACAGACGTGTGAGGTAAGATAAAGTGTCCGTACTTCATAGATCTTAATAAACAACATCAGCAAGGATGGAGAAGTTGGGCCTAACAAGAAACCTCCCTCAAAATGCCCAACATTATTAGCCTAGTGACCAAGTCATATAAAATTTATGAAGCCTGGTTACATCTTCACATAGTTAGCAAATACTGGTTTTATTAGCCTACATGCCCTTTGCACCCAAGGAGCTTCTGACATCTCAACCCTTATGCAAGGTAGCATACCAAACTCATGGAGATGAACATTTTCAATACACATCATAGTTATCTTCAACGTACAACAGTAATAACACATGATTGCATACCAGATTATAAGAACAAGCAACTCTTACAATGATGCAAACAAATATTTGCCGGGCAGCAGCCAACAATGATTAACATTTGTTAATGCCAACGAGTCTCCAACTTATGATATTCAATGAGTCTCCTAAAGGCTCAAGCATCATTTACTATATACACATTAACATCATTCTCAAATTTCCCAAAATTTTCCCATTTTAAAAAATTCTTGCCAAATTTTGATGTTATAATTTTCCCAAAGAAAGCCAAAATTTACAGTTAATTTTCTGCATCAAACAATCCAAAAGTGAAAGGATATTAAAAGTAGAAAATAAAAAACAACAAAACCCAATGAATCATAAAGCAATGAAACATGAAGGAATCAGCTACATCACGCTGAAATCGAAAGAACAAATAAGTAAAACTTAAAGCAAGATAGCATAAAATGTAGCAAGAAGTTCAAAAAACTAAAAAGCAAGGTAAGAGGGTAATATAAAATTACCAGAACTTGAACTCTGGAAGTCGGCGAATAAAAGGCTTGAATTCATCAGAACCTTTTGTTGGGAGCAAAGGCCCATCTGAAGGTTCCATCTCTGGGTCAACAAGGGGCGACAAAAATCCAATCAACAAATTCAATATATAGATGCCTAGACCATAGGTAATAATGTAAAAGCCTTGAACATAATAAACCCGCAGGGCATAAATTGATGCAAGAACTGCAATTCCAATCCATCTATAAACTGCATGTGGTGTAGTTTTATCTAAATAGAACTGAAAAAGCCTTGATGCATCGTGCCTCCATTGGTTCAAAGGTGCCGATGCTGCGACACCATCACCTCCAACACCCTCCATCCAAATTAAGCTTCACAATCCTACAAATCTCACAAAAGCTCCAATCAACTCAAGCACATATACTCTATATTATATAGTAAAAAAAAATAGCAAAATGCACAAATATTACTTATACTCTGTTCAATTAGAGAAAAAAACTAGGGAAATAAACGAAATTACAATGTGGAATCTTATTAGACTTGTCAATCTTCTCGAACTCAGAAATAAATTTTTCAAGTCCAGCTATTTGGTTTAGTTAATAAAAGGTTGAAAATGAAACGCCACAGAACATAATACCCATAATGTTCTTTTACCTTTCAAATTTCTTAGCAAGCAAAGAGAGGTTGGAGTTTTAAAAAAACAGAACCAAAAAGAAAAAGAAAGCCCTAACACTAAAAAATACAAGCAAAAATCAGCAGATCTGTAATGGGGGAGATCCCAAATCACAAACCCTAATCTACACAGTAAATATACAAACAGATGTAGATATGTACGTGTATAATTACAGATTTTAGTTGGGTGACAATAGATCAATCAACGGTCAGATTAACATTGAGTGACATAAAAGTGCATTAAATTAAAGCTTACCTGCAGAGGAGAGATTGTTGGGAGGCTGAAGGCGAAAAACACAGAGATCTGTTTGGTAAGAAAAGTTTACAGACAGCGATGCGATTGAACAGTGGTCGAAAGACGCAGTCAGCGGCTGCTGAGCAATTTATTCTGTTTTGGCCTGCTTCAGTTGTGACGTTTTGTAAGCAAGAGATTCATTTGGTCATTTCGTCCGTCACGCATATTATAGCAATAGCACCCCGAATATATATATATATATATATATATAATATTCTAAATTTATGAATTAAATTTTGTATATGTGATATAAAATAATTGGTGGTATAATAAATACAATGTTTAAGATTTATTAATAACTTATTACTGTGTCATTTGAAATGTAAAATATAATACAAAAAATTAAAATATTTAACATAATCAAAAATTCAACATATTATCACATAATACCATTTAGAAAGATTTGACTTCTATTTAGAAAATTTTGAAGTTATAATTTTTTTTTTATAAGGAAAAGCACGAGATGCTACTTAGACATTTTGACAATAAATTCATTTATTACTTTTCTTGTTTTAATAATTACATCAAGAGTTAAAGTGAGTGAGTCGCATTATTTGCTCATTCTTATATGGAAGAGTAGGATTTAAATCTCTGCTGCAACTGCAAGGGCAACCAAAGAAGGTTAATATAAATTAATACCATCGAGCTTAGGGATTGAATAAGCTTTTAAAAGTAATTAAATAAAAAAATTATGATCTTTGATATTGAGCACTTTATCACTTTAACTTTTTATATGAATGAGACTATCGTTGGTTGTTTGGAAGTTTTGGATAGGAAAGACAATAAGTAATAATTTAAAATAGAAGAGAGAGAAAAAAGACAATATTTATCTTTACCTTATTTAAATGTTTAGAAGAAAAAAAAGAAAAAAATTATTCTCTTTTTAAAACAGTTACTTAAAAAGAAAATTGTTATCTGTTCTGATAAAAAATCACATACAAAGAGAAAGTTTACGATTGTAAATGAGTCAAATTAAGTCGTGTAGAATAGAACAATGAGTTGTTCGAACTTGACTTACTAAAATAAATTAGTTTCAAATTGTGTTTAAACTAGACTTGTTAGTTTTTCGAGCCAATCTCGAACAAATCTGCAATTGAGCAGTTTGATGCTTATTATATAGTAGTAGATTACTTTTTTGACTTAACATACCTAATTTGAGGTAAACTCAATAAATCAACTAGATTTTGAAATATGTTTAAGTTTAATTTATTTATATTGCGAGTCGATTTTAAATTAATCTCTAATTGAGCCAATCACGTGTCGAATTCAAATAACTCGACTTATCTTACTGTCTTAATTTTGAAATGAATTTAACAAAGATAAAAACAAAATATACATGAAAATTTACAAAATGTGATTGGTCTTGAGAAAGCAGTTAAATTTGAGATATGAAGTTAGGAATCTTTCTCAAGCAAAAATTTAAATCTAAGATTGACTTGGTTAATCAAGTGATTATTATTCAACATATAGAATTGAGGGGGGGGTAAAACACCACCACAAAAGTTAAAATAATAAAATGAAGCAAATGGGTTTGGAATGGCTTGAGTTTGAAATTCTCCAATAATCACTTAAGTTTTTATTTAAATTTTTTTGGAAAAACTCTCACATTCTCTTAAAAAAATTCACATTATGTCCCAAAGGTTTTAACTTTATTTTTGAATAATAATATGAGTTTGTGAAGAATATTATACTGATTTGACTTTATGTCTAAATTATCATTAAGATGACGTGACATTAGAGCAACTTTAATAGTAAAAGTTAGTTTACCCATGCTATATTTACATTTTACTAGTGTTACGGCATTGAAAAGTTATTTTTTTAACATTATGCTTCAACGATAAAAAATTAATTTTTGATAGGTAAAAAATAATTAACGTGACCAAATTATGAGAAAAACGATGAGAAGGCTATAATATAAGTTTGACAAATGCAAGAAATGGATTTAAATTTGATTTTTTAGAAGAAAAATCTAAACAAACTCTGAGTCTTAATGCAAGAAATGGATTTAAATTCTGAGTTTTACATTCACATTCCAAGCATCTAGCAGATAGACAGAGCACTGATATTTATTAAAATGCTGAAATGATTTATACATCACTGAAGTGGAAATTAAAAAATTAAAAAATTCGCCGTTGCCGGGGATCGAACCCGGGTCACCCGTGTGACAGGCGGGAATACTTACCACTATACTACAACGACCTTATGACTTCCCTCTCAGACTTACATTTATTTCACTCTTGAAACAAAAGGGTTTTTTTTCATTTATCATAGTTAGCCTTCCAATTACGAAACTTCTGTTAGTATTATCCTGTTATCTCTCAAAGCATCATCACAAAATATTCTTATATGGCCATGGATTTACCTTGCCATAAATTAAGTTTGTGTTATGACCGTCCTGTTTTGGCTGCAATCTGGAAGTGGGGTTGGGCAGGCGATGAAGCTTTTGGATGAGATGAGTATTAGAGGTTGTAAACCTGATGTGGTTACTTATACTGTCCTCATTAATGGGATTTGCAAGGAAGGGAGGTCGGATGAAGCAATCAAATTCTTGGATAATATATATGTTAGAGGTGTCAAATGTTATTCAAATTTGTCAACCCATCCTAACCCGCCTAATATCAACCCGCCTCATTTAATTAGCGGGTCATAAACGGGTTGGGCAATAAGAAACCCGTCAATTTAACGGGTTACTACGGGTTGAATATGAGTGTTTGACGGGTTGAGAAAGGAAAATTATAAAATAGTATAAGAATATAAGAATATATATATATATATATCTTCATTTATATATAAGAATATATATATTTATATTTATATCTCTATTTGGAAAAGAACAAAATACTAAAACATATACAATAAATTATAAAATAAAATTAATATTTAGAGAATATAATTCAACATCACCATATATATATATATATATATAAACATTTAAATACCCAATATGCGTTGTATATTCTATACCAACCTAATGTAATAACCCACAATATTATTTTACGTAGCATGTGTAGCACAGGAAGGTGGTTGGATGCTGAAAAACTGTTAGCTGAGATGCTTTGCAAAGGATGTCCTCCCAGTGTTGTTACCTTTAACAATTTCTCATCTTTTCTAGGGACATAAACTTGGTTCAAAAGAAGTCATGTTTGGAAGGCTAATTTGTATTTTTTTTTTGAAGGATGGGGAAAGGGAAATATTTCTTTTGTATTTTTTTGGTCAAGTAAAAATATTTTGAATAAATTCACTTTCTCTCCTACAATTTTTGACAATAACAAAAGAAAATTCTTGAAGCTTTTGAAATTATACTATCATCTTTTACTTTTATTGACAAATTATACCTGTCTTTCCTTGAGTCTATTTTTTTTTTTAAATGATAAAAGTGTCTCTTTTATTTTATTTTATCTTTGTATTTTTTCAATTTTGATCATTTTTTTAACTTTTTTTTTTAATTTTCAAAAAAATATTGAGTAAAACATTTCTTGATCAAAAATAAAATATAAGTTATTTATTTTGAGTTTATTTTTATATTAAACAAAACAAAAATAATTAGAAAATAGAAAATTTTAGTTAAAATTAAAAAAAAAATTGGAAGAAAAAAAAACATGAAATGAGTAGTTTTGTTATTTGGAAAAAAAAATCGTACAAGAGGGTAGGGCAGGTATATATAATTTGTTAGTAAAAGGTAAAAATTTCAAAGAATATCTTTATAATTGTCAAAAACTTTAGCTGTTTAATGGATCAACCATCACCAACCACCAACACTACTACCCATCTCTATCTCTCTTAAAACAGATCATACTTTTATAGAAAACTTTAGTATTTTCGTGAAAAAGAAAAAAATAATTCATAAGTGACCGTCATTGAAAATCAATATTTCAAATGATATGACAAAATTGTATTAAGTGGGTATTACATTATGATTTGATGTACAACTAATGTCTCCAAATCGTTAAGGTTGGCTCTAGATAATTGGAAGCCTAAAATGATAAAAAGAACAACTCTAAGTGAGATATTTTAAAATATTAATATAAATTTTTACTTTATTTTGTATATATATATATATATGTTATATTTACGTTTGTTATATAAAAAATTTAATTGTTTTCAACAAATGAGAGGTATATATTAAATGGAACTCTAATAATAGAGCTTTTCCATAATTTTTTTTTTTTATCTAAATAGATAGTAATAAAAGATTAGAGTAAAATATGAATAAAATTTTTTTAATTTTTTTTACGGAGTCTTTATGAGGCTTTTAATAGTGTTCAATTTTATTAAACTTAGACTTCTAATTTGATTATACTATAAATCTATAAAATATAAATTTTTTTTGTAAAGTTAGATTTTTATTAATCTTAAACTTGTAATTTGATTATACTATCATATATAAAATTTGGGACCTTATTTTTAAGTAAAACTTAGAGCGATTACTTTATTAGTTTTATGGTTGAATCGGCCCTGAAATTCAGTATCACATTATTTTGATAAATTATCTTCGATAAAATTTGTTTTGGGAAAGATAGTATTAGTGATGCTTAATTCTTTAATGGTTAATGCTTTTAATATCACTTTTCATGATTAATGCTTCTAATGTTATTAGTGTAATTAATTTATTTTTTAAATAAATTTAAATTGTATGAAATTACAAGTATGTCATTTTATTAGAAAAAAATAAAGAAATTACAAGAGCACAATTGAAAGAATGTAAAGAATTATTTTTTTGGAATGATAGTTTACATTGTAAAATTAGATGTGAAAACAATGAAATCTAGCATGAATCACCCATAAAATTGGCCAAGGTTCACAAAATTCTCCATTACATTACTTTTCACAATTTTAAATCTAGACCCAAAGAAAAGGTTGGTCAAAAAAAATTGACAATATCATCTTTTGAGTGTAAAAGGATGAAGAATTAAAGAAGAAAATAAAAGAAATTAAATATTAAAAAATACTAGAAAAGAAAAAGAAAAAAAGCACGAACTCACTTTAGCAGAAGGAGAGAGTGCATGGGTCATCCAGCACATCTCTAACAAAGTAAATTAAATAAAATATTATAATTACAAATAACAAAATAAAAATAACGATATTATATAATTAGACCAACAAAAAATAAAACATTAAAAAAAAACACAGTTCATATTAGTAATTAAAAATATAAATAAAATAAAATAAAAGAGTAAAAAATAATTGGTGGGCGCATGGGCTGGCATGACATGGGCCTTGCTGGCTTATGATTTTTTCAACGAACACAACATGATTTGTGGCACAAGTCGGCCTAGCACAATACGTCACGTTGGCACAAACAGACCAGTTGAAACGGGCCAACCGTTTGACACCGGTAGGGAATCTGGTAGCTTTCCATATATTTGAATGTAGTTGGGTAATTTCAAGAAGATAATTATTTAGAATTAGTTTTATTCTATTTTAAGATAAATTAGATATTATTGTTATTTTGATTGATTTATGATTGTTAGACTTTATTATAATTGGTCTAAATCATTTTATTGTTACTAATTTTCTTTTTTAGATCACGTTTTAAGATAATTGCATATTTCTCAAGTAATTTTATTTTTCCTATTTGTAATTTTTAATTTTAAATAATGTTTTTGGATAATTTCTTATTTATTAAGGAGTTATGATAATAAAAGAAATAATATTGATTTGAAATTATCTTATTAGATAATCCTTATCATCAAATACTTGATCTTTCCGTGAGAGAATTAGGGGCCAAGGCATAAAATTTAGGAAACTTTCCTAATTTTACCTTATCTCTTGGGTGTATAATTGAGTTATAGTAGGATTAGGATTGAACAGAAATCAAGAAGAAAAAGAACCGGCAGGTCAAGGAAATCTGGTATTAGATGTGCAAAACAAAGAAGATTTTGGATCCCTTCTCTCAAACCAACAAAAAGTTATTGAAGAAGATTATCCGGGATCAGATACACTAATTTTTTTTCAGTTTGCTGCAATACTTGATCGGTACAGACGTGGTCGAGAATCGAATTCGAAGTGTTTTGGTGAGAAAATCAAATTTGAAGTACTGAGGACATTTTCGGTAGTCACTCAAACTCAAACTCAAGTTTAATTCAATCGTAAATTCAAACTCATATCAAATCTGTTTAAAGATTTGTTTAAATTTAATTTTTACGTAAAATTTGAGTTTGAATTTGAGTCACCGCCGGAAATGACCTGATTTAGGTGAACGGAATGGTTTGGGGGTGATCAGGTTTATTCGGATGTCTTCAAATGGTATGAAAGGATCAATTTACAACTGCAGATTACATTGGGTGAGTTATCAAAATATGTTCATGTGGTGTCATTGGGTAATCGGAGTCATATTGTTGCAACCTGTTCCCTTCCACAGTAATAATAACTGGACTAACATATTGTTGATTTGTTGTCTTTGGATGATTAGACTAGTTCTTAAGGCCATTTAATTTGAAGTTTCTATATTTTCCAAACAATCTTATTAGTATTGCCTGTTGAAAGATTTGGTTACAATCTATCAAAAATATATATATATATATATATATGTGTGTGTGTGTGTGTGTGTGTGTGTGTGCGTGCTTGTTCAATATTACTCGCTTTTAGTAGTTGGGGTCATATTGTTTCATGCAGAGTCCTGTGCTTCGAGACAGCTGATGAATGAGTAGTGCTTGTGTTGAAACCTGACAAAAGGAAAAGCATGAGTGTGCTTGTGTTGAAACCTGCGAAAGGAAAAGCAAGTGGTTGGAACTAGCGGATCAAGGTTTCTGTTGTTATTTGTACTTTAAATTTTTCGTTCTTTGGGAAGAACAGAAATTAGCATCCCACTCTATACTAGGCCCCTGCTATTCTTAGGGTGTTTAATTTCTAATTTCCTGAAAATTTTGTATATTCCAATAAGTATTCAAAATTGTTAAGTTACTTAAGTATTAGAATTTTTACAAATTCATGATCTAACTCTGGAGTTTGGCTTTACAATTTATTGATGAATGTATTCAGAATTCAGGTCTGAGTGACTCATTAATATGTGTATTTTCCCTGAAATTTGGTATACCATTTATGATGCTGAAACATGCCTGAGCTTGTTGAGCCGCTTGAGCATGAATAAAAGCCACATTTGTGTCATGGGACACACCATTTTTGTACCCTAGATTTCTTCTTCTTCTTCTTCTTGTTGCTGTTATAAATCTTCCAATCGTCGTTATCCTTCATAGTTGATTCGGAATTAGGATTTACAGCAGAGTCGGTCACTGGCATTCAAATCCTTGGCGCTAGCATCGGAAGTGGCTACGTTCTTGAAGAGTTATCCACCATGTTAGGCTCTCAAAGCCTCTGCATTATCAAGAATAGGATTTATTAGCTCTCAGATCATTTTGTTGCCATCCTTGAGATGACCTTCATTTTGTTTTCTGTAATCATCTTTGGAAGCTGTTATTTCAGGGATTCTCTTAGCAAATCTTGCTTTCATAGGATGTGTTGGAATTTTTTATTACAACTGCTCTTAATCTATGTTAGCGCCTTGTCTGGTGCCTGGGTCTTTTTTGGGAAGGAACTAGACATTTCCTCGTATTTTTTTTTGTTTTTTGTTAGTTAAGGTTTGGTCTGTCTTGTCACGAGTAGTAGAGTATTGAGTTATAGGGGAAGAATCATGTTTCTCTTGGTTTGTGTATGTGTGTGTGTGGGTGTGTGAGCTCCATCCAAAGAAAAAGTGTAAGGATTACTGTGTGAGGTAATCAGTTCTTGTCAGGTTGTAGATTTCACCTATTGCATGTTTTCCTTGTACACAAAAAGCTTTCCAATCTCCCATTAATTAGAATTTGGTATTAGATGTATTTTCTTTTTCTGTTTCCCCACATTGGTGGTGGCAAGAGATATAACTGAAGGTAACACCTGGTGGTTGTATGAGATGTTTTTGTTTCTTAAACATAGTGCCAAAGATGTTTGTGGTATATCTAGCTTTTCATGCATTCCAAGTGTATGCAAAAAACAATTCTTGGGTGTGGAGGCACTCGATAGTGATTGTGGTAGTGGATTGGTGCAATGGTAAAAGCTCGGGATACCAAGCATGAAAAAATGATCGAGTTTTAAGGCAACCACTTAGTGCGAAAAAGTTAAAAGAGGTTGGGTCTATACTAAGTTTACCATCCCAAGTTCAAACACACTAATTAATGGGTAAGGTCCTTTATGAAAGGGCATAGGGTTTTTATCTTATTGGAAAATATTTGGAGTGGAACTAGCCATTAACATAATTTTTGTAATAATATCCCACATTTGAGTTACGAAGCACGGATACTTTATTTTGATTCACGTGTCCGTGTCAGACATTTGTCGGATACATCAGATACTTACACTTTCGGACACTTTTTAAATATGTATCCGGATACTTGAATCATGAATGTTAATGATTGAATAAAGAAATTCTTTAATTTTTATTTAATGGTCTTGTTATTTTAATATTTTAATAATATTTTTTAAATTTGTATATTTTATGCTAATTTTAATTAAAATAATATTAGATTTTTATTTTATGGTCATATAAAAATATAAAAAAATTTATATATATTCAACATGTTCCTAACGTGTCCGTATCTTACTTTTTTAAAAAATAACGTATCTACGTGTCGTATCCGTGTCCCATCCCATGTCTATATCCTTATTTGTGTATTCGTGTTCCATGTCTATGTCCATGTCAGTATCCGTATCCGTGCTTGTTGGCAGTTGAGAATACATCTAGTTACTAGTTAGAAAACTGATATGGAGTAACCTGCATGTTTGAGCTTCACTGTTCACAAATAAATGAGTTTCACTTTATTTACACGTATTACATTAAAACATAGTTGTACCCTCATTCCTGAAGAGCTGTGTTTGGAGTTTGGACTCATCCAAAGATAGTGAGTTGTCAATGCTAGCATAATTGTACTGTTTTCTCTGGACTTTGATAGAAGTTTTTGCATAGATCGAGTTCATTAACCTGGCATGTACCCTGGCTTATAATATCATGTTATTTGGATAAAATGTTTTACTTATACGAGACATAAAAATAACATCTTTGACCTTATTTATTTGATTTATGTGTTGTTTGCTTTCCAACTATGATTGATCCTTATGACTGCATCACTATAAGACCTCCTTTTCAATTAGATGGATACATGAAAAAATAAGCCCAAGTTGATAGGGTCTTGATCCAATAGGCAAAATTAGGAATAAAAAATGGGGATATACTTGAAAATTGAAATTCAAGAGATAATAAAAAGTGAACAATTTCGTTATCTATGTTAGCTTATCCGTTGAAAATGAAATTTCTCATAGAATTAAAACAATAGAAAAGTTGGTTTATAAATTTCTCATCCTTTCAAGGGACATAAACTTGGTTCAAAAGAAGTCATGTTTGGAAGGCTAATTTGACATTCTAGTAATGTCTTATGAAAACTTGGTAGGTTTTTGTTTCTCTGTTTGGGATAAATGACTTTTTAACAAGCCCTGTTAAGCTCCATTGCTGTTTTTTTGGTACTGAAGGAAGGAATGTTAAGCTCCATTTGGCGGAGAGTTGTTCAAAGCTAATTTTAGCATTTTGACCAAAGGCTTTGGGGGAGGATTCTTCTCCACAATACCATTATTTGCAATTTTTTTTTTTTGAAGGATGGGGAAAGGGAAACATTTCTTTCGTATTTTTTTGGACAAGTAAAAATATTTTGAATAAATTACACTCTCTCTTGAAATTTTTGACAGTTATAAAAAAATTTCTTAAAATTTTTAAAATTACACTATCATCTTCTATTTTTACTGACAAGATACTTTGAATGCTTTCTTCTCCTCCAAATTGCCTCAGCCAAACAAACATTGTATGAAAGATTCAAGAGTGTGACTTTTATGTTCCATAGTTCTCTCTACAACCAACCAGAGGGATCATTATTCCTCTAGCAAATGGAGGTCCAATTCATTTGTTTCTACATTGAAATTGTAATTTAGTTTTGTCATTTGTCTACGCTTTTGTGCTGAATCTTGTTTTCTAGGTTTCACAAAGTACATAGGAATTCCAGATTCCACAAAAATTTTACATATATTTTTGTTGATTTTAGCTACTTAGATTCATACCATGCACTTTCATGTAGAGTTCCGAAAACACCAAAATACCAGAGCAGGTTGATACAATCAAACTATTATCTGTGTGACTGTGTGCGTGTGCGTGTGTGTGTGTGTGAGAGAGAGAGAGAGAGAGAGGAATGGATGAACACTGCAACTGATCATCTATCTTTCAAGACTCTGCTAAGCAATCAGAAGCTTTCCATTATTGTTTGTACATCCAAATACTGAATCCAATAGACGTGAAAAAAACAGCCATTGCAGAGCTTTGAATGGACATCAATGATCAGAAACTAAGGTTCCTTTTTCGATGTGACAGCCCGTCTGTTCTAAAGCCGAATCAAAGAATCCCCCACCATTGATCCTTGAATCCATACATGGCGGGGCAAATTGAACAATCATGTCCCTCAATGTCACCACACCTTTAAGCCTCTGCAATTCATCCACTATAAAACTGGAACTGCAATTTGTTTCTGCTAAATTTTTCATGGTCTGCTTCAGAGTGTCAGTTCTCCTGTTGGTGACTGGTGAGTCCATTCTTGGAAGGAATTTGTTCTTCAGAGTGAGAATTCCAGCTGAAAGAAGAGCCCCAAGGTCTCCTTCAATGGTGGGATCAGAGTGTACTTTACTGGCTTCCAGATGAATGAATTTCTCCACTGTCAGACTCCTGTAAATTCAGAGATGAGGCCAGGATTTTAATTTAAGGATGCAAACTTCGTTCTGAATATTTGATATTGATTGATAATATTTTGAAAAACAACTATATTCATTAGTGTATTTGGATTGAAGGAGTTGAAATGAAAGGAAAGGAAAGAGGAAGGTAGGAAAGCCTATTTTATAGTTGGTTTAAAAATAAGGAAGGAGAGGAAATGAGAGAAAGGGAGTGGGAGGGACTTAAAAGCCCATCTTGCTCTCCTTTCAAAAGTAGAAGGAGATGGAGGGAAAGGATTAGAGCAATAGTGATTACTTGTTTTGTCCCCATTTTTTAAAAGAAGTGAATTCGCATTTTGCACTTTCTACTCATGTAATTAAACATTCTATTTCTTTCTCATATTTTTCCCAAACAAAATGGAAGCATTACACTATCCTCTTCTCTCCTCTTATTAGTTATCCAAACATTAAAGCAGGATTACCTACCATCTCCTCTCCCTCAGTAACTCTTCTCCTCTCTTCTCTCTCTGCTTATCCAAATGAACTAATATATAGGAACTTACAAATTAGACAAGAAGTTTAACCAAAAAAAAGGGACCTCACGCGCCTCTTTAGCCGGATCCCACACACCAGTTGGTTAGATTGCAGTACAGCCTGCTTCTCACCAATGATAATTCCTACCAATTCTTGTTTTATTCATCAAAGCACATCCAAATCTCCGTCAAGATTACTGCCTTAGCCCTGTCCTATCATATGTATTATAGAGTCCGTCATTTATTGATGGCTTTTTCACAATTGCATAAGGTTCTTTTCCGGGGTTTGCGAATGCTACTTCTTCCATTCATTTTGGAATGAGGACTGACTTGGGTAGCACAATTTTTTGGTCTATTTATCGATTTGATATAAAAAAAATTCTAGAAAAAGTTATATACAAGATTTAAAAGTGTAAAAATTTTGATCTTGGTGGAAGTAAAGATATATAAATTTAAAGGATATATCGAAAAGTCTTTTTAAAAATATAAGTAAAATTTTAAATAAAAAAAATTGCCAGGGTGTTGGCAGTTGAACCGCTTCCTATTCTGCTCTTACTACAGCAGAAGTGATGATTCTGTCACTCACTCTGAAGTTCTAAACAAATCTTTTCGTCATCTCAAGGTTTGGCAGGAAATCAAAGAATGAGAGGAAATAAAATGGATGAAACTTACTTTCTGTTGTTAAAGATATCATCATTGTCTAGAAGAAGATGTAGGTCGCTGCGCGTAACGCAACCAATGAGCCTTTCAGTTTCCCGTCGTACAACTGCAACTGCACCAATTCGGTTTTCCCACAGGATGTGCATGGCCTCTGCAATGCTTTGGTCTCCATATAAGTGAACAGCATGCTCATCATTTTCAAACCTGAACAAAGAAGAGAGATGAGTCAATAGGCAAAGCTATATGGCTCAACCCTATGATATTTATTCAAAATTTCATTGTGAAATGAATTTGATCACAACCGAAACTCCGAGAGAGGCTTGTCTGCAATGCTATCAAACCACTCCAGTCCACTTGATTGAAGGAGCAATTGGATTACTGCATTCTACCAAAAGCAAAGAATTAATATTCAGAGAAGAATCATAAATGGGTGATGAAGAACACACACATACTTGTTAATGATTTAATCTGAAAATCTAACAACTTAATTAATCAGATAATCATAAAAAAAATTCGTTTTGATGATTCCATTAATACTGGTAAGTATATGAAAGTTACAATTTTGTTGAACTACCTGTGTAACAAAAGCAATAACTTTGGAGCTGAATTGCTCAATTACAGGAACAAACTGTATCCGGTGCTTGGAAAGCAGCAGCAAAACATGGAAGAGTGTGTCATTTAAGTGTACAGGGAAGAAGGGATCCCAAAGGAATGACTTTGCTAGCTCCCCAATCTGTTCATTTAAGAGTCACAGCACAGTGGTAAAAAAGAACAAACTTAGCACAAATTGAACAGGGTATATTGTATACATCAACATCATTTTGTAAAATTTAACATATACTAAGATGCTGTAATCAATTCAATGAACAAATGAAGGAAAACTAGATGTAAAGGGCACCTTGGTTTGAGCAATATGGGGACTCTGTTGTAGCATGGAAAAGAAACCATTGCTGCACATCTTATTGCCTGTCTTGTCTTTTGAATGAATATGATCTTTTTCACATTCCTAAAAGGCAATTTATGGGAAGTTATTTGCGTCCTCAAATCTTCAATAATGTTATGCTTTCCACCTATTTTTCCCATGTTGTGATCCTATCTTACAGATGAGAAAGAGATGAAAAATGCTAAACATAACGGATATTCTCACCCCATTTTCTCATTCCTAGACGCAAGGTGATGGGGTCCACATCTAGTAGTGAGAAAATACATTATGAGATCCACACTACTCGATAGAGATAGGAGGTAAAGATGAGGAAAATTTTACTTTTAGTGATAGAAATGGTAAGTAATGTTGATGTGGACAAAGGTGGGAAAAATATAGCATTGCTCTTAAATCTTTACCATATACTACTCACAAGTAATAAAACATCAGCATCTATCTGGCTCAAATGAATCTAAATTTGGGCTTGTGGGAGACCAAATTACCTCAAGAGACCAAAGAACCATGGTTGCAAAGTCAATGAAACCAATGTAGGGGTCCAAGAAATTCCCAGAGGTGGTAGCAGAGTCTATGACATCAGCTATGGGAGCACCAAATACATTCTTCTCATACAACAAACCAATGGCATCTCTCAAAGAGTCCCCAGTTTTGAGTTCCAAAACTTGCAAAGTTGAAGTTTCATAAGAATTATCATCTTCAACATCCATAATATATTAATCAAATAATTAAAAAGAAACCACATATGATCTCATATCAAATTATAACAAGTATTAATAACCAGTTGCAAAGTTAATGGTAAGAGAGGAGTCTAAAGATGAATTTTAACAAATTGTCAGCTAATGTAAGATATTGCACAACAAGCAAACGGAGTTATAACCACAAATTTGGAATACAAAACAATAGATATATTGGTGTTGCAAATTTTGAATACCATGAGGACATGTAACATTTAACTGGTGTGCCCCTCCCCAAAAACCAATATTTTTGAGTTTATACATACATACATACATACATACATATATATACATATATATATATATATATTCATGTGGGTATATAATGGGTACCGGTGGATGAGTTTTTTATGCCGGGGATTGAGCTGATGGGGATGTGATCAAGAAACAGTTGGAGGGCGGTGGCAGAATCCGTTGGTGGGTTCTTTTCATTTTCATCATTGATGGCTATGAGGTTGGAAATGAGGCTCTCTTTTTTCTCAACCACTCCACCTTTTGATTCCTTCATTACTTGCTCTATTTGTCTCAAATCCATTTCTCTGCTTCTTCTTCTTGTTGCTCTCTCTGTGTTTTGGGGCCTTTACTTAGACTCATTGAACGAGTGCCAAAAGTTTTGATACTCCCAGGTGTCCTTTCTCAATTAGAATGGATCCAAATATCCTCCACGTGTCCTCGAACGAAACTGTTTCCCCGGAAGACGAGCTTGATCGGAAACTTGTCGGACGGTGTCGTTTTATTATGTTTTGTCCACCAACATGATTTTGAATCAAGAAATGAAGTTGTGAAAGATAAAAACTCACGATTTAATTGATATATATATATATATATATATATAAACACGTTAATTATATGTATTAGTCAGATTGTGAATTTTTATCTTTCACAACTAACCTTAACATTCCTCATTACTAGCATAATAGGCATAAAATTAGATGTTAATTTTTGACATGATACAAAAATACAATATCAAATTAACCGATTTGATTTGGATATAAATATGTTGTGTTATTTAATAAACATGTCATATTTTAATTTTAATTATATATTTAACACAAGTTTAATAAAAAATATATATATACTGACTTCTAAAAACCAACCAAAGTTTGAAAAATATCTCTACTTATAAAAATGGTATTTATTTTATTTTATCTCATTAAGTGCATAAGCTTGTAAACTATTTATAAAATAAAGTAATTCTTAACTTAAAATTTAAAATAAATAAATTAATCATATTAATTTATTTAATAAATAAATCGTATTAAGATTGAGAATAATATCATGTTCGTTCGGATATTACATCCAAAATTTTGTCATTTAATTCAATTATTGAGGTACAGCAAACAAAAATTTCATTTAGATTATTAAAGAGAAGAGAGAAATTTGAAAAGAAAGACCCAATGATAAGACTTACTTTTTCAATTATTTTAAGAAATCTTATTTAATGAGCTTCTTAAAATATTAAATATACGATTAAATATTTATTTTAAAATGTCAAATATACTGCAAACGAATAAACTGTTTTTTCCGAGTCCAACCAGGCACGCACCATAACCTATAGATCTTGAATCATTAAACAAGCAACTAACACACACCCGTAACCTATCGATCTTGAATCATTAAACAAGCAACTAGCATAGAAATGTTATCGAGTATATATGCAACAAAGCACTGAGACTATCTATCTACACACTACTCATCTAAGAGCACGGGAAGAATATTGATCAGCCCAAGTTACCTACTAACACCCATCCTAACCTCGGTCTAACATCAAGACATAATACCAACGCCTTCCCGAGTCTCAAGCGGGCACGCGAGCACTCCCAAACATATCAAACTTACAAATTTAACATGAAAGTTTAATCAAAGCTTGGCTGAGTCATTTTGATTACTCCTTAATGCTACAAACAAAACTTTCAACCCTTCTCTAACACTACCTCTAAAAGGGAAGAAACTAAACAGTTGCTGTAGCCCTCATTTTTATTCAGTAATCTCTCTCACCTATAGACTCTGATACACCATTTTTTTTACAAGGAAGGAGCTTCTAATTTACATACAGGAAATTTAAGTGCCACTTTCTTCTTACTGAGAACGTGATGTGCCAGTCACCATCTCCCTCCTGAGCTCCTCAGATACCCACCTCCAAACTCATCCATGGATGCTTGAGATCCATTTATATTACTGTTCCATCATTAATTGTTGCCTTCTCCAATATGATAGTGATCCCTGACCGAATGTAGAATCCTTCCTCCGGTCTGTCTGCTTCTTGAACACCCTGAGAAACCAAAGAATTCAAATGATGTATATATTTGAGATTGTATTAGTTTTGTTGAAAAATAACAAAGAATTTACGTTGTTTGGCATTATGCCTATGCCCACAGGAGTGAGCGGCTAAGTTCTTCACCATGTACAGAAAATAGGGTTATAATGTGTTTATACTGTCTCACAGTTAAAATCCTAACCTTAACTCAGTATATTAAAGAATTATCCAATACACACTTACCATACCCTAACCCTATGTCCACTCCGCCCCGCCCATAAATCATATACTAGTTTCACATATTGTAGAAATATGACCCACTATATCTAACAAGTTCAAATATCCATTTTTTCAAAACATAGCGAGAGGGAGGGAGAGAAGAAGAAGAAGAAGCATATGTAATAATCATGGACAGCATTACTTACATCTTTGTTCATGATGATGACATTTTTCCCTATCTTGGCATTCTTGTCTATGATACACTTCCTTCAAAATAAATAAAAGAAAACACTTTCAGAATTTGATGTTTCAATATTCCATCTAAGCTCATCAATTTCTGTCTCTGTCTCATCTGTTTACCTGATTTTTGTATTCCTTCCTATCCCAATTGGGACCTTACCCTCTGCCAGCAGTGATGCAATTTCAGATTCTGTTTGGTAATAGTCTGCCCCCATCATCAAGGTATCCTATAACATATTGGCACAATGGCAGCTCATGTAACTCTTCCCAGGAAAAACTCAAAAACATTTTTGTTGCCTATTAGGCTTCCCTTTGTATACAATGAAAAGGAATTCCAGGGACTATGATATACTCACCTTAAGCTCAACACCGTAGTCTAAGCGTGAGCGTTCGCCCCACAATTGAGTGTTCGACATGACACTCTCGCAAGAAACACCCATGTGAGATTATTGCATCCTTAATCTGCAGAATCCGACTTGAGTCATAAGAAGCAAGGAAATTCTAAGAAGCCATAAATACAAAATCCTGAGTACAATGGCATACCTGGCATTTATCAATTTTGGTTGGTGGTAAGAATCGAGGAGACGTGAAAAATGGTGTACTTCGAGTCATAAAATTCGAACTTTGGAAACTGCATTAGAGAGTATCATTAAGTCATCTAGAGGAGTTAGTATCGATTCAAATGTATAACAAAAAAGTTGCAAAGGCCAGTAATCATCACAGATAATTTTAACGAAAGGGAATTCTTGTATGCATTTCTAATATGGAGAACCAGAAGGGATATGCAACTCAAAAGATGTTATTGTCGTAACAATAAAACCAACCTCTTCTGTGAGGGCCAAGTTAGCGTCATAGAAGGACTTAATTGTTCCAATGTCCTCCCAGTAGTCTCTGAATATATAAGCCTGTCAATATAAGATACATTAATATAATCAACACTAAATTATCTTTCCCTCGAACAGAAGTTTGACAGAAGAAAATTCAAATTTTGGAGTTCATTTTCTTACTTGGACATTGCGCTCCATCACAGCTGAAGGAATGATTTCAGATCCGAAGTCATTGGAAGTGGGATATCTCCACCTTAGCAGATTTAATAAAATATCTGTCTTAAATACATAGACTCCCATTGAAGCAATGTATGGAGTTTTGACGGCGTCTTGTGGAGACAACCCTACTAGAGTAGTATCCACTTGCTGCATAAGCCAACAAGAACAATGATCGATTAAAAGTCATTCAATATCATCTAGGATTCCATTCATGATATGAAGTACAAACTCAACGGTACAAAATATTAGTAATCTGAAATCTTATTACAGTAGCATCTAATAATTAATGAAGAAGGCAATCGGAAATTCAAGTTTTTCTAATGTCTACTGCTCCAAGGGGGTTAAACCAATACCAAGTTGGCAATTGTTGACCTTAATTGGCACTAAAGACTGGTGAAGTAGACCTTAGACCATCTTAAATATCCTTAATTCTGTGTAGGATATCACCAAGCATTTCAAAAAGGTAGGTACCGCATTCTGTCTTGGCTAGATTTCATCTATTATGAGATATTTGAACAATAATCCAAAGATGCCCCTGAAGTTTTTCCTAGGAAGTTTGTGAACTTGCATGTGGATTTTGTTAAATAGGACTTGATGAAACTGAGCAAGCTTCTTTTTGTTACGCTTGGTAATTTCTAGTTCTAGTCTGAAAATTTGACAAAGCAAATTAGGTTCGAGGACTTATATATTTACCATTGCTTTCAGATCAGCACCCTTGGGTTTTTCAGCAAACTGGATGATTTGTCCTCCTCTGTCAATCTTCACCAATCCAAAATCCACCGCACGACTGGAAAATAAGTGAAAATCAACTTGAGATGGAATCCAATAGTTGCAAGGTAAACAAAGAAGATGACTCTACAAAATTTTCTTTTCTTTCTTCCCTTTTTGTCACTTTCATGAAGAAGGGAACAGCTGTGAAATAGAAGAGAGAAAATTTTGCACAGCTAAAATGATCCCGCCCATAAACAAACCAATCAAGAGAGGACTGATTAATGACCCTAAAAATAAAATCAACTAAGGGAGATCTGATTTGAAGCATTATGTTATCAAGGACAGATAGAAGGCGCAACAGACCTTTCCTCCACTGGTACACATGACAGTGTGATATCAGCATTTCTATCGATGTGATTCTGTTAGTGCATTGCAAGGAATTAGCAAGATTATGAAAATTTTAAAACAAAATTGGTCTATTTCATTCAGTCAGTAGGTGTATACCTGCACAAAATTCATATAATCCATATGATAAAGATGATCTCCCGACAAGATCAGTATATTATCAATGTTCTTGTTCCTGGCATCCTTCAAGAATCATTAAAACTTCAGCAAGTTGAAAAGGGAATTAAATAACTTGCAGAAATTCATCAGTTCCGATAATATTTCTTAGCATGATTGAGTATATTTTGATTCATACTTTAAGCACCCACCTCAAAAACCCATATAAATTGCCTCACAGCATCTGCTGTCCCTTGGAACCACTTCATACCTGCTTCCCCTGGTGTTTGAGTGGCCGCCAGAACCTGTTCCACAAGTAGATTTTAAGTTGATTATAATTGATGAAAAGAATTACATATAAATATATGTGTGTGTGTGTGTATGTAACCCTTTGCTTGTCTTTTCTTTATATCCATTATAAGTTATGGTTCAGTTATGGTGTGAAAATTGTGTAACATCTCAAAATTCCTCGAAAAATATTATCTTTCATGCCTTCAAAGTATCATTTATGTCACTCTAATGCATTTAATCTACAAAGTCTTCCAGATTTATATCTGTGCATAACAATATCTCAATTAAGGGCTTCGTAAGTCGTACCTCCACGAATCCATCACCAAAATTCACACCATTTCCAAAATATGTGCGAGCAATGTGACGATTGAGGAAAGCAGAGTTGAACTGGGTGAGTACATAGATCTTGTTTATGCCGCTGTTAATGCAATTGCTCATTGGGATGTCTATAAGTCTGTAGCATCCTCCAACAGGAACCTGCAGATAATACCAAATCATGAGTCACATGACCAAACCCCAAATGTTACTTAAAATTGCTCTTATGGAACTCTTATCTATACTTTACACCCCAAAAAGTTGGGGAAAAGAGCCAAATCTTTAGGGGGAAAAAAGTACCAACTACCAAGTTAAGGTCAAAATAACATATTATATGAGAAAATTCATCTTAGAAAAAGGTTATATTCTCCAACAAATCACTCAGCTACTTTAAACACAACTCAATAATGAACAATGACAATATATACACACGAGGGTAGGTCTTAACGCAACAACAAAGTGGCCTGAAAGTCACACATTCGAGTGGCAGAAACAACATCTCCGCTTGAGGATAAGATTGCGTATATCTAGCCCCCCTTCGGTTAGGGCTATTCGTGATCAGAGCTTAATTAAAGGTTCGTTTGAGATTGGTTCGCAAGATAAACAAGTCAAACTTGAATATATTTTGTGACTCGTTTATTTATTGAGCTCGACTCATTAAGTCAAAATTAATCTAATACTATATAAAAAAAATCAAACTACTCTGAGCTTGGCTCGATCAGAGGTTTGATTGAAATTGGCTCAAAAAATTGACAAGTTGAACTTGAATACAATTTCAAACTTGCTTATTTTATCGAGCCAATCTTGAACAACCCACTTCGACACATTTTACAGCCCTACCCTTGGTGACTTGAAGGTTGCGAGTAAGGACCCTCCCCTCATGCACTGGACTAGCTATATGCAGGTTCATATTATCACCACAAAGATGTCATCATGTAATACAATCAAGTTCATAAGACCAGAAGTAATTTCTTACAGCAGGTGTGGCAGTTCTACTAGTAAGAGGGAAGAGTTGAGTCCCTGCGCCTCCGCCCAATATGATCGCAGCCACATCTTTTGGGTTTGCTCTTCGTCTCTCCAAACGCGGTGTTTCTATGGTCTGAGAGTAAATTAAAAGACTACAGAATGAGATTACATATCCAATAAGCTTATCCAATCAAATTCATATCACAAAATCAAAAGAAACCCAAAATACATTTCGGATTAAAAACAGCAGATGAGATTATTAAGACTATTAACATGGATTAAAGAAAGAAAATTAACTTACCACAGTTTCTTTACCATTACTTGTTGTCATGATAGAGAAAGCAACTCCAGTTTTGATCTTCCTCATCCTTTTTTCAACACTCAAACTTTTTCCCAACTGATTAACCAAAACATTGTTCTCCAAGCTCCCTCTGATACTCTCTCCCCAAAACCCATTATCTCCATTACTCAGATGGGTACTGGATTTCAAGATAGCACAGCAAGAATCCATTACTGTTGATTCACCAGTACAAGAAGCCCAGAAATCTGTAACACTTGATGGCGATGATGATGATTTATCAAAGATGAAGCACTAATACACTAATCCCAGTAAAGTAGGGGCTTTGCAATCTAAGTAACCAAGTAAAGTATAGATCGCACAAAGATATCACACAGAGACTGGAGTGAGAGTTGTGATATATATATATATATATATGGAATTTTATAATGATTTTTTTTGTTAAGTAACCCCAAAGGGAAGTTTCAGAGCCAAGGCTTAATCTAGGAAGCTGATGAAAAATCAACCATTGAAATTAAATGTAATCCGAAATGCCCAGATGATTACATAAGTTCCCAAGAAATGAAAATTTCGAGTACCCAGAACTTGAAGAACCAAAACTCTTGGGGGGAAAAAAAAAGAAAAGAAAACGATCAAAGAAATTTTTTGCAGTTTTTAGACCACCACAATTGTGGGAGATAGAACTAAAAGTGACGGGAGACAGAGAGAGCTTTTAGAGAGTGCTGAAAATGGAGGCAGGTAATAGGGAAGGAAATGCGTGAATAATGTTGAAGGTGGTGACTAGCTTTTATGGTTGTGAGATCTCACGAGAAATCTTCCAATAATGGTATTTACAGTGTAAAAGGAAAAACATAATAATAATGTATGTGACTCTTCCTTTCTCTCTCTATATGCCACTGTCACTGTGGCGGTGTGCCTGTGATATCATTGCTTTCCATAGTCCTCTCGTTTCTATGCTTCTCCAGCATTCGGACAACAGAAACCCATTATAAGCTTTACACCTGTCCGTTTCAGGCCATAGTTATCTACATATCTCGCAGCTCTCTCTCTCTCTCTCTCTCTCTCTCTCTCTCTCTCTATATATATATATATATATATGAACACACGTACACATGGGAAAGAAATTTCTTTTATACGAGGGTCCTAAAACAGTTCAAAGTTATTATTTGACAGTTTTTAATGACTTTGAGACTTCCCACCACTTGAAAGGTTGCAGATTTCACAAATTTTCAAAGGATGATCATGATCCAACTCACCACTTGTTACTACTTTAATTTGTCTTCATGCCTAATCACAGAGGCAAGAGGTTTAACTGTTAAAATGAAATTGGAATATAAAATGATAAAGAGATTTTTACTTGGGAGTTGCATATCATGCCTCCTATTAGGCCCGGAAATTTCTCAATTTACAACTGTAAACAGCATGGGTTACAGTAAAACAAAAGGAAAGCTGTCCCAAGCCATATTACCAATGACTGGGAAGGTGTGTATATATATATACACACACACACACAGACACACTAATATATCTTCTTACCGGAGATGAAAATTTACGTTAACACACTATGTTTCTATTCATGTCATGTCGTGTAAAGAAAAAATTATTTAAAAATGTATCAATACAAAACAAATATGATACCGTGATTAATTAATTATTTCAAATTTTTTAATTTAAACATAATTTATTTATTAAATACATTATACTTCTTGACATGATTAACTATTTATTTTATTTTATAAAATTTAAATAAAGAACTATTTTATTTTTTATAAGTGCAGAATAGTTTTTAAGTTTAATAAATTTATGAGGTGGATCAAAATAAATTAATTACACATTTTATAAGTGAGTTTTTTCTTTTTTCAAAATTTGGTAAATTTTTAATATGAGACATATTACTTTAACTCGTGAATTTTTTTTATTAAACATGTTAAGTCTTGTTAAACGGATTGATATGATTAAAATTCAAATATATCAATTAATCATGTTAAACGTAAACTCATTTATATTCAACTTAAAAAATGTCGAGTGATATCTTTTAAAATCACTAAAATGTATGAAGTTTGAGATTAAATAGAATTGTGGAGAATTTTATAACAAAATGAATTTTAAAGAGAGTTGTCCATCACACGTAGCCCCCAGAGATGTATTTTTACTAATTTCAATAGGAAGAGAATTTTCAAAGTGGAGAAATTATGCTATGAATCTATCATATGAAGAGATTCATGTAAGCTCCACTATACGAGAGCAATCACAGAGTTATGATTGCAACATTTCGTGAGACTCATGTGTTACTATACAATGACAATTACATAGTGACTGTCACACGTGTAAAAGATGCATTAAATAATTCGGTCTTAAAGAAATTATTTCTATAATTACATATTTTTGAATTTTGATAAATAAATTCAAAAGAAATGATTAAAAAATACTTGTGCATGACCAAAAAAAAAAAAAAAAACTTGGCTCTATATATATATATATTGATATTTAATCTTAAAATATGATCTTTCTTTTACTTTATAAAGTTAAAAAATAGTAGATCATTCGCAAAAATGAAACATTCACAATATAATTAATTCATACATTACACATATATATCACACAATTATATAATATATATTATTATAATTAATTCATACATTACACATATATTTCACATATTTATATAATATAAATGTTAATCACCGTGAAAATTCCATCTTTTAACTGTAGTTGCCGTGCACATATAAGGTCTGATGAGGTTTGATGGGAAATGACTTACAAGGATTTGAATGTAGGGATCGATTGAGCCAAGTACAAAAAATCAAATCTTTCAATCATGGGTGCACTCAGTTCTTAGATTCTAGACATTTAACCCACCTAACAACATGGACGGTTCATATTAAAGAAGCCATCATGCGCCTTGTCTGTGGGGGCCCCCTCAATAATGGCCCAAGTAGGCACCATTGATGCACCAGCTACGGTCTGATGTAGTACAGCCGTTTCTACCGTGGTCCCACATCTAGGGCACCACGACCCAGTATGGTGCGAGATATGAAATCATATAATGCGCTAGATTTTCACGTAAATCAACGGTCAAAATGCAACAAAAAAAAAATAAAAATATATATATATATATAAAAAAAGGGCCCTACATTTGGACTACGATCTCAAAGATAAAGATGATAAAACGGGCTGATGGGAAACATAGTGCATTAGTAATTTAGTATCCTGATCAATCATGGTTTGGCGCATAATGTCAGTATCATCCGAGAATCTGATGTTGCCAATAAATGGGTTCAAAATTCACCCAAAGTAATAATTCAGTTGGAGGGGCTTGCCTGACCGTACACGTGTTTGCAAATGATTGGATCGTATTTATATATATTTTGGACAGTCTGTTGCGGCAGTTTGTCCTTTTCGATGATTAAATTACGACTGGTGCTTGCGGCAGTTTGTCCTTTTCCATGATTAAATTACTACTGTATTACTTTATATAATAATATTTAATTATTTTTAAAATAATAAAATTATTTATTTTATATATATATTTAAAATTTTCAATTTTGATTTTTGATTTTTTTTTTTCAAATAAATATTAATAAAAACTTTAAATTTATTTTTATATAATTATTTACCTTAAATTTATTTTTAAATAAAATAATAATAATAACATTTTAAAAAAGTTAGAAAAATTTGTCAAACTTGAAAAAAATTATAAAAATAAATAAATAAAATAAATATTTTTATCATTTAAAAAAAAAAATTTAACTGAATAGATAGTATCTATATATTATCAGATAAAATAAAAAGGTCAATATAATTTTAGAAATATTCAAAAAGATGTCAATATAAGTATTAAAAATTTAAAAAAATCAGTATAATTTATCTTTATTTTATCAAGATTAGTAATTATCCAGTCACTCCACGACAGTCACTCACAAATTTATTTACTTTTTTATAATAATAAAAAATTATTAACTATTTTATAATCATGAAATAATTTATTTAACTTAAATTTTAAAAAAAATTTAAAAATTGCGAGAAGTTATCATGTTACATCAAATGTTGATGCAGAATGATCGTCTCCAGATGACTTCTCCCTGCAGTGGACGAGGATTGAGTAATAAGAGGGGTTTCAGTTGCGCTGGGGAATCCATGTCCTCAAAAATATCAAGACATGGTGGCCCACTGCGGACTCCTGGTTGAGAGGTCGCACCCAAAGTCCAAAATCCAACAATGCAGAGTAGAAGTGTAGAGCTAGTAGTGGCTGGGAGCCTGGTATGCTAAACAACCAGCTATTATATGACAAAATTCCACGTGGCCCACTGCCATATAATCAACACCACTCGGCCGCCGTGTCATCGTCACCTAGATTTGATACACGCCCTTTATTTATCTCTTTCTGTGCACAATCTACATGGCAGATTCAAAATTTCAAAAATTTTAGTAACGAAAAAAGTTATATTACAAAAATAAAAATTTAAAAGATTTATATGAATATATAATATATAAAAAATAAAAGGGCCAAACTTTATTTTATTAAAAAAATTTAATAGTAAAAAATATACTAATATTTAAACTTTTGAAAATTAAATAACAAGTATTAAAATTTAAGAAGATTCTTATCTCTCTCTCTCTCTCTCTATATATATATATATATATTGGGGGTGATGTCATATTTTGTTAAAAAAATTTAATAAAATAAAAAATATAATATTTAAATTTTTGGAAAGAGAACTTGGCCACTCTGTCCTCCCTTAGGTACACCACTGAAATTACACATGCACACACAGCATGCATATAGATTAAAATCTTATGATAGGGCCAAAGTTTGTGGAATTTTTGACCCATACTCCCTTGTTTTTTCTTTTAATTATAAAACATTTTTTTTCTAAAAAATGTGACACGTAAAAATTTTGAAGATCCTCTTTTTTTTTTTTTGGTTTATTTCTTGTCTGATTTTGTAAAATCACACACAAATGAATTTAATTACTTATAAAAAATATTATCTATCAATATTAAAATGTTACATTTCTTTAAATTTTAAACTTAATTTTTAAAGAGATTAATTCATGAACCCTCAGGCTCTTGAAATAACATCTCTAACAGAAAACTTTTGTTCAATATCTTTATATAGCACATAGCCTAGAAATGTCATGTTAGTTGCCAAAATGACCATATGATATAGGGTATGATTTAAAATTTTATTTATAATCTGAACTTCAAAATCTTTGGCCAAAAGTGGTGAATATAAGCAAAACCTCACATCATCACATGATGACAACAGAGAAATCAAAGTGACACCCATACACCAGGAAGTTTTGAACCAGCCCATTTCTCTCTCTTCATGAGAGCCACATGTTTCTCCTCCCTCTCAATATCTTTCATCATCTTGGATAGTATATAATGAATACAATGGGTAGTGTAGTCCAAACATATAAGAGCAAAGCAAGTTCACATCGAGTAGCATATCAAGAGATATATATATATATATATATATATAGCGTATCAAGATATATATATATATATATATATATTTATATAAAAAATTTGAAGTCAATTATATGAATCGACATTCCACTCTATTTGAAATCATTCAACTCTATTTGGCTTATTAGAATGAGTAGTCGGTTGTTGGCTTATTAGAATAAGTGATCGGTATATAAATATTATTTGAGTTGAGTAACCGGGAGACAGCCGCTTTAATAGCTTCCTAGCAATTGTTTTTTTTTTTTTGGGTACTTTAACAACAAAATGTCTTTCTTTTGAATAAAAGTCTATATCAATCTCTAGGTAAAATAGATCCACAATATGTCAATTGTTGAGGATACCAAGTCCTAGAAAAATAGGATCTTCGAGCATGGAACAAAGGTCTCATTAGCAGATTGGGATCCTCCTTGTGGTTTTTGTAGATATTGTAGCATCCTCAACTTTCAAGGACACGAGCCCCAGAAAATAGGGCTTCCAGCATGGAACAAATGCGTTACAGGCGGGATTAGGATTCTCTCCACTGCACTGATTTTCTCTCACATAGGTTGTTATTCATTATTAGTTTCTACAAGAGGAGCCATATCATGAATTATGTGGATCTTTGTAGCCCAAATACCAGGTCAAGGGTTCAAGGCAGGTAGAGGGAGAGAATAATGTAGAATTGAGTCATCTACAAAACAGTTCCCTAAAAACTCTAGCCCAGTTGATAGTTTGCCAAAAGCCCAGTCCGGGGTTCAAGGGTTGGTAGAGAGGACCGGGGAAAAGAGGCAGTGGCGTTGGTGCAGTGAGCAGCATATTAACCGCACCGCGGGTTCAAGGCACCATGTGAGAGTACACCCTTCCAACAGCACTCTCCCATAGGTAATATTACTTGAAAAGTAAGCCATAGCACAGGGCGCACCAGCACATTCAAGAGTTTTCTCCACCATATCAGGAACTACCAATCTACTACAGGATCCATATAAGTTTAATTTCACATATGTACCAACACTACCTATACTTTCTGTCCATTATTTAACAAATATCTATTTCCCACATGTCCACAGAAAACCACTTAGCAGGAATTAAATGTCTGAATATTAAGATTCGCATCATCAAAGATTCATAATCCAGCTAGACAAGCTAAAGCAATGTCTTGACAGAACACAAAGAATATTAAAACTAACTCAAACATAATAGCACCAAAATTACTAATCTCATATAAAGTTCCATAAGCGAAGGGAATGAAACACCTAGGTGTTAGTTGCCCTTGTGTATATCTGCTGGCTTGCATGGGCAGATACCATTCTGATCAAACCTCTAGCCATCAATTCTCTTATTGCCTTCCTTGCAAGTGATCCATTAATCTGACACAAAATCAAAAGCAACATATACTCAAAATATATCAATACCGATATTAGAGAATTTGAATACAATAAATGGCCACTGTAGCTGTTATTATTTACTAGGGAAAAAAAATGATAATAATAAGGGCATCTCCAATGGTGATTCAAACTTAGACTAAAACTTAAATTTGTGTAAAAATCATATCCAACCCTTGACTCAAATTCATACCAAATCTATTTTTACTCAAACTTAAACCCGAATCAGTGCAATACTATTCTCGGACTCAAATAACTGTTCAAAGGCAAATTTAAAAACTTGGGAATTAATGGGGAATTTTTGGGACAAGGTGGGAGATTTTTTAAAAGATTTGAGTAAAAACTAAATGACCATTGGAGAGCTTAAAACTCAAATGAAAGTTTTACTCAAATTGTAAAAATTGAAGTAACCATTAGAGATGGCCTAGTAGAGATCATTCAATGAAAAAAACCTCATAAACCGGAAAGAAATTAAGAGAAAGAGAGAACTTATACCCGCAACCGATCGGATAGAATGGAAGGGGTTATAAGCTTGTACTTAGGAGCTTCAGAGAGGAGCTTGTCGTAGGTGGCCTTGTCAAACAACACCATGTTGTTCACCTTTTCCTTCTGCTTCCCCTTGCTCCACTTCTGTATTTTCAACACACACAATCAATCAAGTCTCATTCATACATATATACACATACACACAAACACATATATATACACATATAATAGAGAGAGAAGTTTTGACCTTCTTCTTTTGTTTGCCGCCGCCTGATTTAGCGGGCTTGGAAGACGGAGGAGGAGCCTTGTCTTTCTTTGGAGCCTGCAAGTATTAAACGAATCCCCAAATCAAACTTAGTGCGTCAGAGAGAGAGACAATGTGATTAACTTGGCAGATCTGATAAATATATTGGCATAAACTAATAATCTAAGCCGCCGGGCCGGCGATGCATACCATCGATTTGGATGACAGAGAGAGATATCGCCGGAGGTCTGCGGAGTGAGTACTGCCGAAGTAGGAGAGACGGAGGCGGTTCTAAGTTCTAACCCTAGCTGCCTAGCAGACTACTTTAAAATGGTGGCCAGGAGAGACGACAGTCGTTTTCCATATCGTTTCTCTTTTAAACAAAAAGGGTGCCGTTATAATATTTATGCAGTTCTAGCTGCGCATATCCTTTTCACGACGTCGTTTCTCTCTCTCGCCCCGTGCTTTTCCTTTTGCTTTTCATTTCTTTTTTTTAAAAAAAAATTGACCATTTACTTCACAGTGGACATGACCAGTTTTCACAATTAATTCGAAATTTATGTGAGTTAAATAGGGTTGACGGATATGAGTATAGCCCATAAATTTGATTATATCTTTCGCAATGTTTGCAATTAGAAGATATGATTTTTTTTGCTTAATTTGAAATTGCTAAATAATTTATTCTATTTTATTAACCCAACATAATAGATAATGTCCATAAATTTGATTAAACTTTTTATTATTTATTTATTTTATAAAAAAATATGCATATTAATAAAAAACAAAATGATATCAATTTTTTTAAATATATAATTTTATCAAATTTGTATAAACTTGTAATGAATGACTAAAAAAATATTATTATAAATATTAATTATCTAATACAAATTTTTTTTATTATTTTATTTTATATAATCGAAACGGATCGAGATATCTTTACCCTGAATTTGTTTGAAATCTTAACAAAATAGACATAATTTTTATTAAAAAGAGGTAAAAAAAATTTCAGTGGACCAAGTTAAATTTTCATCCGTAATCTTGACACGTGCCTTGATAGAGGATTGAAAGTTGCCAAATACCTCATGAAGTACATGAGGGATCATGTCTCTACTTTCTTTCTCATCAAAGAACTACTTGCTCTTTTTCTATCCTATCACAGATTACATGGTGGATCATTTCTGCACGCACTCTCTTTCTTAGTCCATGTAGGAATTATTTTATAGCCACCACAAGTTCATATGTGCATAATCTACCACTAACTCACAAAGGGATTCCTTAAATAATACATTGTTAAAGACTAGCGTCTATTTAACAGGGCATTTAAAAAATAAATAAAAACAGGCAAATTTTACTATTTTTGAAACACTCTTAAGAGAAATTTTGGAAGTATAACGGATTAATCCCACAATTTTGAGTCAGACGACGCAAACAAGCATGTTCTTAAAGTTATGTCCATTTTTAAATTATTTCTCCGTTCACAAATTAAAAAAAAGTTTCAAAACAGCTTTTTATAATTAAAAGCACAGTTTTCAAAATCGCTTTTTTATGTCCGTGACTCACAAATGAAAGTCCTTTATTTCATCATAAATGGAGAGACTCCCGATTCATTATAATGACCTTTTTTTCACATCAAAATTGTAATCATAGTGATACCCAAGCCCAAGCCTACTAATTAATTTGATATGTAGCATCCCCTAAAGTTAATGGAATCATTTTGTGCTGTATAGAACAACAGTTTTAGGCTCTATAATTGCAATTGTTCTTATGAAAGTAAAAGAGAATAAAAAAGAACCTAGAATAAGTGGAATCCAACTCAAATATTTCTAATTCCACCGTGTGAATGTAATCAAAATAAAGAATATACTACAACTTATGTCACAGAGACTGCATCACTCTGGATTTTCCAATATTAATAGTGTGTGTGTGTGTGTCTATATATATATATATACATATATATATATATATATCGAATCTGTTGCCATTGTGGTATCGAATCAGCCCCAACTCTGAAAAATATTTAAAAATTCAAAAAATAAAAAGGAGAAAAAGAAAGAAAGGATATGAAGTTCCATTAACCTGAAAAAAGCAATTAGTATGAGAGGTGAACTTAATAAAATCAAGTATCTTTTGTGCCTTGTCTCTTCCTAAAAGCCTGCCTTTTTCTATTCCAAACAGAAAAGATTAGTATTTATTAAGATCTAAAAAGAAATATTATACAATGAATCAAAACCAGATTTGGCAGTAAAATCACTGTTTTGAGATTATTTTTTTAGCTTCCTTGCATTGGTAAAGATAACTGTATTACAAGGCATATTTAAAAAGCATAAAATCTAGTTGAAAAGGCAGGTTCTCCCACTCATGCCTGACTTGGATAAGCTAAATCATGGAGTAAATGGAGCCCAGAGATCCTTGACCTTGAAGCTGGCACGCAATAAAAGTCCATTCCTTTATAAAATTTGTGTGCCCAGTGGGCTTGAGTCTCCTCCACCAGCTTTCCTTTCTTCGATTGGCTACTCAAACCTGTACTCTTTCTCCATGAGAAGTTATTGGATAAGATCTGTCATTTCACAATATTATTTAATATGGTAAAACCTTTTTTTTTACGAGTTTTATTCCTTATTTGAATTCATAAAAAAATTATTTATTGCTTATTGGATTGTTCCACATTACCTATCTTTAGCTCATCTGGTTTATATATAAGGCCTCTCTCTCCCTCTCCTTAACACCTGGGTTTTAAGGATCGAGCTAATTTAGAGTTGGGCCTCTAATTTTTAAAATGATATCAGAGACAGGTCAGAACTCTAACTTTGGGCTAGCTGCACGGACCCCTCACTTGCCTTCCCTCCGCGGGCAATGTGGTCCAGGAGGCGTGTTGAATTGTCCCACATCGCCCGTCTCTAGCTCCTCTGGTCTATATATAAGGGCCCTCTCTCCCTCTCTTTAACACATGAGTTTAAGGATCGAGCTAATTTAAAGTTGGGCCTTCAATTTTCAACATTGCTAATTTCGAGATAGACTCGTAAACTAAATTTGAACATATTTTAAAACTTTTTAATTTATTGATCCTGGATCGATACGATACAAATATTCTGAAGCTAAATAAAAAATCAAACTACTCAATCTCGAGCATCAACTTAATTAAAGGTTTGTTCCTGATTGACTTGAGAATTGAGACATAATCGAGTCAAGCTTAAATATAATTTAAAATTCATTAATTTTAACAAACTAAGTTTAAATAACTCACTATTTGATTAGTTTATAATTTTATAAAAAATGCGCGAAATATACAAGAGAGAAAGCCAATAAATGAAAATGTGTAACGCATTTTTTATTTCAAATTTAAGAATTGTATTAAGAGGATAGAAGTGTAAATATTATAATTTAAGAAAGACTCTTATTAAAAATATATAATTTTGAGAGATCAATTTTTAATTTTTAAAATAAATTCTATTTAAAATATTCAAATAAATAAAATTTTCTAATTTTTAGAGGCTATTGTTGTCCTTAATTCCCTTTGTTTGACAGTGTTTTTTTTAATATAAAATAATTTACATATTTTATAACAATATATTTTAGATGTGCTGGATGTAAACATATATGATTTTTATTTTATAAATAAAAATAAAATTCTATTAATAAAGGTCTATAAATATATAAAATTGAAAGCTTCGGAGAGGGTCAATAAAATGAAACTTAAATGTCTACTAGACAAGTGAAAGGTGCACCACCATTATTGGCGGCTCCAAGGAGAAGAGAAACTGAAAAGGCAGGCAGCTGTTACGTGGCATTTTCTTAGTTTGTAAGCAAGGGGTCTAGAATCCAATCAGGGTCATCCACTTGGGTCTATGTTTACCACGTGGCAAACCTACAACTTGATTATAATTACACTTTTAGGTAGTTAGGTTACTACCAACTACTACCTAACTACTGTTAAACGCCTGTTTGGCATCGCAGGCCATTTCGCGATTCTTCTCCCTCTCCTTCAAAACCTCCGTTGAAGAATGATAGTACCGATCCACATTTTTCTTTTCCTCCGTCTCGCTAAACTAGTCCTAACTTATCAAAGAATGCTTGATTCTAAAAATTCTTATGATTTTTAAGGGTAGTTTTTATTTAGGGATGGGCTCGAATTCATTCCGAATAAAGCTATTTTATATTCATGCACTCTCACTTATACATCATCATCAATTGAAGTACACGAGTATAAAAAGAGAGTGAATTTAGCCTCACGTGTTTATTTTAGTACTATTTTTTTAAGAGTAATATTAAATATAACATATTTTTTTATCTTATTTTTAAAATAAATATATTTGAACTTTATCACCTTATGGCTTGAAATAAAAAAATTAAGAAGAGAAAATTCATTATATTTAATATTTATTCATTCAAAATATTGTGTTTTGGTGGACAGTACTAAACATTTAAATAATTATTTAATAATACAGTCACTTCATATTATAATTCGTTGTGACAGTTCATATAAATTCTAAAAATTTTTAAATTATTTATCAAATATATAAAATTTATCATTCATCTAGAATAATCCTATTAATACTAGTGAATAAAGTATAATATACCATAGACATTTTTTTTCTTCTAAGTTGTTAATCCATAATTTTTTAAAAATTAAAAAAGGAAAAAGAAATAAAGAAAAAGTGAGAATCTATTTTTCAGGAGCCTTAAATACTCATGAGACCTGCCTCAAAGGTGGCTGCCATTCAAAAGCTGAAAGAAGAGGGAAACCATTGCAGTGCACAAAACTCCAGAGCTTCAAGCTTTTATCTCTCTATCTTCTCTGTAACAATCTCCTTTCTCTTGTCGTTCCTTTTCTATTCGCCATGATCAGAGTACTAAATCTTCTTCTTCTTCACTCTTTTTTCGAACAAATTGCCTCTGCCAAAGTTTTGATCCTCCATCAATTCTCTTTCGAGTGAAATCCGATAAATCCTGAAATTTCTCTGTAACTCCATAATCAATCCTTTTTTTTATACCCAAAAATGGATTCATTCAACCTCTCAAAGGTCAAAATTGAGAAGGCGAACGCGATCTTGAGGTACCGCAGGCTTAAAAGAGTCGCAACTCTGTTCCGATTGATCGAGCTATGCATCGTTCTGATCATGATTTCCAGATTCTCCTTTCAATTTCCTGTCGCTTTTAAGCTCTCCGGTGAGTATTTTAGAGGACTATCGGTCGCTCTTATTAGTCCCCGGTTTGTTTTCGTTGTTGGAAATGTGATAGTCATCATTCTATTCATGAAATACGGACGGTTTTCCTCTCAAGACGATTCCGGAAACAAAAGCATTTTGGATTTCTGCGACGAGCATGTCGTGAGCAGTGAGAAGAATCGGAACATTCACGGCGAAAAAAGCAGTGAGGAGGATACAATCATGGCGAATATGTACAGTTCTAGGGACAATAAGATTTATAGGAGTCACTCGGTGAAGTTGAAAAGGGAGATCTGCGAGAAACCTCGCAGTGAACTAAAGCGGTCGGTGACTGAAAAATGCCTGAAAAGTGTGGATTATAGTGAGAAACTGGCGGCGGCAAGATCCTACTCAGAGGATGACATGAGTGGCGAGGAGTTCCGGCGCACTGTGGAGGATTTCATTGCCAGGCAGCAGAAGTTTCTGAGGGAAGAACCCTGAAACATAGCTCGTTCATGAAAACCACTGGTTTATCTTTCTCTCTTCTTCCCCTTTTCTTCTTTCTTTCTTGTCTTCTCTCTTTTTTTTTTCGGTAATGTTAATTACAATATCATAAAAAAGTCCTTGAATTTCTTCCTTTTTTACTAGAGCAATTTAATAATTTACTATTATTTCTCAGTATTTTTTCATGTTTTTTCTTTCAAATTTTTAATCAATATGTCAAGATCGAAGAAGCTCAGCTGTGTGATCAACCATTATTTCGGATACCAAGAGCAAGTGGCTGGTCTAATTTGCAAGAAAACTAGATGTTAAGATAAGAGACTCTGAAGGAAGAATGGTCATTTCTTTCAAGCTAGATATAGATGTAACAAAGGAATATTATGAGGTATTGCCATATATTTTGTTTGGATAGAAAAGGAAATGTCATATGTATATGTATATATGTATTTGATGGGAAAGATATAGCATATATATATAAGAGAATAGTATTCTAAATCCTTTTGTCTTACAAACATATGCTTTGATGCCAAATTCACAATTGGGTCATTTGAATTACAAAAAAACATATAGTGAAGTATAAAGATTAAATCCATTAGCCACCCCCATCAAAGCAGTTTGATATTGGATAAATGAGACAGTCCATGCACAGCACTGATGCTTCCACACAACAACAAAAAAAAAAAAGCATCTTTATCTGTACCCGAAAAATCATAAAAACCTATTTAAGAGAGTGTCTAGAGTTTCTTGCATCATGGGTTCATTAGCTTGACCTGTTTTTCAAGGCAAAAAGATCCAAAGAGAATTGAGAATTTATGGCACATGTAGAGATACAAATCATATTATTGTATTGTGTACGGATTGTATCAAGTCGTATATATTTGAAAATATATTTTAATCCTAACTCGAATTAATCATGTTAAGTTTCAAAATTTAAATTTCACTTATTTATTAAACAGATTACACATGTCGACACGCTTAACCTGTTTATTCTAATTTTTTATTTTTTAAATAAAAAAGTTACTTATCTTTTTAATATGTATAGATAATTTTCAAGTTTAGTAAACTTTGGACATGAATCAAATTCAAGTAAAAACTTTTTTTATAATTCTTTTATAAGTAAAAAATCTTCAAATCTTAATAAACTTTTGATGTAATACGAATTATCTTAATGATATTTGACATGTTTATTAATCTTGTTATAGGTGTCAATTCATTTATGACACAAACCCATTATGGATAAACTAAAATTTATTAATTTTGTATTCGTATTCAAATCGTATTATCGTATCGTGTAAAAAATTGACACTTCTATCCCCTCACACAATGCTTAAATCTAAGTGACAGTCTCATAGATGGTACCATTGGACTTTTTGTAATATCACCGTCATGACTTTCTCTCAGTTGCCTCAATTTTGGTTTTTCTTTTTGGCCTTTTTTTCATCACTAATGGAGTTTTCTAGTGCTCTTAAGCACTAATATATGTTTGTGTATAAATCCTACGTTTGAATTGGAGAAATACTATGATGAAAAAGAAAAAGTTTCAAATGTGATTCACCAACTTTGCAATTTCACAGATACATTCATTTGCATACTAGATTCTAAGTGACACAATTTGCATATTTGGATAAAGACTTCACTTTTCACTTGGGTTCTATTAATTAACTCTACTTAATGATTTTCTGTGGTGGTTGAAGTTAGGAAGCTTCTTCTTCTTCCATGGGAGGAGAAATTCTTAGATGGATCAGATGCATAGATTGGGTGTATGGACCAAGAATGTTCTTATGATGAAGCCAAATTCTATGGATACTATTCTTTATATGTGTGTGTGTGTGTGTGTGTGAGAGAGAGAGAGAGAGAGAGAGAGAGAGAGAGAGAGAGAGAGAGAGAGAGAGAGAGAGAGAGATTCCTCCAATTGTTATTGTCAAAGGTGGGTGTCCTCTTGTCTTTTGCCCTTGAATTAAGTGGTTTTTGTTTGGCCGGACGGAAGAGGTGGGCAAAAGAGCGGATCGCACCCGCGATTCTGGAAACGGCCTTAAGCCTTTGTACTCACTCTGCCAATTGGATCCAGGACTCTTGGAGTGGCTAGACTGCTATAGTTGCCATTTTGGGCTTAATTGGGAGGGATACTAAGTTGCATGGGCCCTGGGCCTAATTAAATTTTTTTACCAAGAGTTGCACTCATTCAGGCCTCATCTACCACCCAAGTATTGCCCAACGAATAAATTATCATATTTGTATTAATTTTTAGGGGAGATTATTTTTATTAAAAAAGTGATTTTCAGACCCAATTAACCAAAATGATAAGTCCGCTAAACACAAAAAATCAAATATTTATGAATTTGAAAAATATTATGTGTCAGTGTCTAGTCGACTTGTCAATTCGACCTACTTATTCAGATTGAATAGTTCATTTGTTCTAATATTACAAGTTAGAGTGCACAAGAATGAACGAGTTTGCCTTATTTTGACACTATATTCAACTCATTGCAAAGCTTTTATAAGAAGGTTGGGGAAGAAAAAAAGGAGTGAGTTTTGAATATGTTCCATTACCAGAGTAATTTAGATATTTTCAACAAAAGCTCTTCTTCTTAGAAAATTTTTAAATGATTAAAAAGTATTATGTTATATACTATATGACTTATATTTTTTAATAAAACATAATACATATGACAAAGAGTACTCCAGATGAACTAAAAAATATTTTCTTCATTGCAACACTTAGTTCATTTTTCTTACAAGTAGGCTTTGTCGGGTCAATTATGCCTTTGTCTTTGCATTAAAATGCTACTGTTGTACCATCTTGTTCTCTGAAGATTGTCCTTTTTTAGCAGCATGAACATTGCCTTTTTTTCATTTGGAGGACTCAAAGAAAATAATATTCATGCTTGTCCATTAATTGGGAGATGAATTAAGGGCCCTTTGGATTGGAGAAAGGATTAGTCCTTTAGAGGAATGCTACTGACATTCACGAACTCGCAATTTGACTGGTCCAAAGCAGTACTCTAGTTCTTAGCAATGTGAAAAAATAGCTAGGGAGATTGTTTGTAATTGTATAAAGTGAGGGTCTAAAAATTATATCTAATGTGAAAGTGTAAGTACTGCAATTTTGGGAGTGACCCTATGAAAATTTTAAAAATAAAATAAAACTGGGAGAACAAAGTCTCCATCCGCCATGACATAGGTGCCTAATCTCTCTCATACACAAACATATATATGCATAAACATACATATGTATATATGTATACACACCGCGTGAGTTTGTTTTCTTTAACCTTAAGAAATGGACTCCTATCCGGTTAGATAGAGATTAAAAATAAAATAGAAAAAAAAAAAAAAAAGTGAGACCGGATGTCAAGTGTTCCCACGCACTTTCTTTGTGCTGGTGTTGAAAGAAAGCAGGTCAATAAGTCAAGTAGACGAAGACAAAACACAATGCATAGAAAGAAATGTATCAAAAACAAAACAAATTTTCAATTATATCCAGGAAATTGGGCAGAACCAAAGACTTTTGTTTCTTCTGATTCCTCTGTTTCAACACCATCAAACTTCCACAAAATTAGAGGAGATAGAAAACAACAGAGCATCCCAATAGCTAAATTCACCTGAAATTTATCCAAATTTTCTGATACCCAAAATCAAAATCATGTTACAAAACATGTTTTCTGATCTCAACATCAACATGCCGTCTGCAAAAACAATTGTTTCTACAGCAGCTTCTGTTGCTGCTTCTGCAATGGTGGTCCGATCCATAGTCCGTGACTTTATCCCCTATGAGTTCCAACATTACATCTTCTTTAGCATTCAAAGCTTCCTCAAATCTTTCTCCTCTGAAATAGTTCTGATCATTGAAGAATCTGATGGTTTTGTCAGCAATCAAATCTACAAAGCTGCTGAAATCTACTTGGGCACCAAAATCTCACCTTCTACACAGAGATTCAAAGTGAGCATGCCGGAAAAGGAGACAAAGATATCGACCACCATGGCAAGAAATCAAGAAGTCATAGACAGCTTCAATGGGGTGAAATTCAAATGGAGCCAAATAACCAGACAAGTTGAATCCAAGCATGTCACTTACCCAGGTCAATTTTCAAGCTCAACCACAAGATCAGAAGTTCGATATTTTGAGCTCAGTTTTCACAGAAAACACAAAGAGATGGTTTTCAATTCCTACTTTCCTTCTATTTTAAAGGAATCAAAGACAATGAAAGGTAAGAGAAAAAGGCTTTAAAGATCTACACTTTGAACAGCGATCACATGAGAAGATATACAGGAGGAGACTATGCATGGAACTCCATAAATCTTGATCATCCTGCAACTTTTGATACATTGGCAATGGAGACGGAGCTGAAGAAGATGATCATGGAGGATCTTGAAAGGTTTGTGAAGAGGAAGGAGTTTTATAGGAGAGTAGGGAAGGCTTGGAAACGTGGGTACTTGTTGTATGGTCCTCCGGGTACTGGTAAATCGAGCTTGATTGCAGCAATGGCGAATTTCCTGAAGTTTGATATATATGATTTGGAGCTGACGGACATTCATGCCAATTCTGAGCTGAGGAGATTGTTGATTGCTACTGCGAATCGGTCCATACTCGTGGTTGAGGATATTGATTGCAGTCTTCGACTTGGAAGATCGAGAAGCAGAAGCTCGAGCTTTGAATGTCCTTCGATCTAATCAAGTAAACCAGGCCCAAACTGTGAATATTATTCGGAAGCAAAAGCCAAACCAGGTATGTTCTTCTCTCTCTCTCTCTCAATATATATATATATATATATATATATATGTGTGTGTGTGTGTGTGTGTGTAGGTCACTTCAATTGGGTTGTTAACTAGGTATTTCAGAATTCTAATCTGCCAGACACCATAAAGGCTTGTATAATTAGTTGAAATGATCATACTCCATTTTTCCTCCATGCTCAGTTTGTCGGCCAAGAAATTGGAAAAAAGAAGAGACAGGCATACACACATGTATATCTATGTATGTGTGTGTTTGTGTTGCCACAGGAAAGCATAAACACTGCATGTTGGGGAATTTGGGGACTTCTTGAGATCTGATATACGTGATGAATCCCAACCTGATCCAAAGTTTGTTTGTCAAGGCATTTTTTTGGACTCTCCAAACTTTTCCCAACATAAGGTTTTTATGCTTTCATTGTCATAACAAGTGATATCAAAGTTTTAGGCGTAAAAGTATCATTATTTTGTAGCTATGATGAAGAATGTTGACTCTTATTGTTAAATACTCAGTGATACTGCAGTGTTGCCTGCACAGTATATTTGGAGTTAGTATTGGACCTTTAAACTCATGGAGTCTTGATAGTCGAACATTTAGCGATACTATGGTGTTGTGAACACAATGTGTTTGGTGATACCATGATACTACTGACACATTATGTGTATCCGATTGAGACTTAGTTCAATGGAGAACATTGATTCTTGAGGAAACATGGTATTTTTAGATGAATCATACTGACAAGAGATGTTCTTAAGAAGAAGGGCTAATATATATTGGTTTAGTCCAAGACCTATTCTTTAGTAATTATTCAAAATTTTATTCAAATTTAAGTAAAACTTTCATTTGAATTTGACTATATTCTCAAGCAATCACCAGTTTTTAATCAATTATTTTTTTTAAAATTTTTTATTCAAATCTAATTTTGAGTCTAAATTTGATTCACTCCGAAAAATGTCCTAATAGCTTGAGCTTTTGGATATTAAGATCCATGCCTTAGCTTAAGCTTTTGGATATTAAGATCCAAGATGTACATCAGACCTCTCTGTAGACTCTTCGGTCTCTCCGACATGCAGTGTCTATGCCTCCGTTTTTTCCAATTTGAAGAGATTAAACATATTGCATCCACTGATATATGCTTCTGTTCAATTTCCTTTTTCTTAACCTAGGTAACACTATCAGGACTGCTTAATTTCATCGATGGGCTCTGGTCAAGCTGTGGAGATGAGAGAATAATTGTCTTCACAACCAATCACATTGACCGACTTGATCCAGCTCTGTTGCGTCCTGGTCGAATGGATGTGCACATTCACATGTCTTATTGCACACCCTGTGGCTTCAAAACCCTAGCTGCAAATTATCTTGGAATAACAGAGCACCCTCTGTTTTCTGAAATCGAAGGTCTGTTGGAGACGACAATGGCGACACCTGCAGAAGTTGGCGAGCAATTACTGAAGAACGAAGAGGCCGACATTGCGCTGAAAGGATTGATTGAGTTCATCGGAGTGAAGAAGAGGGAAAGTGATGAAATCAAAGCAAGAAATTCAACACAAGAGAGGGATGGGGAAGAGCTTGGCAAAAACATTTCAAAGGAAGAAAAAGAACAGAACTTGGGAACACAGAGCACTGTAATGGTTTAATAAGACTTCATGTAACTGAATAACACAAGAAGTATCACTGTACTGTTCAAATTTACAGGGATTGGGTTTGGTACTGATTACTTTTTTTTTTCTTGCTTGATAGTGGGTTAGTCAAGGAATTATTCTTTAAATCTGTCACGTGTGTGATAATATCTATGATTTTAGTGATACAGTTATGTATTACGAGTATCTCGTAAAATACTAAAATTATAAAAGCCGTCACATTACATGACAGACTCATAAAATAATTTTTCGGAATGAGTTCCCCTTTCTTTATGATATTAGGCTAGGCAAAACCAATAGCAAAAGGAGAGAGGAATTTGAATCCTCGATAGGTTTTTTTTTTTGATAACTTGGAACCGTCTCTATCAAGGTCATAACCGAATTGTAAATCGAAAATGTGCGCAAACACCTTACAATCCACGCACATTAGGTTAAGAGAGGAAGACTCGAACATACAACCTTGAGGAAGTACCTCTCAAGACTTACCCATCCGAACTAATTCCGTGGGGTGAATTCTCGATAGTTATTTGTTCAAAATTACGTTTTTGATTGAAAAAAAATATGAATGAAAGATCCAACTAAATTGAATTCAGTCAAGATATAGCATTGGAACTGCTAAGTGGGGATGCCCTAATAATATGTAAAAAAAAATCTCCCTTTAGCCAATTATCTTTTTTTTTTTTGTCAAAGAAAATGGTATCTCAATTTTTTCAAACTAATCAATTCTCTATCCATGAGATAGCCTAAAAATTTCATGAACTAGAAGTATAGTAAATTGAACTCGAGATCTTCAAGTTGATGAAGAAGCGACAGTCAAAATTGCGGGCTGCATCCATGATTCTGGCAAGGGAATTCTCAGTAGTGTTTGCCAAAATCACGAGTACGACCAGCAATTTGGTTGCCACCCACTATATCGAACACTCTCTAAATCTCGCCTAATGTTTAGCGTCAAGGTTCTCCAACAAAGCAACAGATTAGCAATTCCCCATGGTAGACAACATGTATAATTCAAATAAATACAAAATTACCATGTTCAATTTACCAAAAATAAAGAATGGCCAATGATTTGATTGATATCGGAAAATATATGCAAAAAATCGAGTGGAGCAATTCCAATTATATTTTAAGTTCAAACGAACTCTAATAAATTTAGTTATAATCGAGAAAATAAATTTGATTTTGAAGACATACAATGCAAAGAGTTACCTTCTAATATAAATGTGCGCGCACACACACACACACACACACATATATATATATATAACACCCGCACACCCTTTCTTCTTGCGCCAAAAATCTTACCATTTCCGAAGAAACATGCATGCATGCATATAAGGCCAGCCAATACAATTATAATTATAACTATTAAAAAATTAATTTTTTGGAGTGAAAGCTGTAGGCAAGGAAACTTGAATGGCTATTATATTTGGCATTTCTATTTATAAAAAAAAAATTAAAAAATTGTTGTAGTGTTGTTTAATTTCAATGACTAAAGTTTGGAAATTGGGATAAAATCCCAAGAGCATAAATTTTCTTGTTCTTTCAAGTGCAAGTTTCTTTTGTTTCGAAAAATCCGTTTATTTCCTAGAAAATGACAATATATCATTAGAAAGAAAATTGAACGTATCGATCAAGTTGTCCTTGAGCATTTCCCACAATAAGAATGGTAATGTTACAAGTAAGCACTCACAAGTCAATTAATCAACCAAGAAATAAAATTGGGCATTTACCAAAATAACAATGATACATTTTTCAAATTTTTATTTCAAATAATTTGACAATGATGTGACACATTACTTAAACGATTTAATGCATCATTAATATTCCAAACACATTACTTACAAGCAAATATATATATATATATATATATATATATATTACTTTTAAGACATGAACATGTAATCATTAATATTCCAAAAGTGAATTAAATATTAAAATTTAATTTAATTTAGATAAATAAATTTCAATATCATAAATTTTTAAAACATAAAAATAATAAAATATATAAATATACATATAACAAATAACAACAAAAGGGTATTAAATGTGTATATAATGAAACAAATAAAACAAAATATTCTTATACATATTCAAAATTTTCATAAATTCATGCAATAATTAAATTATATTTCTTTTTTATATCAATAATAATGACATTAATGTAACAATGTCTATTTTTTTGTTTTAAATCTTAACATATTTTCTAAAATTATATAATAATATTTTTATATTATTCCAGTTCAACCTGAACTAATAACCCATCCACCTAGTCACCTCAACAGGTTGATGCTTGAGTCAGTTCCAACAAATATGAACATGACTTTTAAATCACAATAGAACAACCATACACGTTGTAACAAGACCTACCCTCGTAATGCCTCATAAGTCATGATACATAATTCCAATTAAAATGCAGGAAAAGGGTATTTCCTACTAAAAAATATTTACTAACAGAATTTTTTTTTTTGCTGACAACCAAAAAACACAAAATATTAAGAAGGAAAAGAATTCAATTCTCCTTTCCCTTACCTTTTTAGCAAATCAAATGCAGCCAAAAATAGGTGTAAAGAATTCTCCACCAATTTTTTTTTCTTTTTCAAAAAAACAGAATAAGGAATAAGCACTTCAAGAAAACTTGGTGAATATTAGATTCCAGATTTCTTCAACATGGGAACGAAGTATATGAAGTATTCTAAAAACTTTAGCTTCATATAACAGAAAAATCCAAACCTGAAAAGTGAAAAATGGAAAATGGAAGGTATTCTAAATCACCTTAGTACCAGCATTCCTATCTGGAACCAAGGGATTCTCGGTTTCTACATATGCAATGACTTTTAAGTAATATCCGCCTAGTAGTTCTTTTATTTATACATGACTTTGTTCCCCCAGTAGGCTGTGCCTGCATCATCATCAAAGAATTTCACAGAATAAATTCTTTAGTACCAGTTTAGATAAAATTAGACAACTTTAATATATATATATATATATATATATATAGAGAGAGAGAGAGAGAGAGAGAGAGAGTTCACAGAAGTATCAAAATTGGGTATTGGGTGACAACATCTAAAAAGTGAAATATCTCCTGAGCACTCTTTAGCATCTAACATGACATGTTGCGCACGCGCGCGCACACACACACACACACATATATATATATATATAGTTCACAGATGTATCAAAATTGGGTATTGGGTGACAAAATTTAAAAAATGAAACATCTCCTGAGCACTCTTTAGCATCTAACATGACATGTTACACATTCATCTTTACACAAACAGCAAAATCGAAATCAGATGGAACAAATCAACCAAACAATTGAACTTTAATAAAACACATCCAAATAAGAAGACTATTCAGTCAACACTAAAAATCAATATCACTATATGGCAGTTTGGGCAGGACACGCTTTAGGCTCCCACACGATACATAAATGAATTTTTATTTAAACAGAATCATAAAGGTAAGAAATTTAAAAATAAAAAATAAAATTGGGCCTTTGGGTGACTAGACAGAACTACTCCAATTTCATAAATTATATATCACATATCGCATACAAGATGAAATTTGTTATCATTAACTCATTTCTAGTACAATTCGTTTACTGGATGTTTTATTGATAAACATAAGAAAAAACATCTTTGGTTCTTTTGGACTGTAGATTCTTACTCTCTTACAATTGATTCTTTTGTCAAGTTCTTGAAGGATACAACGTTCTACTTGTGATAGCAGTTTCTATGAACTATGAATTTCTACAAAGAAAAGGTAAAAATAAAAGCTAAATGGGTAAAAGAGGTGGAGGTAAATTCTTCTGCATTTTCTTCTATTGAACTTGGTCTCAATAACTTAATTAAAATTCTTGAAGCCCAATAAGTTCAGATTTGATGTGCGTAATTAAATGTAGAGTAAAGAATAAGAAAAAAAGAGTTGACCTTTTTCTAAAAAAATTAAAAAGAAGGAAAAATACAAGCATTTGATCATTCCATTTAGAATGCAAAATTCAGCCAACATGACGACTATCTTAAAGAGATTGGATTCAATTCAAGAAATTCCAACAGAAGGAAAAAAATACATATTAAGAATTTTTCAAATTTTGAAAAAAAAAATTATGTTTCAGACTGATTGGATTACAGTTTGAAAAACAGAATAAAACCAAGAATTCAAAAATTTAGATCCATGCTTAATACACTATTCTCACTAAAAGAGGATCTTTTTGGTTCTCTTCACCTGCAAAACTTAAAACAGTTTTCTTCAAAAGGTTACCAGTATAAATAATTAAGCAAAAGGCAGTACATCCATTAATGTAGCCAGAACCAGCTACATGAGATACACTTTGTTTAACTTGGTAAAGTGCACCAGATAGATCTGATGCTTCTATGAATGTGATGTTATTTGAAGTGAAATTAAGGTATGATTTATGGGCAAGGACATGAGACTTGCACTCCAACAAGGATAAAGAAATAGCAGCTCCACAAAACTAGACAAGAAAGAGTGTAATATGCATGTGAAAAAGGATCAATAAATGGGAATATAGCTTAGAGCCTTAGAGTTATCTAAAAATTCTTTAAAAACTCTTCAAGAATTCATGTGAAAAGTAATTTTTTTTTACACTTCATTTGTAGACAACAAAAAATGGCAGTCACTTGTTAAAAACACTTTAGCAAGGTATGCTTCGTAAATATTGGATTTTGTTCATTTCCATGATTTGAATGCAACGTCTATTATTTCTATTAAGTATTAATACTTGAGATTGTGTATTCTTTTATACAGTACTCATTCTAATTTTTTCCATCACAGCATTTCAACCAAAATTGAGTTGCTGATGCCAAGTAGTGTGAAGGCCCATTTAGGAGGACTATAATTGATATTCAAAACCATGGTGGACATCTGCAATAGGGGCATGACCACACTATATATCTTAATCTGAATTGATTAACATATGAATCTTTTAGGAGGCCTTGGTGGGGCATAACAAGTTAAACGAGTCTTGGGTGGGTAGAAGGGTCAGATACTTGCCTCAAAATTAAGATCAGATATTGCTTGAAAGAAGGGAGGATATTCTCAGAGTTTCCTTTACCATATCTTTAATATGGTACCTCTACACCGCCATTTTCAATTCTATTTTCTGGTAAGGATCGTAACCTATGAGTTCAAAATCAGCTGCCTCAAAGGAATCTATATCCTTCTTCTGAGGATTGATCTTCAAAATCTGCACTCCAGAAAAAAAGTGGAAAAACTAAGACAAGAATAAGAGAAACCATACTTCTTTTTTTTTTTTTGATAAGGAGAAACCATACTTCCTACAAAACAAAAATAAGGTTTTTGATACAATTGAAAGAAGACAAATTCACATAACTTCTGTAAATAAATTATACTTACGGGAAAGGGTTTAGGCAGCTTCCGAAGCTGTTCGTGCAAAGATCTGACATGAGTGCTGTAAACATGAGCATCCCCGATGACATGCACAAAATCACCTGGAACAAGATCTGCACAAGACAATAGCAGATCAAAGATGAATTCCTAAGACATATAACCGAATGTCAAGATTATTAACCCCAATCGAACTACTCTAATAACAAAGTGGGGTGGATGGGCAAACTGCTGTTCTTCTATTGATCCATGCAAGTTCTTTAAGAGGATGCAGTGTTAAATAACTCTATGCATTCATCAATTTATCAGATGCCAGTATCCCAATCATTCAAACAAATCTACACGGGCAACCAGTAATGGTTTTGTGATGTACACCTACCACAAACATGAGCAATCATGCAAGTCAAGAGGGAATAAGATGCAATGTTAAATGGAACACCCAGACCCATGTCAGCAGAGCGCTGATACATTTGACACGATAGCTCCCCGTTGGCAACATAGAACTGCATAAGAGAAAAGATAAGTGTACTCAGAAGGAAAGAAGTGGTTAAAAAAACATAGACATGAACCACTTTAATACTAACCTGTGCAAACATGTGGCACGGTGGAAGTGCCATCAATTTGAGATCAGAAGGATTCCAAGCTGAAAGAATAATCCGACGGTCATCTGGAGTATTCTTAATCTTGCCAATAACATCTAACAACTGATCAAATCCTTGGCCAGTGTAGTCAGCATGCATGTCAGTATACCTGTATATCACAAGTCCTATGGGTAAAAATTGAACCTAAATTCATTCATCAGATATAAACACAACCGAACTCAAGAAAAATACAATCCACCAACCTAGCACCAAAGTGTCTCCACTGGAACCCATATATGGGTCCCAAGTCACTCTCTTCCCTATCCACCAGACCAATACTGAAATAGAAAACATAATTATATCAACTAAAATTTCATGGGAGGAAGTATTATGTCTGACTAAATATTGTAGTAATAGCACTTTACTTGCCTATCAAGGTAGTCTCTGGATGCATTGCCATCCCATATATGAATGCCCTTTTCCTGTAGGACCTGTTAATAACACATAATAATTAAAATGCAGTCCATTTCCACCAGAATTTAAAATATACACACACATATACATATTTGGATGCCTACTCAAAATGAAATCATACTATTTGCTTTACCAAAATGTTTGAAGACACAAATCCCTTACTTCCGTAGGGGCCCATTACCGGACAAAAAACAGATTCACCAAAGGTTATAACAAAAACTAACATTCAAAACAGAGAGTTCTTCGTAACTACCGTCCTACACATGCAGAATTTAGATTCTAAGTAAACTAAAATGAAAAAGGTTCTCCTGTGATCTCCTAACATCTTTATTCATCGGACGCAGAACAAACTTTACATCTATTAATAAGCACTTATGCAAAGTATGCGAAGGGCCATTTCTTTGCACAAACCTCCCTGCACAAAATAATGAAATATAGAAGCAAGGACTCTCTCATATTAAGATAAATGTGAATGTCCAGCTCTTTGCAATCCAACAAATGAACCTAGTTTGATGCTTCTACTTGATCCACAAAATAGCAAACCAGGTACCATACCACCACACTTCGATGGAGATATGTGATGTGATATATCACCTAATTACCATTTGCCATTTCACTCTCTACTAATGAAGAAGGGGAATAAAAAAGAAGCAAAAACCATTTAGAAGCCCCCAAACATATAACTGAAAATAAAAACACAAGATTCCCACTTAAGCATCATTATATAATTTAGGACAGGAAAAATGAAGAATATAGTTTAAAATGCTTGATGAAGATATTGTTTAGGAACCTCAAAAAAATAATTATGATAATAATACATTAATAATAATATTAAGATATCATTACCTTAGCATTTGTTGAACCACTTATGAACCACAGAAGTTCTTCGACAACACCTCGCCAAAATACTTTCTACGAAAACAAATGACAAATACATATGTCAACCTGTATAAGAAAATAATAAAAGATACTCTATTTATATAGGAGTCAAACCCATAAAGTGAAACATATCAAAAGCCAATCCAAATTGGTGATGATCAAAATGAAACTACTATTAAAGAAACTAATACAATAAAAAAACTGAGAATGAAAAAGGAATCTTTAAGTAGAAAAATATATACCTTAGTTGTAAGAAGTGGAAACGATTTACGCAGATTGAACCGCATCTGAGGACAAAAATGGAAAAGAACATCAAATATACCATCCATCTATGATACAATTATTTGGAAGCATGCCTTCAGATATAGAAGAAAGATGAGTCTATAAAATATGGCCTTAGCATTACCTGGCAGCCAAATTTGGATAAGGTACCAGTTCCTGTCCTGTCATCTTTGTGAGCTCCATTTGAGATTATGTCTTGGACCAGTCTCAGATACAAGTACTCCTCATGTTTCTCAAATATCATCTTGGGCAGGAAAGAGAACTTCTTCACCTCAAACTTAGCAGAATCTGAGCCATTTTCAGACATCAAACCGTTGGTTTGACCAAGGGGTTCGTCAATAGGATTCCTCACACGAACATAGGTAGTGAAAGAATAGCGGATATTGTTTTCCACCAATGGGAAGGATGAGTACCATGGCTGAAAGACAGAGGCATCGACAGCAGGAATGAATGTGTCACATTCAATGTCAGTCTCGATTTCTGTAATATGGATAGCATCACATCCAGGAGCATTAAGGGCTTCCCTGCATTAGAATGGTAATCAGTCACAAACAAGAAAGAAAGAAAAGCTCCTCAACAAAGCAATGAAAAATGGAGTGCACACCTTAATATCTGACCACCTCCTATAACAAAAACTTTGTCAATTGATAGACAATAAGGAGATGCTGCTAACAATTCCAAAGCAGAAGCCATGCTTCCACATATCACAACATTCTCTGCAGTTGCTATATCAAAACTCCCAGAACGAGTCAGAACAACATTAAGACGACCAGATAGAGGCCGATGCTCTAGAGGGATACTTTCCCATGTCTTTCTACCCATTATGACTGCATTCTTTTTCACAGGATCAGATGTAGTCACAGTGACATCCTTGAAAAATTTGAGGTCAGAAGGCAATCTCCAAGGTAATTTCCCATCCTTACCAATACCCATATCTCGAGTTGTAGCCACAACAACTTGGTAAGTCCTCTGTGGATCAGGATGTGTATTGACACCACCATTGGGAAGGTTCGTGAGGATATCACCAGCCATAACTGAATTAAGAACCCGCAAAAGACTTAAAGATGGTGACTCAAAACCAAGACTACACAACCAACTTTTGCAGAAGAGCGATAAAACCAGAAAAAAATTGTAAAGTTACGAAAATTAAATTTTATCATTGGTAGTAGGAAGAAAAGGTAGGAAGTTCTCAACTGCTATGGAAAATAATGCCTGGAACATAATGCAATGAATGAGCTAAGAATGCAGAAAAGAGGAACAGATAATAGAACTCCACTTAATAGCCTCCTGTGCTCCACTTCCTTAACTATTAAGTGGAGCACTAGGAGTTGTCTTTGGGCGCCAACATCATTTTTTGCAGAAAAATATAAAAAAAGAATTACACTAAAGAAGTGAAATTTATAACACTAAGAAACCTTTCCAATCAGACAACTCGATTGGCATTATTTACTATTTCTTTTGACAAGTACATCTCACATCCATGTCCCAAATGGGACTTGAACCTAGCTCTTCCCGCATTGTAGGTGGCAGGATGCTCAAGCTAGGAGCTAAAGGTAACTCAATTGGTATTGTATCCCAATTTTAAATATTTGATCATGTGAGGAGAGTAACTAACTCAGTCATCTTTTTACATAATAATAATAGGTATTCCTTTAACTTCGAAAGTTAGGATGAATTGAAACAATGGAAAAAATTCCAATATTTTTTTTTTCTGATAAGTGGGAAAAAATATCAGGAATAGTACCAACAAAGAACTTGTTAAAGAGATGACATGCAGTATAGGAGAACAAGGGTACCCAAGGACCTTCAATAACACAAGGGAATGGGGGGAGGATATCAATGACAGAGAATATTGATACCAAGAATAATACCAACAAAGAACTTGCTAAAGAGATTACGTGCAGTGTAGAATAACAAGGGTACCCAAGGACCCTTCAATAACGCAGGTGGGACTGTGAGGAGGGATACCAAAGAGATAATATTGATAACAGAAAATACTATCTAAAAATGCCTAAAATGGAGTGCACAAAGAATCTTAAAAGAATGTACTGGAAATCAGTAACAACTTTTTCATGCAATTCCTTATCTTCAGTAACCATAATTAGAATTTCATTTACGGAATGCAATCAGTATTAAAATTTCATTTATGCAATTCCCAAAAATATTATAACTTTTTGATAAAATAAAAAAAAATTATTAGTAAAAGTATTCTATTAATAATGGTGCCTTGAGGGACTGAAAACCCATGTACAAAAGAGAAGACTAGGTACACCTATTAAAGCCTAAAATCCATCAAAAATTTTATAAATGAATCTAAATACAATGGATATCTTTTATCCACCTAAAAAAAAAAAGCCTCAGAAAACTATCTTTAGTATGCAAAGAAGAAAGCTCCACCCCCTCAAAAGTTCTTTGGCTCCTCTCTCTCCACAAAAACTAAATAATGCATAATGGAGTTATCCTCCAAGCTATTCTCACCTCCATCCTAATCTTTTTGTTTCACCATTCCTCATCACCTCTTTGATCGACGTCAGCATTACCCGAACTAATACCAAACAAAGAAAACATCAAATTCTAAACATTTCTTGCTACCTTACAATGGACAACAAGATGGTCAATCGTTCTCCTCCTCCTCCTTACACATGCAACATCGGCTCAGAAGATGAAAACCCCTCCTTCAAAGGTTGTTGGCCGTCAATATAGCTTCTTACACCACCGACCAAGCAAAAAACTACAGCCTTTTGAGGAATCCAAGATTTCCAAATATGTTTACAAGGACAATTCCCATCACTCCTTCCCATCAACTCCCTATAAAGAGATTTGACAATGAATGTTTTGCTACTATTCATGGTCCAAATCATCCCATCCCAAATCCACTCAAGAAGGCCATTAAGTCCTCCACTTCACCTACCTCTTAATCAAAGAAATTTCTTCTAAAATAAGGGCTCCATAATGTATCCTCCCCCACCATTGTGACATAGTCAATCACAACGAATGCCTTATTAGAAGCAATGGGAAAAAAATTAGGAAATGTCTCCCACAAAGATACCTCACAACACCATGGGTAGGGACGGAGCCACAGTGTGCCCAAGGGGGTCAATTGACCCCCCTCAAATTTGTTTTTATTACACTTTTTCTTATAATTTTTAAAATATTTTCAAATATAACCCTTCAAATTATGTTTTTGCCTCCTTTAAATTTTAAATTTTAAAATTTTCACACCTTACTCCATTTTAATTTAATCTATTCAATGAGATTTTATCAAATTTTTAGAATTTTTTTTTTGGATATTCTAAAGTTAATTAAGTTTTTTTGTATATTCTAAAGTTAATTAAGTGTCTTTTCCTTAAGTTAGACTTCTTAGTTAATTTGCAGGCTTCTTTATATCAATTATTTTAGTTTTTTTATCAAAAATATTATTAATTAATATTAAGTTTTATATTTCTTTTCTCCAAAGTCTCAAATTTACTCCCATCACAAGGACGACTTGCCTATAAAATAAATTTTATACTTATTAATTTTTAAATTTATAATTAAATATTTTCTTAACAAAGTTTGCTTGTGCTGGCAAAATTCCTAGCTCCGTCCCTGACCATGAGTCCGACCAAAATCTAAATTGCGAACCCTTCCCCAACATCAAAAGGAACAAATTGATGAAACCTCTCCCTCCCCTTTTCCTTGAGAAAGGAGAACTAAATATGTGTAAATTGACTGAAACAAATAACACAATCTATGTGTTTGTTCATAACTTCGCGGCTAACATGAAACATGAAGTGAAAGTCAAGCAGGGCTCCATTGACGTGGTCAGCTGGAGCTCAGCACAAAGTAAGAGTCCTCGCCTTGAACTCAACCAATCACAACTCATATTCCTTAAACCAAGACCATTACAGTGACAGATATATTTTGAACCAACGTCATGCTAGCCCGAGATTGCCCCACCTTAAAACCATCTGTCTTTCTAATGTATATGGTTTCCCCAGTTCTTCAGGTGGACAGGCTTTCGGGCTGAGCCAGGGCCAACTCGGCTCAGCGTAAACTCAACTTTGGGCCAGAAATTCTATGCCCAGGGTCAGCTGGAGCTCAGCACAAAGTAAGAGTCCTCACCTTGAGCTCACCCAATCACAACTCATATTTCTTAAACCAAGACCATTACACTGACACAGATACGTTTTGGACCAAGGTCCTGCTAGCCTGAGATCTACCCCACCTTAAAACCATCTATCTTTATAATGTCTATGGTTTACCCAGTTCTTCAGGTGGACAGGCTTTGGGCTGCGCCAGGGCCAACCCAGCTCAGCCTAAACTCAACACTGGGCCTGAAATTCTATGCCCGAGCTCAGCCCAGTTCAACGGATGTATGGCTCAGTCTGCTCACATTTCCAGCCAAGTTTTAGCCAGTTCAGTCCGATTCCAATATGCATCCCCAATGGAAATCTGTCTTTAAGGTATCTTTTCATTGCCAGTATTTCCAAATCTCATAGAACGATAAAAATTATAACTTGTATAATATGAAGAATTTAAGTACAGTGATGAAGAACACAATGTACTCAAATCAAGGATAAAAGTTTATAGTGAATTAATAACCACCTAAATGTCTTAAGTCAGTTGTAGAAAGAAAAAAGTAAAACCATCTGTGATCTTATTATATGCCAACAAGAATATATTACAGAGAGAGATGGAAGAAAAAACACACTAATGAAAATTTTCAAAACATGCATTTAGAAGGCCAGGGGACCGCTCTAGGTGCATTTTACAAGAAATCACCAAAATATATGATATCCTAAAACAAAGCAAAGAAACATATAAAATCAAGTAAGCAGGAACTGCATATCATAAAAAATTTCAGTGAATCCACAAGACAACCTGCAGACCACGTGTAAGCATGAAACTCTAAAAACTTGAAATCATCCTAATGTTACACAAAAACAAGAACCAATTGGCTAGTGGACAACAAGTAATACACCTATTCTCCCATATTTTGGCAAATAAATAAAACACAACCACAAACAAAAAATAACAATAAAATCAAAACAAAAACAAGAAAAAAATTAGTCATGTATCATAAGGCCTCCCAAACCCATTCAACATGATAAATTTAAGCTTTTGGAATAAAATATGAAGTTTTGACCGCATATTATCAAACACTAAACACATGAAATAATGATGGAGAGAAACCACAAATTGTTTGAAAAATAAAAAATCCATTGCATCTGTCATTCAACAATTTTCGCCCAAGGATTGCAGCTCAAATCAATAGATACGGATAGAGAGAGATGGTATAGAAAGTAGCACACAAAGGTGGCAAGAAAAATCAAAATGCCCAAAACAATTTCGCCAAAGGCCGATCAAAGTAGGCAATAAATGGTTAGAAATGGGATAACTACAATAATTTAATTTCAAAACTAAAAATTTAAAAAAAAAATTGCACCGATAACCAGAACATGAAAATAAAAAATTAACCAAGTACAATTGACAAATGTCACAATTATTAATCACTTCATCACCAACGGCGTCCATCTTAATGTTGATACTATCATAATTAATATCTATAAACAATATTTCCACGATTTGCAACTATAATTTAGTATCACCGAACATCTACCATTAACGCGTAACTGAACCTCTCCCGAATACATGAACACGAAGCCAAAAAAAAGTTACAACCAAAATCACACAACTACCCCAAACAATACATCAAATTATCGATTCTCGTATGATTTTAAAATAATAATAATCAGAACTTCAATCACAAAAAAGAACAAAAAAGAGGAGTTCAGAATCGAAATACAGTAAGCCTACCGATCGATGAGTAGAGTGGGCCCAACAAAATCTTGGATCAATTTAGAACCTAAACTTGAAAGAGAAATGGGGATGAAATTAAGGCTTTAGTTATTAAACAGTTGCCGATTCGACGAGATAAAAAGTGTAAATGTGAAATGCAGTAGCAGGAAAACTGTTTCCGATCTCTCTCTCTCTCTCTAAATACAGGAAATTTGCAGGAAGAGTGGAAAATGGGGCGAAGAACACAAAAGTCCAAAACCACGGTAGACGCGGAGTGCCGTCAAGGTGAGTGTCTATATCAGAATAATTGATGCCGAACTACCAAAAATGCCCATGATTAGGTTATGGATTTACAATACCTTCAGTTTGAATTTCTCTATTTTTTAAATATTAAATTACACTAATTTCCGGTAAAATTTTTATAATTACTACTATTTTTTTATATTTTTAAAATTACACAGATTTCAAGTATTTTACTCGATAATATACATATATTTAAATTATTTAATTTTTCTTCAAAATGACAAAACTACATTTTCATAATTTTGATCATTTTTTTATTTTTTAAATAAATATTGATAAAAATTTTAAATTTATTTTTATATAAAATAAAAATAAGTTAAATTTACTTTTAAATAAAATAATTACAATTTAAAAAAGAAATAAAAAATTGGTCAAATTATAAAAATAAATAAATAAAAGAGACAGTTTTGTTTTTTTGAAGAAAAAAAAATTGACTGCAAAAAGATATCTATATATTATTAGATAAAGTAGATGAAATCAGTATAAATTCATAAACTTTAGGGGAAGATCAATATAATTGTTAAAAACCTCAAAGTTAGTGTAATTTGTCATTTTTTCGCACAAGATGTAAGGATGAGAAATCGAACTCATCTTTTTTGCGTGGATAGTGAATACTTTTATTATTTGAATAGGATCTTACGTCATATTTGAGACAAGCATTTCAGAAATATTTATTCTAATTTTTTTATTTTTTATTTGATATAATTGAGAATGACTATTTCATTAAAAATTATTCTAAACATTTTTTTGATCAAAGTAGGAGTAATTAAACAAACTAGGTTGCTTGTGGAGTTATTTGATTACGCGCTTTTCTGTGCTAAAAATTAAATTAAATTAGTAAATATAAAATATATTTTGTTACATGGAAAAATATATTTATTTATTTTTAAAATATAGGAGTAATTTAAAGTGGATAAAAAAATAATTTTCCTTTTATTTTATTAGAGTAATGAAAAGCTAGTTTATATATATATATATTGAGACAAAAAGAATTGAACATTGACCCCTCCTTGGCTCGTCTGAGACAATTCTCTATTCTGCTTTTATGTTTATTAAAATTACATTAAAAAAAAAAAAGGTGTTTGATTGTTTAGTGAATCTCTTAAGACCCTTTTTTTTTTTTTTATTAATCTTGATCCTCTAACTGCTAAAAAAAAATTAAATAAAAAATTCTCCAAATAAAAAAATTATTTGGGAAAGTAATCCAATCACTCATGTATAAGATTAAGTTGTCTTCTTGTTGCATCGAAAAGGAAGAAAGGTGATTTACACATTATTTGGTTTTATGAGGGAAATGGCGTGGGAAATTAAAATTTTTTTTCCCAATTTCCTTATTTAATTCATGCATACCAAATAAATATAATAATTTTCTTTTACATTTCCATTTCCATTTCCATTTCCATTTATTGATTCAGCGTGAAGAGTAAAGGAAAAATAATCTCACATCAGATAAAGGATTCAGGCGTTCTCAAATATTAGTAAGTTTAAAGCCTTTCATGTCTTGCACTCTACCCTTTCTTTTTCTGGTTAAAAAAGTCGGAATGATATAATTCACGTAACAGAAGAAGCTACACGTAAGACAACATAACGGAAACTCGAGGTAACGTATTTAGGGAGGAAGCGAAGCAGTCCAGATCAAGGAAATGTCGCAAGGGGAAGTACAGTGGTAGCATCATTACAATCAAAACTACCTTTTAAGTTCAAAACAAAACCCTTATCTTCAAATTACAGTTCAATCAGAAAGAAAGTCTCCAGGACTACCTGCAACTTGCTAAAAAAATAAATTGGAAATCAGGTAGATTTAAAAGAGAGAAATAAACAAAAACTCCCCATCATTAGATCCACTCTAGTCCTTAACTATTTCAGATATTTTCCTAACCAACTTTGGCTTCTCGTTTCTTGAATCAGGTAAACCAGGAACGGCTATAAGTCATTTCTTTGAAATGTTCAGTAATTATTTTCCTTCTCCATAAATATTGAAGTAAAGGGTCTAAATCAAATGGATAGATTTTTTCAGTCATCAATATGTTTGGTAGACTATCACTGCCATTGCAATTCAAGAATGGCTTTCCCACCTTTTAGGTTTTTTCTACAGTGCTATTCACCCACCTAGAGCAATAATCAAGTAGTTGAATTTATCCAAAATTAAATGAACGAAAAAGAGGTAGGTGATATTGCCAAATTTAAAGGCTAAGTCACAGGATTTCAATCTACCAAAGTGATTGCATCAACCATGAGGGGCCATCCCATGAAAGAAATTTAGAAAATGGGCAAACAAAATACAGAGCCCGGTGGACCCCTGTTTTCCATTGTTTTTCTTCACATGGCTCAAGATTTTAAATTACAGGAAAATTGCAACTTCCCAATTTGTGACAAGATGAGTTGCCAATAATATAATTTTTTTATCAGTATGCGTTGCCAACATTTTAGTTTTCTGATCAAGGAATAGATTCTAACAGGCTGTTTAATAGAACTGACATATCTTATTCAGCCACATAATTTTCAGATACACAGTATCCAGGGCAGACAGATGCCGAAGGTACAAAAACAATAGCAAAGTTCAAGCCTCTTACCTAATATGGTAGAAATATGCAACAAATGTAACTAAAGACCATTGAAATATCTCATATGGTCTTCAAATGTTTCCCCGTGCCGGATTTTGGACACTGATCCATCTTCTTCAACCTAAAATCATTGACTTAATTTCTCAGCACTTTATTTTCAAGAGAAAAAATTTAGGAAACAACTATTTCTGCAGCCTTTTTGGCTGCTTCCACAGCCTCACACTCACATGAGTGAGGCCCAACAATGCCAGTGTTTCCAAATTTTAAAAGCATAAACTGATATTTAGTTAAATATAACAAATTACAAGGTATGCCAAACTGAACAATGTAAAACATTCCCTGCTATGGGATTAAAAGAGAGAGAGAGAGAGAGAGAGAGAGAGAGAGAGAGAGACAAAAATTTGACATGCAGAGTGCTCATTGACAGGAAAGAAATGAGCTTACCAGGGACAAGGCAAAGGCGGTGGATTTTGGGGGTGGGGGCATGTTTTTGCATTTGAAACTTAAATTTAAATATACTATTTTCAAATTTCTTGTATCACAACTTCACAAGTATGGCAGTGCATGCTATAAGCTATAACATATGCTAATAATATAAATGGTTCAAAAGACATATCGATCTTCCCTCTTATATGCAAGCAGAATAGATTCCATAAAAGAGTGCGACAAGAAATGAAGGAATTATATAAAAACTAGTTGATTAGACTTAAGAGTTGAGCTTGTTGATCAATTGTGACAAGAATCATCATAAGGCCATTTATACATTTGATGGTATAATTATCATGCAGCCATATGTCAATGTCCTTCATGGTGATAGCATCCCTGGAAGGTAAAGTAATCTGAGAACTTCAAAAAATTCCGAGTTCAGAATGGGGTTCCCTTTTAACTCCTTCAAATAATTACAGTATTAAACCAACACTTAAATAACAACCCTCTAATCATTCTAAATGACACCCCAATGACTGCAGACCTTGCTTGTCATGTTTTAATCTTACCGTGCCAAGTTAGTCATTATGAAAGTCCAAAGGGGCAGCAGCGTCAATCAAGAAGATTAAAACGTAGAGGACTTGCCCACCCAAAAAAAAAAAAATTTGAGTACAGGACCCAAAAACAGAGTGGGTCCCACAGCAGTAACAAGAGAGCGAGAGAGAGAGGAGCAGCCCATTAATGGCCTGCTTTTAGATTCTGTTTGGATTTGGATATTCAAATGGAGATGAGGATGGCATTTAGCTCTCCCTAATCCCTACCCCTACACTCCTACGACCCTATAATACAAATAAATTTAAAATTAAATAACAATTAGGTGAAGATAATACAAAGTCAAAATTACATACCCAATATTCAGGTGGGCGCATCTTGAGATTGTAAGTTGATGCCATGCTCATGCAATAAGCACCTGCATCATGAACAACCAGGCCAGCTCCCTGAAAAGTAAAACTCCATATTAGTGAAATATGGACAAATATTAGTGTGATCACACCCTAAATAAAGGCGTAACATATTACCGTTTCTGGAGTGGGAAGTTCCCTATCCTTTCCCAAGAAATCTGCTGACTCACAGACTGGACCCACAACATCAAAAGTGGAAACCTCAGCATCAGGTGGTGAAGGAGAAACCAGCTCTATGTGCTGCACTCAAATGTGAACAAATAAATAGTGATCAGAAGCAATATACTAGTTTTCTGGAAAAGAAAAATTATACAAAATTGAAGTTATAAAGATGGACTTTGCTTTCATAAATAGAAATTCTTGTGTAAATAAATACTTCCAAGGAATAAGGGTTTATGGCCTGCTCTTCATAACTGGATCAATCTATTATGGTGGATATCTAGCATTGTACCAAAGAAGATAACAGATATAGCAACTCCTTTGGCATATCATGATTGCAAAGAGGTACATTGGCACAGGTGTTGCTGTCCAACATAGATATCCAGCCTCAAAAAAGACTACCTTGAAAGAAAATTAACTCAAAACAGATTTTTTATCACTATAGTGACACACAAGATAATGTGTTGATGCGTCCAACACGGCATAAATGCCACAAAATAGGAGCCTTGTCACAACGTGGTTCAGAAACTATCAAACTAGATTCTTCCCTTTATTTTCTTATCTTCTTTCTTCCCCCCCCCCCCCCCCCTTTTTTTTTTGGGGGGGGGGGAGCCACTGTTGGGTAGTAATTGAAAGCAGGAACTAAAATGTTTGCCTGTTGCCATTGGATTGCAGAAAACAAAGCAGACAACAATTTTCTGATAGTAATGGGAATTTGGAAAAAGGTCAGTCATGCAAATTTTATTTTTGAAAGAAAATGAAAAAAAGAAAAGGTGCAAAAACCACCATCTCTATACGACTGCAATGCATATTTGGCAACAAGAGTAACTGATAATACTAGAAATCTTACTTGATAAGCACCATAAAGACTAGGACGGATAAGTTCTGCCATGCTTCCATCGATAACGATAAAATTTGTTGTCCCATTAGTTTTGACCCCTGTGACATGATTAACTAAGCAGCAAGTATTTGCAATAAGTGATCTGCCAGGTTCAATGATGAGATTGAGGTTTCGAGAAAGGACCAGCTCCCGAACCTACAACAACCATCCATGGAGAAATGTTAATTGAACCTTCCAGTATAGAGCAAATATTTTGCTTGTGCTCTATAATACCTTACCTTACCTTACGAGAAGGCAAGGTTTTAACCATCATTTAACATCTTTTCAATGCTGAGTGAACCCAGAATAAATACTGAAATTTCAAACTGACCAAGTAATGTTTATCCATTTTTTTATTTATTAAGACTATCTTGAGTGGTAAAATTTTCAACTGCCTTGTCACATCAAAAAGTAAAAGAAATGTTAATTTTGTAAATCTTAACAGCAAGAAGGCATTTACATCTTCCTGAGGTGCAGGTATTTACATATTCAGTTTTACAATGTAGCCTAGACCATTATTGTGGAAGGTGATGTTTATTTTGGACTTTTAGTGAACACGAATACATGATAACATCTAACAAGGTGGATTGCTGGGAAAGTTGTCAGGCTTCAGATATCAAATGCAATATGACAACATCAGAAGATTTAGGAGGCTTATGTGTCTTGGTAAGCATGGAGCGTGGGATATATATATGTGTGTTGTGTGTGTGTATGAACTGCCACAATCAATGCCATATAGTTTGTATCCTCAACATCATAGATGATAAATAACAACTGTGTCAACATAACAAATCCTCTACCAATATTCAGAATCAAACTACAAAAAGACATGCTGGCATCCACTATATGCAAGTATGATTATGCAGGACAATGTAAAATGTATTTAAAATACCATTAATACATTTGTTGGCTCTCAACAGACTCTTAATCAAAGGAAATCATTTAAGACAAAGTTCTTATTTCTCGACCTTTATGATTGAAAAATAGAGGAGAGTATAAGAGAACTCATTTTTCATTTCTGGTTTAAATTCAGTAGGCAGAAATCAATCTCCTTATTAATCAATCAAATCAAATCACCAAAATGTACAGATTTTTTTTATCTCGACTTCTTGAACATCATCTAACACTTTCTTGTTTCTAAATGGTGGAACAGGATTTGGGGAAAAATGTAGACAATCGTGACCAGGTTTAAATGACATTGCCATGCAATAAAACAAACCTTTAGACCGAATTACCTTTAAAAAAAAAAAACCAAAGGTGTGATATCATTCTGGCAATTGATCAAGTTGTACTAGCTGCAAATGGACCCACCATCTTAGAGCCACTAAGGCGAACTCACATGTGTCCAAGCTTAGAATGTGGCTCTCACAGTCTCCGTAGAATATTGTGCAAAAGTCAGTTGACTGTCCTTTGGGGTCTTAAGGAGTTATGTTCTACAAAGTTGATGCAGAATGAAACTAGTGGTGTATCAAGAACTACCATATTATATTTACCGCACTAAAACATAATCTTTATCACCCTGACCATATGGACAATGACATGTTCCGTGCCAACATAAATTGCATGCATGATACAATTATATGCCTAGATTAGAAATATGGTTCTCACAGTGTCAATAAGATCTCTGGGCGTGGGAAGGACAGCTCCAGTGTGATAATAATCAATCCCCAGACCACCTCCTATGTTTAAGTAATCAATTTCAAAGCCTTGGGCTCGAATTTCGTCGATGTAGTTCACCATAAGGACTGCAGCATCCCTGAAAATATCCACCTGAAAATAATAACATTATAAAAACACTTTTAGATTTACAGAAAACAAAAAAGAATTGCATGCATCTATTTTTTTTAACAATTATATAGATTGAGATACACATTAAGTATACTGACAAAAGAATTTTTCATACTGAAAACTTTAAACATCAAAGAATAGAAGAGAGGTTTCAACATTAGGAAAGTATGTAAATCAGTTTGAAATTCCTACGATCAGCATTACAAAGCTTGTGGCACACACACACACACATACAAGCACTGTAGACCCTTCTTCCTGGTTAACATTTTATAATACTTGAAAATCTCTCTGTACCGAAAAATCATCTATTTAAGACACCATATTCAGCAATGTTCAAAAACTCAGATTAGTGTTTCAAGCCAGACTAAGCAAAGAAGGAAAATGTGCTTGTCAACACCAACATGCTGTAACAATCAGAGTGCAAGCAACTAGAGCATAACTGGAGAGAATCAAAATAACCAACAAATATACTTTATTTTCTTTTTTTTGGTTAACAGGAAACATAAACAGCAACAAACAAGGGAATAAGAGCCCCTCTCAAAGGCAACAGACATCAGGACTGCCTTTAAAAAATTCACCACCTCAGGGGGAGGTGTTTCTAGGTTACCAGGGTGCTTTGAGTCTGCTGTCCCATATTAGCGAAAAGATCAGCACTGCTGTCCCATACATTTGTTATGCAATAAAGTACAAGCTTTTTGACACTAGCTCCTACATACAAGGGCACCCCAGTTTTTATCAGGGCATTGGAATGGATTTCGCTTCTTTTTTTTTTTTATAAGTGCACTGGAATGAATATTTTCCCAATACGGAAGCACTATGAAAGGCCTAAAAATGGGACAATATTGCCTCCGCACTAAGAGGGTTGTCCAGTGACTAATTTACCACATATATAGGGGGTGCGCAAATTGAAGACCTATAAAAACGGCTTTTTTTTTTGTTTGGGAGGAGGGAGGATAGGTAGCCTATAAAAACCTACTTTTTTTTAATAACTATGAAAACTATTTTACGTAATCGAATTTTATATATTGAAATTCCTGCTCATATACCAAATGCATTTAACATGCATGATGACATGCATAATTTGTGTAATACAAATGACAATATGAATGAATGAATTAATTGTTTTAAAAACTTCAACAATGTGATGACAATTAATGAGCATGTTATTGGCATTGCTTATTCCAAGTTCATTTCGTTGAAAGCTAAAAAACAGTCTTGTTAAGGTACTTTGGTAATGGTAGACCCAAGATGGCAATGGGCCCCCACAAGCTTCAGTTCATCTGGATGTGCTTTCACAGCGTCTAGAAACCATTGCAGCTTCTCATTTCTGATACCAAATTTGGAGCTCTTGTTCCCAGTGGCAACATACGGATGGACCTAAGAAAACGATACACATGCAATTATCAAGTGTGAAATTGACGAGTACAACAACGAGAAATTGATACCTCAGTAAATATCTGTAGAAGACAGTAATAACATACAGTTGCACAAAAAGAGAAAAAAGGCAACCAACTCCAAGGTCCAAATCCCCCTCACCTTCATTAATTGGGATCAAGGATCATCTAGTCCAGGATTAACAATTCAAAACTTGACAAAGAACATTGTGATGGTAGCTACTGGCACTAGACCAAGGTGGATGCGGTGATGCATGGGTAGTTGGAGTAATGAATGGTAGCGTCATGAAGGTGGTGTATTCACACTAACAGCTGTGGTGGTTTGATGCAGCAGGAGTGGCAAAAGCGGTGGTGGGTTGTGGTATTAGCGGTATGTCGGTTATAGTAATAATGAAGAGACAGATGTTGGGCTAAAATTCTGTGGTAGATATTATGTTGATTATGCTTCAAAAAATCAATATCAAACAGCTTAAATTAAATATGAATTATGAAAAAAAGTGTTAACTTGTTATCACAAACAAATGATGGATTTTAAAACAAGGTGTATTGTGGGTTTCTGCTGAAAATAAATTGCAAACTAGATTCAGATGTAGCCTCACCTCAATACCATAGATACAATAAAATTTGACAATCATTTGATGAGAACCCAAGTTCAAAGCTTGATTTCTCAAAACTAACTATAATATTTCGCATAAACCATGCCAAACATATAACTCCACCAATAGTTTGAACAAATTCAGCCAACCAAAATATAATTTTGGTAAAACAGCATTACAAACCTTCCTTTCTCAGATGAATAATTAAAGAATGATAGTAAACTAAACAATGGCCCATTTATGAATTTTGTTCACCTAAAATTTTCTCATGGTTCAAATAAGACACACCATGTAGTTTAACATCACCGACGTCTTGAAAGAAGGAGGTAAAAGGGGCAGTCCTAGTGCACGAGACTCTTGCCATTGCAAGGTCTGAGAAGGGTTAGATGTACGCATTTCTGCAACTTGAACCCATGACCTTTATGTTACAATGGAGCAACCTTACCGTTGACTAAAAAAAATAGTAGTTAAACGAGTTTCTGAAAACACTTTGCTTTATAATTATATTACCAAATCCTAGACTTTACACACAACATTGTTTGTAATGCACGTGTTACATTGTGGCAGCTACATACCTGAGGGTCCACATCTGGATTAATCCGCAGTAATACATTAACCTTCTTCCCAGCAATTCTTGCGGCTGCTACAATATTATCCAAATCAAATTCACTATCAATATTGACAAAAACACCTTCTTGGGCAGCTAGCACCAGATCCTCCAAGAGCTTTCCATTTCCATTAAATATACACCTGCTCTTCCAGATGACAATGCATTGAGTCAAACTAAAAACTTCATTCAGGAAGCAGATGCCAAATCATACTTAAACGAAGAATGAAACATCCAAAAACAAGGTTGATTATGTTTCAAGTCATACTCCATCCATAATTATTTTTGGACTTGCACTTATCAAAAAATAAAAAATAAATTATTTTTGGACTCGTACAATTTCTTTTATCGATATTTTATTCTCTTGGTTCAATTTACATTGACTGGACACCTTGGTGAGCAACTATAAACAAGTCAATCCTTATCTGCCAAAACCCAGAATAACCTTTTTCTAATTAAAAATTCAAGCCCTACAACATTGACCAAATATATAACAAATTACCCTAACAGGCATACTATACACAAAAAGTATGTCAAAGACAAGTAAATGAACTTACTCATCATAAAATAAAAAACATGGCAAAGGGATAAAAATGATACAAGAACTACATTTATATGGATTCTATGAATAACAAAGATGCAGTGTTGAACCTGTTAACACAACTTATCGAATAACAGAACAGAGTACAGGTACAATCATGAACCAAAATAAAAACAAAAAAAACACCTGGTGGGGTCGAATCCAGCACAAAGCGCCAATCTGAGCTCGTTACCACTCACCAACACAGCACCACAACCTAACTTTCTCAAATGCTCCAAAATCTTGAGATTATTGTTGGCTTTGATGGCATACCCAATAATCGAATTCAAACCTTCCAGAGCATCCCTATATGCCTCGACGTTTCTGGTGATTTGGGGCTTACTGTACAGATAAAAAGGCCTTCTCTCCACTGTGTCCATGATGTCTTGCACTCTAAGACCCTCACAGTACAAATGGTCATCCTCAGATTTGGTGAAACAGTGCTGAAACCGTTGGTTTTGTTGATCAGATGTCAGGGTTTTTGCAGGGTTTTGGGACAAGACTGCCCTTAGGTTTAGGGCTCTTGGGATGGGTTTAAAGGGTATAATGGGCTTTAGGATAAATGGGTTTGGAGTTGGGTTTGAAGGGTATTTTACGGTTTAGCTAAAGAAGGTGAGTAAGAAAGAAGGTGAGAAGCCGCCATTGTTGCAACAGACGAGCTTGACTGGAAGTGTCAACTGTTCGTTTCACAGACAAAAATGAAGGGTTTTAGCCTTTAGGTTAGGGGAGAAAATGATTTCCCACCTGTCGGTGACACAGCATTGCGGACCACGAATGAAATTGTTAGATTCAGCACTGAAATTATTTGACAACAGTCAGAGCTTTCCCGAATTACACTCTTTTCATTGGTTAATTAGGCGCACGTGTATTCAAGCTTGGGGCCATATTTATGATGAATTCTTTTTTAAAATATGTTACATGAGATGTTATCAAACTCTAATTTAAAATATATTTTATTTGTCAAAAAATTTACATTATTTATATTATTAATTTTTTATATATTTATTTGACTTATCACTTCAGTTTCATAATTTTTTTATAATTAATAAATATGAAATATAAAAAATTTATTAATTAGAAATTTTTTTTGATGCAAAATTAAAATCTTATATAAACACTTTCAACTACATTTTAATATTTTATAAAAAAATACATACAATATTTTTACTTAAGTTATTAAAAAAAATTAATATTATAATTTTCCTACTTAAAAGACTCTTACTCCAATTATGTAAAATTAATAGATATAATTGCTAAGACCTAAAGTGTGTGTGTATATATATATATATATATATATATAACTATTTTATCTATCTTATAATTAATATTATAAAATATTTTTTAAAGTATTAATTATTAAGTAATATAATTATTATTTGTTTGTTATAAAATGAAATTGGTTTCTGAAAAATTTGTTAATTATTAACTTATTGAATATTAATTATAAAATATTGAATTATAATTTGTGTCAATTTTAAAATTATTTGTCTTGTAAAATATTTTTTTGCCACTTATAAATTAATTTGTAAGTAAAATTATTGTAGCACATTGATTACAAAAAAATTAAAATGCTAATATGACACCTAAAAGTGATTGGGATTATGAATTTGTTTTTCATCACTATCACTAAAAATAAAAATTGAAATACGCATGCCTATATCATCATATAATAATGAATTTGACATGAAGTGTAGGCAAACTTAGTGAAGCACCATGATGCGAAGCAATTGGCTGTTTTTCAAGTTTCAATGGAAATATGGCCACAAAGATAAGAAAAACAAGTTTAGTATAACAGAATTTCATAATCAAGCATATTTTCAGACACGTGGCATATATTTTAGATTAAAATATCATTGTGACATAATTTATGTCATATTTTTTTAATTTGATATATATTCTTTTTTTAGTAACCCGAACTAGTTTCATTAATTATAATCTTCGGTCGCATGGATAGGTCGTTAATTGGAGGTTTTTTTTTATAATCCAGACCAACCCCACAAATTATAACCCTAAGTTGAATGACTAGATCGTAAACACGAGTTTTATTTTATAATTATTTTGTAAAAATAAAAAAGTAATGCTAACTTTATTTTCATATTTTACAAAAAAAAAATATTTATATTCATGAGTTATCAATATTGTACTAGTTGAATATCACATCATCATATTATATTCGATTAATACAATATTATAAATTCATGAAGATAAAAACTTCTGCTATTTCAAGAGTTTGTTGAGCTTCTTGTGGATCAATGTCACTACCCTTCTCCGCATCATTTACTAAAACAGTGATCTCCCTGTAGACCATCCCCATGGGGGTTGTGAAGGGAGGGCCCCAATTGGTAGAAAAAAACCCATAACCCCTTGAAACATTTTTACTAAAATTTTTAAGTAAACTTGCATTGTTGAAAAATAAAATCAACCAAAATTATAGTGTATTGGGTAAATTACACTTACCTCCCATGAAGTATCTAACAATTGTAAAAACATTCCCTAAAGTTTCTGAAATAGCACTGTCTACCTTCTGGTTTACTGATTTATGACAGATTCCCTCTCCCATTAACAGTCGTTAGTTGACTTAACGGAATTGGATGATGTCAGCTTCAAATTTTATTCAAATGCCAATTTTGTCCTTACAAGTCATGGTTAAATGACCAAACTACCCTCACTTTGATAGTAACTTTTTAATAAAAAAAAGGACAAATTTTCTCCCTCTCCATCGCAGAAACACTATAACCCTAACCTTATCTCTGTAACTATTCCCTCTCCACCAAGGCAACTCTACCACTCTGGCCAACTCCAAAACCTCCATGACCACCATCACGCCATCGCAGTCACTAGTAGAGACAATCACCTTATCAACACAACCACCAACTACCTGAAATAAAAACTTCATAGGCCATCCAAAGCTAAAATTACAATATCACCAAACCAAGAGAAAAATGAAATCTCTCAAAAATCAAACCGAGGTTAAACAAGAATCAAACCAACAAAAGATTAGAGGAAAGAGAAACCACCAATTCATTCGGACAAAATAATAATTTAAGAAAATATCCAACAAAATTAAATCTTGTCGAGCCAAATATTATGTCCCACAAAAGCATGAAAAATTGTATTGATGTGTGAATTAACTATACCATAATTACAAAATAAATTAAGTCAAATTTATAAAACCAACTGATTATTACTCTAGCCGCAAACAAAACCACCTTAGAAAACCTCCTAAACCAAGCATATAGCATAGGAAGGAACAATTAAAAGGCACTAGCAGATTAGCACCCAAAAGATCAAAAACCTTCTAGATCCTTTTTTGTTAGATATATGTACATGCATATATAAATATATGTGTGTGTGTGTGTTTCACATCTCTATTACACCACCATTACCAATTCAAAAAATCACAGAAACCCACTATATCCCCTACTGCCTTTACCACTTCAAACAATTACTACTTTAGAAATTAGGTGGTGAGAGAAAGTAAAAAAGTCAAAATTAAAGGCTAATAGAGAGAAACTAGCCAAAACAATAGAATGTTAGAAAGAGAAAATACGTGCTAGAGCATCAAGGCTCAATTGTTCATCTTCATGATCGAAGCTCTGTTACTATCCCATATCCAATTTTTGAATACCCATTCAAATTCATCAAGAATTGTTTCTGCCTAAAGCAATGATGGAAGGTTCAAAACTAGAGGTTGGCATTACCCATTTGAGACAAATGACTTCTTGGTATTTTTAAGGGCTGTGAAGATCGTGTGGTCCCCGGAGGAGGCAGTGAACTCCTAGTCGCCAGCGGAGACGGCGTCGAACCCGACGGTAGAGGTGGAGATAAAGAAGAATCCGGTGTTGGCGGTGGCGAGTTGGCCGATGCTGGAGGTGGTGGAGAGGTCGATGGTGCTGGAGTTGAAAGCAGCAACGGTGGCGGCGGAAAAGCGGCTGGTGCTGAGAATTTCTTCTATTGAAATCTATCGAGAAAATCCTTTTTTCCCATATTTTCTTGGTAAACAAACATACAAAGAAGCGTGATTTTCTTGATCTGATTCTTGAATTTCTTCTATTCAAATAAGTTTTTGCAACAACAACAACACCAGTTCGTGTGATACTCCTAGAAACCCTCAGCATCGACGATTTGGATCAGCATCATCAACACCACCACCACCACTACGCCTCTCAGAAACCCTCCATCTTCCACCGCATCCAAGTCGTCAACACCAATGATGGTCTTTTTTGCATTTCTTAGCACCCTATCCCCAACACCATACGTCGCTAGTGACACGAGATTTTACCTCAACAGCCTTACAAGATCTAGGTAGAGAAAATAAGAAAGAGAGGGAAGTGAGATGGAGTGGAAGTGGGGAGAGAGAAAGAGAGTGTGCTGCAATTGAGAGAGAGGAAAAATAAAGAAGAAAAAATAAAAAAAAAAAATTATTAAAATATAAAGATAATTTGCTAAATGGACTAACTCCGTTAACGTCGTTTGGGGGATAAGTTTTGACAGGGGGGACAGTGTTATTTTTGAAACCATAGGGAGGTTTCTGTAATTGTCAGAAATTTCAAGGAAGGTAAGTGTAATTATCTCTAGTATATTTTACCTTAAAATAAGTGGTGTGGTGTCATAAAAAAGAATGATGTCATAAATTTAAAAGCAATTTTTTTTATTTAAAAAAACCATGACTAGAATTGAGAAACACACTCAATTTATGTGTAGTCATGATCGTGATCAAGAAATGTGGTGCACTCTAAACGTGATATGGCCCACATCCGAGTGGCATCCACTGATGAAAGGTTTGTGATCAACTCATCACCGTGTTGTATTTAATAGCTTTAGAAAGAGCATAGAGTAGATTGCATCCCGAAGTAGTGAAAAATTTTGCCGGGAAAATAAGAATTTCTAAGAGACGTTTAACGCGTTCGTTAGGAGTCGGTTAGCGTTTGCGTGGGAAGAACGAATTTGAACGGAGTGACTTGCATTTCGCAAATTCTCTCTAAATTCAAGATAGATCATGGAGAGGAGACTCCGTCAATGATATTAAACACAGTCTCTCTCTCTCTCTCTCTCTCTCTCTCTCTCTCTCTCTCTCTCTCTCTCTCTCTCTCTCTATATATATATATATATATATTTAAAGATAAATCTATATATTTTTCTCTCTATATTTGGGGAATTGTTTACACAATCGATGCCCTTCGATGTGCGGTATTTAGAGGATAATTCGGTGATTCAAAATTCTCTCTATAATTCTTTCTCGCAGCCCTACATTTTTGTCACCGGTATTCTCTTCTTCCCACCAGTCTCTCTGGTTTTGACAAAACACATCATTTTTCATTCTAAAGTAATTGTTATTATGCTTCTAATTATTGAATTCTTTTGATTTCCTGTAGACGTAGAAATAATAATAATATTTTTTTTTCTTTCTTTCAGAGCCATTGTGATGTTTGAACCACGGCCAGAATGTAGAGTTCAATTTTTCTCATATTTGTGGCCAAACATTTTTTTTTCTGCCTGTATATGTATACATATGTTGTTACTAAATTTCTAGAATTTTACTTTTTTCCCCAGGTGGAAATTATAGTTTTTTAATAGGAGTTTGGAGATTAGAATATAAGCACAGGACTAGGAGTTCGAGATGTTAAATTGAATCGCATTTGTATAGGATAGTAGAACAGAGATTTGCATTCATGGTTCCATCTAAATTCATAGTTACATGCATATATGTATATATGTTTGTATTATTTGAACTGTTCAAAAATCGTTTGTATCATTTGTTTGAAATTGGAATGCATGGGGGGATGGTTTAGTTGGGGTTTTGATACGAAGTTTAAACGCTCTGGCATAAATATTGATTTTATTAAGTACTGATTGGATATTGGTAATATTAAAGAGAACTGTTATTTGCTTGAATATGTGGTTTCCTGACTTTTATCTGGTTATAGGTGTAGGCAATTGGTGATGGCACAAATTCTGGCATCTTAGTACGAGTGCTTGATCCTCCTGCATTTTCGCTGTTTCATGTGAGCAAAGTTGCGAACTACAACCAAGAGTGATCTTATGTCGCGTGGACCTGTTGAGCGACCCATTAAGCCGGGTAAGTGTTCTATGACAAATTTTTTCTTTACTTGTATTCGTTTTTTAATTTTTAAAGATTTTTAGTTTTATATAAAATGTACAAGACCTCTCAATGTAGTCTTGATTAATCCTATGTATCAATAGGCTTCTTTTAATTGAGGGAGTCAAACAGAAAGAAAAAAAAAAGGATAGTTCATACTTCAGGTGAGTTACCGGAAGTTATGCATCTGTCTTTTACTCCAACTGTGAAAATTGGTATCCTTCCATTTAAGAATCTTTGATACTAGGAAATCAGTGAATTCATCCTTTTACAAAGCATTTTGTTCTATTATTTTTTAAGAAAAGCCAATAGAATATAAAATACTGATAATGGATGAAAAAAGAAACATAAAAAGGCTAAAATCTTGAACAGGTGATGCAGTGCAACCATTTGTTAAAAATATGTTGTCCGTGGTCATGATTTAGTTTTAATCTGTCAGTTTAATTGAACCTTGATGGTTGAGATAGGCTTAATCAAACAAGTTTTTATTTTCCAAGGACATTGCATATTCATTAATTTCCTTGAGATGTTTTAGTAAATAGCAACAACCACCACAAGAATTTTATCTCTCAGCTTGCTTATTTATAATACCGCATATCAAAGAAGTTTTTATTTTCTAAGGACAGTGCATATTTGATTCATTTCCATGGGATGTTTTAGTAAATTACAACAACCACCACAAGAATTTTTTTCTCTCAGCTTGCTTATTTATAATACCACGTGTTTGATTTTTCTCTCGCTTTTTTTTTTTTTGGGTGGGGCATAATTTATGTACAGGTCTTGAAAAAACTGACTTTGAAAGCTCTGAGGATGAAAGGAAGACAAGGCTGGGGTCTCTTAAGAAGAAGGCAATCAATGCCTCAACCAAGTTTAGGCATTCTTTCACAAAAAGGGGTCGTAGAAATAGTAGGGTTATGTCTGTTGCATTTGAGGATGAGCATGATGCAGAGGAGTTAAAGGCCGTGGATGCATTACATCAAGCACTTATCTTGGAAGAACTACTACCTGCAAAACACGATGATTATCATATGATGCTAAGGTTACTTTCTTTGCCTTATTCTATTAATCGATGACTGGGGTCAGCATTTGCAGTTGTATCATGGTTCTAATGCTAAATTGGGTTGCAAATAAAAAATATAAATATTTTCAAATTTAAGCCTTTGATTTGACGAAAACCAAATAAGTTTTAGACCATGGGGACATCTTCTCATTAAATGGTGGAATTAGCTGCTGCTTCTCCTAATATAATGGTACAGAAAATGGCAAATGATTGTTACCTAGTGTCAGATCTTTTTGGCTAGAGCACAGGAGGAGCCATATATAGACATATAAACACTTAAGGGTGAAAAAGCCCAGCTTCTTTGATACTTGATTCAATGTTATAAAATGGGTAGAGAGTTCCATTTTGACCAGGCATAGGTTGATATAACTTACTCAAGGTCCATTGAAGTCAAGCTCTTTTGTCATTTGCTTTCTTTTTGAATAATATTAACCTTTGGTACTTTGTTGGGTCTAGTGCTTTTTAGTTGCAAGCCATTCCGAATCTCTGCCTTGTATTCCATTGCTCACATACTCTGCTCCCACCGTTCTCTTTCCCCATTCCCCTTCCCAAATAGTATGTGTGCAAATCATTTTTTAAAATAACTTTTAGTGCCAATCCCTACAGATGTAGCGCCCAATGTTTGTGGAAAATTCCAAATGTTGAACATTCTTTTGGTTACATATGGTAGACTGTTTGTTAGAGAGAGTTTTTTTCATGCAGAGAGAGACATAAATTTTAATTTGTTGGTCTTCTTTATCATGAAATCAAAGCAGAATATTTTTTCGTAAGGAACATTTATTTTGTAGATGCAATCTGTAATCATTTGGGATATCAACTAGTTGTATGATGATACAGATTTTTGAAGGCCAGGAAATTTGATATTGAGAAAACAAAGCAAATGTGGGCTGATATGCTCCAATGGAGAAAGGACTCTGGTGCTGACACAATCATGGAGGTATTTATGGGAAATATAAGTGGTCATTGTTTTGAGATGTCTTTATATAACCAACAATGTGGCGGAGCCCTTCTATTCGAATGTCATATTGTCTCTGAATATTTTTCGTTTAAATTCTTCTTTAGGACTTTGATTTCAAGGAAAAAGACGAGGTCCTAGAACACTATCCGCAAGGACATCATGGTGTTGATAAGGACGGACGGCCTGTTTATATTGAAAGACTTGGCAAAGTTGATCCGACCAAGCTTATGCAGGTCACGACACTTGACCGCTATGTGAATTACCATGTACAGGAGTTTGAGAGGACCTTTGTTGTCAAGTTTCCAGCCTGTTCAATTGCAGCTAAAAAGCACATTGATCAGAGCACGACTATTCTGGATGTTCAAGGAGTGGTATGTGAGAATTCTTCTAATAACTTTTAGTCAAACAAAAAAACCATCCTATTATTTTTCAAATTAACAGATTGTCAATGGAATGTAATCGAGACCAAAGAACCTTCAATATTCAGAAGATCTGAAAGAGAAGGGGGAAAAAGGAACCCATAATATTCTGAATGGTTAAAACTAGACTGCTAAACGTCGGGAAAACCTGAGCTATCATTAAGCTTTAAAATTGTGAAAACCAACACTAAGAGGCTACTCCTGACTTGCTCTGCCTGTGTTGGTGCACTTTGATGTCTCAGGGACTGAAAAATTTCAACAAAGCCGCAAGGGAACTTATTCAGCGCCTTCAAAAGATTGATGGTGACAATTATCCCGAGGTACTCATTTTATCTCTGTTAGCCCATGTTAATGCCACAAGCTTCTTTGTTTTCTTCCTTGGCAAAGATGATAGTTTTTCTAATTTCTCATTTTAATGTTTTCTTCACTGTAGACCCTGTGCCGCATGTACATCATCAACGCGGGATCTGGATTTAGGCTCTTATGGAACACTGTGAAATCATTCCTTGATCCCAAGACTGCTGCTAAAATTCACGTACCATTTTTTTCTATTTACCTCAGTGTATTACTGATTTTGATAAAGTAAATACACTAAACTAGTTAATGGTTTTCTTCACCAGGTTCTAGGTAACAAATACCAGAGCAAGTTGCTTGAAATAATTGATCCTAGGTAACATTTTTGTTGATCAATTTCACAAAGCATTTGGTTTTGCTGTAGTGGTTTCTTGTTTGACTGTAAACATCTGGGTATTATAGTTTTCAATAGCTTAGTCAGACGACTACTGTTAACATCTGTTAAATGTAACAAAACATGACACTGACTCCTTAAATTTTGGTATGGGGCCTTATAGCACCTTCTTTTTTCTTGATTTGTATCAGTGAGCTGCCAGAGTTTTTGGGTGGTACATGTACTTGTGCAGAGAAAGGTGGTTGTATGCGTTCTGATAAGGGCCCATGGAATGATCCAGATATATTGAAGGTCATCTGCAATTTTATTTTATTTTCAATTGTGATTTCTTTCATTCAATTCTGCATGTAATGGTTGAAATTATATCATGGAGAGTATTAAAGTTATTTTTTTAATTTGATGAGCCAAATGGTTCAGAATGGTGAAGCCAAATGTTCGACAAAAGTTTTGATTCCAACCATTGATGAGAAAACCATATCTGAGGATGAGAACTCAAAGCCAGAGGTACCCAGTTTTTGGACGTGCATCTGGCTTTATTTCCCCTCCTTTTCTCCCCTTCTCTTTGTTACATTTTAAGTTTGCTTAATTGAGCTTGGTTCTCAAATCTTTGGCCAGGATAAGGTGTTTCAGTCTATTTATTATCGAATATTGACAAACTTTTTCTCATATTGTAGAGAGTGAAGAAATGCAATTCTCTCAACTCAAAAACAGTTTCAGACACGGATTCTCCCAGGCTTCCAAGGGAGTATATCGCCCATCCACAACTCTCTCCCATTCATGAAGAGGTAAAGTTACCTAAGCTCCCCTTGCAGATAGGAGTGAGTTGTAATTAACAGGGTAGGATGTGGGTTGAGGAGCCAGATGAACCTTGCTTAAAATGGCATTAGTTAGTTCATTAATTTAATCGAGTTGATCAAATTTGACATATGCTTGAATGTTGGAGAAGCTAGAAGGATGTTACGGAGATTATTATATTCCAAATTGTCTTAGAAGGTCATCATGCTTTAAAACTTTCTATTGACTTGAAGGTTCTTAGAGACCAAGCCAGAGACCAAAGCTGGTCCTGGCCCCGATATATATGGTAATAGGATTCCTACCATCTCGTGACACCTTTGTTTTCTTTGCTTTTGTTGATACAGCACCTTCATTATTCATGGAAGTGGCAAAATTTTATTACATATGCGACAAAATTTACACAAATAGCCAAGACCTGGAATTTTCATGGGGCTGCAAAGCCTGCATCTTAACAAATATTGTATTCTTTAATCTTTGTTTTAAGTTTGCATATATTTCTGCTGTAGCTTTTATTATTTCTTTTACTTCTTTATTGGTACTCAGCAATGGATTCTATGGAATTTCTTGAGGTTACACATCCTTTCCGGCTTGCCTTGTTTATTTATATATTCATACGTCAATGTCTTTGTTTTAGCAGTTCTATCTGAATACTTGAAATTTTACATAATAATCTTTTAAGGATTGATATTTGTCAAAATTCTTTCACCTAGAAGTGGAGTTGGAAGGGAAGGAAATTAATTAAGGGAAGCAAATGAAAAGAAATGAAAAAAAATTCCCTTCTTTAACTTTATTTTGGAAAGAAAAATAAATGGACGAAAAATGCCTTTTCACTTTTTTTTTTTGGTCTTGGTTTCATTAAAAAGTAAGTGGCACCAAGGTGAAATATGACACTAAAATTCCATGCCCTTCAAAACTGTATTCTGGGATGAAATCAATACTGTGCAGTTTCCTCCTTTTCCTTCTCATTTTCTTCTATTAGTTTCTCCACCCACGCCAAATGATGGAAATGGAAGGGCAATTTCAAGATCCTTTTCTTCCTTCCCATTCTCTAATTCCATACATTATTCATCTTCTGTCTTTTTTCTTCTTTTATCAAGTGGAGATAAAATATTCTCTTTATAAATTTCTAATTTAGGAAACTAAAAAAATAATAATCTGCAGGCTTACATAAGCAAAAGTTGCCATGGTGCCTATCAGCCTGACGACTTTGTTCCAATGGTTGACAAGGTTGTGGATAAAACTTGGTCTAAAGCTGCACAAAATGGCAAAATCCCCCTTGCTAAAGGTACATAATGTGTTTTCGTATCCCTATGCTTTACAAATTACCCATAATTGCTAGTCAAAGTTTGTTTAAAGATATATATACACATGAGATGTAATCCACCAGTCTAGGCTAGGGATGGTAACCCGCCCCATTGGAACCTGTCATACCCCGCCCTTGATGGGACGGGTTTGGGAAAGCATGCCTACCTCGTTAGGGTTTGGGGTGAACCCCACCTCAATTATATAAAATAAAATAATAAAACAATTTTGTGCTAGATGATCAATATTTATAATAAATTTTTTTAGTCACTCATTATAAGTTTAGGAAAAATTGATAAAATTATATGTTTAAAAAAAATTATAATGTCATTTTAATTATTTATTGACATGCATATTTCTTATTTTAACACATATAATGTTTTGTTTGAAATGTGTTAATTACAATTAATTTAATAAATAAATAAATAAAAGTTTTAAAATAAATGGGACCCTAACGGGGACCTGACCCCGCTTATCACGAGGCAGGATTGGGGAAGGGGTTCCCCATCCCAAACCTGCCCCGTTAGCATCCGCAGTCCAGCTGTTCCATCTTGGAGCTCCTTCTAGATAAGATTGTTGGAGAATCACCACCACTACCATCCAAATTTTGGGAGGTGTTTGGACCACTTGTCAAGAATGATTTAAGATATTTTGGCAAAGGCTCTGTTATGAAGCTGTAAAATTGAGTCCAAAATAATTATTTTGCCATGAAAACTTGCTGAATACAAGGAAGTATCATAAGTGACACCCACACACACACACATATTCTCTCTTCCCAAAGCCACAAATCATTTCCCCGTGCATAGTAACAATAGATATATATTGTCTCTATTTTCTTAATCTTCAGATTGTTTCCCCATGGACGATGCTTGCAAGCCTTCTCAAGGAATAAGCAATCAGATTTTCACTGGGGTCATGAGCTTAGTACTGGGAATCGTCACCATGGTCCGCTTGACCCGCAACATGCCAAGAAAGTTTACAGATGGTGTTGTTGATGCAATTATCAAAGGTCAGGCACATCCCAATCAATTACCGGCTCCCGCCATCTCCAGCATCGAGTACTCGTCCATGATGAAGCGCATGGGTGAACTGGAGGAGCATGTGAGTGTTCTCAGCAAGAAACCTGCAACTATGCCACCTGAGAAAGAGGAAATGCTGAATGCTGCTTTGAGTCGTGTTGATGCCTTGGAGCAAGAGCTTTCAGCAACCAAGAAGGTATTCATTTGATTTTTTCGAATGCTGTTATGGTTTAGAACTAAAGAAATAAGTGCATACTGGATTAGGATTCATATTCATAAAGATCAAGGACGGATCTACCTTACAGCCCCTCCCCAAGTTTTGCCAAAAAAATTGAATTTTACATGTAAATTTTTTCTTTAATTTTGTAAAAAAAAATTTCTTCTAAATTCTTGCAGAAAAAAAAAACAAAAATTGCATGTAAATTCCTCTCTAATTTTGAGAATAAATTTTTTTCCCTTAAAATCCTCCACGCCAACTTAAAAAAAAAAAAAAAACACTGCCCTCTTAAAATCATCCACCCTAGCTTAAAAACAAAAAATTTCCCTCCTAAAATTTACACCCCCTCCAATTTTTTATTTATTTTTTCTGCCTCCACCCTTAATAAGGATTCTAGGAAGATTTTATGTTGGTTGTCATTTACCTAATGCAGCCTCTTCCTTTAGCCAAACTTGAGACCAATTGACACTACAAATGATGTGACATAAGATTATTAGTGGTGATTAGACACATTATTTAGTAATCTACCAATGATTTATTATCATGCATGCAAAATTTGGAACATAAATTTGAGACACAACATTAACCCTAGTTCTATGACGTTGATTGTGCGTGAACTTCAATTATTTTCCATATGCAGGGTCTTGAGGATGCTCTTGTTCGACAAGAGAAGCTCCTAGCCTATGTTGAGAAGAAGAAGAAGAAAAAGAAGTTTTTAATCTTCTGAATGCAGAATTTTTTATTCTGGGCAGGTGTCAGCGCCGGATTTTGTACCATCCTAGGGATAAAATTGTGAGAATTTATTGAAACTGGTGGCAATCGAGATTATTCAGCCCCCGCAAATGCTATCAAATGCTCCCTAAATCAATGTCTGCTCTGTTAACTTGATTCAAAATTATTGTATAATATACAGTTTGCCATTCTTTGACACTTTAAAGCTATTGTTTGTGTATAAAGTGGTTTTTAAGCTCTGATAATATTCATTTAATGACTATTACCATATGTCAGGACCCCGCCCCTTACATTTAAATCTAACTAAATTAACTGAATATTTTTTTTTAATTTACACCAAAGCCCAAAGTTTATCTGGGTCTGGGGTCACACATTCATTTTTGACACACAATTATAATAAGATTTTATCATCATTAGGGTTGATTGGAATACGGTTTACAACATGAACACAAAAGGCAAACTCTATTGCTTCTAATTCAATGCTTTACATGAAACTTCTTGCATGAGTACTTAGGCAGCAATAGCTTGGTTGGTATTTCCTCCCTCTCTCCATATGAGATTGAGAGTTCAAGACCCCTACAGGCCAGAGAGTGCGTGTGCACAATTTACCTATAAAAAAAAAGGTGCCCATAGGCAGCCAGTAAAATTCACCCATAAAGTCAACATAATAACTTAATAAGTGCATGACTCAACTCGTGATCGGCTTGTAAGATAAACAAATCGAACTTGAACACATTTTAAAACTCGTTAATTTATTGAACTCGACTCATGTTTGATTCAATAAGTTAATAAGTGATCTAATACTATATATATATAAAAAACAAGCTACTCAAACTCGACTCGTTTAGAAGCTCATTCAAGATCGGTTCAAGTACTCAGTTCGGCTCGAGTTAACTCATTTTCAGCCCTATTGATCCCAAAGGAGTTCTTGCTGTTAGAGAGTCGAACTAAAGACTTGTCATGTAGTAATCCTAAGGGATAGCTCAGAATGGGAATTCACATACTACCAGGACTGGAAGAAAAGTTAGGCAGCCCGTCCTCAAAGGTGTTCATTAGGGTCTCATAAAAAAGACCTTCAATAATAGATAACTAAAAATTTTAGTGACAAGGACCAATTGTATGGGATGTTTCTCCCCACAGAATTTCGTACAACATTGCAGACTCAGTCCGGGATCTTATCAGTTTCTCAGGTAAGGAAATGAAATCTCAGAGCAACAACTAAGATTTGAAAAGCACTTTTGGTCACAGTGGCCACTCACTTCAAACAATACACGAAGAATTTCAAATCAAATCAAATCAAACAATAGACAAATGCTCAGAACATACAGAGCCGGTATACAAACTCATTAGTCCTGTGGTTATAAACAGCAAATTCTGTGCAAGATTAATATGGGTTGATGTAAGTCAAAACATATGTATAAAGATAAAACTCGAAGAAACAGCCAAACCAAATCCTGGTGCATCACCTCTCTCATTCACATCCAATGCCCCTTACCAGCAAAACTTCTTTTTCTGAGTAACATACAGTAAGAATTCTATCAGCCGGGGATCTCATAAATAAAAAACTTACTATGAAGGAAACATATATTAATTACATAAACATAAAAAAATTAATTTTCCTTGTATAAATAAGTAGATCTAAGTCTTAACTCACCCGAAATTTAGCTTCTTCTTGACTGTCTATGTAAGCAAGAAGTTCCTCCTGCCTCATTAAAGCATCATGCAGAGCCTGCTCAGATAGAAGCATTCATGTAATTAGTTCATGCACCATTTGAAAGATGTATAGCCAAGGTAATGCACACACGATGATAACATAAACTCAAAGGCCATGTCAATAATTGAAAAATCTATACACAATAATTGGGAAGTGAAATTCACCAAGTACTAAAGGAATGCAAAGAATTTTAGAGCAAACAATCAATATTGTGAAAGCATGTTAGCATAATCAGTGATATTCTTAGAATGTATATAGAATGCGAACCATAAAACTGACACCTTTTATGTCACATTATCCATAAAACCCCCCAATTCCCCACAATCAACAGCTAAAAGCATGGGAGAAGGCTGGCTACTTTTTATCATTTTCTTTTCAATGTTCCATCACTTCTAATTTGTCGATTACTTGGACTCAGAAATTTGATGTGTCAAAACCACTCAGAATTGTGGATTTACACTGTTTTCACACATGACGCAAAACATGGAACTTATGTGAAGCATATTCAATGCAACATGTAAAAGGATAACATGAGAGCAATTCACTTTGTTTATGATGAAGCGGACATGATTTCAATCAATAAAAAAAGAACGAAAGGCATTGCATTGCCTTTACTCAATAACTACAAAAGTGAGTCAAATAGACCACATTGGGGCTCCACATCATGATATTAGGATATTACCCAGTTACAGGGCTCCGGCAACCTGACTAATTTTATTTATTTATTTTGATAATTTGTGCCTAATCTTATAATATACCGGCAGCAATCCAATAACCTTCACATTCAGCAATGAGCAAACAGAATAAAACTTTATACTATCGTGCGTATACCTTTTTAGTTGCAATTAACTCTGCTTCTAGGGCATCTACACGGCAAACAGCAGCATTCAGCAGCTCCTCTTTTTCATAAGGCATCTCAGATGGCTTTGCTTGTAGTGTATCAACCTTCTCTTCAAGCTCACCCAGTTTTTTCAGAACAGAGGAGAGGAGTTCTGCCTCTGTAAATGCAGGAGTTGGCGATGGGGGGCGGAACTCCTCCTTGGGCACCGTATCAAGGGAAAGTTCCTGAATATTTTGGTGATGGTCGGATGATGTGTCGGGAAGTTTCTTGGTTACATGGCATGCCAGTGAACGGAAAAGCGTGAAAAGAGTCATGAAGAAGGCCATGAACACAGCTAAAATCCGAGCACGAAGCCCCTCTGGTGCCTTCTGAGTATCAGGTAGAGGAGGAACCCCTGCAATGGATATTTTTCAATCAAAATCTAGGGAACATCGTATCAATACAAAGATCAATTTAACAAAAACAGCAGTGACTATAAAATCTTGTAAAGCTAGGAATCACATCACTTGCTTAGATTTCTCCATCTGCTACTTTGTTGTTACACAGGTGTGATATTACTAGATAGAAGCCATGTTATGTGAGGTCCAATTAATATATTGAACATTAAGGTTACTCAGTAGTTGTGCTTGCAGCAAATCCCACCAACAAAAAAAAGAGGTTACTCTGTAGTTGTGCCGAACTACAGTAGTCTATATGAAACATAACAAACGTGAAATGTACTCGACAAATGCCAACTACAGAGGTGTATATGAAATTCCCCCTAATACTAGTAATAGTAAATTCAGTCAGACTATTAAAAATGTCCCATGACAGAACATTATCCAAGTCGTTAGAGAGCGGAAAATAAATGAACCAACAGTCATTGTGGATTCACATACATAATATGTAAAATTGAAAAATGGATATTTAACACCAGCAAAGCTAGACTTGCTAACCTTTGGAATCATACGGCTTTCGAAAGGATGCTTGCTTCTTCCATCCAGCATCGACAGCCTTGTCGACCATTGGAACATATTCGTCATATCCTGAGAAGCTACCAACATAACTTGCCTTTCCAATTACCTTAGCCTGTTTATTCATGTAAGCATCATTATAACAAAGTAGCCACCACAAAATTTTGAATTTCTTTTTAACATAGACTGATATGGTAATGATAAAGTGAAAAGTCAAAAACCTACTTCTTCACGAACAGGAGTCAACCGAAGATGTGAATAACTCCACATTGCTTTTGGAGAAGCAATATCTTCAGCTTCAGACCCTGACTCGGCAGTGGATGTATCACTGCTTTTTATCTGCGTCGGTAGAATAACCAAAAAAATGTTAACAGTCTAAACTGAAAACTGATATAGTAATATGTGGCAGTATCCAAGCAAAATGAAAATACCATTGGGAATTGTGGCTTAGCATAAGCCACTACCTTCCCTTCACTATTTTGAATTTTTACCACCTGTCTGGCATGCCGTGCTCCACCACTAAGAACCAACTGCAACATAATGCCCATGCAATAAATTGTTTCTCAATTAAAGCAAACATGAGGCACAAGAAATCAAGTGAAAAAAAGCCCATAATAAGACATGTTTTAATGCATTTAAATCACTTAAGACAAGGCCAGTACAGAACCTTCAATATTTCTGGGTTTTTCCATGGTCCTTTATCAGAACGAAGGCAACCCCCTTGATCTGCACAAGTACAGCTACCCCCCAGGAAATCTGGCAACTCACTGTATAAGCCCCAAAATTTTCCATAAGTTTTGGGACGGATTAACACAGTTGTTAATGAGAAATAAATAAATAGCATCACCACTAGAAAAAAAATGGGTGATAAGATTAGCTCAGACTAAGAAATAAGCAAACAACATATAAATCCCACCCAATTACCTGGTATCAACTATCTCAAGGAGCTTGTTCTGGTACTTGTTTCCAAGAACCTAAAGAGAGATTCCAAACAGAAAAAGAATGACATGATAAGTGTCAATTTCCGTGCAAAATTACACAGCAATCTTTCCAAACAATAGGAGAAAGCAGTATAGACATACGTGAATCTTGGAAGTTGTTCTGGGATCCAGGAAAGTCTTTACTGTATTCCACAGCAGCCTAAAACCAGGACCAGCATTGATGATAAACATTTGGTGGAGAGTCTGCAGCAATTAAGAGGGTACAGAATCCAAGTTGAAATTCAAATTACCATTAACTCACAATAGTCAATATCAAAACTTGAAAACAACATAGTTTATCAAGTCAAGAGAATTAAGATTACTTCAGGGTAATTGTCACCATCAATCTTCTGGAGCCTCATAATGAGTTCCCGCGCACCCTTGGTAAAGTTCTTGAAACCCTGCATGATTAATAGTAAGATATAACAAAAAAAAAAAAAAGGAAACAGTGAAGGAGTGAAAATGGTACCAAAATGTATAAATTTACAGAGTAGTAATTAAGAAAAAATATTACACAAGGTGAAACATACCACGCCTTGAACATCTAAAATTGTTGTGTTTGAATCTATGTGTCTTTTTGCAGCAATGGTACAAGATGGAAACTTAATTGCGAAGCTTTTCTCAAACTCCCGCACATGGTATTTTATATACCGATCCATCGTTGTAACTTGCATAAGTTTGTTAGGATCAACTTTTCCTAATCTTTCAATGTAGATAGGTCTTCCTTCCTTATCCACACCATGATAACCATGGGGATAATACTTCAAAACTTCATTCAACTCTTTGAATTCAAAATCCTGATGAAAATATCAAAATAATGAACATGTTAGATTAAAATCTAAGTTGTGATATGCCAAATGCCAAAAAAGCATAGATTAACTCAAAGCCAGGGATCCCAAAACAATGTGGAAAGCCAACCCAGTAAACTCAGATTGTCAGATGTAATTACCTCCATAATAGTGTCAGCACCGAAATCCTTCCTCCATTGAATCATCTCGGCCCACATATGCTTTGACTTTTCAATATCGAACTTCCTTGCTTTCAAGAACCTACAAATAATCATTAAGAAGCGTTACAAACCAACCAAAAAACATTTTTAAAAACAGGGGCAGCAATAATCCAGGTTTCAGACCATTCTGAGTCTGGAAATGGGAAAATATTTACTCTGTCGGACCCGGATCTGAACAAGAACACAACTCTGCAATTGACCCATCTTAAATTTGGACAACCTGATCTGTTTATGTAAAAAAACATTTACTAGCTAATTCATATTATAGTTGTAAAATAAAATTATATATATTTTTTACTTGAGACTGGACAGAATGGATTGACTTGTCCAATCTGGTCAATCCAAGAGTGGTTTCCAATTTGAACAACTCAGCTGTCTGAACTCTGAAGTTAAGATTTCATACAATAAATCTTTGTCCAAATCCAATTAAATTTCAAGCTAAGAAGCATGGACACAGGATACGGATACAATGTGACATGAACATGCGGACACGACATTTCTCAAAAAAGGACACGAATGCGTTAGAAAACATTGTGTATATATATATATATATATATTTTTATATGACCATATAATAAAAATTTAATATTGTTTCAATCAAATTTGGTCTAAAAACACACAGATCACAACAATATTATATCAACAAAAAAAATTCAAGAAATTCTTCATTTAATGATTTTTTTTATCGGTAAATTCTTTATTTAATCATCAATACTCATGACCCAAGTTCCAAAATAAATTTACTAACTACTACATGGAACATTATATGTATGTATGTATGTAAAACCAAAGAAGAGGATAAAAAGAGGAAAAATTCCAAAACAAAAAACGTGTACGAAATTCAAAAAAAAAAAAGTAAAAAAAAATTGACATTTCCATTTGTAACAAGAAACCAAACACAACAATCTCATTTGCAGGTGGAACATATCCCCAATATTATATATATACAAACCACCACACCAAAGAAAAAAGAAAGCTGTGGAAGAAACCTAAGAAACTCAAACTTTATAGCAAAAAGAGAGTTGTAGAGAGAGCAGTGCAAGAAAAATATGCAACAGAGAGACAGAGAGAGAGAGAGAGAGAGTTTTGAATGAAGTACCTAACGTTTTCTTTTTCACACCAAAAGAATCCACCACTAGATAACACCAAATCTGAAGTTATTTACGAAAATATTAAAATTAATACATGACATAAGTCACATATTATGTTTATACAACATTGATGCATTTTTTTTAATCAGATCGTGTTACCCATGATCCAAGGTGAAATCAGTTAATAAATGGATCAACTGGATGCAGAGCATAATCAAGATAGCAGCTCGGGCACTAACTACCAGAACCCAGTCATTGGATTGGATTCGAAACCAAAAGTCTGATCTATTGTCAGAGCTGCTCTTAATGTCCTGTTTTGCATTTGTTGGCAAATTATTCTTATTACTACATCTCGGAACATGTCTTGTACCCACATGGAACAGATTCCAGTCTAAGAACCATGAACTCAACCAACACAAATGAGGCCTGAGGGACCTTAAATAGGAGAGTTAGTACATTTTCTTTTTCAAACCCAAAGAATGCACCACTAAATAACACCAAATCTGAAGTTATTTACGAAAATACTAAAATTAATACATGACATAAGTCAGATATTATATTTATACCATAGTTATCAGAACCAAACCAGATAATGAAGCGGTGAAGAGGTCGGTTCACGATTCATTGGTTCAACTGGTGGTTTAACTGGTTCAACTGGATTATAATTAATATATTTAAAAATATATTATATTAGACGGTTATTGTTTTAATTGAATATATAATAAATTTGTTATAAAAGTTACCGTTGAAAAGCTTTGATCAAGTGGTTAAGGAGTTTGTCCTTCACACAAAGTATAGTGGTTCAAATCTTTGTGGCTTAATTTTTGTATATAGGAAACATTTTATACCACACCACATTGCACGGCTTTCAAGACGATACAATAAAGGCAGTAAAGATGCTGCTTCACGTGGGGAGCAAAGACTTGTGCGACTTATGCAATAAACATGTTTCCCGGTTCATTCGGATTCCGTGCGATTTAGGCAGAAACCAGCTGGTTTAGGCTGGTTCACATTGGTTCAATCCGGTTTTATAACAGAAATGGTCCAAATAAAATACCAAACCAGTTGCACATCCAGTTTGTGGTTCAACTGGTTGAACCGGCCGGTCCGGTCCGATTCTAATAACTATGATTTATACTACATTGATGAATTTTTTTAATCAGATCATGTTACCCATGATCCAAGGTCAAATCAGTTAATAAATGGATCAATTGGATGTGAAACATAATCAAGAGCAGCTCAGGCACTTACTACCATAACCCCGTCATTGGATTGGATTCGAAACCAAAGTCTGATCCATTGTCAGATCTACTCTTAATGCCCTGTTTTGCATTTGTTGGTAAATTGTTCTTATTACTACATCTCGGAACATGTCTTGTACCAACATGGAGCAGATTCCCGTCTCAGAACCATGAACTCAACCAACACAAATGAGGCCTGACGGACCTTAAATAGGAGAGTTGGTACATGAGCGGGCATGAAGCCAGCAAGCTGCAGGCCCGTAACAAATTGCCAAGCCCATTGAGACCGTCACTAAAAGGCTTTTGCAGGACCAACAATTGAAGGCATCTCCCTCTCCATAAGATGGCTAAAGCAGCATGCGCCCTACTGTATAGGCAAGGGATTCACAGGGATGGCAATGCAACCCGATTTGCCTTGTCTCTATTTTGGCCTACCCCACTCTTACTGGTACAGATTTAGGAAATTCACATCCAATGTAGGGGCACATTTAGGATTTAGGGAAACCCACCCTGCCCCAATTAGTATCTATTTACAATAAAACCCTTGGTTAGTTACAAAAAATTCTCACTTGCAATTAATTGGATAAGAAATTGTTGACATTTGACTTTTAACCATTAATCAATTGATTGGAAATTTCAATATTAATTTTGTTACCAAGCAGACCACTAAACACTTTTTGTCTTGATAGGACGGAGGTTTGTAACGATTTTCCATTCAAGTTCTAACATGGGAGAACATTACAAAATCCGTTGTCATAGTGGAGGTGACAACATCTTATTACTAGTTTTTTACCTACTTTCGAAGAAGTGATCTCCCATCCCACATCAAAACAATAACTCAAGTTGAGGGAACTTAGCTTCTAGAAAGGAAAGTGACTCATACAGTTCAAGTAATGCCCTGTGTAGGAAAGAGGTCATGAGTTGATATAATATATTGGAAATTATTAAATGTTTTAGTGATGTGGTCATTTTTATGTGTAAACCAAATATTGTACAAACATCAACAATCAGTCGGGTAAACCTGCCCCACATCCCAACTAAATATCTGTTTTTCCCCTTCCCCACTCCTCATGGTTCCGGATGGGTTTGGGAAGGGTATCTGCCTCGTGAAGTGAGGGCAAGAAAAGGGTGCCCCCGCCCCAAAACCATCTCATTATCATTTCTAGGTATTCATATCCACCACAATTCACTAATACTGTAATAGCCAAATCCTTTAACCCATCCCAAATCCGAAAATACTATATTGAAGATCACCACCAAAAAGAATCAAGCTCCCTTGGACCTTCTCAATTCTCTGGTCATCCTAAATAGGAACCAAGTGTTATTGGGCCTTGATAGCATCAGGTTGGCTAGGAGGAATGCCAGAAATCCCCATCACTAAGGTTACCTACAACACTCAGATATGTTCATGTGTTGTCACTCTGTTGAAAACAAATGAAATTCAAATGTTGGAAATAATATATTTCATAGACACATTGTTCAACCCAGGGTATATTATAAGAGAATTTAGATGCTTAACCATTACAACCATGTCCCCTTGTCCTAAGATTTACAAATTAGATGAATCCGACATCCAAATACATTGCACCTGACTCGTGACCTAGTTCATGTATGATGTAACATAAGCGCCAGTGTCTGTGTAGTATGGTAGAGTGGGGCTATGAAACTAAGAGAGGGCAAGATACACAATGTCCTAGTATTCAAGGAAAAAAAAAGTGTTTCTGAAGAGAGAATATACAAAGTGTAAATTGTTTCTGAGTCAGTTACATTTTCTACCCTCCTTGAGGGATTACGAAAGTTTGTAGGGTTATGGGGAAGCTTTTTCACGTTCTTTTTATTGTTATTTTTTTGTGTTTGTGGTCCTTGTAGAGCTTGTCTTAGGAGGATTCCTCATCCTCCTCCCCTTCTTTAGAGATTCCTTCTTCACATCTATAATATATCTTAGTGTTGATAGGGCAGGGGAGGGAGGGGCTGCTAATGGTTCTTATTTCTTAGGTTAGAGAGAAAGAAAACATTTACAGGGAATAAGCTGTGGAGTATTAGATGACATTGCAACCAAACTCTGCCATTTATGGGGTCATCTTTAACTACTATTTATAAGGATATAAAATATAACCATGTAGATTGTAGAGTAGTGAAAAATTATACAACCAAGCTCTGTCATATTACTACAAAAATAGAATACATATAGAGAAACCTATAAAGGACTACTAGTTTAGATATCTTAGTATGATACACCAGGTAGGTGGTTTGTGAATTTTCTGCTGCATATTTCCAAACTATACAACATGTCTTGCCCAATCAATCAAGAGCATGCCTATGAAGTTGACAGAATAATTGTTTCAGTTACCTCGATTGCTTAATGAAAAGAGAATGCCGCCAACAGAAGTGACAATTCAAGGACACGTTTCATCAACAACATCCACCAACAGTCATGTGCATATAAGTAAAAGGATGAAAGAATATAATACCTTAACATCATGTGATAGTCATCATGTTTTTCAGGTAGCAATTCATCCAAAATCAATGCTTGTCGAAATGCATCAACAGCCTGTAGCTCCTCAGCATCCCGAACATCCTCAATTGAGACAGAGCTAACTCGAACATCACTCTTTTTTCTACTGCTCTTTTTCTTCAGAGAATGTTTGAACTTGGTAGATGCATTTATTGCTTTCTTTTTCAGTGAGCCAATTCTTGTCCTCCTCTCATCCTCTGAGTTCTCAAAATCAGATTTTCTTTCTCTTCTCTCATCATTACCAGAGGACCCCTCGAAGCCTGGCACATAGCAAAAATTAGCATACAAAAACTAACTATAGATGGGTGATGCGAAACTTCAATGAAGTAAAGAAACACTAAATACGACATTGTTCCCCCATATAATTAACTACTTTTAAGAGTAGTAAACTTGAAAAAAAACTAGATGATTCAAAGTTATGAATATCTTCTTAAGGGATGGTTTTCTTGAGTGGTTTTAGATGAAAAAGAGAATGGTGTTGCAGAATGTCAAAAAATATCAATCAGCTTGAGCCTCCCGATGAATGCTGCTGATTTATGTGTCCTGTCTAACTTCAACAGTCACAGAGGAATTTCCATCTCTGACTATGCCAAATCAATTAAGTAGAATTTATTTCCGACCAAACCTTAGAATGTGATAAATAAAAAAAAGGATATATCATATAAGCACTGCATACTAAAAATTATGGAGGCAAGAAACAGATCCTTGGAATAGAAACTGAACATTTTTATCCGGTCTCTTCAGCCAGCATCAGGAAAACAGATTTCTTTACAGTGTTAACAAAAATTATTTTATCAGGGGAGAAATTTCACCAGAAAATAATTTTGATCAAAACAAAGAGCACCTCATTGAAATTCCAATATTTTCAACTTAATACAGCCAATTGGGTATGACAATCATTTCAACCCACACTCCAAGATTCAAGAACATTAACTAATGTTCAAGCTGTCACTATTCCTATATGCATATGCATATTAGATAGATAAGTAATATATATAAACCCTAAATTTAGCAAATTAAACACAATCAGACACGATAGACTACAAGTACAAGGCCTCAAGAAGAACATCATAAGAAAAAGATCAAATCAAAAGAGAGAAGAACTCACAAGGCCTCGCGAATCGATCCAGTGGTCCCGACATCTCTCTCAACTATCACCAAGTCGAGACGAGTCTCAAAGCTTGACGATCAATCAAGCAACACTGTACAAAACTTGTGCTCTACAAAACGCACATTCCGATCAGAAACCCTAGCAAAATAAAGATTAAATCGAAATTCAATTGGATCTGTTGAAAAGCTTACCTCGAATCTATCGTCACGAATCACGAGATTGATTCAACGGCAACAGATGCGTCAACCGATATCAATTCAATTCAATCAGTGCGCTGTAACAGATTACTAATACACGGATTGTATTGGAATGTAGAAACCGATTACGGAAAATAAATTATATAAATATATATGTATCTATATATATCTCCTGATTTGGCGACGGCGGACAGAGAGAGGAGAGACAGAAAGGAGCTGATTCTATTTGGGGTTTGGGTTGGAGAGGTGGCCCAGATGGGGCCGTGTGTCAATAGAAATGTAATCGCCACGTGGCACGTAGAGCGATATGCGGGCTTGAAAGGAGGAATCTGCTGCGGTGGGCTGAAGGTTTGTAATTGAGCGATGATTTGGCCACTGGCGGTTGGAATGCGAGTTATGACTAATGATTGATCACGTGCTACTTTTGAAAAGTGCGATAAAATTCTCTTTTTGGTTTTACTAATTTATTGATGGGAGATTGACCATTTATCATGGGAATGATTATTGGCGCTCCTAAAACAACCTCATCCACTCTAAAATATTAATAAAGTTTTGAGTGTAAGAGATTTATTTTGTACTTTATAGAGTGTCAATAGGCTTCCTCTTTATTAATTACTATTTTTATTTTAATTTCCATGCTAAAAAATTCTTTACAAATATATAATATTTTATAAAATCAAAACTAAATTACACCTTTTTATATATATATATATATATATATATATATTAGCTTCTGACAATTACATATATATTTTCTATAATTTTTAAAATTACACTATCTATTGTTACTTTGAATTTTAGTTAAAAATTCTCTCGTTATTCATTATCAATTAAAAATAAAGACAAGATTTGATAGTGTAAGTAAAAAAAAAATTAAATACTTAAATTACTCTAAGAACTAATAGAATAACTATATTACTTGACAAATTTAATCTCGAACATAGGTTGATAAAAAGTGATTAAAAAATAAATAATAATAATAATAATACTTAGAAAAAAATACTACAAATTCAGACATGAATCAGTTTGAATCGAGTTTAATAAATTAATGAATTTTAAAATATATTCAATCTTAACTTATTTATCTTTACAAGTCGAGTTCGAATGAGTTTTTAACCGAATCGAGTTCAAGTAAAGTAACTTGACTCATTTGATTGCCCTAGCTAGCCCCAACTTAAGCAAGAAGAGTGATGTATGGGGAAATGAAAAATTTTTGTATGAACCCAGTCCAGTTATCACAATAATGAACCAAATCAATCATAATTTATTAATTAGATAAAAACTATTTTTTTCCTTAAATTCAGACAACTTGTCTAAATGTTTTAGTATGATTGGCTGGCCATGATTATACAAAAATTTCTTAAGACAAGTTGATAGTGGTGCAAAAGCAACACTTACTATTTTTTGTGTTAGTCTTAGGAAGTATATCATCAAAAGCATCCAAATCAAATCCCCTGGATACTTGAGCAAGAGCCCAGTTCCAATAGCAACTGCTCAGACAGCGAGGCCTGTCGTGGTCATTTGGGCTTGTTGATTGGGCTCTTGACCCAAATTGAACAGGGTGGGTTTTCGAAGATGAGCAAGCCCAGCAACTGCCTGGGAGGCCTTCATTCTTTAATGTCAGCAACTGAATGGGCTTGAGAAGATGAGCAAGCTGGTCTTTCTTGCCAATTCATTCAGCCTACGTTTGGTACGCTGGAATAGAATAGGATAAGAATACAATAGCATCAAGAATGGAATTGAGTAGGAATAGAATGAGAATAATTATTTTTTCTTTTGTTCGGCTAATACCTAGTAATGGAATGATAATTTTATTCCTGTGTTTGGTTTGAACCATCAAATTGTTAGAATGGAATGGAAATAATTAATTTCATTTTTTTGTTTGGATGCCCAGTAATGAAAAAAAATGTTCAATTTATATTTTTTTTATTGTCAAAAAAAAAAAATCAACCTACATTTGTTTTATTGGCAAAAAAAAAAAAAAAACTTATATAGTCATCCTGCTTTTACGTACAAGTTAACTTCTTATAATTAATATTTAATAAATTAATAAATTTTTAAGAAATATAATTAGTTTTATGATAAATAATTAATAATTATATTACTTAATAATTAATATTTTTTAAAAATATATCTTTTATAATATTAATTATTAAAAAATTAAAATAATTATACATATATTTATATATATCCTATTTATAATATTTTCGGTAAATATATTTGTAATTTTATTTAAATTAGAGTTAAATATATTGTAATTCATCTATATGTATAAAATATTTTTTTATTAATAAAAGTATAAGAAAATTTATAATTATTAATTCTAATAAATAATAGAATTTTCATCTACCAAGTTTATTAATTATAAGAAAGTTGGCTGTACTTGTAGCTGTAGGCTGTAGAGATGGATGGTCATTCTGTTAGGAAATGAATAGGCATTCCTTAAAGTTTTGTCAAGGAATGCTTATTATTGTGCTAAGTGGAATAGTCATTCCGAACGGAATGGGCATTCCATCATGTTTAAGTATATCAAACAAGAGAATGGAATGAGGCCAGGAATGCTCATTCCATTCCTACCTTTCATTCCTGCGTACCAAACGGGCCCTCAGTTCTCTTCCCATCCATCATTAAGCAGAACCAATACTAAATAATAAGGCCATGTTTGGACAATCAAATAAAAAGAAGAGAATTAACAAAATACAAAAATATGAAAATGAATTAAACACGTTGAATTCATTGTGTTACTTGATTACTTGACCAACAATAAAGCATTTTTTATTTTTGAAATTAAAATATTATTAATTAAACTGTATAATAATGACTAAATATATCATATTTATAAAATTAAAATAATACCAATTCAAGTAAGAAATTACTAAATTAAAAAATTATTAATTTGATTAAGAAGTATTCATTTCTATTTATTTAAAATAAAAATTATTAATATTAGGTCGAATAAAATTAAAAAATTAAAATATTTTAAAATGATCAAAAAGTCACGTCATAAAATTATCAAAAGCCACTCTCTTATCCCGTGATCCAAACGGGCCTTATTGATTGTCTTTTGGCTTATTAGGCTGCTATTTATCGAGTACTGGTCCGGTCTTCTGCAAACTCATTATTGCTGATGTCTACTTTGGAAGTTTATGAGAAAGTCAAAGCTTGGGCCTAACCCTTTCCATGTCTTCATTGTCACAATTTAATTGAGGTGAAGCTGACATCAACACATTTATTCAAAAAAAAAAAAAAACCTTTCAAGTATCCCTTAAAAACTGTTTTTATTAAAAAAATTTAAGAGCTTTTAATAAGTTAAAAAAAATAACCTTTTAAAATTTTACTTTTTGACTTAAAAATAAAAGATAAAAATCAAAAGAATATTTGAAAATCATTTTCTAAAAATAAATTCAATCAAATACTATTTCCAAATTCTCACTTATTGAAGCAAAAAAAGTTAAAAAATACATGTTATCAAATAAAAAAATACTAAATCTAATAAATTTTTTCCTTATTTTTTTTTCTCAAACACAAAAATCGTGAGATTTATTATAATATATATATATATATATATATATAGGTCCTATCATCATATATATGAAAAAAAAAATAGAATAAAAAAATTTATTATATTTAGCATTACTTTATCGAGCAATTCCTTAAATTTTACAGATGTAAAGTCTTTTAATATAGGGTTGTTCTTATTTTACACTATGATTTTAATAAAGAAATTAAAAATTATCCCATTTTAATAGTCATAGTCAAGAAGGCTGCTTCTGCCTCACATATGTTTTTCAGTAGCTTTAATCACCATTTTTGATATAAAAAAAAAGTAGGTCGTGTAATACAACCAATATGCCAAGCCAACTGTTTTGTCTTTGTAATTTGCATAGTAATTGGATCCGGCTGCAAAAAACACAAAATTGAACTAATGAATCATTGAGTCAATTAGCGGTCAATTGGTCAGATTGATTATATAATTAAAATATTAATATATATATATATATATATATTTGAAAAAAACGATATGAATTTATTAATGAGAGACAAAACTCAAAGAATTACAACCGAACAAAGGGGAATAATTCAAGAAAAATGCAAAACTCCCTTAAAGAAATTCCCAAGTCTAGAGAAGGAAAGAATAACCACTATTAGAAGCACCTACTAACTCCAAGAATAATTCCTCGTATCAGAATAAGTTGTGAAATGCAAAAATTAAAAAGACATGTCTTGACCCACGATAAAATAAAACTATTATCAAATAAACAAGAATCTCAAAACATCCAAAGCAATCAAGAATGAGAAGAAATATTTAAAAATTTATTTTAGAGTAAATCATAATAAACAAATAATAAAATATAAATATAATATGTTATTGTATTATCATATCTAATAAATTAATAATGAAAAAAAGTTATAATATTATAGAAATTCTTACATTATTATTTCTTATTTCAATTACTTAATTTACAATTGAGGCTTCAAAATCTATTAGCAAAACTCAAGTTAAATATTACATATGTAGTATAATAAAAAGTGAAAATACCTAATAAATATATTAAATATATTTTCAAGACAATATAATATCATTTATGAGAACAAATTATTCAAAAACTTGATTATTCAATCATTTTGTATAATTGTTTACAATTCATCCGGGTTCATATTAATTTATCCGGTTTACTGGGTCAATTACAAAATAGGTCGAATTAATCAAATTTTTATCGGTTCATATTTTCAAGTGGGTTAATTATAAAATCGAAGTAGCCTGTGCTTGGATAATGATTTAAATATAATTTTTAAATTCTTTTTTTTTTAAATTTTGTAATTAATTTTTTAAAAATTATAAAAATATATTTGAATATGATAATCTAAATTATAAAAAATTTAAAAAACTAAAATTAATAACTTCTCAAACTCGTATCTCGTCTTTTAAAATTTAAAATTTTTGTTTAGTAAACCTAATTAAACAAAAAATTTTGTTTAGAAACCTAATTAAACAAATCCTAAGAAGTAATCTGTGACCCTTGGTTTCCTTCGCAACGACGGCAAGTTGCCGATTGAGACTAAACAAAAAAAACCACATGTACAATGTACCTAACAACATGTGTGAGTGTGTGAGAAGAGAGAGAGGAGACATATTGAGAACAAACGGAAATTTTGTGCCAATAAAAATCATGGTCATATTGAGACGGCCGCTTCACCAATGACCTTTATGTTCTAGAAAAAAAATGCCTTTCGGCTTTGCCTAGTAAAGTTGGGCCAATACTTTGTCCAAAACAAAATTAAATAATAAAAAATTGAGAAACATATGCTGCACATAAAACACATTATGTCCTAAGCCTATTTATTTGGTAGCATTTTGAGCGCCAACAGTCTTGTTGTAGGGCTAAGTCTCGACTCTCTATGGTGCCAAAATCATAAATACCATCAACTCCCTTTTGGAGATTGTGTGGATTTGACCCTATGGGTTACATGTGTTTCTTTCATGTAATAAAAAAACATTAACAATAGCCCCTCCTCCACTCAATTTATGTTTTCTTATTACTTTAAAAAATTATATTTTAATAAGTGATTTATACAATAATTCAATAGGGCACTTGCCAAGAAGTGATCAGGGTAACTCAACTGGGCTAGCTTAATTGGTTATTCACGTTTTCGTTCAAAGAAAAAGTCATGAGTTTGAATTTCACTTCTCTTATTAAAGAATATATGAGCATTTATTTTTACGTAGTCATAGGTAAGATGATTCTTTATTCAGTATTCATATTTGAGATGTTTCTGCTACTGTTAAATTATATAGTCTTCTGTTAAATTAGAAATGTGAGTATTTATTTTTGTCTAGTCATAAATTGGACTGTATTGTCAGTTTAGTACCTATATTTAAGATGACTCTTATTATTGTTAGGTTTTGTAATCTTTTATTACTTTATAATATTATAATTGTATTGTTCAATTGATTGTAATATGTAAAAAATAAAAAAATAAAAGAGTCAGCATTAGGCTATAAAAATATTTGTTATCACGTAAGAATGTTGTAGTTGTTTGATTAAGATATAGTTAACTTATTTTTAAAGAGTATGCAAAAAAAAGGAGAGTGCTTCCCTAAGCCTATGACATAGTATTAGTTATTGTTTGGGATAATGTTATATAAATAAAATAAATATTATAATCAAATAGTATTCATATGATCACAAATACTAGTATTTCAAAGCATGCTTATTCCAAAAAGAAAGTCAAGTAAGGGTAATATTGGTACATTTCTGTTGGTATACTTTAACACATTTAATTTTTTTTTTTTTTTGGTATAAATGGTTGAGTAATCTTATATTATTATTAAAAAATAAATATAAAATCATCATGTCATTTGATTTTTTTAAAGTGAATGTAATATTAATTTTAAATAAAAAAATATTATTATAAACTTGATTTTATATCAAACATAATATTTTAATTATTAAATAATTTAAGAATTAATTAATTAATTCACTTTATTTTAAAATTTTAAAATATAAAATAATTAAAATATTTATCAGTTCGAGGATCCGGTAACATGGGCCAAATACAATGCAAAGCATGGCTGCAAGTTCAATTGACAAATAAGTACTCCAAATGTCAATCACCATGGTCTAAAGTGGAGGGCCACTTTGGACAATTTCTTAGGACCCTATACTAAATTGACCCTCCAAAGCAATTGAACAGAACCAACCCCACCTCACCTCAAGATTTTTCTGAGTTCTCGAGTTGACTCAGTCTCGGTACACCTTATTTTGGACACTACCTTGGAAAAAGTGACTTCCCTAACGTAACATCGTACCACAAAATCACAAAAGTAGTTTTATTCAGTACGCCGACGTTTCACTCAATTAACTACCAATACGACACCGTGTCTCTTCCTCAATTCAACATTTTTACCGTCTGATTCTGTTATGTGAATCTATCTCGTTTTTGCTTCCCAGCTGGATCTGGACGGTTGTGGAGGTCTCTGGCACCCACCCCCACCCCACATGTCCCATCATCTTTTTCCCAACAACTCTCTCAGACTAGATTCCAAAATCCTTTTTCTCACTTTAATTTTTATTTTTCTATTTTTCTCTAATTTGTTTTTTCTTTTTTATTTTTCAACTTTTTTTTTAAATCCTCATTTTTTGTTCTATAAATCCGCCCCTCTAATTTGCTGACAAGTCCCCCCTCTCTCTTCTGTCTCTCTCACTCTCTCAACAATCTTTGGCAATATTCCGCTGCTTCTACTTTTCAGTTTCTGATGCCCTTAGCTTAGAATTCAAGGCTATATATGCTTGTTTATCTCTTTCAGTTGCCTCTGTAACTCTGATTTGAGTCTTCTGGATCCAAAATCAAATACCCATTTGCTCTTTCTGGTTGGTTCAAATCACTGCCAAAGATTGGTTTTTGGGTTCAACACCAATAACCCATTTGAAGATTCTCTTGATATCATCAATTTTCCTGCAAAAAACTCCAGTTTTTCTCCTCTGGGTCTAAATTTGGGGTTCTTGAAACTGTTTCAAAAACCCCTTTTCTATTTTCTTTGCAAAGAAGCTGTTTTCTCAAGTCAATCTTAATGCTTAATATCTTATTCTTGATGTTTGAAATTCATGTCTCAAATTCTGAGTGAACTCTTCCTCTCTGGGTTTATGATCAATTCCACATATAGGCGCAGGACCCATTTAGTTCAATCCTTCTCAGTTGTCTTCCTCTACTGGTTCTATTACATTTCATGATTTTGCGTTCATTCCCAGAATAATTAGTTATATATCTATATCTATATTTGCTATATATCTGCATATTACTAAAGCTTATTACTATCTGGTCCTGCTGATTATCTATTCTCTCTCTTAATCTAGTTTTTTCGTTGAATAACTGTGCTATTTTGTGAGATTTCCATGGCTTCCTCTAGTGGAACATCTTCAGGGTCGTCTTTGATGCAGAACTCAGGTTGTGAAGAAGATCTACAGCAACTGATGGCTCAGAGAAAGAGGAAGAGAATGATATCGAATCGCGAATCGGCGAGACGATCAAGGATGAGGAAACAGAAGCACTTGGATGATCTGATGGCCCAAGCCGCTCAGCTTGGGAAAGAGAACCATCAGATCCTCACCAGCATCAACATCACCACCCAACACTACTTGAACATTGAGCGTGAGAATTCAATCCTGAGAGCTCAAGTTGCAGAGCTTAGCAACAGATTGCAGTCTCTGAATGAGATCATCAATCTGGTGAATGCTCCCAATTATGGAGGTTTTGGAACAGAGGAGCCTTACTCTGTTACTGAAACTCCTGCTGGGTTGATGAACAACAATCCATGGAATTATCAGTATCTGAACCAACCCATCACGGCTTCTGCAGATTTGTTTCAGTACTGATCTCCAGGCACTTCTTGGTTAGAGAGAGAGAGAGAGAGAGAGAGAGAGAGAGTTTGTGTGTGTAGTATCTAAGATAAAGAATATGGGTATTGGATTCTTGTAAATGGGGTTATTGAGTGTGGATTTTCAAGAGCTTTCACATGTAATTGGTCTCTCTATCTAGTTATATGATAATAATATTAATGGCTCCAATTCTCTTCTCAAGTTGGTCATCTTTGATCTTATGGTATAGTCTTTACTCACTTGGATTGAAATCACAAGAAATATGAGTTAAATTAAATACTAGTTCCTGTTCATGTTCATGTTTAGAAAATCAAATGTACTGAATTGACCTTTTTTATACTTCTGTTTGAGTTTTTTTTTTTCCGAATAAATTCATTTTAAATGGTGTTAGAGTTTTAATTAAATTATTTCATATGACTAATTTATCGTCATTATCTTTGTATGCTAACGCAGATTTTTTTTTTAAGCCAGGATTTTGTTATTATTAAACATAGATTGAATCAAGTAGTGAATTATTAAAATTTAGTTAAAAAAATAAATGAATATTAAATTGTGTTAAATTTCAACTTATTAAAAGCAAACTATTTCAACCAAAAAAAAAACAGAGGACGAACTAGTTTTTAATTGAAGTAATCAAGAGTCGAGTTTATATAATTTAATTTTTTTTATATATAAAATTAGACTATTTATTAATTTATTAAGTTAAGATTAAGTTAAATTTAATAAATTTACGAGTCTTATAATATGTTTAAACTTAACTTGTTTTATTTCAGGGAGTTAATCTCGAGCAATTTCTAATTGAGTTGATCAGGAGTCAAACTCTAATAATTTAACTTCTTTTACGGTCTTAGATTAGTTTAATTATTTTAAAAAATAAACAATAAATTCATGTTTTTCATTCCCTTCAATTTATTATTAAACCTCTCTTTAGAATACGTCATATTGCAAAAGTAAAGGGCTCGTTTGGTTACGTTTTTAAAAACAGATTTTTAATTCAAAACGTGAGATATACGTTTAACAAGTTATTCATTTTAATTTTTTTTAATTTTTTAAAATTTAGATGATCATATCTAAATATATTTTTATGTTTTTAAAAAAATTAATTATAAAATTTTTAAAAATATTTTTTAAAAAATTATATTGTATCACTGTCCACAGCCAAAAGCTTTCATTACCAGTAAAGTATGGTTTCACCTCTCCTTTGATATTTATAGTTGGACAAGTTCAAATGGAATTCTTTTAAGGGTTAGGCAATGACGTTGTCTGTGAGCTGTTCTTGTTTGATCCTCCGCATGTAAGAAAAAACAAAACAGGATTCTTTATCTGTTGGTTAATGTGTGTTACGTAATTTTCCACAATCGCCTTCATCTGCACTGGATTTTACCATGGGAGAATGAGTAAATGTTATTTTTCATGGTTGTCCTTTACCTATAAAAAAAAGTTATTTCCATAACTTTTGAGGCATGAGATATCCTCATGTGATCCTCAATTATTATGTCATTTGCAAATATCAAACTTTCTATTGCGATTAGTTCGTATATTATATGTGTATGTATTATATATTTGTATAAATTGCATATATTAATTATATCATAAATTTTTATTTCAAATAATATGATAGTGATATGTCAGTATATTATTATTATACATTAAGTATATAATTTAATACATTATTAATATTACACTATTACATCATTTGATATGTAAAATTTTAAAATACACATTTAAATATTATAGAATTTTTCATGAAAAAAACAGATCCATGATTTCATGAAGGTGTTTCTTCTTGATGGGAATGTTTATTTAATGGTGAAAAGTATAGAATAAGTCCCACGTGCAGGGAACAGTGTTATCAGTAGAAGTGCTAACACATGATGCCTCTCAAGAACTTATAATTATATATTAATTTCACTTCATTATGCTGAAATTCATTGTTTATGGGACAGCACCAACGTGCCTACATGTTCTAGGAAAATGAAATCTCTGCATTTTGTGTTTTAAGGGATAGTTTAACGGTAGGAAGAGCAGAGATAAGTATTTTATAAGTATAATTTTTTAATTTGACTTTTTTTATGAATAAAATTTTCTTTTAGAGTTACCTACAGTAAAATACAGGTTTGTTTAAGAAGATTTGTGAAGGCCGAGTAGTTTACACCCATAAAATTGAAACAATATTTGATGGAATGCTTGATGCATGTATGCACGTAGAGAAAAATGAAATCATTGTAATTCTCATTTCATGAATTAATGCATCTCTTCACCATAAATGGTACGAGGAGTAGATCTCAAATCTAATGGAATTGTTTCATTTGTTACTAGGCTCATATAGGTAAGGATTTATATACAAGGAAATATTCCACCCTTTTAACCAATGTGAGACTCAAATTTTTTGAAATTCCTAAAATCATATCTGATGTGACTAAAATCGGCTATGCCACGGGATAGTGCCATGCGTTTGTATGATTGACAGGTAACTTACATGTTGGAGAGTGTGACGAGTATAACTTACATGCGTTTGGTCATACTCGTCACACTCCCAGCAAAGAACTCTAATTATACTAACGAGAATGAACTAGTCGAACCCCCTCAATAGGGGTCCGATACTACTAAGTCGGGTCAAAATAATTCGTAACCCGGGTCGATTACTAAACTGAAGACTAGGTATATTACGTGTAACGTCTTCTTACTTTTAAGAAAAGAATAATTAACACTCAATGCATTACTTCTAGAGAAGATTGGTCGATTGGTCAACAGACCTTTCTTAACTCCACAAAACTCTCGACCATCCAGTAGGAAGTTAACCCTATTCAAAAGTACTTTGAAACAATCACTCTTACTTACCTGCATCTCTAGCTCATTCCCTGTAGCCAATAGATTGACTTGATCATTAGAGACTCTTTGGTCAGGATCACATCGGTGTCCAGAAATTCTCACATAATATGATTTACAGGCCAAACCAACTCATCTTAACCGTTGATCAAATTCCTAAATCAACAATATATAAATAGACAAAGGCCAAAATCAGCCCAAACCAAGCAAAAAGAAAGTGCACTCTCCAAACACTTTTAATGTCAAGAAAGTGCCAAAGGGACATAGTTAATGGTGGTGCAACTTGATATCATTTAGAGATAGTACATGATTTGATATTCTTTAGATTTCAATAACTTTTGCACCTCTATCTCAAGTAAAGAAAACAAACACCACTCAAAATAATTTAATTTAAAGTTCTTTGTGAAACACAAATCAACCCACTTTTTCTTTGATGCCTCATTTTCTTCTTTAATAAAAAAAAAAAAAACAACAATTGCAAGCAGACTTTTGGTCACAATAGTTTCTTAAGCACTTGACTAACTAAACTTATTACTTTACATAACCTTTATTTTTATTTTTAGAGTCTATGCTAGCTAGTCAATGATCACAAAACACAAGCAAAGTATATATAGCCACCATCTTAAATCACCAAAATGTCCACAAGAATTTTTTTTTGTCTTTCTTGAAAATATAAAAAATTGAAAATATTAAGAAAAAGTGTGCAGTAGGATGTTTTGAAAATTCAAATTTATTAGAAATTGTTAGACTTGTGTCAGTCCGACTTGAAAGTATCGTCTGCTTTGGTTTATTATCCAAGCCGAAGCTTCTAACCCAATGATAATATTCATGGATTTGTTCTTATGGTTCTCCCTAAGCCCAAAAACACCCATGTAGTTAGAGTTGTCATGCGTTTTCTATATAAATATATCATGTACTTTTATAAGTCTCAAAGTTTGAAAATACAAACACAAAAAATAAAATAAAATGAAACAATAAAAAAAAAAAAATGTATCCTGACAGATGCATTTGAACTTAAAGTTTGTGAGATAAAAAGTAAGGAAAAGAAAATACAAAGCAAATATGAGAGACAAACTGAAATATTCAAATACACACACACACACACACACACACATATATATATATATATATATATTGGTGAGATTGAAAAGTATATGTTATAAATACAAAATCCAAAAGGTAACAGTTCAAATTATGATTATGATGCCATCTGTTACAATGAAAGCATATGTTGATGATAGCTTACATTTTCCACTATTTTAAGGTTGAAGAATCAAAGCTTAATTCGAAGTTACGTTATATGTACCCCATGATAGCAATTAGCATATAGCTTAAAAGAAGCTATTATATTTAAGAATATAGCATCATACTCCATAAAATATTTCTATGGCTTTGAGATTTTTGAATTTTTTTAGCTTGAAGATAACTTAATTTTCTAAGGAGTTTTTTTAATAGATTAAACAAATAAAAATTAAGCTTTATAGATCTTTTGATCAAAAAATTAAGAAAAAAAGAACTTTATCTATAGATTCGATGCCTTTTTATAATTTATCTTATTTAGTAAATAAGATTTATTTAATATCAAAGTGAAAAAAGAGATGCAGCATGGATACATTAGAAGTTTCTATGAATAAAAATGAAAATCCAAAATATTAAAAAAGAAAAAGAAAAAGGTGATGCTTATCCTTTCGTATTTTTGAATATCTATGGATTATGATGAGAAAGATAAAAATCTTCCATCAGGTCATTTGTGCAAATATATATATATATATATATATATATATATATATATATTTGAAAACGAATGTGTGATATGGTAATGTGAAACTCTCATGAATCGACCATCATTTAAGGTTGAATCTGCTAATAATTAAATTTCCAAAACCTCCAAAATGCAAGAAACTGTTTTTGGCTTTGGTGGGTTGCTTTCAAAAAATTGACACCTACCTTATTCACCCGCATCTGTCTTATTATTACAAATTTTACCCCTTAGAAATCAGTAAAGGGGTTCTCAATAACTTCTAAAATTATAAAATGGCAAATATTTTACTATTTTATTTTCTAATTTTTTTTATGGAAATAAAATATATTACAACCAATCAATTCAATATTATAAAATTAATTAGCCACATAAGAACACACAATTTCAACTATACAAATCTACCATACATGTCTTACCGAGACAGAATTTGTAGCTTGTTATCCTCTTACCTAGCAGGCAAAGATTTACCTCCGTGGAAAGGATGATTCATTCTAGGAGCAGCATGATCCTTTCAAATATTAGACCTAAACAGATAAATCAATTCAATTTATGATTGGATGAAAATAATACCATTTTTTTATTAAGAAGAGTGAGACTTGAACTCATGACCTCTCTCTAATGAAAAGAATATGATAGCTAACTGGGCTACTATTTTCTTTACTTTTTTTTCGAGGGGGGTTGTCTAGATGCCTTCACCTTCACATTTTTTTAGGATAAATTATACTGATCTCTTTTGAAATTTCTGACAATTATACTAACGTTTCTCAAAATTTTTGAAATTACACTAACCTCCTCTATTTTAGTAGACAATATACAGATAGCCTCTCCAGTCAATTTTTTTTTTTAAATAACAAAACTATCCATTTTATCATTTATTTTTGTATTTTTTTAATTTGATGGACAAGCTTTTTCTAACTTTTTTTTAACGTTTTTTATTATTATTTCATATAAAAATAAATTTAAGGTAAATGATTTATTTTTATTTTATATAAAAATACATTTAAGGTTTGTATCAATATTTATTTAGTAAAAGAAAAAAAAAATTGGTCAAAATTTAAAAAATTAGGAAAAAAAAGCCATGAAAATGACAGTTTTATCATTTTGAAGAAAAAAATTAATTGGAGAGAGGTATTTATATATTGTTAGGTAAAGTATAAAAAATCAGTGTAATTTTAGAAACTTTAAAAAATATTAATGTAATTGTCAGAAACTTCAAGAAATGTTAGCGTAATTTACCATTTTTTTAACACTTAGTCAATTATTAAAATTGATGGTATTAATATTTCTACTAACATCATTTTCTTTTGCTATTGTAAGGAGTTCAATCCTGCTCTTTCTTAAATAATGTTCCTCAACCATTGTCCACCTAGAAAACTCCTACATTTCTTAGCCACACTCATCTCAATCTATTCTCTTAGTAAATTTAACAAATGACTTTTTGTTTTCCAAAAATGCCTCTTTTATTTTTAAAGTTCTCCTAATTTGGACCCACCTTTTTAATCTATATTCATAAAAACTCTCCTTTTTCTTCTCTCTTTTCATTTGACTCCCACTTTTTATTAGTTCATACTTCATTTTTTTAGTTTAATAGCACAATGTATCCGCGTGCAACGCAAGTGTGATTTAACTAATTGACAAGAAGCATATATATATATATATATATGTGTGTGTGTGTGTGTGTGCGTGTGTGCGTCTATATATATATATATATATATATGGCTTTGATGTGAGCAGCCACTCTCATCTTCTATCACTAGATGCTTGACAAGAGGCTACAATGGTTGTTTTATTAAAGAAAAGTGGTAAAGAAGTGGGTGAGTTTAGGTATATATGGTGGTGTACTCTTAAAAAAGCCAACATATATAAAGAGGAAAGAAAGATGATGAAATCTCACTTGTCATGCCCTTTTCACTTTGGACTTTGATTGCACATTAGAAAAAGTAAATAAAAGAAAGGATCTCATTTGTGAGAGCATGTGGCCAGCCATGCTTATTGAATGGTTCACATGAATTCAAGAAAAGGGTGGGTGATTAGTAGCTAGTATTAAATGGAATCTTGATTGGAATAAAGATACTCTCTATTAGCTCTAAGAATTTAATAACAAAAAGATAAAAAAAATAAAAAAAAATGAGGAAAGCTTAGATTGAAAGTGTTGTCTTACTAGTTGAACATTGATGGTGGGTGAAGAGATCTCTAATTACATGTAATTAAATATTAATCTTCTTTTAGATTGAGAAAGATTAGTGTTGAAGTCTTTTGTTAGTAATTCCAAACACACATTAGTTGGGTGTTAGTAATGTACTTTTGACAACCTAATAAACACAATGAAGTTTAATGTTTTCATTCCGCGGACGTGATTATTGGTAAAAAATTTATTTTTTTTGGTTTAATCGTCAGGTGTATCTTAAGTCAATTTACGTGTACCAGATTAAATTCTCTCTCCGGTCTAGTCAAAGACAAGAACGTATTGGATTCATCATTTGGGCTCATATTACAAATAATTAAATATAAAGCTTCTTTTAGATATATAGAGAGAGATTAATGTTGAAGTCTTTTGTTGCTAATTCCAAAACACATTAGTTGGTGTTAGTGATGTATCTTTTGACAACCTAACAAATACAATGAAGTTTAATATTTTCATTTTGTGGATGTGATTATTGGCACAAACTTTTTTATTTTTTGATTCGATGATTAGGAATATTGAGTCAATTTACGCCCATCATACTAAGTTCCCTCCCTAATCCGATCAAAGGCAAGAACTTAATATATTCATTGTTTGGGCTCATATTACATGTAATTAAGTATTAATCTTCTCTTAGATAAAGAAAGATTAGTGTTGAAGTCTTCTGTTGTTAATCCTCACATATTATTAGTTGGGTGTTAGTGATGATGTGCCCTATGTTTTGATCACCCAACCAACACAAGGAAAAAGAGAGAGAGACAAAAGAGCAAGACTTATTAATATTTTTCCTGTGTTCTTGGAGTTGGTTGTGCCCCCAAAAATTAATTAAGGGACTCCCTTTGAGGGTGTGGCTCTGTAAATGTCCAACTCAAGCATGTAAGTCCAACCAAAATTGGATTTTGATGTAATGGATTTGGTTCTAAACCTAACTGATTCAAGAACAGATGGAAAATATTTGATTCTCAAATCAAAAGTTCGGATTTAAACGATCAAGTTTGACTTTAAGGATTACGGGTATATCTAACATTTTTCAAATTTTGTAATGATAGAAGCCTGTTGTATTGAATTTCACGTTTTGTCCCATCAAAAACTTGGATGTAAAAGGGGAAAAACATTATTTTTTTATTTACTAATTTATTTATTTAATCTTTTCAAATATTAGGAACTTCAATTCTCATCAAGGAATATTCTCTCTCACTATTCCAATGCTAAATTTATTTAATATTTTCAGAAAAAAAGAAGAAGAAGAAAACACCTGATTGTGACTTTTTATAATCAATGAAAATTCAGGGAACCCTACAAAACTAAAGTGACAAATAGAATTTTGACATGCATAATTCATGCCATCATGGAGGTTGGTACCTTTCTTTTCTCTTAGAAAGATAGCTGTTTCTATCTAAATTAACTTACCCCACCTTTTGTTGGTAAGTTCTTAGCAAACTTCACACATTGACAAGTAGTACCATTTTGTATTTGCCATTTGTAAGATAAATCTCTTTCTCACTGGGCAAGATGTACCTCTCACCCCTAGTTTTAAATTTTCCATACATTGTCATCACTCATGAGGTAAAATTCAACACATTGTTAGGTTCCATTGTGGGCCCAATTCACCACTAAGAAGTTGTTTGAAAATTCTTCAAATTTGATCAGGTCAGAATTATTTTTATTAAGTTATTTAATTTTCAAAAAAATTAGTCCTTCTTTTGTTTGACTTTGTTCAAATTTTAAATATGTTTTAGAAACATATATGAACTAATGTACTATTAAAAGTTATTTACAAATCAGTAAACAATTTACAAATAGTTAATTTGTATTTTGTAAAATCGATTATGTTCTTTTTCAAATAAACTCGAAGTCAGGACAACTGTGTTGAACAAAATTACAATAATTCTATGATCTCTTGATTGGCAATGTACACAGCAAAATGACATCGAATGTGTCAGATCACCAATTATTCTAAACATTTAAGTTATTAGAGAATGTGTCCAATAATTTATATTAAGTTGTTTTAACACATTCCCTCACGTACAATCTCGTCTTACATATGAAGAGTAAATAGTATTTATGAAGTAGTGAAGCAGCACACTAACGGAACAAATAGTGAATCCTGACAGAATAAGGAGAGAATCAGAGTGCGGATAATATTAGATCACGAATTATCCTAAAAACTTAAATTATTAGAGAATGGACCTAACAATTTATATCAAACTGTATGGAATAATTATATACGACATGTATTCAACAACTTTTTTAGGTCATGTTCAAAAATAAAACAAAAAATCAAATAAAATTAGGTAACAAACCAAAGATAACGTGTATGGTTCAAAATTCATCATTATATAAAGCTAATATTTCTTGCAATTTTCTAGAGTTTAATAGACCTTACGATTTAATCAATAATCATGTTTGCGCAAGCAGACAGATTATTAAAAGGGAATATCCGTAGAAGATTAAAAAAAGAGCTAAAAGCAACTTAAAAAAGAGATTTCCATGATCTCAAGTACCTTCCCATTTAGCTTTTAGTACTTATGCATCTGTATGCAAGCTTAGTTTACCACAGGGAAGGAATTAGAATGGACTGATCCAATTTTCTTGAGACACCCAAACATGCCCTTAAAAGACAACTCTTCTAAATACCAACATCATCTTCGTTGAATCCCAACTTGACTAAAAAAGCTTAAGTTGCGAGTTCTATACTAGTTACGGGTGCAATTTGAACAGGCCAATCATAGCTCAATTCGAGTGCGATCCAAATTTTTTAGGGCTCGAGTTTTAATTTTTACACTTTGAGATTGGTTTGGACAAAAATACTCAAGTCTGATCTAAAATATGATTGAGTTTGGATTGAAACTTTAGAAACTTGAACCCGAATTCAATATTTTATATATTATATTTTAGTTATACTTTATTAGATTTGTAGGAATTCTTTACGAACATTACTATTTACATTTTTATAATTTCAAAAACTTGTTGACCTTTAACATTTTTTGCAAAATTAAATAATGTAGAAGGAATTAGTTTAACTATTTTTGGTTTGTTTTAAAAATAGAAATTATTGAAGCTTGTATAATCAAAATAGGAAAAATATTACTATTTATTGAAGAAATTGTGAATAAAATCTAAAAATTGAAAGTAATAATCGAGTTCGGGTTCAATCCGATACTAATGAATTAATTTGGATCAAATTCGGGTTGTTTGAGTTCAAGGTCGAAATCGAGTTTACTATTTTAAAACTTAGACTGAACTTGAATAAAACTCAGTTTGAGCCTGACATGCCTGGGTTGCATCCCTAATATTACCATTAGTAGACTAGCGGGGCTATAGCCGCCCACTCCACCACACCCCACCCCAAATTTGAAAAAAAAAATTACATGGAAATTTGAAATAATTTTGCAAAAAAAATTCCTCAAGTTGAGAAAAAAAAACTTAGCCCCCCTCCCAAAATCTAGAATTCTTATTTTTACACGTACAATTTGAACTAATTTTGTGAGAATTTTTCCTACAATTTGAGAAAAAAAAATTCTCCTAAATTTTTTCTAAAAATAAATATGGTTCATTAGTCATTCTTTATTGCACGCATTACTTCACGTGGGGGTGAAAGCATTTACCTTACCTCCACAAACCTAGTAAAAACATGAATAGTTTGAGCATTACGTATTACCGTATTGTGTACCATATACCCAAAGTTGACTTCTAAGAGTAATCTTAAATGTTTTAAATATTTATAACAAAATTTAAATTTTAAATGACGTGATAATAAATTATTGATAAAATATTTATAATATATTTAAATTATTATCAATAATATAATGTCACATCACTTAACCATTTTTTACTGCACTCATTATTTGAGGTGAGGGTGAAAACATATCTTTTACCTCCACAAACTTAACAAAAACATCAATAGTTTGAGCATCACGTGACACGATACTGTGTACCTCTACTTACATGTCCAAAAATCTTAATACACGTTTGACGCGAGGCCTAATACATCCATGTGTCACCTTATGATGCCACTGAAATAGGCAGTCCATCTGTCCAAGCCATGTGATAACTAAGCTCAATTTGACAAAGTTAGAGCTGATTTCTAAATACCAAATAGAAGTAGTAAATGTAGACAGGAGAGTGGTTGGGCTATATAGGACTAACATTAATGGTCCACTACTAGAGGCAGCATTTTTTCATGTAATAAATTTGATAGATGTCGGGTGGGCATCATAGTAACTGACTGTATGCTATGTGATATGCCTTAATTTTTTTTTTTAAAAGTAGAATATAGTATATATTAAAAAAATATTATTAAAATAATATATTATCACGTGGTACATTAGATTTATTAAAAAATATTCCTTGTAGATGAACTCAATAAATAAAATCATGTCGTCTAATAAGATGTTATTTTTTTATATTTTAAAAAAATATATTTTATCTAAATAATAAAATATTATTAATTCGGTTCATACAAAAAACTTATGGTTGATCCAAGAAGAGCATTCTTCATTCTTGAAAATGATGGAAGCGGATGCGTTCACTTATTAATATATATCTTTTGTATATCTTTAAGATTAATTTTCATGAAAGAGTGACAATTGTCAAAAACAATGAGGGAATGGTGGGGAGTTTAAAATGAGACGAGCTTTCCTGAGAGCAACGGAGCAGTGAAGGTGAAGAGCTTATTCGAATGGTCATGCTATTGCCCGGCTTGGACCGTGTTAGTGTTGGATAATTGTCATGAATTTATTTGAATTTTTAATGATTTATTTATAATTCGAGTCAATTTAAAAAATAGACAATATGTGAATTTTTTGACCCGCTTTTGTTTTTGAGTCAGTTTTATCTTTTATGTTATAACCCACTTATATATGAGTATTATTTTTTAGAATTTTGATTTAGAAGACGATAGTCGTTATTGAAAAAAAAAAGTTTCAGGTTTTGAAAGTTTTTTGTTTTTGTAATTTCTTTAATACTTAGTGGATTAATCGTCGTTGTCTATGAGCTTAGATATTTTATTGAATCACGTAAGTTTTATATCTTTTTTATATATTTTATTTATTTTTATTTATTTAAAATTAATTTATTATTTATTTAATTACTTCTGCACAACAGTTAAAAAAGTCTAAAGCTTAAGCCCATTGTTAGTAGTGAAACCCCCTTTAAGACTACGTGTCATTCTCCCAACTGCTTGAAAGCTGGCCCTGATACCACTCATTGAGTGGACACCTTTGCCCACCTAAGCAAATACCCTTTGAAAGTTGGTTCTGATCCCACCCTTAAGGCTACATGTCATTCTCCTAGCCACCCATTATTAGTAGCAAATCCCCTTAAGATTACATGTCATTTTCCCAACTGCTCAAAAGCAGGCTTTGATACTGCCCAGTGTAAGGGGACACCGCTGCCAATTAAACAAATAGACTCTAAAAGCTGACTCTGATACCACCCTTAAAACTATATGTCATTCTACCGATCGTCCATTAAGGGACATTCTAGGGACCTCTGCCCATTAAGCAGCTACTCTTTGAAAGTTGGATCTGATACAACAAATGTAATGTTTCAAGTTCATTATCTTAATAATATAAAAATTCATAATATTATGACTCAAAAATTTAAATCAAAATTATTAATAATAAAACTAGTAGTATCCTATATATCAATTGTACTACTCCCCCATTCAATCGATATGAGACAAGAATATCACACTACAGTCTAGAGAGAGAATTAATGGAAGAATGGCTGAGGAATGCTTGGGCCTTCCCAACAAGTCTCATCTTAAATTGGTGGCTTATCTTTGGGTTGCTCTTGAGTTTGTTTTGACACTCAGGCAATTTTTCTTAGGCTGGCCTGCAACAGCCTAATTCGTCACAATAGAACAATCTTGGTTGGATTGGATTAAGGCCCATCATGACTTTGGACAACCAATCTGAATCGGCCTTATCCAAGCTCAACCTATATGGGCCACATCCAACTTCCTCTTCGGCTATAAATGAACCAATTTGAGTCTAATTGTGTAGCGCGTTGCTCAAATTTAGTTTGTTAAAAATAACGAGTTTTAAATTATAATTATTGATTTGAAATGAGTTTATGTTTGAATCGACTTTAATAAATTAATTAATTTAAAAATATGTTTAAATTTAATTCACTTATTTCATGAACCGGTCTCAAATAAATCTCTAAATATATTGATCACGAGCCGAGCTTCAGCAGGTTGTTTCATTTTATAATACTCTCTAAATTAAGGTATGTTTGCTGATTATCAATGGATATTACAAATAACTCTTATCAATTATCAAAATAATTATTTTATCTAACGACCAGTATTTGGAGCATAATTATAAAGAATTTGTTTTTAAAGACACAATTTTATTCATTCTGAATTGCAAAATCGACACGAGTATTTTTAAAAGTCATTCAAACACATTTTTTGAAATAACTTTTACAAATATAAATAATCGTAAAAACTATCCTAAAAAGCCGTTACTCAATTACATTAAATTTTTAACATAAATACAGAATTCCGTATTTCTTTATTTTAAAATAAAATAAATAAATTTATTTGTCTCGTAATATGATACTTATTATGTGTGGTGTCTACTTAAGATGAGTCTCACATTTTGTGGGGTTCACTTAAGATGATCCCACGTTATAAGAGAAATAAATAGACGTTGCTGTAACCTAAAAGCATGGGGAAAAAAATACATGGGCTACAATAACTTAGACAAGAAGACTCCTTAAGTTTTGGGCCTTGTAAGGTTCACACTTGGTCCGCGGCCAACTGTGTCGGTTACTCGGTTTTGAGGCAAAGAATACCTGAGGTGAGAGCAACGAAATTTCGGGTCACGTGTGTGTTTTTAACGAGTAACGACTCTGGTTCACTTGATTCTCCGGAAAACTGACGCTGTCACATCCTCGCAGGGCATTAATCACCAGAGTCGAAGTAACATAAACAAACACCAAAAGACGTCGTTTGCCCTATAAAAACCCATAGTACGTCGCCGTTTCATTCTGCTGTCGTCTCGAAATTATCATTGCCTTCTCTAAACGTCGGTCATTCGGACCCAATTTTAATCGTTGGATTTCAATAAACAGATCTGTCTGTAAAAGAATCGATTTGTCTTACGTTTGTTCCAGATTTCGGAGGCCTGTGATTCATCCGACTTCTTTCGCAATCCAGTAAGTTTCTCTCTCCAGAACTGCTCATCTCAAGTTATATATATATATATATATATATATATATAGACACACACACACACACACACGCACATATATATATATATATATACTCACATACACGGATATATGTAATTGTGGATTTTAGTTCTTGTTCTTCTGTGTTGGTTGAAAATTTGTTGATTTTTTTTTCGTTTACTTACTATTTGCACCGGTAACTATCGTGTCAATTGTTCTACCATTTGTTCGCTCTGCTGAATAAGCCAAGATCTGTTTTTTTAGTAGCTCAAATATATATGCCTCGTGAATTTATCATAACAATTGTTTGCATTATTCTGTTTTATGTTTGTATTTCTTCTCTCCTTTCAATTTCTTTTTCTTTGCTACACTGATTTCATTTCCATCTGCTGGAACCATCCCTAATTTTATCGTATGTTCTAAAATTTGGCATCTTCATGTATGGTTATGTCTATATATACATATATGTGGGAATAGGTAGTTTGTATCGTGTTTTGTATGTTTTTTCTCCTCACTTTTCTTTATATTTTTAATTTGTTTGATATATTGGCTTATTAGTTTTTCATTTCTTTCCTCATTTGAGTGATTGAGGGTTTAACTTTGTGTGTTCGTGGAGTAGTTTGTAAAGGAGTGATTTTAAAGCTATGGTGAAGGACACTGAATATTATGACATATTGGGAGTCAATGTAGAGGCATCTGCAGCGGATATTAAAAAGGCTTACTACGTCAAGGTAATGTCCACCTTATTACCTGTTGGAAGGATATGACATTGGCTTGTCACTTGTTAAAACAAAACTAGTTTTCTCATTGTCATTTGGCAAATATTACAAATTTGTTGCTAGAAGGATTTATACACACTTATCCTCACATGTATGAATGTTTGTCCAATTGATTGTTTTTCAAAATGGCGTGGCTAACACCTCAAATGTGCTGCTGCAATTTCTCATTGTGTGTGTTCAGGATTCCCAGTGACTGCATAATCTGCAGCTGCAATTTCTGTTTTCAAAAATTTTGATTTAAAAAACATAATAGATAGCTGATTTTGAAAACATAATAGAACAAGAATTAAGGATCAATTTTACAAATATAAATTGTGTTGAACATCCATGTATTTTTATTTTCCTGTTGGGGGTTCTTTTGCATTGCTCTATTATGAATCCGATAACGAGTGGAAAATATCAATGACAATGTTCAAGAATTAAATCATTTCATGTATTCTCTTTTAGGCAAGGCTAGTTCACCCGGATAAAAATCCTGGAGATCCAAAAGCTGCCCACAATTTCCAGGTATGGTATTTTTCTAAATTTCTTTAGCATTTTGAATTTAATAATTTAGTATAACACAATTTCCTAGGCATGGTATTTGACTAAATTGCTTTAGCATTATCAATAATAAATTTAATAATTGAGATACATACATATACGCTATTGTCCCTAACCTTGATATCAGTTTATTTGCCTAATTTAATCTGAAATCCTGAACACCAACTGAATGGCTCACTATTGTCCTGAGTTTAAATTAGGCAGTTTCTTTCATTATCTGCTGGTTTTGACGCAAGTAGTTTTCTTTGTAATTTTGTTAATTTTAATTTAATTACACTTCCTAGATTTCATCTCAATCTACCTTAATGGTTTATGTAGCTCTAATGCCATGTGCATGTGTGTGTGTAATTTTAAGAAAGAACAAAAATCCTCTAGCTACAACAATATGGTTGGCTGGGTTGCCTGTTTGCATTAATTCTTCTTGTTATGATTCATGTGTTCAGGTTCTTGGGGAGGCTTATCAGGTTCTCAGCGATCCAGAGAAACGTGAAGCATATGACAACAATGGGAAGTCTGGAGTACAACAGTAAGTATATTTGACTGAAAAAATAGAGAAAGGTGCATAGGGCTTGTTATTGGACATTCTTATACAAAATGCCATTTCTTTTAGTTGTTCACCCAAGAACATTTTGTGCAAGAGTTAAGTTCTGATAGATTTTTCTTTTACGCGTCCTTTTCTTCTTTTTACTTTTAATCTAATAGAAAACGGGTGTGGAAAAGGGTAAATGCCTCTGTTGTTTTGTTTCCGTTTGTCAGGGAGTCCATGGTGGACCCTTCAGTTGTATTTGGAATGATATTTGGGAGTGAATACTTTGAGGATTATGTTGGGCAACTTGCATTGGCTTCTTTGGCATCTGTTGATATTGAAGAAGACTCGCAGGTTCCTGAAGTCCGGAAGCAAAAAATTCTGGAGAAGATAAAGGTATACTTTCTTCATTAGAGTTCCTAAAAAATCAATTGTTCAATGCACTTTATTGAATGCCTACTTTTAATGTACAGGCATTGCAAAAGGAAAGGGAAGAAAAGCTCACAATAATTCTGAAAAATTACCTTGAACCGTTTGTTGAAGGACGCACTGATGAGTTTGTGGATTGGGCAAAATCAGAAGCCCGACGTCTTTCTCAGGCTGGTGAGCCTCTTCCCCATTTTTAATTGTATACAATCAACCCTCTTATATAATTTGTAAATATAGGAGATAGAAAATTTATTACTTATTAGAATTATTAATTTTTCTTATACTTTCATTAATCAAAAAGTATTCCTTGCATGTATATGACTTTTGGTGCATTAAGAATACCTTATATGAAAATTTTCAAAATGTCAATCTTTCATAAAAAAAATACATATGATATACAACTTAAGTTATAAAAAAAAAATTCTTAATATCCTTATGAACTAAACAAGTTGTATTTCCTACGCTTGCTATATCGTAATTTTTTCCACTTATAATACTTTTACTCCAATTATGTAGAATTAATAAATATATTTATCAAGACATGTCATAAATGAAATATATAAATACATTTACAGCTATTTTATCTCTCTTATAATTAATATTATAAAGGATTATTCTTTTTTTGAAAAAAGTATTACTTATTAGGTAATTGAATTATTAATTATCCACTATAGAACCAAGTTGGTACTTTAAAATTTATTAATTATAGAGATTATTAACTTATTGAATATTAATTATAAGAGGGTCGACTGTATTTGTTGCTATACAACTTTTTGATAATCTAAAAGGTGACAGCTCAGGAAAAATATCCAAGAAACTCTTCATCAGCAGCTTCAAATATGCCAGGAAGAAAAGCTGATAACTATATTGTAATTGAGTTTGGCCTTGTCTATAGAAGTTAGGCAGGCCCATATTGTAATTTAATTTGCATGATATTAATCTTGAGAGGCACTTATCTCTATGTTTCACCATAAGATTTAATAAATCCATAGGACCTTGTAAAGTGATTTTCAGGTTGTAAGTGTCATCTACCTGGAAGCAGCGTAAGTGCACATGGTACTTGCATGAGTGATGGTTTCCACTTGACCATCAATTGCAACTTCAGAACTTTGGGGAACTTCGAATTGGTATTTTCTGCTAAGTTATTGAATTGGCCGTGGAGGGAGGTAGCATTGGCCCAGAGGGGGAAATTCAGCTAGCCCCCAAACAAGTTTTTTTATTAGAAAATTTTCTTATACATCTCAAAAGATTTTCAAATTTATCCCTCTAATTTATATTTTTGCCTCTTCTAAGTTTAAACTTTTTCACACTTTACCCTTGTCTTAATTTCAATTTGATCCCTTCAATGGAACTTTTATTTATTTTATTAGTATAGTCTAAAGTTTCGAGGGTCTCTTTCTTTGATGGAACTTCTTTCTCTAGTTTGGAATCTCCTTTATATCAACAATTTTAGTTACTTATCAAATATTTTTAAATTAATATTAATTTTTATATTTCTTTATTTTTTAAATTTATAATTTAACATTAAGAACGAAAGTTTACCCCCTCAAAATTAAATTCCTGGCTCCTTCCCTGTAATTGGTGTTCTGATTTTTTTTTTCTTTTGTATTCTTTCTTTTCCCTGGAGGCTTCATATCTTTGAACTAATACAGAATTTACCTCTCCTTTGTATCAACCAAGGGTTGGACTACAGGTGGGCTTGGCCGGGCTCTAGCCCACCTCAAATTTTAGGAAGTATTTTTTACACATGTAAAATTTTGGTTTTTTTTTAAATTAACCCATTCTAAAATTTTAGCCCAATCCAAATTTTACCCATTATTTCTCTCATTTATCACCTAAAAATTTTTGTCCAACCCAATTTTTACCTATAATTTCTCTCATTTTCACCCCAAAATTTTGAGTCAACCCAAAATTTCAACTAAATTCTTTTCCAAAAACTTTCTAGCCCCCCTCTAATTTTCTTCCCGGTTCCACCCTTGGTATCAACTATCTTCCTTACCTAGGAAACTTCTTGAATTTATCACGAGTTTTTTCTAGATGTCCCAGCAACAGTAAGTGGAAATTTAATACACTATCCGTACGTCATGTTATATTTTTTTCATTCATTGCTTTAACATCCAAATCGGGGGGATGCACTTGCAGGGAGTTACAGACAGATTCCACCACGTGATTTTAAACTTTATAAAAAAAAATCCCTTATTATTAGATCTTCTAAGGAAAGACATTTCAAATAAAGCTAAAAGACAAGCTGCTAGAGATTGAGTTCATAGTAATTCAATTGAAGTCATTTGTTACCATTTTCAGCTTTTGGTGAGGCTATGCTACATACTATTGGTTATATTTACACAAGGCAAGCTGCTAGAGAAATTGGAAAGGACAAACGCTATATGAAGGTGCCATTTTTAGCAGAGTGGGTACGAAATAAAGGACACCAGATAAAATCACAAGTTATGGCAGCTTCAGGTACAATATTTCTGCAATAATGGTTCCATTGAGTGAAAATTAGGCTTTATGGCTAGTGATCTTTGTTCGAATTTTCAAGTGAAACTATCTTATTTGTCTCCATACTTGTAGGTGCTGTGAATTTAATTCAAATACAGGAGGAGCTGAAGAAGCTGAACCAAGGAGAAAACAAAGAAGAAAATATGCTGAAAACCATTGAAGAAAAGAAAGATGTGATGATTAATTCCCTTTGGCAGATGAATGTGGTTGATATTGAGTCGACTCTATCCCGTGTCTGCCAAGCAGTGAGTTCCAATTTCCTTTTCCTTTTTTAGCCTAAAAAGTGTGTTGGATGTTATGACAATATCGAAGATATTACATGTATTCAGTCTATCATGTTGATCTCTGAAATTGGTTTTATGCAACTTGTTATACATTCCAACTTTACGGTAATTTTTCTAAGCCAAAAGGGAAAAAAAAAAATTGCTGTAAGATTATTTTCTTCTTGGAGACTATCAATTAGATTATTCCTGACAATATAATCTTCACATTCCTTCAAAACAAGGTTCATACGAATTTTGATAACTGCCCTTATTGTTATAGTACTTGGTGATTGTATGTTGCTTGGCATATGGCATCTCTGCTTGGGAATTACCTTAGATATCCTCGGCCTGCTATGCATTTAAGTTCGGTGCAGACACTTAAACAGAATTTGGCATGGATACCTTTCAGCTCACCATAAGATTCCATGGGACTCTGCCTTCTGTGTGAATTTCACATACACTTAAGCATGTGTCATTTTATAAGCTAAACGTGGAAGATGCACAAGATGAATTTTTTTTTTTTTTTTGAAAAAGAATGCACTATTTTCATTTCAAAGAAATGATTGTTGATTTTGTGCTCACACTTCAGGTTCTAAAAGACCCTAGTGTTTCGAAGGATGTTCTCAAGCAACGGGCCAAAGCGATGCGAAAGCTTGGAACAATTTTCCAAGTAAGTGTTGGTTCCTTGGTATCCTTTTTTTGAACTTTGAGGTATTTGGAATGATCTTACATTATAACTTTATAGTATTTGAATTATGTTTTATAATTACTTTCTCTAGTTTCTTGGTCACTTATCTAAGAACATGAAATTGAATTTTGTATTTTTTTTTTGGCACGTGGTACATAAAAAATGAAAACAAAAAGAGAAAACTATGAGACATCTGTTGGGCAACAAGAAAACAAAAAACAGGAAAGAAGGAAGGAGTAAAAAAAAAAAAACACTGGCAAAAGATGTTTCAGTTTTTTTTATATATAAGATGTCTTAATCGTCTTCAATTTGTTAGGAGTGTTGATATAATACCTTGAATAAGTTGGTTGAGTTTTGGGAGGCTATATATGTTCTAGTTTTTACCAACAGTTGGAAAATTGCGTTGTGTGTTAGATGGAAACTGAATTTCATTCAGAGCAAATTATTTCTTTGATTATGTGTTATTCAGATCAAGATTTTGTTGACTAAAACTTTGTTGTATTCTCCTGTTTGATTTTCATTTGGTGATGTTAGAAAGTAAGATAGGGTTATACATTCATCTTTGTACACAAGAGACTTATAAATAAGAGAGTGTTTGTCTCGCTTGTGCGAGGTCCTGAGAAGGTGTAGATTGGATACATAACCTTTTAACATTATTTACTGAAGTGATTGTTCTTAGACTTGAACCCAAGTTCTCACGCATGACCTAACCTTTGACATTACTAACTCGAATTCAGTTTCCCTTTTCCATCTGACTGAAGTTTGTCGTTTTTGATTCTCTCTTTGCCATCTTAACGGTAGCTTATGTCTTGGTAGTTAACTAGTGTCCCAAATGGTCATCTATCAAAAAGGCAATGAGCATACTATATAAATTGTATGAATATTCAGTTTGGAAGACATCTGTTTCTTTTATGCTCATTCTATGAAATCTCTCTCTCTCTCTGTATGACTTCCCCCCTTCAGTAATGGAAGTTGCTTGCTTTCTCAACATTAAAGGGTTACTTTAAATTATTTGACTAGCTTAACTATTTTTCTATCTTTTATATGTTTATATATATAAAGCAATATATAGAACAGTAATGTACGTACTAGGAATTAAAACTGAGAATTGCATTCATCATTCATGATGATAGTTGATATCTAATCACAAGAAATTCTTCACTGCTTTTCAGGGTGCAAAGGCTATTTATACTAGAGAAAACAGTTTACGCCATGAAAGTGATAGATTGGTGCAAGCTGATACATCATCCAAGTGATGCTGATGTAATATCCGCTTCGGTTCCTGTGCTGTATGCTGTGCATGTATAGATGGTGGTTGGTTTTATGTCAACTGCTTAGTGCTTTTAAAATTTGGAACATTACATGCATTTATGATTGTATTTTTGGGTTTGGCCTTTTCAGTTGATTCATCTTTCTTTCTGTTAAGTTGCATCCAATGTTTTACATCCTGTTATAGGTTGCATTAATCTCACACTATGTTTATTATGTTAGAATTTTATTTAGATTATGGTTCGATGTGCCTCTTGGTTTAATAAAATCAGATTGGTTTTATTGCTTATTGGCTAGTTGACTGAAGTTATTTCATAAACCCGTCACACACACGTGACGGCTTCTAAGATTTTAACAATATAATGGGTTCCACATAGATCCCACAAAATTACTGAAATTATAATAGTTGTCACGGACTCGTTTCTCTAATTGAGATAAGGATGGAAGCCAACCAACCCTTCGGAGTTCTTGAAGGGCTAGAACTCTTTTTAGAGTGATTAATCTATATACTATAGATGGTTTAGGTTCCTATACTCGTAGTGCTACTGTTTTTCACCCCCCATCTTATCTGAGAAGATATTGCATGGATCAGATCCATCGGAGCACGAGAAGTTTTTAGGTAGTTGGGTGCATAAATTAGATAAATCAAATTATGTCATGTAATTATGTTGTTTACATAAGGCATACAAAGCAAATTTTGCCTAGTTGACATATTGTGATGACAACGTCAATGGACGGACCTCGTTTATAAGATAATTTCTCTTCCAGGAGACCCTTAAGGACTATGAAGAGATTGGAAGACATTATACCACTTTTGTTCTTGTTCTCTATTCTACTGAGGTGCTGCTATGGCTGAAGTGAAGTGAAACATTGATTCCATTTCAAAGCAGTTTTTTTTTTTTTTTGATAACTCGACATATGATCTTTTGGGTGGACTAATTTGGGAGATTAATTCTACCTTCCATTAGCGGAGGGGTTTGATTAAAGTCGGAGCAATATTTTGTATAATTGGCCTAAAAAAAAAATGACATCTACTAAGTTCTTTAGTTGTTGTTTACCGTTTACTTGGTCATTCTCCTTGAGATTTTTAAAGTAGTTTTACTCTTGTTATTTTAGAATTTTGTGAGGTTTAGATATACATAATTTTATTCCTACAAGCAAAAAAAATTATTTCTGTGGTTCAAACCCATAGAAGAGAAAAGAAAGGGAAGTTTTGTCTTTCTTTCAACCCAAATAAGAGAACAAAGAAACCACTCAAAAATGAAAGTTAGATAAAGAAGTTTCAGTAAGAACTAGCACTAAACTTCTTCCCCCCTTTCTACTTTTCCTCTCTCCTTTTGTTTGTGCTTCCACCCGGGCTTTTCAATTTTTAAAAGCATGTACAAAACAAATTAGTAGAATTAAAGTAGATTTTTGGAAATGGGAGAGACATTCTTGTGAAGGTTCCTCTTAAAGCAAAACCATCATAAAATGAAGATCAAACAATGATTGAGCAGCTCAATGAAGGTAAGATTGACTTAAAAATGAGGGGAGCTGTCCAAACTTTATTAGCAAGAGAGGACATGCACGTTGAATATTTTAAGTGTGGTAGTGGGCTTCTCTTTATTCTCCACCACTGTCCTTTCAATGGTATTTGGTGCGTTGTCCTTGTCGTTATGGATAATTGAAAGCACTACTCGTCCACAAAAAAAAACTATTTTATGCCAAACCTAATTTATCTATAAAGCACAACTAAACCTAGACGACAAAGACCCTACTCACCAAACCTAGTTAGTTTCCGAGTGCAAATATAAGAATTTGAATTTGCTTACATGTAGGTATATTTGTACAGAATGAGTTACTCACGTAAACTTTATTTAACACTTCTTGAAACAGAACAAATGATTTTTGATTTTATTGATGAATGCGAGTATTTTAAGGTTATATAAATGAATTTTGATTTTATCAATCAATGCAAGCGTTTCAAGGCCATTCGAAATAAAGTCATGTGTGAGTCAATGATAATCCGTCCGATTTTGATTCATTTTTTTTTATTTTTTTTAATTTCTTAATTGTGTTGTTCGGATCCCTATCAATAGTTTTTTTATTCTACAAGTATAAGAAATTAATAATTTTCTAATTATACTAGCAGAATGACTTAGTATCTTATTAGGATTAGTAGTTTTAGCTTTGTAATTACGATGTATTGGATCTCTTATTTTTCAGCTTATTAAATATATTTCAATTTCGAAATTGAAGTGTTTTTTTCTTGTTGGGTGAGAAGTTCTCTTTGTTCTTGGTATCTAAGAAATTTGATGTGTTTGATTTTCCTTCACATTTTCGTACTGCATTACTTTTCCGGACCTCTACGCTATGCTTGGATAATAAGTAGGAGGGAAAAGAAATAAGAAGATAACATTAGTTATGGGAGAGAAAAGAGAATAGTATAATTCCTCTTTTATACTTAGATAAAAAATGAGAAAAATAAGAGTATAATCTTCATCTTATGTGAAAATAACTAGAAGAAAGAAAGAAAATGAAATGATATATTTTTTTTACTATCATGACCTAAGATAAAGGTATTTTTTATTTTTTATTTTATAATTTTAAGGTTAGAATTAGTATTATAAAAAATTCATTAAAACACTCTTTTCTTTTCCTTCCATCTCTGCCCACTTTTGGGAGAAATTATCTAATGTGACAATCACTTCATGTCATCATCTGCTGTGGAGTGACTGCCTCTCACAAACGTAACTATTTCTCTTTAATTTTAGCTGAAGATCTTTCTTGTATTTTAGGAAAAATGATAATGTTTGTGAGAGACAATCATTCCACATCTGATGATGACGTGAAATGACTTTCACACCAGATAATTTCTCCACTTTTGCGAGAAGAAGCAAATTTGATAAAAGTAATAATTAAGAAACCTCCTTCAGTCTCCCTCCATTCCCTTTATTTTCCCTCTTTAATTTTAAACCAAACATAAAATAACATTTTCTTTCTTCACATTTCTTTCCAAACCCCTAAATCTAATGTTTCATTGTCACATGTATGTTTTAAAAAATTTGTGAACAAATAAATCTCTTTAAGCATACATACGTGCTAAAAAAAAATATTAGAGGTCTAAAGAAATACGGTGAGTAAGGTCCGAAGAGTAAGTGCACCGAATATACAAGAATTCATTACTATATATATATATATATATATATATATATATATATGTTAAGTCACCAAAATGACTAAATCACCCTCAATTATTATTGTGGTTGTCATCTATTTTTACTTGAATCAAAATGGCAATGGCATCCCGTTGGATTCTCTAGGTCTCTAAATTTAGCTCAAACCAATTTTCTCCAACTGTATCCGGATGTCTACTAAATTAGCTCAAACTGGTGTTTCCTCCTCTACAATTTATGCATGCCCTTGCACATGCTTTTTGGATATCATTTCACCATTTTTATTGTTATGTTACAAAAGATTTTGAAAACCAAACTTTTATTGTAAGAACATTTAATTTAGTGTCTATTTGATTGAACGGTATAAAAGTATTAATCGGAATAAGTAGTTGATAGTGATAAAAATGTGATGGGGGGTAAAAATTGTTAAATAAGTAATTATGAAATAATTAAGAAGGGAAAAAAATGAAAGGATAATGAGATAATATTACTTTTTCTTTATCAACATAACCAAATAAGCATCAAGGAATAACTTGTTGAAATAAGTTAAGCTAAAACAAACATGCATTTAGAGTAGAAAGTATGCAAATATAACCGATATTGGGAAACTTCTGTGCTAAAAAGTAAGAGGTATTAATGTGATAAGTTTTTCATTAGAGTTCATTATTCCTTACTGTTATTAAATATATGAATCCACTAACTCTTTAGACTTAGTGCCCCAACAACAGCAAAGTGGTCTCCCTCACCTTTTCTCTTTTGAATTTTAAACTAAAAAGCACAGAGATTACATACTTTATTATAAACTATCAATTTTCAGGTCTCTCTCTCTCTCTCTCTAAGACTTCCACTGTTGAGTAAATTTAATGTTGTGTGCATTATAGGAAGGAAGCATAATTTATTGTATTCCCTTTTGAGGGATCAAGAAGAGCTTAGAAAGATCAAATTAAGTTGCTGAACATGGGTCTCATGCTTCTGATGATGAAGAAGATCAGTCTCCTCTTTCTCCTCATTTCAGCATCACTTCTGCCAACTTCAATTGCAGGTGGGTCTCTGTTTGAATATCTCGTGGCAGCAGTTTGGTGATTTTCGTACTCATGGTGTCAGGTGTTTTACTTAGAAAGGAAAATAAAATAATCTGTTGAAGATGAGAAATTAAAATATACATCTCTTTTAATCTGTGACTTCTGTCAGTTGCATGCCAAAATACACACACACACAAAGTCCTTTGTTTTTGGATCATCCAAAGGTCCTTGAAAGAGCTGGAGATAAGTTCGATCTGCTCAACAAAACCTTTAAAGCCTGCTACATATTTCCATTTTTGTTGTATTAAATGGCTAAAGAATCTTTCTTTTTATTTTCGGTTTTCAAAATCTTCATGTGGACATGATTCTTATATCAGGTTAATTTGCTTCAATTCATACGTACCCTTAATAATATCCAAGAAACCAGGAAAAAGTTCTCCATTGATAAGCTTTAATTGCTTTTGCAGGAAGACGATCCAAGTATGTGAACAACTTGACCAAGGAAATGGGTGCAGTTCATGTGGTTTGTCACTGATCATTATTAGAAAAACCCTTCTTCTTCTACTCTCTCTTCTCTCTCTCTCTCGCATTTAAAGTTGTACCGCCTTCCTCTAGTGCAAGAGTCATGATGCAAACCAGAAACTTCAACATATATAGCTCACATGCATATTGAAAGGATAAGAGACCAAACCCTAGTTGAGGTCTATTATATAGAATGCATTTTTCTGTCTTATTTAAGGTTTTGCTGATTTATTTTCACATTCTCCATTTTCACAGGAAATCTCAGAGGAGCAATTGCACCATGGGGAAGTGACTACCATATACGAAAGGGTTCTTAGAGTTAACACAAAAGACTATGGAAAGTATGATCCAGCTCCAGCACTTGGCAAGCCTCCTTTCAAACTCATACCCAACTGATGCATGGTTGGCAGCTGCATATATATATATATATAGTATCTGAATAAATAAGGAAACTTTCTGAACTACTATAGTTGTCGCATATAGATATATGTGCTAAGTTTTGAAGATGTTATTAGGGTCTGCAAATCCCAAGTGATGTTATTAGTGTGTGTGTGTGTGTGTGTGTCAGTGTGTGTCTATATATATATATATATATATATATATATATATATATATACTGTGTGTGATGCTATATGTTATGTGAGTACTAATATTGCAGCACCATAAAAGAACCGGATTATGTCCAAAGTATTATATATCTATATATGTAATTATAATTGGAGTTGATAAATTTTCATGATTGTTAGCTCATGATGTGTATTTGTATTCTTGTATGTTCTTTGATCATATTCTAAATATATTTTTATGATGATGGAATCCAAGAAGTATGCAGAAGAAAGAAGTATTAAAATTGCATTAAATAATATCAAATGATTTTTTTTTAAAAGAAAAGGGTCAATGGAGAAAAAGCAGATTAAAAAGGAGAAACGTATTAGCAGCGCAATGAACTTTTATTCACAATAAGATTTATCGGTCTCGATATTGTACCAAGCATTAGTCTTCTGCTCTTTACCGTTCTTGTTTCTATATTGTGTGTATCTATATATATATATAATAAAAGCTTATTTTCAATGAATGTGGTCTTGATTCACAGAAGGATAGAGCAATTAATTGCTTATTTGAACTTGTTTTTCCATTTTGGTCTGAGGGGGTCGAAGTAGACAAGATCTAATGTGTAATTATTTAATAATTTTGGCACGTATCTTACAAGTTTTTTAAATTTTATAAAATAGTTAGTATCCGTGACTAAGAAAAAATTTAAAAATTTATGAAATACTGTTACATGATAAAGAAATACTGTTACATGATAAGGACGATGTCATCAGATAACTTCTCGATCTCATCGGATAACATTTCGATCTCAAACCAGTAGCCCTTGTAAAATCAACATATATATATATATATAATATATATAAGTGCTGTCAATCGAGTTGGTGGACTGTCCAAAACAAAGAAAGTGGAGTCAATGTGATGTCCTGTCTGCAGAGAAGTTCCCTGCAGACGCACAAAAGAATATGCAGTGCATGTAGCTTTACTAGGAGTCATGTGCCTTCCATATATGGGGGCACCTTGCACCAACTGTTGGGTCTCAACTTTGGCCCCCCAATTACAGAACAAATTCACCTTCATATAATCATATATGGTAGGAAAATGTTAGAATAACAGATTTTGGCATATCAAATGATATTTACAGTCACAAGATGACAAAATTTATATATATTTATTATAGCGATCTAATCAACTTGTGTTTATAAATAAACAAAATTTGTTATATATAATATTATTCTATAATATTGTATGATATTCGAATCAAATATTATTCTATAATATTCTATAAATCTCTATCCGGAGACTACCTTTCCTCAATTGCATGGTATCCTTTGTTCCCATGCTAGGACAATAATTAGTTAGGGATGAAATTACCCATTTGATCACGTATGCTACTAATAAATTTTTAACTCTATTTCTAGTGTGTATTTTTGAAGTGGCACATAAGCAAGAAGAAAGTTTGTGCTTGATGCAAATGGCTAAAGTATTTTTTGCATTGTATAATTATCAATCAAATAAAAAATATTTTATGTATCAATCCTTACTTCTTGCTCCTTCTCTACATTGGTGCACATGTAAAGATTGCATGTGTTAAATCACTAATTCATTTAAAAAATTTAGCTATTAGAGAGGATATAATTTAAGTATTTAATATTCTAGCATGTCCCTTCATATGTATCTAAACTTTTTGAGTCAATACATGCATTAATTATAATTATCGGGTAACGGTAAAGTTTGAACATGGAATATTTTGTCTACTCTGATACCATATTAAATTAATCATTAACTCATCTTAAAACTTATACTGTTAAAGAAGGTGTAACTGAAATACTTAATACTCTAACAACATGTAAATATATTGGTCAATTAGGGTTAGCTAAGTTGGCCACTCAGACTCTCTTTCAAATGAGATGTCATGAGTTCAAGTCACTACTCTCTTACATGACTATTATTTTCACTTAATCAGGAGCTGGGTTTGGTCTATTATTTTCACTTAATCAGAAACTGGGTTTTGTTGCTTACCCCGCTTCTTTCAAAAAAATATTGACTGCAATGACTTTAGGCCTCACATATTTAGAAGCCCTCAATTTTTAAATGTTTATATCTATAATCCATATAGAAGTCTATTTTACAAAAAATCTATATATAAGTTTAAAATCTTAAAAGTTTATTTTACAAGAGTCTATAGGTAATATAATCCACATACAATAGAAAATTTTCTTAAATTTATAGAAACTTGATTTAATTGAGCCATACTCAAACTTAGAATCTGTTTCAATTGTTAAGCAAATCGTGCGCGAGCAAATGTAACACAGCCCTTCAATGAACAACTACTACACATAAAAATTACAGTAGATAAATAATTGACAATTGATGCAACAATTATCTTAGCAGTGGTGACAGAGAATTAATTGGTTAATTGATAGCTTAGTTTTAGTTCCTAATTTTGTCGGTAAATGGGAATGGAATGTTGGATTATGGCGCACATTTAAAAGTCAGATCAGGCTAATTAATGAAGAAGCTCAACTAGGCTAGGCTCGAGAACAAAGTTTTGACTTTGTCATAATCATGTAAACGATTTTCTCCCAGTGTCTCTCTCTGCAGGCCAACATTTCCCATTGAGAAATGGTGTTCCCAGAAAAGTATACGCCAAAGCAGTGGGTTTGGAGAAATGACAATAATGGCGTGCTTTGAGAGACACATCTAGAATCACACCAGGTCAGCATTTCAAAATTTTAGAAAACTAGCCACAAGTCTAGTCGTCTTTTAAGCACCTTTGGTGGCCTGTTCGACATGTCGACGTTTTCTTGACACGATGGTAAAGTCTTGTCTGTTTGAATGTAGGGACACAGGTTCACACAACTTGAAACCGAGTCATCCCATTAAATTAGACTGATTTTTTATAATTTTATTGATCTATTTTTAAATTTTTTTAAATAAATTACAATTATTTTTCTTTAGTTAATTTTTTTCAAAATAACAAAATTATTTTTATTACATTTTTACCTTTTTATTTTCAAATAAATATTAATTAAAACCTTAAATCTTTTTTCTATATAAAATGAAAATAAGTTATGTAAAATAAAAACAAAAACTTTTAAAAAAAGTAAGAAAAAATTAAAAAAATGCACAAAAACAAATATGAAAGGATAATATCATCATTTTGAAGAAAAAATTTGACTAAATAGACTAATTGTAATTTGTCAAAACAAAAAATGAGAAGTTAGTTTAATTTTAAAAATTTCAAGAAATATCAGTATAATTATCATAAATTTTAAAAATATCAATGTAATTTATCGTAAATAAAATTATAATATTAACGTAACAAGAATATGTGAATTATGAATTGACTAATGAAACGTGTGTATTTACATGTATTATTAACAAATCACATAATGTTATTAGTAAAATATGAATAAAAAATAAATTATAAAAAAGTATACTATAAGAAATGATACTATTAGCGATGCATGCGTGCGTCGCTAATAGTGGTCTTTTGCGTCGTCAAAAGTCTTTTGTGACGTTAAGACGTGCGTCGCTAAAGACGTTGCAAATACTCGCACATGATATATGTCGCTAATAATGACTTTTAACAATTTCCACTTATGCGTTGTTAATAAGGCGCGTCGCCGAAACCTATTTCTTGTAGTGGTATTTGAGGATGTGGATGTTTACAATGTGAGAATGTGAGATAGAGCAATGATGAGAAGAGCAGCATAAGTACCAATTAAAATTGTGGTACATGAGGGGTCATGTCACCATGTAAAATTTCTTCTTATGTACTCAAAATATACCATACATAATACTCTTCTGGTCTCCATATGAAACTTTCCTTTCCAAAAATTTTATTACGTTTGTTTAGGTTTTAAACACAAATTTTTAATTTTAAAATGCGGGATATGTAATTAATTTGTAATTAATTTTAATTTTTTATAATTTAAATTATCATATTCAAATACATTTTTATAATTTTTGAAACATTAATTACAAAACTCTTTAAAAAAATTATATCTGAATCACTATCTAAACAGTCCCTTAATTATATTTTAGTATCATAAAATTTTGTTATAATTTAAAATAAGAACGTCGATTATTAAGTATAACAATTTAATCTCTTAATTTTTAACTTTATTTCAATTAAAGCTAATTACAAATCATCATTAACAGTCGCTTCAAATTAATTATATTTTAGTATTCTATAATTTTATATAAATTTTAAAATAGTATCTTATAATTATAAACGAATTTCAAATAAAACTCTATAATTTTATAAATTTTTTTTATAATTTTAATACAGAAACAACTGGTGTTAAGAATTTGGCACTGTCACTAACAACCGTTTTTATTTAGTTTTGATTAAAATAAAATTAAAAATTAAGATATTTAATTATTATAATTGATAATCAATAATCTTATTTAAAATCAGGACAAGATTTTAAGATACTAAAATATAATTAATTTAATATATTTTTATAGTATAAGCTTTGAAAAGTGGGTAAATTTTTATTTTTAGATAATAAAAAATTGGGTATGTTGTTTTGAAGTGTGAAGTCAAACTTAAATGAGGTAGAATGTATTAATTATTAAATAGTTTAAGAAATAAGTTTTTTTTTTCTTTTAATTACTTTAAAAATAGTTTGAGAAATTTGTAAATTAGATTACATTATGACCACATTTATTAAGATATCTGTTTTTTTAAAAATCTAATCACATCTGAAGTAATTTTATTAAAATTTTAAGAAAAAATGTAAATCACTGCTTATTAAATAGATTTACCCAATTCTTCCCCTAAATCGGTAAACAAACATAGTTATTAAAACTAAAATGACCTCAGTCCCCTCTCTCTCCTCTGTACAATTAGAAGAGGCGGAACCAATTCTCCTCTCTCTCTCTCTCTCTCTCTCTCTCTCTCTCTATATATATATATATATTTTTTGGGTAATATATATATATATATCTACATTCATACACACATTCCCCCTTTGCTTCCTCTATCTAGATTTCTCTCTCTTCTCTATCGGCCTTGCGATAAGAGGTACGGTTCGATCAGGTTTTCTTTGTTTCTACAATTCTACATGGAGCCTCCATGTGTGATGTCGATGTATATCAAACTCAGTGTTTGATTATTCAAAGATAAATATGGAAATTATAAGGTTTTCGAGAGATTTTCTTTGGCCTTGATTACTGTTTTTTCGCCATCAATTTCGGATCTCTCTGACCTCTGTAGTGTTTGATACCTCCTAATTTCAGGGTTTTGCGACTTAGACTCACTCTTAGTCCCCCTGCAAAGCAGCAGATGAAACCGACTCAAGGTTCTTTGTTTTTTTGTTTATATATTTCGGTTATTTTTGTTTTCAGTATTGTTGTTTGTGTTGGTTCTCGTGTGTGAATACATTGGTTTTTCATGTTTGATATCGGTAGGCTCGTGGTGGAGATAGAACTGTTTCATCAGATTGGTTGACTAAAAAGCTTTTATTGAGCAGTAATGGTTGATTTGATTGTCATTATTGTTTTTGACTTAGAAACCGTGACCCTCACTATAATAATTATATATAATTTACTAATAGTTTGAGTTTTTGCAGAGCGTAACCCTTAAATCCATTAGAACTGGAACGCGATACGTTCGTTAGGAGAAATGATTTTTTTTATGTGATGGTACAGTAACTTTAGTTCTAACAAATGATTTGGTTGAGTTTGGCCTTTTTATTTTGATTTGCTGCATTTGATTCGGTTGTTTCATGGAAATGATCTTCCCACTTCTCAGAAGTGTAATTTACATTAGGTGGAATTTTAAGCATTTTAGACTCTAGTTTGTGGTGAAGAAAATTTTGTTGTGATCTTATCAATGTCTCTTGTTATATTAAAGATTTGAATGACTGACTTCTTTCTGGGGGAGAATGAGAGAACTAAAATTCTTGAAAATTTTCAAGCTTTTTATATTTGTTTTTTTCCTTATCTTTCCTTTGTTCCGTCTGACAAGCCAATGGAGTTTGATTGTTATTCCAAGAATTGATGGAGTTTTGATATAATCAAGAATAATCTATAATGTTTATAAAGTTCTTATATTTTAATTTCTAAGCTTTATATTCTACATTGCATTATGTTTTTATTTTTATTTTTCTGATAAGAGATCTTTGATGTTTATAATGTTTCACAAGCTTCTCTACCTTCATAAATGAACACAAAATAAGGCCTTTTCCTTATTCTGAAATATGGATATGTATGGATGAGATGTGCATATGCATGCATGCAATACCTGTTTGGTGTAATTGGATGCACATAATGATCATATAATAGATTCTTACATCGATAGTTGACTTCTTCTTTTTTTGTTTTTGTTTTTTTTTTTTTCGTTTGTGAAATTTCCAGAAGAATAACTGGGTTTGGGGTCATCTTCTTAGTGTAACGACTCTGTAATTATTGGTGTGAGTGATAGTTGCTGTCAAGTTTTAGTTGTTTAATATGGTGTAAATGAGGGAGAATGGGGTCCGCTTGTTGTGTGGCTGCTAGAGACAGGACTATAACAAACGAATCAGGAAGCGAAAATTTACACAGGAATGTTCAATAGTTCACCTTCATGGAGCTTTCAGTGGGATAACCGAGGGCGAGTAGCTGGGGAAGAGATTTCTGTGAATTGGTCTTCTGATGGAGTCAGTGGGAATGATGGTTTGCACATTAAATCTGAAACAGTAGTAGAAACTGCATATGCATCAGAAGAAGGAAGCTCGTTGGACAGTTTCCAAACAGTTGCATGGCAAAAGTCCCCAATTTCTGAAGATAATGCGAGGATTTTGAGGCTTCCTTCTTCAGGTAATCCTCTATATATTAGCCCAAATGTTTTAATTATATAATGATCTACAATAATGGATTGTAATTGTTTAAAATGCAAATCCGAGAAACTTTTGTACCATTGGTTTTTCTTTTTGTAATTGATGTCAAACAAACCTGCCGTTTTTTTTTTTCCAATTCTTTTCCCCAGCTCACAGGTGCTGTTTATGATCATCCTTTAAGTACTTCTCTTGTGTCCGTGGACTGTGAGCGAGGAATTCATTACACTTTATGCCGTCCTAGGTGCTTTTGCAGTTATCTTAATGTTGTTTTGTTACCTCATTTTGAAGGCTAAATTAGTTTCCTGTGCACTCTGCACCATACTGCTTTTAAGAAACTTTAGCCTTGAGTGATGATAAAGACAAGAAAGAAGGATGTTTAGGCCTGATGCTAGATTAATAAACTTTTTTGAGCTATATGGAAGAAACTGAACGAGTCTGGTTGACTAATAACATAAAAACATTTAAGGTTTATTGGAGTAAAAACTTTTTTTTTTTAATTGGAAACAATACTTCATTGAAGGAACAAAAGAGTACAACAGGAGGATAATGAGATGAACTATTTCAATAAAGAAATAGGCAAGATAACAAATTCAATTACTGAAAGTGTTGCAGGAGTTCCTAAATTTTCTCCAAAGATGTCGTGCCTCTCTCGGCTATTTATTGGTGTTAGTGCTGGCTAATCTATATACAAATTAAACTAATGCCACAACTAATTTTGCAATGTCATTAATTCCTCTACTGATGTGCACATGTCTAAGGGCCCTTCCATTGCTCAATGGTCCAAGCTATGGCATTTGCACAATGACCCACCAACAAATGTTTGATGGTCCCCTTTTGCATTATGTAAGAAGACATACTGGAGCTGGTATATCTCTTTGGAGGAGTCACCTTCTCCAGTTGGTCCTTACAATATAACTAAATTTCCTTCTTTGCAAAATGCTGCGATTATTCACTATTTTTAAGGCATAGTCCTGGTTATTGTCTTTTACTTCATGGGGACTTTAGAATGCCAGATAAATTTGACAAGTAAAGAATAACACTTGGAATGAGTCCCGACTCCTTTCATCTTAAAATGAAGACATATCATATTTTGAGTTTAAGAGAGGGGTAAGTTCTTCAATTTTGACATGATTGAGTGTGTGATATTTAAAGGAGGCTGATTCAATGACTTAATAATGAAAGCATGAAGGATAAAACTTTTTTTTTATTGATTAGTAAAAGTGTGCTGGTGGAAAAGTTATTTTGAGAAGTTATTGAGTGAAAATCTTATAGAAAACCTTAAATGTAGAGAACTCTAGGTCAATAGTGAGATTTTTTTTCTTCATAGCATTAAAGTGTCCGAGGTAAAAAAATGCATTGAGGAAGATGAAAACCGGTAGAGTTTTAAAATCAAATGGTACTTTTATTCAGTTTTGGAAGCATTTAGGAGAGGAAGGCATGTCATGGCTAAAAAAATTATTTAATTTGATTATAATACCAAAGAAAATGCCTTAATGAGTGGCTAAAAAGCATTTTGGTACCTATATATAAAAATAAAGGGGAGATCGAAAATTGTATAAATTATCGTGATCGAGAGCACCTATTAAAACTTTGAGACAACTATATTAGAGAGATTGTATTTGGGTTTATGCCATGAAGGTCAACAATGGAAGCTATTTACTTATTAAAAGACTTATGGAAAGATATAAAGAAAAGAAGAAAGGTCTTTATATGGTATATATAGATTTGGAAAAAGCTTATGATAGAGTCTCTTGAGATCTAATATGGTGTATTTTAGAAAAGAAAGGAGATACAACACGATATATTGAAACGATAAAAGACATGTATGATGAGATTGCGGCTATCGTAACTCGTAAGAACAACTGTTGGAGAAATAAGTGAATTCTTTATCGTAGCATGCTTACATCAGGAGTTAACATTAAGTCCTTGCTTATTTGTTTTAGTAATAGATAAGCTGACCAAGGACACACATGATGAAGCTTAATGGTGTATGGTTTTTTTGTTGATGACATGTTTTAATTGACAAAACTAAAAGAAGGATGAATGCTAAATTAGTGGTTTGGAGAGAAGTTTTAGAATCAACTGAGTTCAAGATAAGAGGATGAAAACTGAATGTATTGAATGTGACTTTAGAAAAACTAGGAACATAAACAGGAATCTTGAGAAAATTGGAAATCAAAAGATAATAAAAAGTGAAAAATTTCACTATCTAGTTTTGCTAATCCATCAAGGAAGAGAAATTGGAGAATGATGTTACTCATAAAAATTGGAGAAGTGTGTTTGGCATATTGTGATTGACGTGTACCTTTATAATTGAAAGATAAATTTTATAAAACAATTATCAAACCAACGATATTGTATGAGATTGAATGTTGTGCAATTAAGAAATAACATGTTAATAAAATGAGTGTGGTTAAAATGAAGACGTTGAGATGGATGTACAATAAAACAAGAAAAGATAAAATAAAAAATGAACACATCCTAAGATGCTAGAAGTAGAACTTATAGGAAATAAATGAGAGAAAACCAATCAAGGTGATATAGCCATTTACAACAAAGACCAATAATTGCACCGGTAAGGAAGAATAACATGGTTCACATCGAGGGACATGTTAGAGGGAAATGGAGACTAAAATTAACTTTGATAGAGACAGCAAAAGAAAATATGATACCGTGTGATCTAACTGAAGAGATGACTTCAAATAGAGTAGAATGACGAAAAAGAATTCATGTAGCTGGAATGCGACTTTATTGAGTTGAGTTGAGTACAAGTAAAAGCTTGAAGCAGAAATATCACGCAGAACAGTTTGAAAGGACGTGCTCCTCACTGCATGTGATCTTAAAATTTAATTATGGAGCTTGAGCCCTCCCCATACTTGAAAGGAAGAAACAAGGGATCTCTCTACTATCTGAGTTGGATCCCATTTACATCCATTAGTATTCCAAAAGCCATGTTTACTCTCAATTCTCATTATGCCTCATGCTATTAGATTATTTATGAACCCTTCAAAGGTAATTTATGAATTTGTTACACATACTGTTTCTTCAAGCTTAAGGGTCAAATTGTGAAACTATGGTTGTGTAATTAACTGGTGCTTGTGTTACAGTTTTAAAGAACCATTATAAAATCCATGACATAAACGGAGGAGTGTGAATTGGATTGAAACAATGGTCATTGTATGGATCTGTCACCTTCATTATGAACATGTACTTGGGCTAATTAGTGTTAAAACAATAATTATTCAATTTGAGGTAGTCTTCTTTCACTTTGAAAATTTGTTCAATTTGTGGACTACACCAAAGTATCAAAATATCTGCCTTGTTTAACCCTTTTCTTGGGCATGGGCTTTTCAAGGTTTAGACTTTACTTAACCTGCATGGAATAGCTCAGCCAGGATCTTACACCTTAGAAAGCGTAAGCACCCTAGTTTGAATCTCAGGATTTTTTTATACCCATGGCTTAGGGGTGGTAGCAAGTTTTTGGGATTTAAGAAGTTATGCAAAGTACGTGGCAGTTCCTCACCCCCCAAAAAAAAAATTTAAAACTTTAATTTAAATCAAGACTGGCTGCTGTAAAATTGAATTAATTCAGTGAACAGAAGAATTGTGGCAGCATCATTAAGAAATCATGCTCAGGTTGAAGGCTGTGAAAAGTTCAAGAGATGACTGAGGAACTAGAAAATTTGTTTGTAGAAGAAGATATGGGTCTGGTAAAATGGAACTAGGAAACAGATTTGATGTCTACAGGATGCATTGCAATCAGCTTTGAATGATCTTTTCTTTGGAGCATTTAACCCCTCCAAGTGATTTCAGCTCTTTGGAAAGTTCTCTTTGGGATCTTGAAGTCTGCTTCTATTTTTTCCCTTCGCTAGGCCACTTATATGTGCAAATAGACATACGATATTCTTTTATATTTGTTTTGATGCTCTTGTTTTAGCCCTCTAAATTTAATCTGAAAATCTGTACCAGATTTAGTGATTTTTTTGGGGCATGAAGTCATTAGACATTTTTATGAATGTTAATGCTAGATGAATGACTGAGTAATTACTCAGGCTAATGCATTAGACATTTGTTATGCTTTAAAAAGCATATAAGCAATTAAAATGGTGGAAGTTGAATAACAGTTTAGAATTTAGAGAGCTTCAATGTCTGTGTGTCCGTGCCAGAGGCAGATGCATTGACCTTGATATTGTACAAACCGAAAATTTGTTAGATTTCAGGCTGATTTCATGATCTTACTAACATGTGCTTTTGTGGATGTATTTTTATTTATAGACCTTGCTGCCTGCTTGGGAATGGGTTGCCTGTTACATAGAGTCCATTTAATGGCACAGCTTTAGACTCCTGGACTAAGAAGTAGGGATACGGATATAGATATGACACGACACGGATACGCAGACACGGTATTTTTCAAAAAAGTAGAACACGGATACGTTGAGAACGCATTGAATATATATTTTTTATATTTTTATATGACTATATAATAAAATTTTAATATTATTTCAATTAAAATTGGCATAAAATACACAAATCACGTAAATATTATTAATATATCAACAAAAATAAAACATTAAACAAAAATTTAAGAATTTCATTTAGTAATCAACATTCATGATTCAAATTTCAAAATAAATTTGTTAACTACTATATATATTTGTATGTGTATAAAAAAAAATAGTGGAGAAAAAAGAGAGAAAAAATTAAATAAAAAATCCCAAAAAAAATAAAATCTAAAAACATGTACTCAACGTGTTCAGGACATATCCAAAATTTAAAAAAATAGACACTCTTTTCGCGTATCTGTATTCGACATGGATATGTGAGGCAAAGTAGAGTGTCCTGTGCTTCATAGCTCCTAGACATTGCACTATGATGATGTTATACTCCGGACTTCAAAGCTGCTCTTTCATAAGTGGATAATTCTACTAGGTATACTGATCTGGTCATGGAATTTCTATTTATTATTGTTCTAAAGAAGAAAAAAATGGTTTTGAGTATCATCAGCCACATTTTGGGGTCACTGCATTATTGAAGACATTTCATCTGCCTCATCTTGTAGTTGTTCCAATACTGATTCCATATTCCTTGTTAATGTAATATTGCATAGATTATTTATTCTTTGTGAAATTGTGTCTCTCTTTCATTTGCATTGGAATAACTAGTGCATCTCACCCTAGGCGTTATTTATGGTTCCCCAAGTTTTCTGACGAGAGAGGTGGAAGAAAGAGATATATGATACCTTCTTTCCATTTATTTGTTGGTGCGTGTATATGTGTGTATGTATATTTAAGTGATGCTCAGGATATCAAAAGCAGATTATCAGTTGGAATTTGGCCAATGGTGGACCAATGAGGAACCCTCTCTTTACTCACCAATTTATTTGGTTTTGATATGTGCAATAAATCAGTACCCACTATGTTGTGTTGTACTTAATATCTTCTACTTGTCCATTGCAGATCAATCAATCTCTAGAAATTTTCCTATAGAGGTCAGTGTTGAACACCTAGAGCTTATTCTAGTAAAAAGATGTACTTTGGTGTGCTTGATGATTTTATGACTTAAATCTCCTTTGTTGGTATCACATCTTTATCATTTTCTGTTTACTTTTTAGGTGAAGGAGTCAACAGAATCCCCAGCAGTTTCAGAACCATCTCCCCTGAAATTGTCACCTTCACTGTATTCAATGTCATCATTGTCAGCATCCCCTTTGTCATCCCAAAGTTACCTGCTTCCTGCAGGCTCCACTCCATCACGGTGTCCCCGCCGTTCTCCAGGACATCACCAGCTAATACGGCAAGTTTCTGATAGCCGGATTCCAGGACTGAAGTCTCCAAATTTCTCGATTTCTGAAGAAGTGTCTTCTTTTGGGCTCCCTGGGTGGAGCAATGAATCAACTAGGGGCTCTCATGGTGGGTCTTCAGATGGTTGGTCCATGCTTGGCTTCTCTGAGCTCATGGCAACTTCTCGTAGAGAAAGGTGGTCTTTTGATAACGAGTCTTTGGGCTTCAATCAGGATAAAATAACCAGATATAGTAGCCGAATTTCAGCTTCTGCCTCAATTGATTTGCAAACATGTGGGGTTTGCTCAAAGCTCTTAACCGAGAAATCATCATGGAGCAGTCACAAGATTATTACTACTAATGATCTTGCTGTGGTTTCTGTTCTAATTTGTGGGCATGTCTACCATGCCGAGTGCTTGGAGAATATGACACCTGAATTCAACAAGTATGACCCAGCTTGCCCAGTTTGTACTTTTGGGGAGAAGCAGACCCTGAAGTTGTCTGAAAAAGTGTTGAGAGCAGGAATGGATTTGAAAGCTAGAAACAGTAAGAGATCAAGGAACCGGGTTGTGGATAGTGATTTTGATGGTGATTCTATTGTCTTTGATCGCCAAAAGAGTGATGGGCATGGGAGAAAGGGTCTCAAGATGAGCTCAAGTTCTAGCTTCAAGAGCTCCTTAGGGAGGCCTTTCTTGAGGCAGCACTTCTCATTTGGGTCAAAGGGGACTGGATCCTTGTCAGAGAACTCTACTCAGAGAAAAGGGTTTTTCTGGTCAAAATCTAGGAAGGAATGATCTTATTTCTGACATTTAGGAGGTGAGCATCTTTGCCTCTGCTGCTTTTTTCCATTTCCATTTAATGAAGTTTGTGTATTTTCTCATACCATGGAAGTGCTGCCACAAAAGTTCCTCCGAAGATGCAATTGACTATGAATGCATGAAGGCCATTTTTTTTTATAAGTAAAAGTAAATATATTCAAAAGGTGCCTAAGGGGGGCAAACCTGTATACACAAGGACAAGCTTCAAGCTAAAGCTTTAGAATCCTCAAAAAATTAGCTAACAGAGTCTACATACAAAACAGAGGTATGTTTGGCCCAAAAATAAAAGGATCGTAAGAAAGTATCCTTCAAGAAAAAAGGGGACATCTCACTTCCCCTAAATAATCCTCATATTTGTCTCTTTCCATTACGTAGCATTGATCCCACCTACAAACCTAACTTTTGACATTAGATTGCATAAAGTGATTGTTTGTAGACTTGAACCCGTGTTTTCATGCTTGGCCATCCAAGTATTTTACCATTGTACAAAAATGCCCCCTAGACCTCAACTGCATATAATCACTATATATTTCAGCTTTATATATTCTGCCCTTTTGAGGATTAATTCATGCTCATGCGAGACTTGTTATTTTGTAGGGATACAGATTCCACATTTGATCTTTCTGTGCAATCTCACTCGACCACTGTACCACGAGGAAGTTGAGCATAACTCATCAGGATCTCGCTAAGAAAAATCTGCATTCACAGATTCTGAAATTTCAAGCAGGAATAATGGACTAGCTTTTGAAGGTACACTGTAAAGGAGGGAAGAATACATACAGGAAAGATTGAATCAATATATTGGGGGAAAAAAAAGACAGTAGTAGAATGGAAAAGAATAGTTATTTTTCTTATATTTTGTACATTTTAAATTTGTTCTTTGCAATGGATAAGTTCATGATAATATCCTGAAGAAATTCTATAGCACAGGGAAATAAACTTGAATTGGTTGTAAACATATAACGCTTAGATTATCGAGGAATTTGTCTGTTGGTTAAGCTTTCGTAGTTTGTCGTAGAGGTTGGTACTGATAAATAACAAAAAAAATGGAAAGCCATGGCAATGGATTGAGATTTAGAAGTATGATTTTATTGCTTATTTACATTAGTACAGATAAGTGACATGGAAATTGATGTTGTAAATTGTTTTTGGGTTGGTGACAAGCTTTGCTTGAACCCATGAACACCTAACACTTGGTTGGTTGGACGTCTGCCAATTGGTGATCTGAAATCTGAATTGTACTAAGATCCCGTTTGGCGAGCTTTTTAAGAATTCATTTTAAAGAATTAATTATTGAGGAATGAATTTCAGGAGAATTGAGTCTAAAGAGGGTTTAGGTATTTGAGTGTTTGATAAAAATTATGTAAAAATATTCAATGGTGTGAAGTTATATTTTTATTTTTTATATTATATACATTGGTTAATGTGTAAGTGGTCAAAATTATTTGAAGAAATAAATTTATTTAAAAACTCTGTTTTGTAAATGGAATTTTGTGGGGTCCTTCGCCAAATTCCATTTTGGAAAAAATAACCAGACACTAAACTTATGGTATGGGGCCACGGGCAATAGCCTAACTATGACATTGTTTCTTATTTTGCCTTTTAAACTCTATTGTTTCTACATTATTTTGTGTTTAGAGAAGAGAAAAATATGCAATTTCTTTTGCTTTTCCGATGATTGGCAAGGGGTGACAATGTGTGGGCTGCTTTGATCAATTCTGATCAGATCATTGCAATCCGAGAACCCAAAAAAAAAAAAAAAAAAAAAAAGGTCATGAAACATTCTGAAAATTAGAAAGTGTTGTGGTAAGTTAATATAATAAAACTCCTCGGTTAATTTTAACGTGTGACATATAATATATATATATATATATGTGTGTGTGTGTGTGTGCGCGCGTGTCAGATGTTAATAATTGATTTACATGATCATTTCTTTATACTAACTTTATTTTCCTTCCCATTTGTCCCTTATGAAATGACACGTCTCCTCATATTTTCTTGCGTGGCAATGCCTGTTCGGACTTTTTTCCAAACACGTGTGAACACCTAGTTAACATGCAAGAAAGGTCGATCCTTCACCATCTTTTGTTTCTGTCTCCTCCTGTTTTAAAGAGGCCAACACTCTACTCTCTTATCATAATACTGCGATCATCATCTGATTCTATCTCTTCAAGCTAGTCTTTTGTCCCCTCTTGAGCTCTGGAAATGGCTGATTTACGTGATGAGCATGGGAATCCAATTCACCTGACCGACGAACACGGCAAGCCGGTTCAATTGACTGACGAATACGGCAACCCGATGCACCTTACTGGTGTTGCCACGGCAGTCGAGTCTGGAAAAACTGGTCCTGCAGCTCCTGCACATGGTGGCGTAAGGGAGATTGAAACTGGTACAGAAGGTAAAAAGCAGCAGCAGCCGAAGGTTCAGCGCTCCAGCAGTTCAAGCTCTAGCTCGGTGAGATACCAAACGCACTATTATTTTCGCGATATTTTGGTCATTTCCTATATAATGATGTAGCATATATGCCATCTTTAATGGTGGTTGTATATATATATATATATATATATATATATATATAATCTAAATTAATAAATATTTTTTGATTTTTTTTTATAAAAAAAAAAGTTTAAATTGTTATGAAATCACAATAGGATTGAAATCGAAACCATTTTAATTAATTCTTACTTTCTTTTTTCTTCCCCTTTCCCTTCACCACCTCTTTTGAGTGCAGTCTGAGGATGATGGACAAGGTGGGAGGACGAAGAAAAAGGGATTGAAGGAGAAAATAAAGGAGAAATTAACCGGTGGACAGCACAAAGACAAGGACGAACACACACACAGTGCCACTAGCACAACCAGCGTTAGCACCGTCACCACCAATCCACCTGGGCAGCATCATGAACATGAGAAGAAGAGTATGATGGAGAAAATCAAGGAAAAACTGCCTGGCGGCCAACATAATAACTAGAACTATGTAAATGTTCATGTATATGTATGTATGTATGTATCTATATATATACATATAGATCTCTGAGTTGTGTAAACAGTATGTAGTAGATAGGCGAGGCATGCATACGTATAGATTATACGTGCTTAGTTTGAGCTTGCGAGGAGTTGCTGTAATAAGGCGCAGAAAGTGTGCGCGCTGGACGTGGTCCAAATGTTATGTACGTACGCTGAATTTCCCTTTCATCTAAGTTCGTCCTTGATAATAAGATTTTATAATTAATGACAAATATAATAAATAATTTATAAATAAATATGACAAATAACAATAATTTAATAAATTAAAAATAAAATGTAAATTAGTCTAAAAATAAAGTATGGACATCAAGTAAGTAATTGAAGCAATACGACGATTACTTTTTAAAGTAGTTAGGATAAATTTGATTAGACTGCAAAGTTAACTAATCTAAGTGTATGGTCATTAAACATGTTAAAATATTGTAATGTGATATTTAATGTTATATATAACATTATCAATAGTATATGTCATTCATGTCATATCATGTTAACAAATGTCAAATAAAAATAAGATTTATATTACTTTTTTTAATTAAATGTCAAACAAAAGCGATGTGTTAAAAAATAATATTTTAATATTAAAATAAAATTATCAAAGTTTGATATTTTAATACAATAATAATGGCAAAATAAATAAAATAATATTCAACACTATTATATTTAATGTGATATTTAACGTTATATATAACATTATCAATAGTAGATGCCATTCATGTCATATCATGTTAACAAATGTCAAATAAAAATAAGATTTATATTACTTTTTTTAATTAAATGTCAAACAAAAGTGATGTGTTAAAAAATATTTTAATATTAAAATAAAATTATTAAAATCCTATATTTTAATACAATAATAATGTCAAAATAAATAAAATAATATTCATCACTACTATATTTTTATTATAGCATCTTGGGTGTCACAAGCTTGGAGCTAGTTAATATGCACTAGTGTGGTTATAAAAGCAAATATCAAATTGAAATATTCTTCTATATGTCTTGTCTTTTTATAACATTTCATTATATATACTTATGTTTTATTAAAAAAATAAATTATATTACACCCGTAAAATATAAAACAAATTCATACAAAGCATGTATGAATACTAGTGACGACTCAACTAAAATGACATAGTCGTGATGTAATTTCATTAGTTACGATCGAACGGTGCAAAAAGCGTCGACTCCGAATATTTAACCAGTCTCCAACTCTCCAAGTCTCAAACCCAGTCCGGTGTCTCCCCCTCCACACCAGTCGGAGTTGCCTCCTTCTGCTCTCTGAGTTCGCCGCCTATTTAAGATCTCTGCAAATGTTTTCTCAATCGCACTTGCTATCTCTTAGCTCTACATTCATTCCTCCCTCTACAAAACCTTTGATTCATATTCACAGCAGTCGAACCCTACCAATATCCACCAATCTCTTCAATTTTGCCCTAAATCTGCCCGTTGTTCAGCGAAGTCACCTCATTATAGCAATGGCTTCAAACTCAAATTTCTCAGATCAAATCGAAACCTGTAACTCATGCTTTGAAGAAGAAGAAATCGATCGGTTCGCTGAAGTCGGAAACAAACTCGCAGACGCTGCCGGCGAAGTGATTCGTAAATATTTCCGCAAAAGCTTTGACATTCTTGATAAAGAAGATTTGAGTAAGTTTTAAGAATCAGAACTGTAGTGTCAGGTTAAGTATGGATTTACTTATAACATTTGTGCTCTAACTTCTTGGTGTTATTGGTGTAATTGCTTTGGTTTAGGTCCTGTCACGATTGCGGATCAAGCCGCAGAGGAATCCATGGTTTCCATTATACAAGAGAACTTTCCCTCTCATGCAATGTATGTGAGATTGATATGAATTATTTCAATTAATTTCTTTTTGTTTCCCTCTATAATTTTGGTCGTCTAGAAAAGTTTGATTCTTCTGTTTTTACCTGTTTAGTTTCCAATACATATATAAATGCTCAGCACCTATAAAGGAATTAGACTAATAGTTGTATTCGGCTTCCATTTTCTAGAGAATCTCCCTTCTCATCCAAGTAAGAAAAAGTACGTAATTGAGACGATTGATATAGAGAAAAGTAAATTTTAAGTCCTATTTTTTTCATTCTACTTGGTTCTAAAAAGGAAAAAGGAAAAAGAAAAGAGTAGAAAAATACTTACTTAGCAATGCCGAATGATCTTATTAACCTCAGTAGAGTGAAATGTGAAGACATTTGTTTTCTGATAGATCAACAGAGCAATAGTTTTTTAGTTTAGATTTTGGATGTGAAGTCCATATAGTTTTACTGAAATCAATTGCAGTTACGGAGAGGAGAATGGCTGGAGGTGTAAAGAGAAGTTTGCAGACTATGTTTGGGTTTTAGATCCAATAGATGGGACAAAGAGTTTCATTACTGGTATTCTTTCTTTTATCTTTTTGATGAATTTATTTTCATTATGTTGACTTTGAAACATCCTCTTAAAGGATTTATATTTGTGTTCTGTTCCAGGGAAGCCCCTGTTTGGAACTCTCATTGCTCTACTACACAAAGGTAAACCGGTATGAATCGCCAGTTTGTATTGAAAATGGGGTGTATAGTTGCATATTCTAATTTTTAGCAGAATTTATACAAAATAATGAATTATATGGAAAGAATCAACTTTGATTTATTTATTTTTTAAAAACTTATGACCAAATTGTAAAATTTATAGCAGACCACCGATAACTTAATTTCATTGCAATGTGATCCAAGTTGTCCATCCATTCTAAAATCAGCCAACTAGCATCCAAAAGCTTAAAACCATCATTATGGTTAACATTAGGCCATATTATAGGAATATATATTATTAATTTGATCACATCCTTCTCCTTATTTAATAATTGATCCAAACAACTTATTCTTAAATTCATGGATTTCAAATTTTTACATTTCCATTCCATGCATATGAATTCCAAGTCCCAAATACAAATCTAGGTTCCCAAATGCAACCTTGGATTTTCAATGCTACATTTTTCACTAAGTTTTTTTAGCATCATTTTTATGCCTTGGTTTGAATAATTCATTGAAATTATTGCAATTGTCTTCTTTCACCTCTTCATTGTCAGATGGCTTCCAATTGGTAGTAAGGCTCAACTTATAAGTGGTTTCAATATGTATAATGTTGTAATAAGGTTTTGGAACCACCATTGCATCATATCACCATTATTCTTTCTTCAAACAAGCGAGACAGCTTGTAAAGTGTGAAATATTTTTGTGGCTGTATCATTTGAATTCCCACATCAATTTCATCTTTAAACCCAAAACAAAACAACTAAACAGAAAAGATTCAGGTTACCCAAAAGTGCAGTTTGACAAGTCTTTAAATCTGTATGTTATTCAAAAATTGATCCTGATTTTTTATTTTTATAATTCTGAAAAGTGCTTTCTTCTCTGATTGTGTTTTTTATGTAGTAGCATAAGGATCTTGGGAAGCTCAAGAATCAGATTAGTTAAGGATAAGGCTGACTGTGTTGGCTTGTGTGTAGTAAAGTCATTTATTTCTAAAATGATTGAAATTTACACAGAAGATAAAGTAGAAAATATCCTTTATTTGAATCAACTTGGTGTTGGTTTTACAGTTTTACTATGATCCAGATAATAAAATGAGGTGTAACCTGGGTCGAACCACTTCAAATTCCCAAACAATTCCTCTAGTTATAGATTTAACTTCTTAAATGAATCCAAGACAGTTGGATATCTCTCTTCTACCTCTAGTTTCATTTCATGGTATTTATGTTGTGATCAATTTAGTAAAGAATGATGATTGGTTGATAATTTTACCTTATTTTCTGTATTCATTGTACAAGGATACGGATAAGCTAACTGCACTTTGTACAAAAATCTCAGTTTTATTGTCACTCATAATTTTGCTAAACTGCAAACTGAATCTATTCTGTCACGTGTTTTATTTCCACACTCAAATTATATTAATTTTCTTAAAGCATGCTTTTCAGGTTCTTGGCATAATTGATCAGCCTGTACTAAGAGAAAGATGGATTGGAATAAGTGGAAGGAGAACTACATTGAATGGGCAAGAAGTCCGTACACGCAATTGTGCAAAACTTTCGCAAGCCTATCTGTATGTGTTTTCTTATCTTTTTCTTAATATGATTCTTATTCTAGAAAGAAAATAAAATCAGAGGTTTTGGTTGTTGGATTAATACTTAATTATCTTTATTTCAAGCATTTGTGCTCCTATAAGCCTGTGCCAAGCTGTTTAGTTTTTGTAGTTTCATATGAATTCTGTGAAAGGTAAATATCTATAATATGTTTTCTCTTCCTTTTTCTTTTTCATTTTGTGATTTAGGTACACAACTAGCCCACATCTGTTCAGCGGAGATGCTGAAGTGGCATTTGCTCGAGTTAGAAGTAAGGTCTGTCAATAACTATCTGAGTTACATGTTGAGCAGATTCTATGAATGTTTTGAAGTGTCAGTTGATATTAAGAATGCTTTCTACATTTTTGTGTCCATGAACAATGATCTGGATTTAAAATGTTATGAAAGATAAAAATATTTTATCTGGGACTACATGAATGTTTTGGCTATGTATTAGCAATACTGTGTGGTTCCATGGTTCTATGGAAAACCAGTTCATTTATTATGACTGGTTTGCATCAGATCTTTTAGATTTAGGAGAGATGTGAGGATCTTTGGCATTGACAATTCATTTTGGTATGGGCATTACTAAAATCCAAGAAGTGTAAAATCTTTTAATTGTTCCCCCTTTTGGTGATTCTGTAGTTAAAATGGTAAGATCTGTCCTTTTGTTGCTTTTGTGAAGTCATTTGAGCTCGATTTATCAATATTGCTTTTCTTTTGAATTTTACTTCAAACCAATTTTCTTTATAATATCTGACAGAAGTTTGGCAACTGGCAATGTGGGGATAGCATTAAGTATTTAATTCCATATCTTATCCACTCTGATTAACTAGACGTAGTTCATGTAGTGAACTGTGCAACATATCTTATGTAAGAAATTCTTCCTTTACCCATTTCACTTTTTACAGTATGCATTTTTCTGTTTATATATCTTCATGTATGCTCTATGCTCTCTTTTTGCATATCATTATGTCTCCGCCAATAACTTGCATTTTTTTTTTTCTGGTACCTAGTTGTATCACGGTTTTCCAGTACTGTTATCATGTTACCTAAGTTGTTACTAAGTGAGTTATGTCATCCATTGTTAATCCTGCTTTCCTTTCAATGTGGGAAACAAAAGCTTGGGTTTTTCTGATATTCAACTTTTCTTTTTTCATTTCTTATTATGTTTTACAGGTAAAAGTGCCACTATACGGCTGTGACTGTTATGCTTATGCCCTTTTGGCCTCTGGTTTTGTGGATCTTGTTATCGAGTCCGGTCTCAAGGTGAGCTGTAGTATCTTTATTCCATGCATATACCATTTAGAGATGTAGTCCTGACCAACTTTGGCCTGTAGGAATGGCTAAGCCCCATGGAGGATTAACTTTTGATAGTAATTGAAGAAGGGATCACCAGTGCATATGACACAAACAACAGTGGTTTGAGTAAATGTCATAATTGTGATTTTTCTTAGAAAAATAAATGGACTAGAGGGGATTACCATTATATCATACTGATTGGAGTGAAACCGCCTTCCATGTCTTTGCAACTAAATTCATGCTGGAGGTTCTTTATCCACAATTTGCTGTCAAGTGTCATGACTCCATGATCTAAATAATCCAACACAACTATATTAAGCTCTCGTCAGTTTATTTGAGCTTGCTCATCAAACATTTTGTCATGGTTATGTAGGCTTCATTGCTTTTGTATCAGCAAGGTTGCAACTGTTTCTTTTTTCTTTCAGCCATACGATTTCCTTTCACTGATACCGGTGATAGAAGGTGCTGGAGGAGTAATAACTGATTGGAAAGGGCATCCACTCCATTGGGAGGCTTCTTCAGATTCACGCGCAACAAGTATGTTTTTATGTAGCTTGTTTTGTTTCTCATTGTCCTCTATTTAAGTCACTTGTCTGATCCGGTTCAAAATGAAAAATCAATTCAATGATATTGTAACCACAAGTCATTTAACGTGCTGTTTAAGGCAGGCCTGTCATATGTTCCTTGTTCTATTTCCAGGTTTTAACGTAGTGGCAGCTGGAGATAAGCAGCTTCATCAACAAGCTCTAGATTCATTACAATGGCAATAATTACTAGCATCGAACTGAAACAATGAGATGGAACAGTTCTTCAGCACCAATGCTTGGCTTTAGATTTTAGATTTTTCTTTTTCAGGTTCAGATATTTATATTGAGAACAATGTGACCTTTGGAGATAAGATGGAGAACAATTAAACAAGCGGCAATAGCTAATTTTCAAATGTGGATGTTTATTAGCAAAGCTTATATAGCCCCACCTAAAATTAAATATTTTTTGGTCTCATACATTTTGAGTGGTATATCTTGATGTGAATTTCTCTGAAGTTGATATTGAAGAACTGCACAAGGGGATCAGTATTGATGGAATTGGGCCAACAGTGCAACTAAAAGCTCACAACAGGAATTCTTCCCATTGTGAGCTGATCTCTTCATTAGTCTTTTTTTCTACAGAGTAATGGTGGAGATTCCCAGTTTATATCCGTGTTAATTCCTTTTCATTTTGGTGTCTATTGCAAGAGTGTGTTAAAATCCTGTGTTAGGCACTTGGGCAGAGCATGAAGCCCTACTAAGCCCCAATAGCATATGAAAGTAACCTAATTCCCCAACGGAAGGGGGAGTAAAAAGCATTGTAAGCTTGAAGGAAAAGTAGCACATTTAGTAAAATTATTGATAAAAGAATGGTGAGAAAAAAGAATAAAATGAATTCGGTGCTGCATGCTGTTAAGAATGGGATTAACTAAAACTCTCTTGTAAATTGACACAGGTAATTGTCCAGTGCCTACAAATACAGTATTAAACCAAATTCAAGAATAAAAGGGATCAGTATGTTCATCGTGAAACACAAACCATGCTTGCAGGTGGCACATATCCTCAGAGAGAGACCATTGCACTACCAGTCACCCATGTCACTTCAAATTGAACAAACTGGGTTTAATCCTTCCCGAAATCAGTATTATAATGAGCAGTTGATTCAAGTTTCTTTGCTTCATTCAGTTTACGAACAGCCTGAAACATTGCCAAAAATAAAAGAAATAGTAAGAGAATTACCCATCTCAGACACCACCGAAACTGTTAGGTCGCACATGCACCCACAACACAGATAAACAGGTTAATTTTGAACTTCTGTGCCTGGATGCTATACACAAGTATTCTGGTGAGTGTGAGTGTCCGGCAGTGTCACACGGAAGATGCAGTCAGTCGCATGTTCATAGACCATATTTGACAAAAGATATTTTAGAAACCCCACTAAACCTAGTTTCTGACCATCCCCCAAATTCCAATTTTGCCTGCCCTTCCCCATCCCCAGGAGCCAAAAAAAATTCCCTCCCCAGACCACATTGCAGTTGGAAAGAAGTAAACAAACAAAAAAATAAATAGAACTGTTACTTTTCAAGTATTAAAGCCGTGAAACATGGAGACTAATTTGGTTGGTGCTGAAGGAAGTGCTACGACAAAAGAAAGGCAGAAGAATTCTAGGCAGTGCTGAAAAGCATATGATGTAACAGAGGATACAAATAGAGCTGAATGGTAAAACAGTTGGGATTTATGACCAAGGCTTCAACGAGTCTAAGTCATTACAAATTGTGGTAAACAGACTTCTTATTATTACTAAAGTCAAGACTGACTCACAGCCCAAGAGTTACTGTACATAGCCATTTTTTTTTCTTTCGAACCACTTTTAATAAGACTTAAAATAAATTTTAAAAATAGAGGGAGAATAAATTTAAAAAAAAAAAATAGAGGGAGAGAAGAGGACAGGAACGTGCATCCAGACAACCTCTTATGCAATTACATTTGTCTACTAGTAGCTTCCCAGATGGGGGCATTTCACTGACACAACTTTCAAGGTATAACCTTAATGGTGAGCCTAAAATCAAAAAATCCTGGTCAATGAACTAATGAATAAATATCTCACATGGTTGGGACATTACTGTTCATAGCAGCCCATCTAATTCTCCATATAACTCAAATCAGTCTTAATATGCATTTCTAAGAAAACAGAAAGCTTTACCTTCATGAAATCTTCATGAATGACATAATCACGTTCTGCACGGATCGCTGACATACCAGCCTCAGTGCACACATTACGAAGATCAGCTCCATTAAACCCCTGAAGAAAAATGCCATTCATTAAACCTTCTGCCAGACAATCTACAATGAATTATACAGATACAAATTAGCAGTCCCAGCTCACCTCAGCAAGCTTAACAACTGCCTCATAATCAATTTCGCCATGTTTGGCAATTCCAGCAGCATGGATTTTGAGGATTTCCATTCTTGACTGTTCGTTCGGCAATGGAATTTCTATCTTTCTGTCTAATCGCCCAGGACGAAGAAGCGCAGGGTCTAGAACATCAGGTCTGTTTGTTGCCATAATCATTTTTACCTAGCACAAGCAATTTAGATTTAATAACTATATGATCAACAAAAGTATCCTCGCATATAAAAATATGTAGATAGGTGTCTATGAATGTATATGTTAAAATCACCGCAATAAACCAAAATATAGTCATTAAATAATCAAATGAACATATTAGATTCCATTTAATCGAAAAAACAAAAACACCTTCCCAAGCTGGTCAAATCCATCCAGCTGGTTAAGCAATTCCATGAGTGTCCTTTGTATTTCACGGTCAGCACTTGTTCCCTCACTGAAGCGGCGTCCACCAATGGCATCGATCTCATCCATAAAAATGATGCATGGCTTGCGAAAGTTTAAAAAAAATTATGAGTAAATCTTATAATGTTGAATTACAGAAACTTTATTGATTTGAATAGTAAGTCAATAAAATTATAAGTTTCATGTGTTTAAGTTCTTACTTGGTGATCACGAGCATAACCAAACATTTCCCGGATCAATCTCGCACTCTCACCTATGTATTTATCAATTATGGCACTTGATACAACCTACATATATAAGCGTGAAAAATATCATATATGAAGCATAATATATTAAGAGTTTTGACATAAAAAGTCATAAACGAAATTCTACCTTTAAGAAATTGGCATCTATGTTGCTAGCAATTGCTCTAGCTAATAATGTTTTTCCCGTTCCAGGAGGTCCATAGAGAAGAACACCCTGAAACAATTAAAATTTAGCTCCTCAATTAAAATATTTTGAATTCTGGCCAGTAACTGAAGCAACAAAGCCTTGCGGACAATGCCCACCAAACTCTATAGAAATTTTATTTTTATTTTTTAAAAAAAAAGTACCTTGGGAGGTTTGATGCCCACCCTCAGGAAGAGCTCTGGATTCATTAGAGGCAATTCTATAGATTCCCTAAGTTCTCGGATCTGATCTGACAGACCTCCCACTGCAGAGTAGCTAACATTCCCAGGATCTTCATGAAGCATATTATATACCACAGGATCGACCTGTAAATTGAAGTCACATCACAACATGCATCAAAACTCCTAATAATAAGATAAAATATTGGACTGAATCATCATAAGTGGAGTTCTAATCAATAAAAAAGAAATGATAATCCTCTCTGTGCACATCAAAGAAATTACTAACCTCACGGGGGAGAGCCCGCATAATAGTGAGAGTGGTCATATCAAGAACCACTCTAGTGCCTGCAGTTAGTTTTTCCTTGTCCACTTTATTGCGGCAGCCAACCACATACCTCGGGCCACTACTTGCTTTGACTATCACTGAAACAGTAGACTATAACTTAGTTCCAGTAATGTCTTCTGGCTCCTACCAACACCTGGCTTATGTAGAAGAAGATAAAAACCACAGTAGGTGGTCAACTGAAAAATAATTTTGTGCTTCCTACTGAAATGAGAGGGGACATAATTTATGAAGAAACAAGCTTCCATTAAACAAGTAAGAGAATATTAACAAAGATTAATTACAGCGCTCATTGTCCAGAGGCCTGAGAACTTCGCCTATGATCTGTCCAACGCTCTGAAGTGACTTTAAATCATCTTCAGTTTTAGCATATTCCTTTTTCGTAGCCCGCATATTCTCTCTCACTGTATACATCCAATTCCAACACATATAAGTCAGCCACGACATGTACGCTAAAATCACAAGGTAAAGAGATGTTTATTAAATGAATTGAAATCTTTTCAAATAAATGATTGGAGATGACAGACGAGCATTATTGTCTAAAAGGGAAATAAAATAAGTGATTGAAGGCCACGGCAAGGCTGCCTCAAAAATGAGTTAATGTTGCAACAAAATCTAACTAATTGCATATCAATTATAAAGATGTTGCTCACAACAATCTCAATTAAGACTCAGAATGGGAGCCAACATAAGGACAAACATGAAACTGTGTGGATGCTACTAGAGTTTCTTATTGAAGATGAGATCAGTGGTACAAAAGCGGGGCCAACAGGCTTCCACTGGAGTATGTAGTTAATGAATGATGATTAGCAAATTCTCACAAAATAGAGGCCTTATCAAGGGAGTTGCCTCAAATTTTGTTCTATTCATATTCTCTCCAGTCAATGACAAAATAGTTACAAAGCAAAAGAGTATGATATGTAGAACACATCAATTGTTATATTGGATCTTCATGATTAAGAAATTTAGAATGCTGACCAAAAAGTTAGTTATACATTTGAACTCCTATCCTAACAAATTTCTAACAGAATATGCAATCCAAATGTAGACTAGTTAATTAGCAACTAACAGATGGCATTCAGAAAACTTTTAAGTGTGTGAAAATCATTGTAATTACAAAGAGCCATAAGATAGAATAGCTAATGTAGACGAGGCCTTTCATTGCGCCAACCGCCAGGCTACGAACTCTATGCACAAAATACGGAAAGGCTGCCTACTATCCAACTAATACAACTATTTGTCATAGTTAATTGTTCGTTTTTATCTACTGGAACACCAACACAACTTTAAAACCTAAATTCCAAATTCTGATATCTTTCGTTTCTCGGTAATCAAAGAAAGAATTCTCGGAAAATACCAATACTAATACAATACATATACATACACACAGATTAAGTTATACAAGTATAAATGTGTGAGATCGTACATATTATTAATAACTTAGGAAACTCTAGAAAACTTGAATCAAATCAAAAAATATAAGAGGGAAATAGGGCTTAGTTTGTGATAAATCTGACCTCCTCGGACTCTGGATTCGAGCTCCTTATGCTGGAGGAGCTTCTTCCGGTAATCAGCCACCGCGGTACGGCGGCGAACAGCGTCTTCGGCCTCGCTCGTCATCGGAGTCTCAGTCGGCAATAGAATGAATCTACCACTGATCTCTTCGTTTATAGTAGTGAGTTCTCGCCTTGCCGATCAAGCAAGGGACAGCAATATAGCCGGTTCTTTTATAAAGAAAAAGAGAGTTTTAGAATACTTATTACTCACATCTTTTGAAGCAATTATCAACATTTGTAGCCATCTGATCAAAATCAGATAATAATAATAAGAATTTTGGCCCTTGAGAAACACAAATGGGTCCACATTGGACTTAGATCGTTAGTATCATTGAATAATATAATTTTTTTTCTTTCTTTTGACATTGAAATTATTAAACTATTCTTACATACTTACTAAATTAGAAATGAATTTAGGATAAATTATGCTGATAATTTTTGTATTTTTTTATAATTTTATTGAATTTAAAAAAAAATTATAACGAAGTTTTTTATATTTTATTGGAAAATTACAAATAATTTTTTCAATCAATTTTCTTTTTTTTTTTTTATTTCTAATTAAAAGTTAAAACAAGATGAAAGAGTTGGACAAAACAGTTTAAACCTATTGGTACGAGTCACCATTTTGACTGTCAAACTGGCAATTTCATTTTCCTAATTTTTTTTTCCTAGGATTTTTCTTCTTGAAAGAGGAAAGCAATTTCAACCATATTCTATCCAAAAAAAGAAAAAAAAAAGATTTTAATTATTTGTGGTGACATGATTCACAAAATAATTCAACATCTAAACCCACAGAGAAATCAGAGAGACGCAAGAATAATTTTTTAAGAGGTATATTGTACTCGAATTAATACATGTTCAACACATCAACAAAATGTGTTAATTCTATGACTAAAAATTATCTAATAATGAATTGAGTGTCTCTTACAAATACTATCAGTTATCCTTAGATTTAGGTGATGCTGTTTTAGGAAAAGTGATAATATTTGTGAGAAGTGATCATTCAACATGAAATAATGTCTTGCAATACACTGAACGGATGGATATTTTACTAGAGGCATGAATGGTGTTTGACCATTTCAAAATGAGTGTAAGGGTTGGTTTCTATTGTTCTGTTGGTAGTTGCTAAGAATAGGTGCCAAAAATAACAGAATAACTATAACAAAATCTTTCCCCCACTAATATTGGGAAGGAAAATTGCATTCCGCCTGTCATCTTCTTCCTCCTCCACTTACAATCCAAAGAAAAGGGTCATAAACTAGAATTAGCCTATTATAGACAACAAATATACCCCATTTTTTCTCCCATCCTAGAGTCTTTTCAATTCATCCTCCTCACCCAGGAGGGTCTGGAGATGGAAAAGAGACCTAGAGGATCCCCACTCAATTCTTGTTTATTGTCGCCATTGTCACCATCAATGGCGACCCTCCTGGTTCTTTTCTACATCTTCGTCGCCGTCCCCACCATCCCCGCTGTCTTGGCCGCTCCCGCATCCTCCTCCTCTTCCTTCACCCCACAAGATAACTACCTCATCGACTGTGGCGCCACCTCCCAAACCACTCTCCCTGACGGAAGGGTCTTTTCATCTGACCAGAATTCCACACAGTACTTCAATTCAAACAACCGTGACATCCAAGTTTCTGTAGCTTCTGCAGATGTTCCTCTTCCCATCTATCTCTCCGCCAAAGTCTTCGTCGGAGACGCCACCTATTCTTTTCACATGTCTCGCCCGGGTTGGCACTGGGTTCGTCTCCATTTCTTCCCAATCAATAACAATGAGTTCAATCTCCAGCACTCCAAATTCACTGTCACCACCGACAACTTGGTTCTCCTCCACGAGTTCAGTGTCAGCAATAGCTCAAGCTGGTTCGTCAAAGAGTTCCTTGTCAACGTAACTACTGAGCGTTTCTCTATCAAATTCATTCCGGTCAAGAGCTCCACCGCTTTCATCAATGGCATTGAGGTGGTTTCCACCCCTGACATCCTTCTCACCGATGTCGGCTCCACCCTCTTCCCCGTCGGCTCAATTACAGGCCTGTCCGCTAATTCTTACCAGACCGTTTATCGACTGAACATGGGCGGACAGCTCATCACCTCGCAGAATGACACACTGGGACGAACTTGGGTCTCTGATGAGCCATACTTGAAATCCAAAAACTTAGCTCAGAGTGTCTCTGTTGCTCCTAAAATCATCAAATATCCCGAAGGACTGTCGCCGCTGATAGCGCCGCCGTCTGTGTATGCATCTGCGGTTGAAATGGGCGATGCTCGCACAATCAAGCCTAATTTCAATGTAACATGGAACCTTGACATCGATATGTCATATTCATATCTTCTCCGTCTGCATTTCTGTGATATAGTGAGCAAATCTCTCAATGACCTCTACTTCAATGTCTACATTAATGAAAAAAAGGCCATTTCTGGGTTAGACTTGTCGAGCCTCACAGGTGGTTTGGCATCACCTTACTACAAAGACATTGTTGTTAATGCTTCCATGATATCTAATCCCCTTACAGTCCAGATTGGTCCGCTAAACGAAGATACAGGTTCCAAGAACGCCATTATTAATGGTCTCGAGGTTTTGAAAATGAACAATTCGGTTAATAGCTTGGATGGCGAGTTTGGGGTTGATGGCAAGTCTGCTAATGGTCCCACCCGCGGCACCGTTGCAGCAGTTGGGTTTGCCATGATGTTTGGCGCTTTTGTGGGTTTGGGAGCAATGGCAGTCAAGTGGCAGAAAAGGCCTCATGATTGGCAGAGGAGGAATAGCTTCTCTTCATGGCTGCTTCCGCTTCATGCCGGAGACACAAGCTTCATGTCAAGCAAGAGCTCTCGCAAGACCAATTTCCACTCGTCGACAGGGGGTCTAGGCCGATACTTCTCTTTTGCGGAGTTGCAGGAGGCTACCAAGAATTGGGACCCAAATGCAGTGATTGGTGTTGGAGGTTTTGGCAATGTCTATATTGCCGAGATTGATGAGGGTACCAAAATTGCCGTCAAGCGAGGCAACCCACAATCTGAACAAGGCATCAATGAGTTCCAGACTGAGATTCAGATGCTGTCAAAGCTTCGCCATCGCCATTTGGTGTCACTAATAGGCTATTGTGACGAGAACTCAGAAATGATCTTGGTGTATGAATTCATGTCCAATGGACCCCTCAGAGACCATCTCTATGGCAAGAACTTGCCGTCTCTGTCATGGAAGGCAAAGGCTAGAGATATGTATTGGGGCTGCTCGCGGGCTTCATTACCTCCACACCGGCACAGCTCAGGGAATCATCCACCGTGATGTGAAGACCTACCAACATTTTGCTTGACGAGAATTTCATTGCAAAGATGGCTGATTTTGGGTTATCCAAAGACGGGGCGGGGCCAGGGGACAGAGCAAAATCATGTCAGTACTGCAGTGAAGGGAAGCTTTGGCTACCTTGATCCGGAGTACTTCAGAAAGCAGCAGCTGACGGATAAATCTGATGTGTACTCATTTGGAGTGGTGTTGCTAGAGGTGTTGTGTGCTCGAGCAGCCATCAACCCTGCATTGCCAAGAGAGCAAGTGAACTTGGCCGAGTGGGCAATGCAATGGAAGCGAAAGGGGTTGCTTGACAAGATCATGGACCCCTCTCTCGTCGGTGCCATTAACCTTGAATCAATGAAGAAGTTTGCTGAGGCTGCAGAAAAGTGTTTGGCTGAATATGGAGTGGACAGACCTACAATGGGCGATGTGCTGTGGAATTTGGAGTATGCTTTGCAGCTGCAAGAGGCTTCATCACAAGGAAAGGCCGAGGATGACAATAAAGCATTGACAGCAGCAGCCTCTTCTGCTGCAGTTAGCCCCAGCACTGCTTCCACCTCTGATGATCGGCCCATTTCTTCACCCGAAGAAAATAAGAATCCAGCTGAAGTTCAGGTCATTGATGAGCATTCTGGAACTGCAATGTTTGCCCAATTCTCCGCTCTCAATGGTCGATAAATCATAAATTTGGTTAGCTGATTACACAAAGTTTATATATCAGTACAATCTAATTCTATCAGCTTTAATGGCTGCAGTGGAATTGCCCCTTTCTTCTTCATGAATGAGTGATAGTTAGCAACCAGGAGTTTCTTGATTTGTTTCCCAATTTCCTACACAAATTCAATGGTGGGTGGCCAGCAGCTTTTAACATCATAACCCTCAATGCCTGTTATTTCCTCTTGTTCTGTGCTTTTTTATTTCTTTCCCTCTTTCCTAAGTTGTATTTTTTTTTTTTATGGCACGACTTGTGTACTGGTGTGGATGGATGTAAATGCACATCACTGTTAATCCTATACACTATTTATATTTATTTGATGGCATATAATTAGTTTTGTAATTATGGTTTTTTTTTTTTTGGTAGGCTGTAACATTTTCCCTCTTTGGGGTACATCATAGAAAATGTGAGTACAATAATTAATATATACCATTGTCCTAGTAGGCCATGTTGTATCCATAATTGATCTTTCAATCCTTGATGCCAGGGGTTATGTTTCTTATTCAATTTGTGTGTGTATAAACCCATCTTTGCAAGAAGCTTGGTCTATTCTTTTTTCTGTTTTCTTTTTTTTTCCTAGAGACGAGAAGTTCATTTATATAAGAGAATATACAAAATGATTAGCCCAACAAAAGCCGTCAAATATTGGAAAAAATATTTAGTGTCTCGGGAGCACCATATGGCCATGTCACCATTCAATATCTAGCAGGATACCAGTGTGAGATATGTCTCACCTATTTTAGTATGACATAGTTCACATGTTAGCTCATTACTGGATGGGGGCATGGCCAAGATAGAGAAGCTGGAGCGAATCGTCAAAATGGAGCACAACTCTGCTTCATGAACTCAACCCATTCTACGATTTTTAAGCAAAGTTCATGCCTCAGCATGCAGTGGGCTAATTGCCTCTAATGAAATAACTGCAGCAGCTACCTGAGCTGGCATACAACAAAACATAAATGACCTCCTAACCTAAACTCAAAGCAAACTCTAAACTAATAGCACAAATGTTAAGGTACCAATCCAGCTAGGGAAAAGTCACAGTCTTAAGTCCCAAACCTATGAGGTAATTTTAGATAGGTCTGATACACCACGTGTTCAATGCGCTTTTGCAATAATACTGTCGCATATATTATGTCTCTACTGAAAAAAGTGGGGTCATATTATACATAATAGAATACTATTAGATAGGTACATTGTCACCTTAATGTACTAGACTTGTTGAAAAATTTTCCCAAACCCATTGCAAAAGATGTCACTGATACTCTTATCTAATGTGTTCTGAGTTCTCCTGATTGGAATAGACATTTTCGTCCTTGAAACGAAAGGATATTAAAAAGACAAGATAACAGCACTGTTTGGCACCATAGTATAGACCATGGGTGCTATTAAGAGCTAGTTTGGCACGAGGAGAAGAGAAGAAAAAGCTGCCCGCCCACGCGATTTCTGGCGATTTCCAGATAGAGGAAAGTGATTTCCAGACAGCATCCTGTCCCATGCCGCAACTTGAAGGCCACCACACGTGGCAAAACATGCACTAAAAGCTTGGAAACAGAATTCTTGTTGTTTATGGAAGAATTCAAGAAAAATTTACAGTTGTTTTAAGGGAAAAAAAGAATTTACTTGGATGTATGGTACTGCCGATACAACTTCATACAACAAAACACGGGTTAAAAACAAATTCAGGTCCAAATTCTGAATACCCATCAGTCTTTGAATATGCTCATATAAATATTTGAATTATCAAGCTATATGAATTGGACAAATAGAGGATTTAGTTGATGCTGAGAAACTTTGGCCCCAAAATTAACACTGTCCAAACTTAATATTTTTCAATGCAAACTTTTGACAGAGGACTGTGCTAGCTGAAGCCTCCCCTGTCCTGTTCAATGCTAAATAAAACAAGCCTCTAATTCTCTCATTTATATAAACGTGAGATATAAAAGGGTATGTCTATGATAAGGGGAAAGTTGAGTGACAAGCAACAACATTAAAATTCAAACCATATTCCTCTCTTTTTATGAAAATGCTAAACTTAATTACATTTCTCACTCTTAAGACATAATACAGCAGGATCCACTATAATAAACTTACTTTATTGTGCCTTGAAGTGAGAAATGAAATGAAAAATGTAATTTTGTATATCACTACTCCCCTTTTAAACATCACGTCGTCACGAGTTATGTTACAAATTTTAATTTAATACCTATTATAATCTAAACATTGCGGTGGTTTTAAGAATTACCTGTCACGTCACAATGAATATAGAAATGAAATAAAAACTGAGGATGGATAACATTTTTCTTTTTTAATCATCACTTTACAACTCATGTGACAATTGCTTTTTATGCAAGAAGTGTTTTTAAGCTAAAGTTTAAGTAGAGAGAGGAAATCATGGGTGATAGGTCTTACTATCCCTAAAATTCTTGAATGGGATTGGGTACAATGCACCCTACTAATGGTATCATAGCAAATGTAATGACTTTTTTTTTAGTAGGACATATCATATAAAGTAGAGGAAAAATTATTGAATGAGTCAGGTACAATGACTTGACAATATGTTATTTTTATAAAATTTGACATACGCGATATGACTTACTTTTTCTAATAAAACATAATACATATAGCAGAATATTATTGAAATAATATATTATCATGTAATGTATCAGACTTATAGAAAAATATATCATAACAGAGTGTCATTAAAAATGTATATTATCACAATAATATTCCAGACCCTATCGAAAAATATCTTCCTTTTATACCACATGTCACCCACATGGGTTAGAGCCACCTTAGAAACGTCCACCACCAATGAAAGAAACAATATTAGGAGACATTGTGAGGAGGCAATAAAGAGATGCCTCGAAAAGGTTAGGAAACTTTTATAGTGATGAATGAATGAACAAGAGCAAGTGTAGATAAGGATGTGGAAACATCTCTTTTATTCATCCAAATCCAAAACCAAAACCATGGATGCAAATACATGCATTTTTTTTCAGAGGCTCTGAACGCACCCACCTTTATCGAACCTCCAATGCTTAATTTCTTTCATTCCCATCACCCATCCTCGATGGCTGAACTCTCTATCCCCAATTACCATTCAATCTAACTCTGTTATAAAACCCAACTTTTCTCCTACTATATAAATCCACACACATAGCTTCTTCCTTTCTCAGGAATATCAGGCTCTTGCTTTCATAACAGACATGGAGAAAGAATCTGATAACATGAGGACCTTCGACATGGGTGCGCTGAGGATCAATCTTCCGCAAAAGTAAGAGCCAGATCGTATTGTCAAATCTTTTTTTTTTCTCTCCCAAACATTTTATTTTGACTCACGGACAGTGAGTCTCTCATACACATCCTCTACAAAAAAAAATATTGTTTAAATTTTTTTATTTTTTTTAAATTTCAAATACATCTTTAACACGTTTTTTTTAAATTTTTTATTTAATAACTTTATTATTTTAATATTTTAATAATATTTTTATGCTTTGCATGTTTTTATATTAATTTTAATTAAAATAATATTTAATTTTCATTATGTAATTATATAAAAAAAAATTATATATATAAAAGTAATATTTATATATATAATATATTCCTGTCTTACCTTTTTTTTTAAAATAACATATACACCTATTTGTATTGTATCTATGTTTAATGTCTATATCCTTCTTTCTTATTTATTCGTCATAAATATTGTAACAAGAGAAATTAATATCACTCAACTAGAATGTTTTTTTTCTATTCAAATCATTCGACACAAATTAGTAACATAATTGTATACATATGTTTTTTCAGCAGGAGAGGATTGTCAAGATACTACTCCGGGAAAGCAAGATCGTTTGCGTGCATAGGCGACGTTCGATGCTTGGAAGATCTGAAGAAACAAGAACACCCAGATGCGAAGAAGAGGAAGAAGCTGTCGGATAGGCAGGGCTTGCAGGTCCAGGTTCCACCATCCCCGTGTCGTAGAGTGTCGAGTAGCACCCAATGTGCCACCCCTATTCTTGGAATGTAAATTTACCAAGCAATGCTCTTTTTCTTAATCTTCTGCTCATTTCTTTGAGATTTGTGAATGAGTTGAGGTTTTCTAAATAATAATAAGGGAATTGATAGGAATTTGGAAAACTGTCTCGTAAAAGTTTGAGCTCTTCGGCAGTATGTTTGTTGAGAGAGGGTCTCGACACAATGACGAGTTCCGGCCGTGAAAACAGACAACCTACATCCATTCGGCCCAAACTCTTTAATGGTGGAAACCTCATGCATTCACCTAGCCCTTTTTTAGCAATTCGTCTGTTCAACGCGTATCATATAAATGGCCGACACAACATTTCCATTATCCATAACAAAGATACCAAAGCTAGTTACTACTACATCAAGAAAGGAAGGCTTTCAAGGCCAAAATAATAAAATTATGCAGATAATATATCAGAATGATTCCTAAGAGAATGATTCAGCAGCCAAAGAACCAGAGCGGGATTCTTCAAAGCTGAACCAAGTTTATGACATGCTCATCAGAGGGAAGAAAATAAAAGGGATGAAAGTACCACTCATTGCCAATCTTTTTACATAAGCAAAAAAAAGTTACTGATAATTACAATGCTCAGCCTGACCAACTATATTATGTTAGGACAGTTACAAATGGTTGCTACTCTTCGAACGACCCAAAAACAAAAAAAAGTAAAATGATAAAACAATTACATGTATCTAGCTCAAGCGAATAATTAAAAAAGATTTAGACCTACCAATGAACAGATCTGGAGTTACAAGCATCAAATGAATCACCATTCTCTATAATGGTACAAAATTAGGATGTGAAAGGCTGTCTCGGTGAAGTCCAAGCTATAACTATCGCAACCTCTTCTTCTTGCTGGTGTTTGAATTCCCATCATCGAGCATGACAAGGTCATCATCATCATCAAGTTCTTCAGGTTTGTTCTTACTATTAGTCTTATCAGCGACACTACATAGATCTGAAGTAGCAGCATTAGAAATGTCAGACAGCTTTCTTTTATTCCCAGCAGCAACATTCTCAGCTCCTGTCAGAACTATTTCTATCTCATTATCCTCTTCGGTCTCCAGAGGAACTGCTGGAGATGCATTTGATGTGCTTGCACCATTATCAGAAGATATTTTGTTGTTCTCCTTTTCTTTTGGAGGTGCTTGCATCCATCCAGAGAGAATCATCCCATCAGGTTCCTTTTCCTCATCAAATTCCTCTCTGAAAATTGAAATGAAAATGGCACTTTCAAATAGTGGTTCAACTATGAAAACCACATAACTTTTTTATTTAAAAAAAAAAACTCTGGAAATTGAAATGAAAACAGCACTTTCAAGCAGTGGTTCAAATATAAAAACCACATAATTATAATACCCCAACAGAAATCAAAATTAATCATGTTAAAAATCCAGAAGAAGTAATACAATCTAAACAAGTATATCTTGCATGAAAATTCTAACTCTGCCTCTGTTCATCTGTTGAGAGAGTAGTAGAAAATACGATTAAGAGCATGTGTACCTCATACATCGGTTGATTCTAATGTACGTTAGATTAAGAGACAACAACACACAGATGCAGGGCTGCAGAGAGTGAAATTTTTCCCATTGAACACATCATAGGTGTTCAACATCTTAAACTTTATTATCAAAAAAAAAAAAAAAAAACATGTTCAAAATCTTGTGTGTTAATTAACAAACTCTCTTAACACAACTTAGGAAGTCCAAACCCATGCAGTTGAGCATTAAGACAAACCTATGTTTGATATTGATGTTGCAGGACAGTTCTTGTTGAAGATCCTCGACTGTGAGAATCGTCCCACCAGTGACTGGAGAAGGAAGTTCAGATAGCACCTAAGGGGGGTGGGGGAAAAACAAAAGCACAGTGTAACTCATCTGTGAACACTATGAATAAAAACCATGACACAACAGAGTGAGATATATATACCTTGTCAAGGTTTGCTGCATAGTTGGCTGCCATATCTTCTTCAAGATCATCACCTACCTCGTACAGAAGAGCCGACCCATGCATAATCAATGGAAAATTCATGCCAAGCTTGGCTTTAACAATCTTTTCAACAAAATCTCTCAACTTTGAACGGTAAGTATTAACCTCGAGCAATAGGGGCGTCTATTTTCAAAAATATAGAATGAGAACATATGGCAATTGTGGACTTCAAAAAAAGAAATATAAACCAAAAAGAAAAAAGGAAAACAGTAAACACACCTCAGAGCAAACATAGCAGGATTTGTTGGGCTCAAAAGGCTCCACCGGCATAAGAAGCATCTTTTTTGATGGATGTTCAAGACAATATGTCATCCTATACAGATGCTCCGATCTATTAGTACACGTAAGCCAATGAAAGGGCAATGAATAGAATTTCAAGAGCAGTTTTCTCAAAGATAATCTGCTACCCTCCCTATCTCATTACCTTTGCAACAACCAACCAAAAAGATGGAAAACAAAAGACGAAGAAAAAAAAGTAATGTTTCTGCAGGTCTACTCTAACTTGTTTATCTATCTAAATCTTTTAAGGACATAGTATCCAAGAATCAATATTGACAAACCAAGGAATCAAACAGTTTTAGACATCAAGTTAAAATAGGATTGTAAATCTAAAGTTCATGACATAGTAAACAGCAACTGCTCTATGTGCCACCCATTTGACACATATCAGTGGCTCGGGATAAACATGGTAAGTTGTGGGTACAACTGACAAACCATAAAATTAAATGGAACACCAGGAATATGGATTAAATCACAGACTATAAACATGTATAGGAAACAAGAGGTCCAGATAGAGGCAAAGGATGTGGGACACACCTATAGTTGCTTGCATCATTTTGAAGCACCTTAATTGCCTCGATCACAATCAACCCAGAAATGATAGCATTTGTCGTTGCAACTGCATGCACAATATTACCAGCAATACCTTTAGCTTCGAAAAGGCTATGAAAAGGAATCCCAAAAGAAACAGCCCGTATATTTGCAGCAGCAGTAACAAATTCTACAGCTAACTGATCATCCTTGTCAAAGGTCAACCTCCCAATCTCCTGCAAGAGAGAGAGAAAGAGAGAGGAGAAAACTTCAGTGTTGATTGGACATGGATAAATGAAATACAATAAATCAAGGGCCAAGGACTGTAAGAAAACTTTTAAACAGCAAGTGATCAAACCAAACCTTCTCTCTTTTCACAAAAAATAACTTCAACGCCTCAAGAAATATTCTTGAATTTTCCATTAGACTCCATACATCTTGTGGATTCTTCAGACCCAAAGATGCCATTGCAGACACTGATAAGGGATCATCAGCCACAAAAATTTTATCCACATTTCCATTCTCTTGAATTAGTTCGGTGGATGGGACATCTCTAATATATATAGGCCTTGGCCTGTTACGGTTTTTCCATGTCTCTTCATTGGTTAAAGCAACTTCAATGTTGTAACCAAAAACATGATCGTATATTCTCTTCCCATATTGTTCAATATCTTCATCCGTTTTACGCTCAAAAACATCTTCTGCATGTTCTGATGAACTAGAAGCATCACTAGAACGCACATTCAAATCATTTTCCTGATTCTTATCCCCAAACATCTTTGTAAAAAGCAGATCCTTTGCCCATACAATACAGTGAACAAACTGCAACATTGAAATGATAATGTCAAAGCGTAGAAAACTAATGGAACAGAAAATGATCTTGGAAATCGGAAAGACGGTGAATACTTAAGTCTCACTGACTAATGATCATTCTCTTCAAGTACTCGTATAAATTCTAAAAGCTGCTAAACGTAATACTAGAACTGTGAATTACTTTTTGGACCAAACAGCATATAGTAATATTATATCCACAAAATGTCTTCTAAAAATTGCAAACACTACGATTTCAGAATGTAAGAACCAAAACCAGCTAGTTTTACTCAATGTAACAGTAATCAAACTATTAACCGTACTCAAGCTATCTGACAATCGATGGATATTCTCATCACAATGAAATACAAGACCCAAAAAAGGTCATATGGATGCAACTCTTCAGACAAGAAAGGAGACACAACAGTTGAATCAGGTGTCAATACCTTTGATGGAGTACTTGTAATAGTACACACAGGATAAGTTTTTGGAGCCGGTTTTGGCTGGCATTCATAACATTCAGTTTTACCCTTCATGTGTACAGTAACCTGCGCCCCATAAATTGGAAAAGTCGAGAAAAAACAAAAGAAAATGGAAATGAGAAAACAAAAGAAAAAAAAATAAATAAATCATCAGAACCAATTAGGTAGGACAAGTCGAGAGTGTGAATACCTTAAGAGAAAACGCATAAGATCACTCAATTACATCAGAAGAACAAAAGAAAATGGAAATGAGAAAACAGAATCGGTTGAATCAAAAGTGTGAATATCTTTACAGAAAATGCAGTCATTCAATTACATCTGCATAACCAGTAGATAATGCTTAAGGTACAAATAAGAGGTATCAGATAATCAAGAAAAATGTAAAAACCATGTTCTGCACTAAAGCACAGCAACATCAGCTAATCACACAAACTTCCACAAAATAGCATAAAAGTTGAAGAAAGAAAAAAAAAACATATTTGAAAATTTTTTGCATGAAATAGCTTAAGTAGTAAAAGTAGACAAAAGTAGACATCATAAAACCCCCCACACCCATAACCATTATGCAGTGTTTGATTAAGGAAAGGAATTACAAAAAAATACAACACAAACAGGATTTTACAGTGAACTGGCACATTTCCATAACTTGATAGATGGACTGGAGCATCCTAGCCAAATACATGAATATATTATGAGCTATAGTCATCAAGTAATGAGGATGTTTCTGAGAAGTTGATCAAAATGATGAGTGGAATGTCGTGGTGACCATTGCAAGAAGAGTGACTGCCAAATTTTCTCATTTCATCATCACACAAAGGAAGCATGGTAATTTCCCCCTCTGAAATAAGTAGGTAGGTCAGCTGCTTCAGGAAGAAATTGATTGATAATTAATGTAAACTTTCAACCCAACAGTACTAAAACATAAAATTACTGTTACAATCACCCAATTTATACTGATGCGAAACAGTAGAGGTTTGTCCGGTGATACAAACTCCAATCAGTCTAGGCATATCCTGTACCAGGTAACGTAATCCCAGATATATCCACAGACGAAGGTATTTATACCATGAACAAAAATTTTGGTTCGTGTATGCTTTTTTTGCTTCAAGCATGATGGAGAATAACAAGTGGGACAACAAGAGAGAACTAAACCGTGTGTGCACACCTGTGGTTTGAAGAGGGTCCAGGGTGAAGTGCCTTTTATTGTTTTTAGACACACCTTCGAATACAACTTACCCAAGTAAATTTTTGAGATTGTGCAGAACAGGTACATGCTTAATGCATGTTATTCCTTCCCAAGACGGGTGTGGCACAGCCTTCCAAACACCCAGAGAGTAAATCATGACCTAAAACTGAATATTGTAGTAATAAAAGAAATATTTAAAAACCCAATGATAGCGGCGGACTTAAAGGGGGCAGGAAGGGGCCATGGCCTCCCAGGTTCAAAAAGCACAAAGGCACTAAAGTAGTTTTAGACAACTATAAGGCCTCCCGATAATGCTTCTCCCCAATACCCCCCCGCCCCCCACACTTTTTCACCCCATAAAAAAAAAAAAATTGCATTACGGTCCTCTAAGCTCCATAAAATAAATTCAGTGCCCATTGACTTTTCATTTAATTTCCATTTTAGTACATTTGGATGCACAATATATTCAAAAAAACTTAAAATCTGGTATTATTCTTTAACCAAACAGAAATCTGTAACTATTCATTCAACTAGAATACTAGATGTACTTGCCTACCCCAAAAGAAAAAAGAAAAAATGGCACACAACGGAAGCTTAGCCCTCCCCCCCCAAGAGAAAAATGATCTCCTTTATTTAATAAAATAAATTTTTTTGATAAGTATCCTTTATTTAATAAAGTTATACTTCCATCTAGAAACTTAAAAATAATAAAAATTTAAATTTGAGTACACTTGAAAATTTGACTCTCTCCCTTCATAAGAATTTTGAAACAAACTTTTTTGCCCAAAATAGAATCTGATTGAATTCAACGTTGCATGTAATTGGGTTGCACCTCCTCTAGCACATTGTTTAAAATATACACTTCACTTGTCAAAAAATAAAAAAATCCATGAAAATATAATAAGTGTTGACTTTGACACCATAGATCTATAATGCACAGACACTTCCCGAACACGTGTCGGACACAAGAAAAAAGATTCTTCAAATTTTTTATTTTTTATTTTATTCCAGACACGTTTCGCACATGTTTATTTATTTATTTTTTTTATTCTCTCTTCTTTTTCTCATCTTCTTTTTAGTTCTTTTTTTTGTTATATATATGTATGTCTGTATGTATGTATATATTTTTCATGTGATTGTTAGTAAATTTATTTTAAACTTGAATCACAGATGTTGATGATTAAATGAAAGAAGTTTTTGAATTTTTATGTAATAGTTTTATTATTTTAACATCTTAATAATATTTTTGTAATTTGTGTATTTTTATGTTAATTTTAATTGAAATAATGCATTTTTATTATATAATCATATAAAAATATAAAAAATGTATATATATTCAGCTTGTCTGTGTCTTATTTTTTTTTACAAATGATGTGTCGACGTATCCGTGTCGTATAGTATATGTGTTCCGTATCCGTATTCGTGCTTCTTAGCCATGGATCTTCTTAGTTTGTGACATTTATGAGATTTTATTGGCCTAGAGATTCAATATCATCCAAAAAAGATTTACTTTTAGTTTAAGGTACATTAACTTTAATATTCTAAGCAAATGAAAGTAACATAAAAAATTTGGCTATGCTACCAACTATTAAATATTCCAACAATGCCCTTATAAACATATAGATGATGAATACCAACTATTTAATACCTTCCTTGGTCTTTAAAGTTTAATTTTTCTATAATTTAACAATTCCACCAACCATAGCTAAGTTCGTTTAGAATAAAAATCAAATTTTCCAAAATAAGAAACAATTAAATCAAACACCAAAAAAAAAAAATCATTTTCGTAGTCATCAAAAAATTCATTTTCATAGAAAATAGTTTCAAAGAATTTTACCAAAAGAAACTAGTAACAACTAGTGCCATCTCCAACATTGGAAAATTAGGCCCATGGAATAAGGGCTTTCTAGAAGACTTCATGCAGCAACATGGAGTCAGACAAGCTGCTGCTCACCCTTTCACCTGAGAATCCCCTAAGACAAGGAAGATAAAGAAGTTTAGGCCTCATTAATCTCAGGCCATTTCTCACTTGAGTCATTTCCCAACTTAATTTCAGGTTCCAGTTTAATGCTTTTCCCTTCCAGAGCAATGTACATACTGGAAGTTCGTATGAAATTGTTTCCTTCTTCCCTAAGAAAGTTTGATAGGGAAAGCAAAATCTTTGAATCTGGGGGTGTCTCAGTTAACAAGGTTCCTCTTTTAGTTTATAGGGCTTCTATTATTAAGCACTAGTTCATAAGTTATTTCTAACAGTAATAGTGTTTGATTGATCCTATTTCCTATTTTCATCCGATTTTAAACTTTACAAATTTCTCATGTTTTATCAAAATATTTGTCATTATGATTTTAAAAAGTTGTGAGGGGTCATTTCTTGGAGCAGTGGTTAAAGCATAGACAACCAAGGATGAGAGTGTGGGTTTTATGACGATAACTAGCCAAGCAACTCAAAAAATTTATCCATATTTGACTCAGTTAAAGCTTGTTTAAGCTAGTTTGTGACATAAGAGAAGCACGAGCCTGATTATTGCCTCACTTGGCAAATTATCCAAAGTTCATGTGCGATTTGTGTGGACTTGGGATCATCCCAAAAGTAAAATTTCAATGATAGTTAAAGACATTGAGAAATATAACATTTCTCCTTTTTTTTTACAAGAAGATTATTAATTACCTACTAATACATAATATGAAGTAACTTCCCAATTAAAAATTGTGTTTGTATATATGAAGTAACTTTCACGTTGTTAAAATCGGGATCCTATGTTGGATCATTTGAGAGGCTTATAAGATCGGATCGAGGATCGTAAGATCTTACAAATTTTTTAAAAAAATGACCATATATATACGTAAAAGTAAAGAACTGTTAAAAATCAATAGTAAATAAGTCTGAAATAAATTTTAAAAAAATGTAAAGTATTCTAACACGATATATGAAGTGTATGTATTTATAATTTTCTATTTGTATTTGCTTATAAAATATAAATTTCATAATTTTAAAATAACACAAATTAACATTTTAAAGAAATAAACTAAAAAAATTCTCTAAATAACTAGCTAAATGAAGCAATATTTGTCAAAATTTAGTATCGAACCATTAAATAACTAGATACTTTGGGTGATCTTTTGGTCCAACAAGTCAAACAATCCTACCACGATCCTGCTATTTGAACGATTTTTATATAATCCGGATCAATTTATCCATATTGGATTGTAGGATCGTTCGATCCTACAATCCGGATCACAATTTTGATAACTATGATTTGTATAGGAGAAGTAAAAAAGGATGTGAATGTACGAATTCGTTGAAATATCATGACAGGTGGGTCATTTTGTAAAAGCTGTGAATGATCTAAAATGTACAAAAGACTGAAATGTCAGATTGAGGTGACAAGACATTGTTTCCACGGGAAAAAACTTTATTTTAGGACAAAAATATCTGCCACTTTAGTTTTAACGAGACAAAAAAAAATGCCCCTAAAATTTTAATGCAACAGCGGCCCAAAGACCCTTATCTTTAAGCCAATACAAGGAGCTACAGCCAAGTGATAATTTGACAAGCTCAACCCACGTTTGACCACAAGTTAAGTCCCACCAAGGCAAGTTTGAGCAGCCTAATATTCAGCTTAGCTTGGTCCATTTTCACTCCTAGAGTTGAACTTTAATGGCATCCACTTTCTGCAAAATACTACCAAATTATATTTAGTCCACCACTTCCAGCATCACTAGGACCAACACAGCATAGTGGCATTTTAATTTTAAAAAGTTATGAAATGGTAAAACCAATACATAAAGGTAAACACGCATTTATTGGTACTAAAATTCAATGAGTTTCACTTCAATTGTACAAACAAGTTGAATCCACCACACTCTCTCTCGCTTAAAACAAAAACAAAACAAGGAGCCAACTTCTTTGAATAAAATTTGACACCTTTAAATTTTAAGAAGTTATGAAATGGTAAAACCAACACATAAAACTAAACATGCATTTCCTAGTATTAAAAATCAATGAGTTTCACTTCAATTGTAAAAACGAGTTGCCTCAACCACACACTCTCACTTAAAAGTTAAAACAAAAACAAAACAATGACCCAACTTCTTTGAATGAAATTTGACACCCTTTAACCTAAGTTCTTATCACTCCTTAGCACTACAGACAAACTGAAACATTTCATCACAAATGGCAATAGACTAGCTTGAGCTTATCACCAAGTAAAGGTGTAAACCTCATCCTTAATGCTTCTCGATAGAACCACATATCATTTCTTAATCTTTCTTTTGAAAGGAAAAAAAGATTAATGAACACAATTCACCAAGTTATCGTCATGGACTTCTTCAATTAGTAAAATATCCTTTTCGGTCTCTATAAAGATAAACACAATGTCATGTTTCACACTAGAGAGGGGAAAATGTTGAGCTTTATTTTGTGTTTACTTATAACTTGGTTTCAAGTTCGGCTTAAAGAAGCACAATTTTTTAGTTCACAATTTCATAAACATAACTACTACGTTCATTTCAAGGGGAGACCCTCAAAAAAGTCCTTCATTAAACTTGACAACATTTAATGATTCAAATTTCAATAAGCACGGTCTTTAGTCCAAAATTCAAATAGCTCATTTGTACTTGGTTCACTTTATGCGTGGACCCTTGTGTATATATTTAAATATTCAGAACTTTGTATTTATATATATATATACACATACATACATATATAATGACAGAGACTTGACAACCACGATTTTGTGGGCACGAGACTATCAGATCAAACTCTAAATATACAACCCATTCCAAAAAACTGCATATTGGGTAAGACTATATATATAAAGCATAAATTGATTGAAAACATAACTAAGCCTGACTTAAAATTGATGCTTTTTATTAGTTGCAAAAGAAGTAAAGAAGAAGCCATAATATCACCTGCCCTAGAAACCCTGTAGTCCCACTTTCAACTAATGGAACAGCGGCTGCCAAGCAAAGGCGATTCACATGTCGCCTCGCATCCAAGTTATCAAGTCCATTTAAAACAACATTGAATTGCTTAAAGAAATCCACGTTGAAGTCAGGATCTTTAACATTTGCATGGTAAGACGTAATGCTTATTTGGGGACTAAATTTCAACACAGCATCCCGAGCAACCTGGTTGAAAAAACAAAAATAAATAAAGAAATAAAGAACTGTAGATGCCAAAAATAAACAACAACTAACATTGAATATAATACTCACTTTGGCCTTAGATTGCCCAACATGTGATTGTCGGAACAAAAATTGTCTATTTAGGTTACTCACTTCTATTGTGTCCATGTCAATCTGCAAGGAAATATAAAGATTTTTAAAGGACTTATTAACCTGCCCCCCGGGTTGAACCACCGCAAGCTACATGCCAGTAGATCTTTTAAATGAAACTTGAAAACTTCCACAAGAATAGAAGAGAAACCAAATTGTCAATATAAACTCAAGAGCTACAGTAGTTAAAATAATAGAAAAGACATTGAATAAATATTTCTTTTTCTTAACAGTCAGTACAATGTAAGCTACTACTTGTCTTGGAAAAAAAATTATGCAAGCTAGTACCTAGATATTCAAAATAATTCTACAGTCACTTCTTTGGTGAGTTAAGGCTTAAAAGTGCTCACGGTTTAAGGGTTTGTAAATAAACTACTGAAAGGATCCCCTCTGTGCTACCACTTACATCAACAAATTACAACTCCGTCATTATACCACAAACTTCACAAAAACCAAAGTACCTTACCTGCACAAACACCACCTTTTAACCATCTTGAAACCCCTCCTCTTCAAATTATCCACCACTAGATATATACTTCATATGTACATGAATTGCACTCCTGGTGCTTTTTTATTTGTCTTTTACTTATCAAAAACATAAAAACAAAAACAAAAGAAACTCAATTGTATTATCTTCCTTTGCCTCGATCCAACGTTATTTTAAAATCATCACCTTCTTTTATGTCTTCAAGTATTGCTACAACATCGACCTTCGTATCCTTTAGAACTTGAAAATTCAAAGTCTTGTGTTCTATCTTCAATGGGATTTATAAACACCACCACCACCCACCCACCCCCCCCCCCCCAAAAAAAAAAAAAAAAAAGGTAATCCTCAGCAAAGTGAAGGATTCTAAAAATGAATCCAACTTATCATTCATTCAATCCAACTTTCAAGATATCTTGATAGTCTTGAGATTTCATCATTGTGAAGGAAACATAATTGTATCAAATAATTTGTGAAGAGAATTTAGCTTTTATAGCAAATTGATGTAGGACAAGGTGATGAATGCAACAATGAACTTTCGTACAAGCTCTAATATCAAACTGATTTTTATTTTTTATTTTTTTGATCAGTGCTCTAATATCAAACTGATGTACGACAGCTTTAGAAACTTTTAGATAAAGCTGCCTATAGTTAATTTTGAAGTGGGTTGTGATTTTAGAAGGCTTGTAGAGTTGTAGGTTTAGGGTCTCATGAGGTTGAAGAATACGCTTTGAGCTTCAAAAGGGGACGAAATTGGATTGATTTTAAAAGTTTTTTGATTGCAGAATTTTCAGAAAAAATATGTTGGAAATTCTGGATAGCAGTTACCTTGTAATATTTAGTCCCAAACTAAAATCCAATGAATAGGGTAATGGGTTAAGGTCAATAAAGGCTTCGAATTGTAGAGTTTGGGGCCTATAAAATGGTGGAACTACTTAAAAATATGGTCAGAATGCTTAAACTTCAACCTCGCAAGGGTCACGTCAAATCACAAAAACACAATCTCAGATTCTCATAATTCAACTCCTATTTAATAGAAATATAACATAACCTTTTATAGGAAGCTGGACCTTCCTATTCTTGCTAGGATTATGACTCCAAAATAGAAAAGTAACTAACTACGACTCTAAATAATATTTTTTAAAAATAACTTAACCCAAGATAAGACCCATGGACTACAAAGCATTTGTCCAGAAAATTTTGAAATTACAACAAAATGAAAGAAGCCTCTTCCACCCATTTATCAATAGTGGACAACAATTGAGGATCTGATTCTCCTTTTCATACTGGTGAAAACAAAGTGAAAGAAATAAAAATCGCAATGGGGCAGGGTCCCCGACCCCATTTATATTACCCAACCACACCACCCCAAAAATTGCTTTATGCATGACAATATGTATTTTCAGCAATTATACTCATCAGCAGGTAAGCCTAATATACTAAATAAATGGTGTAGCACATTATTATTTTATTCTAATTGAAACTTCAAAACTCAGTGTATACAAGTTTCAAAAGCAGAGAAGCAATATCCATTCTCTTGATTTATTCAAGAGGCAGCAATGATCCTTCATTTAGTAGTATTTTATTTCCATATTTTTAATTTAATAATAATAAAACTATATAAAAAAGTATTTAATGGTTGTTTCTTCCCAATTCTATTATGGGTTCATCTTCATCAATCATCATATTATGTTGCAGTTCTTTACTTCTACGATTGGAATATATTTACAACCATGGTTGTATTGCTTCATGAAATTAAGAAAAATATAAATCTTTGCACAATTTTTCTTTTCCTTTCCTTACTTTTTGAAATCCAAACAGAGACTTAAACCAATGTATCCTTCTATCACACACCTGCACAGACCTTAAGTGTTGCTACATTGAGGCTCTCTTGCAGGGCCCTGGTTTTACAGATGTGACTCTTTTAAGTGTTTGTTCCAGCACTTGTAGTACGATTATGCTTACAGAAGTAGGAACTTTTTGAAGCACTATATTTTGGTAAAGGACTGAAGATACAAAAAAAAAAAAAAGAGGAAAAACCAAAACTTTAAGACTCGTGTGTGGATTAATATATTTTTATAAATATGTTGAAATATAAATGGGGTAGGTTTGGGGTGGGTTGACCGTTCCCCAACCCTAATTTGGTTTCAGACCCTAACCCCGACCCATTTACAATCACCCCAAACCCGTCCCTAGTGGGGTGGGGCCCTGACAAGGTAGGTCAATTTTCCATCCTTCGAAAGATACCTACCCTAATAATCATGCTCTACCCTCAAACCAAAAACATAACTTCTAAACAACAGAAATGGGAAGTTCTTTCAAAAAACCAATAGGCCAAATGGCAAATGGTGTGTTCCGTGAGTGCACGCATGAGGGAGAGGGGGAGGTTTAGGAGTAAGAAGTTTGAGGAGATTTAACAAGGAAGTTGGTTGTAAATATTTGCAGTAGTGACTACACAATATGGGAGGATGTACTATAAAGAAAGTATTATTTCATGCAAGGTAGGCTATCTGAAACTGAAAAGGAATTAGGAAGAGGAGGGAGAAGTTAGGGAGCATATCCATTTTTTAGTTGGGTTGGGCAAAAGGATATGGTTTGGGCATGACAAATGGTGAGGGAGTGACCTTCCACAAGTTTCCTTACCTTGATATAAAGTCTAACGATGGATAGGAAGGTGTCAACCGCTCAAAATATAGGAGTGGAAGGAATCACGATTAGAAGGTTCATTTTTGTGGTATCCCCTACATCAATTGGGCGAGAAGAATTTGGTTGGCATATAGGATACTTACAAGCCTTGCTATTAATAAATTGAGCTTAAGCATTTCAGCCATATGATGGGGCTATTCTTTAGGTTATTGAGTCAACAGGCTTGGGCCATTACAATTTTCCTTCGACACTTTACAATTTTCCTAGGACACTAAAATATTGGAAGAATGAGGTAGTTATTTAGTATATGGAGAGGCTATATTGAGTAGATTTCAAGGAGGCGAGGAAAGGAATTGAAAAGATCATATAAAAATGTTCCAAGCAAGGGTGCTTTGAGGTGAAATCTTATTATAAGTAGCTGGTTATTCCCTTGGATTGATCATTTCCTTGGAGAGGAATTTGGAAGACCTATACTCCATCTCAAGTGGAGGTTTTTAGATGGACAGTAGCACATGGGAAAAATCTTACCATAGATAATTAAATCTAGAGGGGAAAAATTATTCCATGTGCAATGGGGATGGGAAGTTGATGGATTATCTTCTTTTTTATCATTAAATTGATGGATTATCTTTTAATTCATTACAGAGTGTCCAAGGAACTATGGTCCTGTGTTCTTTCATTGTCAGTGATCTTTTGGATTTCCCCAAACTTTGGGATCTTTTCAATAGTTGGAGGGGGGAGCTATGCCGAGACCAAAGAGGAGGAAGAAGAAAGTGGGTGCCCTCGTTGTCTTATGTGGTGTATTTGGGAAAGCAAACCCGAAAGGATTTCAAGGGTTTAGAGGAACCTACTCATAAAATTAAGAGTGTATTTTTTAGCCTGTTACACGACTGGGTTACTAAAAGGATGAACCCTGCTGTGGAGCATTACATAAGAAATCTTTTTTTTTTTTTTTTGTATGCTCTTATATATTTCCATGGCCTTTGGGTACACAGTTGGTAACATGGGCTGTGCCTGAACCTTTCAATTAATTCTTTAAATTTCAAAATTTTTTTTAAAAAAAAAAAGGCAATAAAGTGGTTTCAATGATGATTCATGTGATATAGCCCATCTTCAGACTCGTGTAAAATTCCACATTTAGTTTCACTAACTGCAAATGATAATTAGAACCTTGTATTTGCTTCCATAAGCTTGAGACTTTAAACACAATACTTCAACCTCCATGAAAAATTTTCCTAATTAAAATCATATATACGTGCAGTTATAGCTTCGTGTGTGTCGAATGAAGCATTCACAAATGCTATAATTTTCAATTTTCACAATAGCAACCGCACTAACAAAATTTAATTGCCCGCAATACCATAATTAGTCAACGCGTCAAACACTTTAAAATTAACATTTACCAAATCACAGCCTTAAGTCCTAGAACCCACATCCACAAGCTATAACCACAAAAACCCTGGCGAGAAACCCTAAAAAGCTTCAAACTAAGCAGGCATGAAACCAGTGAAGTTCACTAATTATAATCATCCCCAACAAATAAAATATAAGTAAATATTAAGAAGAATAGAGATTTACTCACGATGTGAATGTCTTGAAAACCAGAGAGAGCAAGAGTTTTGAGAAGCTCGCATCCAATCCCACCAGCACCGACCATAAGCACTTTTGCGCCCTAAAAAATAGCAACGAGGCTTAGCAACTACTTCAATCGAGCGAATATGAGAAGTTAAAAGGGAAACAAATAGGGTGTATTCGAAAAATATATATGCATACCTTGATTGCAGATAACTGTTGCTTGGTAGCCATTGAAGATGGTCAAAGAGAAATATGTTAGACAAATATATGCATATATCATACAAGATGGGGAGGTGAAGGTGGGGAATCGAACGTGAGTTGGAAAAGAAACGGGGAATCTTTAGGGTCTTTCGGTCGAATAATTCGAGGAAAGGGCACCAGAAAAGAAAGTCTCTCAACTGCTCTCTCTCTCTCTCTCTCTCTCTCCCCCCGCTCTCTGTAGCAAGAAGCAACGCAGCACGGTGACTTTTGGGCTAGTGGGTCAGATAGGCCTGTTTTAAGGGGCACGTTGCCAAACCGAGCGCGGCGGATTAAATCATGGTGAATTTCCTAAAGAAGCCCCCGATGCTGTTTTTTTCTTTCTTTTTATTTTGCAATTAATTTCATGATGGGTTTATTATTAAAAGGACATTATTATTTTAAATTCCAAACTATTTTAATTATTAAATAATTTTGAAATTAAAATTTTATTTATTTATTTTTTATAATTAAAATATTTTTGTCTTATATCAAATCAAGTTCATAATAATACTATTTAAAAACAAATTAAAATTAAATAATAATTATGAAAAAAAAAAGATAAAGAAGATGGACATGAGGCCCCACCTAATTAATTAATTAAAAAATAAGATTTCTTTTAAAAGTCCAAGGCTTTTCTGTCAATTACATTAATTTTTTTTTTAAAATTTAATGGATAATTAATTCTAAATTAATTAATTAATGAAGGATAAGTTTTGTGGTTGGATGTATACATGTAAGAATTAAATATGATAGTAAAAGTGATTAATGAACAGTTGGTAAAAGAATGAGTTTGTTAAAACATGCTATGAGTGAATTTTTATTATGAAATATCATAATTGTCCTTTATTCTGTTAAACATTAATTTTTATGTGTGTTGGTTGCATGTGTTATAACTAAAAGTATAAGCATCTGTTTGCAGTGACATTGACAAATAACAATAAGATTCTTTTTAAGATAAAATTTACAAACTATGTTAATATTTGAAACCATTCTAGTGGCAAGACCAGGGCAGTTTTCTACATCCTTCATGCTACTTGCATCATTCGGATTAGGATTCTATCAATTAAACTTTTTTCTCAACTTTTTCAACGTCCGGCTTAAATGTATGTCACATCATATGTTTGTTAAAAAATAATTAAATTATAGATGAGTTGTCATACATTTAAGGCATCTTGATCAAGTTTGAAAAGTAATGCTATATTTTTCAAAAATTTATTTCAAATGACATGACAGTCATATGGTAAAGTTTTATTATGTCACATTAGTTACAATACTTAATACATTGTCAGTATTATTGTGTCACATCATTTGAGATGTAAGATTTATGAATAGATATTTGAAAAACATAGAATTTACAAAATTTAGAGAAGAGTAATCGAGAGGAACCTTGTCCGCTTCATTCTATTTCTTTTGATGCCGAGACTATTTTATCTAAGGCACGTGTAATTCTCATCACGACGTGTATAGGTATAAGGTTTGAGAAACATTTTATGTTTCACTGTATTCAGCCCACCTTTAACAAAGGGCAGGGCTTATTGGTGGGTCCATGAATGGTAAGTCTTATTGAGCAAATATTCGATAGTCACAAGGATTAGATAGATAATCACATAATTAGATAGATAGTCATATCAATAAACAGGTTATTGCTATTGTATATATAAATGTGATCTATCGTCTAATTGTTGAGACAATTGAAATAAGATTATTTAATGTTTCAGCAATATTATATTTTTAAAATTTTTACCTCAAATGATATGTCATTTACACGACATTGAATTACTGACAATACTTGATATTGACAGTAATCCAGTGCCATGAGATATACTTGATATTGATAGTAATCCAATACTATGTCAATATAATATCATTTGGAATACAAATTTAAAAAGTATAGTATTTTTTTTTAAATTTTTAAGTCCCACCCTAGTTACAAGAGGTATTTTTGAAGGAGTCCCAGTACGATATATTTTTAATATATTATTTTAATAATATTCTGTCACAAATATTATACTTCACCTTAAAAAAAAAAATGTAATCATATTATACGTTGTCACTGCACGATGCATTGACTCGTTGGTAGGAACCATGTGCATGTGATTATTGGGTACCAATGCCTCCTAGAAGAAGAAATTGAACCGGGCACCACAGCCGGGGGGTACACGCGCACTAATTTCTCAAGAGTTGCCTCTGCCTCATCTCTGATTTTCACTGTGCAAAGTCCACAGCGGTTGTTGAAGCCATGGACTCACTTTTCCACTCCACGGGACCACAAGTGATTCTGTGATTCTTACATGCACTACATGATTAAGCTAGGGTCCGAGTGAGTGAAATACACCCAAGTTTTTCTCCCTCTGCGAGATTCTGTTCACGCGCATTCTGTAACGGTTCCACCACCAAATGAGCCAGCAAACCACCGTAGGAGTTTCTCGGTAGTTCGCATGGCCCAAGTCTACTAATTCATCTGGCTGGTCGATAGAGTTCATTTGCCGTGGATAACAATGCGAGTCTGTTTCTCTTGAAGCCGGTTTTTCTTTCTGTGAATTTGAGGTTTTTCCGTGTATGGTTTTAGTTCTCGTGCTCTTTTGGGGTTTTAACAACGGTCAGGTGACGATCACTGCACTTATCTATTCTATCGGCCGTACAAATTTGACATAAAATGCCTCGGCTTTTTATGATGAAATAATTAACCCGTTATTATTTTTATATAATTTTTTATGATCTCAGTGATCATGGAGTCACCAACCGAAAACTGGCCGAGCAAATACGTCAACCCAGTTTCCACAAAGTTTCAGTCCTGTAGCTCAACTGGTATTCTCCCCTTCTCTCTATGTATAAAATACATACACCTGTGTGTATGTATGTGTTTCTTTTTTAAAATTTATTTATTGTTGTAGGTGGTAGGTTCGACAACAAGCCTTATGCACGCACACAACTACTTATGCATTATGCACTTATAATGGAGCTCGTAAATTTATCGCACATCGCATATCTTTTAGTTTTTGTTAAGCATTACGTGCTTATATTTGATGCATTCCAATTGGTAGTAAGATGGTTCTGTTTTGTTATTAAAAGGGTTCTGTTTAATGTTGGCAAAAAGGGTTACACCCCTATAAATCTATAATGTTATATATACAAACAGAAATGTTGTACAGAATTTTTTTTTTTTTATACACAACTAAATGGCATACTTGAATCATATTACTTCAAAACAAATGCCCTTTAATGTGCCTTAGAATTTCAAAAAGGCTGTCGTATCATTCTTTATATGATGATTCTGGATGATAATTTTGTTTGCAAAGTATTTTTGTTAGTGATATTTCACTCATGGAAAAAAAAATATATGGTGACCAAATATTACTTCTATTGGCCTTGAATCAATTTGATCCCGTGGGTTGTCTTTTGGTTGCATTTGTTGCTAAGGTTGTGGTTTAGTGGGCTCTTCTTTAATTGCATTTGTTGCTTATCGGACATTGTATTTTGTTTGTGATTTGATTTTCTTCCTGTGACTATGTATGGCAAGTGAAAATTCTCTAGGAAAGGTCTTTTTTTCTCTACCTACTCGAGCACTATTAGCTATTCCGCCTAAGTCACAAACTAGCAATTAGCATTGGCTAAGAGTCCACATGGGCATTGACAAATTTAGGTTTTTTCTCGAGAAGGGGTCACTGGGAAGCCCTGGCCTAGTGTCCTAAGTTGGTAAAAAGGGGAGTTCATGGATCACAACCACTGTATTGCACTACAGTAGTTACACCATGAGTGGATGAGCCCTCTATGTCAGCTCCTCTTTGTCCTTCATTGCTAAGCAATTGAAAAAGCTCATCTCTAATCATTCACCTAATGCTCTTTTTGTCTCTCCCTTTGTAGTTTCATTCTCCTGAGAGCCTTCAAATATATATGGGTTTGTGACTGAGGTGCTACTCATAATAATTCCTCTTTAATTGTATCTACCCTTCTCCTCCTTTTGTCTCTGTCCTTGCTACTAATGACACTTCTATTTCCTTGGTATGGTAGGCATTAGGTCTATTGTTTCTATGAAATCTTTTTTATGTTTATTATATTCCACTCACTCTAAATTTGAATCCGTTGTTTGATTTTGGATTTCTAGTTCATTTTTCTTCTTTTTGTTGTGTTGTGCAAGATCCTCAATCCAAGAAATTAATTGGATAAGCCGTATAAAGGGAGGACTTTAAGTGTTGCGACTTCTTCCACTGATTTTACTTCTTTTTGTTTGAGTTCAAAGTCATCTAGTTTCTATTTGTGGAATTCACGTCTTGGTTATATTTCTAATAACCTGTTTACATTTTTCTTCTGGTGAATATTCATAGTTTCCAAATTAAAAAGGAAAAAGGAAATGCTGATGGTTTGAGATAAATTCAAAATATGCATAAGAGCCATAAATTTGGAAGCAAATCTAAAAATTCAAATTTGAAATTTCCTTGCGCAGTTACTTTGTCTTATGATGTTTCTATGGATAGTATTGGATATGTGATATGATATCCAAATTTGTAGTATTGTGGTAGCATTTGTATTTTACCTTTTAAACCATGCAATACAGTGTTTCAAGCATCGTCCTAAAAAAAAACATGCAATATAGTGTTTCATTATCTACCCCCACTCCACCCCCCACCAAAAAAAAAGAAAATATTTTACATTTTTTTTTTTTTGTATTTTATGTTTTTCTGTAGCACATTGCTGTAAAATACTTCCCCGCAACCCTGTTTTTGGTGCCTTTGAACAGAATCTTACTTCCCTCCCCCTCCATAAAAAATAAAATTAGAATAAAATTTTATCAATATAATGATCAAGGCTTGCTCTTTGATTGCAAAGAGGGTTTTGAGATGCTTCATGCATCTTACAATATATACTAAACAATTTAACATTTAAGCATTTATGTTGGCACAATTATGTTGTTTTTGTTGTTGTTCTTACATGTTTACTAGGAGTTGCATTAAATGGCTCTGCAAGATGATACACACTTCACATTGAAATCCTATGTATAATGTGAATGGGGCTATTCAAATTTATGGGGAGGACCTTAGATTGGGCCTAAAGCAATGTTGAAATTGTAAAAATTATTTTGGTTCTAGGTAATTTTCTACTTCGGTGCTCTACAATCATTAATATACCCCATTACCATTTTGAATTTTGATGTACATGAATTAAGTACAGCGTACTTTAGCAGATGTTAGAGAATGTAATAATAAATTTATACATTCTCTAATAACTTAAGTTTTTAGATGAGTTGGTGATTTCACATGGTATTAGAGTAGGCAAAAGGCCATGGGTTCAAACCTCACCGTAATCTTGAAAACATATATTGACACGTATAAGCTCAGACTAGCCACACGTGAGGGGGCGTGTTAGAGAAAATAATAATAAAGTTACACCCTCTCTAATAACTTGAAACTTTAGATGAGTTGGTGATTTCACAGCAGGAACAATTCAAATATTGTTCTTTCTTTTTGTTTTTATATATATATATGTGTGTGTGTGTCTATGTATATATTTATATATTAAATTGGTTACAAATGTGACATTTCAATTCTTATTTTATGGTTTGTATTTAACTCTTAATTTTGAAACAGATTTATATTCCAAGGGGCGCAAAAGGGTGAAAACACTCAGTGGAGGAAAAGCATTTAGTCATGCAGACTCCTCTGAATGCTATGCATGTAGAATCTGAAGATTCTGAACTAAAGACACCAAGAATGGCTTAAAAAATTGCTGACTGTTCCGATCCATTTGCGGTGCCTGATTTGTTGCAAGTCCTAGATTCTGGTAAATTTGGAAGTGTGTGCAAAGATATAGAAGACCTTATTGCTCGAAGGATTCAGATATTGAAGCCTTATTATGTAATCCTTCCCACACTTCCATAAATGTGTGTGGATGTAGAAAAGAGCCCGAGTAAAGACGATTCAAAGGTGAATCAGGATGTAATTATTTTGGAGGATGATCATGTTGCAAATGAAGTTCCAGACATAAGATCTCCAGTTGTAGTTCTTGATTCAGATGATGAAGAACCTGGACATCCAAGACATTTTTATCCATATCAGAAGGTTGTCTTGAGGAGTTCAGCCGGCGAATTTCTGGTGAAGGATTGTTTGGTAAGTTTTTTCTGCATTAGTGCATTCATAAATTTGGACTTTTGGAGTATGTAGACATCAAAAGTCAAGCATCATCAAGGTTTAGACTTAATGAGTCAAATGAAGAATGTCGAAGTTGGGCACTGTTGTAAACTCGTTGACATCAACTTATATACCTACACATTACACACGAAGATGACTTATGTTTGTTTGAACTGATTTTAATTGGGAAGAATTATTACGATTTCCAAATTTATCAAAGTTAATGATCGACAAATGTGCTAGCATCCATTAGACTCCTTGGGGAACCAACGGTTAGACTCTGAAAATAATGCCTTAATGAACATTTTAAAAGAAGATTAATGTCAAAAATAATGCGGGGAATGAAATTCTTTAGGTGCTTTTGGAATGGAACTATTGAAGTTTCAACAACATATGATTTTATATTAACACTACAGCTGAACTAAATTTCTCATAGATATATTGTCTCTCTGCTTCATAGTGAATAGAGTTTTTTTTCTATTTTTTTTTTATTATGCCAGGGAGGCAGGGGCAGATTTAGTCTTGTTCTAGTGCAGAGTGTTTCTAAATGGATAAATATGAACATTTGTGGAAGTTTTTGCCAAAACAATACATCATTTTTTTGTGATAAAGTAATTGTGGTTCGAAGGTTTTATAATTCTAGTTTGTGCTTCAAATTCTAAATAAGTGAAGAGCAAGGCGCATTGGGGCATGATGTGTTGCAGCTATTCTCTGTCAAACATAGGCAGATGCAAAGAAGTTTCTACAGGATGTGAAGTCTCTAATATAGTTCTGGAAATTAAATGAAAATTTGTGCATACACTTCCAACCCAAAAACTCTTGCCTAATCTCAACAAACGTAAATTAAAATGCTTTCAGGAACATGAGAACATCTGAGCACTAAGATAGGTTTGTCAATTGAAAATCTGAAGGAAACTGCTCCAAAGCACCATTAAATTTTGTCAAAGGTTGCATTAAAAGCAGTGATGCGTGTTCTTTGCATCCAGCCTGGGGCTACAAATGGCAGTCCTAATTTTTTTTTTCTTTCTCAAAAGATGTAGCTCTGAATAAAATTCTGCAGAAGATGAAATTGATTAGTGCCATGAACTCTAATGAAAAATAGATTGGGAATATTTTTCTATTCAGGAATTTTCCCAAAAATCCCCAAATTTACTAAATTAACTGAACTGTCCCTGAACTGGAAACAAGGGTCCTGAGCTGCCGCCGTATAAAATAACGCAAAATCCTGATATGTGAAGTCCAAATACAAGATGGGTGGATACCCCTGAGAACCAATTTACACTAGCTAAAACAAAAAACTAATTTTCATTATTATTTTTTGTTTCGTCTTAGTTTTCATTTATTTTTTAATCATTTTTCACTGGGATGTTCTTTTTATTGTTTTTTTTTAAATTTTATTTCAGATTTTGAATCAAAGTTTGAATTAATATTATTTATATATTATTCTCATAGTGATGAGTTTTTCTAGCATATCTAGGTTAGGAGGAATGTTGACTATCAGAACAGACTATAAGATATTTTTTATTCCTTTTTTTTTTATGAGAAATACTAAATATGCTTCAGTTTTACTCTAATATACTGTTTTAATTTTTATTTTCCTATCTGAAATTGGTTGGTGTGACTGCCACATACAGGATGGGGATTTTGCTCAGACCCGAGCTTCGAGACAAGAAGAAGATAGAGGTGTGTATGTTGGTGTGGAGGATGATATGGAGATTGAGATAGGCAATCACCAAACTGACAATGCTACTGATGGCCTGGCTGATATTTGGAAGGAGATGACAATTGCATTAGAATGTTCCAAGGTACTTTTTTTGTTTGACTTCATTATTTATTATAGCACTTGAATAGTTTTCCTTGTCACATATTCATTCAAATGTCACTTTTGAGTTGTGATGAGTGAAAAACCTAGTATGGTCATACATTTTTTTTTTGTGTAAATTGTGCTGGTATTTTTTTCCTTCAATATCACTTGCATATGTTTGTGGGACACGAAGGATTTATGATGCTGCATCTTTTAAAATCGTAACATGAAATTATGGTTGGGATTGCTGTACAACTATTTAGGAAGCTAATGGTATTTCAGGCAATAGTCAGTATCTTCCTTATTTTGCACAAAGATAAAGAGGCTCCCAAAAAAGAAAGAACTTTATTTTATCTTAGTTTACTTTGTTTACATATACATTTTTGCATGCTCTACATGAAAAATATCTATGGTTAAATTCTCAGTGTTCGTGAATTGCTTGGTTGAGGGTTTCTTTCATAGAAATAGGGCTCTATAACAAGGGAATCCTTTATGTCTACTTTTGTTTATTGTGGTGATGATTGATTGAGCAGTGGCAGAGGGAATGATGGAAGGTTTTAAGGGTGGTTATAGGGAGGGGCAACTTAGTATCTCACATTTGTTGTTTGCGGACAGCACTATAATCTTTTCTGGGGCTAATGAAGAGTAGCTGTGGTACCTAAGGTGTGTCCTATAATGCACTGAAGCTGTGTTGGTGCTTTGGGTTAATGTGGAGATAAGTGAGCAAATTCCGGTAGGAGAAGTTGGTGATATGGAGAGTTTGGCCATCATTATGGGCTGTTCGGTGGGCCGTGGGCTCCCTCCCTACAGCCTATTTGGGACTCCCTCTTGGGTCTTCTTACAAGTCCAAGGGGTTTGGGATGGCGTGGTGGGAGATTCCAATGTAGGCTAAGGGGTTTGAAACATCAATATCTCTCAAAAGGGGCTGACTTACTTTTGTTAAGAGTAAGTTGGCAAGCATGCTAACTTTGTCTCCCTTGACCATTCTGATTACGGTAAGAAGAAGCTTGATAAGCTTTTAGAGAGACTTCTTGTTGGGGTTTTTTTTTTTTGGGTTGGGGGGGGGGGGGGGGGGGGGGGGAATTCACTTGATGGGGTGGGATAGAGTGTGTAGCCTATTAGTATAGAGTGCATCATTTCTGCACTGTGTTGAGTAACAAACAATGCGGGTATGGGAAAGAAGGAAAATTGCCTTCGTGGGGTGGGATAGAGTTTATAGCCTATTAATACAGTGTATCATTTTCTGCAGTGGGTTGAGTAACACACAATATGATATGCAATATATATTACAAGTGATGATACATAGTCATATATGACATGTATGATCCATTTTTATTCACTATTGTTAACTCTTTTTTTATTTGTGGAAAAACCATTATAGTTTGTAAATTCATTGTAAAATCTAGGAATCTTGTTGAAAATTTTCATTTTCTTCCTTCTTTTTTTTTTTAACACGATGTGTGCACATTTTTGAATTTATGGTGATTTTGTTTGCATCTTCCTTCAAAATAATAATAATGGAAGATTTTTTATATGCTATTCGATCCAGTAGAAGTTTATGAAGATGCTTCATGGGGCAAAGAGATTTGAAGGTTTATTTATTCAAATAATTGTGTATCATAAGATTTTTTTCTTCTTACATCTTTGGAAATTGGTTGAAAAAGTTGTATGTGAATGACAAACACCAAATATCTTACAAGAATGAAGCATTAGGTGATATTGCATGATAAGAGCAATGGCTTAAATAGATAAAGACATGCATTCAAATATATATATTTTTGGTTTGATAAGTGATAAGAACACACATTCATCAATATCCAATACATAGAAAATGAAAGGTAAAGACAAAATAGAACAAATATATGCAATTTTTTGAAAAATGGAACTGTAATACTTATCAAAAAATAAATTTTAAAAAAAGAACAAAAATGAAATCATAGCATCCACATCCAGCCCCTTCTCTTGTGTTTCTTGGTTTGATGTTAGGATGGGTCTTTGACTTTTAGAAGGAAACCTATAACTAGTGTTATAAAAGCCTTAACTGTAGTTGACTTTCAAAATGATAGTTAACATCCTTAGAATAAAAAAAAAATTCTTTTGACTACACTAAATGGTAAAAGAAAAAGTATGAAATAAAAGGATTCTTGTTTCCATCTCCAGTGAGGTGTGCTCCTTCGTGATTTAGGCACAAAAAAAAAATGTGCTTTTGCACCTTAGGCATAGCGTAGCCCCCTAAAGCGTAAGTTTCCCAGGAGGTTCGGCTTTTTCTTTTTGCTCCACGAAGCTTTTTCCATTCTTCTTGTCTCAATTTACTCCTTGAGGCTCGCCTTGAAAACAATTTTTTTTAAACACTGAAAATATCTCAAGATCCACAAAATGAAACTTCACTAGTTTCATTTAACACATAAAAAGTTCCAAGTTCCAACAAGTCCCTTACCAATATGGCAAAAGTGAAAAAAAAAAAGAAGGAAAAAACATTGGGCATCTTGAAGTATAACCACATAGCCTATACTTGTATAGACTATGGACTTGTATGTAACTATAAACCCCAAGTTCCAACTTTCAAAGTAAAAAATGAAAGAAAATCAAACGTAAAAAAGAAGCGAAATTATATCTAGCCATATTCTTTAATCTTTGTGCTTTATATAAAATCATCCTCTAGGTTGTTACCATAATTATCCTTCTCATGATCCTTTGACTCAATCTTTCTGTTCATCTTCATTGTCTCCACTAACATGTGTGATGGTCCCAAGGGTCAGCCCTCTTTTATTCTGCCCCACTGGACTAGTTTTTTAATAGAAGAGAAGAGGAAAAAAAACTCTAGAAAGCTAAAAAAAAAAACACACACACACACACACAAAATTTACCTCTAATGGCCAAACCACAAAGAGCCTTCACACTGATATTTCAAATTACTCCCCTTTGGATTAGAAAACGTGAGAGAAAAGTAACTATATTTAGAGAACTGTGAGAAAGGGGAAGGATCAGGTTTTCAACCTTACAATAGGTAGAAAAAGAGAGCTCCAAACACTTTAGTTTAGTCCTAATGGTTTTACAGGTCCTTTTATATTCTTATTTCGTTGGGAAATCCAAAAATGAAAAAAATGCCCCCCCCCCCCCTTTTCAGGCAGATTGCCTAGTCGACTTGGTTGCATGCCCTAGGGAAGCAATACATTGTATCACTGATGATTCACACGTATTGCATGACATGTATCATATCGTACGATACATCAAGTGTTTTTGAAATAAAGTCGATGAAATACAGCCCTGTGATACTTGTCAATTTCAGATTCATGTTGACGGAATATGTAGCATATCAATAAATCATAAAACAGCTAACATTGATATTGGTAAGGTAATTGCTTGTAGCAATTCCATTGGTAGACATCTAAGAGCATTTAGAATCTGTGCTCCCATGAGAATCAATTTGTTGATTAATGATGATCTGCTTTTCGAGCTCTGATTGATGAATAGAGAGCACCCTAGTAATAATGGATAATGTTATGTGAAAACGGGCTATATAATTTTGCCAACACATTGTATCACATATCAAACAGGTTTTCTACATGTTTGTCAAACCATATTGTGGGTTCCTGAAACTCCTATTTTTTTACATTAGAACCAATTTGTCATTGACTTTTATTGACTATAGCCATGTCATGTATAAGTTACTGGATTAAAGGAAAAAACATTGGGCATCTTGAAGTATAACCACATAGCCTATACTTGTATAGACTATGGACTTGTATGTAACTATAAACCCCAAGTTCCAACTTTCAAAGTAAAAAATGAAAGAAAATCAAATGTAAAAAAGAAGCGAAATTATATCTAGCCATATTCTTTAATCTTTGTGCCTTATATAAAATCATCCTCTAGGTTGTTACCATAATTATCCTTCTCATGATCCTTTGACTCAATCTTTCTGTTCATCTTCATTGTCTCCACTAACATGTGTGAGGGTCCCAAGGGTCAGCCCTCTTTTATTCTGCCCCACTGGACTAGTTTTTTAATAGAAGAGAAGAGGAAAAAAAACTCTAGAAAGCTAAAAAAAAAACACACACACAAAATTTACCTCTAACGGCCAAACCACAAAGAGCCTTCACACTGATCTTTCAAATTACTCCCCTTTGGATTAGAAAATGTGAGAGAAAAGTAACTATATTTAGAGAACTGTGAGAAAGGGGAAGGATCAGGTTTTCAACCTTACAATAGGTAGAAAAAGAGAGCTCCAAACACTTTAGTTTAGTCCTAATGGTTTTACAGGTCCTTTTATATTCTTATTTCGTTGGGAAATCCAAAAATGAAAAAAATGTTCCCCCCCCCCCCCCCCTTTTCAGGCAGATTGCCTAGTCGACTTGGTTGCATGCCATAGGGAAGCAATACATTGTATCACTGATGATTCACACGTATTGCATGACATGTATCATATCGTACGATACATCAAGTGTTTTTGAAATAAAGTCGATGAAATACAGCCCTGTGATACTTGTCAATTTCAGATTCATGTTGACGGAATATGTAGCATATCAATAAATCATAAAACAGCTAACATTGATATTGGTAAGGTAATTGCTTGTAGCAATTCCATTGGTAGACATCTAAGAGCATTTAGAATCTGTGCTCCCATGAGAATCAATTTGTTGATTAATGATGATCTGCTTTTCGAGCTCTGATTGATGAATAGAGAGCACCCTAGTAATAATGGATAATGTTATGTGAAAACGGGCTATATAATTTTGCCGACACATTGTATCACATATCAAACAGGTTTTCTACATGTTTGTCAAACCATATTGTGGGTTCCTAAAACTCCTATTTTTTTACATTAGAACCAATTTGTCATTGACTTTTATTGACTATAGCCATGTCATGTATAAGTTACTGGATTAATTTCAACTTTATGATGTATATTAGAATATTGGTGAGTATCCTTCATCTGATGTACATGTAAGAGATGTTGGAGAGGAGTGTGATCATTCTTTTGTCTTGAAAGATGATCTTGGCTATGTTTGTCGCATTTTCCGAGTCATTCAGAAAGGAATTGAAACTATAATTGAGTTCCAGGACATAAAGGTATGGGCTTTCTCTACTGATTTTTTTTTCGTGTTGATAAGTGGGCTTTCTCTGCTGAATTCATCTATTTATCCCTTCCTTTTCTTCTGTTCTCTTTCATGAAGCTGTAAAACACATATTAAGTACATGTCTCTCTCGTGATTAGTTTTGAATCTTCTGATGTTTAGCTGCTTAAAGCTGGATGTCTGAAAGCTGCTAGCAAGTATACATCTTGTGTACGAAAAATTCTGTTCATTGATATTTGGCCTGTACCCACTTGCTTCCAAAGAGTAAAAATTTATTTAGTTGAAGGTTAAGTAGTTAGAAAAGTAAAATCTTACTAGCTGAATGCAAACATCATGGTTTTCAAGACAGATGTGCTAGATGAACATAATTTTAAGGGGCACCAAATGTCTAGCCCTTGGAGTTGGACATTAAGTAGCTTTGTTAAAGTTGAAAGAAGATAGTGCCATTCTTGATTGGCATCTTCCTCTATTAAAAATGAAACTTCTGTGCATTGTGTCCGTTGCTATTAGTGGTGTGATATATTTTTTGCCGTAGAGTCGAAATTTCTACTTTGAATTTGGATTTATTTCCTCCATTTTGTTCATTTATTTTTTATATGCCTTCCTTGATGACCATCTCATGCAAAAATTACTGATGCAGGACAACCTTTACCAAAAGAGTATAATTCGTTTTAATCAAGTAGGGGTGGGGAAACGCAAAGAAATTGATGGTGAAAGATCATAGAGGATAAAAAAATAGAGGAAAGAGGGATCGTTTTTGAGGTGAAAAAAAGATGGGAGTAATATAAGTTATAGTATAAAAAACAGTTTTAGGAAAAAGAAAATCTGAAGGGTTGAACAGAGAAAGAGAATAAGAATAGCAAGAAGCAGCCTAGGCAATCACACTTAGGTTCTTAGACACTTGCACCTAAAAAAAGTTTATCACATCATAGACGATGGGCTTCAAAAGATGTCCTTATTCACTATTTCAAAACAAAGCCAACACATCAATACTTAGGTTCTTAGACACTTGCACCTAAGAAAAAATTATCACATCATAGACAATGGCCTTCAAAAGATGTCATCATTCACTACTTCAAAACAAAGCCAACACATCAAATATATACAAGGACTCCAGCTTGGAAAAGTAAACTTGGTGACCACCTGACCCATTAAATCTAACCCAAATTATTTAAATGAGGCCACTTTTAAAAGCCCAACATGACATCCCACAATCAAAATTACCTAAATTACCCTAATTATAAAACTCAATGAAGTATATATAGCCTAAATTTAGCAACACTAAAACACATTAAAGACGTCAAAATGAATCATAGATCATCAGATCAATCAAGCTTTCTTGTGGGCACCGCCTTGAAATTGAGCCAGATTTTCAAATTTCTCTTTTTCTTTAAATTCCTCTTCTTAGGCCTTTCATGGTCTGCATCATGTAGTGAATAATTTTTGATCCATTTTTTAAATCAGAATATGCTTGTTTACTGGATTCTTCTGCCGCTGTGAGGCAGTGGTGATCACATTTATTAATTGGGTGGTGGCCTTCCGCCTTCGGTTAAGCTGCCTTGCATTTGGATTGAATTTTAGGATTTAAGAATATTTTAATGTGTTAAGCGGTCTAGTTTAAAAGGGGTTGACTCGATTCTAATAACTGATGTGCGACTTAAATAATTGAGCAGAAAGTGACCTACTATCCCAAAACACTGATACAGAGGTCTTTAAACATTGCTGTGAACTGATGACCTACTATGATACTATCCGTCACATAGAGGTCATTGAGGATAGATATGAATTATTCCTTTGTTCAATACCCGCATCACCAATGCAAGCACGTGTCCAGATTTAGTGCTCAACCAGCTGACTTACAATTATTAATAGTATTCTTATTGATATTCTTATTATCCTTTTTTCCAGTGTCATTTCGAGCACGTGCTTAGAAAGTATCCTACTTATTTGATAGGGATTTTTTTGCTTTCAGCTGGGTATACTAGCCAGCAAATATAGCCCTACTGATTGGTCCGAGCATGATTAGCTTTCCCATGTGTTTAGTTTCGAAATGCTTTGGATGGGTACAACCACCTATCTGTTTAAGCAATGGAAGGTGGAAACCAATCCATGTAGCTATGGTAATCCAATGCTTATTGACATTAGCATGTATTGTGTCAAACTTTTGGGCTTATTTTAAGCATACTGCGATTAATGTCGAGGATAGGAGTTTTTTCTCGAGCAACAATAATGATTCTTTCCTTCAATCATTTTTGTCAATTATCAAGCATTTTAGGAGCAATAACACTTCACTAGATCATGGGTAGTGATTCTAGTGAAAACAGCTCAGAACCGTATTCTGATACCTTTTTACTGGGTTATTCTACATGAGGATGGTCACTAATACCTCTTGGAAGCTATTGGAATTTTTTTCAATTTCTTCAGGAATATCATCTCTAATTCTAATTTTTCGCCCTTGATATTATATGATTGGTCATTAGCTGTCTAACATTGCCAATACATTAATATCTAGTGTTCCTTTTTAAAATCATATATAAGAGTGATACTCCTAATTTTGGTGTAGTTGAAGTTGATTCCCTATGGTATCTATTTACTTACTAATTTTCATAATACTACAAATTTTCATATTTCTTCCAAATACTTTTTGTAGCTGACTCAATTCTTAAATTGCAAATTCATTACTTGGTATTAGGTTATAATTGGGCCTTTCCTTTTACTTGTTCTTGCTGTGTTTTCATTATACCATACAATCATCACTAGATTCTTAATTTTGTTCGTGTTGTAATGGTGAATTTATACGTTGTTTTTATATGTCATGTCTGTAAGCAAGGAAGCTGCTTGGCCCTCGATACTGGGGTAATTTGATGCCTTTTCTGTTAAATCTCTGTTGGAGTTTCTTTCACCAGTATGCTTCATTTTCCTTTTTGGTTTAGGGAACGAGGACTGCAAAAACATACAGATATGAATCTTGGAATACCAAAGAAAGAGAGACAGCAGAAATTCTTCCTGATGGAGTGCCTGGACATGATATCATTGTGACAGAAATCTCTGCTCATCCTATGCATAGGAAGCAAATGAAACCTCATCAAGTTGAAACCTCATTCTATTGTATCTGACAATGACACCAGCAAGACAGCAATTGCTTGCCAAGAGATACTTCTGACATACCCTTCCATTCTCATCCTGGATGAAGGTCACACTCCAAGAAACTGATGACACCGATGTACTGAATTGCCTTAAAAAAATCCCAAACACCTCGGAAAGTTGTACTTTCAGGCACCCTGTATCAGAATAACGTTAAAGAAGTCTTTAATATTTTGGATCTCCTTTGTCCAAAGTTTTTGAAATTGGATACTTCTGGTGCCATTAGGAGGCGCATCGAGAGTAGAATGTCAATATCAGGTGCAAGGAATCACTTGAGAACGAGTAAAGATGTTTTCTATGAATTGGTAGAGCATACGCTACAGAAAGATGACAATTTCAGGAGGAAGGTGGCTGTCATACAGGATCTTCGGGAGATGACAAGCAAGATTCTTCATTATTACAAGGGAGATTTTCTGGATGAACTTCCAGGACTTGTTGACTTCACGGTGTTTCTTAATCTCAGCCCCAGACAAATGAGTGAAGTTGCAGAGTTGAAGAAGATGGGGAGGAAGTTTAAGAAGTTCAGATGGAAGTGCAATTTATGTGCACCCACAATTGAAATACCTCTCAAAGAATGCTGCAACTAAAGATAGAGTTGACGAGGGAAAAATTGATGAGATGTTGGAAAAATTGGATGTGAAAGGAGTGAAAGCAAAGTTCTTTCGTAATCTACTAGGTTTGTGTGAATCAGGAGGAGAGAAGCTACTGGTTTTCAGTCAGTATCTCCTGCCTTCGAAATTTTTGGAGAGATTAGCAATGAAATATAAGGGCTAGAGTCCTGGGAAGGAAATTTTTGTGATCACTGGTGATTCAAGTTCTGAGTTTCGTGAGCAGTCCATGCAACAGTTCAATAAGTCCCCAGATGCTAGAGTCTTTTTTGGGTCCATAAGAGCATGCGGGGAAGGAATTTCTTTGGTGGGGGCATCACGCATCTTAGTTTTGGATGTTCCTTTAAACCCATCAGTGACCCACCAGGCAATAGGTTGTGCTTATCGACTGGGTCAGAAGAAGAAAGTATACACGTATCGGTTGGTTGCCACCAACTCACCTGAAGAGGAAGACCACTTCACTTGTTTTAGAAAGGAATCAATTTCCAAAATGTGGTTTGAATGGAGTGAATATTGTGGTCATCAAGATTTTGCAATTGAGAGTGTTGATGTGAAGGACTGTGGCGATCACTTCTTGGAAAGTTCATTGTTGAGTGAAGATGTTAAAGCACTATACAAAAGGTTAGCTTAAATTCATCCATTTTATGCATGTTCCCATTATAAGCTCTATAGTGATTTAGCTCTGAATATTTTTAGTTGATATTTTTCAGGTAAATGGCAACACAGGACTGAGGCATGGGGTTAAGATGTAAAGTTTTGGCTAACTGCTGTGCAAACTTTTTTTGTTCCAAGTTAGGGAATTCCTAAGCCAGGGTAGGCAGGTTGCTCTGTACAGTTATGGTTTTGGATGTGTAGAAATGTACCTGAAACTGTAAGAGCCTAGAAAGATGATTGCTAGAGCTTTTGAATATGACTCAGAATGAGTTACTTTGATTGCTAGAGCCTAGTTTCTGGAATTTGTCTCTATAAGGGAACAGTAAATTTGAAGATGTAAATATATACTTTCTGAAAATTCTGCTTGTGAGATCAATTGTATTACATGGTTTCTGAAGATTTTGAATTCTCCATGTTTAAATACAAATTTTTCTCTGTGCCTTCATCCTGTTGGATTCAAAATTTTCACGCCTTTGGGAAACGGTTGATGAATAACTGCTGCTAATAGGTGTTTAAATTCAGCTTAAGCTCACTTTGAAACAGGCATTTCCAAATTTCAAAATGATTATCAATTTTCCAGGATTAGGTTTTATTAGTTCAAGAAATGTCTATCCTCCTTCAGTGGTGGAGTATTAACTGAATATACTAGGTGGCTTTGTGTGTCAACTAACTTTTGTGCGACTCTAGTTTGTGCTAATCTGAATTTTGGTTTTCCTGAACTTGGGTGTTTGGGACAGCACGCGTTGCATTATTTTTAATCGGAATGAGATGGTCCAAGCCCTTGAGAAAAGCATTGTTTTTCTTTCTTTCAGCATGGCTTGAAGTCTTATTCAAAATGACTGCAAAAAGGCAATGATTTATTATGGAAACCATGCATTTATATGAGGCTTGAGTTTGAAGAGGTTTAATTTATGAAACAATGCCAATGATTAGTAGGGGCCTTGAAATCCTCCAGGAAAGATCAAACGGTTGTTGCTTTGTGATTTGAGGGAGGATCTGACTTTGAGTTCTAAGTGAATTCACAGGTGACTGCAGTAGAGGTCTAATTTTCCCACTAATAGCTGCTGATCTTGATATTAGACCAGCCATCCAAGTTTAAAAGCTTGGCATTTTACCTGTATCCCGAGAACCTGTAATAGTGTTAGAGATAGTGGCTCGTATTCTTTTAATATGTAAAACTAATATGTAAGTCAAAATCTTAACCCTAATTCAGTACATTAAATAGTAAAAAATATAGTCGTTCACATGGAACGTAGGTACATTGTCAAACCACGTAAATTTTGTGTTGTTTTTCTCTCTTTCTCTAACATTTTTACCATAGTTACACAAATCGTTATTTCACTGGGCATTTAAGAAGCACTCACCACAGTTTCCACTTTTGATTTGTGAATGAGCATTCTGGGAAACTGAGGCAAAGCTTGGAAAGAAGATTTCTTGTGGCCAGTGCACTCAATAAAATCCCTCACAAAGTCTGAATTTCTGGGAGTGTCAATTCTGCACATACCTTCCAAATAGACCTGAGAGAAACCAATGAGCTGTCCAGATTATATATTTTGTTATGTAGCTTTTTCCTCGTCTATCAGCAGACATCCATGGCGAAAGTCATTTTACCACAGCAATGTTGTGAAGGAATTGCATTTGAGGAAGAAAAAAATAATTGTTAAAAATAAAAAGGTCAAGAATAGAAAACAAACACCAATGTTATATTACCAGAAAAATTTAGAGTTATGAAGGTGCCCTAGAATGACAGAAGACTTGTCGCGATGCCCTCGGATCATTTTACGATGTCTCTGATGTTCGTTATTTTTATTTTTTCTTCTCTATTTCACTTACCAGAATGATTTTTGATGGCCCAAGTTGGGTTCATATTGTTGTCATTGTCACATACCACAGCATGTTACATTATGTCGGGTATCAATTATTCTTTCGAATAAATTGCACCCTAAGTTTGTGGTATGTGACAACGGCAACAACATGAATCTAACTTGGGCCATATTGAGAATTGAGAAAGTGATGGCACAACGCAAAGAAACATTATGGTCATTATCAACATCAAGAATTAGTGTCAACCAATTCCTACTGATCTTATTTCAAATGAGAATATCCCCATCTTCAATACCAAGTTGAAAGTAATCTTACAAATTCTTTCAACATTTTCAACAAAAAAAAATATGCATCTTATCTTTACAAATATGCTAACCTGCCAATATTTTTTTATAATACATCTATGTTCCATATATTTTCATATTTAGAAGGACAAAGCTTCATTATCAAGGAAGATGAGTGTTTGGAGTGGTTCAGAGCCTGGTTATTATTGTCCCTACTCTCTTCCAGTAATAAGAGTGCAAAAACACCATAGTCCTGCCACCATGCATCTCTCATGCTACAAAATCATGTAACAGATGGGAAGAGCCAAGCCTGTGTTGCCGGTTCCCAGAATCCATGCAGTCAAAATCAGCTGTCTCAGGCCCCACAGAAGAAGTTGCCGTGTTGTAAACATCATCCCCTCTCATGGCGACAAAGCTGTGATGAGCCCCAACAGATAAGGGTAGGCTACCTCCCTCACAGTGCTGCAATCCTAAAGTGAGAGACACCCCATTTCCACTTCCGAACCTCCCGAACTCTGACATGTGGTATGGAGCAGCTGCTGCCATAAACCTCTCACTGCCCCCATTGGACCGAGCTATTGTATCTTGGAAAAGACCACATTCATCTATTTGTTCCATCCTTGATTTCACTACCCCGTATTCAGTTTCAGTTTCTCCATGGGTCCCATTTTGGAATCTGGCATCAGCATTCAGTCCCACCATTTCTGCATCAGTAATGTGATTGGATTTAGAATCAAAAAATTGTCCAGTGCTACATTGCTCAGTTGCCGTGGAAGTTGCACTTTGTTGTAAATCTTCCCCTTTATCCTCCGAGGCCTTGATGTCCCCTTTTGTTGCTTTGGGTGCAACCTCTGATGAAGAATTAGAGTCCATCTCTACATCGCCAGTTTCTTCTTTGTACATCTCTTCGACCATGGGCTTCCAGAGACGCACCCGTGCATTTATGAACCAGTTAGAGACCTGAGACAGACCATAGATATATTATCAAATTACAAAAGTAGAACAAGTGACAGAGATGCACTGTATTGTTTGAGACCTGAGAAATGCAGTAGATATATTGACAAATTATAAAAGTAGAGCAACAGAATGCACTACATATTTTGAGATATTGTTCACAGAAAACTCTGAGACACCTACTGAGACCTGAGAAATGCAGTAGATATATTGACAAATTATAAAAGTAGAGCAACAGAATGCACTACATATTTTGAGATATTGTTCACAGAAAACTCTGAGACACCTACTGACTAGTGACAATGAGAATCAACCTTTTCTCAACAAAAACAATAAAGAGAAGCACTTGAAGTTCAGCACTTTTAAGAATTTTTCAAGTTCTAAATAATCCAAGAATATTAAAATAATACTTTCAGAGTTAACCCAAATTTAGTGCATATAATTCTATAATTTATGACTAGTTTGCAAACACAAGAAAGATCACTCCAACATGAAAAGCTTAGACTGACTGCACAATTATGATGTATTGAAGAAGATTACTGAAGTGCCAAGAATAATGAATTCAATTCAATAGAACCTTATCCCATCTATTTGATTCGTACGGTGCAAATCCTTCCTCTCAACTAACTCTAAAAGACCAAATCTCCTCTGTCACAGTCATATTCCACATTAATGTTACCCCTAAGTGAATGCTGCATGAAAATATATGCATTTTCTGTTTATCACTACCAGGCATTGCTTTCCAGTTTCCCCTGAATATTCCTGACCTTCTTCCAAATTGCTAATGAAGTCTAGCTGTTGTCACTATCACTGACTTTCTGAAGTTTCATTATATTCCTTGATCAATCCCCAATTATCATCTCTGATGCTGAATAATTCCCAAATCTGAATATTGCCGTGGTTTATGTGGAGAAGAGAGTCATTTGAAGTGCCATTTAGTAGATGTAACAAAAGAAAACACAGCATACAATACCAAGCTCAACAAACTCTCAATGATCCTTCATATGCCCTTATAAACACACACAACTTATGATATACTACATTGCATATGGCTAGATAACATATGAAGTTCTTTTACCTGACTTCTTGTCAAGCCTGTCTGTCTTGCTAGCATGATCTTATCAGAATCTTTTGGGTAGCTGGAGGAGAAGAAAAATACCAATTAGATGAAATGCTGAACCAAAGAGAAATAAAAGTGAGAGAGAAAAGGAATAATAAGATTTATGTAGGGGACTTTACGGATGAAGAAAATGCTCAAATAGCCAAGCACGAAGAATTGAAACAGAGCTTTCAGGCAGCCCCCGCTGCGGCCTCCATGCATGTTGTTGCATCATACCAAGCTGCTGAAGTGCTCTCTGTTGCCTGAGCTGCTGGTCAACATAGCGGAGGCGAGATATTGCAACCCCTTTGCTATTTTCTGAAGCATCTTGCTCCCCAAGGTTTCTCCGAGTTGATCGAATCTGACCAGTGATTGCATCACGCAAACAACGGAAGTGGCGAGAAATTGTCTGGAGGGCAAGTGCTGTGTATGGTTGAGCTGCACCACATCCTGCTATTACGTCAAATGATGATACCACAATCTGCATTTGATGATAATACTGTTTGTACCTTCTATCAACCTGAGACAGCAGAATGAATCATCATTCCAAAATAGAATTTGAGCTCAATATCATTTGAATTAAACTAACTAGATTGGAAAAAGACCTTGGGAATGGGCCTCAAACTTGGTAAACTTCAAGGACCTAGGACCCCCACACATTAGTTAGGTTATACAGCAACAGAGGAAAACTCAATTTTATAAATAGACATTAGATTGTGCACATGCACACAGATGCAGAGAGAGAGAGAGAGTTACACCTAATTCAATCATTTGGATAATTTGAATCCATCACATACCAAAAGAACATAGGAAACTCATCTTCCTATAATCACCACTATAAATTCTGCAGTAAAGTCAGATCATCATGCTTTCAGTTAATGGATTAAGGCATACAAGGTCCATACGCTGACATGTGTTTTCAATCAATACTCACTCTTTGGTGGTGTTGGTTGATTTTTTATCCTGCACTCAGCTTAGTACCAAAGAATGGGATTTTCAGATGTTTACAATCGTTTGCTAGCACTAAAACAACTAGGCCCAAGTTATCTATGTACTGCATGTTCATAACATCAGATTCATTTCTCAAGTCCAGAGACTCTTGAAAGCCTTGTGAACATTAGACGTTTGTGTTTGACCTTTTCGAAAGGTTTCAGAAAAGTGGAAGAGGAAGAAGAGGTGGGGGCTCATAGTCACAGGTTCAACATAGCAGCAATATCTTCAATATTTTTTAATAAAGGGGGATTTAAATTCCATGCAATTTCAAGCCAGATTATCATGTCATGCTCAACGATTTGCATGGTGAGCTTCCAAGTTCTCACACAGACGGAAGCAAACCGGATTAATCTCTTATACTCTTCAATAACATAAGAGTTAAAAACACATTCAGATTCAATTAAAAGACAAAGATTTTGGATTTTGAAGTACCCAAGCCAAACAATTGAGATAAATTTAGTTGCAGGTGAAGAAGATCTTTGACAGATAAAGCAGAATATTTATTAAAAAAACTTGGGAAACCAACACTAAACCCATAAAAACAAGTGGCATTACCTCATCCAACATGGACAAAAGCTTCGTCATTTTGTTTTGCAAATCCTGTTTCTCAGCTGCTGAAAGATCGCTTGGGGAATTGCTGGTTGACTCATGTGGATTTGAAGAAGGCAATGTGGTTTCATTTTTTGATCCCCCATCAATTTCTTTGGAACCCTTCATTAGCTCTTTAGAATCATGCTGCTTCAAAGCTTTCCAGACATTCACAACTTCATCAAGCAGCTGCTGAACTGCCTTTAGGTACTTGGAGTTGGGAATGTTTCTAGCCATACTAGACATCCCATAAGGAGATATATCTGCTTTGGTTGAATCTGGATTACCTCCAGGAAAACTGGGTGGCATCGACTGTTTATTTTGGGAGTTGTCATCATCTCGAAAAGAGCCATTCCTGCCATTGCCCTCACCTGAAATTGGAGGATTTGGACTCAAGAATGAGGAAAAACCAGGGTTAGGATTCTGATACTGTACAGAAGGCATTTGAATTCCAGATGGCATTTGTGTACCGAGGCTGAGGGATAATCCCTGACCCTGCAAGTTCTGAATGCTGGTGGTGCCAGCCATTGGGTGCATAAATAGCATATCATTTCTATCCCTCCATGTATTGAAATCATGCCCTGCAATTCGTGAGCCTCCAAGATTTGATAAAATTTCTTGCTGTGGAGGGGTAGAATCTGAATTCCCCACAGATGGGATATCAATGCAGCCGTTCTGCTGCTGGGAATTCCCAGCCAATGCATCAGAATATGACCGGGATGAAGCCGAGTAGTTCATATACATCATCATATTACTGGAAAGAACTGGTGTTTCTGAATAAGAATTGGGTAAAGTTTCCCTTAGATAAAGCATTGGTGTGGCATCTCTCTGGTTATTTGGACTAGGGAAATAAGTAGCCATTCTTTTCTCTCTGTCAATCTCAGAATTTTCCCTACTGAGAAATTTGAGTGGAATTACCTAGTCACTCCGCAACCTGAAAATGACCATTAAAAATTATTGTCAGTTGTTCCCAAAGAAATTTTAAAAAAAATAAAAAAGAACAGAGAATCATAAATTCTTGAATCTGATTCCCACTCTTGCCAGTATTAAAACTTTCTGCATACACATATATCTATAGATGATTCATGACTGTTCTTAGGCTTCTACGAAAGGAGGTTTTTCATGTAAGTATTCAACAGCTGGAACTCTCCAACATATCATATTTAAAAAAAAAAAACCATCTCTTATCTATTTTAATTGAAAATAGTAATATTCTCCATAATCCAGTTTCTCAGCCAAATGAAACAAATTTAAAAATTAACAGTAAATAAAGTAGCAAATGAGAAAACCCAAAAACCCTTGAAAACAAAATAAGAAAATAAACCCAAAAAAAAGTATAAAAGAAAAACAAAAATGAGGGGGAGGAATTCTGATTCCCCTCAAGAAAAATTTTGAAAACAGAGAAAAAAAAGGTAAGAAAGAAGAGATAAAGGTCAAAGAAATGAGCAAGACCCATACAACTAATAATCCAATAAAAATACCGAATGAATAGCTTAATTTTCTTTCTCATCATCATCTAGTCCAGGCACCAATACAAAGGAAGAGAGAAAAGGATGAAAATAATTTCTCCTTCTCAGCAGCTAAGAAGATGGTGAAAACTGAAAACAAAGGCAGAAACTTAAATAAATAATATATATAAAAAAATACCTGAAATCCAGTAACAATTTTGTCTTGTGGGGAACATAAAAGTTCCGATCTGCTGAAACAATCCTCCTTGAAGGGAAACATACCGATCCCAAGACTCAAAAACCATCCCTTTTCATTACACGCTCGCTTTGTCTCTCTCAACATCCACACCACCAATTCAAAAATAATAAAAGTAAAAAAACCAGAAAAAAACTTTTATATATATTAAAGTTCAAAGTACATAAATCATCACCCTTTTTACTCTCTTTTTCTTATCATATATTCTCTATCAGCACATACATACACACATATAATCCTCTATCATCATTCCATCTACACCCACGTGAGAGTCACATATATACACACATACCCATCTCTATCTCTCTCTTGTTTCTCGCTCTATATCTTCATGAAAACCCCTCAAAAGGTTTCTTTTATCTCAGAAACTCAAACCCTTTCCCCAAAAGAAATCATAACTTTCTTTTTCAATCTCTCTGTCTCTCTCTCATTCTTAATGGTTTCTCTTTCTAGCTTTGCTTTGCTTTCTCTCTATATTCCTAGTTGTTGTTGTTGCTTGACTTGGTTCTTGCTGTTGATGATGTTTGGTTAAGGAGTTCAATCTCTAACTACCAGTTGGTAGACCTAAACCTCCCTTGACGTGGATATTGCATTTGATACTTTTATTTGTTTATATTATATATATATATATATATTTACTTATTTGTTTTTTATTGTAATAATTAAGAACAAGAGGCTCATTATATTTTGATTTGTTTAAAAAATTCACTAATATTTGTCCTTTTGGTCCAACTAATGCTAGGTTTTTGCAATGGGCTCTTTAGTTTTGGTGTATTATCACTTCTGCCCCTATATTTTTGTTATTTTTGTAGTTGCCAGATAAAGATATATACTTATTTGATAATATAACTTATTCGTGTAAATTATATTGAAATTTTCTAAAAATTTTGATAATAATAAATTTTTTAAAATAATACTGATATTTTTTATTTTTACAAATAAATTACAAATACTTCTTTTTTAGTCTAATTTTTTTTCCTCCAAAGTAACAAAAATGCCTTTTTTCATTTTCTTTTACATTTTTTAAACTTTTTTTTTCATTTTCAAATAAATATTAACTAAACCTTTTTTGTCTAAAAAAATATAAAATATTTATCTTATATTTATTTTTATATAAAATCACAAAATTCTTTTTAAAAAGTTAGAAAAAAATGTCAAAATTAAAAAAAAATACAAAAATAAATAAATAAATAATAGGTACTTTTATCATTTTAAAAAATAATTAAGCTAGATGAGAAGGTATTTGTAATTTATTAATAAAAATAAACGAGATTAGTGTCATCTAAAAAATTTTATGAGAAATTTTTGTGATTGTCAAAAATTTTTAAAAAAATTAGTATAATTTACCCAATTTCTCTTTCTACTTGTGTGATGTTATACATAAAATAAGATTTACTATAATAAATATATATTATGTTTAAGAGTTAGAAAAGTCATCAAAGTGAATAGTAACTTATTTTATTTTTAACAAAAAGAGTTGGTTTCAAATCCCTCTGAGAATAAAGAGAGAGGGGTTAGTAGAAATTTTATTACATCGACATGGATAATTAGTTAAGTTCTCAAAAAAAAAAAAAAAGCAAGAATAATTGTTATATGTAACAATTTTATTGTAATTTTCTTTATTAGAGGTAATAACTTCCAAATTTCTTATATTATGATGAAAAGCATATTCCTTGAGAATATGACATCCCCCTAACTCATAATTAAATACTAATTACCCTAAGTGGCTGTGTTTCTTCTTTTGGAAGTTTTTAATTGGTTTAGTTTCAGTATATACTATAAATGGTATCTTTTCATTAATTTATAGTCAGGGCTCTGGGGTTTAAAGATAGGGATGGTCCTTTAGAGAGAAGATAGCTGTTTCTACCATCCGAAAGGTCGGTTTCATAGTACAGTTTCAATAGAAAAAAAGTTTAATATTTAAATTTGGGATAGTGTTACTATAAACTAAAAGGGTTTAATATTTTAATGATTAGATTATTTATCATTATGAGAAAGTTTAGTATAAGTCGTAAATGGAGAAAACTCGTCTCGTAATTGGTATGTGTAGTTAATTCGCATGCATAATGTAAATGCGTGATTTAAACGTATCAATCATATGACGAGTATTAGACGACCACGACTGATGCTAACACTCTTTTTATCATTATATGAGGTATGGCATTTGATTAATTGATTTTTTTTTGTATTCTAAAACTATCTAATAATTAAAATAATAAGTTTCATATAAATTCGAACTTATAATAGCAATATTTTTAAATTTGCTCTCTTACAAACTTGGGACCTATTTATATGAACAATAATATTATGCAAAAATGTAAAAATTTAAAATATTATTCTTATTTTAATAGGTAAGAATGTAAAATCAGCATTTTGGATCCTTTAAATCAAAGAAAATACCGAAATTTAATTATTATAAGCTCGTAAAAGGGTAAGTGTAAAATTTATTCATCATTTTATACAACTTATTGTGTTTTTTGTCTTTTCAAGTAAATATAAAAAAATATAATGATGCTGTAAGATCGAATGCATATGAGACAATATTTTTTTATTCATTAAATGGCATAGGGATTACATATAAAGCGATTGCGATAAAAAAAAAAAAAAACTCAATTTCTAAATCATTTAATAGTTAAAACATCATGTCTTATATACACTTAAGTTTACAGTAACATTACCCAATAAAAAATTGCACCACCCCTATTTGTTAGCTTATGACAAAATGAATACAAGTATTGCTATGATCAATCACGAAGGTTGAATTTTTGTAACGTGATTACTATATGCACAATACATTGATGTGTAATTACTCTAAATATTGAAGAAAAAAATTATTATTTTCGATGCAATGCAGCCAAACCAATAAACAACTGTCATATCAATAAAATGTATGAGTCACATATTAATATAACAAATATTTATTGACTCGAATACACTGAACCCAAACCCATGAATAACAAGTCCTAAATATTATCAACAAAGCTATTTATTTGCTTTGATGGCCTTTGGGTTAAGGTATGGTCTACTCAAACGAATTTAATGGCAGTTGAAGCACCCGAATCGTTTTTTCAGTTGTTAGTGACCCTTCACTTACGATACAAAGTCCACTCAATCTTAATTATAATGACAATGTATACTATCCACTAGGGATTTTTTTCTGTTTTTTTTTAATACAACAATGCAACTTCTTTGATGAGTTACTTAAAATGATTAATTTCATTAATTTTTATATAGAATTTTAAACTAAGAATTCATGGTGGATCCATTTAAAAAAAATCGGTATATAAAAATAATGTTTAAAATCACAAATTTATTTATTTAAAAGAAATTTAGAAATTATGATTTAGATAAATAATATAGCGATTTTTTTTTTTTTTGTACATGGCTTCGATTATGATGGTGAATTTCTATACTAAGATTTTGAGTAAACAATATATTGAAATTTTCAAAATTAAGAGATGTTCAAATGAACTGTCATGACTTTAGATATTTTAAATTATTTTTTTGAAATCCTAACTCAGTCATTATGGTCAATGGAATTAAATTAATATCGACTATCCATCCATCTCTTTATCTTTGTGGGAATTTGAACCCTACTCTCAGAGTCATTGCCCCGTTTCAACGAATTTAGATATTTCATTGATCAAACTTAATTTAACAAAATCGATTAAAATATAGCTATATTTTTTATTTAGCGATGATCATTTTAGTGTAAAATTAAAGATAAAATAATGACCTTGTAAAAGTGTATGCAGTTCTTTACATGACTTCAAGTTGCAGTAACTTTTTTTTTTTGGTAATTAGGACCATTGATTTTATCAATCGCAACAGTTCGATCGCGTGTCCGGACCATAAATTAGGGCTTCCTTCATCGACTATTTCGCACAAGCTTTTTGCTTGTAGGGAGAATGACTCCAAAAAGAATTGTATTGTGTGGTATTTGAACTCAGAGACTTGATATTTTTAGGCACTTATTTATTAATTAACTGCCAACTGAACTACACCTGGGGTTCAAGTTGCATAACATTGATTTTCTCAAAATTCTTTATGATGCAAAAAAAACCCTTCTATTAGCTCTTTCCCATATGTTTCCCATAAGATTCAATCAAAGGTTTTCAGGTTCTTGAAGTCTGGTGACCTAATTTGGCTACTGTGGTTTCATTACCATCACAAACTCATGGTACCAATTAAGTCCAAACTAGCTTTAAGCATGGAAAAAGAAAAAGTGCCTTTCTTTCTATCTTTACAAAAGTTATTGCTCACTTTAATCCATTTCTTAGAATCCTACCATTTCGATTCCTTCTTCATAAGTTTATCTGTCAAAAGTCAAGTCTTCATTTAATCAAATTACTAAACAAAGGACCAGCTTTGATTAATATGTATTGTCTAAAAAGGCATCTCCATTAATGCCTTCACCCCATCTCGAAGAGTAATTATTCAGTAAAATCGTTACATCACGTGTAACGACTTTTCATAAAAATGTAATTTTCTCGTGTTTTATGGATGAAAATTTTTCCTTAATTACAACCGTAATTGTATTAAGTTTTGTAAAATGTCGTCGCACGATAACGTAGTGTGACGGTCTCGCAGGATAATTTTTTCATCTCGAGCATATATTCAATGTCCTGAAACACTATGTTGCCATGCATACCACCCTCCGATAAAGAGCCTCACCTATTTTAATGAGATGTAACCGAAGTGACACTCCATCACTAAACGTGGTGTCTCAAGAACACCCAAAAAATTCTCCCCATCCCCACCACCACTCCCATCTCAAATTAGTATTCATAAGTTTTAAAGCTATTACATCCTAAACTAATAAATATTTAATAAATTAATAAAATATGTAAATTTTAGTGACAAATTTACTAGTTTTTCAAATATTATTAATTCGAATATACTATACCAAAATCAATGAATAATTTTTTTCCGAACCTCCCCTGCCCCTCCCCCTCCCCCTCCCCCTCCCCCAAATATTTACAAAATGGATGTGCTACATAGAAGAGTTGGTGAATCCTATGTTGAAGCTTTCATAAAAAAGTTTCAAAAATTCTCACAACTTTTCAATTTTTGGTAATAATCCATAAACGTGGAGATTTAAAGAGTACTACCCACATTTTTATTTCTTCTGGTCAAAAGATCAAGGGTCACTTTCTCCTGATGGTTCAGGGTGGCAAAATGGAGTCATCTTGTGATTAATGGACCCCACATAGTGCAGTTTGGCTGATTATGGTGATGATGTTGTTGTTGATGATGATGATGGGTGCTATGATTTGTATGGTGAGTATGGCTGCAATTTGAACATGTGTGAAGAATGTTTTAATGATTTGCATTATCAGCTAAACATGAGAAAATGTTATGATGAACAAATATATTTTATTAAAAATATTTACACAGTTGATATATCTATATTAATGTTGTATTAATAAATATTTTTGATAAAAATTTAAGTAAACTTAGTATTACTCACTAAACACATCAGCTATAATCATGACTTAACCAAATCACCTCATCAGAATATCTTAGATAGATTCAACCCATAAATAAAGTTTATGTATCAAATTAATTATAGTTTGTTAAATATATTTTTTTTTTGTCCTCTCAATACTAGACAATTCATTTACATGATCAAGTATGGTTGTCATGTTCATGGGCCAATATACAGTGATTCAATTTCAGTGATTGATTATGACTAATCTTCAAAAATTAAATTAAATTAATATTATTTTTTTAATAAAAGAAAAAAAATAGATTCAACCTTTTTTTTTTTGTGACGAGAACAAATCTCTTGGCTTATCCTTGTAACTTCAAAATCAATATTTATTGTCATTAATTGAAATAAAATTGAAGGAATAAATTTCGACTACTGATTTTGAATTAACCGTTATCTTCATTTAACATGAATAAAACTAAGTGATATAACATCTATTTTCATTTAACGAAATAGAATTGAGTGACAAACATCCAGATCCGTACTCTGAACCTGCAATAGATATATCATTTAAATTATGAAATACACAATAATAAAAGTTTAAATTCACACAAAATGCTTGAATTTAAATGCCAAATAGTTAAGACCTGTCTCTTTAATCGCTGTGCCACTATAGGCGGAGGTTTATGTTATTAATTTCATAGTACTAACAGAGGAAAAAAAGAAAAAGAACAAAAGAAGGGCATTTTAATAATAAAATGTAAAGTTAAGGGGCTGAATGCAAAAAGAAGTGAAAAAGAAGGCTGTCAAGGAGCAGAGAAGCAGGGACCTTGGCATGGGTGGTGGTGTCTTTTTGAACACGTTGACAGAGACAGAGACCGAGGGAATGGGGAAGCGAGTCGCCGGAACACCACCTCGGGATTCACAAAAGCAAAATCTAAGATTGCATTAACGGAGCGATTTGATTGGCTGGATCGTCAAAACCCGACAATTTGCCGACACGTATTCTTCTTCTGACACAAAACAGCGACTCATATCTTCTGCAATCGCACTTCCTACAACAATAATTTCTTCCGAGTAAAATGCGTTTTCTCTTGTAAATGTCTGAAGAGTAATGTAACTCTCAGTTGTCGCTGAGGCACCGCGTGTAATTTATATGTTAATATTATTTATAGTTACGTGTGTAATTTATATCAAATACAAAATTACATTAAAAGTGCTTTGGACAAACAGATTTTTGAAATCACTCTCCATTGCAAATGTGAGTTTAAATCTTCCTTCTTTTATTGTTGAGAAAATGCTCTTTTATTGTTTTTTTTTTCTATAGTTATCAATTTTTTTTTCCTTATTTATTGAAATAAGAAATTAAATCTGTTATATACTATCTAGATTTTTTTTATAAAATCATATATATATATATATATATATATGTGTGTGTGTGTTTTGATTAGGGGTGTCAATTTTTGATAAGACGTGACAACACGACACGTATACAACACGAAATTAACGGGTTTGGGTTATAAACGGATTGACACGTATAACACGATTAATAAATAGGTTGTGTTTGAGTTTTACTAGTGTCAACCCGTTTAACAAGACTTAATACATTTAATTATAAAAAAATATTATGAATTAAGGTAATTCGTCTCAAATTAAATATTTATCAAGATTTGAGGATTTTTTACTTGTAAAAAAGTTTTTACTTTAATTTGACTCATATTCAAAGTTACTAAACTTAAAATTATCTATACATATTAAAAGATAGGTAAATTTTTATTTAAAAAATAAAAAAATTAAAATAAACGAATTAAGAGCGTCGACACGTGTAATGTGTTTAATAAATGAGTTGAATTTGAGTTTTGAAACTTGACACGATTTATTAACAGTGTAGGGTTAGGATTGACATATTTTCAAATATGTATATCTTAATACGACCTAAATATAATAAGATAACACGAATTAACACTCTTGTTTTTAATCTTAAATAAGAGTATTAGGTTAACATAAAATACACGATAATTTGTATGCTGTTAAATAAAAAGTCTACGTTGTCTTAATCTATTGATTTGAAGAGCTTGTCGGAATATTTTATCGCGTGACGTTGGTTGAGTCTTTTTGTGCCAAACGCCAATTAATAAATTTTGTGGGCCATTAAGATATGCCGCGGCCGGCACGCAGGCCCAACCAAAATATAATATAACTATATTCAAAGAACCACTTTTTAAATGTTTCGACATTTTGTTAGTTGCATCATTTACAAACCAGTAAATTATTTATCTATCTTCACACACACACACACACATATATATATATATAACTAATTGTGGAATTTTTTTATCATACACTCATATTTTTTTAATTATATTTTTTCCTCTAAAAAATATTTAAACTTGTTTTTTTAAATTCACAATTATTTTCAACTCAAGTCCGCACAACCTTTATTCTAATTATTTAGAGTGAATTATATGAATCATATCTCGTCTTGAATTAATGTTCATAGAGATTTTAATAGAATTTTATTCTGGTTGTTAGTTGTCTGATATAATCTTCCTCCTCTATTCGAATTTGGAATTGACTGTTTAATAATATGATACTAAGTACAACACGTACAGATTTATTTTCTAAACTCACATAAAAAGTTATTTTTAAAAATGTTTTTATAACATGCAATAAGCATATTCTAATAAAACAGATGTAGATCGTCTCTATTGTATTAGAGAAGCCCAATCCATTCATCTCTCATATAAGAATGAGTCTTACAGAAGTGGAGCTTGTCTTATGTAAAAGATGGGATGAATTTAATCTCTTCAATGCACAAAGAATATCTCAGTCTCTGATAGATTTACTATTTATTAAAGAGGGAGTCTATTGCTTTTTTTTTTTTTTATTTGTTAAATAGTCTTGTTTTTGTTTTTAGAATTTGACGTAAAAAATGAGAATAAAGTAACAATTATCTTTGCCCATCTTTTACGATTTCGAGATTAATTTCTATTATCAATTTTTGAAATAGGATCGAAATTAAGAAAAATTTTGAATATAAGCATTTTTCTTATAACACCTATTTAAAATTATAGATGATATAGTAACTGATATTTAATCTAAAATTAAATACTTAGATTTAATATGTCAAATACTTGAGATCCATCTTACGGAACATTGCATCATTACCTGTGAGGGTATATCATGTTTTTGTATTTGTATTTGTAAAACTTGTTTTGAGAAATACGTTTGTTTATTTGTTTAAAATTTAAAATTATTTTTTTTAATGAGTTTATTTTTCAAAATACATAAATTATGTTTATAAAATAATAATTCTAAATTACTTTACCAAAAAAAAAACATTTTTTTCTCTTACATTAAGAAAGACTCTCTAGACAAGTATCGAATAATATTGCCAAACTGTACTGATTTAAAAAGCATAGCTGGTAATCCGTATATTAATACTTAATAAATTAATATATCCAACAAAAACTGAGGCAGCCATTTGACAAACAGGCGAAGAGTGTGGGGGCGCATGATTGAAATGAACTGACACGTGGCAGTAAATAATTTGATTAGTGAAGTTTTATAAGCAGAAGTAGCTTTTAAAGTAGTTTCCCCCTCAATTATCAACTCTGGTTGTGGAATGTGGGGCCCATCTTAGCGTTAGAATCAAATCAAACTATATAAAACTGATTCGATGGTGTGTGATTAGTTACATCCAGGGGTGATGTAAGCTGTGACATTGAGTGGGTCCCATTTGTTATCATGATGAAATGTATAGTAGTATTTATTTTACTACCGTATCAGGATAACATACCATACATGCCTTTTTTTTTTGGGTTTATTTTCAATTTTTTTAGTTGTTGTTTTTATTTTTGGGTAGATGATAATGACATTTTTTGAAATTCAAGGTCCTTTTCTTTTTTTTCAATTTTTTTTTGTTAGTGTTTTTAATTTTTGAGTAAATTATAATGATATTTTTTGAAATTCAAGGTAACATATCATCCATGCCCCTTTTTTCTTTTCAATTTTTTTTTTTTTTGTTGGTGTTTTTCATTTTTAGGTAAATTATAATGACATTTGTAATAATTAAATCAATTTTTTTTAAATTTTTTAAATTATATTGACATTTATTAATTTATTTTATAATATATAGATACTCATTTCAGTCAATTTTTTTTCTTCAAAAGATCAAACTTGTCTCTTTTATTTATTTCAAAATAACTTATTTTTGTTTTATATAAAAATGAATTTAAGGTTTTATCAATATTTATTTGAAAAATTAATAAAAAAATGGTCAAAATTTTAAAAATTAGAAAAAAAAATGAAATGGATAATTTTGTTAGTTTGAAAAAAAATTTGACTGGAGAGACATCTGTATATTGTCAAGTAAAATAAGAGAAGTCAGTATAATTTCATAAATTTCAGGAGAAATTAATGTAATTATCAAAAATTTTAAGAGAAATTAGTGTAATTTACTCTTAATTTTTTTTAGAATAATTGTTTATTTTTTATTTTACCCCTCTACTCTTTGTAGGTAATATATAAACACATAATGTAGGGGTTACAACAAGGCAGATTTGGAGAGTTTTTTTTTTCCAACCCCTTCTGGATCTCAAATTGTTTAAATTTCATGATAAAATGGGATAAATTTCTATCAAGTACTCGTTTACTCATAGAATTTTTATTTATTTATTTATTTGTTTATATTAATTATAAATAACACATTCAAATAAGGTATTACATGTGTAAAAATAAAAATAAAAATATATCTATTGAGAATTATAATATTATTATTTCAATTTACAAAAATATAAAAATAAATTTTTTTCATTTTTTTGAGATATAAAAAAATACATATTTTTTAGAAATATAAGTTAAAAAAAATTATAGATGTTGAATAAAAATCTAATAATAGAGTCTCCTGTAAAGAAGGTACCATGCAACTTGAATCCAGTACCGGTTACACCACTAAACAACCATTCACGATCAAGTTGTTGGGTTTTTCTGGGCTCATTGATATATTATATTGGACATTTAACCAGTTAAATTTGGGTGGGCCCAAATAAGGCACAATGATCTGGAATTCACATTTGCCCAGCTCGCAACTTGAAGGCAAAAGCTACTTATTGGGCTGAGATTATTGGATTGGACCAGCAATGCGATAAATGTTCAGGAGTGGGCTTGGTTTGGCAATTTAACCATAGATCAAGCCACCGACCCAACCCATTACATTAAGTACAATAATGTTGTGTGGGCCGACCCAAGTTGCAACCCTACATGAAACTGTATTGAGAGTGGGGAGCATTAGGTTCATCTTCGTTCAGAGTCTCCGCAACACAGGGATGGGAAAGAAGAAGATGACGGAGGGTGGCAAAAGCGAACACAGCCCTTCTACCGTGTTCGTCTCCAACTTGCCCTACTCTTTCACGAACTCCCAGGCACTCCCTCTCTCTCTCTCTCTATATATATATCTATTTATATATATGTATATATGTATGTATATGCTATAATATCTGTAAAAATGCAATATAAGTATGGTTCTTTCACATCTCAGCTTGAAGAAGCATTTAGCGATGTTGGCCCGATCAGGCGATGCTTTATGGTCACAAGGAAGGGTAAGCCTATGATCAAAGAGTGTCAATTTGTTTCGATAACAGCTAATTTGAACTACCGTTGCTTGTCATTTTATAAATTTTGGTTCTTTATGTTCAACTTGTGTATGTGTTTTGTCTCTGTTGTTAACTTCGTCGCTGAGAAAACAGAGGAATTGAAAATAAAATAAAAGAAACCTGTGTTTTTTTTTTTTATAGTAATGAGACTTAACTGAGTCAAATGCTTGTAGTGGTGGATTTTGAGTCAGTTTCAATATTTTCTTGATTGTCTTTATTTCTTTCCTTAATTTTTTCGGGTGACCAAACTGAACTCGCTCATCAGGTAGTGAGTTTTATGTTTTTGCACTTAATAGTTCTTATCACTTATACTAAATATTATTGCATGGCCTTTTGTCTTTTCATGTTCACAGGGTCAACCGAACACCGTGGCATTGGTTTTGTTCAATTGTAAGTTTCTTCTTCCTAAATTCACCCCGTTTTCTGCATTGTAGGTTCACTTTTTTATTTTATTTTATTTTATTCTGTGTTGCCTACTTTTCTTACCAAAAGATGAGAAGTTATATGTTTCAGCACCTTAATTAATGAAATTCTTAATGTTTTCTCACTGTTGAGTGTTGAGACTTAAATTGTGTACTATACTGAAATTCATAACCCATTGTTTCAAAACATACTGCACTTGAGAAGAATTTGCAACGCCTGCCATTTCATCAAATCTATTGCGTAGTTTGTTAATCATTGTTCTCCAACATGCAATCTATTTACATTGAGTTATTCCATTTAATTTGCATCACATATTTGTGTGTATTTACAATCATAGTGTTTTTTTTTTTTTTTTTTGGGGGGGGGGGGGGTTTAATGAAGAGAACCTGTGCGTGGCTTCTTGACTTGCCCCACTGCGAGTAAACTCTTGAGGCCCCCACACAGTCCTTTTATGAGAAGTTTTTTCTCCTTGGATGGGAGGTTCCAAGGTTCGACCTTGAGACCTCACGAGATCTGCCATGAAGCCCCAACCACTTGGGGTTAAATTATAGATTCATGTTATTGGTTTAGGAGGGGCTAATCCTAGTTTTGACTTTTTAAGGATTGGTATTAGTCACAATAGTGTGTTTTAATATGACTTCGCATTGGCTAAAAGCTTGAAACACAATGATATTGCGAAAAGAATGCGTGGTAAATTCAAAATATACAATGAATCAGTCTATGTTACCAAAAAAAAAAAAAATATTCTGGAACAGGAACATGAGCATAGATAAAGCAAACATGGTCTTTCATTAAGCATCCTAAAAGGTTCCTGCTAGATTGGTTTGTCATTATAATAATTTATTGCAAAAAAGATAATCTTAAATTTTTTAATCAAGAAATTATGCATTCTTTATTGTGGTTTATTTTGACATTCTATGGTATATTTTAATGATTTATAAAATAGTTACCAAAAATTGCTAATACCCTAGCGATTTTCGTATTGGTACGTGCATTCTAAAACATGGAACACTCGCATTATAGAATACTAAATTTAGCGATCCGAAATTGTTTTCTTAGTTTTTTCCTCAATTTTCCTTTTAAAAGAAAATTAATAGGGAAAGACAAACGCAATTGAAGATATCAACATAAATTGGTGCAAGTTTAATGTTTTTACATTTTTCATTCTAATATAATAAATTTTTTATATGAAAAACTTGTATACTTAAGTGATGTTAATTCTTATTACTCATCTTTGAATGAAAAGAACATACTCCTACATTTAGAATTACCCTATTGTATTTCATTTATGTCATCTACATAAGCCTATCTCCTATTGTACCACATTTAGAATATGTAGCGTATTGCGTTCCCATTCCCGTTCCAAGTAACATTGGTTTATAAATGAGAAGACCCCCATCCCCCCTAGGGCAGGAAAAAGCCAAAAGAATGTTAGCAAAGCAAATAATGATGAACTTAACCAAAAATGCATTCAACTCAATGAACCTAACATCACATATCAGTTGAAAAGATCTGAATAAGAAAAAAACTATATATACAAAAATCAACGTTTAATAGGACCTTAAAACACCAAATAAAATAGAAAAAAAGAGAGAAGAAGTAATAGGCAATTCAAATTGGTTTCTTCAATTTTCTATCTTGCATTTCCTTCTTGAAGTAAAGATAGATTCACGGGTCTGCTTGCTAGGATGGACAGAGTGTTTCTTTTGCAATTCTGGGTTATATCGCAGTGAGATGCAGTTATGTGATAGATATTGAAAAAGTAACATGTCAAGTCTTTGTTAAATGGTTAATTGAAATGTTTCTACAGGCACTACTTACAATCACATGTTGCAAATTTTGGTTGATGCTTTGTTGGTTTCCCCTCATCATATGCATTATGTTTTAGGCTTTTCACTTTACCTCCAATGTGACTCTTCATTCAATTATAGTGCCGTTACGGAAGATGCAAACAATGCTATTAAGCTAAAAAATGGTTCATCTGTTGGAGGTCGGAAAATTGGAGTTAAACATGCTATGCATCGTGCTCCTCTTGAGCAGCGTCGATCAAAGGCAAATCCAGGTTAATACTTTTTGTCACTTTCACAAAGATATGCACAAGCATGAAGTTAAATTTTTGTTAAAATTTTCTCTGGGCTGGTCTATTTATCAAGTGGTTCACTCAGATGATATCATCAACACGACGAAGGACAAGGATCATTTGCCTAGTGGGGCAGTCAAACACAAACAGGCTTCAGATAATCAGGAAATAGGTTTCAATCTTTGACATTCCCATCAAATGACCCTATTAATTTCACTTCTTGTTTATATTTTTCTACTTATCAAAGATTTTTTTTTTTATTGTTTGTTGTTGTCAAATGAATTATTTTTTCGTCATAAATATAGGTAAATCTATGGAACCCAGGAAAGCAATGACACTTCGCAAGGACGTGGCTGATGGCGGGAGTAGTTCAGAAAAGCAGAGGTACTAAATTGTCTATCTAATTTTTTGGGTTTTCTTCGAGTGGCTTATGCAATTAATTGTATTTCTGGTTATGAGAGCCTTGGACATGAGTAAAAGAAGGGATGTATCATGTAATTATTCCTAATTCCTTTTATGTTATCATTTTTCTTCTGAATGATAATAATTAGATCGATCCTCTTTTTTTTTTTTTTTGATAAGTTAGATTGATCCCCTAATCCCACCTCTTCCTCTTAGATGCCATAGTAACTATTTACTAATACTTTACAACAACATTCCACAATGTCCTTTTACTTATCCAAAAAAAGATGTCTTTTTATGTTTTAACTTTGCCATTTTAGCGCCTCTTAGTATATACTTGGTTGTTTAGGCCTATCATTTACCAAATGCTATAGCATCTCAGGTATTAAGTCAAATGAGTTCCAATAGCAAAAATTTTTATGGGACAATGATTCCTACAACTATTTCGGTAATCTTCCCTTTTGTTTTTCAGGTTTGTTCAAGTGGGTCCACATAGACTGATCATGAAAATTACTTTTGGCACTAGCTTATAAAACTCACTAGCATAAGCAATATTATTGAACCAGACAGAAGGAATTCTAGGATTCCTCCCTGGGGCAAGTACTTTTATGTGTACCTCTTTTAGTTGATTCATGCTATTCCATACCCAATTTTGTAGATACATAAATTTGATAAAATTGCATTTGTCAAGCAGTGCAAAATTGAATGCTTCTCCATTACAAGGGGCCAATTTACAGCTCTCTGTTCAATTTCTTGTCAACTAGGATACTTCCGTGAAGAAATTAGAACCTCATGCTCAAGGGGTAGAACCAATTAGGACTATGTTTTCCAGTCCATCCCTAGATTTGAATATCTTATTCAAAAATGTTTTTGATCCATTCTGTAAGTTAGGTTATTATTCCTTATCATTAAGTGGTTCAGGATATCTCTCCTTCAAGGAGGCTGTCAGGTTTCTTTGATAAAAACTTTTCTTATGCATGTTTATGTAATATTACGCCTTCCTTTTGATATCTTATTATAAAAAAAATGCCATCCTTTTGATATCAAGTGAAATATAGCATTGTGCCTTCTTAGTTTAAACAAGAAGACAAATTTGCTAAATTTGACTGTTTTAAATGTATCACTGCACCTTCAGTTAAAATAAGCCATTTTCCCCTTTTCTGAAAACTGACAAAAATTGTTTTTGTTAAATATTGACATAGGATAAGAATGAAATCCTCATTCCTATCTCTGCTGTAAGATCCCATGCTGGCAGCAGTTTTACCGCTGTGCTACTACAGTTGTGACCAGTTTTATTCGTTTCCAAATGTATGGTGGTTGATATTATTCCTTTGTTTAGTTGATCTGCCTGGACTAATGATGGAATACTTTGAACGAAAAGAAAATTAGTTGATTAACTATACATCAGAAGACTTACCTTAGATGTGCCCTTCGCCCATTTTGGATGTGATAGAGATGGGTATATTGTTGAAAAAAGTACAGTGGCTTCATATTTAAGTAACATTATGCCTTGCGTGACAAGGATGGGTTATTCTCAATTACCTTCTTCTTCTTCTCTAAAGATTTTGAATGTAATGATAGTTAACAATCCTCAACCGTTCTATGCTTTTTTGCTCAACTCTTGTAGAAGTACTCTTTTTTGATACATTTCTGTTCTTGTATAATGTTTGATGGTTCCAGTTCTTCAGTAAATGTCCATAATGTTACATTTCTGTTGGTGTCTAAAAGGGTTGCTAGGACAGTCATATTTGGTGGGCTTCTTAACGCTGATATGGCAGAGGATGTCCACCGTCGCACCAGAGAATGTGGCACCGTGTGTTCTGTAACTTACCCTCTTCCGAAAGAAGAGCTTGAACATCATGGTAAGAACATTTTTATCATTTTCTCCCCACTGATTATAACAAATTTCTATCGTTGTTATGTATTATTTGTCTCAATATATTTGGCTAATTTCACTTACCATAAAATATATTTGGCTCTTAGGAAGCTTATAAGTTTACAAAATACTAAAAAAAAAAACTGGAAATGACTTAATTATGATATAACAGGATGTGGTTCACATATATTGAATTGACTATTTACATGTAAACATGATGTATAATCTTTTCTAAGATGTTAGGCAAGAGTCATGGCCATCATTATGGCTTTCTAATTACATAATTTTAAGGACTGAAGATTGACTGGAGGAGGGTAATTTTTCCTACCTTATATCTTTATTTCTGTAGTCTTCCTTCAGTTTGATTTGTAACAGAATATGTTTGCTTCCATGCCTTGGCCTCAACATTCACCTTTGCCTCAAGGATTTAATTTTTTTCCTCTTTCTACTCCCCCCCCTCCTCTTTCTCATTAGGGAATATAAAAGAACATTATTGTGGGAACTGAATTGACCATTTTTTGTTTAGTCTATTGACCAAGTACCTCCTTTATATTTTTAAGCTCTAACCTAGAGAACAAACTTCATTTGCAGTCTTCAAACCAAGTACATTTATATTTGTTGTTAGTATTATATTTTTCTGGTCAGTACCATACTCAGAGTCTTGCCTTTTTGGTTATGTCTAAATTTTTGTGGTTTCTCAGTCAATGAACTGGTAAGGACTTATCTTTCCAGTAGAGCATCTAATGACTTCACCTTAACCAAGTTAGAATGTAGCTCTACTTCTTCAGTTTTTTTCTTAGAATTTCTTCTATCTTCTGGTTTCCTCTAGTCCTACTGCCACAAATTCAAGTTTTCTATACCTTCCTATGATATCCTCACTAGAATAAACAAGAAGACACACTGCTTTTACTACTCAGTTTCAAATTTGATACATATATATGCGGAAGGAAAGGTAAATTTCTTGTGTTCTACCCTGTCAAACTTAACTTTGTAATTTCCAACTAACATGACTCTAAATGCATGGAAAACTGGATGGTGGCTGGCTTGCATGTGAGTTCACTGTCATTTTGCATTGGCTCTTGCAGTTGTTAACAGCTGTTTTAGTGCTTGCCTACTGTGTCTTTGTTCCTTCGTGCAAGTTCCTCCAAGCAGTGTCTTTATTTTTTTCATTTTTGTTTTTCTCTTTTAAATTAATACTAACTATTCTAATATGCAAGTTGGAACAGAGAGATAGCTGAGGTGTTAAGCAGATGATTTTTTAGTTGGAATCCCACCAAACAAGCTGAACCATTCTACATAGTCTTTTTTTTTTTATTGAAATTTGTTTAGTGAGATAGTAACAAGGCCAAAAATATGTGAAATTGTTCCAGGGCTTGCTCAAGATGGATGCAAAATGGATGCTTCATCTGTACTTTATACGAGTGTCAAATCAGCTCGTGCTTGTGTTGCAATGCTGCACCAAAAAGAGTTAAGCGGGGGATTTGTTTGGGCACGCCAGCTTGGTGGAGAGGTAAAGTTGCAGCAGAGCATGTTTCTTTTTTTCCTTGATAAGTCGCTGCAGGATACATAATTGATTTGAATGTCTAATTGAAGGAAGTTCATCAGTTTGTCTTGTTACTTTTGTATTACATGTCTTCTGCAATTTTATTACAAAAAAGGAAAGTTCTATTTTAATATGAATGAGTATATATTTTGATCTCAATGCCTGTTACTGATCCAAAAAAAATGAACTCAATGTCTGCTGATGATTTAATTGCTTGCTTATATGATAAGTCAAGGTTGTTGCTATGTTTTTAGTGATGTGATAAATCAGTTAGAAAGGACTAGTTTGCAGTGTTATAGAGGCTCTTTTTTATGTGAGGTACAATTCTGAAACATGGTTCAAAGTTGCAGTATGGATCGGAATCGGGTGATATGCAAAGATACACTACGTATAAGGTTAAAAAAAATTCTAAAAAAAATCATGAAAATTATTTCAAAACAAGATGATAAAATTAGGAATAGATTCCCCTACATTGAAAATTCATACATCCAAACTTTCAAGTTCCAATGTAATAAAGGAAAAGCAAAACTGATTCATAATCAATTAGAGTATCCTATTGAACTCAAGCATCAAATAAATGAAACAACTAATTGGATCTTGGAAAATATATTGAATACATCAATTTATGAGTGTGTGTTTACAAAGTCAAAACCACCATAAGATGAATGCCATTTAAGTTAAAATGATCAATAAATATTTCAAGAGAAGTGCGCTTCATATAAATATATATTAGAAAAAAATGTGTATAGTCTGTGTTTCATATTAATATACATTGCATTAAAACATGAATTTACTAGTCAAATAGACAAAAATATTGCAGACAAGAAGTTTATCACCTAGGAAGTCTGGATGTGAAGGTCCTTGTCTGGTGGTTTCAGAACATGATTCGAAGTTTGACCGAGACCGAGACAAAACTGATACATGCTTTTTTTTTTTGATAAGTAAATGTATGATGTATATTTATAAAAGTGCCCAAGAAGGACAGCTAGGGCAAAGCCCCAAGAAGCTTTATAAAGGTCTTAATGACCCCAAAAAATCTACAAAGGAAGAAACATTAATAGGGAAAGCCTCTTTGGCCCAGAAAAATAAAAACGCACAAAACGCATCTTTGAAGAAAGGAGCGGAGAGTTCCTCATCTTCAAAGACACGGTTGTTTCTTTCCCTCCAAATACACCACAACAAACAAATAGGGGCAAGCCTCCAAATTCTCTTGATCTCTGCTGAAGGGTTGTGCCCTGCCCAAGCCAAAAGAAGATCCCTGACTGAGCTAGCCAAAGAGAGCAAAGACAATGTTCCAACAGCTTCAAGAAACAGGTCAGTGAATGAGAAGATGATCCACCGTCTCCTCTTCCTTCTGACAGAGATAGCACCTACTAGCCAAGAGGAAACCTCGCTTCTTCAAGTTCTCCGCTGTTAAGATGGCCTTCCAAGAGGCTTCTCAAGCGAAGAAGGAGGCCCTAGGGGGGGCTTAGAGTGCCAAATGAGTTTCCAAGGGAAAAGAGTGCTTTCCAAAGCGACCAAGCTCTTGTATAAGGAGTTGACTGAAAAAGAAATTTTGTTTGGCAGCCACACCCTCTTATCCTCCCTCCCTTCCGTAGCTTGGTAATGGCATATATGCCATTCAAGATGATACATGTTACAAGTATTTGTTGAAACAATGTCATCTCACCTATATTGCCCATAATGCTACCTTCTCGTGATATGCCATGGCCCACGACAACATAGAGATGATGTTGTCTTGCTGGTCAGATTAAAGGAAACAAGAGAACCATTCACCTCAATTACAATTTAATCTCCTAACACATCCTTATGTCTTCCAAGCATAGAGCTCAACTCCAAACAACTTGGGCAATGTTTGAATCTTCATTGATTTGACCAATTATTGATTCGCTCCTTTTATTTAATTATATTTTAACAACATTAACTAAAATTCTCTCTTATTTTCATAACACCTATAAGGTTTAATAGTTAAAAATTAACCGAAGGTAGTGGGGGTTTGCCTAATAGAAAGAAAAAGATATGTTTTTTTTTTTTTAAATTCAATTTCAAATTTCAAGTTAGATAAGCATGATTGTATACATATTTGTTTAGTTGTAAAGATGAGTTAAGAAGAGGTCTGAATAATATTCTCAAGGTCTCTTGGTTCAACTCTCACACCAAAAACCACTTACCTATCAAATATATATATAGCCAGATCTGAGTACCTATAAACACATGTATTTTAATTCATTTTCAGTTTTCGAGTTAGATAATCATGATTGTGAACGTATTTTTTAAGTTGGAGATATAAGTATTATAAGCCATATCTATGAGTACCTATACATATTTTTAATTTATTTTAAATTTTTTAGAATTAGTATGGTGAATAATCAAATGTCATTAGATCTTTGTTGATTTATGTTATAGGTAAGTAGGAAAAATTAGGAATGAAGTCACATGGCTAGATTTATTAAATTATTTTGAGTACCTATCGCTTAACTGTTATGTACCATTATACTAGATTACTCCGGAGTGCCTATATTGATCATTTAGACAATGTTGTATATGTCAGATGATATATTTTGTTGGTTTGATGCATTCATTTTGCTCTTATTTTGAAATAAAAAAATGGGAAGAGCTAACCATAAGTCTCAATTTGTAAAATTTAGTTTGCATACCTAGAAGTGAAATTATATTTGTAGGAGGTGACTTTCATGGACACGTAGGAAAAGATTGCAAAGGGTATGAGATGGTTCATAAGAATTACAATTTTGGATATAAAAATGATGTTAGGGAGGCAATACTAGATTTCGTAGTAGTATATAATTTTATGATCACAAATACATATTTTAAGAAGTGAGAAACATATAATTGCCTTTAAATGTGGATCAAATAAACTTTTTCCCAACTAGAAGAATGGATCGGCTGTTATGCAAAGATTGTAAAATTATTCTTTGAGAAAGGCTAACCTCACAACATAAGTTATTGGTTTTAGACACACACACACACATATATATATATATATTAAAAGACATACAAATGGATATGAGATTAAAAAACCGAGAATTAGATGGTGGGATGTAAAAGAAAAGAAGGTAGAGTTATTTAAAAGTAAGATGTTAAAAGAAATACCGTGGAACCTATATAGGATGGACGCATGTATTGAAAGTTAGCAAAAGAGATTCTTGGGGAATCGAAAAGAATAGAACCACTATGTAAGGAAACTTGGTGGTGGAGTGAGGAAGTCCAAAAGGCAGTAAAAGTGAAAAGGGAGCGTTATTAAACTTTGGCAAAAAAAAATTAAAACTAAAGCAAGTTGGGAAACATATAAAAATGTAACGAAGGAAGTAAAGAAAGCCGTAAGAGATTTAAATAACCTCTCTCTCGCTTTCTCTCTGAGAGATTTACTCTGTGTTTGTCTCTTTCTCACATTCTCTCACTTTTCATATGTTATTTGAACATAAAAGTAGAAGCTAAAAGTCTTATATGTCTACCTTGAAGTTTACACTCTCATCCCAAGGAAAGAATTCTTTGCCATCCACTTTTGCATTTCAAAATGCTAATTTGCTTTTTGGGTGGGTAAAAAAAATCTAAATATTAGAGTTGTACATATATATCTCTCATAAGTACAATCACCTACTGGTTACATGTATGTCAAATAAATATCATTTCATGTTTTGGATCGGGTAAAGTATGTGATTAGTTTTTATTGGGGAAAAGAGGGGAAGGGGGGAGGGGTTACATATGTTGTTCGTTTACAAATAGTAATAATAATAATGACTTTAAAGATTCGCTACACTTATATAGGATCTATTAGAATACTTAATTTAAAAGAATAGCACTTTTTTTTTTTTGATAGGTTAAGAGAATAGTACCTACCAAAAAAGTAAATTAAAAAAATAGTATTCTTGATGATTTTATGTCATTTACAATTATAAAAAGAGAAAAAATGGAAATAATATTTGAAATAAAGAAAAGGATATTCTTTCTTAGTTTGTTATTTTATGCATTGATAATGAAAATTATGATTATAGCCTAATTGTTTTGGATTTTGGCATTAATTTGATGTTGTTGAGTATTATTGTTGTAGGTCTTCCAAGGTTGATTCCAAATTACCTTCATTGTTATGGTGGAATTGTTAGATAAATTCCCTCCTATTTTTCATCCTCCCTTATTTTCTTCATTATTTGATAATTTTCTGTTTTCTTTCTTGTTATAGTATATATTTCCACAAAACAACTTTCCGCAGTTTCCTCAGGTTACTTTATAGGAAATTCTGTGTGTTATCAGACTGCTTTAAATGTACAAGTAGTAACTTTTTAGCAGTCATAATGCCACATACACTATGTATAACCTATAGTTTGCGAGATGTATGGGTGACTAGGACATTTTGTGGCCATCACCTAGGCTCAGCCAGCTGTTTTGAGCGGATTCTGATTTGAACATGAAACATCTGACATGTATACTTCCTTTTTTTGGTTATTCATATATATATATATATTTATATATGTGTGTGTATTTATTATCTGGTGTGTCTGAAACTTTTTTTTTTTCAATTGAACGTGTGGACCAGGGCTCCAAGACTCAGAAGTGGAAACTTATAATTCGAAATCTTCCTTTCAAGGTTGTTTTTATCAGAAGTATCATTAGTGATCTTTTTTCCTTTAAATACATGCAAATACTTACATACACATGTGTGTGTGTGTGTGTTTGAATATATTGAGGGAAGTTCTACCTGTAAAAGCATTTACAAAACATAAATGCAGGCTAAAGAAAATGGGATAAAAGATATGTTTTCATCAGCAGGCTTTGTGTGGGATGTATTTATTCCCAAAAATTCTGAGACAGGGTATGTTTCTATAATCCATTATTATATCCTCCTTGTGATGAAACATGACGTTCTTATATATTAATGCCGGTTTTTCCTTTTGCAGGTTATCTAGGGGATTTGCATTTGTTAAATTCATGTGCAAGCAGGATGCAGAGAATGTATGGATTATAATACATGACTTACACCACGTGTGGTGAAAGCTTTGGAATTTTTTAGGTTACTTGTTTCTACAATTTCTTTCTTTTCCATCTTTTCTTTTTCTCCTTCTCAGGCCATCCAAAAATTTAATGGAAAGATGTTTGGTAAAAGACCCATTGCAGTTGATTGGGCTGTCCCAAAGAAAATATATGCTACTGGTGCTCATTCTGTTGTTCCTTCAGAGGATGGTAATGATTGCCCTTACAATATACAATAATCTTCTAGTCCATTTATATTATTCTGTTACTTTCAGTTCCTTAGTTATATTAGTTAAATGCTAATGTTCTTGTTCTCCAATGCAAATAATTGAATGAAGGGAATTTTGCAAGTTTATTTTTCAATTAAAATCGTAAAGGATTTTGGGGAAATAATTCATTTTATACAAAAGTAATTTTTGGAGACTAGCCACCCCATTTATTTTTAGGTCTTCAAATGAGTTAACAAAATTTGTTTTTTTTTTTTTAAATAAAAAAATACTGCTGACATGCTTCTTTTACCATTTCAATTCTTTCACTTTTTATATTTTGTAGACTGAAGCTTGAGCCATTGGTCCTCTAATTGTTCTTTGAAAGTGGATTGTTGTTGACGCTGCAGTAATAATCTGATAAGTGCTTAATCTGTTTTGATATCTGCTTTTTCTATGCAAATATTGACAACTTTGATACAGGAGCTTCAGTAGCAAGAGCTCTACCTTCCCTCATGCCTGCCTTTGAGGAGCTTCTATATAGTGCTCAAATGTTTTGGCTAAGAATATAGAAATTTGGCAACTGGGACTAATTTTTGAACATATTCTATCTAACAAAGAATGGATGCAATTAGTATAACCAAACAATGATAATTGGAATATGTTGTGAGCTCCATTTATATGTTCAGTCATGTGAGGTGCATATATAAGTCATAAGGCAAGTCTGACATCTGGTTTCTTTATCCTTAAGGATGTGCCTCAAGGGATCTTTTTGAAGCCTGTTTTATGGAAGGGACTCTACCCATAAGCTTTAAAAGCCTATTTTAAAATGGCTCGAGGAAGTAACCTATGTGAGGCCTTGATATGTGGGTGTGGTGAGAGAATTGGAAAAATTGTTTACAATTCCATACATATTTGGTGATAACTGACATTGGAAACCATAGGGATAACCTTGGTGAGATAATTGTTCTCTCTTCCTTATCTGGTAGATGACTGCCAGGTCAGAGAATTTTTCTTTCTTCTTTATCTGCTAGAATGACTACTGGGTCATTGCTTTTTTCATTTTAAACAAATAAATTTTTTCTTGTGTCAGACAAATAACAATATGGAACAGAGGGTACTCTTTTCATTCTAAAATCAAAATAATAATATTGAAACCTTTTTTCACATCTATCAAACAAAGAACTTTTTAGAACGTCATCTGGTTTTTTCTAGATATAATTCTTCATAATCTTGAACTACTTATCAATGTGAATGGATTTTGATCATAGAGAGGTAAATGCATGTGTTTCGGCTGACCTTTTATACATTGAAGCCTTCTATTTTCTGACCTCATATTGTTTCATGCGTGTAGCGTGTACTATGTGGGTTACTTTTGTTCCTGTACTTCTGTTAAACACCTTTTTTGTTGATTGTTTCATTCACAAAGGCTGGATATCTTTTGCTATGAAAGTTGAGGATGATTACTCCACAGTTTCTTTACAGGACTACAGAATGAACACGATATGGAAGGTGATAGTAATAGTGACGATTCAGAGTATGATGATGCAGATATCGATGAAAAAACCCAACAACCTCACACGGTTGATATTGCTCCAGATGACACTGATAAGATGGAGAAAGAAATCATCCCTACTGAAGTTGACTTTGATGAGGAAGCAGATGTTGCAAGAAAAGTTCTTAAGAACTTGATCTCATCTTCGTCTAGAACACCTATTTCTCTCAGCAATGATTCTACCCTACCCAAGACAAACGACAATGACAAAATCATTGATGTAGCCAACAATTCAGCTGGTGGATTTGCTAATATATCAGATATAACAAAACCTGGAAATTCTGGCAATGGCAAACCAACCAATCTTAAACCGGCAGAGGGAGTAGAAGATTTGCAGAGAACAATTTTCATAAGCAACCTTCCTTTTGATATTGATAATGAAGAAGTGAAGCAACGTTTTTCTGGATTTGGAGAAGTGCAATCCTTTATCCCAGTTCTTCATCAAGTCACCAAGTATGGATACTTGTATAACTTGTAATGTGATTGTACTTCTGATATTCACTATAATTCTATATGATCTTGTTGTGCATGTGGGCAGGCGACCAAGGGGAACAGGTTTTCTCAAGTTTAAAACATTAGATGCTGCTGATGCTGCATTTTCAGCAGCCAATGCCACAGCTGGTTTGGGAATCTTTCTGAAAGGTAGACAATTGAAAGTTTTGAAGGCTTTGGACAAGAAATCAGCTCATGAAAAAGAACTGGAGAAGACCAAAAAGGAGGATCATGACCACCGCAACCTTTACCTGGCAAAGGTTGGTTTCCAAAATCCTCCCCCCCTTCTCCCCCTTCTGTGCCAGTTTTGAGTTTGATTTGGTTCTAGATGGTCTGTTTTGGTGTGGTTTATCTTTATTCTTGTCCTTAATAGGAAGGTCTTATCGTTGAGGGGACTCCAGCTAGTGAAGGTGTTTCAGCTAGTGATATGTCAAAGCGCCAAACGTAAGTATCTGAAGGAATATTTGATTTCAGAAATCAGTATGAAAAAAAAAATCAGATATAGAACCAATTCTCAAATCTCAGCTAGCTGGCAAAATCCCACTTTCACAATTCTAGCCTTCCAAACTCTTCTATTTGTTCTAAAAAGATTGCTAGAGTCAAAGTTGGATGAGAATATGAGAGTAGACACATGTTGAAGAAGTCAGAAGGGGAAGGGGAAGATTGCTTGGACAGTATTAATACTGGGAAATTTGAATATCATGCTTTAATTAAAGATATAATTTTTGGCTGGTTAAGAAGGCTAAACTCATTATTGAAAACAAAAAACTGCACCAAACCATTTTTAGTTTTTTTTTTCTTTTGAAGATTTGGCAATAATTTGAAATTTGTGCAATCTTGTATTCATCAATTAACATTTTATTCTTTTATGTATGATGCAAGTCTCATGTGCTTCTTTGAAATCTGACATTTACAATTTTCATAATGATGTTCTGATTTTCACTTTCTGATTCCCCTTAGTAAATTTATATTGAAGTTTCTCCATTTTTCTTCTGGAAAAAGTTTTTGTGAACTTCTATAATTTGACAATAAAAACCATAGAGAATTAAAGAAGAAAAAGAAAGAAACAGAACCCATTTGAGAATACCCCTCAAGAACTTCCAAGAAAGATGCAATGAAATGATAAAGTTTTTGCTTTACTATAGTTCTGTATTTCTGAAGGCGGACCTCACAAATGCATTGATGATGGTCTACATATTCAGATGTTGGTTCTTGTGCTGCTTTTGTGAAATTTCATATTCCTTTGCGAGGGTTCCTAATGCTTTCAAGACACTCTGCAGGTTGGAAAGGAAAAAGATGACTAAGCTTCAATCTCCAAATTTTCATATTTCAAGGACTAGACTCATAATATACAATTTACCAAAGTCAATGACTGAAAAAGAACTTAAAAAGCTTTGTATAGGTGCAGTTACCTCCCGAGCTACCAAGCAAAAACCGGTGATTCAGCAGGTCTGCTATGCCTGTGGTAACAAGGGGTGTCATTTCACAACCTGTATATAACTTTGGTATATAATACTTTACTTTCCCTCATCTTTGATGCAGATAAAGTGTTTGAAGGATTCAAAGAAAGGAAAGGTTGTCACAAAGAACCATTCACGTGGAGTCGCTTTTGTTGAGTTTACAGAACATCAACATGCACTTGTGGCTCTGAGAGTTCTTAACAATAATCCTGGTAATGCATTTCTTTAGTCAGTTGAACATGTTTTTGTAAGTTTTGGTGATTGGTGGCATTTTGGTACACTGGATATTAGTCTCCTGCTTTTAGTATGGCTTGTGTTTTAGTAATGCTTCCGCACTGGAAAATGTTCAATGCATTTATTTGACATTGCCAAATTTTTATGTTGTTTGCCCGTTAGTTGTGGTGCAATCTATCAAGTACAATATTTAGTTTAATCTTCTACTATTTACAGAAACTTTTGGTCCCGAGTATCGCCCAATTGTGGAGTTTGCTCTTGATAATGTCCAAACATTGAAGCTACGGAAAGATAAGCTCCAAGCTCAACAGTTGGGTTCTACTGATGATACTGGAAGGTGTGCCGAAAAATAATGACTCGCATACACCTGATGACCGTCCAAACAATAAATCAAGAAAACGTAAATCCGGAGGTGACAATATATTACTGAAGGATTCTGAAACTAAAGAAGAGGATGAAGTGGAAATTGAAGTACTTGAGGGAGCTGCCGCTGAAGAAAGCAGAAGTACCAAGAAGCAGAAGAATAAACAAACTAAAGGAAGGGAAAACAAATTTCCAGTAAAGCAAAAGCTAGGAGGCTCAAAATTGAAGCCAAAGAATCACCAAGAAGGAAGAAAGCCTGACGGTGGAAAATCACTTCAAAGTGAAAGTACCGCCATTAGTGTCTACAAGTCCAAATCTTCAGAGGAAGCAGAGCTACAAATGAAAAAGAGGAAATTGCAAGATCAAACAGAGCAACAGAAGGAAGTTGCGAGCTCAAAGAAAAGAAGAAAGACAAAAAAGAATAAAGACCCTTTGGGGCGAGATGTGGTGGATAAACTAGACGTGCTGATTGACCAATATAGATCCAAGTTTTCACAGCACAAGTCTGACAAAACTAATGGTGAAAAGCAAGGTTCTGGACAGCTCAGAAGATGGTTCCAGTAGTCATAGTTCTTAGTAAAGGTTTTGCAACTTCATAATCAATTCCTCAATAAGAGGAGCTGATGATGGAAGTAACTTGATATGTTAAAATTTTGACAATTTTTGGGAACTTTACAATGATGCAATCTGTTTGTAAATTGATCCTTATGCCAGAGGACTGCGCGTGCTGCTATTCTTTCAAATATTATGGCTGAAACTCTTGGGACTATTTTATCAGAGTTACTAATGCAATGAGGTCATTTCTACCTTTCAGGCATTCAGTCAAAAAGGTAGTACATAATTTCAGTGGTTGGTGGAAAGCACATCATCATTTTCCAGGTTCTGAGCCCTTCTTCACAAAAGGTGTAGGGTGTACCATTTCATGGTAAATGCCCTCAGATCTTTATCAATCTTCTGATTTCCATTTTTTCTTTATCAATTTTCTGATTTCTAAAATTGGACCATGAGCAACTTGTATAGAAACACGCGGAACTACAACTTGCTGTTGTGGTTACAAATTGGTCATATGAGTATCCTTTGCATTAAAAGCCTAAGCTTCCTGTTACATGATGCAGCATCTACTGGAAATTTTCTGGGAGTCTCAGATAATTTAGTTGCATAGAATGTGATCTGAAGCTGAAATTGTATTATAGACTGGGGAGAGCTCCTGGGAAGTCTACAAGGGAACCCCTCTAGTAGCCTCTTTGTATAGAAATAGTTACATTTCTATTGGGAACCAGTTTTCCTGGACTAGAATCATTATTTTGAGGCAAGTTGGCCTTTCGGAGATAGAAAGATTCATATCTCCCATACACTCGACTTTGTTCAAGTCGCTGCACACACACAGAGGATTAGAATTTCTCCCCTTCCCTGATAGCTTGCATCAAAAGAATCATTATTTTATTTCCTTTATCCTCATGCATTCCGAGGGTTGGAGTGCAAGAGGCTTTTTGAGGGGTTCTTCGGTGGGCTTGGTGCACCATGTGGCGGTGTGTCCTTCCAATAACAATTTGCTGTGTGTGGTAAGGGAGGTCATAGCACACATAATTTGATGTCATTGAAAGGACATACTGATATAGTAATATACAGGTCCCATTAAAGAATCTTTCAAGCTTTTTAACTTCTCAAGACGTTACCTAGATATATGTTATAATATATACACGTGTATGTGTATAGTTGGTACAATATGAGAAAATTATGAGAAAAAATGGATGGTCACTTTGTTATTATTTGATGTAGTAACTGTCTCTCACAAATTTCACTCTTCGATATTTTCAATAAATAACTCATGAAATCAAGAAAGTATTGAACTTTATATGCAGGATAATCACACTTCACAAATAATGATGTGAGGTGGCCGTGACAGTCACAATACTTGAAAAAAAGTGAGGGATGGGCAAGCAACATAGAATGATGTTGAGTCCCTGTATGCCTTCCACTGTTGGTCTATAAAGTTGTATGGTAGCAAATTGCTTTATCCAGTGGGAAGAATTGGGAAGTAGTGGCTGGGACCACATTACAAATATCAAACAAAAACCCCCAGCCCGGGATCGTACTACAAATATCATACAAAAATCACCATCCACCATCTTGGATGCATTGGTTGGGATCACCTGATATGCTTGTGTTTCCTTTGCTTTTTGGTAATTCCATTTATCATTCTCATGTACATTCAATGGTGGTAATCTCCCCCTTTCTTTTCTCTCACATGAAAACATTTACACTATTCTGGGTTAAGTAGAAGGGGGAGGAGAAGGGAAGATGACATTAATTATGAGGGAGAGGGAGAGGAAATGAGAAGAGGGGATAATGTAATTCGTCATTCATGTTTGGATAGTTAACGAGGAAAAAAAATAGTATAATCCTTTCAATCTTATTTAGAAAAGATAAATGAAATGAGATGATTTATTTATTGAATAAAAAAAGTAAAATAAGAATTCACTTATTTTATAAAATATGGACAAAACAGTCAATCACTAACTCTCTAATTCTCTTCTTTAGTCTTCTCTCATTTTTGGAAACAGTAAAATAGATTAAATAGAGGTTAAGAGATCTGTCTTTCTCCCTTCCTCTCCTTTTCATTCTTTTCCTTTCCTATTTTTAAACAAAGTAAGAAATAAGTTCTCATCTCTTCTCCCTTCCTCTCCTAAACATGACTGTGAACTAATTTTATGAAGATTAACACACTTGGTTTCTGCAGTCAATGGGCATGAAACAAATTTTGTGTACATTCTATGCTAATAAACTCATGTACTACTCAATTCAACTAGGTATTTTATTAATTACTTGGGGTTTACTAACATGAATTTTATTTTTTTTCATCGCTTTATTCTATCAAAGGTGAATACAGTTGATCCTCTTATAATTAATATTTAATAAGTTAATAATTTTTTATAATTAATAAATTTTTAAGGAACCAACTTAGTTCTATGATAAATAATTAATAATTTTATTATTTAATAATTAATATATTTTTTTAAAAAAAAACTCTTTGTAATATTAATTATTAGATAAATAAAATAGTTATATATGTATTTATATATATGTTATTCATGATATGTTTTTGATAATTATATCAATTAATTTTACATAATTGAAGTCAAAAGTATTATAAATGAGAAAAATTATAACATCATAAAAGACAACTTTTTTACTCTAAACAGATATTATAAGTTTTTTATGTCACTAGTTTAATCTTTTATATATTTTTATGAAAAACTAAATTCTTATTAAAAAATTATATATAAAATTTTATTTTTGTACTGAAAATTATTTATATGTAATAAATAATTATTAATTAACAAAAATAAAAATAAATTTTTAATTAATAAATTTTTAATTTTCTATGTCTACTAATTATAAAAAAAATTAACTCTAATTACATTAAATAATTGATAGTCAACACAAAATCTTTCTCGGATTCTTGCACTACTAAACTCATTTCTACGATAATAAGGATTTGTTGATAGAGCATTCCAAGTGACGAAATGAGTAGTGCACGAACCCAAGAAAGAGCATTCCAGATGACGTGGCTCTTTTCATCGGCTGCTCATCACTCGAATGAATTAGATATTTTTGGGTGAGTATTACTTGCCAATATATCTTTTTAATGAGAATTTGATATATATATATATATATATATTATGTTATACATAAAAGAAGAAGAAGAAGTAAAGACGATTAATGATTCATGACTCAATTATAACCAAATGATGTCATAATAATTATGACTTTAATTATATAAAATTAATAAATATAAGTATCAAAACATATTATAAATGAGATATATAAATATAAAATACATATAATTATTTTTTTCTCTAATAATTAATATTATAAAAAATTTTAAGAAAAATACATTAATTATTAAATAATATAATTATTAATTATACACTGTGGAACAAAGTTGATTCCTTAAAAATTTATTAATTATTAAATATTATTAATTTATTGAATATAAGAGGATCAAATGTATATCTATTATATCTTACTTAAAAAAGGTGAGACGAGCAATGATTCATGACTCAAATGTTGATAATTATTAACTTATTGAATATTTATTATAAGATGGTCAATTATATATTAGTGGATCAAGTTATGCTACGATTTTCTCAATAATTTGAATTTTTTTTTTATAAGAAAAGGAGAGATTTGATCTCACTAGTCCTCGACTATCAGAATTTTATCCATCCAATAATCCATATATTTTATATAAATATATAAAATACACGAGACTGCTGTCTTATTTCAATAATGTGAATGCCCAAATTTCGTGCAGTAAGCCTACTTTGATTCCGCAGAAAATACACAAACAGACAGCCGAAACTCCAACCTTTCAGTGGAAATTTGCAAGTATATGAAGTCACGGATACGCAGTGCGGAGAATTACACACCAATTACTGACCCACGGTTTGACACGTACTCTTCGCATAGGTATTAAGCACTATGCGGACAAAATAGGTAAAGAAGGCTTGCCAGAAGGGAATGAGCGCACAATCACATGGGCGGGTGTCTTGTAGTGGGGTCACATGAATCCATATTTTCAAAAGCCACTCTTCAATCTTCCTGGCCAAAAGCTCCAAATGAAGCATCCTATGTAGTTTTCGAATCTCCTTTTCCTACTCTATAGTCTAAACTATTATCTACTATATTTTCATCATTCAACATTCACGTATGGTGAATTAGAGATGATAATTTACCTCATTTCATTCTTATTAAGAGAGATAATAAATAAAATTTGACGTCGATTAAAGATAAGAATAAAGAAGATACCCTTATCTCGTTTCATCTCAATTATATATTTAAATTATATAAATATTTTTTAATATTTTATATTTTATTAAATACTTTTACATATATAAATCTAAATATATGTATACAGATAATATGTGTATATATATATATTATGTAATTTTATATATATATATATGCGTGTGTGTATAAATATGCTTTTATTTTTAATAATATTAGTTGATTAGTTTTGATTTTTAAAAATTAAAAAAATTAATTTTTAAATGGAAGAAGAACATGGGAAGCCATTTTTTAATAGAGTAGAGATGAGGAAAGGACCTGCTAGTCTCTTCTAATTTTTTTGAAGTTTATATGAAATGATATCTCCAATCTATTCACGATCTATTCATTATATCGTAGAACAATGAAATTTAGGAAAAATAAAATTGAGAAGGAAAGAGAGAAGAAGAGAATATAGGATAAAATATAAAATCAATCTAACATTCTACCATATTAAAAGAACAAGAATTAATCGAACATAATTAATCTACATAAATTTAAATTAGGAGCGTATTAACCAAACTCAAGTCTAGAAATCAACTTAACCCAACCAAACTCAAACCAAAAACCTTTCAAATATGAGTTCCGAAAACAAATAAATCCAAATTATGATGATGTGAAAATACTGGATTTTTATTGTTTTTTTGAGAGAGAACATGGGTGACCAAATGGGACTAAGTTGATTAGTACTCCATTTTTTTTGAATAATGTTAAAACAAATTTTGATAGTAAAGTGGATATTTTCAATGCAGAGAGATTATAGGAAAGATTTAAGGAAAATAAGATGTACGTAATCTCTGATTTATAAACCAAATCACAACTAATTATTTACCTGTACATGTGTGTTATTGTTAAGATTACAGTCTTCAGGTTTAGAGCGAAAAATGCTCTTTTCACAACTAATTATTTACCTGCATGAAGCCGTGAATTTGTACATAAAATTACTTGGGCTTCCAAACATTCCCGTGTCTTTGAAGCCTATGTTTGCCTTTTTGAGCTCATGTCAGTGCTTTCCTCTTTTGCAGAGTGGTTATCAGAACCTCTTCTTTCCACTCTTGTGGTTTTGCCTTCATTTTCTTGATATATAATACACACACTCTCTCTCTCTAGAAAGATGGAAATGGGAGCTAACTCAGCTTCCAAGTGGTTTTTCCTCTGCATAGTGTTGATTGTGGGTGTTCAGCTCACACACTGCAGAGTCACCTACGACAACAAGGGCTCTTATCATCAATGGGCAGAGAAGAATTCTGTTCTCGGGTTCCATTCATTACCCCAGAAGCACCCCAGAAGTACGCAATTTTCTCATTCTTTCCCTCACTTTCTGGCGAAAATGTAGCTCTCTTGTGAAATTTGCTTGACCTTTTTCTTGGTAAAACTATATTTGTACAATGCAGATGTGGGAAGGTCTTATAAAGAAAGCCAAAGATGGAGGTTTGGATGTTATAGACACTTACGTGTTTTGGAACGTTCATGAACCTTCACCTGGCAATGTACTTTACTTTTCTCTTCATTTTCTTCAACTCTGTTTTTTTTCTCTGTTTTCAAATACTATTAATTTGTGTGTTTATTTTGTGAATTTTAGTATGATTTTGAGGGGAGATATGATTTGGTTCGATTCATAAAGATGGTCCACAAAGCAGGGCTATATGTGCATCTTCGTATTGGGCCGTATATTTGTGCAGAATGGAATTTTGGGTAGTAAAGATTTTTGTTTTGTAATTTATAGAGTTTGACATGTGATGGGTTTTTGTTCCTTCAAGTTTTTTATTTTTATTTTGTTAGATGTTTGATTTTCCTTTTCTTTACTTTTTTAGGGGCTTTCCTGTTTGGTTGAAGTTTGTTCCAGGCATCAGCTTCAGAACAGATAACAAACCCTTCAAAGTCTCTCTCTCTCTCACACACACACACACTCACACACAACTTTCTGTAAAATTATTATAATTCTAATCAATTCGCGGTGTTGCAGATGGCAATGCAAAGGTTCACCCATAAAATTGTCGGAATGTTGAAGAAGGAAAAGTTGTTTGAGTCTCAAGGTGGCCCTATCATCCTGTCTCAGGTATGCTTTCTGGCTCTTTGCCTCTATATTTTGCTCTGGTAGTGATTTTGGCACATCAAGCTCTCGACACCTAAATTCTCATGAATCTGTTCAATATGTTAGTGAATTTTAATGTGGATTTTTATATTAAGGGAAAAAAAACAAGAGAAAATGAGAAACATTTAGGCAGATGTTCGGTTAAAAGTACTTACATTGTATTGATTTACAATGCCCATATTATTTATATCTGCACAGATTGAGAATGAGTATGGGCCAGAAAGCAAGGCATTTGGTGCTGCTGGTCATGCATACATGACTTGGGCTGCAAAAATGGCTGTTGAATTGGGTACTGGGGTCCCATGGGTTATGTGCAAGGAAGATGATGCTCCAGATCCAGTGGTAAACAATCTCCTACTAGTTAACAAGAATATCTAGCTTAGCTCCAATCACGACTTTGTGTTAATTAGTAATCTATAGTTTATGCCTTGCTATTAGTAATTTGCTGTTAGACATTTGGAGTTTCTCATAGTTTACTCTAATATTGCAAATTTTCATTAGATTTGTGCAAAAAGAAACTTAATTCAAATTACTCTAAATATTGGTGACAGATAAACACTTGTAATGGTTTTTACTGTGATTTTTTCTCTCCAAACAAACCTTACAAACCCACAATATGGACTGAGGCTTGGAATGGCTGGTGAGTTCAAATTCTACCATCATTCTTAGAACTCCACTTTATGTAACATGTTTTTTACTTGTGCTTTGTCACTTTTAAAGGTTTACAGAATTTGGGGGCCCAATTCACCAGCGACCGGTTGAGGATTTGGCATTTGCAGTTGCTCGGTTCATTCAAAAGGGCGGTTCCTTTGTGAATTACTACATGGTCAGTGACGATTTGAAATTTCAGTTTTTAGCCCCTATGATTATTGCATGAGAAGAGAAAATGATTGTGATTATTTACAAAGGGACTCTACAATTTTCCCATTTTGTTTATGAGAAAGCAAAGAAAGAAAGAAATTAATATTGAATGTTATGTCTTATGTTGTTTTTGAAGAATGAAAAGTTCATCCCAAGTCAGCCAAATGGTTGTATTTGGGCTACATTATGTGAGGCTATGTTTTTCTGGTCCAAGAAACAAAAATTTATTATTTACACTATTAATTTCCTTATATTTATGATCTACTCAGCAGCCAAATGGAAGCACAGTTGCCTAAGCTGAAGGGAAACATCTTCCTTTATGATCCTTTGATTGCTAACAGAAAACATACTAGAGAATGAGTACATGGCATCTAACATAAATTGGAGTTGGAGTTGGCAGTCACATTATCCCAAGTTTTGCTTTTTTTGTTGGTATAAGAAATGAAGATTTTATTATTTACACTTTTAATTTCCATAGATTCCTCATCTCCTCAGCAGTCAAACAGGGTGTACTTTCCCAAGCTGAAGGGAAACATCTTCCTATATGCTTTTTTATTGGCTAACAGAAAACATACCAGAAAATGAGTACCTGGTATGTAACTTAAATTTAGGTTGGAGTTGTCAGTCAAATTAACCCAAGTTTTTTTCTTCTTCTTTTTGTACGGATTTTAAGGGCCATTATTTTTTTAGGAAATTGTTTCTGTGTAGCACTAGTTAGGCTGGAAGCTGATTCATGTTATGTTATGCATTACCCAACACTAAAAGTATGGTGAAAGCTTAGTTCAGCAATCAAACTCATCATCTTATTGTTTTCAACAGTACCACGGGGGCACCAACTTTGGAAGAACAGCTGGAGGCCCTTTCATCACTACCAGCTATGACTATGATTCTCCCATTGATGAATATGGTGAGAAAACAAATTCATACTTTTAATATTCCAAAAAAAAAATGAAACCCTACTTTTGAATTGTTGGATATGAATTGCACTTTTCTTTATTTGTAATTACAACTAATTGCTTCAGTGTTAATTGGATAGGCTTGATTAGGCAACCTAAGTATGGTCACTTGAAGGAGCTCCATAAAGCAATTAAGTCATGCGAACGAGCTTTAGTTTCTGCAGATCCTACTGTTACTCTGCTAGGAAACTATGAACAGGTTGGTTGCCTTCCTCAATTTTAAGGATGTGCGGGGAAGTGACTTCAAGTAAAATTGACTACTGATAGAACTGCCAAAATCAGAATATTCTACCAGTTCCTGTATTATGAGTTAGGAATTAGAAATCAATCAGGTGGCTTTGAAAAAGGACATCATTCCTTGAAGTTGCTTTCAAGCTCATCCTAGTATTTCCTTGCTTTTGCTAATTCTGATAATGGGGCAATTTATGCTGCTAGACCAGATTGACCCAATATTAATGTTTTCCAGGCACATGTTTTCTCATCCAAGTCAGGAGGATGTGCAGCTTTTCTCTTGAACTACCATACAGATTCAGCTGCAAGGGTGACATTTAATAACATGCACTACGATCTGCCACCTTGGTCCATCAGCATTCTTCCTGATTGCAAAAATGTTGTCTTTAACACCGCCACTGTAAGTAAAATGGGACAACAGTAGTTGCTAAAGACAGCACTTGGTTTTGCAGCAAAGTTAATGGTTTCATCTATATTTTATAGGAATTAAAATTTAATCTTCCATTATACCTCACTTCATTCAATACATGCCTTCAATTTCACTATAATAATAGACAATGTATAATCCTTTTCCAGTGATGATTTCCTTCCCCAAAGATTGCAGCCTCATTGAAATAACTCAAATGTTGGGAAGAAATAATTTTTGATCATTCATTCATTCTTCATTTGAACCTAAGTTTTGCGTACACAGTGAAATGACAAAATACTTGACGTCTCTCCCTTGCAGGTTGGAATGAAAACTTCCCAGATGCAGATGTTGCCTTCCAGTTCTAAGTTACGGTCATGGGAAACATTCACTGAAGACGTATCTTCGGTTGATGATGATTCAAAGATCACAGTTGTTGGTCTCTTGGAGCAGTTAAATGTCACCAGAGATACCACTGACTATCTCTGGTATACAACCAGGTGAGATTGAACCAAAGTATTGGTTTGAGCAGATTTGTTGAATGTATATATATTGTAATTAAGCTTATCTAAGTAAATGAACTTTCCAGTGTCGAAATAAGTCCATCTGAATCATTTCTGCATGGAGGTCAACATCCCACTCTCGTCGTACAGTCAGCAGGCCATGCCTTACATGTGTTTATCAATAGAGATCTATCAGGTGAATTGTTCAGTTGTATCCATTGCTAGTCAATTGGTTTTAAGAAATGTACAAACCCTCAAGTTACTAAAAAATTCACACTGATCTGCTCTGAATATAGGATCGTCTTTTGGGACTCGGGAAGACAGAAGATTTACTTTTGCAGGAAATGTAAACTTGCATGCTGGAACAAATAGAATTTCACTTCTCAGTATAGCTGTTGGATTGCCGGTTAGTTGCTTTTTTTCCCTATTTCCTTTACTCCAAGTCTCAGTGGCTGAGTTCAACTTTGGTATAAATGCACATAATCTTGAAATACTCTGTATCCCAGTGTTTGCTAGCAATTTATGCTACAAAACTCTGAATATTTTAAACTATCTAATAAACATTAGGTATTTCAGTGCAAGCCAGTGGGAATTCTCAACAGGTTGAAATTTGAATTTTTAGGATATATTCTGCACAAAATCCATCACAAGGTAGAAACTGGATATGACATTACTCGTAGAATTAAAGTAACATGAGTTAAGTGGAGAAGTGTGATCGATGTATTCCTTTAAAATTAGAAGGCAACTTTTATACAATAGCTATTAGACCGGCAATGTTATATGGAATAGAATGTTGGGCAGTTAAAAAACAATATGTTAATTAATAAATGAGTGTAGCCGACATGAGGATGTTGAAATAGATGTGTGATAAGACAAGAAAAGATAGAATTAAAAATAAATACGTTCGTGAGATGGTACGAGTAGCATTTATAGGAAGATAAAATGAGAAAAAATAGGTTAAGGTGGTATGGCCATGTACAAAGAAGACCAGTAAATCCACCAATAAGGCGAGTGACATGGTTCATATCGAGGGTTGTGCTAGGGGCGGGGGCGACCAAAATTAACTTTGATAGTAAAAAAATATGATAATATGTGGTCTAACTGCCAGAATGGTCCTAAATAGAGTAGGATAGCAGGGCTAGCTTTATACAATTGAAGGCCTTAAGCGATAAAGTGACAGTTCCAAATGAGACCCTTTTTTAATATTAATGTAATTTTTTAGCTTGAATATATATTATATTAATTTTGTAACATAAAATTTAATTATTTTTCAACAAGGGATAGTTATATATTGAATAAAACTTTAACAATAGAGTTTTTACATAATTTTTTTTTTTTTATCTAAATAGATAGAAATAAAAGATTAGAGTACAATATGCATAAATTTTTTTTAATAGAATAAGTCTTTTTTCATGGAGTCTTTATGGGGTTTTTTCTATAGAATTAGTTTTTTATTGTACTTGAACTTCTAATTTAATTATATAATAAATACATAAAATTTGGAGCTTTTTTATATAATTAGACTTTTATTAACCTTAGACTTCTAATTTAATTATACTATAAAAACATAAAATTTGGGGCCTTTTGTTTGAGTGGGGCCTAAAGCGATTGCTTTGTTGACTTTATGGTTAAGCCGGTCCTATAGGATAGCGAGACAGCGAGACATAATTCATGTAATCGATCCCAAATAATTGGAATAAGGCTGTATTGATTTGATATATGTTAAGTTGAGGATATTCTGTACAACAAGTCTTTAATTTTCAATTTTTTTTTTTTTTTTTAAAACCTTTGGGATTTTGTTTAGTATAGTAACTGATGACAAAACTGAAAGTTTCTTTCTTGCGGTCTTTCATTCGTTTACCCATTTTTTCCTTGATATTACTCTTTGTTGTTATTGAAGAACAATGGGCCACATTTTGAGACATGGAACACAGGAGTCTTGGGACCAGTTGTTCTACATGGGCTAGATCAGGGGAAGAGGGACCTATCCTGGCAGAAGTGGTCATACCAGGTCAATATTACAACTATATATCTTAATTATGCCTCGTCTATTCAGCATGTTTTCGGCTCTTGAATGCTTTCATTACTCAGGTCGGGCTCAAAGGGGAAGAGATGAATATAGTCTCTCCATTTGGAATTTCATCAGTTGGTTGGATGCGAGGGTCCTTGATTGCAGATAAACAACGGCCTCTGACATGGTACAAGGTACAGAACAATGGAATTGCAGTTTTAAATTGTCTAATAATCATTAGAAGGACGTTTGATGGGTTTAATAAAGTTTCTCAAATGTTTCTAAGTAACAGGTTGGTAAAATATAACGCTTAGGAAAGTGGTTCAACTAAATACTTCATACCACATTCAAAATGTCCTTTGATTTCTCACAAAGGGCAGGTGTACTAGCATCATTAAGAAATCACTTCAACAGTGTAATTTCTGAAATTTCTTTTGTGGACCCTTGTCTTGAAGATTATATTGTTTTGTATGAAGGTTTGGTTTAAAGGGTAAATTTGTAAACACCTACAAGGATAATCGAGTCCCGTGGCCACTCAAGTCAGTTACAAATGGCAAAACTTAGGTATCATTCTTGAGGATAGATAAAATGTTGGAATTCTGTATAAATGACAAACCTAGTGCAAGAGATTCGCGCCACTACAGGGTTTGCAGGGTCTGGGGAAGGTTAGATGTACACAGCGGAGAGACTATTTTCACGACTCGAACTGTGACTTCCTAGTCATAAAGGAGCAACCTTACCGTTGCGCCAAAGGATACTAAGCATCATAAGTTTAATTTCTTCTCATATCTTGCAGGCTTATTTCAATCCACCAGAAGGAGATGAGCCCTTGGCTCTGGACATGGGTAGTATGGGAAAAGGTCAAGTATGGATCAATGGAAACAGCATTGGAAGATATTGGACTGTTTTTGCTAAAGGCGATTGCAATGGCTGTAGTTACGCTGGGACATTCCGACCCGGAAAGTGTCAATTTGGTTGTGGCCAACCCACCCAAAGATGGTATGAACTTTCTTAAAAAGCATTTTATTTAAACATTTCATTGATGAATGAAGAAGCACCATTAAAAAGGTCATAAATTGCTTGCTTAGTCCTCTAAATTTTGGCTGTTCAGGTACCATGTTCCTCGTTCTTGGTTGAAGCCAAACAAAAATCAATTAATAGTGTTTGAGGAGATTGGTGGGGATGCATCAAAGATTGCTCTTGTGAAAAGATCAGTGACCAACTTATAGAGATTAAGGTTTGGATTTTCTAAGTGTAGACATAGGCATTTTGTACATATTTTAGGCACTGAAAGAAAAAATAAATAAGGTTCAAATTTTATTTATTTTTAGTCATTATCTAAATAATTTAAATTAGTTTCTTGTTTTAGGACTAGATTCGGCTATCTTTATTTTGAACTTGCCCGTATAAAGGCATTGGAGATATTGTATGGAAGCTTTTGATTGAATGGAATAACAGACTTTCTCTTTCTCTCCTATCTTTTTCCCTCTCTCTCTCTCTTCTTCTCTTTCCTTTCTTTCTTTCTCTGGTTCTACATCACAGTTATGTTTAATTTAAATGAACTCATAGGTTGATCTTCCGGTAGAGTCAGGGGTGAGATTCTAGCCTTTCAACTTTCAACTATGAAACCAAAATTGAAGGTGAATAATCAGTGTTTTTGTATGATTTTCTCTGTATTTATTGGGAAATCAAATCCTAGTTAAATGTAAATAATCTCAATTCAACACGTGAAACTTTAATTCCAAACAGTCAGCAAATTAATGTAAATTATATGCTGCATAAAATTTCAGAAGAAGCTTCTCCATCACAATGCTTCCTCAGTTTCCACTTTCCATTATAATCAGCAGAGAATTTTCTATTAAGGTAGTGCACAGCCCTTTTGAAACCACCAATAGGGTACCGCTACAAGTAGTGTATTATATTCTCATGCGGGGCTGCCATGCAGATATTGGGCATAATGACCAGTCCTTTTCTGATGCTGATCGACACCATCATATATTTTATCCAAGCACTGCCAAAAAGGTGAAGTTGAAATTCAAGAAAAAAGACAATGACCTACTTGTCCCCAGAGAGGGACACCATTTCCAACTAATCTAACCCTAGCTTATCAAAAACATATAGAGAAATCCACATTTCAAAACACTCTTACAAAGAGGCTTATTTAAACTCGTATTTTCAATATATAATTTTGTTTGAAAAAATTATTTTAAATATTGCATCTTTAAAAGTGTGTGGAATTGGTTATAAAGTTTTGAAAACAAGTGCCAATGGTAAAAAAACTCTAAGGCTGCGTTTGGCCTCCTGTTTACTACATAGAATCACAGCCCGGTGATGCATAATTAGTTAAGTAACTAAGAGTATTTGGCCTTCCAGTTATAATTAATTTTCTCGTTATGGTGTTGTCAAAAAACACCGTTTCAGGAAGCTACTTTTTGTAGCTTATAGAATTGTCGTTTTTAAAACGTTGGACACCATATTAATATAACCTCACAATGACACAATTTTACAAAATGCCCCACAATCCATTTACTCTTCTAACCTCAATCTTTACTAAAATTTACTTCCATGTCCCATGTACATAATACTTATATATTTTTTATATTTAATTTATATACTTATATATTTAATATCTTATTATAATATTTATAATAATACAATATATATATATATATATAGAATATATAAAACTATATTCTTTTAATTGTATCGTAGATATATTAAAAATATTAAATATTGAATTTATATATAACATAATTTTATATAAAAGTAGTTATTGTATATTTTATTAGTTTATTAATATTCATTTTCAAATTTTTGTTAAAACATGTGGCTAAATACACAAAATCATCTCTAATAAAATAAAAGACAAATAAGACAATTCATAATTAAGAATCACTTCTGAACAAGTTTTACCAAACACCCAATTAATCATTTCTTCCGTCATCATAGTTTTAACATATATTCATCTAAATACTAAATTGATTCTCATTAATCAATTCTTTATTAATTAATTAACTCATAATCAATTTTTCATTAAGTTCAACAATGCCAAACGATCACTTAAATATGATTGTTACCAAGAAATACAACTTGATCAAATTTTACCCTAGTTGACACTCAAAAAAAAAATCTATTGCTAAAAAATTGCTGAAGTTCAATATAGAGTGATCTGGATTATTGTGTGTTAGAAAGCAATGTACACAGCTTCTACAATCACAAACAAACCACAAGGAAAATTAATGCATAACCCATGCATTAGCTTGATGCTTGGTGTCTGTTTGGCCCGGCGGCCGGGCCAAAGCCGCTATTTTTGACATCTCGGAGGAGAAGCTCCTCTTGTGTAGCTTTTGATACAAACGCTAAAATTTGCCCACCGTCAAACGGGGCCTTGACTGGCTCGCTAAGTAAACTTTGTATTGGGCTGCCTCCAACACTACCCTAGCACGTCAGGTAAGGGGTCCTTCATATTCCCAGACTTCCCAATAAAGAACCAGTTGGAGTGGTATAGACTGCAAAGACGAAATCTGTGGCCATGAACCACTGTTCGAAGCCCAGCCGGTTGCATGAGTCCGATTACCATTTCTAAATTAATTAACATTAAAATTTCATGTAGTCCATCTCAAATGAACTTACAGTAGATTCTTTTTTAAGTATGATTAATCAGCGGTTTTTTGGGTCATGATTTCAATCATTAGGTGGAGATTATATGCACGTGTAAATATATTTTTTATATTTATTCAATAATTAAGACTATGATTCAAAAAAAAAAAAAAAATTCAAAACAACCGTCGTCCTATTGGATGACAACCGTTTAATATGATATTGATACGAGCCTCACATAAATACCACATTAAACTAGCAATAGCACATTGTGCTATTGTCCATATTCACTCCAAAATTATTAGCTCATATATCCGTACAATGTTGTTAAATTATTGAGAGACCTCAACAAACTTTTTACTGTGTCATTGAATGTAATTAAAAAAAAGTGCAATAATTAGGTATTTTTATAATTTTTTTTTTGTTAATTGTGTTAACTCAACCACTTTAACAAGTGGTAGTAAAGTTTAAGTTAAAAAATAATAGTAAAAATAAAAAATATATATTTTTTAAAAAGAATGCTACCAAGTGTCGCAATAGTCGAATTTTTGCTTATTCAATCATTCGTGTATTTTATATTTTCATCTCATACATCTATATAAAATATACAAAGATTCGATCTTCGCGATACCAAATAACATAACTTTTAGTTTAATTTACTCAATCTTAAGTGCATGTTTGATCCACGATACAATTTTTTTTTGAATGAATCCTGTACAGTAAAATGATTAAATATTTATCTAATAATATTTTATTATATATAATATACTTTATTTATTTTAATAAAATATATTATTAAAAAAACAATCGTGACACACCCGCTAAGAATACCTCCCACAACACACGCAGCGTGGCACTAGGAAGGAAGACAAGCGGGTCATTACATTTCTGATGAAATGGCATCAAACGTTGCGTTAGAAGTCGGCCCGGCCTTCATCAAATATTGCCTTGACAAAATAGGTTTATTATTGGATATCAAAGATCTTGAGAAGAGATTACAAATCTACCGCTTATCGTTCCATCTGAATAGTGAGCAGCACGTATTTCAACTTGCCGAAGCCTGGAAGTCAAACCCACATTCCCACTGAACTAGATACGCTGACCATTTAATTTGATTGCCCACGAGATATGCACTATATGCAAAATGGTGTATATTCATGTGACTCCACCTACCATATTAAATTGCTCCCTAGTCAAAGTTATACTTTACCAAGGGCAGAGTTAGAAAAAATTTTGACCAGTTAAAAAAAAATTTAGAAAAAATCTTAATAAATATTTTTTAATAAAATTTTTTTTGGATTAAACTAAAATTTTGAGTGAGAATTGAGAGAATTAAGATAAAAAAACTTGAATTGAGTTAAAATTTTAGAATAAAAAAATTAAAAAATGGAGAGAAAATATTATATTGCATAAAAAAAATTGAAAAATGGAGAGAAAATATTATTCTTCGTTTGGATAGTGATTTAGATATAATTTTTTGAAAAATTTTTTGAAATATATTTCAAAACTTTGTAATTAGTTTTTTGAAAATTGTGAAAATACATTTGAATATGATAATCTAAATTTTAAAAATTTAAAAAAATTTATTTTGAAACGCATATTTCACATTTTGAAATTAAAAACTGTTTTTGAAAATATAAGCAAACAGACCTTTATGTTGCATAAAAAAAAATGAAAATTGGAGAGAATATTATACTGTGCTAAAATTTTAAGATGGACTAATTTAAAAAACGTCAAAATCTTAAAGTACAAGTTTTTTTTATTATCAAATTTTGGCAGGATTACAGCCCACCCTAGCCACTACTTGGTTCCGTTCTTATACATTGCACTAACCATATGTGACCAATACGAGTAATGCTACTTATCTCAATTACATTATTAACGTGTCAGGATATATTTAGTTTTAGAAATCATACTTACGTGGGATTCAAAAATATCATATCTTGACACATGCTATTAGAGTTACAATTATAGATAGAAATTAGGGATAGAAATCATTTTACAACCAACATTTATTATATATCTCGAGCTTTTGATTAAAACAACATGATTTTGTAATCAAATTTTTCTTACTACCTGCACAATTTGTTACTCTTTTTTCCTTTCAAATAAAAATGTTTCTAAAAGCATTATTTGAAAAAACGTGTTTTAATAAGTTTTAAGTGTTAAACAATTCATTATTGATTGTTACTTACTTTAGATTTTAAGCTAAAAAGTGTCTTATTGTATTTTAAGCCAAAAGATATTTTTTAAAAGATGTTTCTAGAAGTTCTTAGACAAATTTTATTTTTTTTTTTGAAAATGTCTTTTGAGAAATTTTTCACAAATAATATAGATTTAAAAAATAAGTATAAAAGCACGTGAAATTGAATACAATTGATTAAAAAATATGTTTTTATTGTCAAAAATTCTATATAGCTCTATCATTTTTTTTTTGTGTCTTAACGATCAGATTGAAGATCACATCTAATACACATACACGTGTAACCTATTTTTTGGACAATTTCAGACTTCCTCCAATCCATTCCCATTTAAGCATTCGTTTCAAGGAAATTTAATTTTTAAGAGAACATATATTTAACGTATTCATATTTAAGTGAATACTATATTTTAATAAAACTAATATTCTTTTACATTATTTATCAATTTAGATTTTCTTTAAATAGGTCTTTCGTAGAGAAACTATTCAATGGATTTATTATAATAGTTTAACTATTAGATAATATGTTACATTTATATGTATATATATATATATATATATATTCTATAGTATATTATTACTTATGTGATTCCCATCTAATTTTTTATGTGTTGGTTTGGTTTGAATAATCAATGGATTGGTTAAAACTTGAAAAATAGGAACATAACTTGTATTGGTTGGTTACTATGAATTTGTATTGACACGTATAAATATGAATAATTGAACTTATATAAACGTAAAAAGAAGAGAAAAAGAAGAAGGATGTACATCTCTACATACATATATTTATATGTGTTTCAATATACATATATATATTTTAAAATTTTATATTAAATTTTACATTTGAAATAATATGAGAAGATATTATGATAGTGTATTAAATGATGTAATTAATGTGATACAATAATAGGTTGTCATATTATTTGAGATAGAATTTTAAAATATATAACATTATTTTATGTACCTATATTTATGCATTTATAATATATATATATATATACATATTTTTAGTTATTTAATCTTTGTCTGTTTTATTTTTGTGTAATTAAAATAGGCCTACCATTTTATTTAAAAAAAAATGAAAATCATTTTTAAGATAGAGTTCTTAGATACTTATAAAAAAATATAGTCTTTAGATGTATTTATTTATTTTTATTCTAACCTATAAGCAAAAGATTATAAAATTTATTAAAAGTACTTTAAAATTATTACCATTTTTTTTTTTGTACTATATAAAAATTCAGGCAGTTTTTGTTTTTACCTTTGTCTTTTTTATTTTTTTGCTTGCTTGGATTTTTACTTTTACTTTCAAATCAGAAAAAGTACTTAGTCCGACCAAACACAACAAAATTGAAAACCAAAAAAAATAAAAATAAACCAGTATCCAAACATGCCTGAAATGACCCTAAATTACATCAACCGCTAATCATAATCAGTATATCAAACAAGACGAACGATGACCAATCCTACAAACTGATTAAACCATAGCCCGCGAAACATCGAATCAACTCTTTGCAGAAAAATAATTAATACTAAATAAAGCCTTCTCTTTCTCGTTTTCTCTCGATTGTCTTGTGCATGTCTTTGTAATCTTCATTCAGTCCATGGCGAAAGCCCGGGCTACGACTACGAGACGAACCCTGGAGTCTTACACCGTCAAATCCATCAACAAAACCATCAGAGGTAAGCCTTTTTTCCTTTTTCCTCCCTTTTTCCAGGAAAATTGTATCGAAATTTCCGAGAAATCCTCTCTAACTTTTGTCACCTTTCCACCGCTTCGTCAGCTGGCGACTGCGTGTTGATGAGACCATCCGACTCATCGAAGCCTTCGTACGTGGCGAGAGTGGAGAAGATCGAGTCGGACAGCAGAGGAGGTAACGTAAGGGTTCAAGTGCGGTGGTACTACCGGCCAGAGGAGTCTATCGGCGGCCGGCGGCAATTTCACGGATCTAAGGAGTTGTTTCTCTCCGACCATTACGACTTTCAGAGCGCTGATACGATCGAAGGCAAATGCACGGTGCACAGTTTCAAGAGCTATACGAAGCTGGACGCTGTTGGCAACGACGATTTCTTTTGTCGTTTCGAGTATAATTCGTCCACTGGGGCTTTCAATCCGGATAGAGTCGCCGTGTATGTTGATATTGATTCATATGTTTTTCAATAATTTGATCAATTCGTAGTTTAATTAATATGAGTAGTTTATTCATGTCTCAATTGTGTCCTGAATATCAAAGTGATTATGTTCTTTTGCCAGTTGAGGGGAGTGGTTGAGTTACTTGAGTATGGACAAATTTACCAGTTATTGTTTTGTTAGCTTGATCGTTTTGAATTTAATTGGTATAAATTGGTTGGTTTAGTGGCACAATTAGGTTATTTATACGTCAATTGGGAATCGGTGTGGAACTTATATTAGGTTTTGCTATATATCTTCTTATGACTGTTTGCCACCGTATAGGATTAAGTTTTTCCCTTTTCCGTCTTTGAAACTAAAATTCTAGTTTATTTTGGTCTCTTCGCATCTCTCAGTATGTAAATTTGATGCAACCTAAATCCAAAACCCTATGTTCTGGACGTGATGAAATTTTGAGCCTCAACTGCCATCACTGTCAGATCTCTGTACTTCCGATATTTGTTAGTTTCTTAATTTTGTGTTTTGACTATGACGCAAATGCACTAATCTATAATTTTAAATGTGAATCAGTGATTAACAGAATTGTTAATTCGTTCCAGTATGTCTAAGTATTCTGGTTTATCTTAATATGTCAGGTACTGTAAATGTGAGATGCCTTACAACCCTGACGACCTAATGGTTCAGTGTGAAGGCTGCACAGATTGGTAAGTTGGTTGCTTTCAGAGTTTCTGTTCAATCGAGGCTTTTTCACGCTTTGCATCTCAATTATGGCAGTTGCAATGAAAGTTCTTTGTGATCATTATGTAGATCATTAGAGTTTTTGCTTGGAAATTTCTATCAGTTTCTTTTAAGATCGCAGGAGATTGTTTATGTTTGTGTGTTGGAAGAAGTAAAAGCAAGTCAAGAAGTTTCTCATAACTAACCACATAATGGCAAATTGAATAAACTTTACCACTTGGAAAAACCTGACACAGATCGAGGTGATATTGGTCGACCTGGAGATGTCAGGGAGAATGTTTCCATGTTTCACATAGGCTCTGTTGAGACTCTAGTGTATGCGTGTGGATGGTCTTCAGTATATTACTTGAAAGGACCATATAGTTTCTTCTTAAAACTCAGACAATTGGTTTGCATACAATATTCTTTAGTTTCTCTGATTTCCAGGAGAAAGGTAAAGATTCTAGAACTTATATCTATCCAACCACATACAAACATCTTCATATGCATAAAGAAATTTTTTATTTCTTAAGAAATCAATTCCCACTACTTTTACGTCTATTGTGTTTTCTTGATCATTTCAATTTTCACTGTGACCGAGAAGAATCCCTTTTTCTTACTTGTTTCTTTGGCAACTTTTTCTCATTTTAGTTCTATTCGAATCAATATTCTTATTTTTGGAGATATAATAGAAACTAGAAAGTGTTGAAGCAGAATAACAGGAAGTTGGTTGTGCAACATTTTTTCTTGTGTACAGCACTCATTGACTAGCTTCTAAATAGAGAATTTTTGGGACAACATGCTAAGGTCTTCTATACATCTACATGGCAGGTTATATTTGGAATACACAGTTTTATGGAGGCTAATGATTGTTCTGAAGTGGAAGAAATTGGGGCTTAAATAACAGTTATAATTGAACTAGCCCCCCAAAAGAAGTGGCCATTTTTATGGCTTTCGATTTAAATACTCATAAACATTCTTGTGGCTACTCATGATAGGAGCAAGTTTGACAGAAAGATCTTCAAAATGTGGCTCATTGACAATATGACCCTACAGAGAGCCTACTGGCAATATTGGACTTGCTTAATGGACCCCAAATAGGCTTAAGCTTCGTGAGTTGAACTAGGTCTTATTTTAGTACAACCTAGCTCTAATGTGTGCAAGATATTTTTGATGTTTTTCTATTTACTAAGAAATCAAAAAGAAAATTATTAAGAAAAAAATAACAAAATTAAGTTGAAGTTTGATTGTTGCACTTGGGAATTCAGGCCGACTAGATATGGGGGCGTCCGTCAATGGTGATGCTAACATCATTTTTGTTTTCTGTGGGTCAGCTTGTGATAAATTTGTCACCAAAGCATGTATTTTTTCTTTTATAGAAGGTTTGAGAGAGGCAATTAGTTTGGTTGAGGTAGATTATTTTGTGGTCATTAATTGGGTTGGATTAGTTGGTTTGGGCTTTTGGCACTACAAACATATTTGGTATGAGATGAGTTGGGTTAGAGGTTGTTAGACAACCAGTTTGCTCTAAAAGTTTAAGTTGTCAGAGAATGAACCAATAATGTATACCAAACTCTCAACGCTCTCCCTTACGTGCAATCCTAGACTCGTATGTGGAGAGACAAACAAACTGCAGGACAAACCAAATGAGGAATAAATATAAATGGAGAGACTTGAACTCAAGACCTCTCAAATTTAAAGCTTTAATACCATGTTAGACTATTAGTTCCTCTAAAAGTTTAAGTTGTGAGAGAATGAGCCAATAGTGTATATCAAGCTCTCAATAGAGGCGAGTTGGATTGCACAATCAATTATTGATTAGGCGAGTGGTTTGGCTATAAGAGGAGCAAATTCCTTGAGCCATTTAGGGGACACTTCTACCCTCTTTGAGTTTGGTATGGGATGAGGTTGGGCTTCTTTTGATGGGCATGCTTCCAATTTCTCTTTGTTTTCTCTCATTTATGAAGGAAATTTCTTTGCTCCTTTTCACTTACCATTAATAGAAGTGATTTTTTTTGTGAAAAAAAAGGAATGAAACAAATACAAAGCAAGAAGGATGAGGAATTCTTGAGAGAATGTTGAAAAGGAAAATCTAAAAAAATTATTCGAGTAAGAAATAAATGATGAGATCAAAATGAGAAATCCTTAGGTCCACCAACCCATCACAAGACATAATCAAGGATGAAAATGACCCCACGAAAGGAGAAGTTGAAGCCCCATATTTGGGCACCTCAACTTCTCTCTCAGTGGCTGACATTTGGATCTGCCTAGTCTACCTCAAAGGAAGAAATGGATTCTAAAACCTCCCTTCTAAGGGGTTGACTGAAGCACTGTGAAAGAATGTATAAAGACATTGCCTTGCCCCCACCAAGTGAGAATTACCCTCAATTGAACATTGATGGCTCTTACTCTAGCTCTACCAAATGCTTAGAATGGTGAAATGATCGAGTGTGAAAATAGCTAATTTGCAAGCCAATCATGAACTACGCGTTACTATAATTGGCTAACAGAGAGTGAAAAGAAAGAGGGATGTCTCACTAGCAAGACAAAAAATGGAAGGGCATTGTGTACCCATCTATTCCTTGGTTGGTAAGTTTTGGCTTAATGTTGACGGGAGTGCATGGTTTTAGGGTAAAAAAGGCTAAGAAAATTTACTTTGATCATGGTAACATCGCATGGCAAGTGGAGAAGGCAAATTGTAACAATGAAAATCCAGTAATTGATTTTGTATTCATTGATCCAGGACATTGTTTTGATGCAAACATATCTCTAGTACTTAATTAACAATTGGCAGACTCAATAAACCAGATGTGTCCTTGAGATCTAATGCACTATCAACTTAATTCTGTCTTTACCTTATTCAGAATATTTATTGTAGTTGTGGAAGCTTCCCATCCCATTGGCTTCTAAGAGAGATCTTGAAAAACAAAATGAAGATTGCCTTCCCATCTATATTTATATCAAGCTCTTAACAAACTCATTGCCTTCTAACCACTCAAAACCAAGATAGATAGCATCCCTTTGAATTTTTTTTCTATCTAAAGCTTAGAGAGAAGCCAAGAATTGACTTGGAACATTGCTCTAAATCACCTCAAATTTTGACTCCTTTCCCTAGATAAATTCTACAGTTCCTCACAATCAAAATGACCTAAACAATGGTTGTAATGGCACACTACCACAAAGCTTTACCTCTCACTCCCCTCATCAAAGCCCCGGAATGTGATATTTGTTGTAAAGGTGGGAATTAGTGTTAGGTTCCTTGAGCTTATACTTGCTTAAGCAAGGATTGTCTACTAAAGAGCAAAGGAGTTGAGGTAATGAATGAATAGATGGCTGAGGTCGCATTGTTATTGTGCAGAACATTTTAAATATCAAGATCGAGAACTTTGTAAGGCCTTTCTAGCCTCAAGCATCACATTGGTATCGACTTTCTTGTAAACTAAAACCAAGCTGAAGTCTTAACATTAGATTATAACCTGACCTACCAATTTAACCTGACCTTCCAAGTTAAATTGGTAGAAAAGTGAGAACCATTAGAATCTAGGTATCATATCACCATCTCTCGTCTTGACTAAAGGATTAAAGGAAAATTATATTAATAATAAGAAGAAGAAAGCTCATCAATTTCATGATTGTTGAGATCTATTAAGAAATTAAAATTCTAAATTTGGAAGGATAAGTCTGAACCACAAAGTCAATGATAAGGAGTAAGGACCCATGAAGATTGGGTTGCCTAAAAACATGAGGAAAATACGTTCTTATTACGATAAATCTAAACAAAAAAATCAATGATACGGACCCCATGAATATTGGGTTGCCTAAAAAGGTGAAGAAAGTAGGATTTTAATATTATAATAACCAACTGTTAGCTTGAGTGGTATGTGCAAGGTTCAAGTCCCGGTTGGGACATGGGTGTGTGTTTATTACCTATCAGAAAAAATAAATTATAATACGTTGGATACCTCCACAGAGGTTGGATATAATAATTTCACAAATGCACAAATTTAGAGTTGTCCTCCTTGTGTATTGATTTGTGGGAGTCAACATTGTTGACACCTTGTGTCAATATTGAGACATGACACACAAATCTTTATAGCTGTTCCCCTTGCATTTAGATTTTTGGGAGTTGTCATTGTTGACACATGGTCTGCATATAGGAAAAAAAAATTCCATCGTTAACTGTAAATTTTTTTTAAAAAAATTTTCGGTTACAATTCTTAGTGTTTAATATATAGTCAAAAAATTGCAACACAAATTTTTATAAACTTCTTTAGCTTAACTTTTAAACTAGTTACTTTTATGGATTTTACCCATAATTTTACTCTCTAGCTATGATGTGGAAGGGAGTATTGTCAACAAAAAAGGAAAAAAAAATCCTACCAGAAAAAAGAAGAGGGATTATTGGATCTTTGTTGATGTTTTGTATAGGCTCTTTGGATGTATAGATTTCAAAGTTTGTAATATTAATAAACATAGGGGATTATATGGGTAACATATAAGAGAGATTGCGGGGGTAAAATAGTGACATTGATATATGTCACTTAATTCCCACCTGACTTTGCGAGACGTCATTCTGAAAAGCCTTCTTGGTTAGCTTTGGCAAAATGGATTTCCATAGGCCTAGAAGTCCATCCAAAAGCGCCCCCCCTCCCCCACCCACCACCACCACCTCCATATCCCAAGAATAGATTTTTGGGGCTACCGGCTACGTCAATTTATGATGGAAATAATTACAAAAATTTTATAGAAATCATTTTGTTGTATTATGATGTACCTAGTTAAGAGTTTAATGGATCCTGTGTACAATTCACATTTATCTATTCAAATGATAACATTAACTATAAGTTACCTTAAGCAAAAGCTAAATCATCTTGTATGGTGAGTCTACCCATATGGTGGTGGGCCTTGCATGTACACACACAAGGGGAGAGGGGGAGAAAAAGAGAGAAAGGGGGGGGGGGGGGGGGATGCAAGGACTTGTAGGCACTTGCAACAATGTGAACCCCCCTCCCTCTCAAAAAAAAAACGACACACAAAAACACTAAAAAACGGCTGCAAATTAAAGAAATCAAATAAAGGTAATTTCATGTTAGACATTTTTATTTTTGGGAGTTGTCATTGTTGACACCAGGGTCTGTGTTGAGACAAAACATATTCAGCTTTGTTTGGTGCAACTTTTGCCTTTTAGGAAGTACATCTTGAGGAAGTCCTTTCTAAAGATGTCCTTCCAGATTTGGTAAAGTTTTGGTGAATGATATTTTTAAAATGCTTCGAAGACATGATTACATCCCTTCAGTTAAAATGTAAATTTCCTATTGTGGATAAACTAATTGACATCACTGTAGTGCATTCTGAAAACCAGACCATTTTAAAAAATGATACAAGAAAAACATTGGAACTTTACATACATTAGGAAACATATATACATATGCAGACATATTATATTAAATTTATATTTTAAAATTTGGATAAAGGCAAAATTCTCTCCATTGTTAACTAAATGTTTTTTAAAGAAATGTCCGTTACCATTCTTAGTGGTTAATGTATAGTCAAAAAGTTACAACACAAATTTTTATAAACTTCTTTAACTAATTTTTAAAATAGTTAAATTTATGAATTTTACCCTTAATTTTACTCTCAAGCTATGATGAGGAAGGGAGTATTGTCACAAAAAACAAAAAAAAGGCCTACCAGAAAAACGAAGAGGGATTATTGGATCTTTGCTTGATGTTTTCGAGGATCTTTGGATGTATAGATTACAAAGTTTGTAATATTAATAAACACAGAGAATTATATGGGTAAGATATAAGAGATGTGGGGGTAAAATAGTGACATTGACTATGTGTCACTGAAATCCCTCCTGACTTCATTAGAGATCATTTTGAAAAACTTTGGCAAAATGGACTCCCATAGGCTACTTATTAAAAAAAAATGGACGCCCAGAATAGCTTTTGGGCTTACATTGATTGACGATGGAAATAATTACAAAAACTTGATAGAATTCATTTTTTTGTATTATTATGTACCTAGTTGTTAAGAGTTTAATGGATCCCATGTACAATTTCATTTATCTAGTCAAACGATAACATCAACTATACTTATCAAAAAAAATTTAACATCAACTATAAGATAGCTTAAGCAAATGGTGAATCATCTGGCATGGCGAGTATATGCATATGGTGGTGGGCATCACATGGACACACACCGGGGGGGCGATCCGTGCAAGGACTTGTAGGCACCTGCAACAATGAGAACCCCGGGCTGCAAATTTCAATAAATCGTATAAAAATAATCTCATGTTAGACATTTTTTACTCTTTTGTTTATCTTAAGCTTTTAATATGCACATTTAAGGTAGGATTCACTAAGAATGTGATCCCAATTTTTCTATCAAAACTTGCATGTTTAGAAACAGTTGGGACTAATTTTGGTCTTAGCTACTTATTAAATTGTGTGAATTGGCTGCTTGGCTTGGATCGTCTGAGTTTTCTAGATTTTGCCATGATTTTTTAAAGGGGAATTAAGTTCTTTCCTTTTCTTTTGGGTAAATTAGTTTCTTTCCTTATTTACCCCTTTTCTTTTTCCCTTTGTTTTGTTTGTAATATATATATATATATATATTTATGTGAATTGTCTTGGGAACAAACTAGAAACAGTAAATAAGTTCAACAATTTCTCATATTTTGGGGTAAATTGGTCTGTTCTTTTCTAATTTTGGTGACCAATCAAAAAAAAAAAGGTCAAAGCATCTCCAGCCTACCAGTTGTTATTGATTAAAGTGTTTTTTAAGTGGCATAAAACCTTATGCTTGTTAAATTAAACTTAACTAATTACTATTTTTCATGTTAAAATATTTTCTTTTTATCTAAAATATATCATTGTTTAGCACACCAGACATTTGGGGATACAGATCCTCCATCTTTTTCTTTTTTTCTTTTGCAGTGGATATATTATGAATAAAAATATATATTTTTATGCTTTATATTGGTGGTTTAGGAGGCAACTTGAGGCTGAAGCGTCTTACAGTTCTACATGATTTAGTTTAACATTGATTCTGAAAAAAGAAATCATTGGAAGACTCATATTAGTAGGGTTAGCCCAGTCCACGAGGCTCCTGCCACTGTGGGGTCTGAGGAGGGTTAGATGTGCGCAGCCTTGCGGGGATGCTGTTTCCACGACTTGAACCCGTGACCTCTAAGTCACAATGGAGCTGGCCTTATCGTTGCGTGAAGGCCCTGCCCTCTAGAAGACTCATATTAGTGACGAATTATAATTGTGACGTTAAGTTTCTAATTTATATTTATGTGTATGCGTGTCAAAGAAAATGACACAAAATTTAGAAATTATCCCTTCAATATTTAAGAAAGAAAATCTTCCATCATGAAATGAAAAAATACTTCTCATCCTTTGACTCTTAAAATGTTCTATAAATCTGAATAGCCTGACAGTGTGATTTGTTTAAAAAGAAAAAAAAATAAGAAGAAAAAGAAAAAAGCAGAAGTGATGGTAAGTATCAAACTTTTTGGCAAAATCCTATTATTCAGTTTATGTATGAGTTGTCTTCCTTAAATAAAAGGTCCATCTAGCATTAGATTTGCATTTCCTTTATACTTGAAGGGAGCCTAGGGGAATTCCACGGAGCCCAGTTTTGGATAGCATCCAAGCATAAGCCTCACTCGATGTTCATTTATATTTTCTTGAGAGGTTGTTGCTGCAACCAAACATATCCTAACCAGTAAAAACATCCAATTTACAGAGAACAAATTATGAATTGTAGATTTTAAACCATTGCAATCTCTTTCGATTCAGGTTTCATCCTACTTGTATAGAGATGACTCCAGAGGAAGCCCAGAGACTTGATCACTTCTTCTGCCAAAGTTGTTCCTCTGAAGAGCAAAAGAAGTTGCAGAATTCCCATGCTACTTCCAGACACTCAGATACTAAGGTATTTCTATTCACTAGATAACGAACAAATATTTTCTATACATTCTGTGGCTTAGTTGTTTTTGAACTGAAGCTAACTTGCACGTCCTTTTTGTAATGAAATACTATTTTATGTACTGATCTTTTACCATGTCTACAGAATAGAAAGATCTAATCCTGGTCATGTATCCTCCTCCTCTTCTTCTTCTTCTTAAGAATGGGTTGATTTCATGGACTTAACAATATATGAGGAATAAAATGACTTCCATACATGTATACTTAATTTGGGAGGGGGTGGGGGTGTTTTCACTCATTGCATGGCAACTTCTTCACATCGATTATGGAATGCATAAAATATTAATGGAAATAAAAGAAAAAGTAGATATTAGAAAAAGATTCCATTCATGAGAAGCTAGAGGTAGCACCAACTAAAAACAAAACTTGAGAAAGTTGTTTAAAATGGTTCAGGTGCAGTGAAGATGATGAATGCCTTTTCTTAGAGTGGTCGTTTGAAGTTGACGTGTTATGAAAGAGGAAGGCAAAAAGAGAATATGTTCGAGGCAATTAAAAAACAATGCACGGAGCACATCAAGTAACTAAGGTTTAGAGTCTTTGTTAAGTCCCCCGGTCTCCGTGCTTAGGGCAGCAAACGGGTAGACAAGCTTGAAAGCCCCATTTGCCCACAACGGTTCCTCCTTTCGCCCTACTTTTTGCTTTCAGTTGAGTCTGCTTAGTAGTAATGATAATTCCATTACTCTCTCTCTCTCTCTCTCTCTGTTCACGATGATCAAAGATTGTTAACTTGATCCAAGCTTTTTTACTACTTTTCTTAATAGTGATAACAATATCATTACTGGTTCTTTTTCTGAAGATCATTAAATTCATCTTTGTTTTAAATAGGAAATTTAAAGTAACAACTTTGCTCATCAATCTATGATACCTAAGTAACAAAGGTTAATTGAACTAAATCAATTATTACTTTTTTGAACCTCACTAAATTAAAATTATAAAATAGAGTAAACATATTTCATGTTCACATGCTTCATGGTCCTCATAACTGTGTGTTTGCCTCCCTATTAGTTTAATTCATGATTTTTCCTTGCTCAATTATCTATATTGTACACAAACATATTATGTTCATCAACATTAGTTCATCTTCTTCTCCACTGGTTCAAAAGCAACAAGGTATATTTGTCTACTCAGGAAAATCTCCTACACATCCATTGATTTGGGTTAATTATACTTTAGTACCATGCAGTTTGGTCCCAATTTCAAATAAGGCTCTCCATTGTCAATTGAAACATTTCAGTCCCCCAATTCCGTCAGTCGTAAGAGCTTAAAAACCTCTCGTATTGGGGACAGGCAATAGAAAGAAGGAAGTTTGTGTTGCCAGGAGTTCACTGGGACATTTTTACACTTATTACAGGTTTAGGGGTTGGGAAATACGCAGGCCATCCAAAGAATGAGCATGCATCCTGGCTATTCTGTGCACACTTCCAAACTGCTATGCCCCTGTAGTTTGGTTCACCATATTGGACGGTGCATTGGGCTCATTCATTTCTTTTTGCATACGGGTCTGTTCTTATTAGCAACAATATAGTAAATGTTTACCAATATTAAGTTTATGATATTTCTCATGTCTTCATCTCATCCCCATTGCCACTATTACTGCTAAGCATTCGCATGTGATGGGGTATTTCAGGTGGACACAAAACGCCGCCGGAGGTGACATACTATACAAACATCACATGGTGAGGTAGGGATATATATACTATTTCTCTGTTCAGTCTTTCAGTAGGCTTCAAGCAAACACAGAGGCAATGATGTCTGCATCACAAGCAACAACATTTGTGGGCTGATTTGAAAGGGAAACAGGTTTGGAGAGGCTTGTCAGGTCAATTTGGTTTTATGGATCATATAATCTTGTTTTCCCTTCAAAGGTCGAGGATGTGTTTGGTTGTCTGTAATTATGTAATGTAGATTCTTCCTTGTTTTCTATCCTTCTTGTTTCTTTATTGGTTTTTCGGTGTATCATACTACCATATGAATAATTATCAACTTATTTAATAACAGTAGATAAAGGGGTCTTTTTGATGTACTCTTTTGTGTTGTTCTCAACCCCATCCAGCTGCAGGACAAGAATTTGGACACCATTTGGAAGCACACATCATGTGTAGTATTTGGATGTCAATATTGTCATGTCAGGGTAAGTATTAAGACAGGACTCTCTCTCTCTCTCTCTCTCTCTCTCTCTCTCTCTCTCTCTCTATATATATATATATATATATATATGATTTGCCAATACCATCATCTTTTTATATGTAAAAGGTGGTCAGGAGGCATCTCTATTTTGTTCGACCCTTGCTTGGGAGAGTTACCTGTTCCAATTGCTATGAAATCATTGCGAATGAATAATTAGTCCTTCAATATGTTTTATTGCAATTGGCTCTCTCTGGAGATCACAACACATAATTTATAGGAAATCTCGTTTTCTTGTGTGAAAAAAAAGAAAGTTAGGAATTTGGGGAAAGATTTTTTATTATTTTTTCAAACTTCGAGGAAACTCAAATGTTCTTTATAGAACGAGGAAACGAGGAATCTGCGAGAAAAAAAATGAAGTCCTTTTTGTTCCTTTTTCATTTTTCCTTATCTCTCTCTTACTATTTGTGAGGCAAACAGAGCCTAATGGAATCTTCTGCCATTTGTTGGATTCCTATATAATAAAAAATAAAATTGTTGATGAAAAAAGAGCTGAGTATCCCAACTAGAGTCGTGCAAAGGTATGGATCTTTTCATGTTCAACGAATTGTTTTCTGAATTTTTTTAAACAAAAATTAGAAAATGAATAATCTTTACTCTACCGATCATGAATTTTATTCACTGGGCTTGAACTTCACCATTAACGCTTGACACATTTGTTTGTCCTTAGAATGTTTCCACCATTTCTTCCAAATCATTTACCTTGCAGCTACTACTATTATGCTCGTGTGATTCACACACGTCACTGCAGTTTCTTTACGGGAAAACTCCTAACCAAAATAACACTTTATTAGGATAAATAACTCCTAAACTAACTGGACCATTCCTAATATTATGACTACAAAAACCATATATAAAAAAGCCATTACTTGGTACAATGCTCTATCAAAGTGTTATTCCTCCCAGCACCTTGCATTTCACGATGTGCTTATATGTATCATGCCACCAAAAATTGAAAGATTCTTTCAATTTTTAAGAATAAATTATACCTGACATTTCTAACAATCTCTCTTGAGACTTTTGAAAGTTTTTTAAATTATATTGATATTTTTTATTTTACTTAACAATATACATATATTTTTTTTAGTCATTTCTTTCTTTTAAAATGACAAAACTACAATGTTCTTCCTTTTTTATTTTTTAAATAAATATTAATAAAAATTTTAAATTTATTTTTATATAAAATAAAAAATAAGTTATTTATCTTAAAATTATTTTTAAATAAAATAATAATAAAATCTTTACAAAAAAAAGTTTAAAAAAATAGGTCAAAATAGAAAAAATGTAAAAATAAATAAACAAAAGGGGCGAAGAAAAAAATTAACTAAAAAAAAATATTTATATATTATCAGATAAAATAAAAAGGATCAGTATAATTTCAAAAATTTCATAAAAAGTTAATATAATTTACTCAATTTTTAAAAACTCCTATGCTTTTTAGGTCTATGTATAGAGCACATTATTTCAAGTATCTGATCAATAACTAAGGCTTGAACAAAAGATCACATATAAAAAAAAAAAAAAAAGTTGAAATTGCAGCTGAAGATGCATACTCCTGCACAAATAGAAAAGTATAATTACGCCATATAGGACCAGTCCACAAGATCATATACCAATCGCACGGTCCATATGAATGAATAACAAATGCCACCTGTTTCATAGTTTGTCATATCAAATTATTTACAAATCTTCTTGCAACTAAAAGTTAAACACAACAATTACTATCTTAGCCAATAGTATATCTGGCGTGCCGGTCAAGGGCCAAGTTAGTAAGCAAAAAATGAATAGGAAACACTCTAAATTTCTATAGTTCAAATTTCTCATCAAATAGTGTTGAGAGTAAAAATGGAAGAATACAAAGAATCAATTCTAAGTCTTGATCACTCTCAGTTTCCTATTTTGTTTGATATATTTAACAGTAAAATACTTGTTATGTGGGACACTGAAATTGTTTAGCAGTTCCACAAAAGAATGGCAAATCATGCAAACAAAACTGAAGGTCCTTTCCACATCCCTCTAGCGTGTGTGTTCTAAACTTTACCTGTACCTCTGAATATTATTGTTTTAGCCTGCCTGTGCTCTCTTCCATACAATAACAGTGCCACCAAAATCAGAAGAAGCCAACAAATTCTCTCCATGGTTCCAAGCAATACCTATAACTGGGTAACCATGACCCTGCAGTCAATAATAACATGAACAATGAGAGAACATAAATTGGTGAATGTAGAGTAGACAACCATTAAACCTTGTATGGAAGCTGAAATGGACCTGTAGCTTGTTTACACATGCATGCTTTGGCCGAGTTAAGTCATAGAAATAGACATTTGCATCCTCACTTCCAACAACTTCATGAATGCAACAGATCATCATGTCAGTAAAAACAAATAATCATGAATACCTGAATTTTGAGAAAGAATTTATGCTCAGGAATATTGTAAGCCTGAAATTGAACAAGCCTCAAAGTTTCAACATTCAAAAAAATCACCTAAGGACAAAAATGGCCATGAAAGGTTGCAAAGTATTCCCTCTTGACAAGGAAATTAGCATTCCCATTAGCAAACCTAATGGTCCAACTTACCTCCACATTAAAGATCTAGAATCTCACAAACCAAATGACCATATTTCCAAGAAGCCAATCTACTCAATTTCTGACAACAGAAGGTCAACCTCAATTACAATATCACGAAGCCCCATTACCATCACTTCCCACAAACATCCAATGTGGATTTCTAAAGGAATGACCCAACCAGCTAAAGAAAAGGCAGCTGCCATGAAGAATAGAAAAACATAATGAATAAACAGATAAGCCACCTATAACACCTATTACTATGCATCGACCACTTATCAAGACAGCTTTTAAGCCATATTGCTGACAGAATCTGATATTCATATTTTTATGGCCCAAAGACAAGGCCAAAGCCTAGACTTCGGGTGGGCCCCAGCCTTCCAAATCAACTCAGCTGGCCAGTAGATGGAAGAACCATAGCTCTTTAAGAGGAAATGCACCACTACAACCAAGATACTGCGATCTTGTGTATGCAAGGTGTATACAGTTAAAGATCATAGAAAAAAGATGAGAATGGAAGCTAACTCAGAGATGGATTTATCAAATTGAACAGCAAGATTAAAATTACGAAATCCTTGATAGAATGACTCCAAACAAGCCAGGAAAGGAAACACAAAAAGGATTATCTCCCCACTATGGCTCCCGCCAGACACAAGTTAGAGACCTGTCCCCAACGTTACAATAAATCTAATAAGGAAGGAGCAGGTTAAGTATCCTTGAGAGATGGATTTCAAAGAATAGCAGTGAGATTCTCTAATGGACTTATTGGCATCCCAAGTGCATGTTTTCCCATGCCATTTTACTTTAGTGGAGTAATACATAAATTTTTCCTTGAATCTGATTGAGTGGATCTACTTACTTTTAAATTTTTTTTAGGCAGCCATCAATTCGCAAGCGTACATCTAGAACCATAATTGATATATCTAAACAAAGTCATTCAGTTACTAAATCAAAATATTTAGGGTTTTAGGAAAACTAACTATCCCCACTCCTCTTCCCACAAATCAAGAATGACGCATGGATGAGGAATATCATATGAAGTTGCTAAGCAGCTAGAGAGAGTTTGCCTATGTTCATGTGATGAGTATTTGGGTGACTTCAAAAAAGATCCACATCGGAACAAGGCCCTTCATAGGCAATCAGTAGAGATAGTAAAACCATTAACTTTTAAATTGACATACAAACCTATGTATTCTCCTTTTTCAAGGGAAAGCAAAGGGCAGAAGGAAGCACGGATGCTGTGTAGTCGTGGAGCCAATTTGAGCGAACAACGAAGAGTCAAATAGCCTTGTATCTCCAAAGAAATACTACAAGATCCAAATTACCAACTTCCTAATCAATGCTTCAAAAATGTAACCTGAAATTTAAAAAAGAAAAACATTCCTGTCAGACCTGAAGAAAGACAAACTTCCATCTCGAGTAAATGTCAGCAACACAGGGCCTCGTGCCAGCAGAGAAAAGATCCTATACTGCACAGTTGTGACTGGAGATTTGTACTTGCTGCTACTTCGATTGCGATGTGACAGGGACAATGCACCTGTGTGAGTGTCCATGGAAACTGTGTATACACATCCCTACACAATTCAACCAATTTCTAAGAAAACAAGACAAGATTTCATCCGATAAATAAAGACCAAATGAATATGAAGCAAGCAAACCTGAGCATCCCCGCAGAAAATAAGCTGACCAGTGTGATCATGGTCCATAGCAGTGACCTCACTGTCAAAGACTGTTTTATTAATTATTCTCCCCGTGCTGACATTGAACACCTGGAATATCAATTATAAATTACATTAACAATGAGGCAGGTGATTGAATGAAGGCATTGGCAGTGTGAGATCACCACAAATTGGTAGTACTAACATGCCATGTGCTACAAAAGATAAAATAGGTTTCCCCACAGAAAAGTTCCCTTCTTGCCTAGGAAAAAATAAATAAATAAATAAATTCTTTTTCTTCTTCAAACATAATGATGATAGAATTTTTGAAGGACATTTTCAAGAATCTAATCTCCCAAAGTACACACAATGAGAATATAAATGGGATTTGGCAAATGACATGACTAGTCCATCTCATTCACTTTAAAGTTAATACAGGGTCCTTTGGAAAAATATTGAACTACCACATTAGAATGCATTCAATATACACCAACAAGAGCCTCAACTTAATCTCCTCGCATCAATCTGATCTGTGTACAAATAGGTTAAAGTGACAGTGTAATCTTACTAGCATACAGACTTAAAGTAAACTGCTCCTGTATTGTGCAATGCAAAATGGATGCTGGTGTGCTAACCTACCAGTACTTTTATGTCAGGTCCTAAGACAGAAAAATTGGGAAGAACATCTTTGGAGAGAGAATATTCAAGAATAATTTAAGTAATTGACAGAATGACTTAAGGGGCTCTGTCTATCCAATAATATCAGTGCCTTTGTATATGTAATGCAGCTATCTGCTGCTGTTCTTCCAATCTATTCTTTCAATTAGGAACGGAGTGGATTAACCCCAGTTTTGTTATCTACCTCGTTTCCTTTATTCTTTAGCAAGTCAAGTGGCTATGCCGATTTTGACATATTAATTTGGGTGCCAAGAGGCTATGCCCTCCTTTGCTATGTCTAGAATTCCTTTTTCGTGTTTTCCTAGTCTCATACTCACAAGTCACAAACACACACACACACCTTCCCTTTTTTTCTGAGAGAAAGATAGAGAGATTTTTCTTCCCAAACGGAAGAGATACAAAAATAAAAGAAAGTTAGAATTCAGGTTGACCAAAGTAACAGTCTGTAAATTATCATGCAAATTTCATAAAGATGTATTTAAAAGATATGTAAAAATTACAGTGATTTCTTTGTTTGCATTGCCAACTGAAAGAAAATTGTTATTAACCTGCATAAAAGAAGACAAATGGAGAAAACAAATGTTAATGACCAATTTAATCAACCAGAGATACATAAAGAATAATGACTTGTTTTTACAATATAAAATGTTGTTGCAAACAAAAGGAAAAATGATTCAAATGAATATTGAAAACAAAAATACTTTGAGGAATAAAATACTTTTGAAAGGTGAAGGAGATACCACCTAATCTAAAACTTGGTGATAAGATGTGCACAAATTTGAATCCCATATCAGTCATTGAGAATGTGATTCAGAAGAAAAGAAAAAAAAAGGCTTGCTTGTTCACAACATTCAACAATTTGGACATGCGAGATGTGTAGTACAACATTTTAATGGTTTTCAAATGAAGGAAGATTATAAATTCTAATGTGTACTTACAGGGTGAAAACGAATACATAATTGTGAAGAGACACCATATATCACTCGAATGCAAAGGCCTTTGGATATCTCCCATACTCTCACAGTTTTATCAATTGAAGATGATGCAATGTACTGATTGTTGGATGAGAAGTCGAAATCTGGAAGAAAAAAAAAGGACAAGCATTTTAAATCACATAGATAACGAACAATAAAAATATAAATCTTTGACTCAGTTTGATCCATTTGATATATCATATATTCCTCTGTTTGAAATACATCATCTACTAGGGTGTGCCCATATAAAGAAGTTAAAAAAGAAAATATTCCAATCCTTAAGTTTTAAGGTTCACTTCTTATATCTTTCTGGAAAAGATATTAAATTAAGCAAACTGCTTACAATACTTTATGCTATGTTTTTAACATGTCATGCATTACAGGAAAATTATATTAAGGTATGTTAAGTGCCAAGAAGTCATCTAGAGTGGATTGATAATCAAATGGCTTAAAGGAAAAAGGAACAGAAACAAAAATTGGGCCGTCACAATATGACTTCTTTTTGCTTTCTCTATACCTGGTTCCTAAAGCATGTATCTCAACTTTAGAATCATTTTGATATGTGCAAAATGTATTTGGGATTGAATTGATGTTCCTCTCTCCGTCAAGATGATTTGCTCCATCAAAGTGCCTCCCCAAGTGAGTCCCAGTTAGGGACAACTCAAATGGTGAATATTGGTTAAAAGCTTAAACGAAAAGCACAGCAGTTGTATATTTTTCACGTGCAAAAAGGCAGATACATGTAAAGATCATCTATTCATTCTGGTCTCTCTCTTTTTTTGGCATGGCTGCTTGGCTACTACTCGTTGAAACCCTCTTCATAAAATAATATCTCACTGGCCTTCTCCTTTCTAGATTATATGACTCAAGTAGAAGATGGTTTTGGAAAGCGCTTTCTTAGCCACTACTCGATTCATTTAGATGGTCAAAGCAAATGAATCTAATGGGACCACAAGTTCAATTTAAAGGCAAACCAATCTTAAAGGATACTGGTGGGACCATAAGTTCAATAAATAAGTCAACTAATTTCCTCTTGCGCACTTTCACGTCCAAAATCTTTAGTCCCTTGGTGGTTCTTGTGTCATTGTGCATGGAAGAATTCTCTTCTTCTTTTGTATTCTTTTCTTTTCTAATCTCTATCACCAAAATTTATTCTTCATCAATAAAAATCAAGTGGTATTGCCCCCTTCTCTCTAAAAATGGACACCCACAAAAGAAGTTATGAAGCAATGCTGTTTCCAACTTGTGTATAGTTTGGTAACCCATTCTTTCTACACTAGGTGTCCGTCCCTCTCAAATAATAAAAAGGTCTCATTTTCCATATAGCCAGAAAAGCAGGTCCAAGGCATCTCGCCAATATTGGTGCCGAACTGCCAATCTTTTTGTGTCCAACCATTTGTCAACCAAAGCCAAATTGGAAGCAATTCTATACATGAACAGTTTGAGATTTTTTTCATTTACTAGCCCATTCAATTTAAAAACAAACCAAATTGAGCCCTTTAGCGTGGCATTATAGTGAGAGGTCATTTTACTAACACTAAAGATCCCAAGCGCAGCTTGTTTAGAGTCATGAACATGGTGTAATGGAGAATATCTAGTCTTTCTTAATTTTATTTCCTATATGCCACATTTAAGAAGCTCATACTTGCAGCTTGTACTAAGGTTTAGAAAATATAATTCATCTGCACAACGTTTGATACTGTCTACTCGCTTACTCGCTGAAACAAAGAAATTTTTTTGACAAGGACTAAAACAAAGACATTTTTTTTTTTTGACAAGTAAAAAAAATAATATATATATATATATTCTCAAAAAAAAATAAAAAGAACTACGCGTTCTAAATTAAACAAAGATATATGATATACACACTTGAATTTCAATCTTTTTTATTCAACTTGTGAGTCCAACAAAAATCATTGCATGCCACCCTTCTGAATTGAACTAAGCCTAAACAGCTTGCAACCTCTACAAGCAGCTGCCAAGCTGTGCTCAAACTAAAGTTTTTGATTCTATTTGAGCTTGGCCAAGCTTGAACAGATTAAATCTCCACTTGGCCCAACATGTTTCCGAAATTAATTCCAATTAAACCACCAAAATGTGTCCATTTCTAGGTGACTATTTGAGTTTGACCAATGTTACCTGGAACGTGGATCGTTCTGGTACGTGAAACGGGAATGGGAACGCAAATCGTCACTTATTATAGAACGTGGTATGTTAGGAGTAGGGTTATTTGGATTGCTTTGTTAGAATGAAATACGTTTACTTGTAACGTGATATGTTTTTTTTATTGTATTTGTATATATATATATACACCGGAAAAATTTCAATAAATCGAAGCCATTTGAAATAAAATTACAATGATGTGTGTATGTATTTTCTTGTATTTTGTATGATTTTTTTTTGGAACTTTTGATATCTTAGATTGGAACACTAAATCTTGTGTTCCAAATCATTAATGATCCATGTTTTGGATTGTACGATCCCAATTCATAATTCGCTAGGGGGAAGCGAATTGTGATAACTATGAGCTTGACCAATCTTGAATAGATTAATTCTCAACTTGGCCCAACATGTTTCAAAAATTATTTCCATTAAAAACCACAAAATGTTTCCATTTTTAGGTGACACTATTCTTATGTACAAAACTAAAATGTAATTGTAGCACAACACCCTTTGAACCTTATGAAACTCAACAAATTTTCCAAAAGCTCATGAGTACTACAGAGATGGATAATTATTTATTTATTTTTTGATAGGTAAATCACACACACACTTTTCTCTCATAAGGGGACTCGAACTCTCAAATTCCCATGAAGAGAGGTAGAGGAGGTACCAACCAAGTTAGAACTTGTTGGTAACAGCTCTAAACATTTATAGAACACAAATGAGATAGTATTTGAATTGTAGAAATTATCAACACTAAGGTGATCCATAAGATCACTTTGTTTATAAGATTTTGACATGTATATCTAATTATTCAGAGTCAAAAAATAATTTCAGGGAAATCTAATATTATGAAAAATATGTTAAAGCAAATGGATTTTTTTTTATAGTTAAATGTAGATATTAGCTATAGTTGACCTTAAACAATTTAATATATAACAAGTTGTTTCTCTTGGATAGATGTCTTTTTATCCACTAATCATACAACATTAGTAGAATTGGTAACCAATAAGCTTTGTCTAGAACAAGAAGGCTTTTGCTTCAAACCATTTCTATTATAGTCATTTAAATAAATTTTTTCCCTACCAAATATTATTATATAAGATATATATACATATATATATATATATGTATATATAATTTAGAAGTGTGGTAACCATAATAAAAGGGCTAGTCTAGAGTATGAGGCTCCCACCACTGCCGGATCTAAGCATAAGACAAATACATCTATAGGACCTTTCTTCACACAATAACTACACGTACGCATTCACACATGTGGGCGTGCTGCCCTTGCACAAACACACAAATGCTTTTATCTAAAAAATCTATGAATCTATGTAAATACAATGGGTATTCTTCCTTAATCCAAAAAAAAAAAGAGTTCTCAAAAAATTAGCTATAAACTTCCAAGATGGAGATTCCATCCCATCAAAAGTTCTTCAATTTCGCTCCCTCCATAAGTACCAAACAAGACAAATCAGTGCCACGCTGGCGGGCATATTGGCCTCCAGTATCCTTTTTTTGATAGGTAAATCACAACACACACACTCTTACTTTAACCATCTAGTATCATCTAGTACCAGTTCATATCTCAGTAAATATGCTTGGGGTTTGATTAGGTTAGGATATATATTTTGGATATCTATAAATAAATTATCTCCATTTCCATTTTATGTCCTGCTAATATAAAAAAAATTTATGTCTTACTTTGATTTTACTCCATAAACATAACTCAATTTAATTTTCTGAATTTTCAAATACATAGAACAAACTTTAGTGCCACATGTTGGCAACACCAGAGTGTGACTTAAGGAACAAAAAGCAGTGGTTAGACCTAGGAGTCCATTGTGTGCTATGTTATGCCAACACTGCAGACTGCAGTAGTATGTTAGGTTATTTGTATCTGAACATGACAATCATCAACACACTTAATTGATATAGTTCATAAACTTAGCTAAAAGAGAACTGCAAAATACTTCAGCATGGGATTTAAGAAAAGACTACAGAACCAATACCAGTTAATCCAACCTGTGACATCTTTTGAATGCCCTGTTAACTGCTTGATAATGGAAGGTGGCTGGGAGACAGTGCATACTGTCAAGGTTCCATCTGATGCCCCATATGCAAGTAGATCAGAACTCAGTGTGCCCGAACTTTAAAACCGTAACTGAGAAAAAAATTATGAGGTTTAGTTTCTTTCAAAAAATAAAATTCACCACTTGGGGTGTCAACAAAACCAGTTTAGATTGATCCTCCAAGAAGATTACCCATGGCTTTGCACTGGTCGAAGATGCAATGCATCCCTACAAAAGAATATGCAGGTTCAGCTTTTCTACGTGGGCGATCAGTATCACTTAGATTTGAGCTGAAACTCGTCCTGTGACTCAAAGCTTGGTTGCCGTTTCGCAGCTCCTGTAAAGAAAGGAAGCATGCGACATGTTATAATTATATGAAAAAGGGTAAAACAAAAATTGTATTCAGCTGTTGTGTTTAATTGAAATGTAACTTTCTTTTTAGTTTTTGGTAAGTATTATTGACATGTAACTATTGTCATTCATTATTTATGTGCTGCATCCAAGATTCCAACTGGGTATAGATTTCGGCTTAGAACAATTACTGCGTCCTAAGAAAAATTGCAGTGTCTAAATGACATAATTCTCAGGGTTTACACATGCAGGCATGGGTTGCCCTTGGCAGATACAGTAAATGGTGCAGGAACTAAACATCTAATAAGTAACAGGACACATGACACAGGAGTTAACATCAGATGACAATAAGTCATACTCAAATTTTCATACAAAGATACGTTGACACCAAAAGAATAACAATTTAACTGCAATATAGAGTACAACACAATTAGCAACTTAATAAAGCCTTATGTCCCAACTCTCAGTTGGCATAAACATTAACAATTAAGATTTAATATAAAATATAAATTTTAATGTATGCATGTATAAATAAATATCACAAAAACCCAGTTTCTCACATAATCATTTCCAATACATGGTTGCATAGTGCACTCAAAACATTGTAGCCCATACAGATCGTTGATGGCAAAAATTTACAGGAAGAAAGAGAATAGAACAAGTGAATAAATCATGACACATCATATCTATAATTTTTTGTCATATCTACCCAACAATAAAACTAATAAGATCACTAGGGAACACCTAGATAGCAAGCAAGAGACAACCCCACCCCCCTGGGGGCAGGGGGGGTATATCCAATCCACTAATTCCATTAATAAGTAATTCTACATGCAAAAACTTTCTCATCAAGTATCAATACATGGAACATTCTTAAGGAACATGTTGTAGGCTTGTTTTATCACACACAGCACTTTTCTGAATAAAAACACAGGAGAGCCATGTCATGTAAATAAGCATATAGTGATTCCCACAACTTGATATGGCAAAAATGGATACTTGCTAAAGAAAAAATTTTCAGCTTCAAGAGACATGTACCAATAAAATTTTTGTTTCTATTTTTTTTTTTTTGGGGGGAGGGGGGGGGGGGGGGGGATTGTCCTTACATATTGACTACTCCACAACACATCACATGTACTCAAAATCAGTTATTGATGAATGATTCCTAGCAGCAAAACATGTTGTAGTTCAATGTGAAACACGATTTCAGAAAGATTAACAAAACATTACAAAAAAGGAGCACATACCCTGCTAGGACTCCAGCTGTCCACCTCATACAGAAGGGAGAGTGGACCTGGAGATGGTACCCATCGCCCACTGATGCATCAAGCAGTAAATTACCCTGATGTCAGAATTGTATGGAAACATAAATTTAAATAATACTAAGAAAGCTGCATAGCCATAAAACTTCTTCATATTCTATGATATAAGGTAAAATATGGTGTGAAATGTTGGGCAACAAAATTTTAAATATAAAAAAAGAAGTCCATCATCACATCTCTGTAACTCATCTAAAGAAATGAAAATTCTCTTTGATCAAAGAATGTTCTACTACCTACTTCCTGTAACTTGAATAGAGTGATAAAGATTCTTTAATTGCAATATTTTGAAATGAAGAAGATTATGATCTGAGATTTTTGATACAAGAGGACTTAAGCCATTGGTCAGTAATAGACATGTAATTAGTGCAACAAGTATATACTTTTTTTTCCCCCAAAGAACATGGATGGCAGTTAAGGTGTTTATTCAGAGTTTCACACCTTGTGTTCTTCCAGTCAGTCTGATACTACAGTAATTGTAATCTTCATTCGTTGAGAAAAAAAATACACTTGTATTAAACATTCTCACTTTAAGAGGCAAACATGGGTGATCATGATTATAATCATTTCACAGTACCGTAAACAAGAAGTAAAATTTCTGCAACCTGTGTCCAGGAGTGCTTGAATGGCTTGGTATTTGCAAACTTTCCCAGTTCCTTGGCCTGTTAATGTAATTGCGGAAAGCCACATAACCTTTTCCATTGCATCTCCAGTCCTTCAACACAAACCAGTGCACTAACTCAACTTTTTTTTTTGAGAGGGGGAGGAGGGGGGGTGAAAGTCATTGTTTATGAAATATATAAATAAAAAAACTAATAATCAAGTTCATCAAGTGAATTCTATGGTTGACAAGTTCCGTAAGGGATGTTTCTAACAATCGGAAATGAAAGAACAGTTGAATTTAATAATTACTTCTCTAAAAATTAATAAAATTTTGAGGAACAAAATGAAGTCATGATACTCAGTGTGAGGTACATCTATTTGACCGAGTACATAGAAAGCCCGGCCTAAATTTCAAATTATTAGAATAATAGCTATGAATAAAGAATATTTGGTGCTTTCCGCTCTTCTGGAATTTAGGGACGGATTTGACATTAAACTCATGGTTCAACTATTCTAGCGTGTTCAAGTCTTTTTGGAACTTGGTGTTGAAGTTATCATAATCAAATAGTCTCTTAGACTTAGACTGCTTGACAGAGGCTTGGTTTGTTATTCTTTCAAGTTATCTACAGTAGCAGCTCTTCCACTGTGTCAGGGTTCTGATGTCCCCTTAAGTTTGAATGGCCCCAATGTAATTTCTATGGCATTTTACATAAAAGTTCATCACTTAGAATGTGGCCATTAAGGAAAATAGGGGATTTTTTTTTATATAATCTTTGGTGACAAAAATTGAACCCTTGGCTCACCCCTGCCAGTAGATATCATGCCAGAACTTTATCATTGTGCTATAATGGCTTAGGAAAATATAGGAGATTTATCATATTTCATGGCAAGTGATAATTAGGCTTCCTAGAAATAATGAAATCAATTTTTTTTATATCAACTATTAGATGCTACCATTTTTGTATATGGATTCACAATAGTAGATTTCTATGTTGAAATGCTATGTAAAATATCAAGGGAGCCATTCAAACTCAAAGGGAGGTCTAACTATGCCCCTATTAATTCTCTTACCCAGTAAGAAAACTAAACCCAACAACAGGAAATCTGAAAACAAAATACAGCAAATAGGAGATGAAAGAATATATGACCAATATGGAACAACATTCTCTATGAGCTCTGCCTTAATCACAAACCTCTTACTCTTTACAAACTCTACTGAGTGAGGAAACACTGACGAGGATATGATGTCTTTACATAAAGAAGCGATTTCATAGGGGCCCTGACAACTGGAAATTTTGATAGAAGCTACAAGGCCAGCAGGATCAGACTCAATAATAGCACCACCAGCCCCGGGAGCCTTGAACATCCAACAAGCTTCCCTAACAGCAGAAGCATCTGCCATTACTGGTCTGCACCTGCGTTGGAATCCAACTGAAAGGCCCCATCCAATTCACTTTCAACCAACCAGCATGAGTGGGGATTGAAATCGATGCTAGGGAAGGATGTCAGTTACGTTCAGACATCATTTAGGCTTGAATGTATCGACCTTTATTTCAATTTATTTTTATACTTAGATTCGCATTCATTGAGAAGGGAAATAGAGTTCGTAGCTCCAACATTTCATTATCAAAATGCAACATCACGAATCATGGACAATCTGGAAGTATAATATTAATTCTTCATCATTTGAGAAAAATGAGCAGATCAAATTCAAAATGTAATGAGGTCAAATTACACACTTCGAAAGTATAATATTAATTCTTCGTCATTTAAACAAAATGAGCAAATCGAATCAAATTTAATGAGGTCAAATGAAACTCTACGTATTTTTTTTTTTTTGTAATTCCAATATGGATCTAAATATATATATATATATATATATACTATATAATAATAAATATATAAACATATGTACATAATCGTACCTTGCGGCGAAGAACACCTGATTCAGCCTTGCGATAGAGAAGCAGACGGCGAATTCCAATGTAATTAGGATCGGAGTCCGCAGTCGAAGGCTGAAGCATACAGCTGAAGAATTCTGGATCGGAAAATTTCTCTTTCTTCTTCTGCTCATCTTCAGACGAGCTCTTCTCGATCGTCTGCTCCGCCATTCTGTCGGAAATCTATCGAATTTCCGACGTATCCTTCATCAGAAACCGTTCGTCAGAAAAATCACACAGGGAACTGCCTCTTCCCAATCGCACTTAGTTTTGAATTTTTTCTGTTGAAGAGTGGCGTGAACGCCTTCGAGATCACAAGATCGACTCTGAATTTCAAAACTGACAATTGCAAGACGCTTCGCGTGAACGTGTGCTGAGTTTTGGGAGTCGTGTCGACTGTCGGGCAGGTGCTTATGCTAAATTTGTATGTAACTATGAGTTTTTGACCCTACTACCATAATTTTATTTTATTTTTCTTGACCACGTAATCTTATAATTTTTTTTTAAGATAAATTACATTCATCTATTACGTAGGTTTTGATAATTATGAATTTTTTTTTATAAAATTATTGAAATAATATTGACTTTTTTTTTGACACATTACAAAAAAAATCTTCTCTTATCTTTTTTTTTTTCAAATGATGAAAGTGTTCATTTTATTTATTTTTATTATATTTTTTAATTTTAATCATTTTTTTAATCTTTTTTAAGATTTTTTTTATTTCTATAAAAAATAAATTTAAGATAAATAATTAATATTTTTTAGTGAAAGAATATTTTAGTTAATATTTATTTAAAAATACAAAAAATGTTATAAAAAATTGGTCAAAATCTTAAAAATATAAATATATATATATATATATGAAAGGGTCACTTTTGTTAATTTGAAAAAAATAAGACTGAAATGAAGATCTTTATTATTTGTCACTAAAAGTATGGTAATTTATCCTTTTTTATTTTAAATTTCATAAGTTAGATATAAATTGAGTAAGATTTAATATAAGCATCTTTTCAAAAAATGCTTGAAAATTAAATATTATGTATAGATCTAATACATTCTGCAATGGTTTCTGGAAGCAATTTCCTTTAATCAGCTTTCCCATGTTTTGTTTCTGTTCTCAAAAGTATAATGTTTTGTATTCATTTTTGTACAGCTTGTTTGGCATTGCATTTCGAGATAACTCGTCACAAAGTCCCCTTTCTTGAAGTGCGTTCAACCCAGTCCCGCAAACTAGAATATAATGGGCTTTAACACTTCCACTAAGATAGGTTGTGTTTAGAACACAAAGCCCATGATCTACCTTCAGAAATAATCCTCATTGCTAGTATAATGCAAAATAGCCCAATACAAAACATGGTAATCAAACTCCAAGAGGTAGCTCAATGGCAAAACGGGCAGAGGAGAGCACAAGTCTCCAGTTCTGACTTTCATAAAATACAAATTCTTTTTAGATCACTCACTACAAGATATAAGTGAAAGACTTCTGAGAGTAAGACACGAAACTAGAATAATGTTCAATAAAAAAATAGTAAGCAAGCAACTATCTGAAGCTAATGGTCAATTTACCATTCCCCACAGGCGTAAGGTGAGCATCAATAAAAACTAAAAAAAAGTCACATTAAAGAAGCAATAAGAGACTGCCTGATAATGTTAGAACAAATGAGCAAATATATAAATGCTATCAAAGTAAAGGAAAGAGAAACAAAGGCTCAAAGGAAGAGAAGTTTGAAGCTTTTATTGACTTTAAATTGGGTATTGTATTCCAAACTGCACTATAAAAGAAAGATCATATCATCATGATTGGGTGCTTGTAGAATCATCAACGGGATGCCAAAATCGGTTGAAAAACCATAAGGAATCAGCTTTCACAGCATATCCATCATGATTGCGGTGCCAACTATAGTAAGCATGTGTGCGGTTCTTAATATCAAAAACGGCATGACCGAAACTGGCCTCGCGGAAAGCTGAATATTTTGGCTGTGGATTCGTCATGCTGCAAAATAGAAAGAATGCAATTAATTTAGCTATGTCTAAAAAGATTATTAAACTTATTGTCCTGAACATGCAATTTTTATTTTAAAATCACATTTTCAAGATGTGATTTTAAAATTACATTTTTAACAAAAGTGCATCTTGAAAATATAAGTTTAAAATTACATGTGTAGTCAATACTTACAACACTCAAGTTTCTTGATTAAGGACTATTCTGATAAAATTCGAATCTTGAAGACGCAGTTTTAAACTCACATTTTCAATATACGATTCTGTTTGTAATAGCAGATGCAGGAGAAGGCACAGAGAGCCCTCCCAAAACTTTGGATATTACATTTTTCTGTCCCTAGTTTTGTTAGAATTTTTTAACAAAATATAACTCCCCCCCCCCTCCCACCCCAACCCCAACCCCAACTTTTCTTTTATATATTTATATAAATTCTTCTAAATTTTAAAACCTGCAATTTGACCTTTTCAAAAATTTGAATATTGTATATTTTACTACTAATTTTGTTAAAAATTTTTAACAAAATAAGTCTTGGCCCCCCAAATTTTTGATATATATTCATATGAATTCCTTAAATTTTAATACTTGCAATTTGGCCCCCCTAACTAGAATTTCTAGATTCGCTATTGTTTGTTTGGAAAATTAGATTCAAAATTACATCTTGAAGTTGTGATTTTAAAAATTGCTGGGGTCTAGAAAATAAGTTTAAAACTACTCGGGTCGGATAGAAAATTTCTCAAAAGACTTGTGTGGGGTCAAAAACTCCCTAAAAAGAGGAGGCAATTGTATTGTAGATGCTCAATTCTATAATATCAACTAATCTTACTTGGTCGCCAGTCCTTCAATATTGCCACCATCACCAATGGTTATGTATACGGGAGCAGACTGATCGCTTACAGGAGCGCAAATGCCATTTACAATGTTGTAGGCAATGTTGGATACACGTTCCTGTGATATATATTTGTTAGTTGTCAAATAACAATTAAAGAAACAGAACCCAAGGGGCTAGCTTGAGTGGCAGAGAGTGACAAAATAAGCGCTTTACAAGGGCCCAAGTCATGGGTTCAAATCCAAAACAAAAGAAGAAGAAGAAGAAGAAGAAGAAACAGAATGCTGGTAATATACAGAGAATGCTTAAACAAATGCATATATCAAGGAAATCAGAAATTGAAGGGAAAGTAATCTCTCAGAAAGAAAAACTGCCAGTACTCGAAAAGACTATAATAAGAAATTGTGCTTTGAAACATAATAATATGGAGGACAAAGTCCACTTACCGAGCGTTCATAAGCGTGAACATGACCAGCAAACACGACATCAACTTTGTACTTTACAAACCATGGCTCATACATTACTCTCATTGTTTCCCCTTCCATGTAATGATAGTTGTAGCTATTATACCATGGGGAATGCATAAGAACGATCAACCATGGTGTCTCGCTTCTGTTTACTTTAGGAAGCTCCTCCTCGAGCCATGTGTATTGAGGAGTGTATTTTCCTTTAAAAAAAAAAAAACAGGTAGATTGAAAAAATCATAAAATGTCTAAAACAATTACATTGACTAGAATATAATAGCATTTTCTTTAGATGATGAAACCAGTAAATGAATATGGACTTGGGCTTGACATGGGAGTGAAATTATTCCATTCAGTTTTCCGAATTTGAAGGCACAACAACCCCATTGTCAGACTGTAGTCATTATAAACAAGAAAATGAATCCATTGCAAAGGGTAAAACATTGTGTATTACCTCATTATTAATTTTCTTTTTTATGGTAGGTCATGTACTATTTGACATTACTTGATACCACAATAGAGAACAAAAAGGCTTGTACAAATATGATCTATAAAGGGGGGAAAAACACTGTAGAAGAAAAAAGAATGAATCAATCTCTTATTAGATTCTAAGTATCTTTTCAGAAGAAATGAAAGGCTAAATTTTTCAAAAGTAGCCTCAATAACCATCCAAAGTAAAATTAATGCGTAGACTAATATAATATTTTTAGAAAAAATGTACCATATTTATGCATTGAACATCTAAAGTTTAAACTTTAAACCACTAAAAATAGGTTTTGGACTGAAAATTAATGTATGCATATTTTTCTGTGGCACATATGCACGTTTTAATGATATTACTAGTAACAATGAAATGTTGAAAATGCAAGGATGTCCTTACCATATGCTGAATATGAAGACAAGACAATGATGTAAGCTGAAGCCCTCTTGATTGAGTACCAGAAGGGAGCAGTACTGCCTGATGCCTTGTAAGGAACATGATACCGATGGGTGTAAGGCTTAAATGGTTTGGTCTCACCCTGCAACAAAATCAGCAATCCTTTCTCAAATTCATTTTCCCATGAAACATTTCAAGGCTTACCAAAAAAATACAGAAAGATACTAAAGCATTAGTTTTAGAGAAAAGGACAAACTCAAAACTAATGTTCCACCCCACAAAAATATTACAACTTTAAACATTGACCACTTATGCTTCCTTGGGTTGCAAAGGAGGATATCATTTTTTTTTTGGGCCGGGGGGGGGGGTGGTTCCGAATTAAGCCAAGGACTAGGGCTTTGGAAATATCCCACAGCAACCAGGGGGAGCATAATTGCACCGAAAAAGCAATTAGAGAATCGAATTTTTCAACTCTAGAAGTTAAAATAAAGTAAAAAACTAAAAAATAAATTAAAATCAATGCAATACCCTAAAGCTGAATCATTTCTTGCAAGCCAGGTTGAAACAGCTCTAGTTTTGTGAAGGCATTGAATATAGCCTCAGTAACACCTAGAAGCACTTAATGAAGGAGATAAGCATTCACACAAAAAGGGAAAGTCAATAAGTTTCCTACTAAGGAGAAGTTATGGACCATTCCATTCTGAATAGAAAAATAAGAAATAATAATGATATTACTTTCCATTAAACAAATAAGACATGTTGTAGGATGCATACAATTTCAGGGGCAAAATCGATCTCATGATTCCCTGCAGTCCATATCCAAGGTTGATAAGCAACACTTCTCTCAACGAACCTTCCCCATGTATCCCATCTAACATTATCATGGTTTGGATAGGTATCTGCATAAGAGAGATCCCCCACAAACAACACTGTTGTTCCCTTTGTTGGGTTTAATTCATAATGGGTAAGTGTTTTATTTGAATCATAACTCTGACCAAGATCCCCTGCAAAAATTGATTCATGGAGTGAATATGAGATAAATGTAAATATAGGACTCACACAGGCACAGAGATAGATAGTTACACAAGTAAGAAATGTGAATTTTTTATTTATAAAACCATTGAAATGAAAATTTAGATAAAAAAAAAGAAAAGAAAAAAAGAACAGCCTCCCCCAGTGGTAACCTGGCAAGTTAAACAACCTGATGTTTAGTCAAATACACAATATTCAAGATCATCAGATGAACCTAATTTTTTTGCTAGGCATCTGATGTATGTAGCTAATTTATACTTAAATATTTTCTCTCAGTGGATAAGTGTATCCTAGGTCCAGCCCATTGTTTATGCATCAACTGTCTGTAAAAAAGCCTAATAGAAGTGGAACCAGAAGTTTCCCTTGAATAATAGAAGAACATTAAGCCACAAGCCATTATCTAAAGCAAAATTAAGCTGTTAGCAAGATACTAAACTTCCATTAAATTGAAAATACAAATAATAGTTTACCTATGAGACCAAATGTATATGGGACATCTGGGCCAACCTCAGGAGGCGTTAAAAACCAGAAAGTTCGCAGGTGTGTGTCCAATCCCAACTTCATAGAAATATTTAGTGTTGAACTGCCATCAAAATAAATAGTTGAATAATCTTTAAACTCAACTTTAAAGGTCATCTCCAACGGTGACTCAAAATTTTACCCAAATTTAACTTAAATTTTGAGTAAAAGCTGATTTTGAGTTTCATGCTCTCCAATGGTCATACTCAACTTAAGTTACAGTTATAAATTTGAGTCCATGAACAGTAAGGTATAGATTTGGGTTCCAGTTTCAGTAAAAACAGTTTTGGCATGGGTTTGAGTGTAGGATTGGAGAAGATTTTTTTTGTGAATTTTCTCAAATTTAAATTTGAGTTTGAGGAACCACTGGAGATGCCTTAGTTCTACATTTCTGTCAGCAAAGGTTTCCCCAACTCCCCACTAATCCATATTTACAAACTTTGCAAATAAAATTTAACCTAAAAAACAGCTTATAAAGCAGAACAAGAACAGGGGAATTAGAGTGGTGAAATGCCCATTAAACAAGAACATCAAAATGGTTGAACAACTTACCTTCAAATTCTTAATGGTGCAGTGATGAATGTAACCAGAAGTATAATTGTAGAATTTGTAGGTAACAACAATGCCCTTTGCCTTGTTCTTTTGCTTGCTTTTTTCACTCCAATAAAGGACTGTATCTGAACCAGGTTCATCCATAGTGACCCATGAGATAATCACGCCCTTTCCCACATGATCTCCTTGTGTTATATGAACCTAATTACAAATCACCCACAAGTCAAAATACACAAACAAAAAATTTTAAAAATCAAATAACTAAACAAGATCTATCCCATTAAATTTATCAAGAACATGTATGAAAATTTAAAAGACCCACTAAAAGGACAAATTATGAGAATTGCAAATATTGAAAACCAATCAATGGATTAGAATTTCATAATGAGAAAGCAAATGACATGAACATTGAACAAGAGAAGAGAAGAGAGAGAGAGAGAGAGAGAGAGAGAGAGAGAGAGAGAGCACAGACCTGCTGAGGCGCGTTATAGCCGGAAGGAACTCGGAAGACATCACTTTCAAGGAGCATATCAACAGTTTTCTCAACTTTCCTCACAAAACTGCTTGTGATTCCTCCATTACAGAACACTGCTGCATTCAACACCAAACCCAAAACAGCAATAGCAGAACACCAAGAAAATCCCAGCTGACCCATGTTATCTGCGCAACCCAACCCAACTCAACTCAACTCACCTTAACCTACGCACATCCCATCTCCTTCAACAAGCTCTAAATGTGTACAGTGTTATTTGAGAGTGTTCAAGATTTTACGAATATACATGTGAAGTGTAAACGGGATTGATAACCAGCAGCGGGATTGGGTTTCTGCAGTTTTTAGGATCAGTTGTGATGTTTGAGAAAACGCATGAAATTTAAATTAAAAAAAATGGAAATATAATGAAAAGTAAAAGTTTGACTTGTCAAGTCACAAGATCATGTCACGACGAAAAGCGCATCCTGCAGTTTGATTCTTAAAAGGGGCGGGCAGCCCGAGCACTTATACTTATTGCTAAAAAAATAACAGTCTTTAAGAAAAAAAAGTTATATATATATATATATAAATATAAATTATACTGAGTTCAACTTAAATATTTTCTTACAATTATACTTGTTTTTATTATTATTAATTTTTTATTTTATCTAACAAATTATAAATGACAAAAAAAATTTATGCTATTTTATATTTTTACACTTTTAAATAAATATTAATTTAAATCTTAAATTTATTATAAAAATAAGTTATTTATTTTAAATTTATTTTTATATAAAAAAATTCTTTGAAAAAAAATGTTTAAAACTCAAAAAATAAAATATATATATATATAAAAGAAACAATTTTGTTATTTTGAAAGAAAAAATTTGATTGGATCTAATTTTTTGTAGTTTGTCATTAAATATAAGGAGGTTAGTGTAATTTAAAAAATTTAAAAAAATATATAATTTTAAGAATTTCAAAAAAGTTAGTATGATTTATTCTTCTTTCAATTTTTTTTTTTTTTTTGAAAAAACTTTAAACCAAATTTTTGTGTGATTGGTTTTTGTTACACAGGTGGATCCTGGATTCAGAAAATAGACAAAAGTCTAAGTATTAAAATTTAAAAAAAAAATCATATGAATGTATATAAAAAAAAATTAGGAGGAGGGGGGAGAGTCCTAACCTTTTAAAAAGTCAAACAAAACAAGAAGTGAAAAATACAATTTTAAAATTTTTTGAGGAGTCATGGTGCCCCTAAGTCTCTTTTTTTTTTATTACATGTTCACATATTATATAAGCACACACCAATCACATAGTAAATATACAATCTTCACAAGTAACGGTAACATACTCTCTTAAATAAGTTAACATACTTCTCAAAGTATTATTTTAGTTAAAGATTACAATTAAGTATGTGTATTAGATATATATATATATATACACACGTTTTTCACATCAAATAAATTATGAAAACGTAATTTACGTGGGTATATTAATAGTGTCAAGATAATCTTATATGAAACTTAATTCAACAATCCCACAATTCAAATTTGAGTTCAACTTTTAATCAAATCAAATTTGAATAGCATCATACTCAAGTTGAGGCCATTGGAAATTAATTTGACTTGAATTGAAAGCTTTAGGATTGGACTTATATGCTTGGATTTTGATTGTGATTTGAATATTGAGTCACGTAATATCAATAAATTATCACATAACTTATTAATACCAACTCTAATAGTTAAAGTCACTTTTAATTATGTCAGAAATAAATTTTTATTAGTGTTACCGTACAAAAAAATTATTTTTTAATATTTTTATTTAAAACTACCATTATTTTTTCAATATTCGGAGCTTTGAACCAAAAATTAAAAAAATAATAATAATCAAATTTAAATCATACTGTTTGAAATATGAATTGTTGAAGATAAATAATAACCTATCAAAATATAAGTCATATTTAATAAATATTTGACTTTGTCAAAATTTTATAACTTGAAAAATAATTGCTGAAGTATTATTGTAAAATATCCCAACTAAAATATAACTTTGTCAGTTTTAATTAGTGACAGATCCAAAAATTTTAATTAAGAGAGACAAATTGAAAGTTAGATTGACTTTTAAGCATGTTTGGCACCACGTGTCAATGCAGGACAAGTCTATTATTCTCCTAATAAAACTTTGAGATCCCATCCAATTTTCTTATTTTTTAATATGTATAGATGATTTTTAAGTTTAGTAATTTTAGATATAGGCCAAATCAAAGTAAACCTTTTTTATAAATAAAAAATCTCAAAATCTTGATAAATATTTGATGTAAGACGAATTGCCTTAACTCATAATATATTTTATAATTAAACGTGTTAAGTCGTGTTAAACGGGTTTATACTAGTAAAACCTAAATACGACCTGTTTATTAATCGTGTTATACGTGTCAACCCGTTTATAACCCAAACCCATTTATACTAAACTCAAACCCGTTAATTTTGTGTCATGTCCAAATTGTGTTATTATGTCGTATTAAAAATTAACACCTTTATATTTCGGTACAGCTACTTCTACTTTCATTTAATGGAGAAATTATTCTATATCACCGCTGTATGAGTGGACTCGCATGGATAATGGATCCATATGAATTACATAAAACATTCAAATCACATCAAATAATGTATCTTTTATTAAAGGGCCAGTAGCAAAATCTTACTTTCAAGATAATATAATTATACAATACTTTATTTATCCACAAAAAAAAAAAAGTAAAAATTATTTACTATTGTTTTTACAGAACTCAAATAAATTGTCCGATTCAATCCGTTGAATCAAGAGTCAACCACTAAACTAATTTGATTATTAAATTAGATGGTGACATTAATGAATTATAAAAAATTAACTTACACTAACATAAACAAATTCGCATTACCTCGAATTGATAGAAAATTAATTGGTTCAACAAATTATATCTCTATTTTATTGAAAAAAATAAGAAATTAGTGAGTTTTAATCATTTCTAACGAAAAAGCCAAGGTTCAAGATTCAAGAAGACATGTGAGGATGGAATATTTGAAAAGATTTCAACTTTTAATTATGCTTAAGATTTGTAGACATAATCTCTTGTTAACTTTGGAGTGAAAAAAAAAAAAAAAAAAAACCTTTAACCGTCCAAGTGTTTTATTGTAATTAGTTATCGCAATTTTATGATCGCTGCAAATTCGTCTAAAATATAAAGTTTTCATTACATAACATATTTAAAATAATATATATTTAAATCAAGAGTTTCATCGATACAATTGAATTAATGAATTATAAATTAGACGTCTTAAGTTTATAGAAGTCTCTTAATTTTAGATCATGAAAAACTTCAACAAATACAAAGTGAGCAAAAGAAATCAGATAAAAATAAATTATACTAATCTTTTTAAAATCTTTTAACAATTATACTTATCTTTTTAAAATTTTTGAAATAATACTAATCTCTCTTATTTTTACTGACAAATTACAAATATCACATTCAATCAATTTTTTTTTCTTCAAAATGATAAAATTACCTCTTTTATTTTATATTTTATTTTTTTTTGCATTTTTTCAATTTTGATCAATTATTTCTAACTTTTTTTAAGAATTTTTTTTCATTTTATATAAAAATAAATTTAAAGTTATAATCAATATTTATTTGAAAATAAAAAAAAAATTGAAAAATGGTTAAAATTGAAAAAATGCAAAAAAAAAAATTAAAAGAAATAAAAAAGCAGTTTTGTTATTTTGAAAAAAATAACTAGAAGAGAGTATTTATAGTTTATCAGGTAAAGTAAGAGAGATCAATATAATTTAAAAACTTAAAAAAAATCAATATAATTGTTAAAAATCTTTTAAAAAGTCAATGTATTTTATTCTTAAATAAATTACACATTTTTCCCAGTAAAAAAGTGAGTAGAATCCATGATTATCATTTAAAAAAGGTCATGAGTTATCAATCATGCTAACCCAATTGACTATTATCTACTTACATGAGTTGATCTAACTAACCCAATTGACTATTATCTACTTACATGAGTTGATCTAACTGAGGCAATCTTTCAAATCAACGGAAAACTCAAATTTGATGTGCCACATAACTTTGAGTTTTCCGTTGAATTCATTTGTTAATATAAAATATAAAAGATAAAAAAATATTAAAATTTGCTACAATCATTAGAGTGTCAAATTTTGATGAAAATAGCAAATTTGTATTGAGATAGTAAAGAACCAACTTTATTTTTTATTTTTATCTTTTGGAGATGGACCATTTTAATTTGTGCGGCTGATAGAGGTGTGTTCCACGCTGAGTATGGTAAGAGAGACATTTCGTTACCATAATCATTTCGAAGTATCTTTGACAAATTGTGAAGCCCTCAATGTGGAAAAAAAGAAGCACTGGCATGGGACCAGAACACTCCGTGCCATCCGCAGCTGGACTGGACCGGAAACGTTAGACTTTTCAAGCCATCGTTAGTGATCAAGGTGGTCCCTTCTTCTGAATTGGGGTGTTCGAGATTTTCAGATAGGGTTGTGATTGAGAAACCTCTTCGGCACTTTTATATAATCAAATGAGTTTTTATCACCAGTCAACTTAGAGGAAGTCATTCTTAGGTTTTCAGTTTGAGTTTTGAACAGTCTCTTGAATGTAAGATCATTTTCGAAGGACACTCTAAAGCATCTTCTTAGTCAAAATAAGAAATAAAAATGACAAAAAAATAAGTGCTTCAATGGACTCCCAAATGAAAGAAGAAAGTTCAGTTGTAAAATAGTACGAACCTTCTGCATGATCGTGTAAATCAGTTTTTGACATGTGACTTATATTTTAAATAGTAAATCACCATGACATCATTTATACTACATGTTAGAAATTGATTTATATAATCATAAAAAAATTCTATACCACCATGCTACTATTTTTTTTCCTCCCAAAATGACTCCCTGTCATGGGAAAAGCCACTCTTGGTTCTTACATTTGAGGAAAGAGAGGAGAGAGAGCCACTCTCGAAACCAAAAATCCCTTCCAAACTTATTATTTTTCAATAAAAAATTTAAAACACTCCGAACTAAGGAGTGTCGTTAGAGCATTTCCATCCATCCCTCTCAAATTCTCTCCCTATTTTGATTAAAATGGTTAGAACATCAATTCACTTTTATATGGGTCACTGCAACCATACTCCTTATTTTATCTAATTTTGAATTTTTTTTATTAATTTTTGAATTTAAACTATCAATTTTTTATTAGGGTATTCTAAAAATACCATTAAAAAATAATATTAAAATATTTAGGGGGTCTCTTTCTCTTCTTCTCCCTCCTCACATGTAGGGAATCCTTTTAACATTCCCTATTATAAGAAATAAGATGGGGAGTCCCTTGAAGCATGACTTTTGATATTTGACTTTCTAAAATAACTAAGAAGTTCATTTAGGAAGCATCGAGTACTTTTAAAAGTGACTCTCTAAAATAATTTTGTCATCATATTAGACAAAATAGATAGGGTGTTTAGGGTATATGGTTGGAGACTTGGAGTTGCTCTAAGAACAGTATGTTGGTAGGACGAGTTTCAAGTGGTTGGGTGGTGTGGACTCGAAACCTTGCTATTGCAAGAGTCCGTGGCTTAACCCTACACGCGTTGAAAGCCGGTCCTTACATAGGGTCAAGAGGGAAATTCCTTTAGAGTTTGATCTAAAAAGAATAGTGCTAAGTATCTCTAATATAATGTGTCACGATGTAGTGGTTTTGAAAATTATAATTTATGGAATCCAAAACTATCATATCCCGATGCATAAAATTAACATTTTCCACCTAAAATAATGATTCGAATAGATTAAGCAATTTAATGTGTTTATTTCCTTTTCAAAACATTCTAAAAAATCATGATTTTAATCAGTTTTAACACTCTTTTGGTAGTTGAATCAAAGAATTAATCACTTTATTTGTTTTGATGATGTTGTTTCATTAGGATCTGTTTGGAAAAGGGTAAAACTAGTTTTTTAAAATATAGATGTATTAGTTTTAAATTTTTTACTTTTTAGTAAGTACCTTTTAATAGTATATTGGTTTATATCTAGTCCTAAAAAATATTTAAAACCTGAATAAAGTCAAATCAGAGAAAAATTGATTTTCTTAAAAATCAGATAACTTTATAAGAATGATTCTGAACTGATCTAATTTAAAGAATTTCTAAACAGCCCCTTAGATTGGAGTTTAAGGTTCCAAATTCTAGCATATAACTAATGGTGGTGACATGCTGTGGTTGTCTTCTTCTAATAAGGGGATTACCAGTTTCACTCTAAGCCTTTGAATCACTCTGTTAGCAGTTTTCTTTCTCCTTCCGCAAATGGATTTAAATATTCACTTGTTGATTTCGTTCTAGGGTATGTTCAGTTTGACTTATTGATCGTATTTAATGATTTTTTAAAACTTAAAATAAATTTTTCTAATTTATTAGGTGTTTGTTCCACCGAGGGGACCGTACATAATCAAATTTTGATTTTTTTTAAAAGTAATTAAGTAAAACTTTTTCAAAAAGTAATTCAATGAGACTTATTAAGAACTCATCTAAATACTACAATATCATTTAAACGTTTATCAAATACATTTATTCAAACACTCAATAACCTAACTCAGACAAAATTACACAAAAAAATAAAAATAAAAATTAACTCAAACAACTCATTTTCACAATTACTTATTCAAACTGTTACTTAACTCAAATTATATTTTTTCTTAACTCATTCAAACGAGTATTTAGTATAATATGCTTCAATTGCATTGTATATATTGCTTAAGGAACAACTTCTACCCACCCACATTGACAACAAGGATCAAATAATTATTAGACTTAAAGGGACTTGTTCATAATTCGCCAGTTTAATCAATTTTATAATTAATATATTTAAAAATATACAATATATTAAATTTGGTATAAAAATTATAGAAGAGTTACTTTCACCAACGGATGTGTGAAGTACTTTCCAAAGGCAACATTTGTCAACATTTTTTTTTTTAATATATAGCTCATAATAAATGTTCGTCCGTATAGGTTTAACTGATTTGATTAAAAATTGACCGATTTAAGCCGATTCACACTTGTTCGATTCCTATTTAGTAGCAAAATCAATCCAAATAAAATATCAAACTCGCTAGAGGTCTCAAACACTACAATATCATTTAAGTATTTATTAAATACATTCATTTAAATACTTAATAACTTAACTCAAATAATTTTTTTTTACAATTACTTATTTAAACTGCTACTTAACTCAAATCGTACTTTTTTCGGCTCATTCAAATCAGCACTTAGTATGTTATGCTTCAATTGCATTGTATGTGTTGCTTACGGAACAACTTTTTATCCCACCCATATCAATAACAAGGATCAAATCATAATTATTAGAATCGATAAAGGGATCGGTTCATCATTCACCATCAACTGATTCTATAATTAATATATTTAAAAATATACTTATATTAAATTTGGTATAAAAATTCTAAAAAAATTATTTTCTCCCAATGGATGTGTGAATTACTCTCCAAGGCAATATTTATCAACATTTTTTTATATATAGCTCATAATAAATGCTCGTGCACACTGTTCATTCAGTTTGGTTAAAAATTAATCGGTTTATCAACATTTTTTATATATAACTCATAATAAATGCTAGCGCATACTGTTCATCCAGTTTACTAGTTCGATTCTTGTTTAATAGCAAAAATAATCCAAATAAGATATCGAACTGGCTTAGAGGTCTAAATCAACCGACGGTCGATTAAGATAACTATGGGTAAAACGCATTTGGCATTTAAGTGTGGGCAATGTCTCTTTCATTATAGCTCAAAAGCGGATTGAGTTGCAAAATTTTGTAAAGTATGTTGTCGAATTGTGAAGCTGTAAGCTGTCTCAAAATATCAATATAAAAGAGGAGTAACGATAGCAATAGAATGCACTGTGAAAGAGTACCGACAATGACTAGCAGCAGAATACACTATCCCGGACGCCTGGACCAGAGACTGAAAGGCTTAAATTAGAGATCATATGGTCCCACTCTCATAAATCATAAATAGGGTGTTCAACGACTGACTTTGTATAAATCCAAAAAGGTTTATCCGATTTACGTAAATGACCGATTTTGTATGAATCTAAAAATGTTTATTCTGACATGATCTTTTAACTATTGCCTTTAGGATAAATGAGGAGTCGAACTTAAAATCTTTTAACTAAACAAGTGCGTTGCAAGAGGCACCAAGACTTACAGATCCACCCACCCATCGGAATTAACTTTTAAATGACATGACAACATCTTATTTGTGGCTCATCAAATTATAAAATGATATATATTTAATACAATTTCATTACATCATTGGATAAACTATTTTTTATTAAAACAAATTGACAACCATAAATTATTCCTCTCTTTGAATTCAACTACTTTTTTAGTGATGTATTTTAGAGATCAAGGTTCCAAAAAAAAAAACTCAGATATTGTATAATTGCCCTAACAAATTTTAGAGATCAAAGTTCAAAATATGGAGTAAAAAAAAATCTTATATATCGTTTGTGGGACAGACACTACATGTATTCACTTTTTTTTTATATGTGACAATACGGACTCCTGTACATATGTCAACCACAATTTATCACTTATGCTATGTAATTAAATTTATTTTTTTTATTTAGTTAAAAATATATAATCCTCACGTGATTTTCATGTAATTACATGTGTGGCATTATAGCGGAGATACATAGCCCGGTAAGAGGAGGTTCTCCAACCTAGTTTGGAATTGGAACCAAGTATTTTTTTTTTTTAATCAGTACTACATGTATAATGTATTCACTTCTCAATTAGATGATGCAAAAGTTTTAGTTCAATGTAAATCAAAACGGACAAGTATAGGAGGAAATTTCATGACTACATTCCCAAGAGAGTGGTCTCTAACTTACAGGTTTAAGAAACAATGTTAGAAGAGAATGCTTAAAAATATAGAGAGAAAAAAATAGAGCCTAGATATCTGAATGCAATAGAAGTGAAGCAGCAAAACTGTAGATGAATGAACTCAGAGAAATTTGAAATATTATTTATATAATTGAGTATTTATTTCAAGAGCAAACAAATTAACTATTCTTCTTCTTCTTCTTTAATTTATTTATTATTTTTCCTGATCAGTGAAGAAAATAAAGAAAGATTTCATCAAATGGATAAAGAATGATTGGTTGTAGAATCATCAAATGGATACCAGTATCTGTTGAAAAACCATAACGAATCAGCCTCCGCAGCATATCCATCTTGATTACGATGCCAACTATAGTAAGCATGAGTCCGGTTCTTAATATCAAAAATGGCGTGACCAAAACTGGCTTCGTGAAAAGCTGAGTATTTTGGCTGCGGTTCTGTCAAGCTGTAACATTGAAGAATGCATACACTTTTAATCATGCCTTAAAAGAATTTATTTCTGGTTATGTTGAAAAGAAAAAAAAAACGAAGTAAAATCATAAGACAAGTTTTAGAATTTTGTACTAATCTTACTTATTTGCCAAGCCTTCAATGTTTCCTCCATCTCCAATGGTTATGTATACGGGAGCAGACTGGTCATTTACAGGAGCGCAAAGGCCATTTACAATGTTGTAAGCAATATTTGAAATACGTTCCTGCAATGTATATTGTAGAAGCATCAGCTATCAAGTAACATCAACTCAACTCAACAAAGTCTTTATACCAATTTATTGGCCGAGGGAATTGAGCTTAGCCCTGTTGTTCCCATAATCCTTCTGTAGGAGGAGGCCCTTGGGGACGGGATAGTCACATTTCATTTGTTGGTCAAAGGCGAATTGAAAACTAAGCAGTGGTAATTCTAAAGATTCTCTGGGGGGAAATTAGAGATGTCTCCTACATTACCCATAATATGTAGGTTATGTGAATCTCGTCTCGCCAATCTCTTATTTAGACCACACATTATCACCCCCGCTCCCATCCCCGGCCCTGCATATGACCCTCAATATGAATCATGTCATTCTTCCTTAAACCAATCTTCTCTCATTTTATCTCAGTTGTCAAGTAACATCAGCGAAATGTAAAACTCTTCTTGACCATAAGCGCTAAGAATGACTGAACAAGTACTATTATACACATTTTAGAGTAACAGGTTCTCTGAAATTTTTTGAAACTCTTTCTGATTTTTGCATTGATCAAAATAATACTGAAATTTCAGCATTAAAGCAGACCTCATTTCCTCTATATATTTTCCAGCATTTCAACAATTTTTTTTCTTTTAGACCAGTGCCAGGATATTTGTTGAAGTTTAAATGCGTAGGGATTTCAGAAAAAAATAAATAAATTGTTGGCCCATGAATGTATAACAAAAGGGGAACTACCAGTACCAGAAACAGAGTGCACTTACCGATCGTTCATAGGCATGAACATGACCAGCAAACACTACATCAACTTTGTACTGTACAAACCATGACTCGAACATTACTCTCATGGTTTCGCCTTCCATATAATGATGATTGTTGCTATTTTACCATGGAGAATGCATAAGAACAATCAACCATGGTGTCTCACTCCTGTTGACTTTTGGTAGCTCCTCGAAAAGCCATTGATATTGTGGAGTGTATTTGACTAAAACAGATGAATACGTAGATGTAGTTATAATATGTTTTAAAAAATTTATATTAGCTAGCCAGTAGCCATTACATAACAAATTTTGTCAGTGGTGCCATGAGTAAATGGAAAATTAGAAATAACAAATAGAGTGTAATCTTACCATATGCTGAATACGAAGACAAGACGATAATGTACGCTGAAGCTCTCTTGATTGAGTACCAAAAAGGAGCGGTGCTATTGGATGTCCTATAAGGGACATGGAACCTGTGAGTATAAGGCTTAAAGGGTATGTCTTCGCCCTGCAGAAAAATTTCCACTTCTGTGTCATAAATCATAATTTCACTTCTCTCACTCACACTTTGAAGCTTAGCAAAGAGATATGTTATATGTCGTATATTAATAAAGCTTGAAATGCAGAATACGATTGTGGATAAAGAAGATAAAAGAGCGTCAACAATAGTAGCACTCTGCTAGTAGTATGGAACAAGAAGTTCATAATTCATCTTATAAAGGTCAAAGCTTGATTAGTTACTAAAGAAGCCGACTGTTTAGGAGCAGAAGTGGACAATAGAAAACAGATCATAGAATAGAATTTGTCATGGTTAGGAGCTATGATATACTAGTTTACAAGTAAATTAGCTGGTCGACAGAAAACACTTTTTCTTGTGAAGCATGAATGCATGATAAAGCAGCTTTAGTTTTGTGATGGCATTTTGTGATAGCCCTATGAAAACACGAGCAATATCTGCATTTCTATCAAATTAATTTCCCTGAAACAATGGGAATGCTTACCAATGCAGGGGCCAAACTAAGCTCATGATTCCCTGCAGTCCATATCCAAGGTTGATAAGCAGCACTTCTCTCAATGAACCTTCCCCATGTATCCCACCTTACATTGTCTTGAAATTGATAGTGATCTGCATAGGAGAGGTCCCCGACAAACAACAATGTTTTTCCTTCCATTGGGTTTAATTCATAATGGGTAAGTGTTGCATTTGAATCATAAGTTTGACCAAGATCCCCTGCACAAGATGCACATTAGATTGAAAAGTTAATATACGCAAACAATTTACACATCTGCACGAGGAGTCATATATACAAATGGAAGTTAAATATGAACCCGGCCTGCCTTGTTTACTAACTGAAATTAACCCTACTCAAAATCAGCTCATATGGCAAAAAAGTTTAGTTAAAATCTTAAAACATGGATCTCTATACACTATATGGCAATTTATGCAACCCAAAGATTAGGCTGCCATGCAACCACACCATGCTGGGTGAAGGAGCCTAATGGGAGTGGAATCCCAGCCGGCATCGCACTTGTAAACCTCTTCAGGCCCCCAAAGCATTTTTGAGCAGCCGAACTTACGCTGTGTTGCCTGTGGGTTGGCCCCCGGGCCACTTGAAACAATGGTAGTACACCCAGAGATTCTCCCAGCTGAACCACCCGTGGGGTTTGGAATCTTTAACTTCTAAGCATGGATACAACTAAACAAGGCAAATACAAGAATTGTAGCAGGCTCCATGAAACTGATTTGATTAAGAACAGTTTACCTATCAGACCAAATGTATATGGGACATCCGGGCCAACTTCAGGAGGTGTTGTAAACCAGAAAGTCCTTGTCGTGTTTCCAATACCAACTTCATAGTAATATTTGGTGTTGAACTGCCATAAAAACGTGAATTACAGTAACCAATTCAGGTAAGGTTTACCTAGTTCCGAACTAAATCTCATATGCCAAAGTCTCAAAACTGTTGTATATAGCACAGAACTAAAAAGGGAATGTATGGATTGTTGAAATAGTTAAGAACTCACCTCTAAATTCTTAATGGTGCAGTGATGAATATAACCAGAAGTGTAATTGTAGAATTGGTAGGTAACAACAATGCCGGTGGCATTGTTCTTGATCTGGCTGTTCTCACTCCAGTAAAGTACTGTATCGGAACCAGGTTCATCCACAGTGACCCATGAGACAATCACTGCCTTCCCCACACGATCTCCTTGTGTTATATGAACCTTGAATTAACCACCAATAAATCAATTTCTTTTTCTTTTTTCTTTTTTTATTCAAGAAAAGGACACACCCGCAAGAAATTATAAGCAGCAATATGATTGAGAGGATCAGATCTATGTATCTACCTATGAGCTAGCTTCCCCTATTTCAAGTTGGTATTGCTCAAACTTTGATGCACAGAACTTTCTAATTGGAGAAAGCACTACAACAAAATCCTAGTTAACTCAATTCAACAAAACCATATCCCAACTATTTTGGGTGGCTACATTAATCATGTCCCGTCATTCTACTTTGATTAAAGATCATTTCCATGGTTAGACTCAACAACAGAATCCTACTACCAAAATTTTATGGAATATTCAACTTCAAAAAATCACACAAGCTAGTTACGATTGCCAACAAGCAAAAGTGAGAAATTCTTGTGTGAACGTGATCCATGGATCAGGCCCATCACACTCAACCATGTGGATGGGTTGTCCGGTATTAAGTGGATAAAAAAATTATTTTCTGTCATAGTTGACAAACTGTGATTGGTTGGTTCTTGGTAAATGGACTCTATCTACCCAACATAGTGTGGCCAAAATATACCAAGCAATGAAGGGTATCTGGTAGCAATACAATGAAATTGTGCTTAAAGTTCACCATAAAAAGAAAAAAGAATAAGAAATTGTGCTTAAAAAGAGAGGAATTGATAACGAATAGAAGAAGACGGAGGAAAGAGAAAAGAAAAATGCAAATTAACCTGTTGAGGCGCATTATAGCCAGGAGGCACAAGGAAGGCGTCACTATCCAGAGGCATATCAACACTTTGCTCGACTCTCCTTACAAAAGCGCTCGTGATTCCTCCATTACACACCACTGCTGCATTCAACACCAAACCCACAACAACAACAACAAAAACAGAAGGCCAAGAAAACCCCATATCGCCCATCTTATCCTGCTCACTCCCCCCAAAATCCTCCTTAAACCTACACACTCCCCCCAAAATCCACATTAACCTACGCACTCCATGCCCTTCAACGATCTCTTTATCCCCTTCAACGATCCCTTTATCATCTTATTCATATATAATTATACATACACAATCAACAGACACATATCTACTGTCATAGATAGAAGAAATGGGGGAATATCCAAACTGTGAACGAATATACAGATCAAGTGTCAACGGATTGAAAGCTGAAAGGATTGTGATTCTCTCAGTTTCGGACCATTAGTTAATTAGTGATCTTTCAGATAATCTAAGAACAAAAAATTGTAAGATTAAATATAGAAGCCGACTTTGGAGTCGTCGCCTCTTGACAAGTTAGAACAACTGAACTATGACCCGTATTTTGCGTTTATTAGATATAACGCTGTAACGGTATCCATCGTCAGAGACATGATAAATTACAGATGGTCCGGATTCGGGTCGATGAACAACTGGCAAAATTTTTAGATTTTTTGGTTATCGAAGAGGTGTCTTAATCTTTGGTCCGATTGGTCGTCTCTTAAGTTTCATCCTAAATATTTACATCAGGATAAAAGTTAAAAAATGAACCAAGTCTTCTGCTGTAAATAAACTCTACTCAATCAACTGATCTAAGCAAATGAATGTACTCATCGGCAGAATAAGTGGGTTTATCTCTTGATGGGTTACAATATTTATTGTCGTGGGTGCTTTATATCCGGAATTAATGTGAATCAGAATGTTTAAATATTATTCTTTTAATACAATGATGTAAAAAAGATGAATTGAACTAGCATTATTTGTTTAAAAATCTAACTTTATCGAAGAAAATATCATAAAAATTTATGAAAAAATTTTATTCTATTAATAAAATTTTATTAGTATTATAATTTAAATTTTTATTATTAAAATTTTATTCAATATATGTAGTTCTCTTTTATTGAAAAATAATTATATTTTATATTTTAAAAATAAATATAATATATATAAAAAATAAAATAAAAAATACATTAATATTTAAAAAAAATCTCATTTATTTTTTTTTTGCTTAAATTCTTCTGCGTGGCTGTGGCCGCTTCATTATTTCATTGAATAAAAATTTATATATATATATATATATATATAAATTATACTGAGTTCAACTTAAATATTTTCTTACAATTATACTTGTTTTTACTATTATTAATTTTTTTTATTTTATCTAACAAATTATAAATATATTTTTATAAATGACAAAAAAAATTATATTATTTTATATTTTTTCACTTTTAAATAAATATTAATTTCATTATAAAAATAAGTTATTTATTTTAAATTTGTTTTTATATTAAAAAATTCTTTGAAAAAGTTAAAAAAAAATGTTTAAAACTCAAAAAATAAAAAATATATATATATAAAAGAAACAATTTTGTTATTTTGAAAGAAAAAATTTGATTGGATCTGATTTTTTGTAGTTTGTCATTAAATATAAGGAGGTTAGTGTAATTTTAAAATTTTTTTAAAAAATATAATTTTAAGAATTTCAAAAAAGTTAGTATGATTTATTCTTCTTTTGATTTTGATTTTTTTTTGAAAAAGCTTTAAACCAAATTTTTGTGTGATTGGTTTTTGTTACACAGGTGGATCCTGGATCCAGAAAATAGCCAAAAGTCTTAAGTAATTAAAATTTAAAAAAAAAAATTCATATGAATATGTATAAAAAAATTAAGAGGAGGGGGAAGTCCTAATTTCTTAAAAATTCAAACAAAACAAGAAGTAAAAAATATAATTTCAAAATTTTTTGAGGAGCCACAGCCCCTCTAAGTCTCTTTTAGATCTACCTTTATTTTTATATTACACGTTCACATATTATAAATGCACACACCAATCACCTAATATATATCAAATCTTCACAAATAACGGTAACATACTCTCTTAAATAAGTTAACATACTTCTCAAAGTATTAATTTAGTTAAATACTACACTTAAGTTTATGTGTATTATATATATATATACACACACACACGTTTTTCACATCAAATAAATTATGAAAACGTAATTTACGTGGGTATATTAATAGTGTCAAGATAATCTGATATGAAACTTAATTCAACAATCCGACAATTCAAATTTGAGTTCAACTTTTAATCAAACCAAATTTGAATAGCATCATATTCAAGTTGAGGCCATTGGAAATTAATTTGACTTGAACTGAAAGCTTTAGGATTGGACTTATATATGCTTGGATTTTGATTGTGATTTGAATATTGAGTGAGGTAATATCTATTGAAAATTAGAACCCAACTTATTCAGTTTCTTAAAATTTAGGTATTAAGGAGAGAATATTGAGTGAGATAATATCTGTGACAATCTAACACGCTCCCTGAATTACATTACCCTCAAAGGGAAGTCAGGTGAGCGGTCTCGTGTATTTAGATCAAGGTTAGATCTCTGACATGTCTCTGATACCATGTTAAAAATTGAAGGTTCAACTCATTCAGCTCCTTAAAACCTAGATGTTAAGGAGAGGGGTAGCTAACGATAAACCAGAATAGTTAGAGATGGGTGATGTGAGACAATCTAACAATATCAATAAATTATCACATAACTTATTAACACCAACTCTAATAGTTAAAGTCACTTTTAGTTATGTTAGAAATAAATTTGTATTAGTGTTACCATGCAAAAAAATTATTTTTTAATATTTTTATTTAAAACTATCATTATTTTTTCAATATTCGAAGCTTTGAACCAAAAATAAAAAAAAAAAAAAAAAAAAAAAAAAACTTGATCAAATTTAAATCATACGTTTGAAATATGAATTGTTAAGATAAATAATAACCTATCAAAATATAAGTCGTATTTAATAAAATATTTGACTGTCAAAATTTCATAACTTTAAAAATAATTGATGAATATTCTAGCTAAAATATAATTGTGTCAGTTCTAATTAGTGATAGATCTAAAAATTTTAATTAAAGAAAATAATTTAAAAGTATTAAAATTTATGTGAATATATAAAAAAATTAAAGAAATTAAATATTATTTTGTTAAAATATTTTAATAAAATTAATAATAAAAAATATAATATTAAAATTTTAAAGAAGACATGGTCCACTTGTCCCCCTTAAATCGGTCACGGCCTCTAATAGTTCAACCGTCCGAACTGTTAATTGGATGATGATTCAAACGTTGAAGCATAACAAAAGTCATGGTTGACAGAAAAATAGCATCACCAACAAAGATAGGAATTAGCTGAAAAGGAGGGAACAGGGCTCCCGTTCATTTCATTCTTCATTCGAGCATTAGATGCTTTTTCTAATTATACTTTTTCCAACATTTCGGTACAGCTTCCTCCACTCTCTTTTAATGGAGAAATTATTTTATATGATCACTGTATAAGTGGGTTACAATAAATTGATATGAATTACATAAAATATTTATATTATATTAAATAATATATCTTTTTTTAAAGGGGGCCATGTATCAAAAATTTACTTTCAAGACAATATAATTATACAATACTTTATTTACCCACAAATAAAAAAAAAAATTATTTACTATTATACATACAGAACTCAGATAAATTATCTGACTCAACCCATTGAATCAAGAGTCAACCACTAAACCAATTTGATTATTAAATTAGATGATAACATTAATGAATTATAAAAATAAACTAGTTCGCATTACCTCGAATTGATAGCAAATTAATTGGTTCAATAAATTATATCTCTATTTTATTGAAAAAAAAAAAAGAAATTAGTGAGTTTTAATCATTTCTAACAAAAAAAGTCAAGGTTCAAGATTCAAGAAGACATGCGAGGATGGAATATTTGAAAAATTTTCAACTTTTAATTATGCTTTAGATTTGTAGACATAATCTCTTCTTAACTTTGGAGCCAAAAAAAAAAAAAAATTTGACCTTCCAAGTGTTTTATTGTAATTAGTTATCACAATTTTACGATTGCAGGAAATTGCAAAATACTTTTCATTACATAACATATTTAAAATAATATATATTTAAATCAAGAGTTTCATCAATTAGACGTCTTAAGTTTATAGAAATCTCTTAATTTTGGATCATGAAAAACTCTAACAAGTACAGAGTGGGCAAAAGAAACTAGATAAAAGTAAACTATATTGATCTATCTTAAATCTTTTAACAATTATACTTACCTCTTTTAAATTTTTTAAAATTATACTAATATCTCTTACTTTTACTGACAAATTACAAATATCACATTCAATCAAATTTTTTTTTCAAATGATAAAATTATATTTTTTATTTTAATTTTTTCAATTTTGACCAATTATTTCTAACTTTTTTTAAGAAATTTTTTTTCATTTTCTATAAAAATAAATCTAAGATAAATAACTTATTTTCATTCTATATAAAATTAAATTTAAGGTTATAATCAATATTTATTTGAAAATAAAAAAATCAAAAAAATGGTTAAAATTGAAAAAATGCAAAACAAAAAAAATTAAAAAGAAATAAAAAAAGCAATTTTGTCATTTTTAAAAAATTGATTAGAAGAAAGTATTTATAATTTACTAGGTAAAATAAGATATGTCAGTGTATTTTCAAAAACTTCAAGAAAAGTTAGTATAATTGTTAAAAATCTTTAAAAAAAGTCAGTGTAATTTATTCTTAAATAAACTACACATCTTCTCTAGTAAAAAAGTGAAAATAGAATCCATGACTATCATTTAAAAAAAGTTATGAGTTACCAATCAAGCTAACCCAATTGACTATTACCATACTTACATGAGTTGATCTAACTGAGTCAATCTTTCAATCAAGGAAAAACTCAAATTTGATGTGCCACATTGAGTTTTCTGTTGAATTCATTTGTTAATATAAAATATAAAAGATAAAAAATATTAAAATTTGCTACAATCATTAGAGTGTCAAATTTTGATGAAAATAGCAAATTTGTATTGAGATAGTAAAGAACCAACTTTATTTTTTATTTTTTATCTTTTGGAGATGGGACCATTTTAATTTGTGCGGCTGATAGAGGTGTGTTCCACGCCGAGTACGGTAAGAGAGACATTTCATTACCATAATCATTTCGAAGTATCTTTGACAAATTGTGAAGCCCTCGATGTGGAAAAAAGAAGCACTGGCATGGGACCAGAACACTCCGTGCCATCCGCGGCTGGACTGGACCGGAAACGTTAGACTTTTCAAGCCATCGTTAGTGATCAAGTGGTCCCTTCTGAATTGGGGTGTTCGAGATTTTCAGATAGGGTTGTGATTGAGAAACCTCTTCGGCACTTTTATATAATCAAATGAGTTTTTATCACCAGTCAACTTAGAGGAAGTCATTCTTAGGTTTTCAGTTTGAGTTTTGAACAGTCTCTTGAATGTAAGATCATTTTTCGAAGGACTCTCTAAAGCATCTTCTTAGTCAAAATAAGAAATAAAAATGACAAAAACATAAGTGCTTCAATGGACTCCCAAATGAAAGAAGAAAGTTCAGTTGTAAAATAGTAAGAAACTTCTTCGTGATCATGTAAATCAGTTTTTGACATGTGACTTATATTTTAAATCGTAAATCACCATGACATCATTTATACTACATGTTAGAAATTGATTTATATAATCATAAAAAAATTCTATACCACCGTGCTACTATTTTTTTTTCTCCCAAAATGACTCCTGTCATGGAAAAAGCCATTCTTGGTTCTTACATTTGAGGAAAGAGAGGAGAGAGAGCCACTCTCAAAACCAAAAATCCCTTCCAAACTAATTATTTTTCAATAAAAAATTTAAAACACTCCGAACTATGGAGTGTGGTTAGAGCATTTCCATCCATCCCTCTCAAATTCTCTCCCTATTTTGATTAAAATGGTTAGAACATCAATTCACTTTTATACGGGTCACTGCAACCATGCTCCTTATTTTATCTAATTTTGAATTTTTTTTATTAATTTTTGAATTTAAACTATCAATTTTTTATTAGGGTATTCTAAAAATACCATTAAAAAATAATATTAAAATATTTAGGGGGTCTCTTTCTCTTCTTCTCCCTCCTCACATGTAGGGAATCCTTTTAACATTCCCTATTATAAGAAATAAGATGGAGAGTCCCTTGAAGCATGACTTTTGATATTTGACTTTCTAAAATAACTAAGAAGTTCATTTAGGAAGCATCAAGTTACTCTTTTAAAAGTGACTTTCTAAAATAATTTTGTCATCATATTAGACAAAATAGATAGGGTGTTTAGGGTATATGGTTGGAGACTTGGAGTTTCTCTAAGAACAGTATGTTGGTAGGACGAGTTTCAAGCGGTTGGGTGGTGTGGACTCGAAACCTTGCTATTGCATGAGTCCGTGGCTTAACCCTACACGCGTTGAAAGCCGGTCCTTACATAGGGTCAAGAGGGAAATTCCTTTAGAGTTTGATCTAAAAAGAATAGTGCTAAGTATCTCTAATGTAATGTGTCACGATGTAGTGGTTTTGAAAATTATAATTTATGGAATCCTAAACTATCATCTCCCGATGCATAAAATTAACATTTTCCACCTAAAATAATGATTCGAATAGATTAAGCAATTTAATGTGTTTATTTCCTTTTCAAAACATTCTAAAAAATCATGATTTTAATCAGTTTTAACACTCTTTTGGTAGTTGAATCAAAGAATTAATCACTTTATTTGTTTTGATGTTGTTGTTTCATTAGGATCTGTTTGGAAAAGGGTAAAACTAGTTTTTTAAAATATAGATGTACTAGTTTTAAATTTTTTACTTTTTAGTAAGTACCTTTTAATAGTATATTGGTTTATATCTAGTCCTAAAAAATATTTAAAACCTGAATAAAGTCAAATCAGAGAAAAATTGATTTTCTTAAAAATCAGATAACTTTATAAGAATGATTCTGAACTGATCTAATTTAAAGAATTTCTGAACAGCCCCTTAGATTGGAGTTTAAGGTTCCAAATTCTAGCATATAACTAATGGTGGTGACATGCTGTGGTTGTCTTCTTCTAATAAGGGGATTACCAGTTTTACTCTAAGCCTTTGAATCACTCTGTTAGCAGTTTTCTTTCTCCTTCCACAAATGGATTTAAATATTCACTTGTTGATTTCGTTCTAGGGTATGTTCAGTTTGACTTATTGACCGTATTTAATGATTTTTTAAAACTTAAAATAAATTTTTCTAATTTATTAGGTGTTTGTTCCACCGAGGGGACCGTACATAATCAAATTTTGATTTTTTTTAAAAGTAATTAAGTAAAACTTTTTCAAAAAGTAATTCAATGAGACTTATTAAGAACTCATCTAAATACTACAATATCATTTAAACGTTTATCAAATACATTTATTCAAACACTCAATAACCTAACTCAAACAAAATTACACAAAAAAATAAAAATAAAAATTAACTCAAACAACTCATTTTCACAATTATTTATTCAAACTGTTACTTAACTCAAATTATATTTTTTCTTAACTCATTCAAACGAGTATTTAGTATAATATGCTTCAATTGCATTGTATATATTGCTTAAGGAACAACTTCTACCCACCCACATTGACAACAAGGATCAAATAATTATTAGACTTAAAGGGACTTGTTCATAATTCGCCAGTTTAATAAATTTTATAATTAATATATTTAAAAATATACAATATATTAAATTTGGTATAAAAATTATAGAAGAGTTACTTTCACCAATGGATGTGTGAAGTACTTCCAAAGGCAACATTTGTCAAACATTTTTTTTTTTATATATATAGCTCACAATAAATGTTCGTCCGTGTAGGTTTAACTGATTTGATTAAAAATTGACCGATTTAAGCCGATTCACACTTGTTCGATTCCTATTTAGTAGCAAAATCAATCCAAATAAAATATCAAACTCGCTAGAGGTCTCAAACACTACAATATCATTTAAGTATTTATTAAATACATTCATTTAAATACTTAATAATTTAACTCAAACAATATTTTTTTACAATTACTTATTTAAACTGCTACTTAACTCAAATCGTACTTTTTTCGGCTCATTCAAATCAGCACTTAGTATGTTATGCTTCAATTGCATTGTATGTGTTGCTTACGGAACAACTTTTTATCCCACCCATATCAATAACAAGGATCAAATCATAATTCTTAGAATCGATAAAGGGATCGGTTCATCATTCACCATCAACTGATTCTATAATTAATATATTTAAAAATATACTATATATTAAATTTGGTATAAAAATTATAAAAGAATTATTTTCTCCCAATGGATGTGTGAATTACTCTCCAAGGCAATATTTATCAACATTTTTTTATATATAGCTCATAATAAATGCCCGTGCATACTGTTCATCCAGTTTGGTTAAAAATTAATCGGTTTATTAACAATTTTTTATATATAACTCATAATAAATGCTTGCACATACTGTTCATAAAGTTTACTAGTTCGATTCTTGTTTAATAGCAAAAATAATCCAAATAAGATATCAAACTGGCTTAGAGGTCTAAATCAACCGACGGTCGATTAAGATAACTATGGGCAAACACATTTGGCATTTAATGTGGACAATGTCTCTTTCATTATAGCTCAAAAGTGGATTGAGTTGCAACACTTTGTAAAGTATGTTGTCGAATTGTGAAGCTGTAAACTGTCTAAAAATATCAATATAAAAGAGGAGCAACGATAGCAATAGAATGCACTGTGAAAGAGTACTGACAATGACTAGCAATAGAATACACTATCCCGGACGCCTAGACCAGAGACTGAAAGGCTTAAATTAGAGATCATATGGTCCCACTCTCATAAATCATAAATAGGGTATTCAACTCCGTTTAAGTTCTTAGTTCGAAATTCAATAGGTGCCTATTCTTTTAGAGGTTATTGGTCTCTCTTAGATTTATCCGATTTACGTAAAAGACTGCCTTTGTATAAATCCAAAAAGGTTTATCCGATTTACGTAAATGACCGATTTTGTATGAATCCAGAAATGTTTATTCTGACATGATCTTGTAACTATTGCCCTTAGGAATAAATGAAGAGTCGAACCTAAAATCTTTTAACTAAACAAGTGCGTTGCAAGAGGCACCAAGACTTACAGATCCACCCATCGGAATTAACTTTTAAATGACATGACAACATCTTATTTGTGGCACATCAAATTATAAAATGATATATATTTAATACAATTTCGTCACATCATTGGATAAACTATTTTTTATTAAAACAAATTGACAACCATAAAATTATTCCTCTCTTCGAATTCAACTACTTTTTTAGTGATGTATTTTAGAGATCAAGGTTCCAATTAAAAAAAAAACTCAGATATTTTATAATCGCTCTAACAAATTTTAGAGATCAAAGTTCAAAATATGGAGTGAAAAAAAAAAAAAAAATCTTACATATCGTATGTGGGACAGACACTACATGTATTCACTTGTTTTTTATATGTGACAATACGGACTCCTGTACATATGTCAACCACAATTTATCACTTATGCAATGTAATTAAATTTATTTATTTTATTTAGTTAAAAATATATAATCATCACGTGATTTTCATGTAATTACATGTGTGGCATTATAGCGGAGATACATAGCCCGGTAAGAGGAGGTTCACCAACCTAGTTTGGAATTGGAACCAAGTATTTTTTTTTTAAAATAAGTACCACACATATAATGTATTCACTTCTCAATTAGATGATGCAAAAGTTTTAGTTCAATGTAAATCAAAATGGACAAGTATAGGAGGAAATTTCATGACTACCTTTCCAAGAGAGTGGTCTCTAACTTATAGGTTTAAGAAACAATGTTAGAAGAGAATGCTTAAAAATATAGAGAAAAAACTAGAGCCTGGATATCTGAATGCAATAGAAGTGAAGCAGCAAAACTGTAGATGAATGAACTCAGAGAAATTTGAAATATTATTTATATAATTGAGTATTTATTTCAAGAGCAAACAAATTAACTATTCTTCTTCTTCTTCTTTAATTTATTTATTATTTTTCCTCATCAGTGAGGAAAATAAAGAAAGATTTCATTATCATGAATGATTGGTTGTAGAATCATCAAATGGATGCCAGTATCTGTTGAAAAACCATAACGAATCGGCCTCCGCAGCATATCCATCCTGATTACGATGCCAACTATAGTAAGCATGAGTCCGGTTCTTAATATCAAAAATGGCGTGACCAAAACTGGCTTCGCGAAAAGCTGAGTATTTTGGCTGTGGTTCTGTCAAGCTGTAACATTGAAGAATGCATACACTTTTAATCATGCCTTAAAAGAATTTACTTCTGGTCATGTTGAAAAGAAAAAAAAAAAAGGAAGTAAAATCATAAGACAAGTTTTAGAATTTTGTACTGATCTTACTTATTTGCCAAGCCTTCAATGTTTCCTCCATCTCCAATGGTTATGTATACGGGAGCAGACTGGTCATTTACAGGAGCGCAAAGGCCATTTACAATGTTGTAAGCAATATTTGAAATACGTTCCTGCAATGTATATTGTAGAAGCATCAGTTATCAATTAACATCAACTCAACTCAACTCAACAAAGTCTTTATATCAATTAATTGGTCGAGGGAATTGAGCTTAGCCCTGTTGTTCCCATAATCCTTCTGTAGGAGGAGGCCCTTGGGGACAGGTTATTCACATTTCATTTGTTGGTCAAAGGCAAATTGAAAGCTAAGCAGTGGTAATTCTAAAGATTCTCCGGGGGGAAATTAGAGATGTCTCCTACATTACCCATAATATGTCGGTTATGTGAATCTTGTCTCGCCAATCTCTTATTTAAACCACACATTATCACCCCCGCTCCCACCCCCGGCCCGCATATGACCCTCAATATGAATCATGTCATTCATCCTTAAACCAATCTTCTCTCATTTTATGTCAGTTGTCAAGTAACATCAGCAAAATTTAAAACTCTTGACCAAAAGCGCTAAGAATGACTGAACAAGTACTATTATACACATTTTAGAGTAACAGGTTCTCTGAAATTTTTTAAAACTCTTTCTGATTTTTGCATGGATCAAAATAATAGTGAAATTTCAGCATTAAAGCAGAGCCTCATTTCCTCCATATATTTTCCTGCATTTCAACAATTTTTTTTCTTTTAGACCAGTGCCAAGATATTTGTTGAAGTTTAAATGCGTAGGGATTTCAGAAAAAAATAAATAAATTGTTGGCCCATGAATGTATAACAAAGGGGAACTACCAGTACCAGAAACAGAGTGCACTTACCGATCGTTCATAGGCATGAACATGACCAGCAAACACTACATCAACTTTGTACTGTACAAACCATGACTCGAACATTACTCTCATGGTTTCGCCTTCCATATAATGATAATTGTTGCTATTATACCATGGAGAATGCATAAGAACAATCAACCATGGTGTCTCACTCCTGTTGACTTTTGGTAGCTCCTCGAAAAGCCATTGATATTGTGGAGTGTATTTGCCTAAAACAGATGAATACGTAGATGTAGTTATAAAATGTTTTAAAAAAATTTATATTAGCTAGCCAGTAGTCATTACATAACAAATTTTGTCAGTGGTGCCATGAGTAAATGGAAAATTAGAAATAACAAATAGAGTGTAATCTTACCATATGCTGAATACGAAGACAAGACGATAATGTGCGCTGAAGCTCTCTTGATTGAGTACCAAAAAGGAGCGGTGCTATTGGATGTCCTATAAGGGACATGGAACCTGTGAGTATAAGGCTTAAAGGGTATGTCTTCGCCCTGCAGAAAAATTTCCACTTCTCTGTCATAAATCATATTTTCACTTCTCTCACTCACAATTTGAAGCTTAGCAAAGAGATATGTTATATGTCGTATATTAATAAAGCTTGAAATGCAGAATAAGATTGTGGATAAAGAAGATAAAAGAGCGTCAACAATAGTAGAACTCTGCTAGTAGTATGGAACAAGAAGTTCATAATTCATCTTATAAAGGTCAAAGCTTGATTAGTTACTAAAGAAGCCGACTGTTTAGGAGCAGAAGTGGACAATAAAAAACAGATCATAGAATAGAATTTGTCATGGTTAGGAGCTATGATATACTAGTTTACAAGTAAATTAGCTGGTCGACAGAAAACACTTTTTCTTGTGAAGCATGAATGCACTGATAAAGCAGCTTTAGTTTTGTGATGGCATTTTGTGATAGCCCTATGAAAACACGAGCAATATCTGCATTTCTATCAAATTAATTTCCCTGAAACAATGGAAATGCTTACCAATTCAGGGGCCAAACTAAGCTCATGATTCCCTGCAGTCCATATCCAAGGTTGATAAGCAGCACTTCTCTCAATGAACCTTCCCCATGTATCCCACCTTACATTGTCTTGAAATTGATAGTGATCTGCATAGGAGAAGTCCCCGACAAACAACAATGTTTTTCCTTCCATTGGGTTTAATTCATAATGGGTAAGTGTTGTATTTGAATCATAAGTTTGACCAAGATCCCCTGCACAAGATGCACATTAGATTGAAAAGTTAATATACGCAAACAATTTACACATCTGCACGAGGTGTCATATATACAAATGGAAGTTAAATATGAACCCGGCCTGCCTTGTTTACTAACTGAAATTAACCCTACTCAAAATCAGCTCATATGGCAAAAAAATTTAGTTAAAATCTTAAAACATGAATCTCTATACACTATATGGCAATTTATGCAACCCAAAGAATAGGCTGCCATGCAACCACACCATGCTGGGTGAAGGAGCCTAATGGGAGTGGAATCCCGGCCTGGCATAGCACTTGTAAACCTCTTCAGGCCCTCAAAGCATTTTTGAGCAGCCGAACTTACGCTGTGTTACGTGTGGGGTGGCCCCCTGGGCCACTTGAACCAATGGTAGTACACCCAGAGATTCTCCCAGCTGAACCACCCGTGGGGGTTGGAATCTTTAACTTCTAAGCATGGATAGAACTAAACAAGGCAAATACAAGAATTGTAGCAGCCTCCATGAAACTGATTTGATTAAGAACAGTTTACCTATCAGACCAAATGTATATGGGACATCCGGGCCAACTTCAGGAGGTGTTGTAAACCAGAAAGTCCTTGTCGTGTTTCCAATACCAACTTCAGTAGTAATATTTGGTGTTGAACTGCCATAAAAACATGAATTACATTAACCAATTCAGGTAAGGTTTACCTAGTTCCGAACTAAATCTCATATGCCAAAGTCTCAAAACTGTTGTATATAGCACAGAACAAAAAAGGGAATGTATGGATTGTTGAAATAGTTAAGAACTCACCTCTAAATCCTTAATGGTGCAGTGATGAATATAACCAGAAGTGTAATTGTAGAATTGGTAGGTAACAACAATGCCAGTGGCATTGTTCTTGATCTGGCTGTTCTCACTCCAGTAAAGTACTGTATCGGAACCAGGTTCATCCACAGTGACCCATGAGACAATCACTGCCTTCCCCACACGATCTCCTTGTGTTATATGAACCTTAAATTAACCACCAATAAATCAATTTATTTTTCTTTTTTCTTTTTTTATTCAAGAAAAGGACACACCCGCAAGAAATTATAAGCAGCAATATGATTGAGAGGATCAGATCTATGTATCTACCTATGAGCTAGCTTCCCCTATTTCAAGTTGGTATTGCTCAAACTTTGATGCACAGAACTTTCTAATTGGATAAAACACTACAACAAAATCCTACTTAATTCAATTCAACAAAACCATATCCCAACTATTTTGGGTGGCTACATTAATCATGTCCCTTCATTTCTACTTTGATTAAGATCATTTCCGCGGTTAGACACAACAACAGAATCCTACTACCAAAATTCTATGGAATATTCAACTTTAAAAAATCACACAAGCCAGTTACGATTGCCAACAAGCAAACTTGAGAAATTCTTGTGTGAACCTGGTCCATGGATCAGTCCCATCACACTCAATCATGTGGATGGATTGTCCGGTATTAAGTGGATAAAAAAATTATTTTCTGTCATAGTTGACAAACTGTGATTGGTTTGGTTCTTGGTAAATGGACTCTATCTACCTAACATGGTGTGGCCAAAATATGCCAAGCAATGAAAGATATCTGGTAGCAATACAATGAAATTGTGCTTAAAGTTCACCAAAAAAAGAAAAAAGAATAAGAAATTGTGCTTACAAAGAGAGGAATTGATAACGAATAGAAGAAGGCAGAGGAAAGAAAAAAGCAAAAAGCAAATTAACCTGTTGAGGCGCATTATAGCCAGGAGGCACAAGGAAGACATCACTATCAAGAGGCATATCAACACTTTGCTCCACTCTCCTTATAAAAGCGCTCGTGATTCCTCCATTACACACCACTGCTGCATTCAACACCAAACCCACAACAAGAAAAACAAAAACAGAAGGCCAAGAAAACCCCATATCGCCCATCTTATCCTGCGCACTCCCCCCAAAATCCACCTTAACCTACACACTCCATGCCCTTCAACGATCTCTTTATCATCTTATTCATATATAATTATATATACACAATCAACAGACACATATCTCCTGTCATAGATACAAGAAATGGGGGAATATCCAAACTGTGAACGAATATACAGATTAAGTTTCAACGGATTACAAGATAAAATATAGAAGCTGACTTTGGAGTCGTCGCCTCTTGGCAACTTAAAAAACAACTGAATTATGACCCGTAATTTGCGTTTCTTGGACGTAACGCTGGAACGGTATCCATCGTCAAAGACATGACAAATTACGGATGGTCCGGACTCTGGTCGATGAACAACTGGCAAAATTTTTAGATTTTTTTGGTCATTGAAGAGGTGTCTTAATCTTTGGTCCGATTGGTCGCCTCTCAAGTTTCATCCTAAATATTTACACCAGGATAAAAGTTTAAAAATGTTGTTCGAAATTCAACCGAGTCTTCTGCTGTAAATAAACTCTACTCAATCAACTTATCTAGCGAATGAATGTACTCATTGGCAGAATAAGTGGATTCATCTCTTGATGTGTTACAATATTCATTGTCATGGGTGCTTTATATCTGGGATCATGTGGATCAGAATATTCAAATTTTATTTTTTTAATATAATGACGTAAAAAAATGAATTCAACTCACATTATTTATATAAAAATTTAACTCTATCAAAGAAAATACCATAAAAATTCATGAAAATTTTTAATTTTATTCGTACTGTAATCTAATTTTTTATTATTTAAATTTTATTTAATATATAGTTTTCTCTTATTAAAAAATAATTATATTCTATATTTTAATTATATAAAAAATTAAAATAAAATATGACATTAATATTTAAAAAAATTCATTTAAAATTTTTTTTTTTTTGCTTTAGTTCTTCAGTGTGGCCGTGGCCTTGAATTTGCTCAACATGAGTGAGTCGAGAGAGGGGAAAAAAGCCAAGTAGTTGGGACCATAAAGGTATTGCCGCTTCCTTATTTCATTGAATAAAAATATTGTTATGATGACAGTAGATTAAGTCTCTTTTTTCCTTATTCTTATTGTTTTTTCTTTGAACAATTTTGGATTCAATAATTGCTATCAAAACATGTTTATTGCCCAGCTGAAATGTCACCCTTATCTCTAGAATTTATCCAATCAAGAAAAAAAAGTGAAAAAATAAAACTAATATTTTTATTGTTCCTTTTCATTTGTTTCTTGTGTTTTCTCAGCGGTCAAACAACTGGAAAGAAAATAATATGATATAGGGTAAATCTGAATCTTGATTTCATTTTTTGGTTGTAGATGTGGGACTATGTAAAAAAAAAAAAAATGAATTGTCATTGGTGTGAATGCAATGAAACTCATGAGAGCTGCATTTGGTTTGTCGAGTTTTGTATAAGTCTTATATTACTCATCTTTCTGGATTATCCTTAGTTTGGATGGAATGATTGGGAGACAAAGGAAAAGATTTAGAGATAGTAAATATTACTTTATTTTGTTTAGATATTTACGATGAAAAAAAAATAAATATATATATATATATTTAATGATTATAATGAATTCTCTTACCTCTTCAAAAAGTGGAGGAATTTGAAGAAAATAAATGTGTATATAATAAAAAATTTAAAATATCTAAAATACTCTTAAATAAATAATTTAAAATTTAGACAAATGTCAAATAAAAAAAAAGCAGAATTGTGAAATAATAATATTACTTTCTTTTCTTTTCTTCTTGTTTTTTTTACATCTGATTATTCAAACAAAAAATTATGATTTTTTTCTCATTTTTTTCCTGAACATTCAAACATGATGAAACTCAATATTTTCTTTTCCTTTTTTTTTTCTCATATTTTTCTTTAATTTTAAATTATTATTATTTTTCGTTTCTCCTCCAAAACTTCCAAACATAGAGGCTGTGAAGGAAGTGTGAACTCAATGTTTCCAAGCCATGCATTTACATTGTACATAGGTTTTATTCTGATCTCATCTCAATATTATATCATACAATGCCATAAAAAAAACTTTCGAAACGGGCTGATGTTTAGTAGAGCTTATGGCCCAAAAACCGCACAGGAATTAGGCCTTGGAATAGATTCCGTGAACGCTGGTTTGCGTAGCGTCTTGGCCCAGCGCAAATACAGCCTCAACCAATGCCCCCCCTTCATTTTAATTACGAAAACCACGGCCACCATTTTATCCATTCACCCTCCGAAGTTAAACTTATTTACGAGGAAACCAGGCCACGATTTGACATGCGCGCCAACTTGTTTTCCAAAATTTCCTTCCATGTCCTATTAAGGACAAAGGTGATTATTACATCCAGATTCTTTTCCTCTCTCCCAGCTTTATTTTTTTCACTTCTGTTCTTCTCTTCCAGTGTCCAGATTCACCCCCCAAAAGGACACTGATTCAGCTGAAATAAATTATTCAATTTATTAAATTAAAAATATTTATTTTATTTTAAATAAACAAACTATTGTTTTTTTTTCCCTATTCTTTTCTTTTCGTTCCTTTAAAAACTTTCGGACAAGACATTCTATCTCCTCACCTTTAATCTTTTCGTTTCAACCGTAATCAATTACAAGAAATGATGTCAGTCCAGTTTTTTGATCAATTTATTATTATGAGTAATACTATTTTTATTTTTATATTTTATTAAAAATATTTATTTTTATGAGTTGACAGTATTGTATTGACCTGAATATCATATCATGATATAATTTTGATACAATATCTAACTAATACAATATTGTTCACCCACGAAGATAAATATTTTTTATAAAATTTTTAAGTAAATAGCATTATTGTATTATTTTTTATTAAGTGTCATATACACAATGTAAATCTTTTGCAAATTATGAATTTTATATTTTAAAAATGAGTAACACTATTTTTATCGTAACATTTTATCAAAATGTCTTACGTGCTGACATACCTATTCGAGTGTTAGTTAATTAAGTCTTTTTGTGCTAGTCAATTAAAATTTTTGGATTCACCTGATATGACTAGTATTAAGAGATTGAATTTACTAGCATTCGAACAATCACATTAACAGATGAGTTTTTTTGTTGACAAAACAATGCTACATATCTTAAAAGTTTATTCAAATTTATATTTTAAATGATGTAACAGAAATTTGAGAATCTCATTGTAATATATTAATTATTTAATTTAATTAATGCTCTGTTAATATTATTTTACTATATTATTTAAAATGTAAAATTTGTGATAGGTATTTAGGAAGCATGTTAATGCATCTCTCTTCCACGTTTTATCCTTTACTTTTTGCTTTTACTCTTTAATGAAAATAAGTCCGTCCGGTAAACAAGTCAAAAAAAAATATCAAAATATGTAAGCATATCTCATGCGTTGAACAAGCACAATCATGAAGGGAGCCAATTAAGGCCCAGGGCACTGGCGAACGCAGATCAAGGATTTAGGCAGGACAATTATATAAAAAAATGGTTAATTGATCTTTTTAGTCCCTTCAAAAAATATATAATTATTATAGAGTTTATATATTTTTTATTTATGAGATAATTTATTTTTATTTGTTAAATTGAGATTCATTTTTGATGTGCTAACACTAAATAATTATTATATATAATAATAATCTCTTTAATATAATTTAGCACTACTAACACATCCTTCTTTCCTTTTTTTTTTTTTTTTCTAACTCTCTTTTCCCTTTCTTTCTATCTTTCTCTTCTCACTTTTTACTACCGATCATGGCGACACTCCATCTTCTTCTATCGTCTCTGCAATTCATCTCCAACCACTGCCGCCATAAGTGTTTTAGCCTCAAAGTCTGTCTTTTTTAATGGATAAGATTCAAGGGGTTTGACTGCACCTTACTTCTAGACTTACGAAAAAAGGCAAATCAAAGGGCTCTTTACTAATATAATATCACAGGGGACACTTCCTTGAAGAAAGCCGTACTCCCATCAACTTTCAAGTAGATAAAGAAGTTTTAGCAAGTGACATCAACTATCGGCTATTGGCCTTTGTGAAAGCTTCCCCTCAATATGTTTGATCCCTTTCTAAGCCTTCCTCTTCGTCAATGATTATGGGTCGCTCCTGTCCATGCATAAAATGGTCATGTTTTTTTCTTCTCAATCTTAATTATTATACAGTGTTTTTCCTGCTTTACCTTTGGGGGTGGGGAGTTGGCAAAAGCAGACAATATATTTGACTCTGCTCCCAAATTATTACATTTTTATGAAAGTGTAAAATTTTACACTTGCTTTTCTTTTCTTTTCTTTTCTTTTTCAAGTATCTATAAAATGGTCAAGTACTTTCTTTTTTTCTCAATTTTAATTATTGAAGACAGTGCTTCTCCCTAGAACATGCAGATAACAATCATGCAAATAACAATCAATATATTTGACTCTGCTTCCAATTATCACACTTTTGGGAGAGTGTAAAATTCCACACTTTTGGTATAATGTAAAATTTCACACTTTCACAATTAGTTAGCTTTTAATTCTCCATATCTTAAATGGTAATTTTTTTTTACCATCCAACACATGGCTCAAAAGTTCAATTAAATTAATAACAATTTATAGTTTTTTCAATTTTTATAAAAGTGTAAAATTTCACACTTTAGCCGAGACGAAATTTTACCGTTTCTAATTTTTTTTTTCTTGAAAATTTCATATTCAATATGGATATTGTTTGATAAATCTCAGTTTTTAAAGTTCAAATATATAAATTTTATTTAAAATGAATTTATATATTGTGAGTTTTTGAATTTTGAAGTTTTGAAATTCTTTCTTAGTTACTGGACATTTTTCACAGGATTCAATTAGACTGAATTGAAAAAAAATGCTGAAAAGATAATCTAGTCATAAAATAATTAAAGGACTTATGAAATTAATATGTTTAAGTGTGGATCTTATGATAATTTTTATACTTTTTATGGACTTGTATTTAAATGACCCTATAAAAAGTAAAATTTAAGGAGATTTTTTTACGTAAATATGAAAAAAATTTAAGACACAACTCTTAATTTGTAAAATATTTCTATAAAAAGTAGGGATAAAATTTTAATTTTTCAAAACTCTGGGAGGCCATTAACTCCTAAACAAGCTATAAGACCACCATTGCAAGGTCAATTGCACCTCTCAAAGTTTTTTATTTACAATTTTCTTGTACCTTTTAAAATACTTTCACATATAATTTTTAAAATTATGCTTTGCTCCTTTTAAATTTAAATTTTTTCACATTTTACTGTATTTTTTTTTCAAAAAAGTCTCAAGTTTGTTCTTATCAGATTTTTTTTTACTATGTTTGTCCCTCCGAAACAAGATTCATGTCTCTGTTCTTGAGCACAATCTTAAGCACAATATCAAATACGTAAAGACTGCTTTAATAAGTTCACAAAGATCTAACCTCTGCCTACTCATCTTAACAAAATTCTCAAAACATTCATACAACAGAAATACATAAATAAATATGGGTCTTTCGTGTCGTTATATGGCCTCAAGTGTCTTGAAAATTATTCCAACATGTGCAGTCGTCATAATGAAACAAGGCAGAAAAGATTCAACCAATATGTAAGGGACATGTGGCTTCTATACAAACCACCTCCGATGACATATAAAGGGCATGATGAGGCAAAATCATGATCTCACATTTAACTTGTCTGCCCCAATCCTTCTTTTACATTTTCTCCGTCCTTTTTAATTGGTTTCATCTTTTATAATAAATTAAGCTGATTTCTTCTAATATTTTTAATAATTACAAATACTTAATAAATTTTTTTAAATTACAATGTCAATTTTTTATTTTTATTAATAAATTATATATTATCTCTTTTAATTTTTTTAAATAACAAAATTATTCTATTTATTTTTATTTTTTTAACATTTTTTTTAAATTTAACCTATTTTTACCTATTTTTTTAATTTTTAAATAAATATTGATTAAAATATTCTTGATAAAAAATATTTTAAAAAGTTTAAAAAACTTATTCAAAATTAAAAAAATGTATAAAAAATATATGAAATTGGTATTTTTGTCATTCAAAATATTTTTTTAAATAGAATAAAAAATATGTTTAATTTGTCAATAAAAATATAAAAGAATAATGTAATTTTAAAAATTTTAAAAAAACGTTATAATCATTAAAAATCCGGTAGAAGGTTAGCGTTATTTTTCCCCAACTTTTAAAGAAAGTAAATAGATGAAACAAACAAATCAAACAATAACAAAAGATGCAAGTAGATCTCATGCGTTAAACAAGCATGACAACAGAACATTCATATCTATTATAAATAAGTAAGTGGTGTGTGTGCATGTGTGTGTGTGTGTCTATATATATATATATATGTTTTTTTTAAAAAATAGAAAATAATTTTTACAAATAATAAGAAGTAAACATCGCTTAATTAGAGCTGACAAGGAAGGTCATGACCTCCAATATTTGAAAATTTTATTTTATTATTATTATTATTATCTTTTAAAAATTTAATATATTTAATTTTTTTAATAAAATTAAGAGCTTAAAACTTATTAAAATTGTATCGATTTAATAAATATAATTTAAATTTTTAAAAAGTTTAAAATCTATTAAAATGGTATTTTTTGATAACATATTTTTGGGTGCTAATTTTAGTAACATATTAATTGTTAATAGGTAAGTGGTTTGTGATTTATTAATTTTACTAAATTTTAAATATATTAATGTACTATAAACTCTTCGTCAAATCAAAATTATAATTTATAATAAAAATTAAGAAAAAGGTTATACTTAACATAAATTTTGAGGCATATTATAAGCGAGCTAAATAGTTTCAAAATTTTGCACTTAATTTGATACAAAAAAATTATATTTAATTTGATGTGTTATTAGTAATTTATTATTTGATATCAATAGTTCATTACGTGCTATCAGCATGTTATGTTTCGTGCAGTGAAATAGATATTTTAGTAATATTTATTCTAATTTTTTTGTTTTTGATTTTTGTTTAGTACGATTAGAAATATCAATTTTAAAGTTAAGACGTTCTGTTAAAAATTATTACAAACATTTATTTGTTTTAAATGAGTAATTTTTATTACATTCTACGTCATTTTTATTATATTTTGTATTTCATGAAATAATCATTTTATTTTTACATACCAAACACGTCCTTATTTGCATATAGTCACTTGTGAGTTTAACTTAAATGTAAAATTTTCTAACTTATTTGTAATTAATTTTTTATCCTGTTAAGTGTAAATTAACAAAATTATTGAGTTCTACTTATAATTACCCTTCAGATTCATGTGAAGTATAATATTTTCATAAATGGCAATCAGTTGCAAAAGAAATGGAACAAATCTTTATATAGAAAAAAATATATAAAGATTTAACATATATATAAATTCTCTTGCATCAGCTCACAGTCCCCACCCACCACATTGACAATGGGAAACACACAGCAAAAGCTCGCCCAAAACTCAGAGACACCCCAAGAAGAAGAAGAAGCAAAAGAGGAGGAAGTTTCAACCTTCACTTGTGAGATATGTATCGAACCCATCTTAGCAAACAGGAAATTCAGGAACAGAAACATGTGTGTTCATCCTTTTTGCACAGATTGCATGATCAAATACATCCAAGTGAAGGTTGAAGACAACGCTGCCGATGTGAAATGCCCGGCGTTGAACTGTGAGAAGTTGTTCGATCCCATCTCCTGCCGGCCGATCATCCCCGCACAACTGTTCGATAAGTGGTGCGATGTCCTCTGTGATAAGGCTCTCCTAGGGTTTGAAAGATGTTATTGCCCTAATCGGGATTGCTCTGCGTTGGTTGTGAACGAGTGTGGAGGAAGTGTTAGGAGATCTAAGTGTCCGAATTGTAAGAAGCTGTTTTGTTTCCAGTGCAAGCTACCATGGCACGCCGGCTATCGGTGCGAAGAGAGTGGGGAGATGAGAGATACGAATGATGTTGAGTTTGGGGTGCTTGTGGAGAGGAAAAAATGGATGAGATGTCCCCAATGCGACCATTGTATTGAACTCATTGAAGGTTGCGCCATTGTTAAATGCAGGTTTTGTTTCTCTCCTCTCTCCATATCGATCTTCCTTTAATGCTCAAGCTTACAGAAAACTAGGGTTTACTTGACTGTGAGATCAAAATTGGGGGTTTCTGATCGACTAATTAACTTTTTGGCACAATCTAATTCAATTCACTTGGGAACTTCGCCAAGTTTGCTTGTTAATGATCTAGTGTTTTTACAACTTGTGATATTCTTTTCATGAATTTGTATACAATGTTTATCCCCGGATTTCTAGGGGATTTTCTGTTTGGTTGCCAAGAAACGACGAGGAAAAGAATTGTACAATGTTTGGTTGCCAAAATCGTAGACCTTGAATTGCAAACTAACATTGAAATTTTATCAATTACTAGTTGACAAAACAAGTGTAGCTGAATCGTTTTACAACTACCTCACTTGACTGAGGCAAGTTTTTTGTTTCTCAGAGTTTTGAAACAACACAAAAATTTCAGCAACCTCAAGCTCAAATTTCACTCTTTTCTCGGAGATTAATCCATTCTCTTCATTTGTTTCTTGTGTTTTCTCGGTAGTCAAACAACTGAAAAGAAAAGAACAGGATGCAGGGCAGATCTGATTCTTGATTTTTTTCATTTTGGTTGTAGATGTGGGACTGATTTTTGCTACAAGTGTGGAAAAAAAGTGAATCACCATTGGTGTGAATGCGACAGGAATTTTAGGTGCAGCATTTGGTTCGTCAGAATTTGTATAGTTCTTGCATTGATCTTGCAACTCTCTCTTCTGTTTGGAGCCCTGAAGGAAAGGAGACATTTTAGGCTGTGAAGCTCTTCTCGCTCTCTGATCTGAAGCTTCAAGTTCAAGGCGCCATATCTGGTTTTGGTTGCTTACATTGTACATAGGTTTTTATAGTGATCTCATCTCAATATCATATCATACAATGGGAGATGTGCAGTTTTAAAAATATTGTTCTCATGCAAACTTAATTAAAGTATGATAATTTGGCGCATACACATTGTAAATCTATCTTTTCCAAAATTTTGAGTTTTAAAATTTTAAAATGCATAGTTTATTGTAATGATGTACGGCATCATTTGTGATTTAAATCTCATTTCTGATTTAAATCCCAACAGTTAGAATGGTAACTGGACGGGTTCGGGTAGGGTATTCCTTCTTTAATTCTGATTCTGTTTATATTTTTTGTCTCGTCTAATCCAGAGGTTCACCCCGTCCCGCCCTGCCGCGTCGTGCCCCGTCTTCGCCCTGTTTCGATTATTATTATTTTTTAAGTAAGTTAGAACTTTTATTTTTATAAGTAAATTAAAATTTTATTGACAAAATAATCAATACAATAAAAAATAGGATAAATTATATTGACCTATGCTAAGGTTAATAATAATTACACTGACATTGTTTAAAATTTCTAAAATTATATTCACTTTTCCTATTTTATAAACTAATATATAGATATATTTCTTTAGTCAATTTTTTAAATTTTGACTAATTTTTTTTTCAAATAAATATTGATAAAAATTTTAAATTTATTTTTATATAAAATAAAAGAAGTTATTTACTTTAAATTTTTTTTTAAATAAAAAAATATTTTTTTTTAAAAAAAAAGTTAAAATAAATTGGTCAAAATTAGAAAAATACAAAATCAAATAAATAAAAGGGTAGTTTTATTGTTTTGGAAAAAAATTGACAAAAGAGAAGTATTTATATATTATTTTGTAAAGTAGAAGAGGTCAGTGTAATTTCAGAAACCTCAAGAGACGTTAGTGTAATTGTTATAAATTTCAGGAGAGGTTAGTGTAATTTATCCTAAAAAATAATATTAATGTGAAATGAAAAACCTTAAAATTAATTTTTTATAGTGTACTTTATTGGTAAATATAATGTGTGTATATATATATATAAGGATAATAAAAAAATATTTAATAATATAAACAGGGTGGAGTGAGGTGTGACGGTGACCATATTTCTAATCCGATGGAGTTTTAAAAGTTTCATTCCGACTCATTTATGAACACCTATACCCATTTCATTAGGGAAGGGTCTTTGACCGGGCGGGATAAATTGTCATACTTGGGAGACAAATGTTAATGAAAAACATAAATTTGTATTTTACCCATAGAGATAATTAGACTAACCTCTCTTGTGATATTTGATAATCATAAGAACATTCCCTACAATCTTTGAAAAAATAGAAAATGTCAGTATATTATAAAGGAGTATTTTAGTCATATAAAAAGCTTATTTGAAATCCTAATGCCTTCGATGATGAATTTTGTAATGGAGAAAATTTGTGTATTGTCAGTATAACATAGAGGAGGAACACGAGAGATTTTTATAATTATCAAGTAACTTGGGAGGTCGATATAATTATCTCAATTGTGAAGTCTATAACTGTTTAGGCTTTAGCTTCTTGATCCATCAACTTCGCCTCTCAAGCTTGAGCTTTTAGCATTTTACCCACAAAAAAAGGCAAATTACACTAATCTTTTCTGAAAGTTTATGAAAATTATACTGACATCTTCTAAGATTTTTTGAAATTACATCGACCTCTCATACTTTACTTGAAAATATACAAATACTTCTCTTCTGTCAATTTTTTTTCTTCAAAATGACGAAACTAATCCTTTTATTTATCGATTTTTGTATTCTTCTAATTTTGATCAATTTTTTAATTTAAAAATAAATTTAAGGTTAATAACGTATTTTTTTATATAAAAATAAATTTAAGGTTTTTATCAATATTTATTTGAAAAATTAAAAAACAATTGGTCAAAATTTTAAAAATTAAAAAAAAATGTGAAAGGGATGGTTTTGTTATTTTGATTAAAAAAAATAGACTAAAATGAGGTATCTGTATATTTTTATATAAAATAGAAAAAATCAGTATAATTTCATAAATTTTAGAACATGTCAGTATAATTTTTATAAATCTCAAAGGAAATCCATACAATTTATTAAAAAAAAAGGAAAAAAAATAAATTATATAGAAAAAATAGCAGTATCTCTAAAATTGGAAACCAATTCTTGTGTGTGACTATTTTCGTTTTTATAAGGGAAATAGTCAAATACTACTAAGAAAAATATTGTTCATACTTGACATGAAATCATTCAGTTTTACTAGTTAAAAGAATAATTTACAGTCAAACTGAGCTGTTTTCCCCTCCTAAACATGTAGTCAAGCAACATCATTATAGGATCTAAAAATATATAATAGAAACAAGCTGAAAGATATGCACCTTTTTTTTCGGTAATATTTAAAAATTTGACCAAATTGATGGTAACTTGTGTATATAATTGATTTTACATAAAAGAAAAATTGAAACTTTTTTTTTTCTTGGCAATCAGAAAATACATATGTTCTCCTCCAGCAGAAAATGAACACAAAATTTGTATGTTCAAACTAGTAATATGTAGGTACTTGTATACTTAGGTCAATGATTAAATTCAATCATTTAAAATATTTTTTGGATGATAATCTATTGTTTCTTAAGCTTTAAAATCAAAGGCCAAAATTGATGATTATAATTTATTGCCAAAGATAATAATAATGCATTTGATGTTCTAAAAAAATTCAATTTTTTCTTCTTTTTTTTTTAGCTTTTGATTGTACCATTGTTTCAAATTTGCTGCAGGTGATTTGTGACAATTGCATACACAAGTATATACTAATATTTTTTTTAATATGTTTTTAAGTTATTTTTTTTAATATGTTTTTAACTTTTTTTTTTGAAAATAAATGAAAACACTAAAACAAGGAGCATATTTAATATGAGTAATATATACATTATAGAGAGTAAAAGAAAAATTTAATAGTTAAATTATTTTTTACCTAATTCTTATTGAGCACTTAAATAATAAAGTGATTATATTATTCAAAATTCATTCTTTAATTAATTGTTTTTTTTTAAAATAAGCAATTAAGGATGACAACATGGTGGGTTTGTGGCGGGGGATCTCTTCTCCAATCTCGTCCATGAAAAAAAATGTTTCTCTCCAAACTTGTTTAAATTTTGTGATAGGTGAGGGCGGGTTACTATCGGAGTTTTCATTTATTTTTAATTTTTTATTAAATTAATTATAATTAACAAATTTCAAACAAAATAATATGTGTAAAATAAAAAATATACATATTTATAGAAAATTAAAATGATATTATTTTATATTTCAAATATATAAATTTATAAACTTGATATATTTTTTAACAATATCATTATAAATATTTATTATGTAGTAAATTTTTTATTTTATTTTATATTTTCAGGATAGGTCGAGATGGTGTGCTTTCTTTTCAAATTTGATAGTCTAAATTAGGGGTGTCAATTCGTGTTATCGTGTCGTATTCGGGTCGTGTTAAGATATATATATTTGAAAATATGTGTGAACTCTAACCCGACACTATTAACTAATCGTGTCAAGTTTCAAAACTTAAACCCAACCCAACCTAACTCATTTATTAAACATGTTATACGTATCGATATACTTAACCCGTTTATTTTCATTTTTTTACTTTTTAAATAAAAAATTACATTTCTTTTAATATGTATAGATAATTTTTAAATTTAGTAACTTTGGATATAGGTCAAATCAAAGTAGAAACTTCTTTTATAAATAAAAAATTTCAAAATCTCGATAAATATTTGATGTGAGAATATATTTTATAATTAAACGTGTTAAATCGTCTTAAACGTGTTGACACTAATAAAACTCAAACACGACTTGTTTATTAATTGTGTTATACATGTTAACCCGTTTATGACGTAAACTCATTTATGCTAAACTCAAACCCGTTAATTTCGTATCGTGTTAAAAATTGACATCCGTAATCTAAACCTGTCTTATTAGGAGTGAGATTGACAAATTCTAACAAAAATGAGTTAAATTGTCAATACTAACCAAATTACCATTGCAAAGTAGAGAAATTCATGTATATTGACGTGATTTACTGACCCTGCTAATTATCTTTTGTGATGTAAGTAAAATATTATTTTCATGTTTTATAAGATTCAAGGAACTTGTCCAAAAAAAACATGATACTATGAACCCAACTTTCCCCTAAACGTACTCGAGAAACGTGGTTCCTTCATCAAGTTCCCGAGCATCGCAACGTCGTTTCCGCTAAACTTTTATGGTTAGCGGTCCACATCAATTCTTAGCTAAAGAAGACACCGTGTGAAGTCATTTTTCCGTTACAAAACTTCCCAAAACCGACTCAACACGCAACTATCACTTGCCATTCCTTGTATAAATAAAGTGACGCCATCTGTCAATATCTCATTGGCTTGACCGTTCCCTACTCTGTCAAGCAACCTCTCTTCAAGGAGACGACTGGTAGATATATATAAATATATATAGTTATATACACAACTCCCGAAAACAGAGCGAGTGTCCAATCTCTCTCCCCGTGAAGCATGGATTACCGTTTGTCTATCCTCTTCGTCTTCTCTCTCTTCCTTGTGGCGTCGTCGTTCGGTTCAGCCGACGAGTCGATCGGCGATGACCTTTTCATACGTCAGGTTGTTGACGAAGATCGTTTGTTGAACGCCGATCACCACTTCTCGCTCTTCAAGCGTAGATTCGGGAAATCGTATGCTACGCAGGAGGAGCACGATTACAGATTCGCTGTTTTCAAGGCTAACCTAGGCCGCGCCAAGCGTCTCCAGAAGCTCGATCCGTCTGCGATCCATGGCGTCACTCAGTTTTCTGACATGACTCCGGCCGAGTTCCGGCGGAATCATCTCGGCCTGAAGCGTCTCAGGCTTCCCGCCGACGCTAACAAGGCTCCGATCCTTCCGACTAATGATCTTCCTTCCGATTTCGATTGGAGAGACCACGGTGCTGTCACATCCGTAAAGAATCAGGTATGAACTATGTGTCTAAATACAACCACACATCAACATACACATGCACACACACACACACACATATAGTTATTGGAGCTTTTTGTTATATGTGTATTTGTACATGAAGATTCTCCAGTTTTATTCAAATGTTTATTTTATGATTTTTTTTCGGTGTGTTGTTGATTAATTGTTAATTTAGGGTTCTTGTGGATCCTGCTGGTCGTTTAGTACTACTGGAGCTTTGGAAGGTGCAAATTTTCTGGCGACAGGGAAGCTTGTGAGCCTTAGCGAGCAACAGCTTGTGGATTGCGACCACGAGGTTTGTCTTTTTGATGTTATATATATTGGAACTTTGATTTCTAACTATACTGTGATTGAATTTGGAAACAAAATTGTGAATACCTTCCTCTGTTGCTTAATGTTAGATGAACAGTCGGTAAATTAGATTTCATTACCACTGATTTTACACTAAGATTGTATTAATTTATTGTAGTTGTATTTCACTAGATATATATTATCATAATATGTACGATGTGTTATTAAACCTTAGTTTCCTGGTCTGGTATGCAATTTGTCATCGCTTGGACAGGTGGTGTGGATTCAAATCATATTGCCTCTTTACATATAAGGGAAAAAAATAATGAAGTATCTCTAAGAGTTATGACTTGTTTTAAGTAACAAGTGGCTTTGAATTTATTAAACTTATTATGGTAATTATAAATTTCATTTGCAGTGGGGGTTGGACTAAGATGTTATTTGGAAAATTATGTATTACCAGATGGCAGGGTTGCTTAATTTGATCATCTAGTTCATTTCATGAGAAGTTTAATAAATGCATATCTACCAACTGTGGAAAGTTAATGTGCATTTTGAAATTTGATATATTCATATACTTTTAAGTGTGGAAATTGCTTCTTAGTTGGTTATATTTGCTAGGATATTGATTGTATATGAAATCATTAGTGTCATGTTATAAGTCTAGTAACTAGTTTGTGAATTCATAAATACTGAGGTGAAATATTACATGAAGTTTCTATGCTAAAAGGAGAAGATTTAATTGTGATGATGACGGACTTTAAAATATTTGAACCTCTTACGTAATAGCTCATTGATGAGAATGCCAATTTGTAAATCTTAAAATGACATAGTATGAGTATCTATTCCCCTGGTGCGCGCACACCATTATTTTAATGCGCTGATGCTTTATGACAAAATTTGGTAACTTATGAAGTTATAGGGGCCTTTTTTTTTTATTTAATAAATCGGATCTGGATGACTATTATAGAGTTTTGTTGTGTGTTGTGTGGTACTGTTTGCCTTGGTGTGTTTTTGGATACTTGAAGATGTGGAATAGAAGATTTAATTGTGAATTCATAAATACTGAGGTAAAATATTACATGAAGTTTCTATGCTAAAAGGAGACGATTTAATTGTGATGTTGACGGACTTTAAAATATTTGAACCTTTTATGTAATATAAAATTTGGGAACTCATGAAGTTATAGGCATCTTTTTATAATAAATTGGAATTGGATGACTATTGTAGAGTTTTGTTGTGTGTATTGTGCGGTACTGCTTGCCTTGGTGTGTTTTTGGATACTTGAAGACGTGGAATAAAAACAAAAGGCATGATGCTTGAGAATTGTACCTACTCATTTTTAACTACATGATCATGATTGGAGGTGAGAACAAGACATATAATAGTGCTGTTATCTCCTGGATCATACAAAAATTGGGCTCCATGTGCCATGTACACAATAGCAATTAACATTTTGACTCTTAATTGTGTGCAATTGAGAAAATCATTGAACAATATTTACATTTTCTTCTAACAAAGGGATATCATTTTACATTTCTCTAACAGAATACAAAATTGCTTCACCTTTGTCTCCATCTTATATACAAGTTTGTGCTGTTAATAACATGTATGTGCTTATTTATATGACGACTTGATTACAAACTCATGCATATCAAGCTTCGGACATATGGCATCTGGAGAAGAGAACAGTGATCTTTGGAATATTATTCTTGTTTGATTCTTTTAATTTTAGCTTGTACTGTCTGCAGTGTGATCCAGATGAACCAGGTTCTTGCGACTCTGGATGCAATGGTGGGTTGATGAATAGTGCCTTTGAGTACTCTCTCAAAGCTGGTGGACTTATGCGAGAAGAAGACTATCCTTACACTGGTACCGATCGTGGAACCTGCAAATTTGACAAGACCAAGATTGCAGCTTCAGTGGCTAATTTCAGTGTTGTCTCCCTTGATGAAGATCAAATTGCTGCAAATCTTGTGAAAAATGGTCCTCTTGCAGGTATCTGACTCTCTCTTCTCCTTTTTTTTTTTATTTTCTTAATATTAGGGTCTGTTTGGTTCTCCCGGAAAATGATTTTCCTTATATTTTCAATCACGCTTGAATAAAACTAGAATTTAAAATTTTTTCAAAAATGGTTTGTGAATCAGTAATTGGAAAAGCGGAATGACATGTAAAATAAAATATTTTTGCCTTCACTTTCTTTGCCTCCTAGTTTTCTTTCACTCATTGGATCTATGAATCAAATGGAACATTAAGGAATTTCTTGCAAGTTTAATTGTGCATTTCTTAAAACATCATAAAAGAGTTCTTGTAAAAATCTTGCTTCGTTTGGATAGTGATTCAAATACAATTTTTAATTTTTTTTTTAAATATATTTCAAAATTTTGTAATTAATTTTTTAAAAATTGTGAAAATGCATTTGAATATGATAATTTAAATTTTAAAAAATTAAAAAAAATTTATTTTGAAATGCGTATCCCGTCATTTTGAAATTAAAAAACTGCGTTGTGTCACCTTCATGGATTGGTGTTGTTTGTTCAGTCTATTTTTTGGCATAGTTAGTTTGTGTAAAATGTGCTCTCTAATGAATGTTAATTGGAGATGCGAATGTTGGGAACAGGCATATTGGACAAATATTTGACACGGCGGAGGAATGGCTTCGGGGCTGGAGACCCTTCGTGAATTCCGTTCCACGGAACAAGTTTCATCCTAAACCTATTTAAACTCGTGATAAGCAAAAACAGATCTCCATTTATTTTTAAATTTTTATTTATTTACTTATTTTATTAAATTAATTATAATTAACATATTTTAAATAAAATATTACATTTTAAAATAAAAAAATATACATGTTAATAAAAAATTAAAATTTTAAACATATAACTTTTATCATTCGAATGACTCATCCCAACTTTTAATGAGGGGGAAAATTCTTTTCCATTAGAGGCAGGATTGAATACATTGCATTTTCAAGCATCCATACATATGTAAAGGTGAGCAGTTATGGTTTATTGGACATTATAGTTTTATAATCCTTTTTTTCTGTCTGTATGCAGTGGCCATCAACGCAGTTTTCATGCAGACGTACGTTGGGGGAGTTTCATGCCCATACATATGCTCGAAACGGTTGGACCATGGGGTGCTGTTGGTAGGTTATGGTTCAGCTGGCTATGCCCCAATCCGAATGAAGGAAAAGCCATATTGGATCATTAAGAACTCATGGGGAGAACACTGGGGAGAGAATGGATACTACAAAATCTGTCAGGGTCGCAATATTTGCGGAGTGGACTCCATGGTTTCGACTGTTGCTGCTGTTCATACCACCTCTCAGTAGGGGGTATGAATTCTAGTCATATTCATTACCACTGGATTTTCTGTACATAAGGAGTAACTTAATTGAAACTCCACTTTCTTCTTTCTAGCTCTCAGTATTTTTCATGTATTTGTGCTTGTCAAAACTGAAATGTCATGGGCTGTAATGCAAGTTCTCCCATCTATTCTTCAGTGTCTCAATTTCTGCCAACATCAATATATGATCTTATTTATATTCTTCTAGAAATAATTGCTTTTAACTCTTGAAGCTATCTATTAGGGTAAACACTGGTCCATTTCTTTTGATACCAATCTTTCTAAATGGTTCATGAAAAGACCACTGTCATAACTACAAGAAGGGGGTCCAAATTTGTCACACTACCAATACACTCCACTTCAAAAATTTAATGACATCTTCGTGAAGCCATTTAGAAACCGAGTTGATTAAAATTTGGATTCAGATTAGGCATCCAAATTCGAGTTGAAAAAAAAATCATGGAATATTCTGCAGACATTTGGAAAAAAATCAATTCATAAATTGGAAAAATAAGTCAAATCAATTATTTATTTATTTATTGACTGAAATTTAATCAAAATTTGATGGAAAACGGGAAAGAATGATTTAAAAAGCAACATTTTGAAATTTTCAAATTCACCCGTAAAGTAGGAAATTCAGAAAAATCCGGATTCAGGTTCGTCTTCTGAATTCACAGAAAAAACACATTTCTGAAACCATAGTTGCAACCACAAAAGAGAAGTTCTCAAAAGCATTTAAAATATACATATCCTAAGGAAAATAGCTAGAGAAACCTAAAAGGAAATATTTTTGAGATTCACTGCTATATTCTGATACAAGTGTCAACACAAGACCTGCCATAAGCCTATAATTGATCTCACACAAGACAAAGCAGGCAGCAGAAGAAAATGTATCAACTTACCTCCAAGCAAGAAGAAGAACCTTCTCATAAAACACACTCGACAACTCAAGACTGGGCAAGGCTGAACAAAGACAAAACAAGATCATTTGCACATAGTTGTGCAACAAACGACCATTTTTGAAGTGTAGGCTCCTGTGTAGCACATAGATAGTTGTGCAACAAACGACCATTAGAGGATTGGTAATGCAAAGGAAATCACATAGCTAAGCAGATAAAATAAAGTCAAGATTACAGGCCACGGGCAGGGGAAAATCTCCCTTCCTGATTATTCCTAATACAGTAAAACATATACCACTATACATGAATGTGCATCGATATGCAGACAGGCAAAGTTCGAGAATTTGACGTAACATTCTTGACATTTTGTTTTGATTTCAAATTTACAAATGCTCAAAGTTTCAACTAATACAATATTCCCTAATGTAACATTCCAGCATGCCACCTTTTTCTTTGGCAGGCCGCCCGCGGGGGGGGGGGGGGGGGGTGTTCTTTTGGAGTCAAAAAGTACAAATTCTATGGTATGCATGAGTTGATGTATGAAAACTTCCCTGAAATCAAATTAAGCAAGGAAAGTCGAAAAAGGAATCTTCTGTGCTTTGAAGTATAGGACTGACCATGGTGCCTCTGAAGCAGACAAAACATCAGAGTGGTAGACAGAGAAGTAAGACAAGATGGCCATTATAAATTAAGCAAGGAAACTAGAAAAAGGAAATAGAGAAATATACATCTTGGTGTTGTTTCTTCAAAAGAAAAGGCTTTGGAAACAGCATCCATGGAATAGCAACAAGGGCCAGCAGTAGTAGCACAAGCTGATAATGGAACACATGAAATGAATCCAGTTGAATGCAAACATCTGACATATGGAAGGAATTTTCCTTTTCTTTTGGTTCAAACATGAAAAGAAAAAAAATGTAACCAGAAGAAACATTTAACACCTGAACTGTTTTCTGGCCAACAAAAAGAGGGTTTTCGCCAAGATCATCAGTACGACTCAGGAACATGTATATCATTATGTGGTCTAAATCAGCTTATGAACCAGTCCACCATTTAACACTGAAGAGGAGCAAAAGATCGCCAAATAGGCTGTTTAAAGTTTAAAAATATCATCTGAGGAACAAATTGGCACGTGGAAAGATGCATGATTAGAGTCTATATTTCATATCAGTAAACATGTATGGATGTATATTAGTTACAGTGATAACTTTGAAAAAACTTAGAAATTCCAAATCAAAGTAGCAGCCATGCCTGCAAGGATTGATGTTAGTATATCAAACTTACCAGATATACAGGCTACTGCCAAAAAATTTGGGATTGAAATAGCTCAAGATGATTCCAAGGTTCATCTGGGCTATACCCCAAGAAGGATTGACATTTTCATCTAGAGTGAGTTAAGAAATGGCAATTCACTGCAGGTACCATGCCATGCAGGATCCACACCAAACTGGGTAGGTCTCATGCACCTTAATCAAGTCCACAGTAGAAGCATCCCTACAATGAAGTGTTTGATTAAAAAGAGAGCATAGAACAGATAAAAATATGTAAAATATGTTTTACTTCTTTTAAAAAATGTAAATATGTTTATCTAAGGTTTTGTGAAATACCTGCAAGAAAGATCACAGCAGGCATAGGCTGAATGCCAAATAATTCTAATGGGACTGAAAAAAATTCATTGTAGATCCAAGCCTGTGTAGATTGAAAATATTGATCATCAAAATAACATAACAACCACCAAAGGTCATTTCTGTTATGTCTCCAAGCTTCTGTACTCACCAAATTATAAATCTAATCAGATGTCGATCATAAATAGAAGACTGAGAAGAACTGTGAAGTAGAAAACAAATATTTGATATGACTATTTGAAAGTCGAAACACTCCTTGGAAGGGGGGGTGACTTGCATAGATTTCCTATTATTGCTAGCTGAACAAATAGAAGTAAAACTCGGGAAGGGATCTCTACATGCATTATCAAGATGTATGCTACATAGATCATCTGCCGTTGAGTTACAGGGGCCAACTGACATGACATTAAAAAAACAGCTTCCATAGGATTCTCTGGATGGTAAGGTCATCAGACAATGAAATGTATCAATCATGAGTTCATGACATACTAGGATAACATGATTAACAATAACATCAGGTGTGTGTGACTTTGGAAAAGGACATTAGCTAAATTTTAAACCTTGCCAAGAAAAAAAGAAGAAAAGAAAATTAAAATTTCAAGCCCAGGGATGGCAAATGTTTCTTAACATAAGCAGTATATCATTCATATTATCCATCTTACAAATCTATACAAACCTGACCTTAACAGGGTTTACAAAAAAAGCACGCTAATGGTTAACTGCCTACAATCACCACCTCACAACAGTTACAATCATACATGTACATTGGCCACGTCAACGGGAGGAGGAAAGAGAGGGGGGGGGGGGTAAGTTGGTTTTCCTAGTTCTCAATTAAACCACAGTAAATAATTTCAGAAAAAGTATAACAGCCGTTAATTCCTTCATGATGTTCCCAGTAAGCAACATTAAGCAGAGAAAGTTGGCCGTGTACATATGAAAGTGTAGAATATCTTAACTAAATGACAAGAGAAGCGGATTGAATAATAATGCATAAAAAAGCAAGCATTGTATGACAAGAACTTCTTCTCTGAAAACCCAGGGCATTCCTCTGGAAAAAACACAAATTTTGGGTAAAGATGCTGCAAAGAGGCCACAGTAATATAAATTACAACGGTACCTACCAAAAAAAATATATAAATTACAATGGCATCTATAGAAACCACTTTGAAACGAATGATGTAACACCAGCACAATATCTAGATCCCCAACCAAGTAAAAACAGTCATCCGTGTTCATGGTAACTGATTCAGGTCATAAACTAACATTTTATGAATGTCCATAAATTTCCTGTACATGTAATTTTAACGTCAATCAACAATGTGAAATGCTTCTCTGCATGTTTCGTCATTCAAACTTCAATTTTTGGATCCAAATAAACATGCAAGAGGAAAAATCATACAACTTTCCCTCATTTTTATGGTTTACTTCAGATGGACTTGCCTAAGCCTATACTGCAAGGTCTCGACAATCATCTAGTGTCTCTAGATCTATAAGTACAATATGAAATAATAACAAGAGGAATGACATTACTCAACCTTCATTGCAAGAAGAAGGGGAAAGGTGCATCTAATGTCTGACACAAAATGGGCAGAGTGAAATAATCATCACAGATAAATAGGTTGCAGGAGGTGATGATTTCAATGATCGAATATGATCAAGACTTCAGACCAGACAAAGGCAGCCAGAAGAGAGGAAAAAAAGAAAGTAGAAGTTTCATTTCCATATTGTATGAATAAAACTTATTTCAATCGTACTCTGAGCATGAAGAATAACGATACACATAGTCCAGCTATTTGATGAGGAAAAATACCACAGATCAACACTAGAACATCAGCAGAATAGTGTTAGCTAACAGCCACACTTCCTCTACTATATGTATGGCAAGAAGCAACCAATATGTAACACAAACAGTGAATGCAATGTATGCTTAAATTTTAATACATACGGCACGAAGCGATATACTAGTTAACTTAAAGGCAAGCCTTCCTGTGCATGACCCATTCTCAGATAACTAGATCTGAACCTATTCTATGAAATGGTTCATCATGAATTCTGGTGAGAGTCATGCTCATAGTTATTAGAAGCTCACCTGGCCACTGGCAAATCCCTGGGGTCAACCAGGTGCACCAGCATGCCTTCGTGGCACTTATATTAACAAAGTTCTTATTTCAAGAATTTCAGTCTAAATGAACAAGACTGCATCCAAGACAGCAAACAGGTCAATCAGCAAAAAAAGGGGGCAAACACTAAACCCAAATAAGTCAATGGTTCTTCAACTAATAATCAGATTATGACCTACCCTAGAAGCTTAATATTAATGCCTTTAATGTAGTTCTGTATCAGTAAGCTTGCTACTTTTGGTCTCTAAGATTAGAATTAAATTTCAACTATATTGATATCTACTCTACCTAAGCTATTAAGCTGGGATTTCTGACTGGATAATTCATAAATTCTGATTAGAATAATTCAAATCTAGCAGGACATAAGGAAGTTACAGCCTACAGGTCACAATTATCAAGAACCAAGAGCTCCATAAATTCTGATTAGAATAATTCAAATTGAGTAGGATACAAGGAAGTCACAAGTCACAATTATCAAGAAGCAAGACCTCCATGGAAAACAGAACAACAAAAAACAATAAAGCTGCAGCGTGACCAAGACTTTAAAAATAAGGAGGGGGGGGGGGGGAGAGAGAGAGAGAGAGAGAGAGAGAGAGGGGACTGTGACCTTTTGGAAGAGACAACAAAGGATCAAAGCAAATGCATAACACATCTCAATTATCTGCCAGCCACCAGATAAGACAGCGGAGTGGAACAATTTATATACTAGGCTCAGGAGATGCCACAACAAAAGGTATTATTTTAATCCTCGTATTAAATTTACACTAGAATAATTTATTACGGCCAGTTATTACAAAGCCAGGTCTTTTAGTGTACAACTGAGCTTCACAGAACTCTCAGAAAGGATAAAGTATAACAGGAAGCTGTTTGTTAAACAACCGATAAAAAACAAAAAAAAAACAAAGAAAAAAGATGTTTGTTAAACAAGATAAACAGTCAGTTTTCAATCAACACAACAGCACCGGAATGTTAAGACCTATTCAATGTGCGTGCAGCACCACTTGCATGAGTGTGTGCCTGACCGCATGTGTGTAACTGAGTTCAGTTCATAAGGTATGACTTAAATTGAAGTATTTGTAAGTGAATTTTACTCAAAACTTTGCCAATCAAGTGAAATATATATATATATATATATGTGTGTGTGTGTGTGTGTGTGTGTGTTGCTACTATTACATAATAAGACATCAGTCACTGATCAATTGACAATTAATCAATTAAGCCACTGATTAATTGACAATATATATGTGTGGTGTGTGTGTGTGTGTTGTTACTATCACACAATGAGACCTCAACCACTGATTAATTGAAAATTAATCGAGCAAATAGAAATTCAATCGACAAAAAGTTTGATCAGAATCCTAAGTGGAATACAACAGTCAAAGTTACGATCTCTGTCAAACAATTCTTTAATTTAGCAAACCAGTATAGAGTTTAACTGTATCAAAACCAGGATAGCTAATCAAAAACCAGGTAATTGAACTGTAGAGAGAGAGAAGGGGGGGGGGGGGAGGAGAGAGAACATAGAGAGATTGTACGGACATCTTAAATCGAAGTATTTGTAATTGAATATTCTTGCTCAAAACTTTGCCAATCAAGTGAAATATATATTTATGTGTGTGTGTGTGTGTGTTGTTACTATTACATAATAAGGCCTCAGCCACTGATCAATTGACAATTAATCAATTAAGCCACTGATTACTTGACAATATATGTGTGTGTGTGTGTGGTGTTACTATTACACAATGAGACCTCAACCACTGATCAGTTAATCAAGCAAATAGAAATTCAATCGACAAAAACTTTGATCAGAATCCTAACTGAAATGCATCAGTCAAATTCACGATCTCTCTCAAACGATTCTTTAATTTAGCAAACCAGTATACAGTTTAACTGTATCAAAACCAGGATAGCTAATGAAAAACCAGGTAATTGAAATGCAGAGAGACAGAGAGAGAGAACATTGACAGTGTACGGACATCTTAAATTGAAGTATTTGTAAGTGAATTTTCTTACTCAAAACTTTGCCAATCAAGTGAAATATATATATATATATATATGTGTGTGTGTGTGTGTGTGTGTGTGTTGTTACTATTACATAATAAGACCTCAGCCACTGATTAATTGACAATATATATATATATATATATATATATATATATATATATATCTGCGTGTGTGTTGCTATTACACAATGAGACCTCAACCACGGATTAATTGAAAATTAGTCAAGCAAACAGAAATTCAATCGACAAAAAGTTTGATCAGAATCCTAACTTGAGTACATCAGTCAAAGTTACGATCTCTGTCAAACAATTCTTTAATTTAGCCAACCAGCATAGAGTTTAACTGTATCAAAACCAGATCAGCTAATCAAAAACCAGGTAATTGAAATGTATAGAGGGGGGGGGGGAAGAGAGAGAAAATAGAGAGGTTGTACGGACATCTTTGAACTGAATGAGGCCGACGTCGCCGAGGGAACCGATAGTTCGGTGGGCGGACTCAACGATAATGAGTTGAACCAGTTGCATCGGCTCGGACAGGAATAGATCCATTGGCCGACAACAGCCACCACGCTCTCCCATTCTCTCTCCCTCTCAGATCGATCACTGACGCAAGAATTCATATTACAATTTGGAGAGGCTCGTTTGTTAGAGAGAGAGAGAAGAGGAGCTTCATGTTTTACTGCCAGAGTCTTCTAGATCAATCTCGTTATTTTATTGAGATTCTTTAATTACCGCTCCAGCTATATTTTTCATTTTTTCTCCAAGGGCTTCATTTTTACCTAAATAAAATTAGACAGATATTTTTCTTTTAAAAAATTGTGCTAATATCAAGGGTCATCTAAAAATTAGATATATAATTTTTTTTTTTTTTTTAAAAAGGTGTGCTATTATCATTTTCTTAATAATGAAGTTGAAGTTTGGGCTTAGCAGTAAACAGACCGGAAAACCAAATTTTATTTGTTAAAGAGAATGTCAAATTGAATTGGATCAAATCTAAGAATTTGGTGAATACGTGAATTCTCGATCTAAAAGTAATTTGTTAATTATCTAGATCCTTCGATCTGATAAAGTATATATATATATATATATATATATATGTTTTATAATTTTATGTTATATTGTATACTTATATGTCAATATTGAATGTGTGTGATACCTATTGATGTTTATTGATATCAATATCTATAATGAATGTATGACACTTCTAACTAATGAAGTTTGGTTTGTGTATTTAATTTATATATGATGTATTTAATTAAAAAAATTATTAAATTTGGATTGACTCAAATCATTGAATCATATTTTTTGTACTACATTTAAAAGTTGGTAACGAGATCATTATTGGTCTTTATACTTGAGACTTAAAAGAGTTATATAAATTTCAGTGAACTTATTACATGTGTATAATGATTTTTATAATTTTAATAATATAATAAATTTTATGTAAATACTAAAATCACTAAAACAATCACAATCACATCATGTGACAGGTCCATAAAATATAACATTTTTTCCATCAGTTCAATCGATCATACTTTATCCACTTCTAGCTGGTGATAAGTTGGTAACGAGCATATATCTCTTCTTTTATAATTTTAATAATATAATAAATTTTATTTATATATTGAAATCATAAAAAGCGTTGCATTATGTGATAGAATTATAAAATAATTTTTACTTTAACTGAATCAATCAATCGAACTCTGTCCACTCCTGGTTGGTAACGAACATATCTCTCTCTGTATGCAATGGGGAATGATCTCAGATTGAGTGATACACACTCACGCACACACGCACGCACGCACACACACACACACACACATATATATATATATATATATATCATAAACCACTAGCTGAGAGTGTTTTTACTCATTTTCTAATGACCTCTGCGGAGGATTCACGAAGGAAAATAAAAGAACTCCACTCAACTTGGTATCTCAATTATTTAAGATGAAATATATGTATTCTGTGTCTCTATTTTATTCTTTTTAAAATTATTTGCTCAGTTAAATTATATATTATCTTCTCTCTTTATTTTACCATCTCTTTTAACGTTAATTCAGCATGACCCCGACATTAACTTTCTGTCTCTTATTTTTTTAAGTATTTAGTGGTCCTCTCAAGAAAAGAAAAGCATGTCAAGACCGCATTAAGCCAGAAAATCATGTTTTGAGATCAGTGTAAATTGAACTTGTTCATGCCGGAAAACAATTATAAATCGGCTTCTCTACAGCTTGTTCAAGCTCCCTCAGTGGTCAAAAATGAGCAAGGCTCGAGACCAACTAGCATACTCAATTGCTTACTCTTGTCATCTGGATTCCTGAGTCATGAATGAGGTAAATTTGAACTCATGCTCCATTTTTTTCTCAAATAAAGCAGACTGAAAACAAGCATATGGAAAATCTCCCACATTGTTGTCTTTCAGAAAACAAGCAGATCCTAAGCTGCACCAATTTATATGGACTGTGTTCGGGTGGTGATATACCATATTTGAGTAGTAATCTACAGAATTGTCACATGTCTGTACAGATTTGGAGGACGTGAGGTAGGTACACCGAGCAAAGTAGCTATTGTCCAAGATTACTGACCACAACGAGAGAACTTTGAGCTGAAACTTATCTATGGAGATAGTATTTAACAAAAACTTCAAACTTTGGACACATGTCATATCCGATCTTTTTGTTTCAAATCTTTATCAAAATCGGTAAGCCATTTATTTATAAACAATAGTTCAAGGTATGCCATAAAACTCATGGTGCACTATCCTACTCAATTACATTCTCTTTTAATTTTCTTTTTGACTTAGGCATTAGAGCATCCACCACCGAGGCAATCTGGTGACCTTTAATCATTGTTTTGTTAGAAAAACTCTAAAAGGAATCACGCGTTATTCAAAATTGATAACAACAGGTGGTATAAGTGGAAAAAAAAAAATCAGAAGAAACGTCCAAACATGTTCGGACACCATAGCTGCTAGCTGTTTTATATTGCTTTAACACATGGTTAATTAAACTTGAATTTTATTGATCTATAAAGAAAAAAATAAATAGAAAATTGCAGCTCTTAGTAAAGTAGTTTCCTTCGAAATTGTTGAGTTCTTCTCATATCACTTAGTTGTAGTAGCCAAAGGTTTGATAAGAGTTACTAAGAAACCTTGATATACAAGTTGAAACTCAACTTACTAGGTGGATCCAATCAAGAGAAATTATTCGATGAGATGTGACAAGTCTTTACGATTTCAGTATTTTTTACAATTCACATATGATTCACTATATTGCTAAAATTATAAATATAGTTATACATGTGACAGATTTATAAAATAACTTCATGTATATTAGTCATTATTGTCATATCGTCGGAGACTCCAAACTTCACACATTACCTCAACTATATATATATATATATATATATATATCAGCTTTTCCAGCTCTTCTAGCAACCTTTGGTGGTGATATGAATGACTAAATATGGAAGAGATGTTGGCTCATTTAAAATCTATTAAGTATATGGGATTTGGAAAAATGGGAGATACATCATACAAAGACAAACAAAATTACTTACAAACAACCAAGGAGTTGTATAGAAAATGAGAATTTATAAGTGAATTTTCATAATTTTCCTACTGAATTGGAATTGATGAACTGGACACTTACATATAATCCAGTGTTTCTAAAAATGGATCCTGTTTAACAATCTTAATTTAAACCAAAATACAACTGGCATGAGATGAGAGTATTCGAATAAAGCCTTTTTGCTCAAATTAATAGAATTAATGGATATATTTTGAGTTAACCATAAATGGATTAGCTCTCCAAAAGACATGCAGATTCTACATCGTGGAAAATTTCAGAGTTTGAAACTTACCCAAGGAAATTAAGGACGAACCAATCTGACCTGGACGCTTTCTAAACATAAGATAATGGGACCTACATGCAGTTATTACAATGGGTCCTTGTCACCTTCTGTATAGAGAAAATTGGGTGAAAAATCCGTTATGAATAGCATTTCTCTTTCACTGTGAAATGATCATGCATACAACAATTACCAGTCTCGAACTTCTCCTGGTAAACACCACAACAACAAACTTCTCTTGAGCCTGCAGCCTAACATTTACGTGATAATCCTTAAAGATTCAAAGAAGAAAGCCATATAACATGAATGAATTATAACTCGTACTATTACGTTGAAGGCTCAACTAATCAGTAATATAATGAGCATATCAGTACAAAATATATCTCTCATGAAAAGCATGTTTCTCTGTCAAAATTCTCTCTAGCTAATTGTTCACTGGTGTCACAATTGATGTTTTGAAGCATCAAAAGAATGATGTGTTGTGTCATAATAATAACATAAATATTTAATTTTAACCTGTTCCATTTATTTGTTAATGTCAGCCTTCATTCTAATAGGTTTACAATACCAAACAAATTAAGTTCATAACCCCCTCACAAAAAAAAAAAAACTTGCAAAGTAAAAATCATGAGTTCAAGGGCTTTTAAAATGAGAGACTGAAACTTATATTATTTTCTATGACAGACACACACACACACATGCATATATCAGATTTTGACTAAACTGTGGGATTCTTTGCAATAATTTCGAACCTTTCTTTCCCATTTCATGAATTATTGTGTGTGTGTGTGTATACAAATGTTATCAACTGATACAATTAAAAACATTTCATTCGGTAGCTTATCAGTTTACTCTTCTTATGATTAAAAGAAAAAAAAAATTGACACTCTTCTTCTTCCCCCCACCCAGCCACCCAAAAGAAAAAACCCCAAATGTTGAAGGAAAATGGCAGGTCTTGCTGACAATCATCTCCTTCCTTCCTTACTTGTTAACTCTATCTCCAAAATTGTGGATAAATACAAAAAACATATATATATATATATATATATATATATATTGAAATTTCAATCTCCTTAATTAGAAGTGGTGATATATTCTTTATCTCCCCACACATTGCAAGTCTCAAAGGCACTATCTTTCATCCCTCTACTATAATAAGCACAAAGATTAGCTTCTAAACATTGATAACCTTATAAATATTGTTTCTTTCCATAAAGCTAGCTCTTGATGCATGCATGGTCCCTCAAGATTTTCCAATGCAGAAAATTAATTATATATGTGCATGTTAAGAAAGTACTTAATCATATTTTAATTTAAAGAAAGATGATGATCACAATCAGTTTAGTGTAAAGCTATAGATTGATTGCCCCATCTCCAGTTTCTTTTCTCTATACAAAAATGTTTGGATCCCTTCCATAAAATTTGTTAAATTCTCCTTCCATAAAAAGAGGTTTTTAAATGACAGAATGCATGGAAAGACATCTAGAAGTTAAGCACATTGATGATTTCTTAAGTTCGGTTGATTCTAGTAGTTGCATCTACATTGAATAGAAACCACACTGCATAATCACTCACTTTTGTACCTGCTGGTTTCTTTTATCTCAAGTACAAAGGATATATTCCAGGGTTGTGTCATTGAGGGGGTATCAATCTTTTTCCTTGGGCTAGTGTGAATATATATCTCTTTAGCATAAAAAGGATTAAAATGAGGCTTATAAATATAGTGCTTTCCTCTTAAAGTCTCTATCATCTACAAATCACAAGATGCCCACCCAATCAATCTTTTTGCCCTAACTATATAATATTCATCTGGATGTCTCTCAGCTTCTTCTTTATGTTAAATACAGTGATTCCTTTCAATGAATGTCTTTCATGACAAAATTTAAATTTTGTAATCACAGAAAGCTAGCAGCTTACTACTAAGTTATTAAAATGTGTGTGTGTGCATTGGGTTTTTTGGGAGTTGTTTAGTTGGTGAGGTAATAAATGTCAAAGACAAAATATCTTGGCAGTTCTTAACTTATCAAAGATGTGGGTATGCTGTATGCACACGCACGCACACACACACACACACACACACACATATATATATGTTCATATGTATATATAGAGGGAAATTAATCAAATTTTCATCTCAACTAAGAAACCAGAAACTATGATAATTCAGTATGATATTTTCTTAACTAAGAAACAAGAAACTATGATAATTGAATATGATATTTTCTTAACTAAACAAGAGAATTAAACTGCAATAATTCAATATGATATTTTCTTAACTAAACAAGAGAAACTGCAATAATTCAATATGATATTTTCTTAACTAAACAACAGAAACTGCAATAATTCAATATGACATTTTCTTAACTAAACAAGAGAAACTGCAATAATTCAATATGATATTTTCATTGCATGAAAAATTTGTAGAATTTTTATGAATTTGACAGTCTATAAAAATTGGGAACACTTTCAATCTCAGTACTAACTGTAGTTTATATGTACACATACTTGCAATTAATAGAACTTGATTGCCAATTATTTACATTTTCTCATATCTTTACATAATTTTCTAAGGAGTGTGTGTGTGTGTGTGAGAGAGAGAGAGAGATCCTGCGGGTGATTTTAAAATCTATGTAGTCTGTTCATCCAAATGGATGATCATTTCAAGCCGGCAGACAACCGGAAAATCGGGAGAAAAGCAGCTTAGAAGTTCATAAACAACCAGTAAGCAAAATCAACAGGGAACAGACATACAATAAACTAAGTAAACAAGAAGACAAACTTCAAAACCCCATATGCAAAACAGAAACATTTTTAAAATGACCGACAGGATATCAAATAATTCTTCCATTGAAATTAGAAAAGCTAAGTATCACTCTCTCTGGTTCTACTTTCTCTTTCTTTCTTGTTAATCAATTAATGATATATATTAAGTACTATTCTCAACATCGATAATGCAGATTCAATGAATCCTAGAGAGAGAAAACAATGTTGTTGATCAAGATTTTGGGTATGGGAAGTATTGCGTACCACGCATGAAAGCATTAAGGGGACTTGGGAAAGAAGAAGGGGAAGCTGAACAAGTGGTAATAGCAGTAGGGAGGTTAGCATGCTGCAGCAAGCCCCCGGAGGAGCTCTCGCCGGTGGCGAAATGACTCTCAGGGCCTTGATCATACAGAATTCCTCTGAACACATGGCCTCCAATGTTCACAGCCGTCTGATATGCATACTGATCAACCGCATTATCATTGGAGCTCACTCGAATGCATCGAAATACTGCTGAAAGATTCACTTCAGCCGGAAAATTCCCCACTTCCAACCCTAAAACAGACCCATTTATAATAGCATCACAATTGAGCTAAACAAAAATTTTCTTTGTGCAAATTAAGCTAAACAAAATTAACAAAGCTAAAGTTAAAATAGAAAGATGGAGAGTTTCCCTGTACACACACATACATATATATATGTGTGTGTGTGTGTGTATTAGTATATATAAACAAGAAGGAAAGCTGCTAGGGTTTTTGGGCTCCTTTTGATATCAAATTCATTACACGCAAATGATATGGTTTTGATTTGTAGTACAGAAAACAAAAGCAACTCTCTCTCTCTCTCTCTCTCTCTCTCTCTTTCTCTCTATCTAAAGATCTGTGTGGTGTGTAAGAGTACCTGCAGAGGGATTCTCTCTGTATCTTTTAGGGTTAGGTCCTTGGAGCTGCTGTTGTTGAACAGTGGGAAGTTGTTGATGCCTTGGACGCCTTTTGGAGACAGGGACCCAAGTGCTCTTGACGTGGGTTTCACACTGAAACCCTCTGCTCTTACAGCAAGTCCTGCACCTCAAGTAAACACAGTCCTTCTTGGCTTGGTTTCCACAGTCTTGGCACCTGCTTGATGATGAGCTTCCTGATCCTCCTTGTCTCATCATCATCATCATCCCCAAGGCCGGCCTCAGCTCTTCAGACTAATCGTTTGACCGCACCATTTTTGAGAAGGGTTTACCTTTGTGTTTGGCTTTATTATCTATCTATGATTTTGCCAATCTGAATTTTGGGTTTGTGGGTTTAATCATTGATGATGTGTTTTGCTGCTAAATTTGGGAATGTCCGTTTGCTTTCTTGATAATCAATCTTGATTTTGCTTTCTTCTCAGTGACTTCCATCCTGACTCAGTACTATGTGTTGGAATTTCAAGCTTTTTTGAGGCACCTTTACACTAACACCAACACTTAAAAATTTTTAAAGAAAGAAGGTAATCTCTGTACGGACGTGTACTGTAGCTTTTGTGATTAATTCCAACATTTCACACAAACCCAGTACAGTAAATAATTAAAAAGAGTTACGCCACGGAACATTGCACGTTTAGATATGTCTATAATATCGTTCGTGTATTTCAAGCAAGGGCATGAATGACAGTCGTTAAATACACTTACTCTTCAATCACCGATGAGCAAAGTTCAATAGTCGCAATGCTCAAAAGTAATTGGAACTTCGTTCATTCAACAGTTCGTATATTTCATGCAAGTGCACGAAGAAAATAGTGTTAAACACACAAATATTTAGATGTAAATTTCAATTCTAGAAAGCATTTATCTACTTAGAAGATAAAATTAGGGTTTGTTCGGCTGCATGCTTATGCCCAAATTACGCGGCCAGTTTGCTGAAATTTTTTAAATTACTCTTAACAACATTTTAAAATTTACTCAACTGACTCACGATTTTAAGTTACGACGTGGCAAACATACTTTTAGAGCAAGACATCACACTTTTGTATCAAAACACTTACTACTTCTGTATCTATATATATTTCTTAGTGATTGGAACAGTGAATATGCGCTGCCAGAGAATTCTAAACCGGTGGTGTGGTGTGGTGTGGTGTGGTGTGTGGTGCATCCTCCCTAGCTTCCAAGTCTGACTGACAGCTTCTGCTTAATATTCGTCCCATCACCGGAAAAGCCGCTGCTTTTGTGACGCTTCCTTTTTAAGGGAAAGACCAAAGCTTGTATAGGGGAAAACAACAGCAAGCTACGTGGCTCATCAAACCCCAAGTGGTGAATTATTGTAGGGAAAGTCTAGCATGAATGACAGATGTGCGACGCTCGTAGCGTAGCGTGATTAGTACATGCAATTTACTTAATGCATAAGATGATGGATGCATTATCCTAGCTTAGATGCATAAAAATTTCATATCATATACGTAAAAAGATATTATAAATCTCATAAGATTAACGAGACACATAATTATTTTATTAATCGGTCTCATCATCTTATAACTAAGACTGACAAAATAGAATGTGAAAATTTATTATATATGTTTAGTATTTTCCATCCCCAAGATATTGGTTGGATAAAAAAAATCATAATTTAAAGATTATTTAATCAATGAGTTTTTCACTCTCTTTTATTTATGCATGAAATAAGGGTGTTAGAAGAAAAACTCATTCATAAACATGGAATAAGGGTGTTTTTGAGAAAAATTTTTTGTATGAATCTGATTTATGAATCAGACTAATTATAATTTGTCATGTGAATGAGTTATTAGATTTTGAAAAGACGAAAAAGTTTTTTCTGTTTAATTAACAAACTTCAATTGATTTAATTCACAAACTTGATTCATATGCTCCGTCCACCTACGGAATACTCTTTTTTGAGTAAAACTCATTCCCCAAATCAAGGGATAAGAGTGTTTTTACGAAAAACTCATTTCCCAATCAAGGGATAAGCCAATTAAAATGCTTGGATTGCATTAACATCGGGATAACCAAACACTAGTTAATTCAATCGAATTATTGAAATATGATTTATCTGTAATGTTAGATATATCAATTTAATTTATTAAATGACATCATTCAATATAGGAAAGGAATTGATCTTCCTATTCCGACCGGGGAGAACAGGCCATTCGACAGGGAGATTCTGAAATTGCAGAGGCTTGGTTCGATCAAGCCGTTATCTATTTTTAAATTTTAAATAAAAATATAAAATATATTTATTAATTATATATATAAAAAATTATTGACACATCATCTCATAAATCAAACCGATATAAATAATTTCTATGATAAGAAAGGAGGAATTGTGTTAGCTATTTTATTTCGTTATTTACCAAAAACAAAGACATCGGAATCTCATTATGCTATACATTATTTTGTCCATTTTGACATTTTTAATGATATCTTGTTAGATCCCAACGGTAATGGCCAAAATTGAAGCCATTTCTAGCAGCCTACAATTTTTGACTATATACTCTTTCGTGTGCAGAGAGAATATTTGTTGCTATATATTGAGGTTTCCAAAGATCATCCGACACTGCCAAATTCGTCTCAATGTGTTTGTACCATAGAAAAAATATTTATTATTGTATTTGAATTAATAAATAACTGATACATAATATAAATCACTTATTAATGTGTTAAATATCCAATGACTAGAGTGTATTATACTCGAGATCCATGGTTGTTTATTCAATCAAAAATAACCAAAAGAATCTTACTAAATAGGAGCTTCCATGCCTTTTTTTTTTGGGGTAATATTATACCCGATCTCTAGAGCTCTGCCTCTCGTATTATTTATAGGTAATTTGATAGAATTCTCTTGAGAACGTATTTAACTACACTATCTTATCTTTGAGATCGTGAGTTTTTGCACTAATCAGTCATTTTAATGGATGTAAAGCTAAAAATCTTGTTAAAAGAAAGCCATAATTTCATTATACATACAACCATTAGAGGAGTGTAACTATTAAAAAGAAACACTCAAAGTCCATATAAAATCTACTCGAATGATCATTGAGAATTGTGAAGAAAGGAGTGAAAATCACCTCATTTTAATGTATTTCTATCAAAAATCCTCTTTGACTGAGAATCAATATTTCCTGTCATAACCCTAAATCCCTTATAATAACATGCTTTTTAAGCTATGTATATATGCATTCATCTCTTATAATTTTACTCAATTTTCATTTTATTTACAAGTTCAACTCTCACTCTAAGGCAGGAATTGAGATCTTATCCAAGTATTACAAGTACACACTTCTCACTGTAATTACTTCGATTCTCCCTCCTTATATCGTTGTATCAAATTATAATCTCACTCCAAAGCCTAAGATTTGTCTTAATGCTATTGTCTGAGTTCGATGGCATAAATAAAAATCAGCAAAACTTCTCTTTGCATAAAAAAAATGCTAAGTTAAAATTTTAACATAAGAATACGTTACGTAAGATTAAATTGCCCTTTTCTAAAATAGGAAGAGTTATTTCCATTCCCTCTTGTTATATTTGCACTCCAGTTGATAAAGACACTAAGTAGGAGCACAAGTGAACAAAGAATGTCATATTGAATAGGGGAATAGGCCCACCCCTTAAAATAAGAGTGAAGCTATTCCTCCTTTAAAAAGCATGCTTTTGATCATTAAAGTTTTATTTTTTTTGGGAGTGCGAATTAGCGATTCAATAAATCTGGACGATCATAAGATATCCATCTAGCATTCTATCATGTGTTAAGAGAGTCTTAATTGTACAAAATCAATCAATCAAGATAAATAACATTCTCCTATTCTTTTCTCAATATTCTTCTTTATCTTTGACATTATCTTCGACTTGGTATCAGATCTCTTATTTTTGAAAAATTTTGAGTTAAACTCTCTCCTTCGTCCACATACAAAACGTCGTACTCTATCCTGGCACTCTCCACTTATAATGTTTTGTCACTCTTTATATGCAAGACATCACACTCTATATCGTTCTCCAATTATAAAATGTAGCACTCTATTCCGTCACTCTTCAAGTACAATATGAGATTGCGCGTGAAAGAGGATATTAACTTTTTGGTAACAGAAACATGTTAACTTGATATACATTATTAATTCATTCTCTAACAACTTAAATTTTTCAATAATTAATGATTTAACATGCACTAAAACTCACTTAAAAAAAAAAAAGAAAGTAAAACAAAACACCCATGATATAATATCAATGACAAAGCCAATTTTTTCCTAAGAACCAAATAGTTCTCCCCTAAAATGAAGGATAACGATTGTCTTTAAAGTGTAACAAAACAAAACAAAGTAAATGTAGGTAAAAATAAAAATGAGTCCCATAAGTAGCCAAGAGGAGACAAGTGAGACTATACCCTCTCCCAAAAATTTTAATTTTATATTTTTTACGATAAATTTTGTCAAAACATTTTAATAAAATATGACTTGAACTTCAAATTCTTTTATATATTCATATAAATTTTAATACTCCTAACTTAACTATCTTAAACAAAATTTATGAATCCACCATTAAAAAAAGTATTAACTTGATATATATTATTAATTTATTCTCTAACTCTTTAAAATTCTAAAACAATTAAATAATCTAACATGTACTATAACCCACTTAAAAAAAAAAAAAAAAACATAACACCCATGATATAATATCATTAAAAAATATTAATTCCATTAAAGAAATGTTCCAACAACCTAAAATGATAACGATTGCCTTAAAAGTGCAACAAAATAAAGTAGAGTTCACACATCTTGGCCATGTGTAATAAACTCCGCATGTTGTCCGAGTATAAGGATAATATGTAAGGAAGGGTCCAGTAGTTTCCACCCACGCGAGTACAGGAATAATTTGCAGGTAACTGTCGCATTTCTCGACAAAGAAAATGTACGTAAAATAAGTCTCATGCGAAGCCAAAATGGCACAGCTTTCCAAGCGAGAATACATCTTGCAGCAAAATGACCCGCCGCTGCCAATTCCAAGGAACTCCTCCACCGACCCCACCAAACTCCGAACATAGAGAAAGATGATTATAATATTTCCTAGAAACCATACAAAAGTAATGACCAAACCCCACCATGACCCTGCCCAGATCCACTAAACTCTGAACATAGAGAGAAAAAAGAAGGCTCTAAAATTTCTTTAACTACTATAAAATGGTTCGTTCCTCAAGAGAAAAAGAAAAAAAAAAAAGAAATCTAAAAAGACATGTTTAACTTTCTAAATACTACCTCTCCAAGGAAAATGCCAAATCCCAGGTCACACACAAAGCTTTATTAAAACATTTCATCCCAAACTCATCTCCATCTGAGTTCTGACCCACCCTGCCCTGCCACCTCAAAACATCCTTCTGACATATAAAGCAGCATCTCAAAGAAAAGATCAATATCATTCTCCACTCCCAATCACATTTTATTTTTATCATGTAAACTGAGCGCCACTCTTGTATCTCCTAAAAACTAAGCAATAAAGGTCAGATCCTATTCATCTCAAGAATTTTTCGATATTGCTCCGTGAATCCGAGACCCACATTCCATACTAGAAAAGAAGTCCAATAATAATGTGACATGAAAAAACTTCATAGTCATTGCAAATCACTTTCAAACATGAGTCATAGCTAAATAATGATATCATGATAATACTATAATTTAAAATATATACATGTCGAAGAAATTAATTTAAATGACTATAAAACTTATCTATGCTATCCTTATTACTAGACTTATGCCACCCCAAGTCCCGTGCTACCTTACTAGTAGACTTTTTTTTTTTACTTTTCTGGTGTATTTTGCTAGCCCGGCAATGTACTTTTTATGTTGGTTTCAATATGGTCCAGGTTAACAAATTATGGTTGCTAATTTTGCAATGGGAAACAAATGCTCTCCATATATTTTTAAAAGTAGTTCTGGATTTGTGGATTTGGGCTAGTTGGAGTTGAAATTCCTAGCCCGGTACTGTTATGTGATTTTCTCATTTGGTAATGTTGGATTGATGGTAATGAATCAAAATCTTCTCTAAGGTTAGGATGCAAATCCCATCTGTCTAGTGTTACTATGCGGAAAACATGTGAACTTTTCTTGAACTCATTGAAGGTGGTGTTGCATCTAGAATAATTGAACAAATTGAAGGTATTGTTGGGTCTGAATAATTTTTTTTTTTATACAATGATACGAGAAAGGAGAGTCGAACTCACGCCAATTGCGTAAGGGTGGGCACTTGCACCATTTGGATAGCTCCGTCCTGGGTGTGAATAATTGAACTTAGGATGGGTTACAAAATCAATGGGCTAACATACTATATGTGTATATCAAATCATTCCTATAAATTATAAAATGATACAAAAATTTTCAAATCCTTAACATCAATATTTAAATATCCACTATCCAAATAGTACCAAGTTTCCAAACACAACCTAAATGAAAGTTTCCAAACGCAACCTATGAAATGAACTTTTAAGAGAGAGAGTGGATGATGAGTCTCACATCAAACTTCCAAGCGAGAGGAAGCAAGGAACTAGGAAATAGAAAGGTGAATGGATGAGAAGGCATGTCAAGGTGTGAACTTTTAAAGGGGGAAAGCAGATGATGAATCTAACATCAAACTTCAAGTGAGAAGAAGGAACTAAGAATTAGAATGGATGAGATGAGATGACATGTCAAGGTGATTTCTAATAGATTTTCTTCATCAAAATTCACATTTTTTCCCTATTCCTTTTCCATGCCTTTGTCAATTACTAGTAATCTCTAAGTAACAATTTTGGTCCAAAATTTTCAACCACTACTATAAAACAAAAAAATTTACATATCATGCAATAAATCTATTTATTTGAGTAAAAAAAATTTAATCAAGTTTGCTACAATCCAGGGCCTCCAATCTCAATTATTATCATAGACTAAACCAGAAGAATGCACAAGTTTAAAACAACAAACAACCACAAGAGATCATTGCCATAAAGCCGTGTGTGTGTGTGTGTATTGTTTGGTGGAGAAGGGAGAGGAGGGGAAGGGAAGGGAAGGGGGGGAATCACTTAGACCATATTTGGTATACAAGAATGGAATACAAAAAGAAAGGAATGAACTCATGAATGGAATAGGAATGTACATTCCATTCCCTTGTTTGGTTGTAGTAGGAGGAATGGAATATAAGCTTCAAATATCTATATATATATATATATATAGATATATATATATATATAGATTTATGAATCCATGAATCTATATATATATATATATATAGATATATCTATATATATATATATATAGATTCATGGATTCATAAATCTTATTCTGGGGTTTATATATAAATATATAAACACTGATTCTTCAATTCATAAATCATATTCTAGGGTTTATACTACCCACAACAATTAAATAAATTAAATCAAAACCCTAACCGAAAAAAAAACCTAGCATTCTACAATTAAATCATACAAAAATTGGATTGAAAATTGGTGGTTAGAAAACTTACCTCTTTCTTCCCAATTCTGGCAAAGCAAAGGCCTTGAGGCCGTGGATGAAATTATTGTGATGAACATAACTCTAGGGTTTGATTGAAATCGGTGAAAGATTGAAGAAGGGAATAGAAAGGGGCGGAGGTGGGGAGCTCCGATCACACGACTCACATTCTCCTGATCTGTTGTTGGTTTCTTCTCTCGACCTGTTGTTGGTTTCTTTTTTCTTTTCTTTTTTTTATTTGATTCCGTGAGAATGAGTTTCATTCCTTAGGGGGAGATGTGGAATGTTTATTCCCACTTCAACGGGATTAGTCATTCCAAACGGAATGATCATTGCAACTTTAAAGGTGCAGACAAACACGGGAGTGAAATGAAAAGAGGGAATATTCATTCCATTCCTACATCGATTCCAGGCTATCAAACGGCCCTTCGTGTATGGAGTAATTAGCAAGGTTCTATCAGACCCTAGAGATCAAACCTCCCATTCTCAAATTTTGATACATAGTTTTTGAAGCATGCGATAACGACATAATTTCCAGCTGCAAGGACACTGGAAAGTAAACATCAAACTGATCAAAATAAGTCTGGATCATCCAATTTCTCATATCCCACTTCCATGAACCTTCTTTTGGAAGTGGTTAAAGTTATCCAACAAATTCTCTCTTCTGGAACTCTTAAGCAAAACGGTAACATAGCCACTAATATTCATCTTTACTCTTCTCCTAAAATTATCAAAAGTATTAGAAGATAATAACTCATGCAGCCCCCCAAAAAGAAACACACACTTAAAACACTTTTGATAGACTTGCTATGCACATACCGCATAATCAAACTAACTTCATAGGTGAAGAATTAATCTCACTACAGCAAATACAGAACAAATTATAATGAACTTGTAACTTGTATCTCGCTCACACCACTCAAATCACAATTTTCGATTACCTTTCCAAAATTTGTGCTCCAAAACCTTCCAATGTATGCTAAGAAGCCTCTAATATGAACAGGCAATACTTCCTACTTGCAAGTTGCAGTTGCTTTAAACACCAGAATACAAACTCATCAGATAAATCATCTTCATTGAATCAATTCTCATCATCTTCATTGAATCAAACTAACAGTTCTTAAGAATACCCTTCTCTTCGCCCCCGCTTATACCCAATAGATACACACAAAAAGCAGAGAAAATCCCAACCAACAAGCCACCATTCAACCATGATGAGCAAAAGGGACAACTAAATTTGAACAACAAAGAAGGAACAAAGGTACAAATAATACTATCTTAGGAACCAGAAAGTAGCATATTTAGCCCCAATAGTACTCGAAGTGATTCAGCATGCCATTACAAAAGACTACAATAAGCAAAGGGATTCAAATGAGTTTCAATTGTTCATTTCAAATTCCCATTTTACCCTAAATTGATGTAAAAAAATGCTAGAAACATTAGATAAATAAATATACATATACCCAAATCCAGATAGATAAATACATAACAGTGGGAAAAAAAGCCCCAAATTTGAATTGACCTAAAAGAAGAACTATTCACCCCTAATCGAGATCAGACTGAATCAAAATACCGACTCACCCTGACTCGATTTCAATATTTACCTCTCGTTTCACTCTCTAAACGATGCTGTGCCTCAAGCCCAAACCGTGCTTGCCATGGACACAACCAGGCCTATTGTAATAGTAAGGCAATCTTTTGGACTTGTTCATCTTCGGATACGCCCTTTTCCCCAGCTTCCTCAGTCTCTGTCCCCCGAAACGGTCGCTCACAGACTTGGGCACTAACTCGTCGTTCAAATCATACTCATCAAAATACCCTTCTTCTTCTTCATCATAATCATCATCCTCATCATGATCGTCGCTCGATTCATCTTCAATTAAATCAAGACGAGCATCATGATCACTAAAATGATCGTTTTTTAGATGATCCGCCAAAGATTGAGCAGAGAGATCGGATGAGAGAGATCCAAACCCATCATCAACACGAACATCATGATCATTAAAATGATCGTTATTGAGGTGGTCGGACATAGATTGAGTGGAGAGGTCAGATGAGAGAGATCCAAACCCACCATCATCAACATCGAGATCTTTATATACATCACCATCATCTTCATCGAAAGAGAAGAGGTCTTCGTCTTCATCGTCATCAGATGGGTTGATGATTTCCCAAGTGGACAGATCTTCATCATCAGCTTCAAAGATCAAGTCGGTGGATGCCCTGCATGCTTTATCCATTTCTTCGCTTCGAAGATCTTCTCACCCAATTCGTTTTCAATTTTAAAATGAGTAAGGTACTCTCATTATATAAGGACAGTTAAGCGCCACGTGGCACATGCTTTATTGTTATTGGTCCACGTGTATAGGCTCGTGAATTTATTGGTCTAACGAACGTGGCACGATGGTGAACCTAGACGGAACTTTTTGTTAGAAATTGATGTTTAGTCTTGTCCAACCCAACTAACCTAAGTGATAAGTAAACTAAAAATGCATATAAAAAAAAGAGTTCAAATTTAATACCACGATTGATTCGTAGAGATATAGATTTACAGTCCCTAATAAAAAACTGACACATCAATATTTTGGGATGAAAATTGCAAAAAACGGAAAGGTTGCAATACCAAGTGGAGTTCTTAATTAGCAAGAAATTTTCAACCATTTATTATTTTCTTCCTTTATTTGTACATATTTGATTCCTATTGAAGTTTTTAAGATAAATTATACTAATATTTTTTTAAGTTTATGATAATTATATTATTTTTTAAAATTTTTAAAATTATATTGATCTGTTCTATTTTATAAAATAATATATAAATACTTATCTTTTATTATTTTTTTTCTTTTCAAAATGATAAAACTGTTATTTTTATCTTTTTATTTTTTTCGTTTTTTCAAATTTTATCAATTTATTCTAATTTTTTTATAAAAAAAATAAATTTAAGGTTTTATCAATCTTTATTTAAAAAATGAAAAAAAAAAATTAGTCAAGATTTAAAAAATTGAAAAGAAAATATGAATGAGATAGTTTTATTATTTTGAGAAAAAAAAAAAACTAACTGAAAGAGAGTATTTGTATATTATTTTGTAAAGTATGAGAGGTCAGTGTAATTTGAGATCAATGTAATTGTCATAAACCTTTGGAGAGATCAGTGTAATTTATCTAAATTTTTATAATTCTATAATATTAGGATTTACTTCTCCAATTCAACTATTATTATAATTAGGACTCCATAGGGTACTCGGATTTTAATTTGTTTGTTCAGAAATCTAGAATTCATTAAAATTAGTTTTTTTTTCCTTTTAGTGGTAACCAAATAATGAAAAATTATTCCATATCACTGCCTCTCTTTTTTGGTTGGAGGGAATGGAAATTTATTAAAGACAGGCAAGAAGCCAAACAAACTAGAGCCTTCAAAGGAAACAAAATTAAGAAATTAAGACAAAAAACCACTTGTAGCGGCATACAAATTAAAAATGAATTTTGTTTACTAATTTTTTTTTTAAATGAATCGGTAGGAGATATCTTGAACCACCTTATGTGAATCAAATTAAGTCTCTTTTTTGTGACAGTCAAACCTATTTTTTAAACTCTAGTTGTCAACAATCGACATAAAAAAAAATTAAATCTACTTTTTAAATTCTAACTGTCAACCATCAATACAAAAAAAACTCAAACACAAAACGCATATAAACTAGAAATGAGTTTTGTTAACTATTGGAAGTTGTGGTATTTTTAGAATGCTCGCAGCAGTGGTGAATTATCACCATTTAATGATGTTGAGATGTGATAAAATCTACCCAGAATAGCTGAGAGAACTTGAATTGGTACTCCTTTTTTAAATGAAGAGAATTATTATTTTTTTTCAGACAAACGCAGTGCTATTACTAAACAGACACTTATCTTAATTTTTTACCAACACCTAGCTTAATTACAGATACTGATTGTCAAGTAACGAAAGACTACTTATTGAGAAGTTTTTTAGGTCATTGAATTGCACAGAAATTGTTTGTCCTATATTTTAAACCCTAATCAACTAATAAATTATAATTTAATTAACTAAATATTCTTTCAAAAGTTTAAAGACTAGGATCCGGTTAAGGAGCTCCTATTCATTGGTCTCCGGTAAAGTGTACTCGAGCCAATGAATATCTATCATATTAATATATGACTCACGTGTTCTGCATGTATTGCAAGTGTTCATTAGTTTGGGTATACTGCACCGAGAACAATGAAAAAAATGTCACGTTTAAGGATAACTTTTCAATTTTCTCATCCCAAAAATCACTGATGTGTCAATTTTTTATCACGGACCGTAAATTTACATGTTTTCGGATTAGTCGTATCAACTTTAAACTCATAAAATAATTATCTGTAAAATTAAATAAATTGTAGTAGGATAGTAAAAGGAGACGAGTTATTTAAGTTCAACTTGTGATCAGTTGGGTGAGGCTCGTTCGAAGTTGACTCACAAAATGAACAAACCAAAATTGAATATATTTTGAAACTCGTTATTTGTTGAGCTTGGCTAGTTTAATACTATATAAAAAATTAAACTATTCGAGTTCAACTTGCAATCAACTCAATTAGAGACTCGTTCAAGATCGATTTAAAAAATTAACAAACCGAATTTAAAATTTGTTTATTTTAATAAGCCAAACTTAAATAATCTATTATTCGATTCAACTCGACTCATTTTTAACTTTAATTTGTAATTATTTGACTCGTTAATTCACACTAGCTTTGTCTCACATATTATAATCAGAATATAGGATGAGTTGTTATGTATGTAATTTCTGTACAAGAGTTACTCAAATTATAACAATCTCATCTATTTTGCTATATTGACCGGAAAGATAGTTTTTTACTATTTCAACTCTTATCCTTTTCAGCAAGGCAAGTTGGGTCATTTTATACATCTAACGGCCTATATATTATCTGATTTTTTTCAATCGTTGCCTAGGCTTAGAGCATATGATGATTTTTATTTTAAATTATATATAAAGGGACAAAACGGGATATATGTAAACTTGGTAAGTTAAGAAAGGAGAACAATAAATTTATATATGTCAAGAGCATAAAGGACGATGACTTAAGGGAATTTAAAAATGTGAAAAAGTTCTTTAAATGAAAATCGAATAGGAAATTTAACTTTAAAAATAATAGTGAGGAGATTAGAGAAAATATATATTTTTTAAAAATTAAGATAATTAAACTCAAAGAAAAAAACATTAAAAAAATATGAAAACTAAGAAAGCTTTGGAATCAAATTATATTCTTATTAATGCATTGGAAGTGCTTATAGGCAATAGTCGATTTACAGGTAGTTAGAGTGTGAATCGAGCCAATTACATAATATTTTTTGGATGAAATGTTTTGCTGCTGGGCGCATAGGTCATAGGTTAGGTCAATGGATTGGTAAAATTTCTAGTTAGGGGGAGCCATAATTTTGAAAATTGTATTTTTTATCTGTGTTTTTTATACAAAAAAAAATTAAAAATTACGAGTTACTCCTACAAAATTTTTCATATTTTTATATAAACCCCCTGCCGCCTCCCAAAAATTAAAATTTTATGTTTCTGCCCTCATAACTCAATGAGCTAAATCCGCAACTGTTTATAGATTTGGGTGAATTTTGCATATGATAGTTGAAGCATTACAACCACTACCAACTTGGGTAGATTATCTCATTTCGGGATGGGTTTGGGTGAGTTTTGCATCTAGAATTTTTTTTCCCTGATTCTTGAGCCATCGCCTCTATATACTTTGGTATCACACAAGTAGACAGTTCACCTCAGCTAAATTTTGCATCTAGAATTTCTTTTCCCTTTTCCTAAGCTTTCTCTGCACCCACATTCCCAAGACACACACACACACACACTTATACATACATACAAAGACCTGCCCGCCTTCACTTTCCCCAAAAATTTCAAAATAAACAACACCCTCCTCACTTTGTGATGGTAAATGAGGAGTGTTACAGGTCAGTTGCGAAAGACAAAACTTAGGATCTGATTGACACGTGCGCACAATTCACATGCCAATTAAACCGCAAATTTTTAAACTTCAAAACAAACGATATCATCGTTAGTAAATTAGAAATGAGGATGATTTCAAGTCAGTAACAGAAGTATTAAGGTAAGAATACTTTATGAAACATGTATCTGCAAAATTTATTCATGACTGCATTTATAACCATGAATCATAAAAAAGCAATAGAGCAAATATTTGAACAGTGCACAAAATCACATTGTAAACAAGATGACATTACCATCATCACCGCCGGCGCCGCCCCCACTACAATAATCTTTATATCCAACCTGTTAGATTTCCTTGTAAACACATTATGAGAACAATCATATGTTTTCATGCAACGGAAAGTAAACAAAAGAGCACCCTCGTGAACTCCTACTTGGGTCCACACGTAATAAATCTCCTAAACTCCTCTATCCGAAATTTTGCTTTAGTAACATTAATGGCCAACAATAAAAATCTGCTGACAACATTGCCAGCCACACCAAGAGATCTCCTGTAGAAGGTTGCTTAGAACAGCAAAATAAATGTGAAAAATCACAGCCCACAGAACATAGCCCAAAGAACATTTCGAATGTAACAAGTATTGCAAAATGATCCAAATAATCAAGATAGATTGAAAATTTTTCAATTATCTAAACAAAACTAAGACGGTAACCAAGAGAAAACCCAAATTCATCGCAGAAATAACCGTATTTGCCAAACCGCATATGCATATGCCAATATATAAGCCATCTTACCTATGACCAACATCTATTTTAACAAGGGCCCTTGGCCATTCTTGTCTATAAACAACTACAAGAATAGCCCAAGTCAAAATTCTCAAGTTGTTTATTACATTGAAAATCATAATCAACTAAACAAAGGGAAAAGACAGGATGAGAGCCCCTGGTGGGGGGTTGGGAATAAGACAACACAACCAATTCAATGGAAACTTTAACTCTTGCTTCAATATTCTTACCTTTGCCTATGGAGATGAAATGTCTAACATAAACCGTCCCACTGCCAAAAGGATGAGTGTAAAATTGCTCCTGGTTCATCATCTCGATCATCTTATCTGGGAAGGAGAACAGAGCAACCCTGAAGCATCAGCCCCAACTACAGAAAGATCACAAACAGTGCAGAGCTGCCCTTCCTGGCTTGGCACAAACCGGGAACTGCAGAATGGGCATGAAACATCTTTCTGTCCTCGGTAAATGGGAACATAAGTTGCCCCACAAACCACAAACGGATTTCTGAAATCATAGTTCAGCTGAGACACGTCTTTCATGTTCTTCTCAGAAGCCTGTAGCACTTGCCTGGCTGTCTTTGCTTGGTTCTCAATGGTGGGATTAGTCTCTAGGAGCCGCCTGGCAAAATTTCCTGCCGTACTAAGGTTCTTTGCCTTGTAGCAAACAGTCATCGCGTTCAATAATGCTAGCCTCAAGTGTGGGATTTGAAGGTTGCAGTGGGTGAAATAGGCTGCCAGTTCCTGTTGGCGTACTGGATTGTCTTTGATCTCCCTCCTCTTGAGCTCCATTTGCAGACCCAAAACATACTCTTTCACTATAATAATCAATTCCTTCACTTCGTCAACCTCCCTTCTTGACTCAACTACAATCAGAGGAATGGTATGGAGGATGCTGAGAAAAAGCCGAAGAGCCTCAGTGAATTTCCCAGCTGTTGTGGCTTTGTACCCAGCCTTGAGTTTGTCTTCCAACTGAGAGAAATTGAACACCAGTGTTGGTGGGGCCCTCACATTAGGGCTAGCAGACTCACTCCATCCCCGTTCAACTGCCAGTGACAATACTGGAGCAGATGAAAATGCACGTAGATAGGTATGGCTGCCAGTGTGAAGATCAAGAAACATTGGTCTCAGAGGAGCGAAATTTCTTATTCCCAGTTGCCGGCTCAACAACCGCATTGCAGTGTCAAAATTTCCAGCTGCTGCATGTTCCGCAGCGAGAGAAGATCTCTGGGTCCAAATTTGGCTCACAGGCATGCCAGGGGTTGGGGCCACAAAAACTGAGGAGCGTGCATTCACAGAAGCCCTTGGAGTATCTGCCTCAGGAGGAAGCTCCAAATCCTCAAGGTCCCATCCCCCTTCTTCCTCGTTTTCTTCAGGCACTTCTCCATCCTCCAGAACTGCTCCAATATCCCCATTCTGTAAGCCATCGACATCAACCATATCCAATTCTTCACCCCAATCAGCATCAGTGGCCTCTTCGTACTCCTCGGGGGCACTCCTCCCAATATTATCCAGCCCACCCTCAAATATGCCTCTCGTGACTCTCAAGAGGGGCCAATCTCCGCCACACAAAATGGGGGGTGGAGGCATCAGAAGGGATGGCACTTTCCCCTCTTTCAATGAAGGAACATTATCTCCCAACTCGGCCGCTAGCCGTTCAGAAACATCCTGTAGACCATGGGCTGAAGCAGTGATGTAAGCAAGTGGCAAATGCCCAGCATTCTCCAAAATCTTAACACGCTCTCGAACATCACCCAGATACAGAGCATTATGAAACTGGCCCATGACATCATTCTTGACTTCAGCAATTTTAAGCATTTTGGCCAGTTTTTCCATATTCCCAGTAATGAGATAGAGGAAAGATAACCTCTCAAAATTCTTTGTTCTCTGGTAGGCATACTCTACAATTCCAGCATTACCCTGGCGAAGGGCCTCCACCCCTAATCTATACCAGTGATCTTTCTCATCAATTTCCTTAGCTGAAGCAACTGCAATTTGGATGTTCCCACTCTCCAGAGCCAAATTGAAACGAGTTCTCTCATCTTTCACAAAATGAAGGGCAACTTCAGGGAATCCCTTCTGCTGCAAATAAGCAATCATTGCCTGCCCACAGAGCTGCGAGCTCCTTATCATGCTCATAACATGATCATACTTCTTCTTCATCAAAGACAGCTTGAAAATATATTCTGTTGCATCAATAACTATAACCCTGTTCTTTCCATCTCGATCCAAGCAAAAGATCTTATTTCCTGAAACTTTTGTGATGTAAATTGGAACATCAAGGGTCCTTATTATCCCATTATCCCCATTGGGAAGGCAGTACTTGATGTGATTCAGGGTCGTATAGATGAAAACCCCATTGTCATCCCAGGCTCCGCTCTTCACTCGAATTGTCTCGTGCAGGGTGCACTGGTGCACAAGCTTCTTACTAGCAATAACTATGGCATGCTTGCTGAGCAAGGCAACACTCTCCATGTCGTTTGACCAAACAATATACTTAACAAAAGGGGTTTGAAGATCACCAAGAACAATCCTCTGCTGAAGGTCAAATATAACCACTCTATCCTCTGCCCTACAGAGCAAATTCCCTGTGCCAGCATAGAATATTGCATCAGCAGCAATAGGGAGGCTGCTTTTCTTAACAATTTCATTCTTAAGGTTCTTGACCAAAACTTGGTTGTTGCTTTTCTCAAGCACAGCAAACCTATTCCGAGCCACAAAGACAGCTGATCCTCCCATACCTCTTTTTGCCTCTTGCACAGTATCACCCCTACCAGTGCTATCTTTAGGAACGGCATAGAGTTCATAAGATCCACCATCAACATCGGAACATATCAGAACAGCATTTTCTGTAGGACTATATGAAAGAGTGCGTGGAGCTTGATTTAGACTGGTAGAACCAGGTCGTCGAATTGGAATCATTTGTGTCTCTCTCTGAGTTGAAAACTCGTAAAACCTCAAGAAACGATCTTTGGCATAGAATATAGAATCACCACTCACAGAGAAGGCAGGCCTTTCTCTCTCCAACTTAAACACAATCATGCCACTATCATGACCGGCTGCCAAGAGATTCATCTCGGGGTGAGATGCAAGAATCCAAAACCGATCATGCTCTCGGCGGAAAGTCTGAACACCAGTCCGCTTCGTTACATCCCAAACTCGGATGCTTTTGTCCTCCGAGTTGGAAACAATTATGTCCTGTTTGGCATGAAACATGACACACGACACATTGTTCATGTGCCCTCTCAATGTGTCCACTTCCCAAGCCTTAGTGTCTGGGGAAAAAAGAAGTTCTTCTTAATGGTTGTGATTCTAATAAGTACTAAAATCATAACAAGAACTACAACCTGTCTGAAAGGCAGCTTGGCCAAACAATGTCAACCTAAGTGGCAGGTATTCCAGACTTATCAAGAAAAAAAATTGAGCATTTTTGAAACTCATAAATTATGTGTCTTTATGAACAGAGGCCCATTAATTACTAACAAATTTTGAAAATGACTAGCCCATGCCAAGTGGCATGCAGTCCAGCCTCATCAAAAAAAAATTGCGCATTTTTGAAATTTGCAAATATGTGTTTTTATGAAACAAAGGCCCATTAATTACCAACACATTCTGAAAATGACTAGCCCAAAATCATTTGATACCCAAAGGGAACCTAAATACCTAATAATTACTTTAAGGGACTAGTGGAACAAAAAGGACATAAAAGCAATGTTGTTCATCAACTTACCATTCATGCGCCAGAGCTTCACTTGACGATCATCTGCTCCTGAGACGATCAAAGGCAAGGTGGGATGAAATGCAGCCCAGTTGACACCACGGTCATGACCTTCCAAGACATACTTAACAACAGCATCAACCCCACCAAAAAGATCAGTGTTCATTTGGCTCAACCGCAGAATATCATCAGCAGGGGACACCGTCTTCTTCCTCAGGGCACCAATATCCCAGACACGAACTGTCTGATCCAGCGAGGCCGACACAACAAGGTCTTCTTTTGGGTGGAATGATGCACACATTACATAATGATTGTGGCCAGTCAAAACAGAAATACAAGTGCGTGACTGCCAATTCCAGATTCTGATAGTCTGGTCATCACTAGCGCTCACAATCCAAGGAGACTCGTGGTGAAACTGCACGGTACGAATGTAATCAAGGTGTCCAAGCAGGGTAAACAGACACCTATGCAACTTGTAGTTCCAAACCTTAATCTTGTAATCATCTCCTGCATAAGCCACAATTTAAAATAACCTGTTTACTGCCCCCGGAACCCTTCATGTTCATAACACATGCAGCACGTTATACCATAAACAAGGATTTTACAATTTCAACAAGTTGGCCAAATTTCTACATTTTGTTTTGATTGCAAACCATTTAAAAATTTCTGACACATGTTCCCAACACATGCCAGACCTCCAAAAATATGTATTGACTCAACCAGAATTTTTATAGAAATGAGAAAGGAATATTAGTAACAGACTTAATGATATAGAATCCACCATAGAAGGAAAACGAGGCATTATGTTACAGAAAAAAGAAAAAAACAATGTTTTGTATACTATTCCAATGGCAATCCAGTTCACAATTCTCACATTTTGACCAATTTGATTTTATATGCAACCTTTTATATAATATTTCAGATCAAAGGGGTTGAAGCGCAACCCAACTATACTTGGATATATAGGTGGGTGCTAATGTTTGATTCATTGGGAAATCCATAAAAAAATCTAGCATATACATAACGTGAAAGAAGATCCATGCATAGATCTACGAAGATCAATAACAAATGATCTAAAGATAACACACGTTATCATTTTCAATATAAAAACATATTACTTCAACTAAAGTCACCATTATTGTATCACTTAAAACACCATACATGCCAAAATGATAGGTTCACATATAGGTACTAAAGCAAAACTAGCGAACCAATTTTACATTGAATGCCATAATTCAATACCTCCAGACACAAATAGCGGCTGCGATTTGTGAAAATGAACACCACGGACAGGCCCATCGTGCTCGTCAAACCTGTCAATGAGAGTCCCCATCCGATAGTCCCATAACTGGATCACACCACTGTGAAGACTCGCGAGAATCCACGGTCTCTTACTGTGAAAACTCAGTCCCTTTACTCTATTACTCTTTGTCTCGAATTTAGTCAACATTTTCTCCAATCACACAAATCCCAAACGCTGTACACCCAAACAACACTTAATCAAACTCTACAGAATTACCCACAAAAGGACATAATTGATATCGCAAATCGCACAATCCAGATCAAACCATATCGAATTACAGAACAATAACGTCCAAAATTAATCATCAACGAAAAAACCTAATGAGATAAATCAAGCACACAGATCTACGAAGATCAAAGATTTGTAATTGAATAATAGATCAATAGAATTGTGAGAACCATTTCCCTCAGATCTGATAAGTATAGTGATGGAATACAATACCGCACATGCAATAGCCACCGGCAGCAGCAACAGTTGTAGATACCCAAAGAAATTTAAAGGGATAAACCAATCTGGAGGCTTGTAGATCGAGAGCTCTGAGAGATAAGTGATGGAGGGAAGAGAGAAAACGAGGGTTTTTAGTTCTCTCGCAGATCCGTCCCCTAGTGCCTGCGTTAATTTTAGAGAGAGAGAGAGAGAGTGGAGACGAGGCACGGTCGCTAATTGAAATGTTTTGTGACTGTTTGTGTGCTATATAGTAACTATACTTATGCAGAATATTAGCATTAATAGTGTCCGTCTGATTGAAATTTTGTGGTGTGATCTTTTGGAGCACATCATCACGAGCCTTCTATCTTAAGCAAGATCGAGGAAGGGGATCATTGGACGGTTTAGATCTGTTGGAAGGTGGTGTCAAGAATGTTTCACCCCAAGAAGACCTCTTTGTAATTGTCTGACTTACTTTCAAAATGTACAGAATAGATTTCCAGATCCAATCAAATTATGCCGTGTCATCGTAATAAAAATAAATAATAATAATCTCATTAAATAAATATGAGTATAGGGGTGTATGATATATATATATATATAATAATAAAAATCAATTATATTTTAATACGTTGTCAAGATGTTAAATAAGATTTTTGATTATTAATTATAATAATTCAGTTTATTAATTTTTAATTTTATTTTAATTGAATCTAGTTTTGTACAGTCGTTTCAAATTAATTATATTTTTATATTCTATAATTTCATGTGTTTCAAAATAATAACATTTAATTGTATATAAATTTCAAATAAGATTTTATAATCTTATACGAATTTTAAATAAAGTCTTATAATTTTAATATAGAAATGAGTACCAATAAAAATTTACAATTATTTGCAATTTGTATCAATTGAAATGAAATTATAAATTAAGGAACTGAATTATTATAATTCACAGTTGAATGTCTTATTTAAAATCAATACCAAATTTTAAAGTAATAAAGTGTAATTAATCTTAATAATAATGTCCACTCATTTAGTAAATACTAGTAGCGGTGTCAATTCATGGAACATCTCATGATTATCTTATTTTATTTAAATTTTTAATTAATTAGTATATTTAAATTTTTTCTCTATTAAATAAAAAAAGTTACTTGTCTTTTTATATGTTTTTAAATAATAATTTTTAAGTTTGATAAACTTTGAATAGAGATAAAATAAAGTGAAAAACTCTATTATAAGTGGAAAAAAAAATCCTTAAGTTTCGCTAAGCTTTCGACATGGGATAAATTATCTTAACTTGTGGCCTATCTTTATAATTAAACATGATAAATGAATTGACATAACTAAAATTTTAATACAACTTATTTATCAATTGTGTTAATCATGTAAACCTATTTTTATTCAAATTCATTTAACTCAACTCAAACTTATTAATTCTGTGTCATATAAAAAATTAACACTCTGAAATAAGGATGCTATTTGCTTTGCACTGTCTTGCTTAAAACTCTATTTTTAAAAGGAAATATGTGATTATCCCTTATACTCAATCAGAACACACACACACACACACACATATATATATATATTATTAAAATCACTTTTAGTTTTTGAGGTTTGTGTAATTTTATTTAAGATTAATAGTGAAAATAGAATTCCCATGAACAAAAATGAAGTGCTAATATAATCTGACTTTGAACAAAAACTTGTTATGTTTATTTGTTGGTTTGAAAAAGGGGATTCGATAAATTAGTTTCGATGATTCTGTAAAACCGATGTTTGGTCAAAAAATAAAAATAAAAGAGACTCACTAATAATAACATGAGTAAATAATAACCCATAGTATGAATAAAATAATGAGAGGAGAGAGTTGAAGCCATATCTGTTTTATGGATTCGATAAGGGTGGATTAGTTACCTCATTCACTAATACTGATAAGGGTGGATTAGTTATCTTATTCACTAATAGTGATAGAATTAGTAATCATATCTCTCTCCCATTATTTTATCAATTCTATGAGTCGTTATTTACTTCTGATGCTATTAGTGAGCTCCTTCATTTTTATTCAAATATCGACTTTATAAGGTCATGAAAACTAATTTATCTAATCCCTTCCTTAAGCCAAAAAACAAACATAATTTGAGATTACTACTCCTATAACTATTAACGAATAAAAAAATTAATCTACCATTATCCAATCAATCAAACAAAGAAAAATTAATACCATTCTAATTAAGACTCGTCAAAGCAAATTATATCACCATTTGTCATTTTAAGTATGACAGCAGATTGATGGTGGGTCTCCATCATTTTCGTGTGTTAATATGAAATAGAGAAATAGAGAACGAGAGAAATGTGTGTGTGTAAATTGTGTTCCAATAATTGCATTCTATCTTTTTAATTTTTAGAAGGACAATTTGAAAACGAAGGAACCAGAGAATGAAAATAACTTTCAAGCTCCAACTTTATATATATATATATATATATATGATGTCGATTTTTAGTCAGACGATCAACGATCAAGATCTTCCTCCAAAATAACTTATAAAAAATTATCAGAACGTGATTGGAGGAGGTTTGGTGAGAAATCCTTCGATGATTAAGTCAATAATCTAAATGAATAATGCAATAGTGTATGTGGTAGGGTAAGCAACATACCTGTTTTAGTTAGGAATATCTCTTTAGAAGTGCTGGCTTTCATTTTTTATAAGAATTTTCATTGAAAAGGTAGGAATTCGTATTAATTTTTTTATTGGACTCTATCACCGTTCTTGGGCTGTTAGATCTAAATGACTAAGCTCAAAGCGTTCGGAGCAACTCTGGCGGTGTGGTCCGAACTTCACATCTCCAAACTGAGCCTCCATGCGTCACCAACTGAGATAATGGGAGTACCATATATGTATGTGTAACTAACCAATCACCTTTTTCTTATATGTGTATATATATATATATATATATATATAGAGAGAGAGAGAGAGAGAGAGAGAGAGAGAGAGAGAGATATATATATATATATATGACACGGGCTTATGAATGGCCCAATTTCAAGTTGATTTTGAATGTGCCATGAGTTGGAAAACGGGTCCATGTCCACCCCTTTTGACCAGTAAAAGTTATGCTAGCTCGGCCAACTTGAGGTTCAATCTAAATTATATCAGCTGTAAAGGCCTACCCCTCATGCACAAGCCCACGCAACTCTTCCATAAGCTACCAAAGAAAAAAAGGCTTTGATTTGACTGATAAGATGTTAGGATGATTGTCTTGGCCCACCAATAATTTGGGTTGGGCTGGGTTGGGTCGTGTTGTGGGCCTCTGGCCACCATCGCACAACTCTCTTGAATTCAACTAGGAAGGGAAACATAAGAAATAGTATTTTTTATTTTGTTTTTTTAAAAAAAGAAACACAAAAACAGCACAGAGCCACAAGGCCTATTATTATGATTACATGGTGCAAGCAAAATTAATTTCTGGGTGAGAGAGAAGTTGAGGGGAGGATTCCTACCAAAGTGGTTCTTACATGTAAGATAATTTAGGCTAAAGCTTCTCGAGGTAATGTGAAAGGAAGAAAGTTGAGACAATTTATAGAGATAGGAAAAGAGCAGGAAAAAGTACAAGATTGACATGAAAAATATAGAAAGGACAAGCTTTAAAATAGTTAATTCAAATCTGACCCGAGTGCGTCCTTTGAACTCGAATAAAAATTTATTAGTATCGACTTTAACTCAAACCTAATTAGTAATTTTAATTTTCATATTTTATTCACAATTTTTTTCAATATATTATTGTATTTTTTTTAATTTCGATTATATGCGAAAAGTTTCAATAGTTTTTCTCACTTTCTCCTCCTAAAGAAAACAAAAACGGTCAAAATAATTTATTTATAATTTAATTTTGAAAAAATGTTGAAGGTCAACACATTTTTAAAATTATAAAAATATAAATAATAATGTTGGTAAAAAATTCCTACTAATCAAATAGTGAATAAACTAAAATACAAAAAACATAATATACAAAATCAAAAATAAAGAAGGGAGAGAAAGTAGAGAGAAAAAGGGAGTGGGATTTTGAAAGTGAAGGCGGGAGGGAAACCATCTGCAAGTCAAAGATTTGTTCGTTACGCGAAATCTTGTATTAGGGGGAGACAGCTTCACATCAACGATCAAGCACTAGTGTTCCTTAAAAATAAGCAAAAAAAAAAATTATTTAAAAAATAAAGAAAAAAATTAGCAATACCTAGGATATGAAAATTAGGCAATGCATCATATATACATTGCACTATGGGCATTAGGTTTAGACTGCAACAACAAACGTTACATACACATGTATGTACATAGACACACAGAGACACACACACACACACATATATATATATGCACAAATATACATACATACATATACATGTACATGCACGTAAAAGAAGAGGGAAGACAAGCACCGCCCGTTGCCCTAATTTCCTAAAGTTTTCAAGCTCTAAAATGGTAACTGTTTTATAAAAAGAAGATTCTATATAGACAATTGGCAAGTCAGTGTATCTTTGATTTAGTTTCCTTTAATAAGTAATGAATTAAGAAATCTAATCATATATATATATATATATATATATATTGATTAGTGCTCGGTCATGAGAAGACCTCCATTCCATTGTGTATTAGATATTCAAAAGCCAGCCTGCGTAAGAAGCCATTAAAGCTAAGGTAATTAACTCACTTCTATTATTATACTTGTCTCTTTATTAGTAAAGAACTATGGGTTTCCATTGCCTTTTGCCTTTTACCTTTATTATTTGTTATATTTATGCTTAATCCTGTCTCCTTTTCACGTACCCTTCTTGCTTCCTCTTTCTGTCTATATATCTATGTAGGTGTAAGGGTTTTTCAAAGGGAGCCAAGAAACCTTCAAAGATTCATCTCCATGATTTCTTTATTTGTAATTTTTTTTTATAAGTTTTAAAATTGATATGATACCGACGACTAAGACCTAAAATTAATCTATACTAACTAGAAAATTTAAAATCAATCTAATACTAATTATTGAATCCAAAAAATTAAGTGAAGAAAATAAAGAACAAAATCACGTTCTTTATTCAATCAATGTGAGAACAAATTCACGATGCAAATTTATAGAATAAAATTACTTTTATTAAATCATAGCAATCTCAATTATTTTTGTGCTTGGTATAATTGCCAACATTTTTTTACACAAGACTGAAGACAAATCTGGATGCATCACATCCTATTTATATATATATATATATATATATATATCAGATCCAGTCAAAACAATATAATTGTGCATATCATTAGGTGCTTCAACTATTATTAATCGCAAAGATTAGATTTTTTTGTACTAATAAAATAGAGTTATTCTTCTGATAGCATCTTCCCGAATATATTCGTTAACTTTGCCAAAGAAAATCTATTATACTTGCATTATCTTGTTTGCTTTTTCTATTTAATTTTTCTGAATCTTATAATCTATTTCTTAGCATGGTTTGTAATTAGACAAGTCAATGAATCAAAAATCTTTTTTTTTTCAAATAAAAATTGGGTTTATGAATATAAGAATTTATTAGAATAAGTTTGTTATTTATTTTAAGAATGAATTAAATGATTTAATAATCAAGCATTGATCCTAACAAATTTTTGTAGATGGGTAGAGCGAAACTCAGCATGGAGCTCATAAGTAATAAAAAGGCTCGTCACGTAACCTATGAAAAAAGAAAGAAGGGTTTGAAGAAGAAGATTTATGAATTAACAACTCTTTGTGGTGTTGAAGCCTGCATGATTGTTTATGGTCCCAAACTGGATGACCGTCCGGTTGTGCCAGAGATCTGGCCCACAGATCCCAATGAGGTTCAGCTCGTGATTAACTCATACAAGAAGCAATCAACTGATGATCGTAAGAAGAGGACCGTTGATTTGTCCAACTTTTTTGAGGATAGGAGGAGGAAGCTTGAAGAATCTGTAGTGAAACTGCGCAAGAAGAATGATGAGGCCAAGTTCCCTACTTGGGATGATAGATATAACGATTTATCAGAGGAACAATTGAGGGAACTTGGTGGTATATTGGAGATTAAACATGAAGCTGTGAAGCTTAAGATTGAGTTCATAAAGGGTAATCAAAAGGTTGACAGCATTAGGTATGATGGATGGCTCCCACATGCAATCAACCCAAAACCATTCTAATTATTTTATGCAGGCGGGTTTGGTTAGGAGGAGAAGTATGCAACTCGAGGTTCTTCAGGAGCAGCCATTTACTTCACTAACCCCACTTAATGCTGATGTGCCCGTTCATTATCCATTGGATCAGGGACTTCCATTTGATCAAGCAAATTCAATGGCGAATCCTATGATGATGATGCTAATGAACAACAACAGTTGCAATCAACAAGGTGGGGCGTCTAGCAGCACAGCCCTGTACGTGCCGGCGCTGAACGAGCCAGTTTATTATGATCCCATGCGCTACTATGATCCCATGCAGCCGATGGCATCCTATATGCAGTACCCTATGGTGCCAAATGTTGCATCCCAGCTGCATGCTACTCAGACGGACGGGTATTATGAAGTTGGCGATTTTCTGATGAAGGACCAGAAATTAAATTAATTAAGATATAAGTTATAGTAATAGTTTTCGTTGAATAATTTTGCTTTTGTTTGGGTTTTAGGTGATGGATTTGGCTAATTTGGGATTTGATATGTTGTTAACTAGGATTAGTTTTAAATTTGTTGATATTTAATTTCACTATGAAAATATTGACTTTGAACTCGGGTTGGACTGGGCTTGAGTTTTCAAAACCTCAACTTAAGTCAATTCTATCTTAAATCGGGCTTGAATTCTTTTGCTTAAATTCATCTTAAACTGTAAAAAATAAAACCCAAGTTCTAAAAAATTTGAGCCGGGTTGGGGATGGCCGGCCCAAATTTCATGACTAAGGTGGCCTATGACAGATTATGTACCCATATAATTCACTAGTATTATGAGCTTTAGTCCACACTAAAATCCCTTCTCAAAGAGGTTTGCTAGTTCAAGGGGCTCTTCCTTCCATCTAAAATCACTTATTCATAGAGAATTCATTTTTCAATTGGTAACATCGTTCATAAGCTGATTTTTCATGCTTGTGATGGGGATAACATTCATATGAGGTCTAATAAGAAGATTTTACATTACCTAACGCAATCATCTTCCTTCATCTAAATTTAGATCTAATTGTGTAATAATATGTCACTAATTTTAATATAAACGGAGTTATAGCATAAATAACCGATTTATTTAATTAATTTCCAACCTAATTTCCAATATTTTTTTAATTTAAAGAAAATATTATTCTTTAAAAACAATTTATTGAAATTGTTTCCATTAGATTTCTCATGCACGATGACAAGTAATTAAAGATTTTAATAAATGTGTTGTTCTTGTTAGACTTTATTTTATATAAAACCTAAAGTTATGGCATTCAATTTATCATTCATTTTCATCTCATTTTGTCAACTCAATCACAATGTGGTACAATTGCCCAACCAATCCCTTGACAGTGGTTTGTTATTTGCTCAACCCCCAACCCCTTTTCTCTTTTACATTTTCTTCAAGGAACTAACGGCTAAGATGACCCACTTTTGATAAGTTTGTCTTTATTAGAAAACTTAAGATGAGTCGGATGGGACATAAATATTAGAACATATATATATATATATATATTTTGTGTGTCAAAATTCTAGATAATTCTCATGAAAAATTATGTTAATTACCAACTTAAGAAGTTGATAAGGGTTATCTTTGTGAAGATAAGGGTCCCTACTTACCTTTAATTGGGCCTATAAATTATAATTACCATCTGTTACAAACATTCAGTGACAATTAGAGTACTTAAAGAAACTATAATTCTTCTCTCACCATGAAAAAATCAGTGTGAGGATAGTGCAGGTTATTCGTCATTGTTCAAAGATGGCTGCTTTGGAATGTCGTGAAGGTGGGATTTCTATGATTTTATTAGTTCATGCAATACATACACGGACGCGTGTGTTTTACGAACCAATAAAATCGCAGAAATCCTACTTCTGCGTATGAAAATTCTTGTTCAAAATTAGATGATATGAACAGTAAGTCATACAAAAAAAACTTTAGACTGTCTAACAAAAGATAAATAGGTATTTTATACTTGAGATATTCTTTTATGGATCCAGTATATCATGAGATAATGTATTTTTTTAATGACACACTATTATATGTACTATGTCTCACTAAAAAATATGAGTCATATCATACATGACAGAATGTCATTAAAAGAGCACATTATTATTGCAACGGACCATTCAAGAATTTTCCTTTTATACTTTCACTTATTATCATGGGTTTATATTTTTCATATTAATTTGAAATCATCATGAAACAAATGCAGTGGGCTCTAGGTAATTTGAAACTTAAAGCGATAACTTAAATAAAGTAATTTTTATTTGTTCTTATTTTAATGCATAGTTCTAATACAAATTATGATCCAACGTACAAATTATGGTGCAAAGCTCATGTGAAATTACTAATATATATATATATATATATATATATATATATTGTCATTGTATTTTAAACAATTATACTTCTTCTAGTTATGCCTATGGAATCTTTTTGTGAGACTAATATTTTTATACATCTTAGACTTTTAATTAAATTATATTACAAAAATATACCAATTTAGGGCTTTTTTGACGTGTGAAGCTAAAACAAGTTCTTTACTTGCTTCAAGCTTGTGCCAGTCCTGCAAATCTCTCTCTCTCATCTATGATTTACCATTTGACAAAAACAGACAGAGAGTTGAAACAAAAGAGGAAGTGTTGTATATGGTTCCTACTTTCTAGTACATATCTGTATGGACCCATGAGACATGAGCATCACCTTTTTTTTTATCCAAAAGCATCAACCATGTGAGAAGCATTGGAAGTATACACATATTATAGTGCATTATAATTCTTTCCTTATCTCTTTACCATATGAATAATGCCGACAACATGTATATCTATACATATATATATATATATATATATATATTTCTGTTCTAAAGATTCTCAAGAGATCATCCATATCCCTATGCCAAAAAGTGTTTTTTGCCATCTAATGCTTGGGGACCCCCCTTCCACCCCCACTTTTTATTCCAAATATCTTGCTTTGAACATGCATTTAGTCAATGTTTAATTAGTTTATATGATGATGATGACAATGATGTAGAAGCTATAACCACCCTCTTCTGCTGCTTTAATTTGAATTATTTACAAAGTTGGCCCCAGGAATGAAAAAGAGAGAGAATCAACAGATTAAAAAACCATACTTCATGTTAAAAATTGGAGGCTTAATTTTAAATTAACTCCTTAAAATTCAGGTATTAAAGAGAGAGAAGATCCTTATATATAGATTAGAGGAGCTAGAGACGGATGATGTGAGACAATCCAACACTTCATTTTTTTTGTTACATATTTTTAATTGATAGTGATACAAATCCAACTCTAATCTCATTATGAAGTTAGAGGGCAAACATATAAAATTTAAAATTTAAGAAGGATTTGTATAGAAATACAAGAAAATTTGGGAAGCAAATTCTAATTTTTTTAAAAAAAATTATAGAAACAATGAGTAAAAAATTTAATTTTCAAAACTTTGGGGGCTATATCCCGCTACACATGGTGTAGGTCTATCATTGTGTGTGTGTATATATATAACGTTAGAGATAATGTTAATGAAGCTCAACGATAAATGATAATGTTATTAAGAGATCTTTATGATGTGCAAGATGAAGTTTCTGTTCTTTAAATTGAGATCAAAGTTATAAATTTAAGTATCTAATGTAAGAAATAAAAATTCAAAAAGATTTAACAGGTAAGTTGAAACTCAAGCCTCTCTCAAATAAAGAGAGAGTTTGTAAGAATTTAATATCTATGACCTAATAATTAATTAAACTTTTACAAACATATCTAACGAATAAATATCTGTATTTGCCAACGAACTCTTAATATAAAACCTTAAATAACGAGTGAAATATGAGATTTATTATTTTACTCAATATTATTGTTTGGAGTGTCTCAAAACTAAAGATCATAAATAGAGTTGTAGAAAAATTATTCATTAATTTGGATGTATTGCATCCGGATAAATGAATATATATATTGGTTGATCCGAATGTATTACATTCAGATCAATAAGCATTGAATATATCAGTAAGTGACCTAGAAATAATATTGATGTGAGAAATACTAGCGTTAGTCGTGAGTATACAATTTCTTCTCTTACATACATGCATACGTGATTACGTATGAAATGAGTACGTATAATTAAATCATAAATGTAAAAACTTCCTCTTCTTTTACATACGTCCACACGTAATTACATATAAAATAAGTACATGTAATCAAATCATAAGTATAAACACTCGTGACAGATAACATTTCTCAAACACAATACTTTTAGAACCAATAAATCCTATCTCGGAGTTGACCTAGAAACTTCCCAACAAAATATTTTAGAGTATGGGGATGGATAATTTGACCAAAAAGTATCTCATTAATTATCAAAAGTGTGTTTACTTATTGTTCATAATGCGGCACAATAAGGATCATCAGAAATTCCATTTCCTAACCCCCAATCCCGTGCTAATAGTAGCATTCAAAAAAATGACGTTCTCTTTGCGCGATTTTCTCCCGCCTGCCCCGACAAACAACGCCTAATTCAGAGTAAGAGAAAGGATTGTAAATTATGAACATTCTACAAGCATAGGAAGGTGCCAAACAAACTAATAATGGATAGCCATAAGATATGCTGGTGCTCAATAGTTTTGGGAACAACTAACCTTACCAAAAGGTGCAACAAGCTATATCCATTCCAAGTTGAAAAGCCAACCATCTGGATCGTCTCTCTCATCAGTTTACTCATCATTTAGGTTAAGGTCATGCCAACTTGATTTGACCGTTATATTTAAGAAAGCCATTGCTGATTAATTTTGTTTATTTTAGGTTAACCAACACAACTGAAACATGCCAACTCCTCATGTAGTTAACGCAAGTTTCACAACTCCTCTTTCAGATTTTAAGGCCATGTTTGAATGCACACTCCAATCACAATTTAATGCATTTTAAGATTTAATGATAGCTTAATTGATTTAAAAATTGTTTGAATAGAATTCAAACCGTAATTTATTAAGTTAGTAAGTCTAATTTTTTATCAATTTATCTAAACACTCAATTGTTTAATTCAAAAAATATTTTTAATTTCATAACTGTTTAACTTGAAGAAGTGATTAACTCAAACCCAACTTTTTCACCACCACGCATCCAAACAAGCACTAAGTCCAATAAAAATTAGATTTTTTATTTTTACTGTTATTTAGTTACTTGCTGCAGTTATCCAAATAAACACACATTTTCATACAGAAGTTTAATTAGCAGAGACACATACAGAGAGGGTCCATCTTCATAAATACATCTTCAATGCACTATTCATTTATAATTTATGCTAAAATATAGATATTAATGTGATTTTTTTTTTAATTTTTTAAATAAAATAATAAGAAATTAGTGCATGAATATTAATTTTAAAGATTGGGATAGTTGAAAAAAATCAAAAATAAAGATAAATTGGAAAATGATTTCTTAGAGTTCCTCTTGGGCCAGCCTTGGCAATGCATTCTCGGTCATAATGCTTTTAAAGCTTTTTAAGAATCATTAATAAGAACTTTCTCAAGGCCTAAAAATATTCTAAAAAAACACTTAATAATCACATGGGGGAGACCATCATCACGTGGATCTCACTCATGTAAGAAATAGAAATATTAATGAGACAGGGAGCCAGACTCCAATCCTAACTCAGCAGAAAAAATTATCCTCCAAAATTCGTTTAAATTCCATAATAGAATAGGAAGGGTCTGAATATCCATTTAATTACAAAATTTTATTTATTTATTTATTTTATTAAATTAATTATAATTAACAAATTCAAATAAGATATTACATAAATTAAAATAAGAAATATATTTGTCATTAGAGAATTAAAATAATATTATTTCTTTATACAAATATATAAGTTATAATTTTATTAAATTTGTCTAAATTTTTAATATGTGATTACAAAATATTATTATAAATATTAATTGTGTAAAATAAAAAATTAATTAAGTATTTTATTTTATATAATCAGATTATGGATAAATGATTTTTCACCTCTAAAAAGAAAGGTTAGATCAAGGTGAGAAAAAAAAAAGGTGAAATATCTTGCACTTCCTCTAGCACAATAGGAGGAAACCGGCAGAATGGGAAACTCAATCCAATAGGAAGTTCTTACAAGTCAGTTGTCCAAACCCCTAAACTCAAAAATGAATGAAAATGGCCGGCAATGAAAGCAACCGGCTTTGGTCGCCCATAAACTGACACACCCATCTCTCTCTCTCTGTATAATATATACATACATTTATACATATATATATATATATGTATATATTTGAATTATTCAACTCAGAGTAAAATATGCTTGGATCAATAAATGAGTAGATAGAAAGCCTCCTATCCCATGCAGCCATGCCCCCAATTTCTGACAGACTCTGAATTTTGACAGTGAAGTCTTTTAGGATAGAATATTAACCCTCAAAAGGCCAAATTGCTGCCCCTTGTCTCCTCTTCACATGCACTCAAAAGAGGGAAAAGTGGAGAGAGAGCGATCAGAATTCAGAGCCATGGCTTCTCTCTCTCCAGAGCTTTCCCTAAGTCAGTAGGAGTTAAGACCCCTACCCAATATGCCCATAATACTTCGTCGCTTTCCCAATTTACTTATATGCCAGTAATCTCTTTCTCTCTCTCAACAGAACCGTAGAAAGAAGTGAGAGAGAGAAAGCAAGTAGTGAGAGAAAGAGAATGAAGATCCAGTGCGACGTCTGCCACAATGAAGAGGCCTCAGTTTTCTGCTCCGCCGACGAAGCCGCCCTCTGTGACGCCTGTGACCGTGGAGTCCACCATGCCAACAAGCTCGCCAACAAACACCTCCGCTTCTCTCTCCTCCACCCTTCATTCAAAGACTCTCCTCTTTGTGACATCTGCCAGGCATACATTCAACGTTTTCCTTTACATACAACTACATATATATATATATATATGTATGTATAGCTGTATTGTATTATCGATTTCCATATGTAAATCTTTTTGTTTACAGGAGAGACGTGCCTTTCTATTCTGTCAAGAAGACAGAGCAATTCTTTGCAGAGAGTGTGACATCCCAATTCACAAGGCTAACGAACACACGCAGAAACATAATAGGTTTCTTCTCACAGGTGTTAAACTCTCTGCTTTTTCTTCTTCATACCCAGCTTCATCCTCCTCTAATGGGTGTGATGTTGCCACTGACTCCATGGCCAAAAGCTCGGTTTCTAATCAATTCTATAACCCAATTAGCTCAACCAACGATAAGGCATTTCCAACAACACCAACACCTTGCAACGTTGATGATCATTGTATAAGCCAAGAGGGTTCAGTTTCGACTAGTAGCATATCAGAGTACTTGATGGAAACACTACCCGGATGGCACGTTGAAGATTTTCTTGATCCTTCATGTTCTTCCCATGGTTTCTGTAAGGTTTGCAGTACTATCTACGTCTTAGCGTAAACATATATACACACACATATACATATATATGACTCTCAATGCTGATATATCTGGGATTGTTTGCAGACCTATGATCATGATCTTGACGGCTATTTATATCCTTGTTTATCAAAAGATTTGACCAGTTGGGTACCTCAAGGTCCACAATCTTCTGAGCTTCCTATGTTTCTTCTCCAAAGTAGTGAGATCAATGGACTCAAAGGGTCTGAAAAAGCAAACAATGTGATGATGAAAGTTAGCAGGAAATGGAGTGGCGATGGGTTTACAGTTCCACAGATCAGTCCTCCTTCTCTCAAGAGATCAAGACAATTTTGGTAGAAATACATAGAACAAGATCTCCTCAATATCTTTACAACCTGTTGGTGATCATCATTTTGGTGGGGGTTGTTTTTTTTTTTTTTCCCTTTTCTTTAGAGTTGGTTTTGGTAATGGATTTGTAATATATCACTGAATTTCAGGAATGTTTCATTTCTTCTTCCCAAGATATTTCATTTCATGATTAATTAATGGGGGACAAAAAAGGAAATGTCCTTTAAAAAGTATACAAGAAAATAAATGGAGCATTATATATATATACACACATATACATATAGGTAATAGGCACTACAAATGCACGAGTAATTAGGTAGGCCAGGTCTTAAAATGTTCACTAATTACTGCTAATTAAGAGGCGGTCCAATTTCCATCTGAAGTCGCAACCATCTCCTTGCATCTAATGTGTAGACAAGTCCGTGGATATTTCTTGCAATTGGGGTGCTCTTCAATGGTTTTGGAAATCCATGTGGCAATATGTGCAAGTTGGGTGCTTTTCACTGGGTCTAGTAATTCTTGTGGCCATATATCATTTCAACCACACTTTGTTATGTATGTTATAATCTAATGAAAAAGTAAGTCACAATACATATGATTTGAAAAGAGTATACTAACAGAATTATGATTTGAAAATAGTATACTGACAGAATAATGTATCAGTTTCATTAAAAAAATTTCCTTATAATAAAGAAAAATTATTCATTAGTCCGCTAATTTATATCCAAACCAATAAACATCAAATAAATCAACGGGACGTAAGTCACTTGCCAATGTGTCCTATACCCATTTATCCAAGTGCAACCTAAGACCAAAAAAAACAGCTCACGACAAAAGTAAGGCACTAACTCCAACTCTCCAAGCAAGCTAGTAGGTATTGGAATAATGTTAATTTACCATGAGATTTTATCAATTTTTTTTTACATATTAACATAATTGTTCGAGTGCTAGTTAATGTTATCTTTTGATATGTTCGACAGTTAAAGTATTGGTCAATAAAATCTCTTAATACTAGATAATATAATCATATTGAATGAGATTGCATTAACTAATATACACACATACCAAGACTACATTTACTTACATATATTAATAGATTGGGTTAACTAACATGATAGAATACAATAATTAATGATAGAACCTATCTGGTTGAGTACATCTAATATCTCAAGCAATGAGCAACAATTATGAAATAGAAGGCCATCCAGGTGGGTTAACAAAATAAATGAATAAATAAACTGTGGTGCCTTGGGCTAAGTCCAATATCAACGATCATACCAACTTGGCGATGGGAATGGATGTAGTGCAAATCGGTTGACTGAATCCAAACCGACACCGTTAAGTTGAATTGCAAAATCCTTTCACCAAAAGAAAAGGAATTCACGCGATCAAGATGTACCGACCAGTGAGAAATTTGGCTACATAAAATAAAACCAAGACTGGAAAATAAAATGTTGTCTCATGAAAATATGCAACGTTTGACATGTAGTCTCTTTTTTAAAAAAAAAATTATTCTATGATATCATCACATCACATTATCGTACAACGATCTCACAAAAAATTTAATATTTGTTAAAATTAAAGAAAACTTACATCCATAAAACATGAAAAATCTGAGTTTTTATAAAAATTTATCACACAATAATATAGTATCACAGCTTTATTGAATAACTACTCAAAAGGAGGTGGCATGGCCCTAAAACATTTGCCTCATAAAGGATATACCCTGTCTCCACATTAGATCAAGAATCAAAGGGATCAAAAACTGGTAATTCATAGAGTGGTCGAACCGGCCCAACCAACAACCAGAGGTGTATACATTATATGAACAGAAAGCAACCAACCAGGATCATTCAATACAACAATATAAACACGATACCAACACAAACCCCTTGAAAATAGATGGCGGCCGCAGCGCTCAAACTCTGCAAGTATGGTGTACAGAAAGACAATGCATCAAAGGGAAAATTCGAGCAGTTACCTCGTACTTCATGACTAAGGGAAAGATCTGGGTAGGGAAAGCTATACCTAAATCTTTCACCTTCCATCTTTACCATTCTAAAAAAAAAAACACACACACACAGTAACTATAAACATCGGCTTGCCACCACAAAGGATTAATGCCCACACAAATAAACAGACCCAATTTGTTTTAACATGATCAACAATAACTTAAAATAAAAATCTAGTACAAGCAGAGAATCAACAAATTCAGAAACATACGAAGGAAGATGGGGAAAATTACATTGCTTTTCTATACATTGCTTGGGAAGTTTGAAGGACGTGTAACAACACTTTGCAGTGCAGGGCATTTGAGAAACAAAGCAATATTCTGAATTGGAAACTCAAATGAGTTTTTTTTTTTTTTTCTTTTCTTCTTGTTCTTTACTAATTTCCCCCTCTTATTTTACAGCCCCTTAGGGAGAGACAAAACATTGATATACCTTTTAAACAGCTACATACAGGCTTACTAATGAAAGAATGGCACGCACTAGTGTATAGAATATTACAAATAGGCAACTGACCACAAATCCCTGCACGAAAGAGAAATAAAATGAAATGAGATATATGTTAGAAAATCCTTTCCTTTGAGCTTAGGTAAATAAATCCATCTAATATATTACATCAAGCCTTTAAATTATTGAATTACTCAGAAATAATCATAGCATATCACTCTTTAAGGAGTTATTATATGTCCTGCAACCTACTGTTGAACATGTTGCAAGAAGAGGAAAAATAGTCTCATTTTGTTTATTTTCTGGAATATTTCAAGCATGAAATAATATGAAACGAAAATTTGTATGTAGGTTCCAAGTTCTCCCATACAATCAACTCTAATAATTAACAACCATGGAAGATTGAAAATAAATGCGAGAAATATAGTTCATGAATTTCTTCAATAATGATTACTCACACATACATATATGATAGAGAGAGAGAGAGAGAGAGAGAGAGAGGCAAAACCAAAACTAGATAATGGCCTTGTATCAACTAACTCTACTTCAAGGCAGAAGGAGAGAAAATCTATATATCTTTTAAATTAATTAACTTTAATGTTGATGAGATAAGTAAATCAGGTACTTGTTAAATTGGTCAAAAAACTTCACTGGCCAAAACATGACATGTGAACATATGATCAGATCTTCTTCTATGTGGATGCTTGCACTCGTAAGATTTCATTATAATAATTAATAATAAAAAGATTTTTGTTTTCAAAGATATCAATCATAAGTACCAGAATAATTAAATATCCACCTGACTTCTCAAAAAAGTTATCAATTATTAGAACTGTTATTCATTAAATATTAGTTTGAGTGTAAACTTTAATATGACAACAGTTCATGAAGATGCTGAAAGCAAATAGAATTATATTAACTGACCTCCATAGAGAAGGCATAAAACATACTCAAGCAGTAAAAGCAAAAATTCTATCTGCAATGTTCGTGCGACAAATTGGGCACTCAGAACAAGCAAGTGAACAAGATTTACATACTGCAAAAAAAAAAAGGAACACAAAGGTCAGTCTCACTACAATGGTGTGCTTAAGCTATAAGAAAGTTAAGATGGATGAAGTTTTCAAATGAACTTACAACAAAAATGTTGGCAAGGGAGAAGCATTGCTGCAGTTGGCACTTCAAAACAAATTTTACAAATATGCGAATTTACATCTCCATTCCCCAGGTACTGGAGTTCTTTTTCCTTCATCTCTTGCATTCGAGCCTGAAAGCATTTATAATTATATATATATATATATATATATATATATAAATAGAACCAACTGAGAAGTCTCAACCTCAAGAAGCTATAAGACCATGGATGCAGAATGATTACCCAGTGGACACTCTTTTGAGCTATGAGAATTAAATCTCTCTTGCATAGAGTCAAATGCTAAAGTTTTCAAGAGAAGAATTGATGATGGCAATATTGTAAATTGTTGCATATACAACTTTAATAGCCTGTCAACCTACATTAATAAATTATTTTTAATGTGTATCAAAGAATCCATTCATTATATAACATTTATCACTTAGCCAATCTATAGAATTTATTGTACTTGAAAGTGTCAGCTAGCTTAGTTGGTGAAGTCCCCAAGTAGTTGTGCCAGAGACCTAAGATCAAATCCCACTAGGTTGGGAGATTTACGGAGTAGGGGAAAGGCTGCCCTCCATTGTAGTAGCCCAACCAAAAAAAGAACTTGGAATAAAATTTTAGTAAAACTAGGAGTAGAAATGGGACTGTAATAAAGATTGAAGGTCGAGAGATACCAGAGAGTGAGCAGTTTCATTACTAAAGGTCAATTATTCATAAAAAGGGAGAGATTAGAGATGATGCATCTTATAAAATTAAAGCAAAATGAGTTTAGTAGAGGAGTGTCTCGAGCGTATTTTGTAATCGATAAATACACAGAAAGCTAAAAGGAAAATTATATAAAACAACTATTACACCAACTATGTCCTATGGGACAAAATGTTGGACTGTTAATAACATGTTCATTAAATGAATGTAGCTAAAATAAGGATGTGATATAGATGTGTGGGATAACAATGAAGAATAAAATTAGGAATAAACATATTCATGAGAAGGTGGAGATAATCCCTATTAAAAAAAAATGAGAGAAAATCGCCTAAGATGATTTAACCAAGTACAACAATAACCTATAACTGCTCTGATGAGAAAGAGTAATATGATACACATTGAGGATAATGCTAGAGGAACCAGACAACCAAAATTTACATTGGTTGAGATAATAAAAAATGACATAATAACTTATGGTATAACTAAATTTATGACCCCAAAATGAGCCGAATGACAAAACATGATTCATGTAACCAACTTCAATAGTGGGTAAAGGCTTAGTTGAGTTGAGTATTGTACTTCAGTACATATGGTCTAAAGAGAACTTGTCATGAGAGATGTTCTACAAGCTGATAACTTATCCATGTAAAAAACACTCATCGTCCACCTATGCAACTTAGAGAACAATTTCAAAAAAAATAACTTGAGGAAGTATGAATTATGACAAGAGATTGGACCATGCAAAAGACAAAAGTCCATGTTTTTCGTCTGTTTGTGAAAAATTCATTAAAGAGAGTGAGTTTTACCCTCAAAAGCAGTGTGCACGCTCAGACAAAAGTGAGAGTTTACCTTCAAACGAGCAACTAGTGTATCTTCCATGGAAATTTCATGTGCTGGTTTTGTAACATCCATTACTTGCCTCTCTTTAAGGACAGTATCCTTGCTGTTGACAACATCTATCTTCAGATCATTCAGGTGGTCTATTCCATCACTATGCCTCTCATTCGTGTTTGGCTCAGGGATAACTCTGCCCTCTTTCTTCAGCTGTGCAACAAGCACCCACATGTTCGATAAATCATTTTCTAACACAGCCTCCCTTTTCTTTGCCTCTTCAACCTTTTTCCTGTATTCATCTTCTACAAATTCCTTCTCAGCCAAGGCAGCCTCAAGGGCCACCTCCCTCTGTTTCCTTGCCTGCAGCTCCATTTTTAAATCATCAGGGTCAAGGTCCCATGAGTCAAAGTCATCATAGACCATTCCTGAAACTTCATTAGCTCGTCCAGATAGCCGACCTTTTCTCCCAGCTCTTATGCCATCACTATACTTCCGGTTGCCACCATTGCCAGTTTGCATACCGGCACTTCTAGAATGCACCAACTCTCGAGCAGCAAATAATTCTTTTTCTAGTTTTACATTCTGTAATGAAATCTTGGTGACTTCACCAGCCAAATTCTTCAGTTCAACAGCAGCAGCGGAAGCCAGTTCCTTTGCATAAGAAGCTTCTTCAGACAATTTTTGATTCTGCACATGTAATCCACTGTTCTCTTCCAAAATCTGAATATGTTCTAGTTTTAGTTTATCATTCTCAATCTCCTGCTCAAAGAAACAGAAACATCAAATGAGTTCAACAGAGAAATTCATTAGTCAAGGTATGCCATCTTTGTCACTTCCAGCTTTCAGTTAATTAAAGTACTATAGCAGAATATGAATCCAGTCGCCACCAAATCCATCAACAGTCCTTGATCACATCTGTGTCAAGGTAAGCCAATTCAAAAGCTAGAATATCCAATAATTACCTGGGCCTGAATTTTCTTTCTTAACTCATCAACATATTCTTCAGATATACACTTCTCAGAAGATAATGATGATTTATCACCATTGACTGAAGCCAACTGCTGCTGCAGGAGATCTATTTTCTCATGCAATTCATTGTTCTCTGAACACTGCCAATAACAAAAAGAGTAGCAATGATGCATGCAGTGTTCAACCAAATGGATTTAACAGAGCAGTCAACAAAAATTTCAGGTAGGAAAAACTTGATTAAAAAATAAACATAAATGTGTGAATAATTTGTAGAATCATGTCATTTTGACCTTGTTCTGCAGTTGTTCTTGAAGGATACGATTGTCTGCTGATTTTATCTGCATCAATTGACAGAAACATTTTGACCAAATGATGACCGTAGAAAACTGCCATCTTACAAATACAACGTATGAATGCTTATACAAAATCTTGTGGTATGAATTTAACTTTCCATCTCATTTTTCCAATGCAGCAGCTATAACAAATTTATCGTAATACTGACCTCTAGTTCAAAACTCTTTTCACTACACTGGGTCATCAATCTCATCACTGTCTGTTGTAAAACAAAACAAAACATATAAGAAACTTAAGAGGATGCCAACGACAATGAAGATGAAGAGAAAATAAGACTACCTGCTGCATATCAACCAACGATGCATTAGAAATTGTAGCCTCACCACTCTTAGTAATGCGTTGTTCTAAAACCCTCATTTGCCTCCTCTTTTCTTGGATTTCGCATTCCAAGTTCTGAATCTGTTTATGAGAAAGCAGGTCTAAATAACGAGTCCAAAATGAATTCGAAGTATATTTACGAAGAAAAAAAATCAGAACACAAACATCATAAGAAAATTTATAACCATTATGTCTATAGTGAAGTGCCATGTAATAGACATTCCAAGTTTTTCCAAGAGCCAACTTCTATATTATTTATCATAGATTTTGCACAACAGACACATGCCCTTGCTACTATAATGCTGGAGTTAACCACAGGCATAATTAAGATCGCTGAAGCCATAATACAAGAGATTGTTAGAGATTCTATTTTCGTTGCATTGACTGATTCCAACACTACCTAAAGACATTGATAAATCTTCCTCAAGATAAATATAAAAGAAAAAAGAAAAAACCTTAGAAATGAAAAAATATGAATATGTAATATGCAGAGCAAATCCAGAGGTTCCCCCACTTTTCAAAAGCAAGAAAATCAAGAACAAAATTGGATCTACAAATCTATTTGGCAAGCAATACACATATCTAAACACATCAATTGATGTTCTATAAATGAAGAACAAAGTAAAGGTCACAACTCTAAAAAAGCATGGATGGTGGAATATTGGCACGCAGAAGTATAAATTGCATGTTCTTAAATTGGCAAGAGAAGAGGGGGAAAACGTGTGGATAAGAAGACAATGAAAATGGAACATGAGATTTATGTGGTTTGCCCACAATATATAATGACCAGTTGTAAAGAGGATGAAATTTAACAATACAAGGAGATTAAAAGAGCAAACCAACAAAGTATCCAAAAAAATTCCAAAGAAAGTACAATACCCACAACCAAAACTCTCAAAATAGTTAAAGACAATCTCATCTGATACATAAAGGGTAATCCATTTAGAGGCGTCTAGAATTGCACCAAGTTCTTTATCCACAAAATGCACTCTAGAGTCACGTAGAGAAACTCCCTAATTCTCTCACACCAAAGTATGATCCCCAACAGAGGGCCCCCTCTCTATTTTGGATGCACTCAAATTTGTTACCACCAACTCCATTTTTTAGAGGCCACAAAAACAGTGTACTTTGATTAAAATAAGCCCTTGGTGCATTCAATTCTTAACACTCATCCTTCTTTCATAATATTACAAACATAAACACTTACCAAAGAAATATACGACCATATTCTGTAGAATGAGTGGTTTAAACTATAAAGTTTTCTTATCCATGATGGTTTCCAACAATTCTGGACCATTTTTCATACCCCTGAAATTGAATGCACTACATTAACTCATGGTATAGATCTTAAACTGGAGAATAGAGTTATACTTGATCTTTCGAGCTATCGGGATCATTTACGGACTGTTCCACCAAACGCTTCAAGGTGCTGGTGCTGAATGCAATCTCTCCAGCAAGCATCTTAACTTGCTCTATGAGAAGGTCCATTTGATCTGACATTGTCATTCCACCCTATAGCCCAACACAATAAGCATGGTTACAGATGTTAGTTGTCAATGTATAGACAAATAATGGAAATGGCAATTTAGCATACAGCTTGGAACGGATTCTGGTTCAATTAGATTGCATGAGTAAGCCTATTATCATTTCACAAATAATATATCCAATGATTTAAAGTATCCTAGGCCGTCTACTGTTAACTGCCAAGGCAATCAATCTCTTTGAAACTCAATAAGAACTTTGAGTAGCTTCATATGAGAAAAAATACTTGAGAAAAAGAGAAATAGTAGAGGAAAGAAAAGACGGCAACAGAAAAAACATACTGTTGGTAGTTTTAAACCACAGGAAGAAACACTGATAAGTTCACCCGCTTGAGTTGATTCAGTAACTGTACTGCCAGCTTGGGATAATTCATTATTCCACTTGCTGAAAGATCTTGTGTGTTTAAATTCATAAGTATCTGATGGAACTGCCAAAGCAGAAGATGGGTAGTCCTTCTGATTCTCACTTTCTACAAGCAAGGAACCATCACGCAGAACATCCAATTTCTGATGAAAATGGCACAAAAGATCACCATCAAATTCATGTTTTCTAGATTGAATCACAAGACAAAAATTAACAAAATCAATTCAGAAACTTAATGTCTTTTGTTCTCTCTCTCTCTCTCTCGAGAGAGAGAGAGAGAGAGAGAGAGAGGGAGAGAGAGAGATGTTCTGAAAGGAAAGCATCAATGTAATCAACCCAAGGGAAGATCCAGATGACAATGAATGGAAGTTATATGAGACGAAATTGAAACCAGCACTCAATAAAAACAGAGTAATGAAGCATATACACATAAATGTCACCAGAGGAAAGTGTCAACTAATTCAAACATAACTCTCCCAAATTCAGGGGAGAAAATTAAATGGGAGGTGGGTGCCAGGGGGGCTGCCATATCACCACCCCACTTCCCAAAGAAAATAATAATAATGTTGCTCTGGATTTGTTAACAATGAAGTGTTTTTCTAGGTATATCTTTAATCTACCTCCCCAAAATATTTAATAGGATAAATTACACTAACATTCTTTGAAATTTCTGATAATTATATTAACCTACCCTGCTTTACCTGACAATATACAGATACCTCCTTCCAGTCAATTTTTCTTTAAAATGACAAAACTACCTATTTCTTTTTTTTTCAATTTTTTAAATTTAGACCTTTTTTTTCATTTTCTAAATATATATTGATAAAAACTTTAAATTTATTTTTATATAAAATAAAAATAAGTTATTTACCTTAAATTTATTTTTATATAAAATAATAATAAAAACTTTTAAAAAGTTAGAAAAAATTGATCAAAATTGAAAAAATGCAAAAAATAAATAAATAAAAGGAGAGTTATGTTATTTTGAAGAAAAAAAATTAACTAGAGGGACATATCTGTATATTGTCAAGCAAAGCAAGAGAGGTTAGTGTAATTTCAGAAACCTCAAGAAAGATGAGTGTAATTGTCAAAAACCTCAGGAGAGGTCAGTGTAATTTACCCTATTTAATATTCACATGTAGGCTGATGAGCCAATTTTAGTGAAAAATTGGTTAATTTCAGAAAAAATAAAATAAAAATCAAACCTTCCTAATATTGAAATTTATTCCAATATCTGAGAAATTACTAAGTTAAATTAAAATTTTAGTATCTCACAAACTTTTAGATATAGTACACAATTCAAAATGCCAATTTTTTTTTATTTGCTTTGCCACCACCACACCCCCCCCCAAAAAAAAAAAAATCCTAAGTCCACCTCCATCTATGTTTATTGTTTAAAAAGCTGATATACATCCTGGTCCCAAAAGTATATCAATGTTCTCATGCTCAAGCTACAACAGTACTTTAAATACAGAAAAGGAAAAGAAAAAAAAAGTGCCAAATCAGCATGGTTCATGTCTTTGTTTTTTTTTTTTTTGACAAGTATCAGCAAAGTTCATTTCTTACGTACATAATCAAAATGGAATAGGCAGCTTACATCATCTTCACCAACAGAATGACTCCGTTGATGACTAGGCACATCACTCAAATAACCAGGGATTGTATTCTTTGTAGAAACAAGAATGAGCTTGGTTAGCCTCTGGATTCTACTCAATAGAGCAGCCTTGGCTTCCTCCTCTTCCTCCAATCTTGACTGCATTTTCACTTGACCTTCTTCCAGCTATTAAATAAATAACAGATAAATAAACAAAGTGTGAGAAGCTAAAAATGTTTAACCAGTTACACTGTATAATTGGAAGGTTACAAACCAAGAATTTGAACCATCATTAATATATTAGAATTTAGCTTCTGACTTCTCAATCTTAGTCAACACTCTCATAATAAGAACAAAAAAAAATATGAAGAAAACCTGTTGCCTTAAGCTCATAATCTCCTCATGATTCACTTCAGCAAGCACACCCTTCTTTAGCTGATCAAGTTCAAGTTTGAGGCTTGATATTTCTCTTTGATACTTTTTAATCAATGATTTTTCATCAATAATCTGGAAGAAACGAAATTTTTTAAATTAGCATTATAGTGAGCTTTCAGGATTAGTTATTGTGCAGTCTTTTGAAAAATCATATAAAATACTGATTTCATAACGTGTCAAAAGACTCAAAACACACCTTATTACGTGAGGCACAGATTTCAACGCGCTTTGCCCTGCTTGCAAATTTTAATGTATTATGGGTTTCCTCCATATTACTAGATGCAGGAGTAACAGTGCATATAAGCTGGGGAAACAAGAGAGAGAAGAAAGAAAATAAAAAGGTAAGAAGCATGTCAGTTTTGACCACACTATCATTCCTTTCTTGGTGTACTGCATTACAATTCAAGAAGAGGGTGAGTAAGAAAGTATGCAGATTACATAATAAAGTTGTTAGTGTAAAACAAAAACCATTTACAAGAAAGATTTAACAATGTGAAAAGGAATCTTTCATATATAACTTGTGGACTTACCAAAAAAAACCTTGTGGACTTGTACACACACAGATTACAAGTAAAGGAAAAATGTAGAACTCGTGTGAACTCATTCTAATTAATTGTTTTTGCAACTCAAACTCACCGAAACATGTCCATGGCCACTTAGTGAAGATTGAAGGAGGCGCGTAAGCTTGGAATCTCGATATGGAACATGAGATGCCTTCCCCTCACTTAGCTTTCCAATTACCTTTGCATTGCAAGCGAAACAAAAGTTTGCATTTAAAAAGAAGCACATAAATATAAACATAGTAAACTACATAAGTTCAAATAGAAAATCCTCTCAGAAAATGAAGTGAAATATTGAAGTCACGAAACCAACCACCAGGAGTATTAAATAGTTGATTGAGTACACTATAAATAACAACATTGCTAAATATTTTATTTATTTTTGTCTAGGCAGGATTTGAACCTAAGACATACCCTAACCCCACTCTACCCATTTGCCACCTGAGACAACACTCAGGAACCAACATTGCTAACATGGTTACCCTGCCAACATCATGAACTCATTACATCAAACATACTAAATTTATATAGTTACAATAGTTGTACCGAGCATTTTTTTATCTCTAATAGAATGGCCACCACTTGAGAGAAAAATGATTGATATTAAAATGTAAATAAGTAAAAGATTCAAATATAAATCACTAAAAACAATTCTAGCACTTACAGTTCCAAGAGTAAGAAGACTTTTGTTTATGTATGATCCTTCCTTTCTCCTTAATCCAATTGTTTCAGTTTTTGAGCTCTCGGATCCAGCTAGATCAATCAAATTCTAAAGCAAAGAGGCAAAACAAAAAAAAAAATGTGATACTACATTAAAAAATATGAACATTTCATATTCTGAGAATGATAAACGATTTTAGCATACAAGTTGAGAGAAGATCACTCCATCATATTCGTCTCCATGGGCACTACTTTCAATCATCTGCAAACGAATTCATAGGTTAGAGAATGAAGAATGAGAAATGGAACATAAAACATGTTGCCCAAAATGGATATAAAAAACGGTGACTACAAGTAATACTGTGACAAATTTGGGTAACTGAGAATAAAAGGAAACAAAATCTATACATATTTACAAGCAAACTAGCAAGGAGAAGTCCATATTCCCTTGCGTTCATATAAGCACTAGCTAGCGCGCTAGCATTTTCCCTTACTAGTAAAGGGGCTACTTGTAGGGAGTTGGTGTTAAACACCGATAGGAATTCATTCTAACTACACACAAGAAACAGTGTAGGTTTCAATTTATCTTCTAATGGCCTTCAGCCCAAGCTAAGGTTAGCTCATGAGATAGGGGTGATCAAAGATCAAAGGCCACTGTTATGCATATACCCAACCCAACTCAGCAAAGTCTTATCCCAATTATTTAGGGTCGGTTACATTTGTCTTGACATTATACACTTTAAGGCTATTCCCTCGATTAAACCACATGCTATCGTGACTTTCTTTATTATTTCAACCCAAATAAATGTTGGCTTCTCCCTTCTCCTAGCATGACCCTCAGTGTGAACCACGTCACTCTTCCTTACTAATACAGCTATTGGTCTTCATTGTATATGCATAAGCACACAGCATATAAAAATCTAAAACCAAATTATGAATGTGTACATATACAAAATGCAGTAAATAATAAAATAAGGGAGAAAAACCCAAATATCCTCGACCTTTTTGGTTTTCGCTATATAGTTCAATAACTTAAAGTTCTTAAATAGTTGAATGTGTTTATGTCTCATTCTCTTTCAAAGACTCTACAAATCAAACACTAAGTCCTAGTGGCCCTTCAGTTTAAGTCTTTCATAAAGAATATTTGAGCTAGGTATACAACTAAGGCGACTAGCCTTGTATTATTAGTTCACCAATATAATCCAGCATCCATACTTTGTGATTAAATGCCAGAAACTTCCACTCACTTTGTGAGACTACTGCCATACAAACATGCATTCATATTCATAATTAATAACTGTCAAACTCTCTAGGCCTGAAGCATTCAATTAACAATATAATAAATTGTATTAAGTCCTTCATATTTCCACTTTAACTTTGAGAAAATTAAAATGCACTCCATATCTCTCTGGTCTAATAACAGGTTTTTTCCAATCATAGATGAATGGCCCTCACCATTCTAGAGACCAACATACAAGAAAATCACAGGACAGTAACAAGTAAGATGACATGAAATCTAAACGATAAAAAGAACATACATCAAACATAACACGTTTACTTTCTTGGCAACAGAATGTAAATTTAGACACGTATAAAACACATACCAGTGTGAATATTGTATGACTACGGCTACTCAATAGATTAAAATTATTTGAACCAACATGCCGATGCTCTGCCAATAAAAACAAGAATTAAAACAAGTAACAAGATGCTAAGTGATTAATAATTCATAAACTAAACAAAGGGAAATAGAGGGGTAAGAAAAAAATAGGCATACACAGATCACAATGAATACCTTCCCCAGAAGCAATGAAAGAAAGTGCATGACCCGGAGACAAAACAACTTCCTCCTTTATACCCTCAACATAAGTACCCTACAACCATATTGTCAGTGTAAATAAGACCAACAAACAGGAATTACGGAAAATAAAGTATATTACAAGATAAATGAAGGTTGCAAAAAGTAAAACTTCATAAATTGCAGACCAAACAACTCCAAACATTAGTTAGAAGTCAAATTTAGGAAACTAATAATTGAAAATTAACAAGTGATCAGAAATGTAATCTTGCACCAACAGTGATCTAAAATTTTCTACAAGGGCAATTTTGAAGCATATGAACATCCCATGGGAGCAAAGTTACAGTTAACCAAGTTTCAATATGGAAATAAGTGGCTGAACAAAAGAACATGAAAGAAAAATATGACCCGAAAGAAAAAGTGAACGCCCCCACCCCCAAAAAAATCAAAAGTTAAACAATAAACCTGTGCATCCTCTCTGATACGCAAATTTTGACCGGTTGGATTAAGCAAGTCATTTATCACCTGTATACCAATATGCAAAGGGCTTTTAACAAATATGCAAATCCATAGCCTATTGTTCTCTTTGCAAAAAATAACCTTAAGTAAGGTATTACTGACCTCGTTATAAATTTCAAGATATGACACCCGAAGTAAGAACTCTCGTCCAGGAGTCTGAAGTGAGAACACGGTCATCCATAGTTCAATTTTAAACAACACATTTAAAAACAATCAAAACCAAAAAAGAAACAGAAACAAGAAAAGCAAATAAAAATGTTGCATCAGGTGAGCAAAGTTGGTGCACAGCCAATATTGAAATACCAATTTATCTGCAATTGCCTTAATCAAGCAAACAATATTCTCACCCACATGGCAGCATAAAGCAAAAGGAGAAAAGAATGTCTCCATGATCACACAAAGGTGAATCGTTTGACTGATGAAAAAATTTACAAATAAAGGAAAGGCCAAAACAAAGTAAAAGGAATATTTTAGATCACCTTTCAGTGCAATTTTGCGGTTTAAAAGTATGAAGTATAGTGAACCTAACTAGCTAAGTAATACTAGAGATAAAACTTTCACACAAATGTAAGGAATATAGTGCATCAGTGAAGTTAAAGAAACACAATAATTTAAGACACACAACTAGTCTCTAAAATTGATATACCTCAAAGTGTATTATCAAAACACATAGCGACATCACCACAATAAACCAAGAAACTCATAAAAGAGACCTTCAAACTAATACGAGAAGAAGGGATGGAAAAACAAAGCCTTCATAATAAACACGATGACATGCACAAAGAAAAACTTACAGTTGATAGAATACAGTTGATAGAATTATACTACAAAGTCAAACAAATTTTGCAATTATACTTACATCTTGAATGATACTGAAAACATCCTTTATGGCCAATGGTATTACACCTGGAGAATTTTGATCACCCTGTGAAAATTAATGCGAGAAAAAAGTCAAATATGAGAGAGTCAAAAAATTTGGTTCCTTTATGCCCAACATGCTCAATGAGGAATTTTAATAAATTACACTTGAATATAGAAACAGAAAACAAATTCACGCCAACATCGCATGAACATATTAATGTGCTATCATCCTACCAGAAAACATCAGTGATGGTTATTGTAGTTGTATAATCACTTAGGCGCATTCAGAAGCGTGTTGGAAATACCCATCAAAGTTAGACAACAACATTGAAACAGCAATAGCATGCACACCACCCACAGCTACCCAGAAATGAGTACATGGAGATCAGAATTGAAGTTGACACTATGTGGGTGTTAGGAGTCATGTGAGAATGGAGTTTAACAGAAGAAAATTTTATCTTGTTTGATAACTCTTCCACATCCAAATGTAGTTGACATCTTAGCTGATCTGTATTGCCAATTTGCCACATTCCATGGTTGTGTTGCATTATGCAATTACTGCCCCCAACAAAGGGAGTTCGCTGTTCCACAGAATGTGAACACAATACCAGCAAATCAGAGATATACAGAACATTGATTAATTTTATCTGGAGTAATTTACTTATGAAATTTCCTTCCGTAACTGCCTACTTAAGATGCAACAATTCAAATGATAACAATGGATACATATGTGCCTATCTTATTCATCAGATGCAGTTAAAGCTCAGTCAGAATTCAGTAGTTTGTTCGTGATCTTTCAAATCATTCAGAGTGAAAAGTCCAGGGGGTAATAAAAGAACATAGACCATCTTGAAGAATTAGACTTACATGCATAGTGTGTGTCTTCCCACTACTTGTAACACCATAGGCAAAGACAGTTCCTGCATCATCAGCAGGTACATTTTAGGTTAAAGAACTGTCAAACTACATCAATTAATTGTAAAACTAAGGTAAACAGCTTCAAGTAAGAAAACTAACAGCAATTCAATATTCATTTAATTGTGGCTTTTAACTATGAATGAATGCATGATTTCAATTACACAGAATTTCCCTGGAATTGTTTCCATTAATTAATTAATTACAGTGTGTGAAACTAGAGATGACATCAGTTATTTCTGTAACAAATATGATATTCATTAGAAGAAAAACGATATAGTTTTGGGACATTTAGACTGATACCGTACCATTTACACCTTCCATTGCAGCCCTGACTACTGGTCGAGCAGCTACATCATATACTTCCTGGGAAGTCGTAGAAGATCCAAAAACTTTATCTGCCATAGTAAAATAATTAAACCGAATTACACATTTAGAGTTTGGCCACCACTTAGAATTGCAAATTCAATGCTAATTGATTGAAAAGTCTAGTCCTTCAGTTTCATATTCTGCCCTTAATTTATACAAAGATAGTAATGAGCATAAACAAAATTAGGATAACGTACAAATACTAACTTCAAAGGCCAAGAATGGTACCAAATGCATAAGCAGTAGCTGGATTATACTCATTCCGCACAAGCTTATCGCCATCCGCATACCATGCGATCTCGTCTCCCTTCTGGAATTCCCGTTCACTGACACCACAAATTCGACATTTCCAATTTCAACCACTTTGCCCCAAAACACAACCATAGTAATTAAAGTTCAAACACCTCCTATCCAAAACAATATAGATCTAAACTAATTCACTTAGATCTAGACTTGCCTCAGAGGCCGAAATCGAATGGTCACCGAAATGCTATCGCCGGATCTCGAAGTATCGAGCGGCTCTCCAATCAGCTCATCCGACGACGGAAAACCAACGGGCGAAAGACCTCCATAACCTCCCGAGTACAATGAATCGCTCCGATTCAGACACGGAGTCGTGGATCTGGAACTAAAACCATTACCAGAACCATAAAACGAAGTCGCCGAAGACGAACACGAGCGAGGCATAACCGGACCGTTTATCAACGACGAAGACGATGAGGACGACGAGTACGGACTCGAAGACTTTTGATTATGAAATGGTGAACTACTTCGTCCCCTAGACAAAGAGGCTGACATTGATCGATTCAGTCGCAAAACGATCTATCAACGGTGCTGGAATGAGAGAGATAGAACGAGAATAGAAGCGGAAGTAGAAGAAGATAACGAATCTGTCATAGTTCATATGGTCTGAATCAGTAAATCAAAGAACATTGTTCGATTTTTAATTTGGTTTGACGCTTTAAGCAAATGCTCACTGCTCAGTGAGATCGAAGCTGCTGTAGAGAGAGAAGATATATACATATATATATATGCGTGTATGTATATATGGATAGAGATACAAATAATATATATATATATATAGAGAGAGAGAGAGAGAGAGAGAGAGAGAGACTTCGTTTCTTCTTCTTTAAGACAAAGAGAGTTGCAGAGAAGAGGATCTCCAATAACTGGTGAGTTGTGGGGAAATAGTGAGAACGATGGAATTTTTTTAAAAAAAACAAAAATTTAAACGGATTTAATTTTTTTTTTTTTTTTAAACGGGGTGGGGATTTGAAAATTAATAATAATAGTTTGAACGGAGATGGTGACGTGGTAGTTGGCGCTGACGTGGAGTGTTAAGGAAGCAACCCGCGCTAATTAACAGCAAAATTTTATTTGAAAAACTTATCGTAGAAACGAGCGGGAATTACAGTGGCCGCCGCTTCAAAAACGGTGACACTTGGCAGTCTCAAAATTAACTACCCAACCATAAAACAGTTGAGTTTATATATATATATATATATATAGTGCACTTCCTAATAATTACATTAACATATTTTTAAAATTTTTACAATTATATTAATCTAATTTTAATTTAATATTAAAAAAATTAAGATAAATAACTTATTTGCTTTTTATAAAACAAATTAAAATTTTAATCAATATTTATTTAAAATTTAAAAAAATATTGATAAAAATTTTAAAAAAATGTTTGAAAAACATAAAATTAACAATTTTGTCATTTTAAAATAAAATAAAAAATCGAATGAATGTATTTATAATTTTTCATGTAAAATAGAGAAAATTAATATAATTTTAAAATCTCAACAAAAATTTATGTAATTATTAAAAATATTGAATAAAGTCAGTATAATTTATTATTTTTATCAACGTAAAATATGAAATAATGCATAACATATAAGGCTTGATTCCAATAAAATAATGGAGTAGAACTCGTATTTTTTTTTTCAGTGAAAACAATATTTATACTCTTTAGATATGCTCCACAACACGTATTTGAGTTAATTAAGTTACAAAAGTACCTTGAAAATACTATAGGATTCGTTAGTAAAAAAGAAAAACAATAGGAATCGTCAAGGACAGCGAGTGTTAAGGATTTAACGAGTATTTAATCTTTGTACACTTTCCTATTGTTGAATTTAATGAAAATACTGTACCGAAAGATAATAAGTACTAACCTTTAAAACCTATTTGAAAAATATTAGAATTGGTTTTATAAAATACAGATGAATTAGTTTTAAAATTTTTATTGTTTAATAAATATTTTTTAATAGTATATTAGTTCATATTTGATCCTAAAAAATATTTTAAACCTAATCAAAGTCAAAAAAGATAATAGTTTAATTCCTTAAAAAATAAATAACTTAATGAGAAAGGTTCTAACTTTATCTAATTTAAAAAAATTACAAACAGCCCCTTATGTGTATAATCAAATTCCATGTACAAATTTTAACCCATAAATGATTATTAGTAACGAACTTACACATATTCCTAAAATTCATAGTTTATCCTATGTGATTATACATATATAAGGTATACAAAATTCAATTAAATATTTTGATCACAACAAATTGATAAACATTTCAAGATTTACTCTCAACCAAGTAAGCAATTATAGCGGATAGAATTATGATGGATTAGTTCTATATTTTCTCTAATAATTCAAGAATAATAATAAAGAGACTAATAATCTCACACCCTCTTTCCCAATACAATCTCACTGCAATAGGATTAAAATTTTCGATCGGATTATTAATGACAAGTCCATTATATATAAAAAAATAATACAGGTCAAACTCTTCGATAGGATTTTGTTATCCATTTCGATCCTTAAATCGACAAACAAACATAACTTAAAGAGTTCGTGAAAGTTTACACTTAAAGAAATTATTACTTCATTGCCGTATCTCTGATTACTTACAAATTCTATCAATTTATTTACTTATTGACGTAGTTGTTGAGATGTTAATTTATGCAATCCATTTATATATATATATATGGATGCTGATAAATGCAACTTCACGTAACATGATTGTATTATTTATAACTAAGATATTTCATTTTTTAAAATTAAAAATTTTTATTAACTCACACCCAAATATATCAAAAAAATTAATAAAATCTCACGATACGAATAACATTACTCCTATTTAACCACACTCAATGGCCAATCTGGCTTTAAAACAATTCATCAACTGTCACATTTAATGGCTTTGTTGGGAAGACTCACGTATATTGGAGTCATGTGAATGATGGCATTAATGATAAAGAATATCAAAGACGAACAAGAGAGAAATCCCGTGCAAATTTGCCGACAAAATTGGTTCTTCAAGTGCCGAGTGTGAACTTTGACTAGCACATTGAGAGTACAAACATTGTATTCAGCAATGGAAAAATAAACTTGAGTTCAAGATCTTTTAAAATCAAGATTAATGCCATGTTTGATAACTATTTGTTCTAAAAATCAAAGTATCTATTTATTACATTTTTAAACAATTTCATTTAATTTTTGTAAAAAACACACTTTAAAAAAAGAAAAGAGATACTTTAATGTAAAAGCTTTAATTTTTGTGAAAAAACACTTCAAAAAAGAAAAAAAAAAAAGAAAAAAGATACTTTAAAGTAAAAGCAATAATTGAAAAATTATTTTTTATACTTTATTTGTTTCAATTACCATACTACTATCACTATTGTCACTGTAATCATCGACAACTCCATTGTCTCTGTCTTAATATGTAATTTATTTTTAAATAATAATTTTAACAAATATATTAAAATTTATATTGAGATAAAAATTTAATTTAAAAAGTAGTTATCAAATATACTTTTATTTTTCTTAAACAAAAAGTAAAAATATATTTTTACTTGCTAAAAAGTAATTGTCAAATGAATACTAAATCATTAAAGAATGTTTACCCCAACAAAAAAAGAAAAAGGAGTGCAGTTAGCCGGTTGTACTCTTATTGAATGCCTCCGGTTAGAGCTGTCAATGGATTGGGTCTCGATCCAATTTGATCCGAGATTCGATCCGTTTAGTCCGAATACGGTTTTAAAAACAGTGACCCGTGACCTGATCCGATCCGAATCCAATTATCCAAAATATAAACGGATCAAATATGATATAAACTGATCCGATCCATTTACAATCCGATCCGATCCATTTATATATATATAAATATAAATTAATATATATTTATTTAATATATTTATTATATTATATATTAAAATTTATATAATATATTATTATATTATATATATTAAAAAATATAAAATATATATATATTATAATTTTAAACGGATCGGACCGGATTAACGGATTAGATATCCGGTTATTAACGGATACGGATTAACATTCGCATGATCCGTTGAATTAACGGATCAAATTTCTTATTAAACGGATCGGATTCGGATTGGCTCTAATCCGGTCCGAATCCGATCCATTTACAACTCTACCTCCAATTGTACCTTTATTTTAACTCGTGCACTCTTACTCGTATAACATAAATTAGTGTAATAATACAAATAAAGAGTGCATTTTAATCATGCCTTAACAAAATTTTGTTAAAGAATGAATCAATAATATATTTTTATGATTTTTTTTTTTTATATACAACAAAGAAATTGATAAGAAAGCATCGAACTCAAATCAACGGTATAAAAATTAGCGCTTGCACCATTCGGCGAGAATCTCGGACCTTCCAAGGGACGGTGAAAGAATATTCGAGATGGCAATAGGCCTACGGATGTAAGGATGTCAATTCATATTATCGTATTGTGTTCAGGCTGTGTCAAGGCATACATATTAGAAAATGTGTCAATTATAATCCAATACTATTAACTAATCGTGTCAAGTTTCAAAACCCAAACTAACTCATTTATTAAATATATTACACGTATTGACACGATTAATCTATATTTTTTTATTTTTTATTTTTTTAATAAAAAATTACCTTTTTTGTGTGCAGATAATTTTTAAATTTAATAAATTTTGGATATAGTCAAATTAAAATAAAATTTTCTTTTATAATTAAAATTTTTTCAGACCTTTATAAATTTTTGTTGTGAGATGAATCACTTCTAACTTATGTTATTATTTTTTTTAATTAAACAGATTAATTTGTACTAAACAGATTAATATTGCTAAAATTCAAATAAGATATTGGTATACCATAAAAGGACAAGCCAATCAACACTTGACACGTATGACCACAGTCCGATTTATGTTCAACTAGCATGATTCTCGCTCAGCCAATGACATCCAGATCATCACATAAGGTCGGAAATGACCAATGAATATATCCAGAACTGACCACAGGGTCCAGACCATAGCTTCAGATATCGCCACCGCCTTAGCGGATTCCGAGCAGAGAATAAGGAAGCAGTCTCCAATACGGAAACTACCATTTGTGATTATCTCCGCCTTAGCGGATTCCAGGCAGAGGATAAGGAAGCAGTCTCCAATACGGAAACTACCGTTTATGATTATCTCCATCTACGACTCAATGCCCACGAGGAAACTGCAATCTCCGATGATCATATCCCTATATTCATGGCGTCGAATCCTAATCAACTTAGGAAAGCTTCGGCCTATATATTAAACCCTAGAGGTACGCTTTTAAACTCATGCTCATTCTTTGACTTTCAATACAGTCTTTCAATTCCCTTACTCACTTAAGCATCGGAGCGGCTACCGCCGGAGCCAATCCGGTGGTCCTCTGATCATCTTTCTGAGTGTTCTACAGGTCACGGAGCCCTCACGTGTTGCGAGTCAAAAAGTGCAGCATCAGTTTGGCGCCGTCTGTGGGAAACGACTAATCTCTACGTGCTTTATTCGTAAACTCATCTTTTTCCCCACCGGAAAACCATGGCACCAAATCTCCGACCCCGACAGAATACTCAGAGTTCGCAAAACGCTCAGCGTCAGCCGCCTACTCCACGCACAAGAGGACCAGCGGCCAACCCTATGCGACAAGAGATCGAAGCAATAAAACGACACAATGAACTGGTGCAGGAGCAGTTGCTAGCCATTACTAGAACGCTGACAACGCTCACGCAGAACCAAGCGGCGGCTTCTCCTAGCCCGCCGGTCAACTTCGTTGCAGGAACGCAACCCCCGGTTGCCACGGGGAATGAAGAGCTTCGTGGGTAGGCCCCCGCTAACCAGCCTGGGCACCCCTCAGGCGTTGCTCACGCTGGCCGAGATCCACAGCCATCAACAGTCCCTGGTTGGGGAACATCCGCTTTTGTCCCCGACGTGCATTACAGGAGCACTACCCGAGCCCCAACTCCTAGGGTTTCGGGAGCACCCCCGGCACCACAGGAACCTTATCATGCAGCGCCAGTCCCACCAGTGCGGATTCCTCCTCCATCCGAAGGGCGCACTCCACCCTATTACCCTGAAGCCGAGGCTATCAGGCAGGGTTCACAAGATGTCAGACTCAGAGACCCGCGAAGGGTAGAGGAGATTGCCGAGTCTATGGACCGGACAATCGGCTTAAGGGGACCTCAGAACCCTTCAGAGCAAGACGAACTGGCCAGGCTGCTCGGAAGACTAGCCACACCGTTCACCTTCGCCATCATGTCCGAAGAGAGGCCTAGAAAGTTCGTGGTGCCCAAATTCACTCTCTATGATGGATCTGGAGATCCAGGGGATCACCTATCTCATTATCAGCATACGATGGCCCTTCACGAAGCTTCAGATGCTTTCATGTGCCGAACGTTCATCACCAGCTTGAAGAGAACAGCTCTGAAGTGGTTCCACAACCTCCCTCCGAACTCAGTTACCAGCTTTTACGAGCTCGGTAGACAGTTCTTGGATAGATTTATGACCAGCAGAAGGCTCAAAAGGGGGCCAGAATTCCTGCTGAATGTTAAGCAGACCAGGGAAGAATCCCTCCGGGCCTACATTGCCCGTTTCAACACCGAGCTTACTGAGATCACGGATTGCAGCCCGAAATTCCTTGTTGCGGCCCTTACTGCCGGGCTTGCCCAAGGTGGCTTCAGAGACTCCTTGACAAAAAGCCCCTCGGCTGATATGGCAGCATTGATGGATCGGGCCAAAAAGTACATCAATCTGGAAGAAGCCCACCGCCCAGCCCAGAAGGGCAAGGATCAGACCCAGAGGGATAATCCGAAGCGGGAGGACCATAAGAAGGAGGATCACAGAAGAGACTCCAATAAAAAGAGGGTCAGGAGCCCAGAGAAGAAAACAGCTCCCAGAGCGGTGTACAACTCCGCACCAAGGGAGTTCACCAACTTCACGCCTTTAAACACTACTCCGAACCAGGTACTCCGGCAGATCCGAGATCGGGAAAACCTGAGGTGGCCAGAGCCGATCAAAGGAGATCCCAGCCTGCGGGACCAAAGTAAGTACTGCAATTTCCATAAAGATCATGGGCATACTACTAACACTTGCAGGACCCTCCGACATGAGATAGAACAGCTCATAAAGAAAGGACGTCTTCGGGAGTTCGTCAAACAAGATGGAAGGCAGAACCCCCAAGAAGACAAGCCTCAGCAGCGGCCAGATCAGAGGCCCGAACAGAGGCAAGAGCAGCGGGAAGGACGAAACGAGACTCAGAGGCAGAACAACCATGTTATCTACGTCCTCCATGCTGACTCCCTTGTTACAGGAATGTCCAACAGGGCGAGAAAAAGATATGCTCGGGAGGCCAGAACCGCCCCAAACATCTTGCAGGTCTCCAACGTCGAAAAGAGGCTCAAGCCAGGGCCAGAGATCCAGTTCACCGAGCGAGATCTAGCAGGGGTACACTGCCCTCACAGTGATGCCCTTGTTATCACCCTCAGAATCGCCAACTTCGAAACTAGAAGAGTCCTAGTCGACACTGGCAGCTCAGTCAACATCCTATTCTACGAACCGCTTAAGCGGATGGGCATAGACCAGGACAGCGTCAAGCCCACCACTGCCGTAATGGCAGCTTTTGATGGCAGCCTCAGCACCCCCCTGGGGAGAGTTGACCTTCCTACCACTATTGGGGAAGGTGAAGGGCAGAAGACCACCATCTCAGAGTACATGGTGTTGAACATGAAGTCTCCATACAACGTCATCATTGGGAGACCCTGGTTACACCAGATAGGGGCGGTCACTTCGACCCTTCATCAGTGTCTGAAGTACGTCCACAATCAGAGCGTGCACTCGGTCCGGGGATGTCAGCCAACCTCACGAGAATGTCACGCTATTGCCCTCAAGGAGACAGCTCCAAAATAGCAATTACAGTACACTCGGGACTGTGCAGATCCGGTTTTCACTCACACTCCCGAGGTGGAAGATTGCCCATCCGGCGTTGAAGAGCCCCTGAGCCCAAGGGGACGAGATAGCCGAGCCAAGCCTGTTGGCGAGCCCATCAAGATACTGGTCAGTTCAGAAACAGAAGGGCGTTATTTGTACATCGGCCCAGACCTTACGCCCGCCGAGCAGGAAAAGATAGTCAAGTTTCTAAAGAACAACCTCTCTATCTTTGCTTGGGAAACTAGGGACATGGAGGGAATAGATCCTAATCTGATAACTCACAAACTGATGGTAGATCCAGATCACCCCCCGGTCAGACAGAAGAGAAGACCGATCGCTCCCGAACGGCATCGGGTTATAAACGAAGAAGTCCAGAGGCTGCTGGACGCCAGGATGATACGGGAAGTTTTCTATCCCGAGTGGTTAGCCAACACTGTGCTCGTCAAGAAGAAGAACGGCAAGTGGAGAGTCTGTGTTGACTATACAGACCTCAACAAAGCATGCCCCAAGGACAGCTTTCCACTACCGAGAATAGATCAACTGGTTGACGCCACTGCAGGGCATGAGCTTATGAGTTTCATGGACGCCTACTCTGGATACAACCAGATCCAGATGTACCCTCCAGATCAGGAAAAGACCGCCTTCATAACCGAAAGAGGACTCTACTGCTACAGAGTGATGCCTTTCGGTTTAAAGAATGCTGGAGCCACTTACCAACGGTTGGTGAACAAGATGTTCAGCCCACTGCTTGGCAGCACCATGGAGGTATACATCGACGACATGCTGGTAAAGAGCCTCCAAAAAGGCAGCCACCTCCAGCACTTAGCCCAGACCTTCGATATCCTCAGACAGCACAAGATGAAGCTCAACCCCTCGAAATGCACCTTCGGAGTTACGAAGGGAAAATTCTTGGGGTACATCGTCTCTCAAAGAGGTATCGAAGCAGATCCCACTCAGATCCAAGCCCTGATTGGACTGAAGTCGCCAAGAACCAGAAAGGAGATTCAGGCACTAAACGGCAGAGTCGCCGCATTGAGCAGATTCATATCCAAGTCCACCGATCGCTGCCTACCCTTCTTTAAAGCTCTGAAGGGCAGCAAGGCCTTGCAATGGACAGAAGAATGCGAGCTTTCCTTCCAAGAACTAAAAGAGTACCTAGCCTCTCCAGAGCTCCTGTCAAAGCCTGTACAAGGAGAAAAGTTGCTCCTGTACCTAGCAGTCTCTGAGAACGCGGTCAGTTCCGCACTAATCAGACAGGACAAAGGAGTACAGAGGCCTATATTCTACGTCAGTAGGGCACTACTTGACACGGAGAAAAGGTACCCAGAAGTAGAGAAGCTGGCCTATGCCTTGGTCGTATCAGCCCGAAAACTTCGACCTTACTTCCAGGCCCATCCAATTGAGATTCCAACTGCTTATCCTCTAAAGTCAATACTGAGGAAACCCGAGGTATCGGGAAGATTGGTCAAGTGGTCTGTGGAGCTAGGGGAGTTTGACATAGCATATGTACCCCGAAACTCCATCAAAGGGCAGGCCTTAGCCGACTTTGTAGCCGAGTTCACCCCGGCACTGCAGAACGAAGCACAAAACGCCGAAACTACAGGAACCTGGCTGCTGTATATTGATGGTTCGTCAACCGATCAAGGATCAGGGGTAGGACTGGTACTACAGTCCCCTGATGGACTTACATCGGAAAAAGCAGTCAGCCTGGGATTTAGGGCTTCTAATAATGAAGCTGAATACGAGGCCCTAATCTTAGGGATGAAGCTTGCCCTGGAATGCGAGGCTCAGAACCTCGATGTCTTCTCTGACTCCCAACTGGTAGTAAGCCAAGTTTTGGGAGAGTTTGCCATTAAGGATGAAAGGATGCTTCAGTACTCCGAACTGGTAAACCGTTTAAAGCATTCTTTCCAGACTTTCACTATCCAGAAGATTGAGAGAAGTCAGAACTGCAGAGCAGATGCTCTGGCTAACATGGCCTCCCGCCTCAAGTCTGAAGCAGATTCCACCATTAAAATCTCTTTTCAACCAGGATCCAGCATTGAGGAAGCATCGGTTGCTCAAATCGATGAACAAACCCAGAGCTGGATGACCCCAATCCTCCAATATCTAAAATCCGGGCTCCTCCCAGAGGATAAAAACAAAGCCAGGAGAATCCGAATCAGAGCGGCCCGGTACCTGATCCTGAACGACAAACTTTACAGGAGATCATACTCTCAACCTCTGTTAAAGTGTTTGGCTCCAGACGAGTCACAATATGTTTTGGCTGAAATTCACGAGGGAATTTGCGGGAATCACAATGGGGGCAGGACTATAGCCCACCGAGCTCTATCACAGGGCTACTACTGGCCCGGTATGCTGAAACAGGCTAAAGAATATGTTCGGAAGTGTGACAAATGTCAGAGATTTGCCTCGTACCAACACCAACCTCAGCACGAGCTCATCCCGATTCCTAGTCCCTGGCCCTTTGCTCAATGGGGAATGGACATTGTGGGCCCGTTACCACGAGCACCTCCAAACAGGAAGTACCTCCTGGTGGCTATCGACTACTTCTCTAAATGGGCCGAAGCCGAACCTTTAACGCATATTACAGAGAAGGAAGTCGAAAACTTCACCTGGAAGAACATTGTCTGCAGATTTGGCATACCACGTGTAATTATCTCGGATAATGGGACACAATTTACTGGTAAAGGCTTCAAGGCATTCTGCGAAAATCTCAACATCAGGCAGCACTTTGCCTCTCCAGGCCATCCACAAGCAAATGGGCAGGCAGAGGTCACCAACCGAACAATCCTTGATGGGTTAAAGAAAAGGTTGGAACAAGCCAAAGGGAAGTGGGCAGAAGAGCTCCCAGGAGTCCTTTGGGCCTACCGTACAACCAGAAGAACTCCTACCTCTGAAACACCCTTCTCATTAGCCTATGGGACAGAAGCAGTAATTCCGGTTGAAATCGGTATGCCAACTCTGAGGACTGAGGCCTTTGAGCAAGAATCCAATGATCAGCAGCTGATGGAGAACTTGGATTTGCTCGAAGAGAGAAGGGATCAAGCCAGCATCAGGATGGAAGCCTACCAACAAAGAATGGTCAATAAATCCAGGATAGGACTCAAGACAGTCAGCTTTCAAGTTGGAGACTTCGTCTTAAGAAGAGTCTTTCAGAACACCAAGGATCCCACCATGGGAAAATTGTCACCAAATTGGGAGGGCCCCTACAAAGTGACGAAGGTCGTTCGACCTACCACTTACTGGCTTGAAGACACGACTGGGAAACCTGTTCCTAGGCCATGGAACGTAGAACACTTGCGGAAGTGTTATCAATAAAAATTTTTTTCTTTTACTTCCTTAAAACTGTTCATCTATTAATGCACAGGCCTCTAGAGCCTGGTCCATCTATTAATGCACAGGCCTCCAGAGCCTGGTCCATCTATTAATGCACAGGCCTCCAGAGCCTGGTCCATCTATTAATGCACAGGCCTCCAGAGCCTGGTCCGTCTATTAATGCACAAGTCTTATGACTTGGTCCATCTATTAATGCACAGGCCTCCAGAGCCTGGTCCATCTATTAATGCACAGGCCTCCAGAGCCTGGTCCATTTATTAATGCACAGGCCTCCAGAGCCTGGTCCATCTATTAATGCACAGGCCTCCAGAGCCTGGTCCGTCTATTAATGCACAAGTCTTATGACTTGGTCCATCTATTAATGCACAGGCCTCCAGAGCCTGGTCCATCTATTAATGCACAGGCCTCCAGAGCCTGGTCCGTCTATTAATGCACAAGTCTTATGACTTGGTCCATCTATTAATGCACAGGCCTCCAGAGCCTGGTCCATCTATTAATGCACAGGCCTCCAGAGCCTGGTCCGTCTATTAATGCACAAGTCTTATGACTTGGTCCATCTATTAATGCACAGGCCTCCAGAGCCTGGTCCATCTATTAATGCACAGGCCTCCAGAGCCTGGTCCGTCTATTAATGCACAAGTCTTATGACTTGGTCCATCTATTAATACACAAGTCTTATGACTTGGTCCATCTATTAATGCATAGGCCTCCAGAGCCTGGTCCATCTATTATTGCATAGGCCTCTAGAGCCTGGTCCATCTATTAATGCACAAGTCTTATGACTTGGTCCATCTATTAATACACAAGTCTTATGACTTGGTCCATCTATTAATGCACAGGCCTCCAGAGCCTGGTCCATCTATTAATGCACAAGTCTTATGACTTGGTCCATCTATTAATGCACAGGCCTTCAGAGCCTGGACCATCTTCAACTAGCGGGTTCTGTAATCCAGTCTATCCAAAGGCAGAAGTTCCGAGCACCTGTCAACTAAAGTTGACTAGAACGGAATACCTCGGATCTGACACTTACATTATTTGACTTATCTGTCAAATAAACCAGCACCATGGTTTCAACCAAAGGTGAAGTACTTCGATTCTGGCATTTTTCTAAGTTTTTGATTTATTTTCAGAACAATCGGCAACGCATTAGAAGATGCTTAAGTTTCAAAAGAGCACATTCACAGAAAGTATCAGATCAGAGAAGAAAAAATTCAACTTTATTAATAACTCAAAAAGATTTACATCAGTACCAAGAAGCTACTACAAAAGCTATTACAGAAGCTATTACAGAAGCTACTACAGAAGCTATTACAGAAGCTATTACAGAAGCTACGCTTGGCAACATAATGGCTCTTCTCCTGGGATGATAAAGGGGCACAAAATCCAAAACCTTCAAAACCGCCTTCATCGGCTCCATTTGAAAGGAAGGAACCCTGAACCCCAATCTGCATCACGTAGTGCCCAGGCCATTTCATCATCACTATCACTGGTCCCATGACCAATGGATGATGAGGGCTCTGAGCCTCAGGAGACTTTTCATTCTCCACCTTTGTAAGCGGCATGACTCATCAGAAGAATAAAGCAAGGGTCTCTGCCAAGACACATGGGGGGGAAGGTAGCCCACCTTCAATCTTCTTCTTCACACCGTCTGTTTCACCCCAGCCACTTAGAGCAAGGGTATCTGACAGAGCGTGAGGAAGGGGAGGCAACTCACCTTCGTCTTCATCACCAACACTCCAGGCCTCGGTTGAATCCGGGAGGGGCCACCACCAATCGGAGAAATCTCGACCGGATGCCAGAGGAAACAAGAAGACTTGGGCCTCTTTCAATCCTTCCTTGGAGACTGAAAAAAGGGGGAGGTTAACTCTCGGCCACAGGCTCATTATTCCTAACTCAGGCAAGGAATCTTCCATCATCTCCGGACGAATGGAAGAAACTCCGGCAGCATATGAGGCTTCTCTCACAAGCAAATCGGGGAGCAAAAGGGTTGAGCGCAACCGTATGCCCCGTTTCCATATATATAGACCCTTGAAGTCCAAAAGCCACCCAACTGAACCGTCGCAACGGTGAAAAAGAGAATGGCCTCGAAAACCCAAACGACGGTCGAATGACTAAGCGGTGCATTAAATAAGCCTCTTTAATATACCAAGAGACAGAGTACAGAATTCTCAAGACAGAGACCGCAGTCCAGTACTTGAGCTCCCAAATCAATAAAGAGGGGAACAAAGTCTAAAGTAAATAGACCCCCAATTCAAAGATTCAGACCTACTGGTCTTAACTATTTCATAACGGGTCAAGACACATAACAAAGACCAAGCAGATCGGATATATCCCAATCCCGAGTACTCAGCATACCGAGCATCATAATGACGAGCACAAGCTGCTCAGTTAACCTCACAGACTCTTAATTTAGAGCAGTCTATCTCATGGCTCTACAGAGATCCACTCCCACTCAGTCAGGCTCTATCTATCTGGCTATATCTACTTTCTCGTCTTATTTTTATAAGGCAGATCTATATTCACTATTCAATGACAAGTATTGAAGATGGGAAAGCAATTGTTTGATCTAAAATGCAAAGGGTTCAGAGCAGCCACACTTGCAACAAAATTCACAAGAGGGACCCACCAAGCCCAAACGCCATGACGGTTCAGAACAATGATGTTCTCGAGAAAACCAACTGTCCGCCCAGTGTAATTGTGACCTTGAGAAGACTTAATCACCAACTACGCAATAAATGGCGCCCCAACAATTGTCTTGGAAGGCGAACAAGCGAGATACATAACTCTCTTAGCCCTAGTTACTTACATCAAACTAGGACTTAGGGGGGGAGTAACTGGTATACCATAAAAGGACAAGCCAATCAACACTTGACATGTATGACCACAGTCTGATTTATGTTCAACTAGCATGATTCTCGCTCAGCCAATGACATCCAGATCATCACATAAGGTCGGAAATGACCAATGAATATATCCAGAACTGACCACAGGGTCCAGACCATAGCTTCAGATCTCGTCACCGCCTTAGCGGATTCCGAGCAGAGAATAAGGAAGCAGTCTCCAATACGAAAACTACCATTTGTGATTATCTCCGCCTTAGCGGATTCCGGGCAGAGGATAAGGAAGCAGTCTCCAATACGGAAACTACCGTTTATGATTATCTCCATCTACGACTCAATGCCCACGAGGAAACTGCAATCTCCGATGATCATATCCCTATATTCATGGCGTCGAATCCTAATCAACTTAGGAAAGCTTCGGCCTATATATTAAACCCTAGAGGTACGCTTTTAAACTCATGCTCATTCTTTGACTTTCAATACAGTCTTTCAATTCCCTTACTCACTTAAGCATCGGAGCAGCTACCACCGGAGCCAATCCGGTGGTCCTCTGATCATCTTTCTGAGTGTTCTACAGGTCACGGAGCCCTCACGTGTTGCGAGTCAAAAAGTGCAGTATCAGATATACTTATTAAATTTGTTATACAAATCAATTCGTTTATAACCAAAATTTATTTTTATTTAATCTAAATTTATTAAATTCGTGTTATATTTAAATCATATTATCTGATGTCAAAAATTCACATCCTCGTACGAATCGGAGCGCACATTCTTTTGCAATTATGGGGAAAACTCTCAATTTCCGAATTGATTTGTTGTAATGATGTTCTCAATCCAGTAAGCATTCTGTTGCTATTTCATAATCTTGTCTGTATTCTGGTTTGGAAGTCATGAATGATTGTGTCCAATAATCAATTCTCTCTTTCTTTTTTTCGACTATCTACGTCAAGGAGCACATGCCTAGTTTCTTTAGCTTTTGTTTGGATCCGTGGAAAATTGGAATTCCACTCCACCAGAACCACATGTTATGATTCATTTGCACTGGCACAAATTATTGAATATTTCTCAATTAGTTCTGAAATTGCATTTCTTTACCAAAAATGATTGAATCTTTTACAATCTTTGCAATATTTTTTCATTCAGCAGCAAAACAGATATAAAACATTACATAGTCCAAGTGTGAGAATGTAAATTTGAATGTGAGAACAACCATATTCCACTATATTAATAATGGCAACCTGTGGCGGATCTAAATTATAAGATTATGGGACAAAAATATAAAAATTAAAATTTTAAAATGTATTTTTTATAAAAATATATAAAAAATTAGTAAATTATACTGAACTCTCCTGAAATTTCTGATAATTACACTAATCTTCTCTATTTTATTTGATAATATACCGATATTTTTTTTTTAGTCAATTTTTTTTTAAATAACAAAATTGTCATTTTTATTTATCTATTTTTGCATTTTTTCAATATTGATAAATTTTTCTAACTTTTTAAAATGTTTCTTATTTTATATAAAAATAAATTTAAAGTAAATAACTTATTTTTATTTTATATAAAAACAAATTTAAAGTTGTTATCGATATTTATTTGGAAAATGAAAAAAAAAAATTAGATAAATTTTTAAAAAATGAAAAGAAAAACATGAAATTGACAATTTTGTCATTTTGAATAAAAAATTGATTGGAGAGAGTGTTTATATATTGTTAAGTAAAGTAAGGAATGTCAGTGTAATTTTAAAAATTTTGAAAAAAATAAGTGTAATTGTCAACAACCTCATGAAATGTCAATGTAATTTAAGAAAAAAAAAATTGGAAGAGCAACACCTATTTTTTTTTTAAAATATAGGTAAAAATAAACTAATTTATTAAACTTTGGGGGCATTGCCCCTCTAACCTCCTTCCAAATCTGTCTCTAATGACAACATAATTTTCTCCCTTCCCTGTCCCACATTGTTAGTGATGTTCCCCTCTCCAATCCTTTAAGGAGAGATTCACTTTTTAAAAATTAAATTGAAAGGAAAACGAGGGAAGATGTAAATTTGGGTCCCATGATCTTGAAGATGGAGTTGTCTTGAATAACACCTAAAAGGATATCCTAATCTAATCTATGAGGGATTAGTGGGCAGCAAGGATGTCAAAAGGCCCTTTACAATGCTTACGTCTAAATTCTATTCTGATTGTGAAAGAGAGTGCATGCAAAGATTAGATATGAAGAGTTTAAATCATGGACCCTTTCTTTTCAATATATATAGTTTTTTTTGTCCAGAGGTCTTGATAGCACATGCAGCCTTTTATTCTAATGTGGTCCTAGTAATGTATGACTGTGGATGATTATATATATATATATATATATATATATATGCACACACACTCACACCGGAGTGGTTATTCACACTCCATTTTCTATACATGTGAACTCCTTCAAAAAAATTAAAAATAAAATAACTTTTTAATCATATAAGTTGTATTTTTTGGAACTCAACCGGTTTGATACTGTGATGTGACAGTGCACCATTTTATAGTATTCTATTATATATAATATAATCCATTTTATTTAGTAAAATACAATATGTATAACAAAATGTTATTAGAATGATACATTACCATACAATATACTGCACTCGCTGAAAAATAACTCTAATTGGCTAACCGAGAGTGTGGAAATTAAAATATTAGATGATCTCGTTTTAATAGTTTCAATAGTCAGATAATAGGTCACATGTAAATATACAGTAATAATTTATTAATATAACTATTCATCTAACTTTAGAAATCATGATTTCAAAGGACTACTGAATATTTGTTTGCAATAGCTTGGACATATGTATATGTACACACACAGGTGTGTGTGGCGTGATTGTGTGGACAAGGCAAGTAGCTGTCAATTTCACTTAGTGCTATACAAGTGGTTCACAAGCAGAGTTGCAAAGTGTTCCAAATGCCATCGGGGTTTCACTCGCAATAACTTTTTCAACTCAGAGAGTCCATTGATTCTGCAGGCTCAGGCCTCAAGCTCGTCCACAACTGATTGAGTTTTGATACGTTTTGGGCCTTAGCCCTTCCAATTGCTGTTCTTTCCAAAACATCTGGCAGGCATTCTGGTATAATACCAACCCAATGTTGCTTTTGCGTTGCACCCAAAATCACCTCTGATGCCAATTTTAAATTCACCCCAAAACTAAGCAATTTAAAAATGGAAGGATGGAGAAACAATGTCCTATACTACTATTTAAGTCGTGTAAGTGAAAATCTTCATATAAATGGCCCGAGTTCTATTATTCTTCGTCACATGGACAAAAATAAATAAATAAATAAATACAAAAAGATTGAAAAGTCAATTTTTAAAAACAAAACATTTTTCTATTTCATTACAATAATTACTAAAAAAAATTAAAGACACCCTAAAAAAGAGAGTATGACTAGAGTAAATACCTTAAAAATTGATTCTTAAAATAAGTTTAATCATTTTAATTAAAATTGAGAGAATATGGAGCATAAAAATGCTCTTAAATCAGTTGAATTAGTGAAAAGCTAAACTCTGCAAAATAAAACTATTAAATTACTCTTATATTTATAATAATATAATTATAATGGCCTCTCAAACTTTTAAAAATCTAATTTTTTTACTCTTATCCATCTTTAAAAAAATTAGAGTTGTCTTTCTTTTCTTTTCTTTTTTTCACAAAAAGATTTCTTAGATTTGATTTTTGTATTTATACTCTCTAAATTTCTAGTGTAAATCCACAACGGATTTACCCTTATTTTTATTTGAGAATAATATAATTTGTTTTTATATATATGGATTGTATCTAATATGAACGTTAATACGTGGAGTGAGAGTAGCTGGAGCCATGTTTCATTGGGAGATTGGTGCCTTCTTTAAGGATATTTATATCAATGCTGGCCATTTTGGCCAACTATTTTATTTTTAAAAAAATCATTTTTATTTTAATAAGTTATTTTCTGAAAAAAATTACTCTAACAATATTTTTATTTTTTATTAATATATAATTTTATAATTAGTCGATGCCATTAATTTTGAATAATGAGATATTATTTTATAAATTTAATATATCATAGAATAATGTATCATTTTATTTATATTTTGTTATATATATTATATTATAGTTAAAAATATAAATTATATTATTAAAGTAATACATTATTTCACGATTGTTATGAGTCCATTCAATTATTTTTTTAATCAATAGTTGAAAATCATATAATAACCTCTCACTGTTTAACTCACCATAGAGTTGCTCTACAGTTATTTGTTATGAAATCGTGACAACTGAAAAAAAATCTGCCGTTGGATGTTAATCGCAAATGATGACAGCAGACGATCGATGATCTGACACGATGAAGGAAACATTCGGCCGTCACAGAGCTCCCTGACTGCATGTATACGAAATGTGCCACCGAATCCATGCATTTAATAGCTGCCTCTTAACTAATGATGACAAAATCTTCCGCATCCCACGCTCTCTCTCTCTTCACGCGCCACACGCTTCACGAGATGCTATAGCTTCTTAAGGGATGATAAGCTGCACGATGCTAATACTATACAAAAACGCTGACGTCTGAATTTTTTATGATTTATTTATTGTAGACTCAGTAACATCAGTTCCCATATAAAGCTAGAGATTGCTTTTTGCTCCAGTCCATATCTAGATGTTTGGCTCAACTTAACCGTACATGCTGTCTTCTGAACTTCGGAAACTTGTCAATCATCTAGAGATACACATTACACAAGTTAAAGCCAATGGCTCACCATACTCACACGAATATGTTTTAATATTGAATATTGTTTTTTTTTTGCATTTTTCAAATTAAAATTAATACAAGTAATTTTAAAACTTGATTGAATGTTTGATCACATAGTACTTTTTTTTTAAATAATTTTTGTAAATGCAAATATGTAAACTTCGGGTGCAAAAGCTTCTCCAAATTAATGGGTACTTTTAAAAGTTTTAAAATTTGTAAAAAAATAATCATGTCACATGAAATGATTATTAATATGACAAAACTACAGTATTTAAAATATAGCACATGTTCATAAGAATTTTTTCAACATACAAACTCCAAAAGTGATAGACTCACCGACTTATTAGCATATAAAACACTGAAGACAATAAATTTTGAGTTGATCACCATCTTTTATAAGTTACGATCTCGTGCAAAGAAAACATAATTTTATATAAAAATTATTATTTATGAATGTCTTACTAATCCTAATACGTATTTTGTTCATGCTCAATTATTCTTTTAATTATTGTCTTTATTTCTCTACTAATTTTATAATCGGAGCAACCCCATTTTTTTAAACGTGATTACATGTTTTGATTTCATAAATAAAATATTCATGTTTTCATAAGAGACTGGTAAAAGGTTTTCAAACCCTCATTTGCATGTGAATAATTTTTAAAGAAATGACCCATTTTTAAAAAATAACAAAGGGTCGTGTCCTCTTATTTACGAGAAAATGATTTTATTCGTCCTAATCAGGAAACCCTAATTGGAAAAATTGAAGACTCTTACTTGAATAAAACTAAGTTCAAAATAACTTAAAACATTGAATAACAAAGTTTGGAGTTGTAATGAATAGTGATTTATTATGTCATGTAATTTTTTATTCCGTGATTATAGAATCACTCAAATGATAAAAATATCGAAATATTTCTAGTAACCCTATAACCTTAACTTCTTGATAAATAATTACAGGGAGAAAATTTTCAGATAAGAAAAATACAAATTCAATGTTGTAAAATAATAACGGTCTACTTGAATAATCACTCATCGACAAATCATAATAAATAAGTAAACGTCCAAAATTTAAGAATCTAATTGATGTTACCACTTTTTTCCACATCGAATAGGAGTCGGAACATGAGGTCACTTACAAGTCCCTTGCTCCCTCTTCTGTGTAAGACGCGTTTTGGGCTAAAGCCCAAAAACAAAGTCATGAGCCGTAAGACCTATGGGCAGGCAAAGCGAACAATGTCTTGCATAGGGGCCTGCGGTGTGCAGACAAATAGAGCATCATTAGCTTGGCGCTGTCTGTGGGAACGAAGGCCGTATCACGTCTAGCTTTTCACGCTCCCTCAGTCCCAACTGGGAGAACAAGCTGAAGTTACCACTTTCTCCCACATCAAATTGGAGTCGGGACATGAGGTCGCTTATAAGCCTCTTGCTCTCTCTTCTGTGTAAGACGCGTTTTGGGTTAAGGCCCAATAACAAAGCCACGAGCCGTAAGATCTATGGGCAGGTAAAACAGACAATATCTTGTACAGGAGCTTGCGGTGTGCAGAAAAATGGAGCATCATCACTAATAACTATACATGAATTGTGCCTTGAGATGTACATGTTTTTGGTAAGAATTAGGGCAATGTGTACAAACTTTTTGAAGGTCGTGGGGCGGGTGTGGGTTAAAGTTATTTAAATAATACTTAACTTTAAATTTTTTTCTTACTCGGGTTTGTATCTTAATAATAAATTGTTATGAATGTAATATATATGTAACTTTATTATATTTTGTTAAAACAAAATAATCAATAATATTTTTGTAATTACATACTTAAATAATAAATTGTTCATCTTGCTTGATTAAAAACCAAATAGTGTGATATCGAGAAAAGTATTGAGTTGCTTAATTAATTTTTGAAAGTAAATTTTGTACTAGATTTTAAATTTTCAAATACAGAAAAATAACTTCATTTATTTTATTTTCAAATATACTTCTTATTCCTTTGGAAAATCAACTCCGATGTTCTCGAGACTTGACCATGACTTTAGACCAATTAAATTAAGTAAGAAATTTTATCTGTATATTTTAACAAGGTAGATTCATAATGGCCTTTTTCCCCACGCTATAATAATAAATAGTGACTTGTGACAATAAATTGTATTGAAACTTAATAAATTATCATGAATTTAGTCAAGTTGAAAGAAGCGGCTTTAATTCAATGAACCAATGAGTGAAATAGTCAGTATTAAAATAATAAATAAATAAATAATATGCCTGAAAAATAAAACTCTTAAGATTATGATTTCAAATCCCCTTATAAATAATATAAAAGATGAGAGATTAAATTTTTTTGATTAAAATTTAACATATAAAATCACAAGCAATTGAAAATGGCATCAAAATTAAGAACAACTCAAACCAAATTTTGTAGTGTTGTTGGAGTAGGTTTGTCAATGAATGTAATATGAACTCGACTCATTTAAGCTAATACGAATTATAATTTTTTTTTACCTTGTGACTTAATTAGATTAAAATATTTGTTAAACGAACGTAATACAAAATTATATGATTAAATTTGAATGGATACATATATAATGTATATTTCAAGGTTGGATAAATTTATAGAACTCAGTCTTTTTTTTAAATTTTATAAAATATATATATATATATATGTATATATATATATTTTTATATAAGAGATTTTCAAAGTTATGATCGAATCCTATTCAAAAGTGATAAAAGTACTTACTTCACCGTTCAATTAGCTTGAATTTAATTTCTCTCCCTATTTTTGTATCAATCACTATGTAATTAGTTGAATAATCAAATTGGATCAAACATTTTTTCTTAGCACGGAGGATGTACAGCGCGTATGATGAGGAAAGGCCTGTCCCCCAACACTACTTCCTCTTCCATTGCATCACAATCCCTTTCCCACTCATGCAGACACCCCCCCCCCCCCCCCCCCCCTAATATCTCTCTCTATAAATTCATCCCTATCCGAGTCATACGGATTTTCGGCCTCTTTCCTCTCTAGTCTCTACATTCCATTCGAATCGTTCTTTCACTTTCTCACTGACGCAGATAGTGTACATGTATACATGCATGTATATATAGAGAGAGAGAGAGACAATAGTATCCGGTGATTTTCTGTCTTTCTCTGAATCCCTCTCTCCGAGTCTTAACAGATCCCCTTCTCTTTGTATGAATTCATCGTTATAAATTCATCTCTGTTTCAATATACAATTTTCTTGTCCTATTCAAAACCCCTGCAATAGGCACACGACTCTTCCATGGCGGTGTCCAAGGGTTTGAACCCTCGAGCACCCGAATACACTCCCATATTATCTCGTGAAACCACCTCTCCCACAGATGCTCCTCCGCCTTCGGTATTAGTCTCCGTCCTTTCGACTCCCACCCTACACTGCTATTATCCACAACCAGCACCCCATCTTTATTTTCATACCCATCCACCTCCATCCTATTCGCCACATCTCTACGCCACCCCTTACTCCGTTCACCCACAGCCGGTAGCGGTGGCACAGCTACCCTCTCCGGCAACTGAACGTTCAGCTCCACCAACAGTTACCGAGCACGCTGCAGATTATCATTACGGACAAGTTGTCAGTGAAGAAGTGAGACACAGAGCTCCAAGAAGAGGGTTTGGAAGAGGTGGGAAGAGGGAAGAGTTTGGTGGCCATGAAAGAGCTGGTAAGCTGAAGTGGAGGCCGAAGTTGTGTAAAGGTGACGACCAGTTTCGTCGGGGGGTTGGGATTGGCGCAGTGCCAAAGAAACCACAACAGGAAGTGCTACCCCTCAAACGGGATGAAGGGAAAACTACTATTATGATCAAGAATGTTCCCAATAAATACACGTATGTTCTATTGGTCCTCAATAATTGGGTCTTCGCTTTCATCTCATTTATTGTTGTTTCTAAATTTGCACGAGCTCGCTTTTGAGGTTTCATTCTCTCTCTAATATACATATACACATATATACACACAAATTTGTCTGGCTAATCTAATTTTTTCTTTATTTTTTGGCGCTTCGCAGACGGGAATTGTTGTTAAAATTCTTGGAGCAACATTGCAGGTCTGAGAATCAAAGGGCTAATGCTGAGAAATCTGAAGAAGCTGAAGATTGCATTGTTTCAGCTTTTGATTTCATGTATTTGCCTATCGATTTTGGGTAATATTCATTTATTTATATTCAATTTTTGTTTGCTTTCTTTCATGCAAAAGTGATGTCTGTGTTTCTATTTTCATGGGTTTTTTAGAGGGTTCATCATCAATTATCTGATTTTTTAATTTTTTTTTTGTGCGAGTTTTGTGCAGAACTGGTTGCAACAAGGGCTATGCCTTTGTTAACTTTACTGATCCTAGTGCCGTATGGAAGTTTTACCGTGCTTTTCATGATAAAACTTGGGATTTTTTTCAATCCCCAAAGATACGTGAGATCGTCTCTGCAAAGATCCAGGTATAGCTAGTCATCGTTATAAACTTTCCCTAAACTTCTCTCTATAAAAACACTCACAGAGACCTGCAAATACACAATATACTCGTCCGTCTTCGTGTGAGACCTATATGTATATGTTTATATTGATATATATATATATATATTGGGTTTAATTGGTATGAATTGGTTAGCAGGGAAAGGAGGCACTGGTGAAACATTTTTCGGGGTCGACATTTTTGTGCGAGTCGGACGAGTTCTTGCCAGTATGCTTCAGCCCACCGAAGGACGGTTCAGGGGAGCCGGTGAAACCAACTACGGTTGGGAAACGCATAGCCATCACCGGTCCTTTTAGGGAAACACGTAAACCCACCAAATCGAGGCCCTGTGCATGATTTGATCTGCTTTGACACGACAAAACTTGAATCATAATTGGGTCAGTCTGTGTCAGTGTTAGTTGGTCCCTGTGAAACATTTAGTCTGGTTCAGATGTTTCAGTTTAACTTAGGGTTAGGGTTGGACTTTTTAAAGCTTCTTGTAGTCTGGTTGAAACTAGGGTTTTATGTTGTGAAAAAGGAGGGTGGATGTTGGCACCTGGACCTGATGTTCACGGAGAGGCAGGTGGTGGGGTCCACCCTTTTGTTTGATTGGTGGCAGTGATTTGCCACCCATTCGATGGATAGTTGTGATTTGTAAGGTTTGGCAGAGCTTGGGATGCACTTAATTGTAATGAAAAAACTGCAGTGAAATGTAAGCAATGCTTTGTAATATATATATATATTTTTTTTGACTCCATTTTGTTTGTGATTTAGAAATGGTATCTGTCTTACGATTTTGTTTGGCAACAAGACCGACATTAAAGGAGTAGTGTTTTTCTTCCCCAAAATTATTCAATGCACCTGACCTGTCTGAATGAGGAAAAAGTCTACGAGTATGGAGAAATTCAGTTTGATATGCAAATGAATTTTAAACCTACTATAAAAATAATATTATGATGATATTTTAATATAAAATATATCTTTATGTTAAAAATTAATTTAAATTATTACTATTTTTTTTATTTTATCATTAAACCTATTTTTCCTAATGGTGGCTTGCGCGATGGTTGGTTGCTGCCATCCATGGCGAGCCTGGTGGTAGGGGGGGGTGGAGGACTTTATTTTTTCTTTTTAGTTTTGAGTTTTTTTTATATATTTAATTGTTGCAGTTTGTTGGAACATGTGGACTTGTAAAATAGTGTACAATATATTTTAGGTTGACATAAAAAATGAATCCGGTGGTGAGGAGGCATGGGTGCTTTTTTTTAAAATTAATTTTTAACATGTGATAGAAATAATATTATAATAATTTTTATATTTAAAATATAAGTATCTGTAATTAATTTACATTTTACAGGATTATGAATATTTATCACTGGACTCTTCAAAATAGTGTTCCTCTTCCAGCAGGCTTGAGTTTTTAATATAGTGTGGCTCCCTCTAGCCCTTTATGCTTTTGTTTTATAAAATAAGGTAAATTACATTTATTTTTTTTGAAATTTTGATAATTATAATTTTTTTTTTTTATACTTTCTGAAGTAAAATTGCACTTTTTATGCTTTTAATGTTAGTAATAAACACTTTTTTTGCTGTCCGGCACCATTAATGATTCAATGATTCAGAGGAAAAATAATAACATTAGCATTAAAAAAATTTTAAATACTAAATATACCCTTCGATGTGAAAGCAATAACCAAAATCTGAGAATGCAAGCAATAACCAAAATCGATCTTAGAGTAACCAGAAGCAAAAGTTGGACCCTCGTGAAAATCGTGACCGGTCTGGTGTAGGCAAAAATTTCGATGCCAATCAAAGTTATTGACGGTCGGAAAATAGAAAAACGGGAAAGGGCAAGGATAGAGTTCCAACAAACATGTGATCTTTTGCAATGGAAGTTAACGTGGATGTTCCACTAGAGTTCGAAGGTCATGATCATCGGAGCAATCAATGGAGTGTTTCCTTCAGTAACGAGATAAAATCCCTTATTCGGAAGTAATGTTATTGGGGTTTCCATTGGCGAAACTTCGAAAACTCATAAAGTTTCAAACCTTCCGCTTTCTTAAAGTATTTAAGGTGTAATAAAAGAGGGTTCGGTTCAATGGTTGACATCAACAAATTCGTTGATTCCTAGCAATGGGCGAGACCCAAAGCGAGTGATGTTGTAAGGGTAGATAGTGGAGGGGAGAAAACCAGAAGTTGATGGGGATGGCGCCAACTTCAATGCCTCCAATGATTCCTTTCGGTGCCGACCTCTTTATCTTTTTGATTTCAATCAAATTCGAAATTTTTCGATCGTAGTCAGATGTGAGGGTAGTGATCGGTGGTGGTTCACATGATTGGCGGTGTTGGCGACATGGGTGCTAGCTATGGCGCCAAGGACATGTGGTGGTGGTTGACAGGAGGATTGAGATTTTTGCGTGGTTAGGGCAGAGAAATTGAGAGAGAGAAGTGATATAAAGGTAAAGTAAATATGAGAGAGGAAGAAAAAGGAAAGAGAATTTCTAGTTTTTGATTTTAAAGTAATTATTAAAATACAAAGGGTAAAGTGATAAATGAATAGATTCCGTTAATACCTTTTGTCCGATATGACTGATAAGGGTGACAGTGTTATTTTAGAAAAAATAAGAAATTTTTTTACAATTATCAGAAATTTTAAGAGAAGTAGGTGTAACTTACCCTTAAAATAATAAAACTGTTTTTGATTTTTTTTTCCCCCAAATCATTCCATGAAATAAGCTGCAAGGGACACGGGTCTCAGGCTTGGAACCACGCAGAAAGTTATGGCGTTTTGACATTTGTGTGTACCAAAAATCGGATATAAATAAATAAATAAAATTTCAAACTTCACTGCAAGAAAAACAAAATTGAGAAGCATGAAAATCATAAAAAAGAAAAGAAAAGAAAGAGATAAAATGACTCCCACTTCAGCCGTGAAGCTTGCAGGTTGAGCCAATTATTTCAAGAACTAACCAAGGAGGGAGGATTGGTGGCCCATCAGTAAGACTTGCCCTCAAATGTAACTAAAAAGGATAAAACTATCATTCTTATCTATATTTATTTAAAATATTTCGTGATAGTGTTATATTAATTTATTTTATATACATTATAATAACTTAACCATTGGCTGGAACTGTTCTAAGATAATTTTTTTTTCTACTCAAACATTATTACAAGGCCCAGCCCAGAAACCTTGTTATACTAATTTATTTTATATACATTATGATAACTTAATCATTATAGGTGTTAAGGAGAGGGGAAGTGGAAACTTATTATAGATTACACATGGAGGCTTGAAACGAGTGATGTTGGACAATCCAACATACCCCTGAAACAAAGGGGTCGAAAACACGGCACACTGAAAGACAAGCCTAGCATGGCTCTGATACCATATTATAAGGCCCACCCCAAAAACCTCCTTAAAACTCAAGTATTAAGGAGATGAGGAGTGAAACCTTATAAATTACACAGACGAGGCTTGAAACGGGTAATGTAAGACAATCAAACAAACCTTTATGCCTGGATTGGAGTGTGAGAGAAATAATGAGAAACCTAAAAGAAATTTTAAATTTTTTATCCTAAATTTTATATTTAAAATAATGACACTGTTATATTTTTTTAAAATGGTACATCAAATCATGTGATTGTGTTACATGTTGCATTAAAAAAAATTAATGACACTAATATTACTCACCAAAAATAATAAATTACACTATAATTTTTTTAAAATTTTCATAATTACAAATAATACTCCTCATGTTTAATTATCTGTCAATGCAACATTTTAAACTTGATTATTAGTTTTGAGTTAAAAGTAAAAAATTTATATATAAAAAAAGCTTTTAAAGATTTTGAAAAATTCAAATAGTTGATATAAGAGAAGACTACAATCTAATAAAATCTTAAATATGAAAGTATACTATATGCAATTTTCAACAATCTAACAAATTTAAAATATAAAAAGGACATTATAACATAATTACTTTTCATGCATTTTACCCAACATTTAATTATTATTTTTAATATCATAATTATTTTTAAAAATATTCATTTAAATACCAAATTATTTTCTTAAAAAAACTACCTGGATAAATTATATTGAACTTTATTATTTTACTTGACAATATATAGATACCTTTCTCTAATTAATTTTTTTTTATTCAAAATGATAAAATCATCATTTTTATGTTTTTTTTTTAATTTTTAAATTTTCATTAAATTGTTTTCTCCTATTTCAAATAAATATTGATGAAAATCTTAAATTATTTTTATATAAAATAAAAATAATTTATGTACCTTAAATTTATTTTTAAGTAAAATAATAAAAAATTCTTTAAAAAATTAGTCAAAGTTTAAAAAAATGTAAAATAAATAAATAAAAAGAATATTTTTTTTAAAAAAAAATTAATTAAACAAAAGTATATGTAAATTGTTAAATAAAATAAAGAATATTAATATAATTTTAAAAATCTTATAATAAATATGTATAATGATCATAAATCTAAAAAAAATCATTATACATTACTAAAAATACTTTTATATACTTATTTCTTATAAAATCACTTCTAGGGAGTTTCAACTTTCAACAAATCCAAAAAGATTTAATCGAAAAATGACTTATCAGCCGCAAGGGAGTAGACTTGTTTCAGTTTGACCTGAGACGTCCAAACGCTCCCTTATATTTGTCAAACGAAGATATTCGGAGTCAGGTCCCTACAATTAACCATCGATCCGTCAAACAATTCGGGCGACTTAAAAACTCAATCCCCACCATTAACCACAACAACCCTCCAAGCAGACTCTCTCTCTCTCTCTCTCTCATCCTCTTTCAAAATCATATAAATAATTTATATGATTATCTACATATTCAATTTTTGTGCACCAATACATACACACATATCGTCCTCTATATAGTAGTGTATCCATTGACATTGTTTCCAAAGAAATCAACGATCCAGTCCCCGATTCCATCACCATTTCACAGAAGTCCTTCTCGGACTAGAAGTACAAAAACTAGAATCTTAGTTTGTGCTGATTTAAATTTCAATTGTTAGATTTGTTGTGTTTAGATCTGTATTTGATTGCTTCGTGATACAGCAGAGTGTAAAATGGGAAGCCTAGGGGCGATCTTGAGGCATCCGGATGATTTCTATCCTTTGTTGAAGCTGAAGATGGCCGCAAGGCATACGAAGAAACAGATCCCTCCGGAGCCTCACTGGGGCTTTTGTTACACTTTGCTTCACAAGGTGTCTCGCAGTTTCGACCTCGTAATTCAACAGCTTGGTACCGAGCTCCGCAACGCCGTAAGTGGCAATACACATTTCTATTCAAGTTTTTGGTAATTCGAAAATTATTCGAGAGTTATAAAGGATTCTGCTCTTGTGGATATTTTGCATCCTTGTTCACATATATATATATATATATATGTATGTATGTATGCGTTTGCGCGCGCCATTATTACATTTCTATTCAAGTTTTTGGTAATTAGAAAACTATTCTCGAGTCATAAAGGATTCTGCTCTTGTGGATATTTTGCATGCTTGTTCATATATATATATATGTATGTATCAGTATATGTGTGTGCGCGCCTGTATTTTAGTGTACTAGTAGAGGTGGACGCATACTAGGTGGGCCGTGCATTCGTAGGGGATGAAAATATTTGTTGGATGGGGATGAACTCGAAAGAATTACAGAAATGGATTGGGGACTTGAAACCTAGAGAGGATTTCACTCTTATTTTCAACATTCAGAAAAACTTCTCAATTTATACTGAGAATTCAGGAGCTCCGGAAGGTGCTTCAATTATTTATTTATTTATTTTAAATATAAATCTAATATCATATGTATGTATGTATGAGCTCAGAATTCATTTATGGTTTTGAATTATTTGTGGGAACATTCTAATGTATGCATTTTTCTGAATGTCTTGGTCCATAACAGCCCCCATGGTGGGGGCATAGACGCAGGCATTCCTTCCAACATAGATGCATGGTGTTGAACAAGTCAACTCCTCCAAATCTGGAGATTTACATGGCTATGTATGCACGTGCTTGTGAATACGCTAATATATATGGTGATTGCATGTCTTGGTGGAAGAATTTAAAAAAGGAATATATAGTTTTAGATGAAGTAAGAACTATTTAATAAGTTCCTTATCTAAAACTAAAAGCTACGGGCCACTTGTTCTCATTTACATTTGTTAGGTAAATAAAGGTCGGACAGATTTGTTAGTTGTCGCAAGGTTTTATTCACTGGTGGACAGAAGTGACAAATGTCCTATATGGCTAATAGTCAATTGGGAGAGAAGTGAAGGCCATTGGTTATATTCTTATTGTAATATCATTGCAATTTTATTTGGGAATAGGCCAGTAACAAGTAAGCTCTCACTATGTTGGCATTTTTGTCCATTCCTACTATTCAATGTTTAATAATTTTACTGACTTGATCTTTGTTGTTTTGCATAATTGTTCCTTGCTACAAAATACTCTTGATTTTCCATGTAAATTTTATTCCGTTTTGTAGGTATGCATTTTTTATTTGGTTCTCCGAGCCCTTGACACTGTTGGTAGGTTTTTATCATCTTTACGCTTTAAGTACTATATCATCATTCCCATTCTCTGACTGGATAGATTATATTTGGCATTTGGCCTATTGTTTTATCTGTCTTGATTGGCTCTCCTTGTTTGTTCCGTATCATTTGATCTTAACACTTCCATTTTGAAAATTGGATTCATCCAACACAAGGCATAGTTCTATTCTTTATGTTAAAATTGTTTTTTTTTTAATTATTTTTAATGATGTCACAGTCTTCTTCTTCCCCTAAACTTCATGCATTAAAATTAAAATTTTATGAGATATCTTTTTCTTCTATTAATATTTCACACGCCTTCGATAAAGATAAACTTACTATCAAAGATCAAATTTTGTTTTGTAGTGTTATTTTGGTTGGCTAGGAAATGGAAATGTTTCGGAAGAATTTTGGAAATGATAAAAAATGAAAAATGTGTTGAAACTTGAAACACTTGAATATAAAGTAAAATATATCAATTGGTGAGGATAAAGAAAATAATTAACCGATTGAAAATGTTTTAGGGCCTAGCATCCGTCCATGCATGAGGATATTTGTGTGTAATTGAGGAGTAAATGTAAACATGAGGTCATTGAATAATGTCTAGGCTATAAAATAATAGGTGTGTACCATGGTAAAAGTGTGAGTGCTGGTCAATAGGTGGAATAGGGGCTTTTGCATAGTTGAGTGCCCACCAATATGGGCACCCGTGGAGACTAAGGCTATTTTAGTAATTTTGTAACCGATGTAATATTAATATGTGTAGCAACTTAACTTATCGGCATGCTAGTCTGTTCTTCTATACATCTTTCTTAATTCTTTTCTCTTATTTATCTCAAACCTATTAATCTTAACACGTAATATACACGAAATTGACAAAATTTGGGGTTTTTGCATAGTTGAGTGTCCACGGATTTTGTAACCGATGCAATATTAATATATGGAGCAACCTATCTTATCTGTGTGCTTTTCTGTTCTTCTGTACTTCTTTCTTAATTCTTTTCCCTTACTTTTCTCAAACCTATTAATTTTAACAATACATAAGAAGTTGATATTTTGATCAAGTTGCATGTAAAATAATAGCCTAAGTAAAACAAATAGAAAGTTGGGTTATTATAGTTAGCAACTAAGTATTATAATAAATTACTCTTGTACTTCTTCATTTTCTCGACTTCTACTTTTCCTTATCTACTATATCTAAAATAATCAAAGATATCTTCATGTATTTTTTAGTTTTCCATACTGGTCATTATTGAATAAAATGTTGTAATAGCTGTCCAATTTAGTTTTTTTGACTTCCATGTAGAAATTTATTATATGCTTAAATTTTTTTCCTGGTGCATATGATTCACATGTTTTAGAATTATTACGTGCTGCACTCAATTTGTATTCCAATTTTTCATTTATTTCACATTTCATGCTATTTTATAGTTGTGTAAGTCTGCATGTTTTTACCCATCTCATTCATGTTCTTGGTTTTTTAACAGAGGATGATACAAGCATACCAACAGAGGTTAAAGTACCTATTTTGATGGCTTTTCATCGTCACATATATGATCCTGACTGGCACTTTTCATGTGAGAGTTCTGTACTCCTGTTGTCTATGTCATCTCTTATGCCACCTTATTCCTATTTGTTATTTCTCTTGAATCTTAATTCATCACAATGGAGAACACCTTTTGTGACTTATTTCTGTTCAAGACTTAATTCAATGAACTCTTTTGAGGAATAACTTCCAATTCTCTAGTCATAAATGCCAGAAAGGGTCCTTTTTTTTTTTTGGCCATATGATAGTGCTCTCTTCTCTGGTAACTGGATTGTGAAACATACTGTCACTGGGCATGTAGATCTAGAATGAGGTCTAGCTGGTTAATATCTTACCTCATACACACGCTCACTGTCTGACCATGCAGATTGTGCCACTCCTACGTCGCTTTCCTTATTCCCTTTCGTAGTTCAATTTCAGTTCCCACAGGAACAGGTTCCCCAATTCAGTAATACATTAACACCATAATTGGGCTACAGTGCAAAATTAATATGGCATCGTTTTGTTGTGTTGGACACTTTCCAAGCATGTTTTAGTGCATGGTTGTTCCCCTTTAAAAGTTGAAACCTCTTATAAATATAAAGTATCTTTTTGTCACCCGCTGGAAATTGAAGTCTTTTGAGAATATTGGATTTCTAAAATTTGCTCCTTATCAAGAAGTAGAGATGTTTGATGAAAGTTATTATGGATGTCCATTAAACTCTCTTCTTTCCACTTATTAAAAAAGGAAAGTAAAACTCTCTTCTTTCCATTTTAATGCCGCCTTCACATTTCTTGGTTTTTAAGTTTTCTGGTTGTTCTTAAAACCTATTATCTCCGTCCCTGTGCTCCCCCAAATTTTTTTTTGTTAGTTCAAATTCCAAATTAGCATACCCTATTCTTCAAATGTCATATATTTAATTGATTTTCGAACTCTTTAAACTGTTAGTTATATCGTACAAAAAAGAGTGAAGATAGTTTTACACTTTTACTGGAAAAAAGAAGTATAAAGTTAGATAGTTTGTTTAAGGCTTTCAATGAAATAGGGATATGGTTAAATTAAATGAATGTGGTTTTTTTTTTTTTTGGTGGGGGTGGGGTGATAGAGAGAGAGAGAGTTTTGCAGGTAAACGAACATCTGAAATATTGCCAATTTTATTTTAGTGTCTTATCCTAAGAATAAGTGATGTGGGACAAGTGTGGGGGTATACTCTCTTACAAGCTATAAAATTCAAGTGGGCAGCGAGGAAGAAGGGATTTTTTTCGGGCTGTTTTTCTTGATTTTTGTGGCCAAATGGTTGGTATCAGTATTAGTTTTTAGGGTCTATAAAGTTGTAACTTGTAAGAAAAGGGTAAGGGGTTGGGATTGAATTCATATTCTCCCTCACTTGGAGAAAACTCGATCTCCAGTTTTGAAGTGTTGAAGAATGAAAATCGACGAGTTTTGAACTTGCATCCATGGCTTGATATGAAACGTTTTAAGTTGATGTTGCCTTTTCTTTTTTATTTGAGGTAAGAAGGAAAAGATTTAGAGATGATTCTTCTCAATTGTACGAGTGAATTTCTCTACCATACTTAAATGTGGACAATGGTAAATGCAGTTGATTTGGGGGCTGTATATTGTGGGAATGATTTGGGGATTGAACAAGAGAAGGAAAGGGTGTGTTGTTGGACTATTCTGGTTCTAGGTTCTGTGAACAGTACATGTGAACAATAACTTTACTGTTTTAGGGGCTAATTTGTGTTATTTTGGGTAGTTGGATGGCTAAAGGAGTTGAGTGACTGGACTTGTAAAATAGGGTTTTATAAGTGTAGAAAGGAGCTAATTCACATCTGATTGTGTGGGGTTTTATGCTTGTTAAGTTTAGAGAATTAGAATAGCAGGAGGAGGAGAAGAAGAATCTTATGCTTCACCCTCACAAGGATTAAGCCACATTACACACGCAATATCAAATTCTCATAAACTTTATACTCTACTAAAATGAAGAGATTACACCAACAATTTTTAGCTTGGTCGATACCTCTTCCATTTCCCCATATGGGAGGTTGAGGATTCAAGTTTCCTTAAGGGGCAAAGTGAGTGTGTGTGATTTACCTATCAAAAAATAAAATAAAATGAAGAGATTACATTAATATTTATAAGGTGCTGGATTTTCCTACTCTTACTAGGATTATGACTTCAAAAATAGAAGATTAAAAAGCTGAGAAATAAAGAACTAGGATCTAATTACATCATTGAAGAATAATTACATCAAACAATAAGATCCTTTAGCTTTGATACCAAATTGATTTAGGCCGAATGTGGGGGGTATATACTCCTACAAGCTATATTGCAAAATAACTGTGAGCAGCGAAGAATAAGGGATTTTTGGGAAATTCTAATGTATTGCCATAGTTTCCAGTATACTTCTTTCACATTTTTTCCTCAAAAGAAAGAATGCATGCCAAGAAAGGCATGTATGTGGCAGGGGTAATCTAATCCAATTTGTGTATATATATATATATATATTGCGGGTATGGTTAGAACTTGGTGCAGACCCAAGAGGGGCTGGGCTGGGCTGGAAGGTTCGGTGGACGACTAATGTAAATATTTCCTGCCATGCATTATACTCTTGTCTTATTCAATTGGTACTATGACAAGAATGTCCATTATGTACATCTATACTTTTCACTTAAGTGCTTCGGGTTTCTTAGCTAAGAGTGTTAGTTTTCTTATGCTTTACAAGTGTCTCACAAAGACTCTAAGAGTACCTTCTTTTTTACAACACAGTATGTTTATGGTAACATCTTTATTTTATGAAAATCTTGAATTGCTTGCTAATCCTAAATTTACTTTTGTATTAAGGTGGTACGAAGGATTACAAAGTTCTCATGGACCAGTTCCATCTTGTTTCTACTGCTTTTCTGGAGCTTGGAAGAGGGTTACTTCTTATCCAACAATGATTGCTTTTTCTAATATTATAATTTGTATGGTTTTGGTGCAAACACGAGGTTTTTCGTGCCAAAATAATTAATTGTCTTGGAGATTTTAAAAATATCACCATTTCTATTAAATACGGAACTACTGACAGGATAACAAGGAATTCATATTCATTACTTGCTGGATCTGTTAGAATGGCTAGTTTTCTATGCATGAATCTTGTCAGTGTTAGAAGTAAAAATGAAGTTCTAGCTATGTCTGACACTTTGATGCTTGGCAGCATACTCCTTGTAACACGATGATGTAATTCCATGCATATGTCAAGATGTACAAGCTTAATAAAAGGGATAAATATTACATTGGCAACACTTTTTTCTTAGATTTAATGATTGTTTCCAATTATTGTATGGTTTGAATTTTCAGTGTAAATAAATATTTTAATATGGTCATGTCCTTGTGTTGTGGTTTTGGAGATTGGTAATAGACACCTTTGGACATCTGGTGAGTCATTCTGTGATTGGAGTTTTGAACTGGTAGTAGGGAACTTAACATGGCCATGCTCCTTAAGTGCCTTGGTGAATCACTCAGTTATTGCTACTTTGAAATGATAATAGAGAACTTAATTATAGAGTGATCTGCATTTTAGTTGACCTTCATCGCATATACAACTCACTTCTCTCATTCCTTGCATCAGAGAGGATACCTCTCACCTCTTTCATAGTTTTTAATCTTGTTTTGCCATTGATGTTGAGGCATGTTGGTAAGTTAAATTGTTGGCATTGTAAGACGACTTTAACTTTCTAAGTTACAAACAATACTTATATAGAGTTGAGAAAATCTAAATTGTGAGGCACTGCCTGCAGGATTTAGAAAGTTCCATATTGGAGTTTGTCTTGGCCCAGGTGACACATCCTTTCAATGAATGTGTGGTTGTATCTGAGTTTGGTAATCATGGGTGGCTGGGCTGTTATAAGTTCTGTATGGATGATTTGGGATGCTCAGGTTGTTTTTTTATGTATTAAGCTTGGCTGCATCTGGTTGCTCTGTTACATGTACAAGTGCATTCAAACTTTTGTTTGCTTGCATGCACAGAAAATAACATGCAACTTTTGAACTATTCTGCAGTTATCAGGAGGCAATTGAGGATATTACCATGAGAATGGGTGCAGGAATGGCAAAATTTATATGCAAGGAGGTTTGTAATGAATACATTTCTCTAAGATTTATACATTAAGACTGCCCTCACCTTCAAACCTAATGAATACATTTCTCTAAGCTTTATACATTAAGACCACCCTCACCTTCAAACCAAATATATATAAGGTGGTTCCCGTTTTGCTCTATTTTTCCAACTGTTTGTAAGATTGATATACATTGTTTGGCCATTCTCTAACAACTTAAACGTTTAGAGCAACTGGTATTCTAGCATAGTATTAGAGTGGTTATGGGAGGTCTTGGGTTCAAATCTCTTCATCCCATGTTTGGTAGGACATGTATGTCCTATGTTATTTTGTTTGTCTTTCCACATCCAAAATGTGGCTATATGTGAAGGAGAATGGTAGGTTTGATATATATTGTTGGGTTCATTTTTTGACAACTTAAGCTTTTAAAGCAACTGGTGTTCTATACTAACAATGTAGAGTCTGCTTTTGTTTGGTATGGCATTTAAATTTTCTCACTTTAAATTTCATCATCATCATCATCATCACTATTTTATAATGATTAATTATTATTGTTATCCTCATCATCACTATTATTTAACAAAGCAACTAAGTGGTTAAATTGTTTTCCTAACCCATCTTATATATTCACAACTCACAAGCACAATGTTATAACATATTATCTAGGCAATTGCGTTGACTCCTTTCTCTGCAGCTGTCTTCATATGTATCTGCCAAAAATTTAAATTGTGGCTGATAAATTGTATGTTATAACTATCAGAATGTTTTGGGATCAACAAGAATCAAGTTTTTTGGTTATCAAATTGTTTAAAAGCTAGCAGAGGCTCTGGAGCTAAACTCAAATTGTTGGTTTGTAATAAATGCTGAGTTATAATTTATCATATGTGATACTGACAAATCTTTCCTATTTTGCAGGTAGAAACAAATGATGACTATGATGAATATTGTCACTATGTAGCAGGACTTGTTGGGTTAGGACTGTCAAAGCTTTTCCATGCCTCTGGGTTGGAAGATTTGGCTTCAGATTCTCTCTCCAACTCAACGGGTTTATTTCTTCAGGTATTGCTTTTGACATGCATGACAATCAGTACTTTTCATCATCAGTCTTCTTTCATGTTTGGAAGTCTAATTCTCACAGCATATCTTTTTCATGCAATAAATAACAGAAAACAAACATTATTCGTGATTATCTGGAGGATATAAATGAGATACCGAAGTCACGCATGTTTTGGCCTCGTCAGATCTGGAGTAAATATGTTAACAAACTTGAGGTTCGTCTCTCTTTCATTTGCTTGATCTCAAGATTTAATCTAATATGCTTTTCCTTATAATTCATCTTGCTCTTTTCATGATGTAAATTAATTAATTATAATTTAGCCATAGCAAGTCACATTGCTAACATTTATATTTGGGCTCATTCCTTCTTATTGGCATCCTTTGGTAATATTTCCACTAGGATTTAAAATATGAGGAAAAACTCTGTCAAGGCTGTGCAATGCCTGAATGATATGGTCACAAATGCTTTAATACATGTGGATGATTGCTTGAAGTACATGTCGGCTCTGCGAGACCCTGCTATCTTCCGATTTTGTGCCATTCCACAGGTATATGCTTTAAAAGTGAATCAGGCTTTGATTATTTTCTATCATGCTGTACTTCTCATTTTCTGAATTCTTATAAAATAAGATATGTTCAGACTGCCGACCTAATCTCTCTCTCCCCACTGCGTGCGCCATCCATTTCCTTCATGCTTTTTATATGGACAAAAGACTCTGAATGTCTATTTCTTACCATGTAGATTCAGGAAATTGTAGCTTAGTTGCAATAGTGCATTGGAATTTTGTGGCAAATGTCTTGCATTTTTCAGCCATATATCATTTGGTATAAATTCTGAACTTCGATATACGAATGGATTGACAATATATCAGTTGGGAAAACAGTGTTTGCCTGATTTTACTATATGCAGTATTAGAGTTATTGTTCATGCAATTGAAATATATGTGATGTCCTCATGTAAACATGCATCTCATTTGATATTTGCTACTTTAACCAGGTCATGGCAATTGGAACCCTAGCTTTGTGCTACAACAACATTGAAGTCTTTAGAGGTGTAGTGAAAATGAGACGTGGTAAGACAACTATCTGTGATTGCTAGGGTCGATACATTATATCAGAAATTTTCATTTGTTCGACTTCAATGGTTTTAATTCTTGTTACAATGCTTATTACTATTATTTATATTTATTTCATCATTGAAATTTTGGGTGTTTCTATTTGCAATTGGAAAGGTTAAACAGCTTCCAAATGTCCTGCAAAACCATATATTGGAAGTGTCCTCAACATACTTTTTATAGTCACTGCAAATTGCCTCAGAACCTCCCAACATTCAATCCTAGTCACCATGCTCCAGCAACAGTGGTTCTAGAATATATTTACCCTTAGCATAAACAGCATTTTAGATGCTGAAGAACATCTTTGCCAAGAATGTTGGAAGTTGATTGATATGATGTTTCATGATTTACAAGGGAAATTTTATTTGAAACAGAGAACTATATGCTTGATTGACTTCTATTTCTTCATAATATAATTTGCTACAATTCTGGATGGGAAAATGTTGCTTTTACCTCTTAGAATGATATGAAAGATGCGGATATTGTTGGTGCTACTTTATGTTATATACTTTGTCATAGTTGTTTTGTAACAGACAGGATTATTTCTTGTTTAGTTATTTTTGTTGCATTGTGGTTTCCTTTTCCAGGTCTTACTGCTAAAGTTATTGACCGGACAAGAACAATGTCAGATGTCTATGGTGCTTTCTTTGACTTTTCTTGCATGCTGAAGTCCAAGGTATATTACCTCATTATTTACAGAACCAAGCTAGATTTTCTGGCTAATAGAAATTGAGAAACTGTTTCACCCGATAATATAAATATATCTATATATATATATATATATATAAAAGTATATCTATTATACATGCACGAGTTCATAAGGTCCTGCTTGATCTTTAACCTGAATGAAACTTGCTCAACTACATGCTGACTGGAACCCTGAGACATGGTATCATGGAAGGAAGGGACTCTAACAAAACCTTGGCTTCAAGCCATGATAGAAGTATCATTTCACGCATTGTCAAGAGCAATCAGCACTTTTTCTCAATAAACATATTGCGCCCAGGTGGCCTTAGGCAATGGAGCCGCTCACTGTCTACGTGACTGCCCAAGCGCCCAGGCCGACTTAATTGACTTGATACAAAAAAGTCATTTAGTTATTCTTTAATTCATTTTGCTCGTTATGCCTTTGTTGTCTTATCTCAAATATACAATACACTTTACTAGAAGTACATGGCTATGAATCTTATAGAAAATATGATGAAAATAAAACTCATCAAAAAAATTTAAGTTAAGACAAGAATTCTCTTTCCTACCACCCTAGAATTCAGTGCCCAAAACTATCTTATATGTTAGTTTAATGTCCAAAACTATCTTATCTGAAGGAAGGGGAAAGAAATAGTCCGAATTCATTTTTATATATAGTTGACAGCACAAGTGCTGAAAAGCTTACTAACTGCTGCTTGGTATTGTAATTGCATTGATGGCTGTTTTTTTTCCCCTGCCCTGCCCTGCCATCTCTTTATACATTCTATTCTTTGTTTCTACATTCTTCAATTCAAGTATACATATAATGACAAGAAAAAGGTGGCGGTTATTCATCTTTCATTTTTTTTAACATGGTTCTGGGTTTTTATTTTTTATTTTTAAAAAAAAACACTTCAAAATAATTAGAGAACAATTGTGGTGGTTATTCTTATTCCATAACTTGATGACAATGATTTAAACACCAAGATTTTTCTAGTTTTAGCTATAAGCTTTGAACGCAGTTGTCTCAGTGCTAACCTTTAGTGTAGAGATTTCTGGAAACTCACTGACAACCAGTAAAACTGAATATTGCAGGTCAACAAGAATGATCCCAATGCTACAAAAACATTGAGCAGCCTAGAAGCAGTTCTGAAAACTTGCAGGGATTCTGGAACCCTAAACAAAAGGTTTGATAAAAGATTTTAGCTGCCTGCTATGGTTTGTAAGTGTTAAAAGTTTTTTGTTGTCTTCTATGAACATGGTTTCTCAGTGTCTGCCTTTTTTTTTTTTGGGTTCTACCAGGAAATCTTACATAATCAGGAGCGAGCCAAGCTACAATTCAGCTCTGGTAAAGCTTTTATGCTAATCTTTTACCTGGTATTTTAACCAAAGAACATCTACTGATTATACTCTAATTTCTGTGCAGATTGTTGTAGTTTTCATCATACTGGGTATCCTTTTCGCATATCTTTCTGCAAACCGATCAAATAGCCTGTAAGATCTGTTACAGGAGAAATTAATGATTGATTGCAGGACTGGATTTTGTGAGAACCCTGTGAATGTATTAATGGCTAGCTGCTAAAGCACCACTTGGATGTTTCTCTTGCCTAAACACTATTATTATGGTGATGTTTTGACTGTTAAAAACATTCACCAGATAATGTGTAATATGGTTTCTGTAGCTTTGAAGTCTTGCGTATAAACTCTTCAATTGGCGGTTCATAACACTAACAAAATGAACCGAACCTCCTACCTTAATGTTTTTCCTACTTTCAATAATTTATATGTGGTGTTTGAGATGTGGAAATAAGGTCAAATCATTGTAAAGCAATGTAATATCTTTCTTCCAATTTTTATTCAGATTTATCAGCTTTTTTCTCGTTTCCAAATCTCGTCTTCCTTTCCCAATTGTTTCAGCAACAAAGAAAGAAGATTTGAAAACATTGTCTTGCTTTGTTACTTAACTTTTGGCTTTCTCTATATTTTAGAATCTTAAGATATGAAATAAAAAAAATGCAATAAATAATTTGTGAGAAAAGGGCTTTCTAGCCTGATAGAAGAACCCACAAACAATTTGTAAGCCCGTTAAACAAATCCCAGGAGCAATAATGTAATATCTATTACAAAATTGAGGCATGAGAAATGTGAAAACCTACGACACCGTTGAAGCCTGAAGCTAAAAAGACCTTGGATCCTCCCTTAGCATCAGCTAAATTTTAAAGACATTTTCCTCGGAACTCAAAATTGAAGCAACTAGTAAATTCGAGTGACAAACAGAAATGACAGCAACTGGAAATGGAAGACTAAGCAAAAAGTTTAAAAAAACTGCATCTGTAAACAAATATCAATAAATTAAGACATAGCAATTCATTGCATTTTTTTAATCATAAACAAAAAAAAAATGCACTCATAATATGTTGATAAGAATGGTTCACTTATCAAAAAAAAAAGGGTTGATATATGTATATCATGTAACAAAAGCACGCAAGTGCTTGAGTTCTGTATTTGCAAGAACACATGCTTCAACTCGAGTATGTCCAGGGATCAAAAAAGCAACACAAATACAAATACCACTTTTCTCAATTTTGAGGCGGCGCAAAATATTTAGAATACTTCAGGCACCTTGCTAGCAAGAACACGTTCTCGTCTTTCAATGTATTCAAAAGGGAACCAACCTGCTTTCCCTTTGCATTCACCTTCTGCCCAGCCATTGTTAGACACCTGTAAAAAAAGCAGGACATAAATCAGTATTGCATCGGATTCAGCAGCACTAACCTTGGAAGCAAACATCAGCAGAGAGTTATTAGAATGAAATCAAGCAGCAAAGTTTGTTTTCTATTCTTTTATTCTCAAATTCTTTGCTAGTAAAGAGGAGAAAGATAAAAAAATAAAAAGAAGCACAAGGCAATCAAGCCAAGCTGCAAACCTTTCGGACAACGACATAGCCTTAATCCCATATGTCTTTTGGAGGTATGTTTGCATTGCATCAACCTTAATGTCCGGATTTGTCTTGATAGCTTTCGCTAATTTTTTTAGCAATCCAACTTAAGTTTGCATTGGAGTTGGATTGTAACCTCACACATGTTTGCTCACCCTGATATGTCTTAATCATATAAGTCAAACCATCCAGTAAAGGGAAAGCATGCATTCTCCACATGCTACTAGAATATGCACAATGTGTAATGACCTTGGCTTTCTCATTCTTGTCTCTAATGATACTACAACCCTGTTGAATAGTATAATCTTTCATTACTTCTCTGAACTTATCCACGTTTTTAAATAATTGCCTTGATTTCAACACAATTTTATCACCATCCCTTGCATGATATTCCTCCTCATATAAATGATACTCAAATACCCTACTTGTAGACTTGCCTTTACCCTTGCCCTCACCCTCATCAGTACTGCTGTCGTCTGAACTAGGATTATATTCAGCATCATCATTAGATTCAAAATCTGATAAATCATCTCCACCATGTACTTCAACATTCACACTAGGGCTAGCAACCGTGTTAAATGTGGAATTCCTTAAGTTCTCACCAACTGAAGGCACAAATGTTTCATCTTCAGATGTTAACCCATAAACATCATCACTGTCACTAACTGGTCTGACAACTAATTGTCACAGTCTCATTAACATCTACAGTATGACATGGAATTGCACTCATTATGATAACATAAATATTGATTTCCTTTCTGCTATGAATTTCAAACATTTTTGAAACATCCAAATCACTTGAAACAATCATTCTATCATTAGAATCAGGAATATCACAATGCAAGTTAATTGCAAACCCAATAACTACAGACACATGAGATAATGACAATTCACCTACATCTTGAAGCAGTTTTATATAAGAATATTTATCTGGGTCTACATTCGATATTATATTTACCATTTGTCTATAGTGCACAATGATATCATATCTAGAACACACAATTGCTGAAAAATACAGAAAATAAATAAAACATAAGAGTGTAATATTTGCAGGAATAGGAAAAAAGCAGATTCAATGTGACATGAAAATTAGTCAATCCTTGCAAATTCATTGTGGCAGAAAAGCAGATTTATTGTGGCATGAAAGAGTAATCAATCTCAATTCCACATAGGAAATGAAAAAAAAAACATGTCTCTGATTTGAACATACATGAACATTGTAACATTTTATCATTAACAAATAGATAACAAAAAAAATCCATAGGAAGAACCAATAAAAAAAATTGGTAAATGCAACAGAGTAGAGAAATAGAATTGTGGCATGAAAGAGTCTCAATTCCACACAAGAAATAGAAAAAAAAAAACATGTCTCTGATTTGAACATACATGAACATTATAACATTTTATCATTAACAAATAGATAACAAAAAAAATCCATAGGAAGAACTAATAAAAAAAATTGGTAAATGCAACAAAGTAGAGAAATCGAACAGTTAATAAACACCAAAAAAAAAAAAAATTACCGACACAAATACCCATCCTTTTCAACCCAAAAACACAATAATCTAGACGCTACATATACACAAATCAATGAGAATATTATGACTCTACCTCCTAATTAGGCAACCCAAGTTCTTATTTCAAGAACACCCCCAATCAAATTGTAAGAAAATCCCCCAAAGTAACAAAAAAAACTCATACGAAGAATCATTCAAAAACCAAAAAAAAAATGATAGAATAAATTATAGTACAGAAATAGAATAGTTAACAAAAACCCCCCAAAAAAAACCTTTTCAACCCAAAAACACGATAATCCAGACGCTACAAACCCTAACCTTCATCTATTTCTCAAACGACAAACCCAAAAAAAAAAAAAAAAATTACCTACACTTTTCCCCCAAAACCTAAACCCTTCTTTGATTTTTGAAGTTAAAACCCTCACCATCTTTTCTATTTGCTCACAAAAAAATAAATTCAAATGACCTCAAACAACAACGACGAAGATAAGGGAACGGAAACATACACAAAAAATGTTACCTGAGATTGAAGAAGTCCAACCAACAATCCTATTTCAATGATCCAAATCGGTAAAAGTTGTTTGATCTTGTTGTAGTATAAGATGTTTGGCTTCGTTTTCGATTTAAACAACCAAAAATTCTTGATCGGTCAACTAGGGTTTCGGCAAAAGGGTGTCTCTCTCTCTCTATCTCTCTAAACTCAACGTTGCGCCTCACTGAAATGACGATAGATCATCTAGAATGATCTAAAATCCACAAGGGTAATTTTGTCTTTTTACCTGAAGAGATATTTTGAATATAATATTATTTTCTCCTCTCATGGGTATTTTGGTAACTTAAGCTTTGCCGTTAACGCCGTTACTCTGTGTATTCTGACAGGGGGACAATGTTATTTCAGAAATTATAGGAGAGGTTTCCGCAATTGTCAGAAACCTCAGAAGAGGTAAGTGTAATTAACCTAATTCCAATTGTTACACTATTCATCTTCCAAGACATTATAATTTTAAATTATTATTATATTTTTTTTATAAAATTATCATTTTTTTAATAATTATCTTCACAATTTTAGCATTGAAAAAAAAAAAAAAAATCAAGTTTAAATTGTGAATTTGAGATAGATAGTAACTGTTAAAATAAAAGTAATGTTACTATATACTCGAGTGTATATAAGATAATATGTTTTAACCTTTGATGATCTAGGCACTAAAAATAAAATAATTAGAATAAATGAAAAATTAATTTCAAAATCATCAAAAGATTAAATTTTAGATAATGACTTGTATCCAAGGAGAATATGACAAGTATCATTGTCATAATATTACTGAATTGTATTTTGTTTGTATTTTACTTGCTTAAAAAATAAGTGATTTGCATCAATTATTTGTTCCTCCGTTCAAATATGATTTTAATAATTAGATTAAAGATCATATTTGTAATAATATTATAAATATATATAATTTATTATTTGATCACATTTATAATAATGTATTATACATATGATATATTATATATATATATAATTTATTATTTGATCATATTTATAATAGTTACATATATATAAATATATATAATTTATTATTTAATCGTTAATACCATTAAGCAGATCTATTCAGTAATTTACCGTAACGAAAGAGACGGGACTAAGAATCATTATTTCACTTTCATTTATATTACAAGTAATAATTTATGTAACTAAAGAAATGAGACTAAGAATCATTATTTCACTTTCATTTACATTACAAGTAACAATTTACATAAGGAAAGAGATGAGACTAAGAATCATTAGAAGTCACCCACAAGGCAACAACAATGATTTAACATCAGAAGTCATGGAATTTACTATTCTTGATGTGTTAGTGAATCATCGCAAGCATTATAGAAGTTTAAAGCAAAACGTAACTTACCACTTTATTGATTCAGCAATTTTTATCTTAAATGCTTCAATTTGACAAGAAAACGAATATTCTAACTATTTTAAAAAAAAATTAAAAAAATTTGATTTTTTTTTCTTCCATTCACTTTTTTTTTTCTTTCACCTAAGCAATCAGAGCACCAAGACTTGTTTGGAAATTTCAGGAAAATATTAAAGAAGAGAAAAAATAATTTAAAATGTAAGAGAAAAAAAAAGAAAAAAAGTATTTATCTTTATTTTATTTAAATTTTCAAGAGAGAAGTGAAAAAAGAGAATTATATTTTATTTCAATAGTTAAAAAAAGTATATTAAATCATTTGATAATTATATCTTTTTTATTTGACAATTATCTTAATTTTTAACTCGTGTATTTAAGATTTCTTTAATATTTTCAAATTTTTTATTAAATGAATTTTTTTTCTTTAAATTTATCGAACTTTCTCGTCTAATTATTTATTTTCTCTCAGTCATAAGAATTCAAAGAAAATAAAAGTTATTATTCTATTTGAATCTTTTCATTTCTTTTTCCTACAACATTCCTTTCCTATTAATAAAATATTAAAAGAGGCAGCCGATCTCAAAATAGTAAGTCAGTATACAGTGCATATGTATATATATATATATATAATATACAATATATATATATATATACATAATACTATCATACAGTGCATATATATAATAAAATATACATATAACAACATATACATATATACGTACATAATACAATATATATACATACAGATATATAATATAGTATGTATATATATATGTATATATCATATATATATAGTACTATAATACAATATGTATATATATATATTGTATATATACAATACACATAGTATACTATATATATGTATATATATACAATATAATATATATATATAATACTCATATATATATATATATATACATTAATTTTTTTAAAAAATAGTGAGAGTTCGATTCTCGGATTAGTTCGGTTTACTCGAATTTTAAACTGAAACTGAACCGACCTGCTAATTTTCTAATTGTATTCTTGATTTTTTTTTAGCAATAATGTTTTGTTGGATCTTCAAGAAATCCAAAGTAAAATAATTATTGTGATTATTTAAAAATAATATTTCTTTTATTATAGTGAAAAAAATAACAAGTTAGATTCGGATTGACTCAATCCGTATATAAATTCACCCGTATTTTACTCGTTTAATTACGAATTAAATATAAATTCAACCCGTTTTAATCCGATCCGTTTTTAATCTGCCTAAAACCTGTTGAATTTGTTTATTTTACCGGACTTAGAGGGAGGGTTGGTGAGCCATTGCCCGCAAATATAACTAGAAAAGATAAAACTATCATTCTGATCTATATTTATTAAAAATATCTTACATTGGGCTGGTTAGCCATCACTAAGGCTTGCCCGCAAATATAACTAGAAAAGATAAAACTATCATTCTGATCTATATTTATTAAAAATATCTTACATTGGGTTGGTGAGCCATCACTAAGGCTTGCCCGCAAATATAACTAGAAAAGATAAAACTATCATTCTTATCTATATTTATTAAAAATATCTTACATGTTGATGTAATAGTGTTATACTAATTTATTTTATATATACCATACTATAATATAATACTAATATAGTATTTTAAATGTTGACGTGATAACGTTATATTAATTTATTTTATATATATTATAATATAATATAAATATAATTAATATATCAATGTGTAAAATAAACATAGCATCACAGTAAACAAGGTGTTGTTTGGATGCTCGTGAAAAATGTAATTATTATTGTCCCCTCTTTTTCAGTCCCAGATGGTGGCTGGCAGTCATCTCATTCTCTTAGCATAGTAGGAGTAACTTCAAGGTTGGTTTAGGAGGGAGTATCTCTTTCAACTATCCAAAAAACTCCAATTGTTACATTATTCATCTTCCAAGACATTATAATTATAAATTATTATTATATTTTTTTAAATAAAATTATCATTTTTTTTAATAATTATCTTTACATTTTGAGCATTAAAATAAAAAAAAGGAAATTTAATCAAATTTGAATTGTGAATTTGAGATAAATAGCAGCTGTTAAAATAAGAGTAATGCTATTATATGCTTAAGTGTATATAAGATAATGTATTTTAACCTTTGATGATCTAAGCATTAGAAATAAAATAATTAAAATAAATAAAAATTTAATTTCAAGATCATTAAAAGATTAAAACATCTTGTCTCATATACATTTAAGTTTACAATAACATTACTCTTAAAATAAAAATTATATTTGATCTAATATTGACTCAAATCAATTTTTGAGAACATAATTAATTAATTATTGAAATTAATAACACTAATATTACTCACTAAAAATGACAAAATAACACTATAATTTTTTGAAAATTTTCATAATTACAAATAATACTCCTCATGTTTAACTATCTGTCAATGCAACATTTTAAACTTGATTATTAGTTTTCAGTTAAAAGTAAAAATTTTATATATAAAAAAAGCTTTTAAAGATTTTGAAAAATTCAATTAGTTGATATAAGAGAAGACTACAATCTAATAAAATTTAAATATGAAAGTATACTATATGCAATTTTCAACAATCCAATAAAATTTAAATATGAAAGTATACTATATGCAATTTTCAACAATCTAATAAAATTTAAAAGGCAAAAAGGGCATTATAACATAATTACTTTTCATGCATTTTACCCAACATTTAATTATTATTTTTAATATCATAATTATTTTTAAAAATATTCATTTAAATACCAAATTATTATTTTAAAAAATACTTGGATAAATTACATTGAACTTTCATATTTTACCTGAAAATATACAAATACCTTTTTACAATCAATTTTTTTTTTATTTAAAATGACAAGACTATCATTTTTATGTTTTTTTTTTTAATTTTTAAAATTTTTATCAAATTGTTTTCTCATTTTCTAAATAAATATTGATGAAAACCTTAAATTATTTTTATATAAAATAAAAACAAGTTATTTAATTAAATTTATTTTTAAATAAAATAATAAAAAATTCTTTAAAAAATTAGTCAAAATTAGAAAAATGTAAAAATAAATAAATAAAAAGAACATTTTTATTATATTGAAGAAAAAAATTAATTAAAATTATCGAATAAAATAAAAAAGATTAATATAATTTAAAAAATCTTATAACAAATAAGTATAATTATCATAAATTTAAAAAAAAATTAATATAGTTTATGCAAAATACTTTTATAAACTTATTTCTTACCAAATCACTTTCAACTTTCAACAAATCCAAAAAATTTAACCGCAAATGACTAATCAGCCGCAAGGGAGTAGTCTCGTTTCATTTGACTGAGACGTCCAAACCCTCCCTTATATCTGTCAAACGAAGATATTCGGAGTCAGGTCCCCACCATTAACCATAACAACACTCCAAGCAGACTCTCTCTCTCTCTGTGTCTGTCTCTTTCATCCTCATTCAAAATCATATAAATTATCTACGTATTCAATTTTTTGTGCACCAATACATGCACACACATATCGTCCTCTATATATTAGGGTATCCATTTACATTGTTTTCAAAGAAATCAACGATCCAGTCCCCGATTCCATCACCATTTCACAGACGCCTTCTCGGACTAGAAGTACAAAAACTTGAATCTTAGTTTGTGCTGATTTAAATTTCAATTGTTAGATTTGTTGTGTTTAGATCTGTATTTGATTGCTTCGTGATACAGCAGTGTAAAATGGGAAGCCTAGGGGCGATCTTGAGGCATCCGGATGATTTCTATCCGTTGTTGAAGTTGAAGATGGCCGCAAGGCATGCGGAGAAACAGATCCCTCCGGAGCCTCACTGGGGCTTTTGTTACACTTTGCTTCACAAGGTGTCTCGCAGTTTCGCCATCGTAATTCAACAGCTTGGCACCGAGCTCCGCAACGCCGTAAGTGGCAATACACATTTCTATTCAAGTTTTTGGTAATTCGAAAATTATTCGAGAGTTATAAAGGATTCTGCTCTTGTGGATATTTTGCGTCCTTGTTCACACACACACACACACACACACATATATATGTATGTATGCGTGCGCGCGCGCCATTATTGCATTTCTATTCAAGTTTTTGGTAATTAGAAAATTGTTCTCGAGTCATAAAGGATTCTGCTCTTGTGGATATTTTGCATGCTTGTTCATATATATATATATATATGTATATCAGTATACGTGTGTGCGCGCCCTTACTTTAGTGTCCTAGTAGAGGTGGACGCATACTAGGTGGGCCGTGCATTTGTAGGGGATGAAAATATTTGTTGATAGTTAACAACTTAAGATGGGGATGAACTCGAAAGAATTACAGAAATGGATTGGGGACTTGAAACCTAGAGAGGATTTCACTCTTATTTTCAACATTCAGAAAAACTTCTCAATTTATGCTGAGAATTCAGAGCTCTGGAAGGCGCTACAATTATTTATTTATTTTAAATATAAATCTAAAATAATATGTATGTATGAGCTCAGAATTCATTTATGGTTTTGAATTATTTGTGGGAACATTCTAATGTATGCATTTTTCTGAATGTCTTGGTCCATAACAGCCCCCCTGGTCACGCAGGCATTCCTTCCAACATAGATGCATGGCGTTGAACAAATCAACTCCTCCAAATGTGGAGATTTACATGGCTATGTATGCATGTGCTTGTGAATATGCTAATATATATGGTGATTGCATGTCTTGGTTGAAGAATTTGAAAAAGGAATATATAGTTTTAGATGAAGTAAGAACTATTTAATAAGTTCCTTATCTAAAACTAAATGCTACGGGCCACTTGTTCTCATTTGCATTTGTTAGGTAAATAAAGGTGGACAGATTTGTTAGCTGTCGCAAGGTTTTATTCACTGGTGGACAGAAGTGACAAATGTCCTATATGGCTAATAGTCAATTGGGTGAGAAGTGAAGGCGATTGGTTATATATTCTTATTGTAATATCATTGCAATTTTATTTGGGAATAGGCCAGTAACAAGTAAGCTCTCACTATGTTGGCCTTTTTGTCCATTCCTACTATTCAATGTTTAATAATTTTACCGACTTGATCTTTGTTGTTTTGCATAATCATTCCTTGCTACAAAATACTCTTGATTTTCCATGTAATATTCCGTTTTGCAGGTATGCATTTTTTATTTGGTTCTCCGAGCCCTCGACACTGTTGGTAGGTTTATATCATCTTTACGCTTTAAGTACTATATCATCATTCCCATTCTCTAACTGAATAGATTATATTTGGCGTTTGGCCTATTGTTTTATCTGTCTTGATTGGCTCTTCTTGTTTGTTCTGTATCATGTGATCTTAACACTTCAATTTTGAAAATTGGATTCATCCAACACAAGGCATGGCTCTATTCTTTATGTTAAAATTGTTTTGTTAAATTATTTTTAATGATGTCATGTCTTCTTCTTCCCCTAAACTTCATGCATTAAAATTAAAATTTTATGAGATATCTTTTTCTTCTATTAATATTTCACACGCCTTCGATAAAGATAAACTTACTATCAAAGATCAAAATTTTGTTTTGTAGTGTTGTTTTGGTTGGCTAAGAAATGGAAATGTTTCGGAAGAATTTTGGAAATGATAAAAAATGAAAAATGTGTTGAAACTTGAAACACTTGAATATAAAGTAAAATATATCAATTGGTGAGGATAAAGAAAATAATTAACCGATTGAAAATGTTTTAGGCCTAACATCCATCCATGCAAGAGGATATTTGGGTGTAATTGAGGAGTAAATGTAAACACGAGGTCATTGAATAATGTCAAGGCTATAAAATAATAGGTGTGTACCATGTTAAAAGTGTGAGTGCTGGTTAATAGGCGGAATAGGGGTTTTTGCATAGTTGAGTGCCCACCGATATTGGCACCCGTGGAGACTAAGGCTATTTTAGTAATTTTGTAACCGATGTAATATTAATGTGGAGCAACTTATCTTATCGGCATGCTAGTCTGTTCTTCTATACATCTTTCTTAATTCTTTTCTCTTATTTCTCTCAAACCTATTAATCTTAACACGTAATATACACGAAGTTGACAAAATTCGGGGTTTTTGCATAGTTGAGTGCCGACGGATTTTGTAACCGATGTAATATTAATATATGGAGCAACCTATCTTATCTCTGTGCTTTTCTGTTCTGTACTTCTTTCTTAATTCTTTTCCCCTATTTCTCTCAAACCTATTAATCTTAACAATACATATGAAGTTGACATTTTGATCAAGTTACATATAAAATAATAGCCCAAGTAAAACAAATAGAAAGTTAGGTTATTATAGGTTAGCAACTAAGTATTATAATAAATTACTCTTGTACCTCTACTCTTCCTTATCTACTATATCTAAAATAGTCAAAGATATCTTCATGTATTTTTGAGTTTTCCATACTGGTCATTATTGAATAAAATGTTGTAATAGCTGTCCAATTTAGTTTTTTTTGACTTCCATGTAGAAATTTATTATATGCATAAATTTTTTTCCTGGTACATATGATTCACATGTTTTAGAATTATTACGTGCTGCACTCAATTTGTATTCCAATTTTTCATTTATTTCACATTTCATTGTATTTTATAGTTGGGTAAGTCTGCATGTTTTTACCCATCTCATTCATGTTCTTGGTGTTTTGACAGAGGATGATACAAGCATACCAACAGAGGTTAAAGTACCTATTTTGATGGCTTTTCATCGCCACATATATGATCGTGACTGGCACTTTTCATGTGAGAGTTCTGTACTCCTGTTGCCTATGACATCTCTTATGCCACCTTATTCCTATTTGTCATTTCTTTTGAATCTTAATTCATCACAATGGAGAATACCTTTTGTGACTTATTTCTGTTCAAGACTTAATTAAATGAACTCTTTTGAGGAATAACTTCAATTCTCTAGTCATAAATGCCAGACAGGGCCCTTTTTTTTTTGGCCATATGAGGGTGCTCTCTTGTCTGGTAACTGGATTGTGAAACATACTGTCACTGGGCATGTAGATCTAGAATGAGGTCTAGCTGGTTAATATCTTACCTCATACACACTTCAGCTCACTGTCTGACCATGCAGATTGTGCTACTCCTACGTCGCTTTCCTTATTCCCTTTCGTAAGGGTGGGGCTCGGCCTCCGAACCGCTATTTCAGTTCCCACAGGAACAGGTTCCCCAATTCAGTAATACATTAACACCATAATTGGGCTACAATGCAAAATTAATATGGCATCGTTTTGTTGTGTTGGACACTTTCCAAGCATGTTTCAGTGCATGATTGTTCCCCTTCAAAAGTTGAAACCTCTTATAAATATAAAGTATCTTTTTGTCACCCGCTGGAAATTGAAGTCTTTTGAGAAGATTGGATTTCTAAAATGTGCTCCTTATCAAGAAGTAGAGATGTTTGATGAAAGTTATTATGGATGTCCACTAAACTCTCTTCTTTCCACTTATTAAAAAAGGAAAGTAAAACTCTCTTCTTTCCATTTTAATGCCACCTTCACATTTCTTGGTTTTTAAGTTTTCTGGTTGTTCTTAAACCTATTATCTCCGTCACTGTGCTCCCCCAAAATTTTTTTTGACAGTTCAAATTCCAAATTAGCATACCCTATTCTTCAAATGTCATATATTTAACTGATTTTCGAACTCTTTAAACTGTTAGTTATATCATACAAAAAAGTGTGAAGATAGTTTTACACTTCTACCGGAAAAAAGAAGTATAAAGTTAGATAGTTTGTTCAAGGCTAGTAAAGTTAAATAGTTTGTTTAAGGCTTTCAATGAAATAGGGATATGGTCAAATGAATGTGGTTTTTTTTTTGGGGGGGGGGGGGATAGAGAGAGAGAGTGTTTTGCAGGTAAAAGAACATCTGAAATATTGCCAATTTTATTTTAGTGTCTTATCCTAAGAATAAGTGATGTGGGACAAGTGTGGGGGTATACTCTCTTACAAGCTATAAAATTCAAGTGGGCAGCGAGGAAGAAGGGATTTTTTTCGGGCTGTTTTTCTTGATTTTTGTGGCCAAATGGTTGGTATCAGTATTAGTTTTTAGGGTCTATAAAGTTGTAACTTGTAAGAAAAGGGTAAGGGGTTGGGATTGAATTCATATTCTCCCTCAGTTGGAGAAAACTCGATCTCCAGTTTTGAAGTGTTGAAGAATGAAAATCCACGAGTTTTGAACTTGCATCCATGGCTTGATATGAAATGTTTTAAGTTGATGTTGCTTTTTCTTTTTTATTTGAGGTAAGAAGGAAAAGATTTAGAGATGATTCTTCTCAATTGTACGAGTGAATTTCTCTACCATACTTAAATGTGGACAATGGTAAATGCAGTTGATTGGGGGCTGTATATTGTGGGAATGATTTGGGGATTGAACAAGAGAAGGAAAGGGTGTGTTGTTGGACTATTCTGGTTCTAGGTTCTGTGAACAGTACATGTGAACAATAACTTTACTGTTTTAGGGGCTAATTTGTGTTATTTTGGGTAGTTGGATGGCTAAAGGAGTTGAGTGACTGGACTTGTAAAATAGGGTTTTATAAGTGTAGAAAGGAGCTAATTCACATCTGATTGTGTGGGGTTTTATGCTTGTTAAGTGTAGAGAATTAGAATAGCAGGAGGAGGAGAAGAAGAATCTTATGCTTCACCCTCACAAGGATTAAGCCACATTACACACGCAATATCAAATTCTCATAAACTATACTCTACTAAAATGAAGAGATTACACCAACAATTTTTAGCTTGGTCGATACCTCTTCCATTTCCGCATATGGGAGGTTGAGGATTCAAGTTCCCTTAAGGGGCAAAGTGAGTGTGTGTGATTTACCTATCAAAAAATAAAATAAAATAAAATGAAGAGATTACATTAATATTTATAAGGTGCTGGATTTTCCTACTCTTACTAGGATTATGACTTCAAAAATAGAAAATTAAAAAGCTGAGAAATAAAGAACTAGGATCTAATTACATCATCGAAGAATAATTACATCAAACAATAAGATCCTTTAGCTTTGATACCAAATTGATTTAGGCCGAATGTACAAGCTATATTCCAAAATAACTGTGGGCAGCGAAGAATAAGGGATTTTTGGGAAATTCTAATGTATTGCCATAGTTTCCAGTATACTTCTTTCACATTTTTTCCTCAAAAGAAAGAATGCATGCCAAGAAAGGCATGTATGTGGCAGGGGTAATCTAATCCAATTTGTGTATATATATATATATATATATATATATATTGCGGGTATGGTTAGAACTTGGTGCAGACCCAAGAGGGGCTGGGCTGGGCTGGAAGGTTCGGTGGACGACTAATGTAAATATTTCCTGCCATGCATTATACTCTTGTCTTATTCAATTGGTACTATGACAAGAATGTCCATTATGTACATCCATACTTTTCACTTAAGTGCTTCGGTTTCTTAGCTAAGAGTGTTAGTTTTCTTATGCTTTACAAGTGTCTCACAAAGACTCTAAGAGCACCTTTTTTTACAACACAGTATGTTTATGGTAACATCTTTATTTTATGAAAATCTTGAATTGCTTGCTAATCCTAAATTTACTTTTGTATTAAGGTGGTACGAAGGATTACAAAGTTCTCATGGACCAGTTCCATCTTGTTTCTACTGCTTTTCTGGAGCTTGGAAGAGGGTTACTTCTTATCCAACAATGATCGCTTTTTCTAATATTATAATTTGTATGGTTTTGGTGCAAACACAAGGTTATTCGTGCCAAAATAATTAATTGTCTTGGAGATTTTTAAAAATATCACCATTTCTATTCAATACGGAACTACTGACAGGATAACATGGAATTCATATTCATTCCTTGCTGGATCCATTAGAATGGCAAGTTTTCTATGCATGAATCTTGTCAGTGTTAGCAGTAAAAAATGAAGTTCTAGCTATGTCTGACAATTTGATGCTTGGCAGCATACTCCTTGTAACACGATGATGTAATTCCATGCATATGTCAAGATGTACAAGCTTAATAAAAGGGATAAATATTACATTGGCAACACTTTTTTTCTTAGATTTAATGATTGTTTCCAATTATTGTATGGTTTGAATTTTCAGTGTAAATAAATATTTTAATATGGTCATGTCCTTGTGTTGTGGTTTTGGAGTTTGGTAATAGACACCTTTGGACATCTGGTGAGTTATTCTGTGATTGGAGTTTTTACCGATAAAAAAAAAAAAAAACTGGTTGTAGGGAACTTAACATGGCCATGCTCCTTAAGTGCCTTGGTGAATCACTCAGTTATTGCTACTTTGAAATGATAATAGAGAACTTAATTATATAGTGATCTGCATTTTAGTTGACCTTCATCGCATTTACAACTCACTTCTCTCATTCCTTGCATCAGAGAGGATACCTCTCACCTCTTTCATAGTTTTTAATCTTGTTTTGCCATTGATGTTGAGGCATGTTGGTAAGTTAAATTGTTGGCATTGTAAGATGACTTTAACTTTCTAAGTTACAAACAATACTTATTTAGAGTTGAGAAAATCTAAATTGTGAGGCACTGCCTGCAGGATTTAGAAAGTTCCATATTGGAGTTTATCTTGGCCCAGGTGACACATCCTTTCAATGAATGTGTGGTTGTATCTGAGTTTGGTAATCATGGGTAGCTGGGCTGTTATAAGTTCTGTATGGATGATTTGGGATGCTCAGATTGTTTTTTTATGTATTAAGCTTGGCTGCATCTGGTTGCTCTGTTACATGTACAAGTGCATTCAAACTTTTGTTTGCTTGCATGCACAGAAAATAACATGCAACTTTTGAACTATTCTGCAGTTATCAGGAGGCAATTGAGGATATTACCATGAGAATGGGTGCAGGAATGGCAAAATTTATATGCAAGGAGGTTTGTAATGAATACATTTCTCTAAGATTTATACATTAAGACCGCCCTCACCTTCAAACCTAATGAATACATTTCTCTAAGCTTTATACATTAAGACCACCCTCACCTTCAAACCAAATATATATAAGGTGGTTCCCGTTTTGCTCTTTTTTTCCAACTGTTTGTAAGATTGATATACATTGTTTGGCCACTCTCTAACAACTTAAACGTTTAGAGCAACTGGTATTCTAGCATAGTATTAGGGTGGTTATGGGAGGTCTTGGGTTCAAATCTCTTCATCCCATGTTTGGTAGGACATGTATGTCCTATGTTAGTTTGTTTGTCTTTCCACATCCAAAATGTGGCTATATGTGAAGGAGAATGGTAGGTTTGATATATATTGTTGGGTTCATTTTTTGACAGCTTAAGCTTTTAAAGCAACTGGTGTTCTATACTAACAATGTAGAGTCTGCTTTTGTTTGGTATGGCATTTAAATTTTCTCTCTTTAAATTTCATCATCATCATCATCGTCACTATTTTATAATGATTATTATTATTGTTATCCTCATCATCACTGTTATTTAACAATGCAACTAAGTGGTTAAATAGCTTTCCTACCCCATCTTATATATTCAAAACTCACAAGCACAATGTTATAACATATTATCTAGGTAATTGCGTTGACTCCTTTCTCTGCAGCTGTCTTCATATGTATCTGCCGAAAATTTAAATTGTGGCTGATAAATTGTATGTTATAACTATCATAATGTTTTGGGATCTACGAGAATCAAGTTTTTGGGTTATCAAATTGTATAAAATCTAGCAGAGGCTCTGAAGCTAAATTCAAATTGTTGGTTTGTAATAAATGCTGAGTTGTAATTTATCATATGTGATACTGACAAATCTTTCCTATTTTGCAGGTAGAAACAAATGATGACTATGATGAATATTGTCACTATGTAGCAGGACTTGTTGGGTTAGGACTGTCAAAGCTTTTCCATGCCTCCGGGTTGAAAGATTTGGCTTCAGATTCTCTCTCCAACTCAATGGGTTTATTTCTTCAGGTATTGCTTTTGACATGCATGACAATCAGTACTTTTCATCTTCAGTCTTCTTTCATGTTTGGAAGTCTAATTCTCACAGCATATCTTTTTCATGCAATAAATAACAGAAAACAAACATTATTCGTGATTATCTGGAGGATATAAATGAGATACCGATGTCACGCATGTTTTGGCCTCATCAGATCTGGAGTAAATATGTTAACAAACTTGAGGTTCGTCTCTCTTTCATTTGCTTGATGTCAAGATTTAATCTAATATACTTTTCCCTATAATTCATCTTGCTCTTTTCATGATGTAAATTAATTAATTATAATTTAGCCATAGCAAGTCACATTGCTAACATTTATATTTGGGCTCATTCCTTCTTATTGGCATCCTTTGGTAATATTTCCACTAGGATTTAAAATATGAGGAAAACTCTGTCAAGGCTGTGCAATGCCTGAATGATATGGTCACAAATGCTTTAATACATGTGGATGATTGCTTGAAGTACATGTCGGCTCTGCGAGACCCTGCTATCTTCCGATTTTGTGCCATTCCACAGGTATATGCTTTAAAAGTGAATCAGGCTTTGATTATTTTCTATCATGCTGTACTTCTCATTTCTGAATTCTTATAAAATAAGATATGTTCAGACTGCCAACCTAATCTCTCTCTCCCCACTGCGTGCGCCATCCATTTCCTTCATGCTTTTTATATGGACAAAAGACTCTGAATGTCTATTTCTTGCCATGTAGATTCAGGAAATTGTAGCTTAGTTGCAATAGTGCATTGGAATTTTGTGGCAAATGTCTTGCATTTTTCAGCCATATATCATTTGGTATAAATTCTGAACTTTGATATATGAATGGATTGACAATATATCAGTTGGGAAAACAGTGTCTGCCTGATTTTACTATATGCAGTATTAGAGTTATTATTCATGCAATTGAAATATATGTGATGTCCTCATGTAAACATGCATCTCATTTGATATTTGCTACTTTAACCAGGTGATGGCAATTGGAACCCTAGCTTTGTGCTACAACAACATTGAAGTCTTCAGAGGTGTAGTGAAAATGAGACGTGGTAAGACAACTATATGTGATTGCTAGGCTCGATACATTATATCAGAAATTTTCATTTGTCCCACTTCAATGGTTTTAATTCTTGTTACAATGCTCATTACTATTATTTATATTTATTTCATCATTGGAATTTTGGGTGGTTCTATTTACAATTGGAGAGGTTAAACAGCTTCCAAATGTCCTGGAAAACCATATATTGGAAGTGTCCTCAACATACTTTTTATAGTCACTGCAAATTGCCTCAGAACCTCCCAACATTCAATCCTAGTCACCATGCTCCAGCAACAGTGGTTCTAGGATATATTTACCCTTAGCGTAAACAGCATTTTAGATGCTGAAGAGCATCTTTGCCAAGAGTGTTGGAAGTTGATTGATATGATGTTTCATGATTTACAAGGGAAATTTTATTTGAAACAGTGAACTATATGCTTGATTGACTTCTATTTCTTCATAATATAATTTGCTACAATTCTGAATGGGGAAAATGTTGCTTTTACCTCTTAGAATGATATGAAAGATGGTGATATTGTTGGTGCTACTATATGTTATATATTTTGTGTCATAGTTGTTTTGTAACAGACAGGATTATTATTTGTTTAGTTATTTTTGTTGCATTGTGGTTTCCTTTTCCAGGTCTTACTGCTAAAGTTATTGACCGGACAAGAACAATGTCAGATGTCTATGGTGCTTTCTTTGACTTTTCTTGCATGCTGAAGTCCAAGGTATATTGCCTCATTATTTACAGAACCAAGCTAGATTTTCTGGCTAATAGAAATTGAGAAACTCTTTCACCCCGATAATATAAATACATCTACACATATATATATATATATAAGTATATCTATTATACAAGCACAGTTCCATAAGGTCCTGCTTGATCTTTAACCTGAATGAAACTTGCTCAACTACATGCTGACTGGAACCCTGAGACATGGTATCATGGAAGGAAGGGACTCTAACAAAACCATGGCTTCAAGCCATGATAGAAGTATCATTTCACGCATTTTCAAGAGCAACCAGCACTTTTTCTCAATAAACATATTGCGCCCAGGCGGCCTTAGGCAATGGAGCCGGCTTACTGTCTATGTGGCTGCCCAAGCGCCCAGGCGATTGCCGATTTAATTGACTTGATACAAAATAGTCATTTAGTTACTCTTTAATTCATTTACTTCATTTTGCTCGTTATGCCATTGTTGTCTTATCTCAAATATACAATACACTTTACTAGACGTACATGGCTATGAATCTTATAGAAAATATGATGAAAATAAAACTCATCAAAGAAATCTAAGGCAAGAATTCTCTTTCCTAGCACCCTAGAATTCAGTGCCCAAAACTATCTTATCTGAAGGAAGGGGAAAGAAATAGTCCGAATTCATTTTTATATATAGTTGACAGCACGAGTGCTGAAAAGCTTACTGACTGCTGCTTGGTATTGTAATTGCATTGATGGCTGTTTTTTCCCCCCTTCCCCTGCCTTGCCCTGCCATCTCTTTATACATTCTATTCTTTGTTTCTACATTCTTCAATTCAAGTATACATATAATGACAACAAAAAGGTGGCGGTTATTCATCTTTCATATTTTTTAACATGGTTCTGGGTTTTTAGTAATAAAAAAAAAAACTTCAAAATAATTAGAGAACAATTGTGGTGGTTATTCTTATTCCATAACTTGATGACAACGATTTAAACATCAAGATTTTTCTAGTTTTAGCTATATCCTTTGAAAGTGATTGTCTCAGTGCTAACCTTTAGTGTAGAGATTTCTGGAAACTCACTGACAACCAGTAAAATTGAATATTGCAGGTCAACAAGAATGATCCCAATGCTACAAAAACATTGAGCAGCCTAGAAGCAGTTCTGAAAACTTGCAGGGATTCTGGAACCCTAAACAAAAGGTTTGATAAAAGATTTTAGCTGCCTGCTATGGTTTCTCAGTGTTAAAAGTTTTTTGTTGTCTTCTATGAACATGGTTTCTCAGTGTCTGCCCCTTTTTTTTTCGGTTCTACCAGGAAAGCTTACATAATCAGGAGCCAGCCAAGCTGCTCTGGTAAGCTTTTATGCTAATCTTTTACCTGGTATTTTAACCAAAGAACATCTACTGATTATACTCTAATTTCTGTGCAGATTGTTGTAGTTTTCATCATACTGGGTATCCTTTTTGCATATCTTTCTGCAAACCGATCAACTAGACTGTAAGATCTGTTACAGGAGAAATTAATGATCGATTGCAGGACTGGATTTTGTGAGAACCCTGTGAATGTATTAATGGCTAGCTGCTAAAGCACCACTTGGATGTTTCTCTTGCCTAAACACAATATTAGTATGGTGGTGGTTTGACTGTTAAAAACATTCACCAGATAATGTGTAATATGGTTTCTGTAGCTTTGAAGTCTTATGTATATAAACTCTTCAATTGGGGGTTCATAACACTAACAAAATGAACCGAACCTCCTACCTTAATGTTTTTCCTACTTTCAATAATTTATGTGGTGTTTGAGATGTGGAAATAAGGTCAAACTATTGTAAAGCAATGTAATATCTTTCTTTCATTTTTTATTCGGATTTAACAGCTTTTTTCTCATTTCCAAATCTCGTCTTCCGTTCCCAATTGTCTCAGCAACAAAGAAAGAAGATTTGAAAGCAACGTCTTGCTTTGTTACATAACTTATGGCTCTCTATATTTTAGAATCTATGATATGAAATGAAAAAAATGCAATCAATAATTTGTGAGAAAAGGGCTTTCTAGCCTGATAGAAGAACCCACAAACAATTTGTAAGCCCGTTAAACAAATCCCAGGAGCAATAATGTAATATCTATTACAAAATTGAGGCATGAGAAATGTGAAAACCTACGACACCGTTGAAGCCTGAAGCTGAAAAGACCTTGGATCCTCCCTTAGCATCAGCTAAATTTTAAAGACATTGTCCTCGGAACTCAAAATTGAAGCAACTAGTAAATTCGCGTGACAAACAGAAATGACAGCAACTGGAAAATGGAAGACTAAGCAAAAAGTTTAAAAAAACTGCATCTGTAAACAAATATCAATAAATTAACACATAACAATTGTTCCATTTTTTGAATCATAAACAAAAAAAAAAATGCACACATAATATGTTGATAAGAATGGTTCACTTATCAATAAAAAAAAAAAAAAGGTTGATATATGTATATCATGTAACAAAAGCACGCAAGTGCTTGAGTTCTGTATTTGCAAGAACACATGCTTCAACTCGAGTGTGTCCAGGGATCAAAAAAGCTACACAAATACAAATACCACTTTTCTCAAATTTGATGCAGTGCAAAACATTTAGAATACTTCAGGCACCTTGCTAGCAAGAACACGTTCTCGTCTTTCAATGTATTCAAAAGGGAACCAACCTGCTTTCCCTTTGCATTCACCTTCTGCCCAGCCATTGTTAGACACCTGTAAAAAAAGCAGGACATAAATCAGTATTGCATTGGATTCAGCAGCACTAACCTTGGAAGCAAACATCAGCGGAGAGTTATTAGAATGAAATCAAGCAGTAAGTTTTTTTTCTCTTCTTTTATTCTCAAATTCTTTGCTAGCAGAGAGGAGAAAGATAAAAAAATAAAAAAGAAGCACAAGGCAATCAAGCAAAGCTGCAAACCTTTCGGACAACGACATAGTCACCAATTGACAAATTAAGCTCCACATCAGATGCAGCTCGAAATGAGTGCATAACCTGCAATATGATGGAAATATGTAACGTGCAAAGAAAGACATTTAAACAGTAATCATACAGATTGCAGCACTTCCAGTAAAATTCACAAGTCAGAACACATGCGGCTATTTACTTGATCGTATATATATATATATATATATATTTTTTTTTTTCTACTTACCTCCCCTAAAAAGTAACTCATGCTGTCAGTTGATCCATTATGTGTGGGAGAAGCAAATACACCATTAACTTCTTCATATGATGGGGGTGGAGGCATACTGTCTGTACTTGGACTAGGAGCAGCTTCAATTCGTTGTCGGTCTGATGTCATCTGTCAATCACAAAAGAGCATAGCATGTCATCAAATTCTGTATCAAATAGCATGTAAACTATAAAGTCGTGATAAGATATAGATTTAACTGCAACTGGCAGCCCCTGCCCCCCCCCCTCCCTCCCGGGGGGGGGGGGGTGGTGGTAATGCCAGTGAAGGTTCTTGATGACATGATTGCATACCTCGCCTTCAAGCTGATCAAGTATCTGAAGAACTCTCTGATGGTAATTACGTTCCGATTCAACCTTCAAAAGAGAATAAAAACCACCATCTTAGGGCAAATTTTCAAATTTTATGTCTATATATATATATATATATATACATATAATTGTCAGATTAGAGGACAGATTGTATTACTGTTACCATGGAAATAAGTCGCTGGAGTGTCAACCTCTGTTGTTGAGCTTCCACTGCAGTCATTGCTGCAACAGCTTCCTTCCCCAATATTGCCATGTTTGATTTCAGATCTTGCAGCTTTGCTTCAGCAGCTTCGAGTTTCAAAGCAATGTCAGGGTTGCCCGTTCCTTCTCTCACTCTTGCTTGCCGTCTAGAAACTTCAATAGCCTATCTAGGTTCAAGAGAAAATGAAATTACAAGCTTGTGGGAGGAAACTCAACTGTTAAAGTAAGCTTCTTTAATACTTATATATAAAACAAGAAGTAGGCTTCTTTAATTATCGTGTAATGCACTGTAAACCCATTGACAGCATTAGTGCATTACAAATTTTAAATATGATATAGAGAACAAAAATGAGTTAAGCGTGATGGAACCACTATACCATTCTCTGGTGAACTGACCAAAATTGTAAGAAATTAAAAAAATGTACTAAGCCAATGGAGAAAATATCACCACAATAAAAAATTAATGCATCCCAATAACATAGTAAAAGCAATCATATCTAGGTGTACCTGAGATTCAGCCTCTTGTCGTATTCTATCATAACGTTGAGCTAGATGTCGAGCATCTTCTAATGGAGCTCCCATTACCATTGCTCTTAATGGCTCTGCAACCTGGTAAATGGAAAATCCAGAAACATGTCAAGCTTTTAACTGAAATGCCTTGATTGCTAGAAGGATGGCAAATAGTTAAAGAATGAGCAAGAGCAAGTCACATTCATAAGAGTGAAACTGATTGGGCTATTTTTTTTCTTTTAATTCTGATACAAAGTGGGATTTAGGCTGCAACTACTTCAGACAAACAATAGCAGAAACCTAAAGCCATAACCAATAAGAAAGATCGGCCCTTTTAGAGTTTACTTAGTCTCAATCACATAAGATAAGCCAGATGAAGTACCCCAAAAAAAAAAAAAAAAAAAACGAATTATAGGCAGAACCACAGGCTAAATATATTTTTTTTTTATCAGTAACATATTTCTTTTAGCAGACTGTTGACCTAAGATTGTGGGAACACGGCACTATTGAGTGAACTTTAGCTGATATGTGTTCCCACAATCTTAGGTCAACAGTCCTGCTATAAGAAACCTTATTTGCAATTCCACCCTATTTAGAGCTGATGTTCATTGAAAATTCAAATACCAAATATGCTGTGCCTTATGACTAAAGAAAAAATATATTGCTTGGTTATGTACTTATGTTTTGAAAAAGCCAAGTAGTCCGGAATAGCACCACTTTATTAGATTAACACTAAAAAACATTTTTCTTCAAGAAGTTTTAAGAGTATCTTGTTCCCTTGTAATGTATGTGCAATGTGCAGCAGATGATTTTCTCCTAATGCCATGAAGAGTAGTTGAATCTATAGGGGTAGGCTCTAAAGTAAATTTTGGATGGACAATTCGATCAAAACCAGGATCCTGGTACAACCTGATACAGCTGATGTGATTCCATATGGGCCAATGCATTGTGACATGCAAAATTCATGTATGAAAATCACTCTAAATAGATCACTATACTATTGAGATTATGACATTATGTAAACTTGCTGCTAATGGTCAAATACAGTTTTTGCCATGTGGTTTAAAGAGTACAATGGCCCATGTGACAGTGGCAGAGCAAGCACGGATTGATCCGAACTAAAAGATTCTAGGGGCACAATAATTTTTTTTTTATCGGTATCTAGGGGTACGAAGAATAACGGTATTGGACCATGTAGTTCCTGGTGGATGGACAATAAGATCTGGAGATTGGAATGCTATACAGAAGGAAACTCACAAAAAGGCACCCTAACGCATTAAGCCTACTGGAAGGCAGGGTTCAGTGGACCAAAACCTGGTCTCCATTACTGAGTAAAATACCACCTCTTTATAAAGAACCCTCCAAAAATGTTACACAAAGAAAGGAGAGAAGACATCATTTATACATACGCTGGGAAAAAAAAAGCATTCTTGATGTGCTACCATCTACAACACAATTGGTAAAACATGGATATGAAATACTTTATATCATCCCAGGAAGTTATATACTTAATAGTAAAGAACATTATTTTCCTTCACCAAAATAATTTTTTTACTTCACCAATTACTAATTACACCAATCAATATAATTATCAAGAGTAGAAAAACAAAAGAATATTTTTCAGTTCTCTTAAAAATTCTATTGTCTTTAATTTTTATTTAATTTTCCTTTTTATTGCAAATAATAAAATCATACAATATTGCCTGTTATGTGTTAGTGTCCATAATATATAAAAGTAATTCTTTCTCGTATCACCTAATAATGAATTGTTTCAGGGCTAACCCCCATTTGTGGGTCGGAACTTGGCCGACAAAGAGCGAGCCTACTATGAAAAACATCTTATCTCAAGTTCTGGAAATCACGCAATAGCCAGAGTTGCAGAATTCAGTTATCTTCCAAAGGTCCAATCCAAAGTTACAATCTAATGTCCCAGTTTGCAACTCTGTAATCTCACAATGACCCCACATCCTAGGTTTTTGTACAATTTCCCAGCACGGATTTCTACACCTCTTTTAGATGGACCCTCTTTTTTGTTCTCTTTCTTTTTTCAGGGTACATTTATGAACTTCACAACGAGACAGAAACCAAGTAACTCTCACATACCTAACCATCCCTCGAACCAAATTGACCTGTGATTGCCATTTGCCTTCACTTTTAGTTCCAGGTTTCAACCCTCTTTAATATTTTTGCACTGAAAAATTTATTCAGTCACAAGAGACTTGAAAGTTGATATGATTCATGTTTGTTTATTATTTAATCCCTTTTATAATATAAAAGGTACAGCGATTCAACAAAGAAAGACTGCCTATGAGGTTCGACTAAGGAAAAAAACAAAACATAACAAAACACAGCAAAAAATAAGTAGCACAAAAGTTCAAGTTAACCCATATACAAGCAGAGAAGTTCATACAACAGGTCCATATACTGGCTCAAATAAATATATTAATGATTTAATACACCACATAGATAAGGTTTGTATTTTTAAAAATATTATTTTTCAGTATTGCCAAGGCTAGCACCTGGCCACTTATGCGACTGGACAAGGCGATTTTCAGTAGGCGACTGGGTAAGGCAATTTCAGTCGTAATGTCTTAACATGTTCCAGACCCAATGTATTCAAAGAGATGATGCCTAGGCAATTGCCTTAGACTACACAGAGAGACAACCATACTGATAGTCTTTTTAATTGTAACATATTTTACTTGTATGATCTTTATGTTTATAGTTTTTTATGCACTTATTTAATAATTCTATAACAGACTATCGGTGTAAAAGAACATAATTGTAGTCTGGAAATTATTATTATCTAATCTATCATATTAATACAAGTATTTATTATTAAACATTAACACAAAACTGGCTGATACACATTTAAATTATTTGAGGTGCTGCAATAAATACAAATTTTGAGAAGAATAACACTTTTAACACGTAAAAAATTACAAGTAGGGTTTGACATTGCGCTACAACTAGTAATTTGTCATTATTCTTCACTAAATCTGGGCCTACCCATGATAAAACACCTTCCCTCCATCAACTAATTCAACTACTTATATGTGAAGTTGTTGCTACATAGGTTTGACCTTCGAGAATTGGTTTAGAGGTCTATAAGACTGGCCCTATCATGTCTTCTACATTATTAGGGCCAAGTTTTCTTCTATATAAGACTTGAATAGATACCAAAATTTTGAATATTCATTAAGAATAAAGCATCAAAGCTTAGACCAGTTATATCACTTTAATACGTCATATATCACCTTTACATGGAACTTTTTAGTATTAACTGGTAATTATTATGACTATAATATATTATTTAATTTAGAATGATTAAAATTTTAATGCTTAATATATTTTGTGACTCGTAAAAATTATAAGTTTTTTTTTTTTGGATAGGTGATTATTTTTATAATTTAGCACTTTGCATCACTCAGGCTACGCTAGCTAGCTAGCTCTTTTTTGTTGTCCTCGCTTTGCGAGCAATGTATAACCTTAGCGCCTTAAAAACGCCTTTTGCCTTTAACTATACATTTATTTTTAATATCCTAAAACAATAAGCATTTATTTAACAATATCTCATTAGAAATGAATCTTAGCCCTACATCAGTAATCAATAGTAGAATGTTGTATTGGTCCTTGCTCCATGCTGCAATGAGACCTGTAGTCATTATGTCTAAGAAAGGGAGTTTTAAAAAAATGACGAATCCATTGCCTTTCTCTCCTTTCAAGTCTGTGGGGAATCAATATAGAGTATAGATATAGTGCTGAGTAACAAAAGGCTTGAGCATTTTATCCAGAGGTAACAACAATAAGGACCATAGTTGAGAAAAAAATTTGACTCAAACTACTGCTATAAAAGAAAGGTGAAATGTGTGGAATAATGCACTAATATCTAAATAAGATTCTGAATGATATACTAGAAGTTCAAAGAGTATAATGGCTCTCAAAGGTTGCATACCATTTATGCTATGAGTTCCCCCAACCCATCCATCTTGGCCCAGGGAAAAAAAACTGAAAGCCGTGAGAAGTGTGTCTTGCTCATGATACCTAACTTTATAGTGCCTTGCATTCTGGTGTAAGAAAAAAAATGATCAAACCTGTGTACCAAGGGCTTTCAATAGATTTCCATGTTCCTTCTCCATTTGAGCACGAGCTCGTCCAAAACAGATTGCAGCTTTTGATAATGTACTACCGCTAGTACAAGTATTCTCAACACCATATTTCCTGCTATCTTCTGACAATTTAGTTCCTGTTAAACATTTGAGCATCCACAAAATATGAATGTCAAAGTCCTTGACATCAAGCCAAACTAGAATACCCACAAATTACATCCTTCATCAACTCACCTATTTCAACTTGTTTCGACCCAGTAACAATAAAACCTTCCACACCGCGAACAATATCTCTTTGAAAATGCTGAACAATAGAAGTAAAGATTCATAAGTAGATTTCAGAGACAGGACAGAACCCAGCACACAAACAGGGGAAGGGAGAGAGAGAGAGAGAGAGAGAGAGAGAGAGAGAGAGAGAGAGAGAGAGAGAGAGAGAGAGCCATAATAGGATTGGGTAACCTTGGCAACCCGTGTTGATATGTAAAGCTTCTCAAGTTTCTGATGCTGCTGGAATTCTGCCTCATCAGTTACAACATTATCAGAACCTCCATAACCTCCACCTCCAAACTGCTTCAGGACAGCCTGAAATCAAACTCAATGACAATAATATGCATGTTTACATGAGAGGAAAATAAGTAAAAGTTCATGAATTTCCGTGTACAAATTCTTAAATGCTGTATTTTGATCACAGATACATGCCACTTTTGACGACAAAGGGGAGCAATAATAAATCAAACCAAGTACACACTTTTATCATGAGTCACTGAGAAAAAAAAAGGGTAGAAGCACCAATTTCAAGTATCAAAATAAACCTAGGATATCAAGTATGTACACAGACCAAGAAAAAAAAAATGAATTTTAAGACCTACACATGCAGATTACCTTGGAAAAAATGGTGCTAGAAGCATCAGCTTATTCAGTTATGCTTTTGGGTTTATCACCCAACATGTGCCATCAGCTCACCATTAGCTTTAAACTTGGAAAGAATGTGGATCTTGCAAGCTTTTTTTTTTCCACTAGCAATGTATTCATTGTAAAATCCTCTTCAAAGCCATTCTATCCTCTCGAGGCAGTCCCCATATGCCTAATTCTTTTAATCACAGCTCTAAGTCCAAAGACTCTCCACCATTTGTTGAGAAATAGAAAGTGGTACAAAGAAATTGGACCACCCTCCCCTTCTCCCTCTCAAGAAAAAACGTGTGATATTGGTAAGCAACCAGCTTCAGCTACTCCTTGGTGGCTTAACTTAATACAGATCTGTCATTTCTCACTACTATTTTCAGCGTGGAAATAATCCAAAAGGCACCATTTGAGATGTCCATTTCAAGGCTTGGAATATTTGTACTATCATGTGGAATCTTGCTGGTAAACTTGTTGTTCACTCACTAATAGGGGAATGCTCCTCCTCTTAATATATGAATTTACTTCATCATCCTTCACCATATTGATTGATATTTTGCTTTAGAGTTCACGCTGCTCTCAAGGAAGCTGAAAACAGCATTAATGTATTAAATGTTAATACAATCATAGCATTCCCTTTTCTACAAAATCATGAGAGAAACAAAAATTTGGTTGACTGCTCATTCCATATCTTTAGAAAATTCGAAGTTTAGGTTCTATGGAGTTGGCAAGATAATAATAATCCAGGATATACATATCCCTTGGACATAGCCATGACCCTGAACCCATAAGTTCAATCTTGAGCCTTTCATTTTTGACAAGTAAAAGGATTAACTATGAGTGCCAAAATGGGGTGCAACTTTCCAAGATAAAAGATAATACTCAAAAGTCCAAAAGAACAACAATCTCAACATATAATGTTGAGATTAGTGAATGGGTAACTTAGACCCTTTAAAGATGCACCTGTTTCGCTCTCCCCCAAGATACCACATGAGGCAAGAGAGGAGCCACATCCCAAATTCTTTTAACTCTCCTCCTAATACACCTGTTTCGCACTCTTCAACTCCTCAACACATCTCCGATTGACTTTGGCATACACTAATCCTCTCCAAATAAAAATCAAAATAAAAGACCTGAAAACTCTCGAGCAATTGCACAATTAACTAAAAGAGGGTTTACTTTCTCCTCGTTAGTCCTACACAAACAACACCAATTGATCATTCAAAATCCTCTTCCCTTCAAATTATAATAGTAAGAATGGCATCTCAATAAAATATCCATGAAAAAAGAAAGAAAAAAAACCACCTTCAAGAAAGCCTTCGTGCGACGATTATCTTCCAAGGAAACTCCACGTTAAGCTCACTAAAACCTAGGACTTCACACCACACCACACTCCTAAAACAAGACGAACTCTACCACAGAAGCCTCTTTATCCATTGAAACATAAAAAGATCAAGGGATCTTTTATTTAAAGTCACATCACCACACCATACATCATGCCAAACTTCAACTCTCTTTTTCTAGAGTGCACCTTCAAAGAAATTTTTCTAGCAACGCGTGGTTGAAAACCCTTAACTTCTTCATCCCAAGCCCCTGCTTTCAACAAGCAAGCAAACCTTATCCCACTCCACCAAATGGTATTTAAACTCCTCTACTATCCCACCTTGTATCAACTCCCATTCAAACCTTTCTGGTCTTTTCTCTAAAGAGAACAAAATTGTAAAGAGTGACATGAATTAAACAGGAAGATTTGAAAGTTTATTCCTAATTTCAAGCTTTCAAGGAGCGTCCACAAATTTAAATGGCCTCATTACACTTCCTATGGCATTTGAAGTGAAAATTCATAACCGTAAAATGGGCCCTTTGAGGGAAAAAGGACTATGGGAGACTTCACCTTGTTTCAAGGTGTGCTCATTCTCTCATTTCTTTTAAATGACGAGGTTCAAGACTTTAACATTATATTTCACATGGCCACAACTTTTTTTTTTCTTTTTGATCGGTCAACAGTCACTACTTTTTAAATGCTGCATTGAAGATAATAGATCTAAACATTGAAATGCTATAATCAAAGTGGATGGGACTGTTCAAATTCAAGAGACATCCAAACATGCTCTTATTATATTCTCTAATTACCAATTCCATACTGGCCAAAAGAGAAACAAGTTCTCTACATTTCAGAAACCCTATTGATATTGTTGACACACTACAAAACTTTACAAAGCCATGAACCACGTTCAGGGTACATTTGAAATAATTCAAACATTATTATTTAAAAAACTTCAATATCATCAAATATTTTACAACCCTGACCTTTATAAAGACAAGCAATGGACCTTGCTTTAAGTCATTTCATAAAGTAACAAGGAGACTAAACTTTACCTATTTGGGGTGCCAAGTTAAAAATTTTGGATTGTTTTAAATCTCAGATCTCACATTTGTATCATTGCTCACTATCAAAATCAACCCTATCACATTATTAAAATTGAGACTCACACAACTATTGCCTTAAATTTTTTATTTAGCAGTAAGTGATACGTCCCCTATAAGCATAGGTTATCCACAACTGTACTAAAATAGTAAACTCGTATTTCATCAGGCCTTATATATGTTCTGTTGACTAATTCAGTATTGAAATTGTATATAATGGTTCACAATGTCGAAATTTAAATACATCACATAGATCCAATTCTTACTGTTATAATGCTTAGGGATAAACAGGCATCTGACCGAATCAAACCTAAAAGAGGCAGAGACACACGCTCATAAGTCATCCAAATCAACACAGCTAAAAGCAAAACTATTAACATTCCTGAATTGAATCAATATTATCTAAACCGGAGTAAAGTAAACCAGGTGAAAATCGACGAAAATTTAGAAAGCTGAAGAATATATAAATATATACGTATATATATAAGGACTCAGAAACAAAAGAACTAGAATTTTAATGGATCTACAGCATTGACCGTAGAAATGAAATGCACGATGATCTAACAAATGTTTTTGGATCGAATCGGGGATTATTGATTTACATGATCTTTTTTTCCATTTTCTTCTTATTGTGTGTATATATGGAGACAGATAGAGAGGGAGAGAGATAGAGAAAGAGAGAGTACCTGTTGTTGCCTGGCGACCTGTTCCCGGAGCTTGGTGGCTTGTTTCCTGATCGCTTCCATTCACAATTAAAAGGCTCAGGAGAGAGAGAGAGAGAGAGATGTATGAGGGAAGGATTTTGAAGTCGATGGGCACTTTGGAAGGGTCGTCGGAGCTATGTACCGTTCTGCAGACAACTGTGTATATAAAGCTGGGTCGGTGATTTCTAATGGACTATCTTTTGAAAAATAAAATAAAATAAAAATAAGCTTGGCTGCTGTTTTTATTATTATTTGAAATAAGTGGACACCTAGAAGGCTATAATTGTCAAAGCCCACAAGTCGAATTCGAAATTGTTCGTAAAAATTGAAAAAAATAAAAAATTTCCTCAGCTCGGATTTTCAGTTAGCCAGGAATTGTTACTATTCAGAGGGCATGGATTGCTGAGATGGCACTTGAATCTTGACTAAGTTTAAAGTTTTCGTTTAAGCATGTGATGTTATTATTTGTACAGCTTACCGATTAATGATAAAATCCTGTTAGTTATTATTAGTTTAAGTAGAGATTTTTTTTTTTTCCAATAAAATGACCAAGATGTTTTGAAGAAAACAAGTGAAAAATAATGATAATTGAAGATGAAATTAATTTTAATATTTTTCCAAAAAAAAAAAGAAATTACTTTTAATAATTTCTCAAATTTTTTTGTTAAAAAAATCATTAAAATATATTGGATCATTAATGATTAGTTCATTCTAATTAAAATGTCATTATTAAAGTTGAAATTAAGGACAGAGACTCTGAGCTCAAATGTTTTGAATTTGATTCTTATATGTGTCAAGATATTTGAATTTAATTGATGCTTGTGAAATCATATGAAAGTGCGAGTAACTTCATTATTAAAATTGAAGTTAAAGACAAACAATAAGCTCGAATGATTTGAATTTGATTCTTATATGTGTCAAAATATTTTAATTTAGTTTATGCATGTTAAATCATACAAAAGTGTTGTTGAAATAGTGGGAAAAAATCTTTATCTAAGACTTGTTACATCAATTCTATTTTATCATTTCGCTAAATATTTATCACATGACTTGAAATACTTAATTCGGGTTATTAATAGGAAAGCTAGTAGTATTTTATATGTCAAGCAAACTCTTCTTAATGGGATATTACATTCGTCTCATCTTCGAATCACACATTATCGTAAAGTCAATTCAAATTTCTCTCAATTGTCCATAAGCAAACACTTTAGAAACCTTTATTCTCTAACAGCCGAATCTGTTACTATTATGTAACGTCTCTAGCTTGTTGAATAATAACTTGAAGAAATAACCCAATCACATAACTCAAAATGTTTAATCCAAGTTATTAGTAGTAAGAGCCCTACTATATTACCCCAAATGCTTAGTCAAGTTATTAGTAGTAAGACTCATGTTGTCTTATACCAAATAAACTTTTTTCACTTCATTGACATGGTGTCGTATTAACATGGTATCCCACATTAATTGATTGAAAAGAGTTTAGTTCATATATAAACCACTACAGACTTAACTACTAATAACTTACTTTGAGTATTTTTTGTCATATAATTGAACTCTTTTTTAGGTTATTGGGATAACAAGTTTGAGGTGTTACAAAATGGCAACGTTTGGTCATATGGGAGAGGGGGCAAATGTGGTATTCTGCATTAGTTGGTGAGAAGAGTTTGCTTGGCGTATAAGTTATGTGAGAGGATAAGAGTTCGTTTGGCATATAAAAATTACAAATCTTGCTAATAACTTAGTTTAAGTATTTTGAATCATGTAATTAGATTCTCTCTTCAAAGTTATCATTAGCAAACTTGAGGCTTCAATTTTAATTAATACTTGTGAATTGTGAAAAGTTGAAGACATCCGAAGTTTACTTAGTCATACAAAAGTGTAGCTAGATTTCTTGTAAAAAAAAAAATTTATTATTTATTTTAAAATTTTAAATTCAGTTGTAGTCATTAAAAGACTACTGTCCCAACAACCTAAAGAAGTCCACAAAATAACAGCTCGTAAACTTAAGTTCAAGTTGTTAGTAAAAAGACTTATGATATCTTATATATTAATTATACTATTCTCACCCAACCAATGTAGGACCGGAATATCATAATTATTGTAAGTTTGAATACATATGAGATTATATTTTAATTATTTAACGGTATAATAATTAAAAATAATAATTAAAATAAATAAAAATATAATTTTAAGTCATCCAATAATAAAAATACTCTATCTCTTATATACTCTCCAACTCACAATAATGGCGAGAATGTTCATTAATTGCTGGGTTATTGGTGCACTTGTGATTTTGGCTTGTAGGCTAACATAATTCAATGGAAGACCACTATGTCATTTCTAAAATCCCCACTGGTCAGGTGTTGATGAGTGCATTCAAGGGAGCCCTAGATCCCTTTTGAGTGCTCTCAAGAATCCAGATATCTCTTAGCCTGTCTGCCTCACAAACAACAATGGAAATTCTCATCACATGAGTTTTGTTTGTTTTTTGTTTTTTAATTTAATTTGTTATGAACTACTATTGCTTACAGCTATTTATCAGTGAGATATTTGAATTGGACAAGTGGGAAAGTTGTTGCTTTCGCCATTGAAAACCCATTGCCTAAATTGCCACATATATATATATATATATGAAAAAAATTCACCCAAATTCTTTACTTTATGCTTGAATAAGTAGGAATAAAATGAGAAGAAATAATAACATTAATTACAAAAAGGTAAATTATACCTACTTTTTTTTAAGTTTATGATAATTACACTGACATCTCTTGAGATTTCTGAAATTATACTGACCTCTTTTACTTTACAAAATAATATCCAAACACCTCATTCCAGTTAATTTTTTTTAAATTACAAAATTACCCCTTTCATATTTTTTTTTTCAATTTTTAAAATCTTAACCAATTTTTATTTCATTTTTCAAATAAATATTGATAAAAAATTTAAATTTATTTTTATCTAAATAAAAATAAGTTATTTATTATAAATTTGTTTTTAAATAAAAAAAATTAAAAATTCTTTAAAAAAAAGTTAGAATAAATTGGTCAAAATTAAAAAAATGGAAAAATAAATAAATAAAGGAGGCAATTTCATCATTTTGAAAAAAAATTAACAGAAGTGAGGTATCTGTATATTATTTTGTAAAGTAGGAGAGGTCAGTATAATTTCAAAAAATTTTTAAAAAAATCAGTATAATTATTATAAACCTTAGAAAATATTAATGTAATTTATCCATTACAAAAGACAGGAGTTTATGCTTGGATAGATAATAATGGAAAATATATAATTCTCCTGTCTTACTCGGAAAAGATAGAGGTAAGAAAGAAAAAGAGACAAAATATTTTATTATGAGAGTATAAAAGATAAAATAAGAATTCACTTATTTTAAAAAATAAGGACAAAACAAATAATCACTTACTACCTAATTATTTCCTTCCAGTCTCCTCCCACTTTTGAAAGAAAAACAATATTGATTAAATAACACTTAAGGGACCACTCTAGCTCCCTCTCTTTTCATTTCATTCCTTATTTTAAAACTAAGTATGAAATAAGTTGATTTTTCCTAACTCACTCAATCCAAGCAGGATGTTAAGGAAAATGTTGTTTGACTTATTTTTTTTAATAATTTTTTATACAAAACACAAACAATTTGCCTATATATATTTATTTTTTTATATAAAATATCTTAAATCTTTTACTCAGACTAATCTCATTTAAGGATGTACAAAATGACCTTCCATTTCGTACACCAATAACTCAGGAAGAGTACAAGATTCGAATGAAGAATTTTCAAATTTACGATATGTTTTCCACACATGAGTTTATTATTTTATATCTAGGAATGAGAAAAACATTGAAAAATTTATTATTTCTCACATCACTCCCTTGTTAATTTAAAAAGACATTTTTTGAATTTTAACTAGCGTAAATAGCAAAATGACCGAGCTGTTTTTGGATAGTGATTCAAATATAATTTTAAATTTTTTTTTTAAATTATAAAAATACATTTCGATATGATAATTTAAATTATAAAAAATTAAAATTAATAATTTATCAAATACTTATCTCGTATTTTAAAATTAAAAATATTGTTTTAAAAACATAAACAAACATAAGGGTTTGTAGTTTTCGTGATAAAGGGAAAGCAAATTCTTTTTACATGAATTTGAATCAAAGCATGATGGCAATTGGCAAAAGCATTTCTACTTAACAAGTAAAGAATTAATTTTGGAAAACGTCCAAAAAATAAAAAAATAAAGTCAAAATGCAAGGATGATCCACAAAAGCATGGACTAGTGGCCACCGTAAAAAAAAGCAAAAGGCCTTTTAAGTGGTACTTTACACTACCAAGTCCCACTGTGTATCCGTCCATTGTGCCATGCTTTGCACACGGAAAAAGAGGTCAATGATTTTCAGCAATCCTAAATTGCTATGCATATAAAAGCTTTTTTTTTTCTCTTCAAAAATCAATATATTACACACGTAACAATTTATAATTAGCCGAGATCATTAATTCTGGATTATACAATACTTTCTCTATTTCGTAAAAATGCTTTAACACATTGAGAATTTTTTACCCTTCATTGGGTAAGTCTTCTTTTTTTTTTTTTTTTTTACTTGTTAAATTATAACCATCCTCTCTAAAGCCCTTCTCCTGTAATTATCATAAGTTATAGAGAATAAATCACTTGAAAAATCTCTTACCCGTAATATTTTACTTTTTTAGATATGTACTTTACTTGTCAACTAATTTGCTATCATGTTTGTCTCTCGATAAATATGTCTGACAAAAACTTTTAATTCTTTTATCTCTAATAATATTAACACAATCATGACAACAATTTTCATGGCAACAATATAAACGCAAGAATGTAAACATTTTAGTTGCGATGTCCATGCATATGGTTTTAAGAATAACAATCATGATGTCTGCGGAGAAGATATGTAGTGGGACTCGAGTAAATATTATATACTTTTGAAATAGTATACTTTCAACGATAATATCAATGATTACATGTGCAGAAATATATTATTCTTACACATGTGACCACGGATCTCACCTAATGATGAGTTTACCGGTTTGTCTTTAGTTATTTAAGATTATTTTTGTGCTTGAAATAGCTAGATTAAAGAGTAATTTTATGAACAAATACAATAATTCTATGCTTGAAATAGTTGGATTAAAAAGTAATTTTACAAACAAATACAGTAATTGTGATTGTCTAAATTTAATAATGCATATACGCAATGCATACATATTGCAAATGTAATACATGTACGATCAAATTTGAACCGTTGCAACCGTTGTGGACGGTCTAAATCATTCTTTATGTTAATCCACTTCAAACCTTAGTGAAATCGAATCAAATAAATAATATCCATGTTCAATGTAAACAGTAGAAGGCACTTAGAAAATGGTTATTGCTTACGTTCATATTCAATCCCAACGAGTGGGAATAGTTCAGTCCAAACCTAATATAAAAGTGGGAATAGTGAAGAGTTCATATTTGAATTAATAGACATAAATGCAACCAAGTAGCCTTTTCTTTGTTCTCAGTGCCTTCATATATTCCAATCTCAATTGATTCACCCCCATTGAAATGCTCAATTAATATAAATATCTCTCTATTCATTCAATTTTTTTAAAATTGAATGATTATTCTTAAATGCATGAGTATTGATGTTACCAGCTTCTTCTGAGAGTCACGAGATTAGTTGCGGTGGTAGTTGTTTTGATAATTAAATTAAAAAAAAGATATAAAACTTAAATTAAAGGAAAAGAATTCCTCATAAATTTTAGGGCATATCCTGAAGCCTTTTTTTATAGACTGTCTCTTGCCCAATTCGAATAGAACTAGGAGTTGAAGAAATCAAAATTGGAATGTTTCTATGAGTAGAAGATATCGTATCGAACTTTACCTTCTTATTTAAGGTTTGGAGTATAGTTGTAGGAAGTGAGTAGCTCAACAGTTTATCACATCAATATTAATTGAACCCCTGATATTCGAGTCTCGAATAAGAATTTCTAAAGAACTTCAGACTTGCATAGACACTTATCAAACATATAATTCCATGCTCGAACATGATATGTCAAATATCATTAAGGACATCACATACAATGGATGTACAATAAACTTGATGAAAAATATGCATGTTGCATTCAGAGAAATGATATATATGTATTTTTTGAACAATATGGTGAAATTCATAAAATGCTTAATCCTTTTTTCTCTTGAACCCTAAACCTCTAGCAAAAAGGAAGAAGAAGTTCCATTGGTACAAGAGAATTTTTTTTTTGTGAACTAGATTTATTCATAAAGTCAATGAATTCGATCTATTATTTTATATTACGCAGGATAAAAATAGATTTTTGATTTTGTCAAAATCAAATGAAATGTACATCATGACATTAGTTGATTGGCATGATTCAAACATTTAGTTTACAAAAAAAACTTGTGTTTCGAGGAAAAAAATTATTAATTCAAGAGAATTGCACCCGGATTAATAATCATTAGACATATCAATAGGCGATTCAAAAATAAAGTGACTTCATTTCTTTTTTTTCAAAAAAGCAAATTAATCAAATTTTTTTATAAAAAAACTAGTTAATCATTGAACCCTACATTTAAAAAAAAAAGAAAAATTGAACCCTATTCTCTTATTCTATTCTTATAAAAATTCGAACAATTAGAAAAGCAGCATTAAATTATTGACAAGCCCAAATTACCTGTGCTCTTGTTGAACCCTAATCTCCCTGTGTTCTATTATTAAACTCTACTTTCTTTGTTTTATTCTAATAAAAATTTGAACCTTATTTGAAAAAAAAAAACTAGTAATGTTATTGAATTACTTTAGTTTTAGTTTCAATGAGGTGATTATGAGAAATTTTTGTATAAATTTAGTGCATAAATCAGACTAATTATAATTTCTTAAATAAAAAGATTTATTTATTATTGAAAAGATGTTCGTTAAGAGTTTATTTATGAACTAATAGGTTCGGCTCTTACTATTCGTATTTTTGAGATCAACTATCAATTAGAACATTATTCAGCACATTATACGATTTTATGACGTCATGGTTCAGCGTAAAAAAAAAAAAAAAAAGATTAGTTGAACTCTCCTCCTATGTAAAAAAAAAAAAAAAAAAAAAAAAAAAGTCAGATTTTAATTATTTGAATATGTATTTGGCAAGTTAAGATTAATAATTTAAATATTATATTAATTAAATACATATTTTGATGATGAAATATCAGTCAAAACTATTAGTCCGTAGTTTATAAAACTTTACGAGAGATGTCCTGCTTAGAAAATGCGATTAATCCAATCAAATTACTTGAATACACTTAGCTTGGCGAATTTTTTTTCTGTCCACTTGATTATCTGTGATTCATATTGAATGACAAACTCAATCCATCGGCCAGTACGGTCTCCCAACCATCCGTGGTCCCATTTCAGGAAATTCAAGTCAACGATTTCAGATTTTTTTCTTCGCATTAACAGACAAATGAAATGATTCATCAGTTTCTGAGATCCTATCACTTTTTCTCTCTACAGTCTACCCGACGAAATGGGGCCAACTACTACACCACTACTCAACAGAATGCAGACTGCTCCGTGCCAAATCTATGGCGCACTCATTCATCAATTGCAGATAACACTAGTAGGAGCAGGTGCTCACAGTATACCCCACCCTCTTCTCGCACTTCCATCACTACACTACACTCACCAATTATATATCTGTGCTTCTGCGCTGTGTTCATCTTTTCAGGTCGGTCATGGCTTCTTCGTGGATTCATTTCTTTGTTCTTCTTCTTGTTTTTCAACACTATTGCTCTGTTCTCGCCACCGTGTCAAGCAATGTGAGTTCTATTCTGTTTTTTGAGAAAAAGGGTTTCTAAATTATCAGCACTTCGTTTCATAAATCGGGGCTTATCTATTTGCAGGTTCACATTGTGTATATGGGAGATAGTCGCCATGATCAGCCCCAGCTTGTTGAGGATACCCACCATGAGATTCTTTCAAACATTCTTGGAAGGTTTGATTCCTCTATCCTCCGCGCATCAGCACACAAAGAGACGTATATATGTATTATATATGCAGAGCTTCATGGAAATACTCACATATATTCACACACACACACACACATATATATATATATATATATCTGTACATATTTGTTATAAATTTCTACTTGAAAGCTAAACCTCCAAAGTTCACACTATGTTATAGTGCCTTACGATTTGGTTGCTGAGAAAACTGAGGAAAAATAAAGCACTAAAACGAAAATTTGAATCCTAAAATTTTATGTTTTTTTTTTTTTGAAATGAAAATTAGAAAACTCCTGTCAATTGAACAAATAATTGTAGGCCAGGAGGGTCACTTTGAGTTTTTCACCTTTTAACGCTTCCCAAACAGCCAACTAACTTTCAACTTACAATTTCTTTTGTTTATTTTTCTCAGCAATCAAACAGAAATTACTTTATTCCGATTATATGGATTTTTGATTAATTTTACTTAACTATATAATAAGAAACTAAAGTAACAGCTTGGGTTTCTGCTTGGTAGCAAAGAAGCTGCCATGGAATCAATTCTGTACAGCTACAGGCATGGCTTTTCGGGGTTTGCTGCGGTATTAACTCGGTCTCAAGCTGAACTTATTGCAGGTGTTCTAATGTTAGTTAAGGGTGAACTCTGTTTAATAACTGTCTTAAGCTTGCTTATGATTTTGATTCAATTCATATTTGATTCATACAGATTTCCCTGGAGTTGTTCGTGTAGTTCCTAATAGAATTCTGAGCCTGCACACAACCAGAAGTTGGGATTTTCTGAAAGTAAAGCCTTATGTGGTGAATGGAATTCTCTCGAAGGGTCAATCTGGTGTTGGGTCTATTATAGGCGTCATGGACACTGGTTGGTGTGGAAATGTTGCAGATGGTTGTTGGTTTTGGGGATTTGACTAAATTTTGATGCTGGATAGTTTGTTGTGCAGGAATATGGCCTGAATCTGAAAGCTTTAATGATGTGGGTATGGGAGAGGTTCTGTCTCGTTGGAAAGGAATATGTCAGGAAGGAGAAGAATTCAATCGTTCCAATTGTAATAGGTCAGATTACTTCATATTTTGATTTGTCTTGTATTTATTACATATTTTTCCTTCGATATGTTATATCTCTTTTTGAATGAATTGAAGTTGTGTGGTGTATACCAAAGGCATTCTTCCATCATTTCTTTTGGAATCACACACACATATTAATATCTTGACTTAGAGATTATGTTTTGAACTGTCATGCAATTTGAACAATAGTAATTACAATTTTCTATATTGCTAGAACTAGGGAAAGTCACTGGAAATTCTTTTCAGGAATTTGGACTTAAAAGCAGGAAGTAATTCTTTGTAATGAGAACAAGGAGTCCAGTGTAGTTTTGGGTTTAACTGTAGATGAGATCCTTCCTCATTGTTTTCATTCTTCTTTTCTTTTATTTTGAGTAAAGCAAATTGGAGAAGGAAATTTCCCATTCTTTACATAAATCAGTATGTTCTTTTCGCTGTTAATAACGTATCCTTCTCCTCTGTAGTATATTTACAAGATTGTACACGTATTTCTTTTTTTTGGGTCATGCAGTCAATACAAGTTATAGTAGGTGTAGTTTAGTACATAACCAGAGCAACATTATAATTCTAAACATCGTGTCATGTAATCTGTGATGATAAAACCATGAGAAGTTAATTGAGCCAAAGTGCACGCAGTTCAAAAGCTAAATTGTTTGAAATGTCTGATGAAAATCTCTGATAAGTTGAGCTGTGCCGCTATTTATTTATATCCCTTTGATTTCAAATTGTGAAATGTAGCCAACTAAGGTTGAGAAAGGCTGAAACTTAATGTAGCCTTAAAACTAACAGCCAGGATACGTTGAGCAGGAAAATTATTGGTGCACGGTGGTATATCAAAGGATATGAGGCTGAATTTGGAAAGCTGGATACTAGTGATGGGGTTGAATTCTTATCTCCCAGAGATGCATCAGGCCATGGCACTCACACCTCATCTACTGCAACTGGGGCTTTAGTAGAAAATGCAAGTTTCATGGGACTAGCTCCAGGATTGGCCAGAGGGGGTGCTCCATCTGCCTGGTTGGCTATTTACAAAGTCTGTTGGTCCACTGGTGGCTGCAGCTCAGCTGACCTTCTCGCTGCATTTGATGATGCAATATTTGATGGTGTGGATGTGCTTTCAGTGTCTCTAGGTTCATCACCTCCACTTTCTCCTTACATCGAGGATGTTTTGGCCATTGGCTCCTTCCATGCTGTGGCTAAAGGAATTTCTGTAGTCTGCTCTGCTGGGAATTCTGGTCCTTACCCCGAAACAGTGATAAATACTGCTCCTTGGTTGATAACCGTAGCAGCAAGCACAATTGATCGATCTTTCCCTACCATGATTACGCTAGGGAACAATCAAACTATTGTGGTACGTATTTTCCTTTTCATCCATAACCTCTTGTGGCTAGTTCATGTTAACATTAGCAAGTTCCATAAGACCAAATACCCAAGTTAAATAGAAAAATGTTGAAGAAATCAAACAAAGACAACAAATTTTACCAGGTTGGAGAGTAGATTGGAAGAACACACTCTATCTGGGAATAGGATTACCATAGTTTAATTGAACTCGAGGTTAAGTGATCATAACAATGAGGAAAGGAAATGCACATAATCTGGGAATAGGATTACCATAGGTCACATTGGTGTGTCTAAAAATGTGGCCTGATTCCTGAAGCAGCTAAAATTTATTCTCGCCCATATTTTTTAGCTTGATTTTGAATTACTATCTGTTTTTTCAGAAAACTTTTTACTGTATATACTTTTTTTTTCCCGGTGCTCCTCCACAGGGTCAAGCTTTGTATACAGGAAAGGATGTTCACAATTTCTATTCCTATTGTGTATGGAGAAGACATAGCATCCGCTGATGCAGATGAAGATAGTGCAAGGTAAAAGCACCTCTCTGTTTGATATTTGTCAACATGAAATCTTTATGATCCCTCTCTTTTGTAGTAGAGAATGCATTTTCTCCATATTGTATGATTTTTAACAGAAGTTGTGATGCGGGATCTCTCAATGACACTTTAGCAAGAGGAAATGTGGTTCTTTGTTTCCAATCTCGGTCACAAAGGTCTGCAGCCACTGCTGCGAGAACTGTACTAGATGCTCAGGGTGTCGGAGTCATTTTTGCCCAGATTCCAACTAAGGATGTCATTTTATCCTCAGATGTCCCCTGTATCCAAGTGGACTATGCAATGGGAACATATCTGCTAACTTACATGGAAACAAGGTAATCTCCATCAATTTACCGCATGCAAAGCTAAAGTTCCTTACAAATGCATAAGAATGTTGAGTTTTGAAAAGGAAAATAGTCTTTGAAAGTTTGTATTATGACGGTTCTCCATTTTAATGAATGGAAAGCTTGTCTATTTGATCACCTGATAAAGGAGACCTCTTAGCTACTTAAACATTCTATGGGCACATTAGCTGTATCGTCTGCATGTCCTCTGCTTGTGAACTGCGGGGGCATTGGATTCGGATGTCTCATGTATAAAACACCTTCACTGTTACAGCATTGTCCTTTGTGCTAATAAACTTTTTACACTACAGCAATCCTGTTGTGAAATTTAGCCTTACAAAGACAGCTGTGGGGCAACAAATTTCCCCTGAAGTAGCATTCTTCTCTTCTCGAGGACCCAGTTCCCTCTCACCTACCGTCTTGAAGGTACTAAATTTTCTAAAAGACATATTTGTTGTTTCTTAATTATTGAACATTTTAAAATGTGTGCTGCAGCCTGACATTGCTGCTCCCGGGGTTAATATCTTGGCCTCCTGGTCCCCTGCTTCTCCATTCCTGCCAATTGGTAGCACTCAAAATCAACTCAACTTCAAACTTGATTCAGGAACCTCCATGGCTTGCCCTCATATATCCGGTATTGTGGCACTTCTCAAAGCAATCCATCCCACATGGAGCCCTGCTGCAATTAGGTCTGCCCTGGTCACAACAGGTAAAAATAATTAAAAAATAAAACTTAAAAAATGGCATTCTAACCATATGCGGAACTTGTTTATGAGACTGACTTTCTTTGCTTCTCTCTCATTTGTGCACAGCTTCTGTGAAGGATGAATATGGTCTAAGTGCTGTGGCCGAGGGAGCTCCACACAAACAGGCCGACTCATTTGACTATGGAGGTGGCCATGTTGATCCTAACAGGACCATATACCCCGGTCTCATATTTGACATGAAAATCACAGATTATGTGCATTTCCTTTGCTCCATGGGCTATAATGACACTGCCATCAGCTCGATGACCAGGCACTACCAACCCCTGCCCTAAAAAAACAGACTTACTTTTAAACCTCAATCTGCCTTCTATCTCCATTCCTGAGCTGAAGAATAGCGTGACAGTATCAAGAACAGTTACAAACGTGGGTCCAATAGTATCTGTCTACACTGCTCGCATTCAAGCTCCCCCTGGCATAAATGTGAGAGTGAAGCCATCAATTTTGTCTTTCAATTTTACAACAAAAAAGCTGAAGTTCAAGGTAAGACTTTGTTCCCTACTAAGAGTTCAAGGAAGATATTCATTTGGAAATCTTTTCTGGGAAAATAGTTTGCATGTCGTAAAGGTACCATTGATTGTTCGACCTGTCATGGAAGATCTTTACTCTGAAACATGATCATGGATTGTATCATTTTTATTCATTTTTTAGACTTACTATCTATAACTGCATTTTCTTAAACCTTTAAAATCCTGTTCTTGTAATGCATATTGCAAACCATTAAGCGTCATACTACAGGGAAAAAATTTCTGGAGAAATCATGATATTTTGGAATTTCCATAAAAAATGAACTCCTAATTTATAACTTTGTACAAAGAGGTTAATTATGAATAAGAGATCATAAGACGTGTGCACCGTGAAGGATATTTCCGTGCACGACTAGGAAGTCTATATGCCAAAATTATAAAGAAACTGCGAACAACCATTCATATTGACTCTACTCAACTAGCCTTAAAACACAAACTGCGTGGTGTCAGATTCAATTTCTTTTTCTTTTTATTTCTTCTTTGTTGTTGTTGTTTCCTTTTCTTTCTTCTCTATTGTGTTGACTCTACTCAACAAGGAAGCCTCCAAGTGCCAAGAATGTGGTTTCAATAATTAAGACAGATTGAAGATCAAAACCTTGTTGCCTTTGTGATCTGCAACTCTAGCTGCATTTCGACATTCTAAGTTGTATGAAAGTATAAGATAGGTTTTTTTTTTCTCCGAAATTCCTCACTAATCTCTTTAAGTTTTACTTTTTCTTTTTCTTCCCTGCTTTCAACCTTTGTTGCCTAGCTGACATTCACTTATGCTTTCAACCACAGAACATATTCCAATCAAACAAAACACAACATACACAAAATAGAGAAAGAGGGTCATTGGTGTTGGCTAAGAACTACTTGGCACTAAACTAGCACAGCATAAAAGTCCCTGCCGTTTAACCTCTGAATTCCTCAACTAGCCTCAAGGACCATAAATCAAAATTATGCTTGAATTTCTGCTGCCTGATTTTAAAGCATTTACTTCCTTTGAGATAGCCTAAATGATAGATAAGCACGAGAAGAAACGGCAGAAATCAGGTTTGTAGAGGTGTTGTCAGAGACTAGTGCTATATATAATGGATTTTCTTACGGTATTTTCTCACTCCAAAACACTAGGTGATGGGACCTATTATAATAAACACATGTAGTTCCTATTATATTATCGAGAAAATTCCTTAGGTTTAGTATTTTCTATTTTCAAATTCACTGTTCAATATTTTTTAGGAGTGATGTTATACATAATGGATTTTCTCATTGAATTTTCACATTCTTAGATACAAGGTAGTGGAGTTCTCTATAATTTATATATGTAACTGGTCAACTGAGTGGTTTGGAGAAACTAATTTTGATTAACTGATCAATTCAACTCACAACTTGTTCAATTTAAATGACAGCTTGCTATAGAAGAAGTTTGGTTCCTGAAAGAAATGAAAACCCAGTCTTCTATCAGGATGTTCTAAAAAATAACATATACTCTTTGAGATGACATGACTTGAGAAGGACTTCATTTTAAAATAGAAATCAATGGCAAACTCAAATAAATCTTTACAGTTCACTTATCATTGGATACCATTCTTATTAGTTTTATAGTTTTTTTTTTTTTAAAATCTTACTAGTTTAGAATGATATGTTTAGCATTAAGACAAAAAGTTGGGTTAGTAGTTGAACCACCTACCTTCTTTTAACTTTCTTGATGCTTAGTCAGACTCTAACCTAATGCTACACTAATTATGATGAATTTGATAAGTGGGTTTTACCCAACAACAATAATAATTGTTAGGAAAAATTACTCACCACTCTATGTGGTAATGGTTAGGCCTGTGTGCACATAACCGGATGTGATATAAAAATTGACATTTATTTCCTTATCTTTAAAACTAAAGTAAATCCAATATGTCGTTAATAAAAAAAATATTAAAATAGCCGCATCTTCTTCTCAAAATTTAGGGTATAAAGGACACATAACTTCCCGTGCTATAATTTAAAGTACAATAACTCGCACATTGAATACATGTACTGTGTATATTGATAATAAAATTGATGATTTTACTTTAATTTTAACTAAAATTAAAGTAAATATTATTTTTATACCACATGAATATTATGTACACAAGGCTTATGAGTAATATTTTTGGTAGTCTCAACAATCAACCCATTTGCTTGACTATTACCCAAATATATTAAAAATAATAATAATAAAGAAGAAAAAATTGTATACTAGGCAAATGGCCAGCTGGTGCTCATCACATATATTCCATAGGTCAAATAATGTTGGTTTGTATCATTGTCAGTTATCAATCCAACAGCAATATATTAACAGTTAATTTGAAGGAAACAATAATTAACACCGACTGTTTTAGTTGCTTCAATTTTATGCCTATGGCTATTCCATGTAATTAGTTGGATATTTTAACAATTCAATTACATAATTTTTAAAAACAACTGTTGCAAACTTAAGCACAAAAACTGCTTAAACTTATTTTGAATTGAATATCAATTTAGTTGAACGGTGTAAAAGAATTATTTGAATTAAGTAGTTTTATATAAATGTTGTTTAAGTTAAACAATTGAATATTTAAATAAATTATTAAAAAGTATTTAACAGTTATTAAATCATGCATTTACAAGGTCATTTTTAACAATGATTTAAAAATGTTACTTAAATTTGAGTAAAAGTCTCATGTGAGTATGATGTGAATGTTCTCCAACAATTCATTAATAGTTCGTAACTATTGTAAATTTGAGTCTGTGAATAGTATTTTGTAGATTTTGGTTTAAGTTTGAGTAAAAATAAATTTAATATGAGTTTGAGTCCGTTGCTGAAAAGATTTTCTTGAAAATTTTGACTCAAATTTAAATTTGAGTCCAAGTTTGATTCATTGTTGAAAATGCCGGGACGGATGCAACGGGAGACAAAGGGCCATGGCTTTCCAAATTTCTTGATATTGTATATTTTACCCTCTAATTTTGGTGAATTCTTATTAAATAGGACTTGGCCTTCCTAAACATTTATATATTATATTTTTTTATTAATAATTTTGTTAATTTTTTTTTAACAAAATAGGACTTGGCCTCTCGCAAAATATGAATATTATAGTTTTTATCACTAATTTTGTTAGAATTTTTTAACAAAATAAGATTTGGCTTCTCAAATTTTTTTATATATTCATATGAACCTTTCTAAATTTTTATACATGCTAATTTGGCATCTCCTAATTAAAATTTTTAAATTCGTCACTGATAATAGATTTGATAAATATAATGAAAAATGTTAAGACTTATCAGCTTAATCTAAACCATACTTAAGGCTTGTTTGGACGAAGAGTAGAAAAATACAATTGAAAAAAAAATTTCCCAATAGTTTAATCAAAATACTCATTTTAAATTTATTACAATTTTAAAAAATACTATTCATGAGCTGAATAAAACATGTAATTTATATAAAAAAAATTCCCTTTTAAAACTTAAAAATGTCAATTTTAATATTCATTAAATACAACCAAACACATGGTTGATGAAAATATTATCACCAATGAATGCGATTTATAAAAAATAATTAAATACTCAATTTAAAAAACTGAGGTAACGGGACACGAGGGCCTTGACCTGAGCAAGCGGAGGGCCTGCAATGCATGTGATCGCACGTGGAAATGTGATGAGGTTCTGCCAATTGAAGGGAGAGATTATAAAATCATTTTCTGATCAAATCACGTGATCGGCAGGGTGCCGTCCGGCATCACTCTTACTCGTTCCTGCCATGTGTTGCTTTAAGGGACTGTTTGTTTGTTTATCTTTCGTCAACCTTTGCTCAGCTCTTTGTGCAACATCAACGTGGTCGAAAGTGACGTTCAAGAAAGAAGTTTCGCCCTGTTCTGACTTTCTGATTCTGATTTTTGTGGGAAAGCAAAGTAAAATTGAATATGAAATCAAAGCGGCAAACAGTTTCAATTTCGACCGGAAAAAAAAAAAAAACAGTTTCAATTTTTAAACCAACTTATAGAATTAATTAATTACTTTTTTAATTGCTTGCAAAGTTAAAATTTTAATTTGATCCATTTCAAAATTGTTTAATTTGATATGGAAAAAAAAGTAAAAAAAAAAATAATTCATAGTTTTTTTTTCTAATTTAATAAGAAAACAAATAATGTAAAAGAGAATTTTCCTGTAAAGCTATAAAATTAAATATTAAAATACATTGTGTAAACAAATATTCCCTCCGTCCCAAAATGATAGTCTATTTTTGGGTATTCTAACTTTTTTGGAAGTATTATTTTATTATTTTAAAACTATTTAAAGTTTTTATATTACCCTCATTTAATTATAAATCATGTTCACATTAGGTATAATAAATGATAGTTTTAAAAATTTATAACTTAAAAGTACGTTAACTTTTCAAATGAAACTCTTAAAATGAATAGTGATAAAAGACTCTTAAAATAAGACAGAGGGAAGTAATTATAAATATTAAATATTTTATTAAGTAATTACAATGATTTTTCTTCTGCATTAATTATTAGTCGCTAGAGTTTCAATAATAGGTCTAACTGTAAAAAAAAAAATGATTTAATTTGATTAACATAAGTTGGTTTAGAATATCTCTTGATCGATTTAAAAAAAAAAATAACTACAATGATTTGTTGATACGAAAAGGATTAACTCAAAGTTGATGCATTTAGTTTTAGCGTTGGAACGTTCTCTACCAAATATCTCATTATATTACAAGCCTAAAGAGTCTCTACACATATCTCCCTAGTAGAGGACGGGAGAGTAGAACTCATTTGACGAATATCTCGTTGTATTTGAAAAAATAGTACTATTTCAAATAATGTGCTAGTTTTTTATTTTTATTACTCATTTGTCAACCAATGAATATAATTAAGTCGAGTCGAATTGAGTAATAAATTATTTAAGTTTGATTCGTTTAAATAAATAAATTTTAAATTATATTCAAGTCCAATTTATTAATTTCTTGAATCAATCTCGATCAAGCCTTCTGATTAAATTAATTGTGAATCGAATTCAAATAATTTGATTTTTTTATATAATATTAAAATATTTATAAACTTATTAAATTTAATTTAATCAATTAACAAGTCCTCTAAATTATGTTCAAACTCGAACTCCAGTAATTGTAATTGAATTCCTTTTACCGCCCTAAATTTAACTCCATTCTAATAAGCGAAACTTTATTCGAAGTGTTCAAATTTGTTGCGGTTGTTGCAGTCATGCCTGGCACTACAGCCAAGTGTTCAAATAATACCAGTCAGTGAGCAATAGATCCAGCGTGCAAATTGCAAATTGCAAATTGCAAATTGCTTTACCACTTGCTCTTCACGACGTGGACCACTTGCTCTTCTTAACTTTCACCGCCGGCTTCACACGACTTTGCCCAATTCCTGAATAAAGTAACCCAATCAGTCACATGTCTCAAAGTCCCACTTGTACATAATTAAAGAGAAGAGAAAAAATTTGAATGGAGATGTTACATAAAAATCTGGTTTAAATTTTTAAATAATTAAAAAAAATTTTGAAAGAAAGATTAAGTGATAAAGATTGTTTCATTACTCTCTTTAAAAATGAAGAGACTTGAAAAGAAAAATATTTTAAATAATTAATATATATATATATATATATATATCCTTCATTGTTTTCGTTAAAAAATTATAATAATGAGATATATTTAATTATCAAATAATTTATAAATATTTTTATCTCTCGATTGTTTAATAAGAAATAATTTTTTTAAAAAAATATTCAAGGAAGGTGAAGAGGATTATTTTCTTTTTTTTTTTTTTTTTTTTCTATTCTCTTATATTTTATTTTATTTTATTTAAAACTTTTAAACAAGCTGTCAAAACTAAATTATTTTATAAGAAATAATATAAAAAGTATGGGTGTCAATTTTTTACACGACAGAAAGTTAACAGGTTTGGATTTAGCATAAATAGGTTTGGGTCATAAACGGGTTGACGCATATAACACGATTAATAAACATGTCGGGTTCGAGTTTTAGTAGTGTTAACCTGTTTAACACGATTTAACACGTTTAATTAGAAAAAAAAATATCATGAGTTAAGGTAATTCGTCTCATATTGAAAATTTATCAAGGTTTTGAAATTTTTTATTTATAAAAGAGGTTTCTACTTTGATTTAATATATGTTTAAAGTTTACTAAACATGAAAATTATTTATACATATTGAAAAATAGGTAAATTTTTTATTTAAAAAATAAAAAATAAAAATAAAATAAACGGGTTAAGTGTGTTTACACATGTAACCTGTTTAATAAATAAGTTAAGTTTAAGTTTTAAAACTTGATACAATTAGTTAATAATATCAAATTAAGATTAATATATATTTTTAAATACGTATATTTTGACATGATTCGGATAAAAAACGATAATACGAATTGAGATCCTGACAAAAAGAATGAGCGAAAATAGATGGAATTAGTGGAAAACAGGCAGAAAGGGCAGCGCAATCAACGCGAAAAAGTAGTCCATTTCAATAATAATGGTTTCGTTTTGAAAAAACTTAGCGCCTCACGGTCACAGCCAATTCTTGAATCTTAACCGTTGATTTCTGGTTAAAGTGGGCGCCTCCAAATATCAAACCATGATCAAGGGTAAGTACCACAATGGCTATGAGGGGCTGTGAATTCAGAAAGACTCTTTGAACGTGGGAAATTATTGTCTAGTTTCTACTTTGCTTCATCAATTTTTGTATAAAGTCAATTCTCTTGTATTTAATAAAAATGAGAAATTAAAAATTTATTAATTATTATTTTTTTTTATATTTTCATTAATTAATAAATCGTTTCTTACATATAAATAATTTTTGGTACAAAAATAAAACCTTAAATACATTTTTTTTCATAAAAAATATATATAATACTCAATTTATATTTCAAGTAAAAAAGTTATGTTTCTCGATATTATAATTTCTTTCATTTATAATACTTTTGATTTTAATCATATAAAATTAATTAATATAATTATCAAGATATGTCATAAATAAAATATATATATATAAATTTATATATAATTATTTTATCTTTTTAATAATTAATATTATAAAGAATTTCTAAAATTTTAATTATATATCATGTAATGAGTTGAGTTTTTAAAAATTTATTAATTTATTGGATATTAATTAAAAGAGTGTAAACTATAATATGATTGAATTTTTAATAAAAAAAACAACTTTTCTATACAAGATAGTGAATCACCCTCAATTATTGATTCTAAAGTATAATTGTACAATTAATTAAGGCTGCACTTGAATTGTGATTCAGATATAATTTTTTTAAAAAGTTTTCTAAAATTTTGTAATTAATTTTTTAAAAATTATAAAAATACATTTAGATATAATAATCTAAATTAAAAAAAAAAAAAATTAAAAACTTGTCAAACGTGTATCCTAGCGTTTTAAAATTTAAAATCTGCGTGTAAAAACCTAATCGGACAAACCCTAATATCCCAAATTAATTGTTGACACCTACTCAAGTGCCCTTCCAACATCTAGCATCTGACACCTTCACAAAGCCTAAACAAGCACATAAATTTTCAATCTATTTTCCCAAGTAGTTTGTTCGTCCGAACAGGGTGAGAATCACGTCCGATCGCATGCTAGTTTAGTTGCGCACAGATTGACTGCAATTTTCTAAATTATTATTATAATTTACCTATTTCAATTAGGATTAGAATTTGCTTATATTTTTGTTATAAATAGGTCTTTTCCTGTCTCACAAAAAGAATATAAGTAATTGAAGTATAAGGACAAGTTAAGAATTTCTTAATTGAGTTTTTGTTTATGAAGCCGCGCTAACCATTTTGAAATACAATTCTAACCAAAATTATTGAAGCATTCTATGATCAATACTATACAGTAATTTCTCTCAGAATAAGAAGAATTATAATATTAAGAATCTTACTTTATTTGTATCTTCTTTATCTCATTTCTGAGTAGAACTTACATGTTTAATTAATTAAAAAAAATAAATAATAATTTTTATTTATGTGGGAGAATAAAATAAAAATAGCACCAAAAAAAAAAATCATGGAATGAATAGAGTGCGAATTCCCAACCAACTGGTCCGGCATTACTCTTAAGAAAAATCATGGATTGGGTCCGAAGTCCCAACCAAGTGGCGAACCCATCATCATCATCATGGACCTACAAATAGCCAGGCGGCTCTTGTTAAGACGACGGAGCCCACCTTAATATATCAGAAAGTTCAACAGGAATAAATTCCACCAAAGAGTAGATAGATATATACACACAGAAAACTTAAGAAAGGAAAAGTAAAACCATTAACTTAGCACTAGTTTCGTCTCCATTTCAGATCCTTTATCCATCTCTTACTTTTTCCTCCTTTATCCTCCAATCTCTGCAACAACCCCCCTTCTTCTTCCAACCCGTTCAAAATATATCAACCCCTTCTTCAACCCCTCCTTTATCACATGTACACAAAAAAGTGATATTATTTTTATTTTTCTTTGGAATTCTCTTAACGGTATTTATTTTTTAAATTTTTGAAAATTTGAAAGGTTGGATTAGAGTTTAAGAACAGAGTGCATTGAATTCAAGTTTTCTCTCAGAATTAGCAATGAAATCGGCCCAGCAAGTGTTCTTTGATGACTTGTGGTGTGTCAATGCAATTGATAGTATTTCGTGTGATGATTTCTCAGTGGATGTTTTTCTGAACTTGTCTGATAAAGATTTCAAAGACGGGTCTCTCCTAGAATCTGAAAAAGAAGAAGAAAAGGACTCGCTTTTAATTTTTTCTCAGGACCGAGTCGTCGATGATAACTCAAATTTAAGCACTTTTTCCGGAAACGGTGATTCTGGGTCTTCGACCCCCGGCGAACTCGGCGTTCCGGTAACCATCTATTAGCCAAAACAGAAGAATATATATATATATATATATATATAAATTTGTATTTATATAAATATATAACAAAAATCCATTTTTTGCAGGTCGATGATTTAGAGAACCTCGAATGGTTATCTCAATTTGTAGACGATTCTGTTTCAGAAATCTCCCTTTTGTGTCCCGCCGGAATATTTGCAGGAAGCCGGTCTGAACCAGGAAGCAGTTTGACAGTACAGAAAACATCATCTCCATGCTTTCCTTCACCGGTTCCGTCCAAAGCCAGAAGCAAACGGTCGAGACCAACCGGTCGACTCTGGTCCCTTGGCTCCCCGTCGTCTTCGTCATCGTCTTCCACGCCTTCTCTCATCTTCGCGAACGACATGGATTTGTTGCACGGAGTTGGTAAACCGGTGGCGAAGAAGCAGAAGAGGAAACCGGCGGCAGTAACCGGTGGTGAGTCGCATACGCAGCGGCGGTGTAGTCATTGCCAGGTTCAGAAGACCCCGCAGTGGCGAGCAGGTCCTTTAGGTCCCAAAACCCTCTGTAACGCTTGCGGTGTTCGGTATAAGTCCGGTCGGCTTTTTCCTGAGTATAGACCGGCTTGTAGTCCGACTTTCTCTGGCGATATTCACTCCAACAGTCACCGGAAAGTGTTGGAAATGCGGTGGAAGAAGGAAATGGGTGGAACGGAGTCCGGTGATTTTTGATGTTTAGGTAGATTTGATATGATTGTGAACCAGTGGTTTAGCATTCGGTTCAGTTGTTTTAGGTTCCAGTTCAATTGTATAATTTTGGTGGGGATAGCGCTGTAACGGAATTTAGAGAGATTTAATTTTTAATTATTTTTCTTTAAAACTTAAGAGTTCGAAAAAAAATTAAATGTATTAATTTTTAATTTGTATACTAAATAGTTCAACTTGCCTTTGATTAAATTATAGTTTTTATTACCTTTTTTCTATATATCACATACAATATAAGTTTTTTTTTTTTTTGCTCTTTACTGTAAATTTATTATTTAATATTTGACCTAGTAAAAAAGTGACATTACATACTATCTTTAAAATGAAAAGTAAGATTCAAGTTTCTACCAAACTAAGTAAAGGAGAATTATTAAGAATTTATTATAATCAATTCTAACAATCATTAAGATTTTTTTTTTCAAAAAGCAAAAAAACCCCACGTTTAACATTTTTTTTTAGAGAAGTCCTCTTGGAAGAATGGTTGTATGAGTATGCAATCTATGTCTGTGTTTTATAATGCAAGTAAGAAAATTACTTATTTAGTAAGACGGTCACTTGATATCACTATTTTTAAAATTTTAAATCCTTTTAAGATTCATAGAAAATTTTAAAAAATTGTTTGAATTTGTGAAGAAGAGTGGCACCACATCCCACCGAACAAAAATTGGTGAAACCCCATGAAGCCTTTGGGCGCTCTCGAATTACTTGTGAAGGTGAGCCAACAACCAACTGAAATTAGGTGGTCATGGGACCAAGGAAGATGTCATGTGTGGTCCTGCCATTGATAAGGGGTTTAAAATATCTTTAATAATTGACATTTGTGATGGCAGCTGACTCAGTCCATTATTTATTTCCAACAGTGGCGTGACCCGACAAGTGAGAAGTCATGGCTCAGTCTCAAAAGACTGTCCACCTATCTTCATCTTCTTTCATTTGGGAAAGACATCATTTCTTTGTCTCGTCCATTAAATATGATCTGTGGAAAGGTACCCAATAATGCTTTATTTCACTGTTTTTATCCAAAATTTTTAGATATTATACAATATTTTTTAAAAAAGTGATTGAAACATATATATATATATATATACATTTTTTTTTTTTGTTGATGATCCAGCAATCACACTTATCAACCATAACCTTGAGTCCTCCAAAGGCCATACCCACTTGGCCAACCCGCGTGGGGGGTGCCCGTTGGTTTAGATTTGGGGTAATAGTGCGATGCAATTTGTGTTCTCACTAGGAGAAGGGATGAAGAAGGCAGCGAGGGTGGTGATGGATTGTAGTGATTGTGGCTTAATGCTAATCTTGCCGTACGAGCAAGGCTGGCATCATTAGGGATGTGAACATAAGAGTGAGTTTTCCTTCACAACTTTAATTATACATGTACTAGGAAGAAGAAATTCAAATATCCACAGTAATCAAATTTAAAATAACAAACAAAAAAACACTAAATAATCAGCTATTCTTTCCTCTCAACCGTGGATACAATTTAAAAGGGAAAACGAAAGAATGCCGGCTGCCAATTTATCAATATTGTCACAAAACAATAGAGGTTATAAGACGAACAAGACAAGATTTGGGGCATTTAAAAAGCTAGAATGCTGGTCAGCCCCATCAACGATTTTGTAGGCTATGAATTCATGGCATATTGATAAGGAGAAATTTTTTACATGAACTAGGTTGCGTCTCCTAAGAGCCAGACATCTTGTCTAAATGACATGATGTAGGCTAGTGAATTCATGCCATATCGATAAGGAGAAATTTTTGACATGAACTAAGTTGCATCTCTTAATAGTCAGACATCTTGTCTAAACGACATGATGTTATAAGCCGGACCATGGACCTGGTTCATCAGTTACGTGAAGGAAGAAGCTTCACTCTACATTTAATAAAGATAGTATACACTTTCTACATTTAATAAAATTCAATGCATCAAGTAATGCACACCACATAATGCTTCTGGCAACTACTTTATGCACCAAAAGATCACGAGACACAAAATCGTACTTCTTGGTATGGAGGTACAGTAGCACTAAGGTGTATACAGCAAGAGTAGGGCCCGTCACAAATTTTTGAAGAGAAGTTAGATTCATTACTTTCCCATAAAGCAAATCCACTCACCATCCATTTTTTTTTTTAACTTTTAACACCTTCAAGCTAAAAGTTTTGAAGGCATACAATACATCAAGTGTCACAAGCTACACAGTAAATGGTGCTTATACAATATGTTATGGTCAACTGGGATTTGCCTCTTTTAGAATGAAAAAAATGACTATCCGATGATTGCATTAAAATTTCAGTTTTTTGGGCACCCAATGACCTTGAAAAGAATGACAATAGAATTTCTATTGAATTGTCACATGTAACTGTCAAAGCTACCATAACACTACAACAAGATACGGACCACAGCAAGACCAACTGTAGAGATGGAGACGAGGGTACCTATGCAGTATTTTATTACGTCATACTTTGCTGCTTCCATCTGGGCCCTTAATGCATGAATTTCCTACAATATTGAAGAAACCAAAGATTAATGCAAGTCAAGGAATTAAACATACTTATTTCTCTAATGCAATCTTAAAGCTCACTCGATCAAGCTTGTTAGTGAGGTTGGTGGTTTCTGCATTCTGATTGGCGAGCTCAGTCACGTATGCGTCTGCATTTGGTAGCAACTAAGAATTAAGTGGAGGCAAAAACAAAACCTAGTGAAACAGCAGAAGATGGCAAGTACCATATGGGACAGGGAAAAAAACCAAATAAAATTGTATTTCCTTACCCTCTTTCAAGATTTAAATCCAAACGTTGGCCAGCAGTGACCTTGTCAATCTCATACCTGTTTCAGAAAGCAACAGCCTTCCACTCAGATTATTATGGAATCAAAAGATCAATCTCACAAGAAAGAGAAAACAATTTCTTTAAACTTCAAAGACAGACCTAAGTTCACTGCGCATTTTGTCTATGTCACCTCGAAGCTTTTCAGTCTCACGTTGCAGCAAAGAAAAATGATGCTCCTGAGAAAAAGTTATCCAAAAATAGTTCTCAAAGAACAATCATAGCCAGGACCATATAACCTAGCATTGCTATTAACTTTTACAAGGAATTCAAGGATTATTCATATAATATGTGTGAATGTGTGCGGGTACCAATCCATAATAATGGTGTTTTGTGTAACTGTTTTTTTTTTTTTAGGGGGGATTGATGTGCATAAAACAAGCAGGAATGTATGCATGAAAAACATATCAGCATTTGAAAAGAAGACACTCCTTTTTGAATGCTGGAACATCAGAACATGCTTTTAGAGTTCAATTTCAGAATCCAGTGTTGGAATGGAGTCCAGTAATTACAAATTTGATAACAAACTGTCCCAAAACTTTGGAGGCTACATAACATATGAAGACAAAATCTCAAAATGCCTTGAAACCTTTGGGGGGAAAAAAAATCTGGAAATCGGACAACACAAAAAACCTTTAAGGAGCAAAGGGTACATAAAATTGGGGGTCAGGACAAACATTGGGTTCTCAATTTACTCCAACATTTGGCCGCAACAAATTTTGCTCCATATTTGATGGAATTTATTCTAATTACATAAATGAGGGACTCATTGCTCTACTTAATGTTACCTGGAACGTGTATCGTTATGGTATGTGAAACGAGAACGGAAACGTGAATCACCACTTGTTATAGAATGCAGTACATTAAGGGTAGGTTTCTTCAGATCATTTTGTTGGAACAAAAGAGTTTATTTGAAACGTGATATGCTTTCTTATCGTAATTGTAATAATATTCATATATATATGTGTGTGTGTGTTGTATGTATGTATACTGGAAAAAAATTCCAACGAATCTAAGTCATTCTAAAATAAATCTTCCAAAGATGCATGTATGTATTTTTTTGTTTGTTGCATGATTTTTTGAGGGCTTTTGATATTTTAGATTGGGATGCTAAATTATGCGTTCCAAATCACGAATAATCCACGATTGGGATTGTGTGATCCAAATTGCAATAGTGGGGCCGCGGGGGGAATTGTGGTAACTGTGGCTTTAACCATTAGGAGTTTTGATATTTTAGATTGGAATGCTAAATTTTGCGCTCCAAATTACAAATAATCCAAGATTAGGATTGTGCGATCCAAATCAGAATTCCCCGCCGGGGGAGGGGGGGGGTGTTGGTTTGAGGATGAGGGGTTGAAGGTGTCCTGAATTCTTGTTCCACAAGAAGTAAAATTGTAGAAACAGGCCTAATGGACTGTTATGCTATGGCTAAACTTTAAATTGTGATGCATAGAACATTTTAAGGCCTAATAATATGGGAGTGATTGCTCCTAAGGCTTTAAAAGTTTTAAAAAGTCCCTACACTACATAGAGTACACTTGATAGAGGCACTCATTTCAGCCATTATTGATGACATGAACTTGTTGCTGTACACATCTGTGTGTAATTTTCATTCTTAATAACAAATGTGTATGACATTAAACAGTGTCCTTGAATTTCACTTTGTATCAAGTTCCTGGAAATTTCATTTGGTACATGAAATTGGTGGTCTGTATTAAAAGTGCAACGGAAGATTTGAGGATTGTTTTACTTCCCTTTTACCCCGTTGCCGTAAATTAATATTCAGGCACAGGATCTCTATGCTCAAGTTAAAACTTTCTAAAATCAGTCAACCCATCCAGGAGTACAAATAGAAATTAAGAACTAACTTCCAATTCAACATTCCTATTTTTATTTTTCTTAAATTTCTGTAAGAGAGAAAAAATTAACTTCGTATTCAATTCCATGTCCAAACAATAAATCAACATACATATTAACTCCGTACTCAATTCCATGTCCAAACAATAAATTAACATACATAGTTTTCTTCAATTTTGCTCTGTTTTATGCATTTGTCTATCTATGTCGCAGGTTCTGCCAATTTGTTTCTTGTATTTTTTAGGGATCATAAGAATCATCACCCAGTGCTGGTCCCATCATTTGGAGTGTTGTGAAGGGAGACGAGGTAAAGATCTAATCCCCTGCTTTCTTTTGCATGAAGTGGCTACCTTCGGACTTAGACTGGTATTCTCATACTTGTCACCTCGAGCTTTCACCATTGCACCAATCACTAGCCCCTAAATAGGAAATTTGTAATAAATACGAGGCTTTCTTGTTTGATCTAGCCCAATAGGAATGCTTTTGGCTAAGTAGCCAATAGGAAAACGATAAACCACATCCTTTTAGATTTGGTGGTAACCACATGTATACTGAAAAACCCTTTCCATTGATTAAATCATTCATCTCTAAACGTGCCCACAACACCCGAGCCTAGGCATTTTCAAACTATTTTGATCTTTTGACTACTTTTGCTGCCAAATAGCAGAAAAGTGTTTCCAATTTCAAGGATTCAGCCAGAGATGAATAACAAACCAAAAAGAGGAGGAAAACCCCAATCTTGTGTAAAAGGTTTTCAGAAACCTTTTCTTGGGATGTTTATGAATTTGTAATAGATCTAATAAATATATGGGATAAGGGTTTGTTATTGAGAACTGGAAAGGAATTTGAGAATTTTTACGGAATGGAATCAACTCAACCCAACAAAGCCTTATCCCAATTATTTGAGGTCGACTATAGGAATCCTATCTCGACATTCTTTTCTATTTAAGATCATTCTTTCTGTTAAACCACATATTACCATATCTTTTTTAACTACTACTACTAAAGTTAATTTTGGCCGCCCTCCCCCCCGCTCCCTAGTATGACCCTCAATATGAACCTTTTTGCTATTCCTTATTGGTGCAATTATTGGTCTTCGTTTTACATGACCATACCACCTTAGTTTATGTTCTCTCATCTTATCTCTTATGGGTGCTACTCCTAATCTCACGAATATGTTCATTCTTAATTCTATCATTTCTTGTCTTATCGCACATCTATCTTAACATACTTATTTCGGCTACACTCATCTTATTAACATGTTATTTCCTAACTGCCCAGCATTATGTTCCATACACTGTGACTGATCTAATAGTTGTTTTATAAAATTTACCTTCCAATTTTAAAGGTATATGCGAATCACATAAGATTTTTTCACTTAACCTATACTGCTTTAATTCTGAATAACATCATCTCCAATTTCTCCCTCTTGATGAATAAGTGAACCTAGATAACGAAAATTTTCACTTTTTATTAACTCTTGATTTTCAATTTTCACTACATCCCCATTTGTATTACTAGTTTTACTAAAATTACACTCAATAGTTTTTGTCTTACTTATCATGAATCCTTTTGGTACTAAAACTTCTCTCCAAATCTCTAATTTATCATTTATCCATCTTTTACTTTCATCAATTGAGACAATATTATCAGTAAAAGGCATACACTATAGAACATCATCTTGTATATGCCTAGTCAATTCATCCACTACAAAAGCAAAAAAGAACGGGCTTAATGTTGACCCTTGAGTAGGCCCTACTATGATCGAAAATTTACTTGTTTCTCCAACAGATGTCCTCACTATAGTGATCATCTCATCATTAATGTCTTTTATTGTTTCGATGTATCGTTTTGTAACTCATTTCTTTTCTAAAACCTACCATATTAGATCTCGAGAAATCCTATCATAAGCTCTCTCCAAATCGATGAATACCATGTGAAGACCTTTCCTCTTTTCTCTATACATCTCCTTAATTCTTCTTAATAAGTTAATAGCTTCCATTGTAGATCTCCTTGGCATAAATTCAAATTGATTCTCCGATACAGTTGTCTCAAGTCTTAATTGGTGTTCGATTACTCTCTCCCGAAGTTTCATAATATAACTCATTTATTGTCACGATAATTTGTATAGTTTTTTATATCTCCTTTATTTTATATATAGGTACTAAAATATTTTTCCTCTACTCATCGGGTATTTTCTTAATTATTATGATCTTATTAAATAACTTTGTTAACCAAGACACGCCTACCTCCCCTAAATAGCTCCAAAGCACAATAGGAATACTATATGGTCCTAAAGCCCTACCAGTTTTCATCTTTCTTAAAGCGTTTTTGACCTCGGACATTCTAATCCTACGAAAAAATATATTTTCCCTATTACTTAAAGAGCTCTCTACACTTAAGTTTTCTATATGATTTTCATTCAATAGCATCTCAAAATAATTTTTTCTTCTACCTTTAATTTGATCATCATTCATCAAGACTCTTGAATCTTCACTCCTTAGTCCTTATGCATTTAATGTTATTGAAATCATTGATTTTCTTATCTCTTATCTTTGCAAGTTTATATATGTTCTTCTATGCATCTTTTGTTCCTAGCTGGGATAAAAATCATCATATGCCTTATATTTTGCCTCTCTTATAACTTTCTTTACTTCCTTCCTTGAATTTCTATATGTTTCCCAACCTGCTTTATTTTTAATTTTTTGCCAAGTTTTAAAATATTCATTTTTTACCTTTACTATCTTTTGGACTTCCTCACTCCACAGTCTCCACCATCATGTTTCTTTACATGGTTGTCCTATTCTTTTTAATTCCTCAACAACTTCTTTTGTTATTCTTTTAATGCATGTTATCATTTCATTCCACATTACATTAGTTTCATCATCTAGGTTCCATGGTGTTTCTTTTAGCATCTTACTTTTAAATTGCTCTACTTTCTCTTCTTTTAAATCACACCATCTAATTCTTGTTTTTTTTTTTTTTTTTATATCTTTCTTTTTTGTATGTGAGGTTAGTTTTTTTTTTAGGAATAATTTTACAGTTTTTGCATAATAGTCGATCTATCCTTCTAGTTAGAAAAAATTCACTTAGCACCATCCATTTAGCAGTAAGCTAATTTATTTATTTATTTCTAGGAGAGACAGATAACAGTCAATACGGTGAAAAAGAGGGAGAAAATAAGACAGATATGTTACCAACCAATTAAGCAAAAAGAGTGTTATAAAACTTAGCAAAAAAACCTAAAAATGAAGAAAGTTGTGAAAGATAGAAAAATACAAGGAAAGAACTTAAAACAATAGTAAGAGGTGCTAAGCATATTACATATGATGATTTCTATTTTAAATTAAGTACAAAAGGTGAAGAGAAAAATATATACAAACTTGCTAGGTTAGAGAAGAAAAATAGAGGTTTTAATCATATAAAGTACATAAATGGTGAAGATTCAAAGGTCTTGAAGAGCGATAATGAAATTAAAAAATTATGAAAAAGTTATTTTGAGAAGTTGAAAGAAAATCATATAAGAGGCTTGCATTTAGATGACCCTAAGGAGATTAGAGATTTTTTTTTTCTTCATAAGGTCAGTGTATGAACTAAAAATGCTTTAAGGAAAAATGAAAATAGGAAGAATTTTGGGACCAAATAGTATTCCGATTAAGGCCTGGAAGTGTTGAGGGGATGTGGTGTGTCTTAGTGCCTGTTTGGTTGAGTTGTGTAAAATTGTTGACGGGGACAAACAATTGATGGGTAGAAAGAAAGGAAAAAAAGAAAGGATAATTGTATAAATTACTTTCTATCAGCTTAACCAAATAAGCACGAAGGAGCAGCTTATGAAAAGAAGCTAATTTTAGCTTAAAAAGTGTGAGACCCATTGCATAAGCTGATTCTATCTTATTGCACCCAAACGGCTAGTTTTGAGTCAAGTACTTAATTTCTCCCTTAAACACAATATGCTGACGTTATTAAGCCTTGAAATATCAGTGTCGAATAATCAATTTGGTTCATACTGAAGAGGTCAACAATGGAAGATTTTTTCAAAGGTGTAGAAAGAGGACATATGATATAATAAATTACTATAGTCAAAACAACTGTGGGAGAAGCAAATGAAGACCCAATTACTATAGGCTTACATCAGGGATCATCATTAAGTCCATATCTATTTAAATTAGTGATGGATGAATTGAATAGCCATATTTAAGATGAGGTACTATGGTACATGCTATTTGTTGATGCTATTGTTTTAATTAGTGAATTGAAGTGAGGGTAAATGTTAAATTAGAGGTTTGAAGAAAGAATTTAGAATCAATAGTCTAAGATAAGTGGGACTAAAACTGAGTATATGAAATGTAACTTTGATACAACAAAATACAAATAAGGATGTAGTAAAAATTGAGGATCAAGAATTAACAAAAAGTGAACAATTTCTCTATCTAGGTTTGCTTATCCATAAAAAGGGAGAGATTGGTGATGATGCATAGAATTAAGACAAAATGGGTTAGTAGAAGTGAGCTTTTGATATATTATGTGATCGATGCATACCGCTAAAATTAAAAGGTAAATTCTATAGAATAGCTATTAGATCAGCTTTACTTTATATGACAAAATGGTGGGCAATTAACAAATATGTCCATAAAATCAGTATGGCCGAAATAACGATGTTGAGATGTATTTGTGGTAAAACAAGAAAAAATTAAATTAGAAATCCATAAACTTGCAAATGAATGCGGATTTGAAGGGAGGGAATGCAGAACAAATTAATACCTGGGAACTTTGCACTTCAGATTTAAACTTTGACAGGTTCGATTCTTGAACCATCTCTGTCTACAAAGACACAAGCACATAAGAAGAAAAAAGTTAAAACCACACCAACAATAGATCAGATCCAAAGTAATGGAATGTGTTCCTTACTATACAATATTCAGTGCAAAATAAAAAAGAAATGATCCACGGAACTAAGAACTACATTTTGTCAATTACCAAATATGCGACTAACTCTTACTTTCTGCATTTCTGCCTTTGAAACGAAAGAGTGAGCCACATTTTCCAAACTGTCATGTAAAACTTCAGTAATAGCAGCTGTTATTGCCTCCGCCTGCTTCGAAGGCACACCTTGCGCTTCTAAACTCCTCACCTATCACAATAGGAAAGCCATAAATATCCTGTAATTCGAACAACTTACTCATATTTAACATGAAAAAACGTAGCATTACATTGTTTTGATCCTTAAACCAAAACACACATATGATTTCTTTAAATAAAGAATAACAATCCGAAATCCAAATTAGAAATCAGGAGTTTTCCCCCTTATTGTTAAGGCAATAACAGAAATCAAAATTATGAATTTCTACAAACTCATAATAAGGTACACAAGAAAACCAAAACCATTAGTTGGCTAACTTCAGCTGACTATTTCATTATCTCAGCAACAGAAGGCAGTATTACAGAAACAAGGAAATATTTACCAGAGCTAATGTATCTACGAGAAATGCACGCTTTCCATTAGGTTTGACCAGCTGAGAGATCTGCCTACAATGCATTCGGTTAGTAAGCGAATTTGCAGAACCATCCAATTTGAGCCTCTCTACAGCAGCAGACACTTTTGACGCATTGAACCCTCTTGATTTGATCAAGCAAATACCAGAGTTAGTGCCTAATTGAACCACGCGCTTATACACAGACATTAATTTCTCTGATGCAACGAATCTCAACTTTCTAAAAATTAGGGTACGAAATATTCCAAATGTCGGGAAACAATTGAAGAAATATCAATGGATGATTGATTGCTACAAAAATATGAGCAAAACTTGGTTCATTGTGTCTTTGTTTAAATTAGTTGTGAATGATCGACCGAAAAAATGAAAGGTGTTGGATCCAAATAATCCAATTTTCACCGTCTACAAAGGATAAAAGGGAGAGAAGGAAGAGGGAGGAGAGAGGTTTTTAAAAGTGGCGGCTGATCGAGGAAAGAGAGGATGAGAGGCGGCGAAAAACGGGGTTTGAGGGGTTGGTTGACGTTTATCAGTTGATTGAACGATTTTGTTAGAAACGAATATAGGAGAGAAAATTCTTTCTTTTCGCCCTTTATACGGGTTGATTGCGTACTTTTCTTTTCCTTTCTTTTCTTTTCTCCCTCGTTTTCGTTCGCGTGTGCGCGTCTGCAAATTAAATCTTCAACAATTTTTTTTGGGGGGGGTGGGGGGGCGAAAATAGTCAAATTAGATTTTTTTTTGTTTTTTGATAAATTATACTCAAATTAGATTTTATTTTATTTTGGATAAATTATACCTGTCATCCTTCATGTTTCTGTAGAGAGAACCTCTTTAAATTAAAAAAGTAGAGAAAATCTGTCTGTAATTTAAAACTTCAAGATAGCAAGGTATAATTTAACCATTTTTCTACTTTAAAGCCTAACTAAATTGCTAGGATGATAGAATTAAACCTCACTAACTCTCAATCTCTTTCTCTCTTTTTTTTTTTCATCTGCAGAAATTTAAATTCTATTAAAAAAGAATAGGTAATATCAATTGTCCACTCACTAATCAAATTATAATGAACAACTAAAGAATAGGGTGTTTTTCGAACTCCCTAAACTTGCCTCACATATATAAAGTGAGATTAATATAGAATTATTACAGACATAAACTAATTAAAGATAATTTGGTTTGAATATGGGTTATGACCTGACCTGACCTCGCCGTGTCAAATTTGGTTTGAAAATGAGTATGACAATGACCTTACCGTTTCAATTTAGGCAAAAAAAAAAAAAAACTGCTGGATAGAGAGTTCATCAAATGCTTATGCTATTGTAACACAGTGATTTGAAGTATTAATATACCATTCAAAAAAGATTATTTCATTATCAATCAAAGATAAGTTTCTCAGTTCCAGTGGCTTCTTGTCAAACCCCTCCCATTTTGAAATGTTTTACGAGTAGGAATGAAGAATAAGGATGGTGGGTGAGCATAGGAATCAATACCTCCCCACACACTTTTCAAATTTGTATTCCAAAATAGTGCATCCAAATCATGTAATTGCTGTGACACAACTGATCAAATTAGAGTACTTACACATGGAAGAAAATGCATCCACACGAGGAAAAAAAAAATTATAAATCTAAACCAACATGAATGATTCCAGCCATCCATCTACCCCAGGGATCAACCTCCATTCACATATCCAATTACTCTTAATATTTAAAACCAATCTAGGAAGGAAGGAGACTACCATTTACTGGAGTTATATTGCAAAAGGGGGAAAATAGGTGTGCTGCTGAACTGCGCAAGTGTTTTTTTCAAAACTACAATGCTGAATGCACCATAGCCTATAGAAAGAAGAAAAAAAAGTCAAAACTGTCAAAAAGGAAATTTGCTGTACAAAACCATCTGATGATCACTGCTATGAAATACCAGAGTTTTTTTAAGTGTGCAGATAATCGCAAGAAGCACCTTTCTTACAATGCCCATTCTCATGGTATACGCACACTCTTCCTTTCGGAGGCCTGGAAGAACCCCCTGGCCCCCCTCTGCCAAATGAGCCCTGCCTGTTCCAAGGCCTGCCACCACCAAAACCAGAATCTCCACTCTGAGAACCCCTATCCCTTTGACCCGAGAATCTATCTCCATTGCGTTGTTGTTCATTTCCCCACATGGCTGGATTCCCAGCTGGTGTGCCCCAACCCGGATTTGCATTTCCGGGTGGCCCCTGAACAGCTGCTCCAGGATTCCCAGCTGGTGCAACCCAACCCGGATTTCCATTCCCAGGCGGAGGCCCTTGAACAGTGGCTCCTGGATTCCCTGTGGGTGTGCCCCAACCTGGATTTGCATTCGCAGGCGCCAATCCCTGGACAATTGCTCCCGGATTTCCAGTTGGTGCAACCCAACCTGGATTTACATTCCCAGGTACAGGCCCTTGATTCCCAGTTGGCATGACCCAACCAAGATTTGCATTACCAAGTGCGGGCCCTTGAATGGTAGCTCCCCAGTTCATGTTTGTACTTCCTGGTGCTGGTCCTCCCCAGCTCATGTTTGGATTTCCTGGCACTGGCACTGGCCCCCATCCAGAATTTGGATTGTTAGGCCTTGGACCTGAGGCGAAAGTATTATTTTCTGTAACACCCCAAGGCACATTGGGTGGAGCTGAAGGTTGGATGTTAGGCTGATTGCCTGGAATTGGAGGTCTCCAAGGATCAGGTGGAGGCAAAGCTGAGAAGCCTGGGGTAGGAAAGTTTCCAATGGGATTCTGAACAGTAGATGGAACACCCCCCAATTGACCATAAGCCACTGGTGGTCCAGGTGCAGAAATTGAAGAATTTGATTCCAACTTCTGGGATGGAGCACTACCCCAGGCTTGTGATTCACTCCCTGGTGTTGTGCCTGGAGCAACCATTTCAGATTTTGGAACTGAACCAGATCCCCATCCATGAATTTCAACAGTCATAGCTGATTGAGAAGTTGCTATAGCATTTGTAGAGCCTACAAGGACACCCTGTTCAGAGTTAGGTGCTGGACTCAACCCAGAATACGAACTTGAAGAATCATTTTCAAAACCCATTGCCAACTGCCCACCAGAATTCAAAACTGAAGTAGGTGCCAAAACACCTATGGATTCCATTGTATTATGTTCTTTGCTTCCACCAGGATTGATTGAAGAAGATAAGGTAGAAGAACGTGCAAATTGGCCATTATCTGAGGTAGCTACAGCAGGTGATTGTTGAACAGAAGAACCGGTTGACCATTTGTTTTCTGAAGCTTGTCCTCCTGTCGAACCTGGAGTACTTTGCTTCGGCGTTGGTGATGGGAGGTTTACTGAATCATTTCTGCTACCATAGTCAGAACCCCATCTGTCTGTAGAAAGTTTAGAGATCTCAACTGAAGGAGTGGCCCAGCCACTCGAACTTGGCCCTGATGTCTGTAAGGATGTTCCATAAGATTTCCCAACATGTGTGGATGAGAGATGTGGGCTAAGCACAGTTTGAGTCTTTGTTAAACTATTATCCACCTGTGGCAACTCTTTCTGAAACCTTCCGGCCAAAGCATCAGTCAAAAGGATAGAATCATCTTGGTTTTCAGAAGTTCTCCAAATTCTAAGATCAGTGGGGAAGTATCCAGTGTTGCTCCATTTACGCAGCTGCACCATAGAAAATGGTCCTTGAATTTTTCCAGATGGATCCTTGTAATGCCAAATTTTATCCGTTTCACTGATTTTGGTATCAGTTTCTGCTAACCCGGCAGTGAGAGAAGCAGATGAAGTTTCAGATGCAACACCAGAGAACGATTCAGCTCTCACCCCAGAATGGCTATTCCATCCTTCTGTTTCAGAATTAGTAGCGGAGTTCAATTTCTCCAAATTGCTTGATTGTTGTGCGTCTTTGTCTCTTCCTTGATTCCATGCATTTTCATTCTGTAACTCACCAATGCTCTCACCTTTGTCCAACAAATTTTTATTAGAAGTGTTTCTGTTTAATTCCCAATTCTTGCTAGAATCTTTCCTTGCACCTGTCCAGGAATCTTTTGAAGAAAAACTTCCACCTCGTGGAGAGATTGGCTCCCTTCCTTTCCTGCTAAAGCCAGAGCCTCTTGGTCTCATGTAAATTTCTGCATGCACGAGGAGCAATGTTAAATGTTAGTACCTGATAAAACTTAAATATAATGAAATAAAAAGTGAACAAATTTGACCTCGTTTGTTATCCTCCATTTCGCTGTCATCGTCTTCAGATTCAAAACTTGGATCCATATTTGGGTCCGCATGTATTTCTGGAATTTCCTCTAGTCTACGCCGACGCTCCTCAGGTGTCTTAAGAAGCTGCAGTTTCTCTACACATTCTCTAAGCGTGAAATTCAGTCAAGGATTACCTCACAACAGTTTCTAGAAACACTAGTTACAGAAATATATATATATATATATATATATATTGTTCCAGTAATCTTTTGTTCCCACCTCCCCCAAACCTGACCATAGGATATTCCTTCGAGGTTTTCAATCTTACCACAGAGAGAAATATTATATATGGAGAGGGTAACAAGAGGTTAAATTCCTTAAAGAATGTCAAGCTAAGAGGCTAGATCATTTATATATAAACTATTACAACTGAAAAAAATAACAACAGCAACAATAACAACAATGATAAAGAAAAGGTCTCTAATAATAATTAAAAAAATGTCTCAAAAGTGATTGAAGGATAAAGCAATCCCGCCATTCAACGACTACAAAATTTTAAGATATGTGTAATTTTAACGGGGTGGGGGACCACACCATATATCTTCCAAGAACTTAATAGTAGGCCCATTACATAGAACATATCTGAAAAAAAGGAAGAACATCATTGTACCACATAAGTATCCCAACTGTCATCTAACAGGCCAGAAGTGCTTTTCATCATCAAATGCCAAAAAAAGTATCTCCTTAAAACCTCCATACCCATTTCTCAGTTATAACTTTACTCGAAACAATTAAACCAAATCCAAACCACCTTATTGCAAGTAAAGGCCAGTAGAGTATCAACTGACCAAGTAATCTTTTGGTTCCCAACTTCCCACCTCCCTTCAACCTAACCAAAGGATATTTCTTCAAAGATCTCAACCTTGGTCGCCGCACCCACATAAATATTAAAAATGGAGAGACAACAAGAAGACCATGGGCAAGGGCAGCATAAATGATAGTGGCCCCTTTGGGTTGGGGTTTGGGGGAGGTTCCACTATCAATCCTGGCTTGCATCTGCCAATAATTTATATCCTAAATGATTTTAAGATCACCCAAAAAACAATCCTAATTCCAATCCTTAACTATTGTATTAAGAAACTTTAATCTTCTAAAAACTGTAACCCTCTCAAGCTTCCTCACTAGCTTTGGAACACTAAATCTCAACTGATAGGAAGTGATAATATAATGTTATCTGCAAGGTAAATCATTTTGATATGTCGAATAGGAAACGAAATGCAGCATGTCATGTACTTTAAAACATGGTATACAGAGAATGTGTTGGGAGATTTCTAAGTGCAATATTTATTTTCTTTCAAAAAGTAGATGATTAATGAAACATAATATACTTTGAATGCATTAGTTCTCTATTTTTACTCCAGAAATTCATTATAATAGAAGTTAGCATGTAAAAAAATAGATTAAAGTGCATCCCATTTATGCTAACCTATTGATGTATGTGCTATAACCCTTTCCCTGAAAAGTTGCCTTATAAGATTTCAATTCATTAATTTCAATGTTCTTATAAAGAAAAAAAAAACTAAGAGACAAAATAGAAAAAAATGTTTTAAATTGCTTAATTTAGTGTTCCAGGATGAAGTGTATCATGTTTTAAAACATGCATTACAAAAAATGCTTTCACCAAGATATTAGTGTTTTCTTAATTTCTGGGGATTATAGGTCTTTAATTCAAGAATAACAGGACACATATCAAATATAGGTCTTTAAAGGGATCTTCTATAGTACTAGGAATGCCCACCCCCCTCTTTTCAAAAAAAAAAACCAGAAGTAATGAGAAAATCCACCAACCGTAGACTTTCCAATGACAATAAAAGTTACCCCCCCCCCCCCCCCCTTCCCCACCAAAAAAAAATGATATAGATAACTGGAGACCAAAAGGTCAGATATTCATGCCAATTATTGAGACCACAAACCTAGTAAGCCAGCAGCCCACCACTTTGGATCCTGTCAACCTAAGAACAGTGGACAGGCACTGAACAACCCATGATAAGAGTATCCTACTAAAAGGCTTGTTAATGTGCTTGGACTATCACCTAATATAAGTAAGCAAAAAGTTCTAATCTCCACAACCATTGAAGTCAAATAATGATTCAATACCCAAAAAGCAACTTCATGTTCATAGTTCAATCACTTTAATAACAACTTTAAACCAGTCATTTTGATCTAAAAAGATCAAAATGATATTTATCTTAAGAAAAAAAAAATGTGAGATTGTGCAGAACTTAAAATCGTAGGTAAACAATTTTTGAAAGAGGCAGATCCTTTATAAGACTAAAGGACGTTGTTATCTTTCAGAGAATTCATTTGATAGAGCATTATCAGGATTGACAAGACAAAAAATGTCCTCAACCATTTTAAAGCCACAGCCTACCCATATACTGAACTTAAAACCAAGGTGTTCAACAATAACCATTGAAGTTAACCTCAATACAGAAAAAGAAAGGAAATCTTCAACCCTTTCTACGCGGAGGAGGACATACAGGGAAACTTTAACATTACAAAAAGAAATGAGAAAGGATAAATAAAAGGACACTTAGGCATACAACACTGTTGCAGCAAGAACCAGAGTGTGATCCAGAGCACAGACACATGCAAGTAATTAGTGGATGCAGCTTATTCATCAAGTCGCCACAACGCTACCAAGCCACCACAAACACATTTACAATAGTTTCATTATCCATTCAACAGAAAGCAACAATCGACATACATAAACAGACATGTGAAATAGCGTATACAATTAATAAGATAGAAGTTATATTCAAAAGCAACCGATTGAACATAAATTGATAAAAAACTCCATTAACTTGAAAAAACAAAGGATATTCTTTCCTACGCCCTTTTTCACTCGCTCTATCACGGAGATGACTAAGCCTCACTATTTCTGTTTCCAGCCACTGCAATAAAAGAATAGCACTATAATTGACATAACAGGAAAACTGGATACAAAATTCCATAGATTCAAACTACACAACCATGAAAACAATGAATGCCATTTAATTGGACAAAATCACATACACAGGGATGTGAGCATTACAGTTTTTGCTACGGGATGAGATTCTTTAAATCTACACTTGGAAACAAAGTCATGTAGACCAACTTGAATTTTTCAAGTAATTTCCCAACCAGAGAATATAGTAAAAATTCACCTCACTATAACTCTGTTTTTTTGATAAGTCAACTCACTAAAACTCATCAAAGCCATATAATAAAATTAAGAGTTTCAATCATCAATCTCCATATTGTCACTCAAGTTTATGTTCATTTAATTATATATTATTTATGAAACTATACGTGTGTGTGTGTGTGTGGAAACTAGCAAATATAGAAGTAGGAATGGAAGAACAATGAAACTTGACGACCAAGATATACTTGAGAGAATTCATCCAATTTCCTGCATTGAGTGTCCACAAGGAAATATTGAAGAGAACACTACCTAAAAACTAAAGCGGGATGAATTGAATGGGAAAGTGCTTCCAAAATGATATCTGATTGTAGAATTCTTGCCAAGTTGAGTTGTTGTTATTATTACTACTACTACTACAGTACTACTATTTTGCTCCTACTGCTCCTTTTTGCTTCAATCTATAACTTCTTAATTCTTTGTTGTCAAGCAAAAATATTTCATTGAAAGGCACCAAGGGTGCAACAAAGTACATATGATATAATATCAAAAACTATACCCTAATCTCACTTAAAAACCCTACCAAAAAAAATTATGTACAATGATGAGTTTACAGTGATCCAAAAAATAATTTTTTGACAAATACAGAGAAAATAAGACTTGACAACGAATATTTCAAACCCCAAATGGAGGATTCCGTACCCAAACATTCTCCTACGCAATGGGGCACCTAACAAATTTTTTTAGCTCTATAATCTCTCCAAGAGAAAGAGCAATTTCTCTGTCGACGTATAATTGTTATTAGTTAATTTTTTTGTAATATTGGTGCCCATCTCGGGCCCTTGTTTATGTATAAAAAAAATTAGCTAAAATCCATTTTAGGTAAAACAATCTGGATTGAGTATAAAACTGTTGGGAAATAGAACCATTGTAAGTTGAGATCCGGATCATTTAGGATCTTGGGATCACAATCCAATACCTGATCTACCAATCCAATAAGTTGGCTTAGTTTAAGTTTTCTATTGGGCCTTTTCTAAGAAGTTGGGGCCTTCAACCCAAATACCCATCTTGGCCTTCGAAACCAATTAAAAGTCCTCCGAGAAGGGCTTAAAGAGGCCTTGCTGGTGAATTATGAATCAAGCATGAGAGGCTGAGACCAACAAGCTCTACCTTGGGTGGTACCTCCTCCACCTCCCTATATGGGAGGTCGAGGGGTTCAAGTCCCCTAAGAGGCAAAGTGTGTGTGATTTACTTATCAAATATAAGCCCTTTTCTTTGGTAATTATGGGTTTGCCTGTCTTGGGCCCCTTTTTATATGATGCCGACTATTATTGATAAAAAAAAAAAAAAAGTCATGAGAGGCTGAGATATCTTTGAAAATGTTTGGTTGAGTGGGTGGGAGAGTTTGATCATCCAATCTTTGAGTGGTGGAAGGTTCGGGCAGATCTAGATCAAAGATGGGGGGTCCAAATGAGGGGCATTGGGGCTCTGCTCCTTTTGGAGCTTCCATCTATAGCAAAGACAAAAAGAATACTGGTGGAACAAGATTGAAAATTTGAACAGAATTTTTTGGGGGGGATTGGTGGGCACCATCCGACTGTTGCTACAAACTGGGTAGCCCAAGAGAGGCGTGGGTGAAATTTCTAGGTATGCATGAACATTTGTGGTGTATGGAAGTGTTCAAGGCTTTTGGTGATAGGTGTGGTGGGTTTGTAACGGCTGACGAATCCACCACCAATCAGAGTAATAGCCGGTGGACATGAGTTTGCCTTAAATCTACCAATTGCCGATTTCTAACCTCAGTAAGGAAATGAATGCGGTCGTGAAGATATAATATTTATGTTTGGGAGAAATCAACATCATCTTTCGAGGTGGTTCACAGCTCTAGAAGGTCAGCAAGAGCTGTGAGGGACACTTTCTGAACTACGTGTCGGACACTTGAATCGTGAATGTTGATGATTAAATGAAAAAGTTCATTAATTTTTATTTAATGGCTTTGCTTATTTTAATATCTTAATAATATTTTGTGATTTGTGTGATTTTATACCAATTTTAATTAAAATAACATTAGATTTTTATTACATGGTCATATAAAAAATATAAAAAATTTATATATATTCAACGTGTTCCTGACGTATCTGTGTCCTACTTTTTTTAGAACTAACGAGTCTGTGTGTCCATGTCATGTAGTATCGGTGTCCCGTGTCCATGTCCATGTCCATGCTTCTTAGGACGTGGCACATTTGCTGGATTATGTTAAGATAAGAATGGCAACATGCCAAGTGTGTATGATTTAAGGATAAAGGGACACAAGATGTTTAAAAAGGCACGTGCTCCGGAGGAGGATGTTCAAGAGGGGCTTGAGACTTCAAACGGGACAGCCAAGCTGACAGAGCTACCTTAAAGGCCAATGAATGTAAATTAACCAACTGGCGAGGTTTTAACAGGCCCAAAAGATTTAGTGGACCAGGCTGGTTAAGACCCAATCATGGGTTAGACGGGATAATGAAAATGAGCTTCAAAAGAGGAAGATGGAGCTGAACCAAATCAACAGGTATTGGCCTTTAGCATCCTATAGACCCAATGAAAGTATTAGAGCTGAAGAAAAATAAGAAAAGGGGGGGGGGGGGGGGGGGAGATATTGGGTTTAATAACAGGGCTGGGGAGAGGGTAAATCTTGGGCCAGAGATTTACAATCTGGGAAAAATAAAGGTTCAATTCAGAAACAGACGAGGCAAGGGATCTTGCTCAGTTGAGCATAGAAAAAAGAGGCATGGGAGGAGTATTGAGAGAGAGGTGGGAGCCAAAAAGGGGTCTTGAGCCTAGAATGAAAATAAGGGAGTCCAGCACAACAGCAGCAGCAAGGAGTTCAGAGAAATCCAAGGATAAGATTCAAGGGATTGATATGCAGATCAGGTCCAGCAAGTGGGACAGACAACTCAAGTGAAGTCCTTCAAGAAAGAAAACAAAAGGGATGGGGATGATGGATTGATGGCATAGGGGATAAATAGACTGTGGAAACAAGACAATGTTGCACTGAAGGAACTTTGGGTATTAACAGGGAGGATGAACTTGCTAATGGCACAAGGCTGGCTATTGTTCCGGAGGCAGTGGACTAGGTGCTTAATCCAATTCCATTAGCTATTATAAGGCCTCAAATGATTAATGATTGCAGGGACATTGTGTTGCATCAGGGCAATCAGGTTGAGACAGATTTAGTGGACAGATTACTGGAAGATAAGGGAAGGGCATTCCGGGGATATAGCAATGACAAGACAAGAGGATAGCAAGGGAGATGCTTCAACATGGGTGCTAACAAAAAATGGAAGTGTGAAGATTTTTGGGGATTTCGGTTGTTGGCTTCAATGGAGGGCCTTGACACTATGGTAAGGTTGCTTTATAGTGACTTGGCAAGTCACGAGTTTGAGTCGCGAAAGCAGTCTCTCTATTTGCGGGGATAAGGCTGCGTACAACTAACCCTCTCCAAACCTCATATTTGCAGGAGCCTCGTGCATTGGAACTGCTCTTTTTCTAGAATAGGACAGCAGATTGACGGTGGAAGCCGGTAAAAGAACAGGGAAAGGAGCTAAATCGCTAATCCATAAAGCTTATAATTATATCGTAGAATGTGAGGGTTAAATGAACCAAGAAAAAGGAAAGTGATTAAAGCTTTGTTGAAGGACTGGAAGGCTCCTATAGTATGTTTGCAGGATACCAAAAGGAAAGAAGTGCCTCAAACAAATGAAAAAAGTTTATGGAGAGTAAGAGGGGTGGATTAATGTACATTGGGGGCGAGTGGCACAGCTTGAGGTATTTTTATATTATGGTTATGGGATACTGGAGTTGTGTCTAAAATTGAAAGTTGGGGAGGAGATTTCTCTCCTTCTTGTCTGTTTCAATCTAGCGATAAAGTTTCCAGTGGATATTTTCAGGTGTTTATGGACTGGGGGATGATGAGTTGAGGATGCAACTTTGGGCAAAGTTCGCTTCGTTACAGCAAAGATGGGAAGCCATTTAGTCAATCTACGGCGATTTTAATGTTGTGAGATTTCTAAATGAGAGATTGGGATGCAATCAGGTTATTAGAGCTATGAAGGAATGTTTAAACTTTATTAATGATCTAGGCCTAATCAACTTAGCGTGGGAAGGAGATCGTTACACTTGGTGCAATGGGAGGGAATCTCCAGCTATGTTAAAGCCGGACAGATTTCTTGCATCCATGGATTGGGAAGAACATTTCTCAAATGTGTCTCATGCATGTATTCCCCGTCCTGTATTAAACCATGTGCTAGTGATGACGGATAGTGGTGCTATCTGTCGAGAAAAGAAAACATTTCGCTTCAAGAACATGTGCAGCAAGAGGAAAGTTTTGTAGATATAGAAAAGGATTGGTGGCAAAGATATAGATTCCTGAGTGAACGGTTACCAGGCCAATTTTGTCAAGAAATTTAGAATGCTTAAAGAAGACATTAAGTGACAGAACAGAGATGCTTTTGGAGTTTAAAAATTCGAAAGGCTAGACTACTTGACGAAATTAGGTAGTGGGATGTCAAGGAGGGGGCCCTTTAATAGAGGAGGAGAGAGCTAGTAGCTATGAAGCACGAACACTCTATTTTGGTTCATGTGTCCGTGTCAGACACCGACACTCTTAGACACTCTCGGACACGTGTCCAAACACTTGATTCATGAAGGTTGATGATAAAATGAAGAAGTTCTTTATTTTTTATTTAATGACTTTTCTATTTTAATAGCTTATTTTTGTGTCAATTTTAATTAAAATAACACTAGGTTTTTATTATATGGTCATATAAAAATATAAAAAATTTATATATATTCAACGTGTTCCTAAGTGTGTCCGTGTCCTACTTTTTTTAGAAATAACATGTCTGTGTATCCATGTCGTGTCCGTATCCGTGCTTCTTAGGCTAGTAGTGATGAGAAAAAAGGGAATTGGGAAGAATGGTGATTTTAAAAGAGTAAGTTGGATGCATAAGTTTAGGGCTCTTTGGCTTAAGGAAGGTGATGTGAAAATAAAACTCTTCCATTGGACGGGAATGCACATAGAAGAGCAGTGGCAGATCTAGACAAAGGAATCGGGAACATAAAAATTAAAACTTAAAGAGGTTCTTTTATAGAAATATGAAGAAAAAAATTTGAAGGGGCAATCCTATTTATTTTAAAAAACTCTATAAAAAAATAAGGTTAAAAAAAAACTAATTTTTCATTTTTTTTTTTTTTTGGGGGGGGGGGGGGGGGGGGGGTGTACTAGCTGTAGGTTTGCCTCTGTATAAGAGGGGTTGTGCATTTGTACGTCTCTTTACTCGGACATTGTCAGGATGAGGCCGATTAAATGTGATAGGCAACACAGGAGAAAATCTCTCCTCTTACCAATACTGTTGTGCAAAACTTCAAAGTATGGGCCTCGTCTTGTGCTTTTAATCTTTGTTGTCCCATTCAAAAGAAGCTCGGGCAGCTCTGCAACTTCTCTAAAGGTCCTATGCAATCCCTCTCCAGTTTGAACTCTGGATGATTTCTGCTCCATATCCCTTGTTTACATCCACCTTCAATCAATTTTTTGCCACTTCCCTCTCAAATCAGACTTCTCAACCACATTGTCCCTTCCTCGACCATTGATCTCCCTTACCGATGGTTGTAGACTGTAGTTGCCATCGTTCAATTGCAGAAGACGAATTCCATCATCTTCGCCTCATCCCATCACCTGGTCTCCCTCGTCTCATCGCCTTCTATTACTAGGAAATTTATATAAAGATTTATTGTACTTAAGAAAGAAAATGAAAATATAGTGGATATGGAATTCAACTTATAAAAGTGTCTTTTGGGTTTCTAAATCTTTTGCAACCATACAGTGTCATATATAATCCTATTTGTAAAGTCAAAATTTAGCAATTGTGAGTGTTGACATATTCCACCTGACAAACACGAGGCTAGTTAGATGTCTAGGTTTTTGTCCTAGGTTCAGGTCGAGTATGTTGAAAGCCAAAGTGTTTGAAAACTAAGGATGGTCAAGGAAGAGTTTCCACACAAGCTTAGGGTAGACACAATTTAGGTGAGATAAGTTGGACTTAGAGACCTAGTGAACCATTGGAATAAAAAAAAAAAAAAAAAAAATTCAAAAGGATTTCTAAAAATGTGTATTTTTCCCCCTTTCATTTTTTAACTTAAATTTCTTTAAACTTCATTATTGGGCAAAGTATATAGGCCCATTCAAACAAGGTTCTTTTAAACCACCGAAATAAGTTCTAGTAAGCCCCATCTGATCCTCCTTGGATGGATGTTCAAATGGAGTTTGTGTTTTGAAAGTTTGAATTCTAGAGCTTCGTTTGATCCCCATTTGATAGAGATTCAAACGAGCTTGAATGATTTGCAAAAAGTTCAGTCTAATGTGCACTGTTCGATGTTGGTTGGATGGCCATTCAAACGGGGCACATAAACTTGTTTGTCCGATTGCAATTAATTGAGAAACTAGAGAATTTATTGATTAGGGTTAAACAAAATTTAAAATTGGTAAAATTCACCGATTGAACTATTCAACTCCCCACAGGTCAAACCTTCCATACAGCGATTCAACTCCTTCACTAATATAATCAAATCCTATAGACCTCGTTTTGATACCAGAATCTTGATTCTAGGTTTAGACAGAAGGAAAAGAATCTCTTAAAAAGTTGAGGAATTGAGGTGCTGAGGAAGCAAGTTGAAAAAAGTTTTCCTTCAAACCGTTAACCAAGCAATTTAGAAAGAAGAAAAATGATATATTGAAGAGTGAAGCCCCAAATGGGGTGGTCTAGAGCATTTATTCTACAGGCTCGTACTATGTTCCTATGCACATTTTTAAACCAGTTAGTCAACAATGCTTTCTTAAGATGGGCTTCTCCATTCATTACTGTAATAACTTCTCGTTGCTTCAATTGCTCCAACTTAACAATAATTTTTTTATTAAAGGTAAGACAAGCTTGGTGGTTACAAGCACTTTGTACATAAAACCAAAAAAATAAAAAAATAACAATCACGTGCGCAAAACTTACATCATTGACTCTTGCCACCTGGACTTCCGTGGCCTTTTCCAGAATGTCACCCTACAAGTAGCAACCATGCATCTTCTTAGAATAACAAGAGGGTCCAATACCTGAGCCAAAATATAAGAGTAGAAGAAAATGTATGTTTACCACGGTCAACCTATTTATAAGTCCACATTTTATACTCTGGCGTAAACGTTTGCATTCATCCTAACACATCAAAACAAGAAATATGTCAACAAATTTAAAAGACAAAATATATGCATATTAAAGAACAGTACATATAGCCCAATAATTTTCCATGTCAGTATAAATCATACAGGCTACAATTTGGGCACTTTTCTTAAAAAGATGAAGACTCCTTTTAAAGTAAGCCAATGCACATTATATATACTCTTTGTTAGGCCTGTTTGGCAATTAAAAAGAAGATTTGACTTTCCAGTGCCTTATTTAAAGAAGATTGTGCGCTAGAGGAATGACGGGGTGTCCAAAACAGGAACCTCTATAATATTCACTTATGTTTCCAGAGTAAGTAACTTTGCCTATTAATTAAAAACAGGAAGAAAAAAAACACTTAAAGTTTCTTCTTCCAAATAGGAAACTATAATATCTATATGATGTTTACCTCAGTGAACTCCTGATTTGAAATTGTATCAATAGAAATGACCTCCTGTTTTGCTTAAATTTAATATTTCTAGCACGATATCTGTTGTCCTTTTGCCAATTTTATATGGCTCAGCTGCTTTGCTTGTACCTGCGTAAAAAATTACAGCTTATTATCAATGAATGTGCAAATAAAAAGATGCCAAGGAAGAGGGACAGTCATAAATATTTACCTACAACTTGGACTAGCCTATACATGTCTTGCTTTTGATTACTACCAGAAATCCTTATTCTAACAAAAGTACCAACAATCTTGTAATGAAACTTCTCAATATCTTCAAGTAGATCCTCCATCAACTTACGCCGTAAGTAAATTAAGTTAATATTGTGGATATCAATGGCCGCATAATCATCAAGATTGGATTGAGGTCCTCTCTCATCCCCCTTCTTACGTGGTTTACGTCTCTTGTCTTTACCCCCTTTTATTAGCATCAGTGTTCCCTTCAGCCTCCACCTGGTTAACATCAGTATCAACAACAGTCCCTTGTATATCATCTATCTGAGAATCCTCTTTTATAAGAAAATGCGATTCGAGAAGTTTTAACATTTCAAAATGGCCCACACGAGCTTTTCCAAACAGATTCTCAAGCCTCAAATCACAAATAATTTGACTTTTCCTACGCGGATCACGAAGTTTGTTTCTTTTTATATATTCAAGCAAGAGAGCCTGTACATCAAACTGAGATAAAACAGATTTGTCACCATTTTTCATGTGCATTACAAACTCCTGAAGCTCTTTTGATGCCCACTCAGTGTTGCCAGGTGTAGAACTCCCTTCGGCACCATTTGCTACTGATGCACTTGGCAAATCCTCTTCCTTGGTGACGGACTTCGACCTTTTCTTGGCCTTTCTTCTTTTAGGTTTACTTAACTCTAGGTTCTCAGAACTGTCAGAACCAGAATCTCCATCATTTGTAGCATCATACAGTTCCTCGGGTGATTCCTGTTTACCAGCCAATACATCAGATCCTTTCCATGGATTTTTAGCCTGGGCGAGTTCATCTAAAGATAAGGATAGCTTCGCTTTTAAATCTATCCAGTAATCCTTGAAGAGATACTCCCAGCTACTCTTGTCATCAAAATCTACTTGAGCCTGCACAAGTGCAAAAGGACCAGAAAGGGGCAAAAGTAAGAATGCTACTACTGGAACAGGAAGGACACAGCTAAAGCACGTACATACTCTAACAAGCACAAACAGGAAATGGCTTGGTTATCATTCAAATCACCCCCCCCCCCTTTTCTTCCCGATGTGGGAGGAGAGAGAAAAAGACACACACAGAGGATCAGCAAAAGTAGGGTGTGCTTTATCAGTGTCAGATACAAGATCAGGAGCAAGTGTTTCTTGGAGGAACAAACAGTGTCAGGTAAAAGGGACCACCCTGATTTTAACCTGATAAGGAAAATAATTGAGACAGTCAAGGTCTGATGCAGGATGATGGAAAAAGTACGGGTATGTCCTCTTCTTTCCATCTAGAAACCAATATACCTTATTAATCGCTGATAATATCATAAAGTCCATCTAAAAGGACAATACAATAAATTCCAGGTTCTGGATTAATAAGTAAATGAAAGTACAAAATCCTTCGTACATTTTACATTGTACTTTTTGAGATAAGAATTGCAGTTTCAACATTTAAAACTATAACAAGGATGGTTTTTAACATGAAATTCAAAGTAAAGTAACTTTTCTTCGAATATTGGAACTTGTTTGAATAGCTAAATTTACCATGGAATTTGGTAGTATGGATTGTTGCGCCAAATTATTGAATTTGGCAAAAATCTGAATTCAAAAGTTGATTGGAAAGTTCTTTTGATTTGAATTCGAAAATAGTCAACTTGATTGGCATTGGATGGCACAAATTTTAAATGTTGTTTATCATCGGAGCTGATCTTCAAATTTAACCAAACTAGAGAAGACAGATGCATTGCAACATAGATGTGTTTGTGTCTTTCTGATGACGAAATGACACCAAATCATAAAATTTCATTGTGAACAGAACTAATATGTACATCATAGACTAAATCTTCACGGGGTTTGCACAATTACAAACATTGAAAGTTATTTCCATTTAGTTTAAACAAAAGCACCCAAAATAGTTTGAAAAGAGTGGTGCCCTTTTATGGGTAATAAAAAAAATTCATTAAGAAGCACCAAGGGGGTGCACATGAATACAAGAAATATGCCAACACTGCAACACATACAAATCTATACCCTAAAAATCCCTATCCTGTAGAAAACTTGTATCTTCATGTTCATGCTACCCAAAAACTCTACAAGGGATCTATAAACAGAGGAATTTCCCGTAATCCAAAAAACGGGTGGATCTGAACATCAAGAGTACAACTCTAAGCAGCACGGATACGGGATACAAGATACGACACGGACACGACATTTTTTAAAAAAGTAGGACACGGATACATCAGAAACACGTTAAATATTTATATATATATATATATATTTTATATGACCATATAATAAAAACCTACTATTATTTCAATCAAATTGGCATAAAAATACATAACTTAGGCAATAGTATTAATATATCAAAATAACAAAGTGGTTAAATAACGTGTCTAAAGCATGTCCCTAACATGTCCTTACTCCTTGACACGTCCGAAATTCAGAAAAATTGGAGACGCTCTTTTACATGTCCGGACGTGTCTGACACGTATCCGGGTTTGACACTGATACGTGAGGCAAATTAGAGTATTCGTGCTTCATAACTGTATGCCTTAATTGGAGACTACACCTTCAAAGGATCTTCAATTCTTGGAGACTTCATACCTTCCAAGGATCTTCTATTCCTCTCCCTCGTTATGCTCCACCAGAGACAAAGGGAAGCCACCTGCCAAAGTTCACTCACCCTGCAATGCACATGCACTCTACTCCTTCCCCAACTAAAGAGAAGATAATCTATAGAATGACAAATTGCCCACTAGACACAAAAAGATTCAACAAGGCAGCCCACATATCCCGAGCCATGAAACAGTGCAAAAGCAAATGATTGAGGGGCTGCATCCCTCTTACATAAGCACACCAATTAACATAAAATGTGCTTCCTCTTAACTCTTTAAGATTATTAAGTTGTCAAAATATTCCCTAATGCAGTCATACATCCAAAAAAAGGCTATCAAAAGGGGTGTTTGTATAATAAATAGCTGTCCAAGGGACTGCTTGCTGACCACCATCACACAACCTCTGATGAAAGGATTTAACCTAAAAGGAACCTTTCAAAGAAGTAACCCACCACAAGAAATCATCCCCATCGATCTCTAGAACTTGGCGATAAAGGAGGGAAAAGAAATTTGCAAATACCTCCAACTGCCAATCCTGCAACAGCCTATGAAATCGGATATCCCAAACAGCTCCACCATCCATATATCTACAGCAATCCACAACCATAGCCTGATGATCCACTGCTATCCAAATTAGCCCTAGGAAAGAACTTGAGAGAGGTCCATCACAAGACCAATGATCCACCCAAAATTTGACATCTAGACCATTTCCCACCTTCCACTTGACATGCTTAAAATCATCCCACCTACTATGTATACTTTTCCATAACGTAGCTCTATACAAGAGAAACTTCTCTAGAGAGCCAATCCCCTCTCTCACTCCCATGCATGCTTAGAAGGAGAGGCCCATCACACTTGCCACAAGCATGGTGGACTCCTAGAGTCTACACCTCTTAATAGGCCTAAACCTTCTCTAAAAACAAATCCTACCCAATAGACCAAAACATCCAGTTGCAACAATGGGGGTTTCTATATTTTTTTTTCCCTTTTGTCAAATCCCTCATTTTCATTTATTAAAGTATACAAAACTTCAATTCTAATCATTTTCATTTTTAAGTGCATGGCATACCAAAAAATGTTGAAAAATATAGAAAATAAGATATGGGCGTGGCCTTTTGAATTCTCTAGAATAGAGTGTTGAAATCTTGGTTTAAAAAACAGAAGAGTTTATAAATCCTACTTTGGAAGATGAAGATTGGTTTTCCAAGGAAGTTGTGGAGCCTTTGTGGTGTAGTCTATGGAACATGATTTGGAAAGGGGCTACAGTTTTACAGAAATGCATCCGCTTTAAGGTAGGAGAGGGTTTGAGGGTGAAATTTTGGGTGGATGCTTGGTGTGGGGTTATGGCTTTGAAAGACATGTTTCCTCATTTGTTTAGTTTGGCCCTCAACAAGGAAGCCTGGGTTGTGGATTGTTTCTCTTGGGATGGTGTGGTGATTTGGAGTAGGAGAATTTTTTTTGATTGCGAGGTGAAAGGGGTGATGAGTTTTCTGGAGTCTTTGTACAGGTTTCGAGTATTTGTGGGCTGAGAGGACACTCTTATTTGAACTGTTAATAACCCCATGATTTTCTTTGTGCATTCTTTCTACACCAAGATTAGGGGGAGGTAGGAGGTTCATTTTCCTTGAAGATTGATATGGTTTTCCCATGTCCTGACCAAGGCGGCTTTTTTTGCTTGAGAGGCGGTTTAGGGAACCGTATTGACAGTAGATAACCTTCAAAGGAGGGGGTTTCGTTTGGCTAATAGGTGCAGCATGTGCAAAGATGCAATGGAGACGGTTGACCAATTCCTAGTTCATTGTCCAGTACCATAGGACTCCTGGTGCTTCTTGTTTACTACTTTTGGATGTGCTTGGGTGCTTCCAGCATCTTTGAATGAGTTGCTGCTGGGGTGGAAGGGGTGTCATGTTAGAAGGATGTCCATTTGGCATGGAAGATGGTGCCTTCTTTTTTTATTTGGAGCTTATGGAGGGAAAGGAATAGAGCATGTTTTTGACGGGATAAATCAACTTTTTCTTTTTTCTGATAAATAAAAGACACACACACCCACTTTGTCCCATTTGGGACTCCAACCCTCAACCTCCTCTTTGGGAGGTGGAGAAAATACCAAAATAACACTCAAGCTAACGCTTTGTGGTAACCCCCTTTTTTCTTTTAAGCATAGATTTTTACGTTTGCATTATTGTTGGGCCAAAAAGGACTTCCCTAGCCCTATGCATGTAGATTCTTTAGTTGATTTTTCTTTTTTGAAAGAGGGGGGGGGGGGGGGGGGGGGAGGCTTAAGGCTATAATTATTGTTGCCTCTCCATGTAATGATGGGCTTGCCCCACCTCGGGTGCTCATTTTATATACACACTTTACTTATCAAATAAATAAATCCTACTTTGGTGTGCAAGATCCCAAAATTTTACAAATCACATGATCTTTGAATTATGTGAAAAGAACACAATCTTATATAAATTTGCTTTTCCTTGAGTTTGCAACACTAATCTAATGTATTCTAAACACTAGGGCCTTGTTTGGATGACCGGATAAGAAGAGGAGATGGGATAGGAAATAATTGGATCGTATAAGATATAAAACCATGTGGGATATTGAATTTGAATATTTCAATTTAGTATTTGGAACTAACTCAAATAAAAGGCCTGTATATGTTGTTATATCTCAATCTTGTGTTTGGATGCCTACTAGATATAAGGTTCGGATATAACTATTTTTTATTTTCTTATGTAATATTTTTTTCACGGTCTTTAAAAATTATTTTTTAGAAAGTCATTTAAATTTTTTTTCAAATATATGCCTACATGGTCCGTATTGTTAAGAAATATCCAAATCAATGATTAAATATATGCATATATATATATAACAGTCCATTTATTGATATGAAAAATACATTAAAAATCTGAAACATATCAAAAAAAAAAAAAAATTGAACAATGAAAAAATGAAACTTTTGGTTGATTAACTTGACTCTTCAATTTCTTCGTCTCTCTATATTGCAACGTAGTAAATTTTTTTGATAATGTGTTGTTTTATTTTTATCCTAATGGAATGGGATAACTCAAATACCACCACCCACTTAGTATAAGTTATATCCCAATGGGATGTAAATGATTCAGAAGATATAGATATTCAATCCAATTGAAGATACTAAACATGGGATAGGATAACATTTATTCTATCCAACCCTCTTATCCCGCCGTCCAAACATGGCCTAGGAGTGTGACTTAGTCTGAATTAGGTTGTTTCATGGGAATAACGGCCAACAAAAGCACACAATTCAGTTCACAATTCTATAACCAAGCTGGAAAAAAAATGGAAACAACTTGGAAAACTAGGATTTCTTCAGATCAATTTTGGTTTCAACAGTTGTTACCTCAAACACAAGTAAGCTTACACTTCTTTTGGGCTAGCCCAATAAAGGAGATCAGTTTTTTTGGGCCAGCTTAGTAAAGGAGGTCAAACCCATTGGCCCAACCACATAACTTAAAACAAGGAAGATCTCTCTTTTCTTCCAATGTGGGACAAGCACCCCACTACTTTAGTTTCTCATGTTTCTTTATCTTATTATTGATACTCTTCATCATCCCGCATCATAAAAAATATTAACTTTGAGATTCTATATATCAAACATTCTCCAACCCATTCATTAAAGTAGCATATGGCATGCTAGATCTAATGTTCTTGAGTTCACAAAGTAGAGAAGTAGAGTTTTTTGTGTGTGTGTGTGACTCAACATGTTAGTGGCACGTGCCAGTTATGAAGGATTGGCGCTCCCATCGGCTCATATAGAGAATTGGAAATAAACTAGTTACTAGCCCATACGGCTACAGTTGGAAAAAGAATCCTATTCAAAATAAAGTATACTAAAATAAGCATTTTCATACACACTCCCCATATTACAAATGTGGCCAAGCATCTAACCAAAGACAAATAGATATATATACACACACAACCACCAGTTGTTGGCTAGAGTGGCATCTCCTACTACTTCCAAAGGAAAAAGTGCAAGGTTCAAGTCCCAGTTGGAACATAGGTACTTGTGTATATCAAAAAATACACACACAAACAGATATGTATAAATATCAAGCCATAGGGGACTGGGCTCAGTTCAGTTCTAAGTTTACCCATGATTGTTAAAATCTTGATACAATACTTGTGATCTTGCAATCCAAAAAGGCTGAAATAATCCGAATGACACCAAAATAGGAGGGTAGAGTCCTCGTCAAATTCTACGGATCCCAAGTTGACTCTTGATTCAATCAATCTACCATTAGGCCTTATGATGTTATTCTTATGTGCCTTTTCAATGTTAGGGCCCTCGAATATTATAAAATGCAAGACCCACTTAAATATCCTAAAAATGTTTTTTTATAAGTAATAAAGTTTCGCTAATGCCACCAAAAAATTAGGGGGCCACGACCTCCTTTCTTATTGGTAAAAAGTGTAATTTATTAAAAAAATGCATGGAGGGTGCAACTCATATACAAAAGATTAGATGCAAAGGAGCCACAGCCAAGATCCAATCCTACAATTCAAATCTCCCAAAGACTCTTAAGTATGAATTTGAATTTGGAAGATGCCCATAACTCTAAAAATAAAAATTCACAAAGAAATGATTCTACATCCTAGACACTGACACTTGCACATCATCAAACAAACATCTATTTCGCTCTCACCAAAAAAAACAATTTAATCAATAAGGGTAAATCTTAATATATTGATATACCATCCGAGGGGTGAACCCGATATACAAAAAAAAAAAGAACCAATTACAAAAATTAAAGCCTAAGCTCCCCCAATATATCTAAAAGTTTGTACAAGGACAAAGGATATTCATCCTTTATCCAAGAAAAAAAAAACAAAGCTTTCAAAATGTCCTTCAAAAGTCCTTCGATTCCTCTCCCTCCATAGGCACCAAAGAAGACAAATGGGAGTCATCTTCCAAGCATTAAACCTTCCTTATCCTTCATTCCTTCTACATTTCCACCCCAAAATAACATCCTTAATAGATGCCATGACCCACTTTAAACAAAGAGGAGCAAAACCCACGCACCTAGCCATCTTACAATGCACCAATAAATGATCCACCGTTTCCTCCTCCTCTTTACACATACAATACCACTTGGCAAATAAAATCCTTTTCTCTCCTGGTTGTCCGCCGTTAGAATTGCTCCTCAAGCCACTAACCAAGTAAAAAATGTAGCTTTAAGCAGAACTTTAGATTTCTATATTAGCTGCCATGGAATGGATCCACCAACTTCCTATAAAAAGATTTGATAGTGAAATTTTTATTGCAATCCACTATCCAAATGATCCCATCCTCCTCTGCAAACTCCAACCCCGCATTACTTAAGTTAGCCATAAGATACTCCACCTTCGTCAACTCTCAATCAAAAAAAAAAATTTCTACTAAAGTAGGACTCCATATCCTATTATCACCCACCATAGCGACACAATCCACAACCAAAGCCTCCTTATCTAAAGCTATATCATAAAGGTTGGAAAATCTATCCTTCAACAAACCATTCCCACATCAAGCAATGAGGGACAATCCTCCAAACTCCTTGAAACCCCCCTAGACAGACAAACCGCTTAAAATGTTGGGGCACAACCCATGTATAAGCGAGGTATACAAAAAACATTAAGTGTAAAAGATCATTCCTCCAAAAAATCTACAAAAGAATTCACATGTACTGAAGACGACTCTACAATCCAAAACTAAAAGTAAAAAAGTCCTTGAGAACAAGTTCTTCAATCTAACTAAAGGAAGTCCATTCCCTTCAAATATTCTCTTATGCACCAAAAAAGACAAAGGAGTGCCACATCCCACCCCTTCTTAGCCTTTGTCAAATGCAACTCCCTCTTCAGCTTCTCTAAAGATCCATTATCAAGCCTAGAATTACCCATTCAAACCCAAAATGAGAAAAAGAAAAGAGGCCCCAAAGCTCCTTCACAATCCCACAATAAAGAAGCAAATGGCTAACCAACTCCTTGTCCTTTGCACATGCAAACCAATTAGCCATTCCAAATCCTCTCTTATTCATATTGTCAATGGTTAGGATGGCATCCAAAGCAATTGTTCATGTAAAGAGGCAACCTTCAAAGGAACCTTAAAATGCCAAGTTCTTTTTCCAAGGGAAGTTTTGCACCCTCCTCTAGAAAGAGCCCCATAGAAAGACCGCACGCTAAAAATGCACCTCTTTTTTTTTCTTTTGGTTGACTGGAAAATAAAGACAAGACAAGACAAACTAGCTGCCCCTCAAGTGGGCAACACCAGCAGAATCTGCAACAAGATCTCTAATGATCAGGCTTGGGGGGAACTCTAGAAGAACCAAAAGCCCCGCTTGGTCCTCTCCCATATTAGCTAAGATGTCAGCGCACCAGTTGGCTTCCCTCAGGGCATGAATAAAGTTGCACTCGTTGAAGCTGGAAGCCATATTCCAGCAGTCTTCTACCAAGATCTTACAGTGGGCATTGCTCTATTCAGCATAGTTGAGCAAGCTTATAGCCACAATGCAGTCGGATTCCACTATGAGGTTGTTGCATCCTTCTTTGGAGGCTATAATCAGGCCTTCTCGGATAGCCCAGAGCTCCGCTGCAAGGCTGTTGCAAGAGCCTATTCTCCCATAGCAGCCCCCTCGCCACTTACCCGTATCATCTCTGAGGATGGCTCGAAAGCCTGCTGGGCCTGGACTTCCTTTGGCACATCCATCAGTATTGATCTTGAAGTAACCTGCAGGAGGGAAAATGTGCCTCTTTGAAGCACTCTAAAGTCTATTACTGATGGAGTCTTCTTCAACATGAATATGAATTCCTTGAGCAACTCTAAAAAAGCATAAATAGAATCCAACTCTAAATTATACTAATCAATTGTTGTGGTGATTGGTGACTAATTTAGGCCATTCAACTCCTCATTCTGACTAGTACGGGTTCAACATTGCTTGCTTCTCCCCTAACCCCAGTTTAAGTTAATTATTTAAATAATATATGTACCAAATATTGTGACATAGTTTGCTTCATATACACTTCTTCAAACCAATTGACAGTTCTCTTTTATCCCTCACTTTAAAACTCTATAAGTTTCCTTCAAACAATTGATATATTATCCACGCAGATCCCAATGCTCCTCTTTTTGCTCAATGCCAAAGATTAAGTAACACGAAAGCAAGACACAAACACGAATACATTATGACACTAATACATGAACACAAATACATTATGACACGAACACGAAAGTTACAAAAATTAAAGCCTAAGATCCCCCCCCAAAAATCTATAATTTTTTTTTAAGTACATAGTATTCTTCTTTATCTAAACGAAAAGAGTACAGAAAAAATTATCCTTGAGTCTCCATGGGGAAGTCTTTGTCCCCTCAAAAATTCTACGATTCCTTTCCCACCACAAATGCCACACGAGACAAATGGGAGCCATCTTCCATCCAATTCTCAACTCCTTCCAAATAAGCATTAAAATTTCTTTTGAAAAAAAAAAGGAAAGGTAAGATACTACATGACTACTATTAAATGTGTTTGTGCAGCATAAGTCGTGTTTGGGAGTGTCTGATATGAGTTGGCTAAGTATTTGAAATAATAAAATATATATTTGAATTATGTATACGTTCACAAAGTATCGAACACATCTAGAAGTGTTGTTGTTTGACATGTGCCCGTCGGACATGGCACCTTAAAAGAAGTGTCACTACATTACAAAGCCTTTCTGTGAAGAAAAAAAAAATAGACACTATACCATAGAGCCTTTCATGATTGAGTGGTTCAAATTTTTAAAATAGAAATTATTTTATATAAGTAAAATGTTTTCACACTATGATCATTGGAATGATGTTTGATGACTCATTAACTTCCATTTTATAGTTTATATTAATATCGTAATCCGCTATTTACAGTTAGTGCTACGTAAATTAAATGCTTTCATGTAATACATATACATATATATAAATATTTGCATCAGGGCTATTGTGCTTCAAAATTTTCAAGGAAGACCTGTGAAAGCTTAAGACCTAAAGAGGTTTGTCTTAATTTTCCATGTTTTTTTTCATGAGTTGTGGCTTGTTCATTCTATAATTTTAAGAATCTTTACAATGCAAAAATATTATTAAATATTAGCTTTCAAAATTTTGTGGGAGTTTACGATTATTGATCCAATCCTGAAGACTCCACACCCAATCCGTACGTAGAATCCCAATTTCCAACATCCTTGAGTTCATCCAGGCCCAAGTTGCATCCCGACTGTACACATGTTAGAATGACTGAGGACACCAGCTTATTTATGCTCATAGTTGATCATTATACAAGCAAAAATAAAATAAAAGTAAACCATTGCGACTGAAATCCTACTGGCCTGAAGTTTCAATTTATCAATTGTTGAGCTGGGTATAAATGACAAATATATCAACGTTAACACAAAAAAAATATTGAAACTTCATTCATTAAATTATTGCAACAAATTCATTTCTTCCAATCCTTGAGCAGTGCACATACCTCCTTGTTTCCCTGCTCATTACTTTCAATTAACATCACGGTCTTCATGCAAGCCTCACAAAAGCCTTTGTTTCCTCTCACACATAAGATAACAGCATCTTTAATGCACCCCTTGCACAAGGAAAATGTACATGTATAACACATATAGTAGGCATTCTTCTCGCAGCTGCTACAAAGATGCCAACCTGAAATGCAAGAAAATAATAACACTTAAAACAAACAATCCAAGACCAAAAGAGGGGGAAAACACCTTAAATCAAAGAGAACATATGGAATGTGAAATTGAAGTAACAACAGATACTTTTTCTGATAAGTAACAACAAATATTTGTAACACTGCTCCACAGGAAGGAACCAACAACCATGCACATTTCACAACAATAAGGGACTGCATAAATCAAAATTCGTAGAAATTCATCTGAACTCTGAAGATACTGGAACAAACTTTAAGGGGTGTGTGTGAACAAGTTTGTGTTGGAAAATTAAATACTGGAGATTGGATGTTAATGGGGTGGCCCATCCAACAACATCAAATAGCCAAGAAGAAAGCAAAGTTGTAAGGCAAACAAAAAACACAATGAATTGAATTGACCACAATTGAAAATAAATAAAAGAATGGATTATAGCTGTCCCATTTCACTAATAGAATCAAAGTTTTCAGCCCCAAGGAGTGAAGGGGGATTCGTAACAATAAGAACAATAAGTAATAAGTTCTTCATATGTTGAAATTTTTGGATGCTATTCCTCAAATATTATATTCATTTAAATCAATGGTATAGAAGTTTCTTGAGTTTGGTTGTTTATCCGAAATACAATTGAAGTCAAACAGCTTGAGTAGCTAGCAATATGTAGAACATAATCACCACACAAAGTAGTTAGAACAACCTAAGAAGAGACTTCATTATAATAAACCAATATAGTAAAGTTACATATATTTCATATTTTGCTTTTCTTTTCTGTTTTGATAAGTTAATTATGAGTCGTACTCTGATCACAACAACTACAAACATCATAAATTAAGATGTCCAAGTCGAAAGTTTTGCTTCAAATAGGCACTAGAAAAGTATTGCCAGAGAAAGGGTTATTGATAAAGTCAGCGGTACCATTAAAAAAAATTCGCACACCCAGAGTTAGAATGAAATAAAATTTAACATGTTCTATAGCACAAACCAAATTACAATAACTTATTGTTTCCTTTTATTTTCTGCTTGACCATTGCTAGCCACGGTCGTTCTGACCATTGAGCTCCGACCTTCGCCCCCCATAAACTGACATGTGTCCCTCATAAAAAGTAAAGAGAGTCGCAACTTACAAACTCCGGTTAAAAATTTTTAAAAAATAAAATAAAAGGATGAAGCAGAAATGCCAGAAAACAATGGCGTCCGTCGTGTGTACTTTACGGCCATCTTTGCCCCTTCTGTTGCTTCATCTCATGACAGCTTTTCCTCGCGATTTTGTTATCTCCATTCCCTTAATCATTTCGTCCATTTACCAGCACAAATCACCTACACATTTGCTTTATTTCACATTTTGTTTGGTTTCTTTTTTCACTCTCTCCATTTTCCCTTGAAAATCAATTGAGAAATTCTTGCCAACTTAAACAAGAAATTTCACTTGATATAGGTTCATAATTATTCCAATTTGTAAATATTTCCATTGATTTCCCTCTTTATTTTGCTCACGACAAGTTTTTTTTTTCTTTTGCTGCATGATGACATAAAATCAGTCAAGGAAGATTGCATCCTTCAATGAGTTTTAACCTGAGCTAAGAAAAAACGATCTCTCAAATGCATATCAATCTAAGAAAAACTTTTGGATCTCAAAATTAGAAAGTGACTACATAAAGGAGAGAACTTCAATCTCGATCATCTCCATCTCCACCTCCACCTCCACCTCCATCCCTTCTCCTACCTCTCCCTCTCTCTAACAATGACGTCTCCTCCAAATCCCTCTCTCACCTCACCCAAAGCTCACATTCAACCACATCACTATCTCCAATGTCCATAGGTTTCAACCACCTCATCCACGAACGATGTCGACCGAGATAAGGCGATTTGTTTGAAGCCAGAGGCCCAAAATTTGGGCAACATAGCTGAAGATTTCGCCCAGAGATTGACAGGGTGTGCGTTTATGGAAAAGAGAAGAGTTCAGGGTTAGGCATTGAAGAAAAAGTGACTCTTCTATTTTCCTTTTTTTTTAAAGGTGGTTGCCAGTATTCGGTTTCTTTTGATTTAAATGGGACACATGTCAATATAAAGGAGTGAAGGTTTCTCCGTGATTGTTTGAGCGACTATAGTCAGCAGTCCTATTTCTGCTTTGCCTTTCTCATAGAAAAATAAACATTTCTTAGTACTCCTACTCATTGTCTAAAAATATTTCATCGAATTAGCTTTGACAAACATATTGTGCTTAAACATCATAATATTGCCTCCAATGCTGAAATTGTTAGGATGTGTGCTCTCATATCCAAAACATTTTATTATTATTTAATAGATTTGATTTATTATTGAGTTTCATATTACCATATGTTTGGATGTTACTTTATATCATGAGATGATTAGTTCTTGAATTGTCATTAGGAGTTGTTCGTGTATATAAATGAGATTTATACACAAGAGATATGAACTGCTTATATAGGCAATTCTAGAATTGTTCGCGGCTATGGATAAGATTGGACATCTTATCTATAAAGCAGTAATACAGTTAACTTTTATGTAATAAGGTGGCTTATCTCAACCATTAGAGTAGTGAACTCTGGGTTATTGTATTGGTGCATTAGGAATATACTAAACTGGATCACTATAAGAAACACATCATTTGGAACTGTCACTTTTAGTAAGTTTCTTATTCACTATTCGCAGTAAGCTCTTAATCCTAGGAGGATAGTGAACTCAAGTTCTGAATAGTGATGACTTTGAGTTAACAATGAGTGAGGTCTTTTAAATCAACACTTCGGTATCTTAGGAAATCATTATTTAGACTGTGAGAACACATATTCTCAAAATAGAATCAACACTTTATATATTAGAGAGTTGAATATCACCGTTGTGCTAATTCAATAGATTAATCACTGAAATCCGGATCCGGTCTTTTCAGTAAATTATTTATTGAAATGATGATCAATTGCAAGTGATTAATAATTATTGAATTAGGTTCTTAAAATAATTAGATAATTAATTTGACAGTACAATCTGGAACCCTGATTCTTAGTATCCATGTAGAAGGGCCAACTGCAAAAGTATAGTATATATGAGTTTATTCTATTCTACTAAGTTGGAGTGCAATTTCAATTATATAATGGAGTTAATTGAAATTAATTAGTCAATTAAAATTAATTATAAGATAATTAAGATTTAAATGACTAATTGGAAGCTAACTTAGTGGGACCACTAGATCCCTTCTCTTACCCTAATTAAGCCCTATATATATGATATGTAGGGAGTTGTTTATCATAAGTTTTTGTGCTAAACAAAAATAAGAGGCAGCCCACTTTCCTGCGATACGGTTTGCCTAAGGAAAAAGAGAAGAAGACCCAAAGAAGAAAGAGAAAGAAGATTGCATCAATTTCTTCGAGAAGCCTTCTTCAACAATCAAGATTATCAATAACAAGGTAATTTTAACTCTCTTTTCAAGATTGTATGATTCATGTAAAAAAAATATCTAAATAGATTTTTAAAATCGCTTCCATTGGGGTTACGAACCCAACAGAAACCAATCCTCCAAATTGATGACCACATTAGCGTGCCCGGCAAGTTCTCCGGTGGGACTACCTGTCTCTCAAAACCAGTTTACGCCTTCAAGTTTTGCTTGTGTACTCCAAAGTTCAAACCCTTTACAGAAAAATAAAATATAAGCAAAAACTTCAATACAAATGAAAAATTCAAACTAAAAGTGCAATGATTTGGGTTATTTTGAATGTCTTGAATAATAAGTTGCCAAATGCTATTAAAAGTTTAAAACCATTCGTGGCGAGAAAAAAAAAAACCGAATGACTCAAATTTTAGAATACCAAAGAACCAACCCAGCTAATACTAAAACTACAAAACCCAGATAACAAACCAAAAGGCACCATCAGCAACAACACATTGATTACCAAAGCAATAAAAAATCGTGATGCATAGCAAACATTGGGTTTATGTGGGTCATAGCAGAATGTAAGTCTGCAGTAAGTCTGAAGGGAATTGAAGGAGAACAAAAAGCTGCATATATGTGTGTGCGCGCGCACATTAAAGCACGATATAAGACATAAAGCAACTTACCACAATTCCAACGACCCTTAGCTCGAAAGAATGCCTCGTCCCGATTAACACAAGAAGGATGATACGCCTTGGGGCATCCCCTAAACCCCAGGAACAAATGAATTAATAACAAAAAGACATGACAAATTACAAAACCTAGAAAATGAAATTCCAGGAATGGCTAAGCTCACCTGCGATCACACAGCACAAGGTCTCCACCATCAAAGCAAATGAAGCAGACGTCCTCCTCAATCGTCTTCCGCGTGTGATTTCTGGTCTGAACCCTCAAACTCCTCCCTCGCTTCCGCTTACCTCCACTACCACCGCCCCCTTTCTCCGCCTCCGCCATCTCTAACACGTCTGCTTCCGTCTCTATTTCAGTGTCCACCGTCTGAGTCTCGTCCTCCGCCACCACGTCTTCCTCGTCGTCGTCTTTGGCTACCATCGGTGAACCAGCTCCAACGAGGTGGGTATCGTCTAATTCTGGAATGGACTCCCCCCCACTACCTCTTGCCACCTCCATCTCCGTTTCCGTTTCCGTTTCCGTCTCAATTCCGGCGTCCGGATTCTCCTCTTCTGCCACAGCTTCGTCATCCTCCTCGTCCTTGGCAGCGGTCAGAGACTCTCCACCGATTTGTGCATCGCCTAACTCCGGAACAGACTCCCCTCCGTTGCCTTCCACCACCTCCGTTTCCGTCTCCATTTCAGTGTCCGCCACCGTATTTTCCTCCTCGGCCACAGCTTCATCATCCTCGTCTTCCTTGGCAACAATCTCGGACTCTGCAGCCACCAATTGCGAAGCGTCTAACTCGGGAACAGACTCCAATTGCGAAGCGTCTAACTCGGGAACAGATTCCCCTCCACCGCCTTCTGCCGTCTCCACCTCAGGCTCTGTCTCCATTCCAGTCCCCGGCGTTACAATCTTCTCCTCTGCCACCGCTTTGTCGTCTCTGGCCGCAATCGGCGACATAGCCCCAACGAGTTTCGAATCATCCAGCTTGGGAACAAACACGCATTGTTGGATGTTTATGAGCTCCTCTGTTTCTAATAATTTTTCTTCCCTCCTTGCGTCTCCGACTTCCTGAACCGAAGGTTCGCAACCTTTCAAAGTCTCTTCGTCGTCTTCCATTAAAACAGATTCAAAACCCTAACCCTAGGTTTTGTGTATTACATAAATATATAGAGATATAAGTCTGTATATGTATATATTGAGTTTCGAACAGAGACTGATTGTCGTTTTTGTTGAGTGATACGAGAGAGAGAATTACATGAAGTGAAAGGGTTTTTTGTGCTGATGGGTCTCTTGTTAAAAAGGGCCTTAGGTTTGCTGTTTGCTGTATTGGAAAGGTGTTGCAAAATGTCAATGTTTTTTGCTTCAATATCGAATATGCCCCTGGGCCAGTGGTCCTTTTCACTCGATCTGGTCTAGTGGGCGGGCTATTTCACTCGATCTGGATAGTTGCTATCCGGTGCTGCTGGGTACTGGGACTGGGCCATTAGCCGTCATCTAGTAGTTATCAAAATTAAATTAGACGATAAATCAATAAAAAAAATCAGTTTATGATTCACTAATTCAACTAATTTTATAATTAATATATTAAAAATATATGTAAATATATTAAAAATTAAAAAAATAACAATAAAAAAATATTTTTTATTATCTAGTGATAAATAACAAAATATAAGCATAACTATTGAAATTATTTTAATGTATAAATTTTATATCTTTGTAATATAACAACAATATATACAACAATATCAGTATTTTATACAAAACTTCATCATTTAATCATCAAATATAAGAGGTTTTGTGAAGAAAAAAAAAGTTGTAGGTAATCAAAATATAAAAGGTGGTATAACCTAGTATTTTAAAAAAATTGGCCAATTCATTTTGTTTTTTTAAAAAAAAACTAACCAGTTCAACCAATTTTTCTAGGTTCTTTAACAAAAATAATATATTAATCAAACCGAACCGGTTTAAGGTCCGGTTCGGTTGGTTCGATTCTGATACTATGGTTAGAACTAATAGGAATTTTTTACGGAAAAAAAGTCTAGTAGAACTGTAGCACCATGCTACCGCCACTGTGATGTGTTATTTTTATGGATTCATATGGGTCTTATTATAATGCTCACATCACATTGGCAATAGCACGATGTTACCGTTTCATTGAAAAATTTTCATTTTTGACTAGTAACCTTTTTATTAATTTTCCAAACCCACGTAATTTTATACTTATTCTTTCGTACATATATAATTTTTAAATGTATTTTTTCAAAAGTCGATAAAATGTCTTTAAGAGGCTTTCTCTTTTTAAAGAAAAATAGTACTAAAGTCCTATCCAAATAGTCTTACCCATATTTCTTTCCTTTTTTCATATATTGAGTTAGTTAATTCATGAGTTTTTTCCCATAGATTTAGTTTTGGTCATTTTTTATTAGTTTACTATTTTTTAATTAAAATGATATATTTACATTTAAATCAATTATGTGTATGGAATTTGCTTGGCAACGTGGGACAAGTAATATAAATGAATTGAGATTGGGGATTGGAGCAATTTTTTTTAATGCTTAAATAGATGAAAATGCCTTTTAAGCAAGGCCAATTTTCTTCTTTGCCTTTCCACTATAAATTTCCATCACAAACTCAATTTTTTTTTCTTGGGCTATATTTTTTTATACTTCATGTAAACTTGAGCATGAAAATTTAAATTCGACCTCAATTTACAATAAAATAAAAAACCAAGTATTACTAAAAGATACCAAAATTATTTTCCATTTATTTTGCAGATAGAAGAAGATTTAATAAAACCATCTATCTTGGAAGCATCAATATTCAGTAGGACAAAATACAAATAAGTCATTTTCCTTTTTGGGCCCTTCTTTAAGCCTTAAGGCAAGTAATCCCTCCATCGTACCTTTAAATCACAGAGTTCATATTTTGATAAGAATTATCACACTTTTTTATTATAAAAATAATTTAAATTTAACTTTCACTCGTTGTTAAATCACATGAAAAAGGAATTACATTCTTCTTTTCTTTTCCCTCTTCTCTTACTATTTTTTATAACTAATGTTATCATCTCTCCTCCTTTCCCTCCTTGTCATCCATGCATTGGATGGACATTGGGCTTATATTGAAGGCCCCAATTGAGTTTGGGCTGGGGAATGGTTCACCCTCATGGGGATCATACTCGATGTCCAAGTTAAGTTTGGGCTAAGCCCGGTTCACTTCTTCTACTACTTCGTTTGTGTTTGTGTGGGCCGAATTTGCCACCAAGTGTATGCCTTTTCTTCCTCTTTCCTTTTTACTGAAGGAGGGTGTTGTAATTTGCCCCCAACGGTAGCCATAGAACTTTGATAATGTTAATCTTTTTAGCTACAATACGACGTGCTATCTCCTAAGTTCAAGTTTTCATGTTAGCTAACTAACGCAACACGGAAATACAAATAATAACAATTACAAAAAAATAAAACACAAATTCTCTCACTTTGCTTGGATGAGAGAATTTGAAAAGAAAAGAGAGGAAAAAGGAAGGAGGGATAAGTTATTTTGTACTTGGTTTAAAATTAGAGAAGAAAAGGAAAGAGAGTGGAGGGAGAAGGAGAAGTCTCTTAATTCTTATTTATTTAATTTGCTCTCCTCTTAAAAGTGAATGGAGACGGAAGTAAAGGAGAAAGTCTTTAATAAATTTTTTATAATACTAATTATAACCTTAAAATTATAAAGAAAAAAATAAAAAAAAAAAAGACATTTTTATCTCAGGGTATAATAGTAAAAAAATATATAATTATTTAATTTTTTTTTCCTCTGTTATTCCCAAGCAAGATCAGAGGATTACGTTCTCATTCTTCTTATTTGTTATCCTAGCGTGAAGGAGAGATTATACTCTCCTATCCTCCCCTCTTCTCTCCCTCATAATTAATGTTATTATCTTTATTTTTTCATCCCTTTTATTAAAGCATACTGTAAAATTCATAATTAAATATTATCGATAAAAAAAAATTAACCATAAAGTCGTATTACATTTTATTTATAGAGCTAATACTTCTATTGTGACTAAGAAATCATAACCTCTATTATTACCTAGTTCTAATAAAATAAACAATGCTATTTTAAATTAAAAATAATCAATTTGAGATAGACTCAAACATGAAAACTAAAAAAAATTTAATCTAATTCTAAAAAATTTTAAAAAAATATTCTTATTTTTAAACTGCTATATTTGTCTGACTGGGAATCCTATCTTTGATTAAGACATTGCAGAGTAATTGAGAGACCGAGATATAATTTGAACCAATCACGGTTGCACTAGTATGATTCACACAGAGCTCCAAGTGAACCCAGCCCAGCCAAACCCTCCAAAAGTGGCCCAAAATATTTAGAATGTTTTAAGCTTGGACCAAATGAACTGCTGGTCCAAGCCCAACTAGGCCCGCCAAAGTGGCCTGAAAAATGGAAAATCAAAAGAATAGATTATCTGGCTTTGGAACTCTGGCAAAGTCACTTGCCTCCTCCAGAAACAGGTTTAACTTTATGCTCACTTTCAGCTACAAAGCTTCTGCTTATACGTCAGAGATATCCCGCCTAACTTATGAGTTATGACCAATACAGTTAGAAGAACCACTTGTCTTTCAACACCGACCAGCCCTAACCAGGAGAAAAAAACAAAGAGAAGAAAAGAAAAGAGAAGAAAAGAAAAAAAGTTAGAGAAAGGAATCATGTCCAAGTAGAAATGAAAATTATAAGATTCTCATGAATCATAACAGCCGCCATAAGAGTGGATGTAGGATGGAAGTCATCCACTGTGACTATCATTTTAATTTCTAATAGAACACTTTCTGGTTTAGAGGAGTCATTAACATGACCTAAATGAGTTTTTTGGGTCAAAAAATAGTTTCCATTATTGGAATTGTTCTAATAGAGAAAGAAATCATTTGTTTGCTGGCCCATTTTCTCTCTTTTGGTCATTTCCTCATCTTTCTTGTCTTTAGTTTATTCTTTGTTTTTTTCTTGTTAAATACTGTAGCTTAATATGCATTGTTACTCATTCTCTGTCTCTTAAGTTTTTAAAGCAATTTGTAATCTACATTGCATCAGAATTTGAATTCTAATCTACTTGTGTGCTCATATGCTCTTTATTTTTTGTCTCCAAAACAGACGTAAATTTAATATTTATTATCGATCCATTATTTTTTTAGAATAATTATAATTTAATATTATATTTTTTTCCTCTTCTTTTTCTCCTCTTTCTCCTGTACCAAACACAACTCAATCATTCCATTTGCATTTCTAATATATATATATAGTTTGAGTCGGTATGGGGCCAAGGACCCATCTGTAATTCTCATGAACCTATCTACTCATTATAAGGATAATCAGCAGACTCGTTTACACCTCTTTTTCAGTGCCTTCCGTAAAAAGATAAGAATATTTTCTCCTTCCTGCCATACCCAAAACTCATCAACTTGTTCACAAACAGTCCCACACCGAGCAAATAAGTTTATTAGTATTTGATGTGGCGTAATTTAATTGATTGTAAATTTTATTTTTATAATTAATTAAATTATACTACATAAAATAAATAAATTTATATAAATAAACTTACTTCGACTATAAAATATTACGCACACATACCACGTAAAACTAAAGAGCGGCAACATTCTCAACTTCTTGTTTGCCCACCGTGACAGGGAGTGTTCCAAATGGCTTTAAGAAAGTAGCAAAAGCATTTCTCAGTTCTCATTTTTTTTTTTTTGGGTAAGCATGAAAAAGAAAAACAAGAACAAGACTCACATGGGGTCTAACAAAAGCTGTGGAAGCTTGATGCAAAGGCAATAACTCTCTAGCAGAGGACCCCATAAGCACCTGGGGTTCTCACCAATGGTGGATTCAAACATTGTGATTAGGAAGGCAAAAAGTATCTACATCAAATTTTGGAAGAGAATTTTATGAAATTTCAGCATTTTTTTGGGAAGGGGAGGCTCAATTCCTAATTTTTAAAATCTTTTAACAAAATTACACTACAACAATCAGATTTCTCAAATTTCAAGACTGCCAATTCTTCTCAATCATTTTTTAAGTCAATTTAAGTGAGAGTGTGGGACTCACTAGAAAGCCAATATAATGCATTATAACACCCACCCTCACGAGAAATTATCCAATGAAATATAAATAATACATGGAGAAATTACATATGAGTAATTAGAGGGATATTGAAATGTCTCTAAACATGTATATACTGATAGAAATTTTTTCAAAATCTCATCAGATCATAATTTCTACAGGCCCTCACCCTTTGCTGCTGCACAAGAGTAAGAGTGAAACGTGATAAGAGATAAATTATTTTATAAGTCTTTATTATTTTAGTAATTTTGACGAATTTACGTGAGAGTTTAAAAAAATCGTTTGAACAATTTAAGAGAGACAAATGAGAATCATGACTTTCAAAAAATTTAATTTTATGAGAATATTTTAATATTCACATAAATCTTAAAATTTTTAATACTTTTAATCTGACTTATAATTAAAATTTTTGAATTTGTCACAACTACCACACACACACACACACACACACATACATATTAGGGACTCATAGAATAATTTATGGAGGAGTGAGTATAAACATAAACCAGAGAAACTCAACCTCAAGACCCAGTGAACTCGCATTTTACCGTGCACGTGAATTTTCATGGACATTAGCGTCGCCGCTTATTCGTTCCCTTAATTCTCTTCCCGATCTCTCTATCTTGCTCTCTCGTGACACCTCAACTGTAACATAAAGAAACAAGAAAAAAGCCACACTCCAAGTATAGAATAGGCTCATAAAACCACTCAACTCACGGCCACAACAACAGAAACACACAAATCAAAACACTTCCAAAACCAAGTATGAAACTCTCTCCTCTTCACCTTCTTATGCTTTTGCCTTTTCTTCTACTCCTGGAATTGCCTTTGTATCAATCAAGCTATCATGACTACACAGACGCATTATCGAAATCCATAATGTTCTTCGAGGGGCAACGGTCGGGGTTTTTGCCGCAAGACCAGAGGATCACTTGGCGCGAAAATTCCGGCCTCGGCGATGGTTGGATGGTCAACTACTGACCTGACCGGTGGCTACTACGATGCCGGCGATAATGTAAAGTTCGGATTTCCGATGGCATTCACGACGACAATGTTGGCTTGGAGCGTGATTGAGTTCGGCGATTTGATGCCTCCCGGTGAATTACGGAATGCTTTGGTTGCAATTCGCTGGGCTACAGATTACCTTCTGAAAACGGTTTCTCAACCCGACCGTATTTTCGTGCAGGTAACGATAGTGGTGTTCTAGTAATTTTTGTGTAGGGATGAGGGTAATTTTGATTTGTTAACTGCGAGTGTGACAGTTTATGGAGTACTTATCCGGTGAGGCCTTCACGTCACTTTATTACGTGCACATGTCTCATAAAAATTTTAAGTTTGCCTTGAAATTTAATTCTTATGATTCACGAATTTATTTGATAATTTTTCTAATTTATCATCTTTTCGAATTCATTCTTGATTGGAAGTGAAATGTGGTTGTGTAGAATAATTTACTATACAGTGATTTTTGAAAAAATTCTTATATGAGATTGGCCAAACAAGGTGACTATATGATCTTTTAATACTATCACGGTCATTTATTACTGTTCATCCTTTTTAGTGTATCATAACACACATAATAAAGTATTATTAAAAATATACACTTTTATGTAGTGGTTTAGTCTCACTGAAAAATGTTCTTGACTTATGTTTACTATATGATATATTCTTCCGTGTTATGGATCCACTATATAGAAATGCACTGCCCTCTTTTTAATATAACAATGAAGACAGAAAATCGAACTTCACGTCAATTAGGGCTGTAAACGGATCAAATTCGGACACCGAATCAGAGGTGATCCTAATCCGATCCGTTTAATATAAAATTTGATCCGATCCGATCCGATTCGTTTATCCGACGGATCATTCGAATGTTAATCTGTATCCGAATATGTTAATAACCATATTTCCGATCCATTAATCCGGTCCGACCCGTTTAAAATTTGTATGAATATATATATATGTATATAAATGGATCGAATCGGCTTGTAAATGGATCAGATTAGCTTATATCATATTCGGTCCTGTTCATATTTGAGATAATTGAATTCGGATCGGATCGAGTCACGGATCACTATTTCTAAAACTATATCCAGACTTAGCAGGGTCGGGATTTCGGATCGGGTTGCGTTCCGCTCCATTGACAGCTCTAACGTCAACTACATGAGAATGAAACACTTAGCACCACTTGAAAAAAATCTCAGTTGTTTTAATAGTATTTTATTATGTGTCTTATAACTTATTAAAAAATGATACATAACACACATAACATAATATTATTAAAAAATAAAAAGATACACCGTCACAAAAGTATGCTAATTCCATTCAAGAAATTTCACCTAAACTTTTTTCGCCCACTCTTGAAACATATAGGTAGAAATTTAATACTTGTTTCTTCACTTGTCTATATGAGTAAATGCTAAGCCATAAAAGTATATATCCCTCTTATAACTTAACTGGCAGTCTGGCACTTTTATTAACTCTTTAACTGTCCCAGAGCCACCTTACTCTTGGTCATGACCCGTGAAGTGCTTCAGCTACAACTTGTCCTTATCATACACCATGTTCTCTATGACATGACCCAGTCCCAAATGATTTTTCTTACGAGGACTGTTCATGTGATTCTTTTAAACAAAATGTTAACAGTTCGATTACAAATGTCCTTTTTGGTTGAGTGGTTTGAGTTTTGTTATCTTTCCATTTCATAGGTGGGGGATCCAATTATAGACCATAATTGCTGGGAAAGACCAGAAGATATGGACACAACGAGAACTGTCTACACCGTAGATGCTCCGAATCCGGCCTCCGATGTTGCCGGTGAAACTGCCGCCGCTCTAGCAGCTTCGTCCATTGTTTTTCTAACGTCGGATCCTGGATACTCCTAATACGCTATTTCGGACTGCCACTAGGGTTTTTGACTTTGCAGATAATTACAGAGGAGCTTATAGCGACAATTCGGATATTAAAGATGGTGTGTGCCCATTTTACTGTGATTTTGATGGATATCAGGCAAGCATTCCTCTCTATTAAATATATTCCACATTGTTTAATTTTGTTATTTAATACCATTATTATAAAAAAAAACGTTCCAAGCATTGATAAATTCGAACCATAAACTTATGGAGGCTCTTGGAATATATATATATATATATATATATATATATATAAGGAGCAACTCTCAATTTTTAAAAGAATTTCAATGAAAATAGTAAGAAAAAATAAAATTTCATTATGAGGAATTGGCCTTTCAATCAATATTGTGATTTTTTTCGCCAATCCAATATATATATATATATATATATATATATTATGATTTACGGGAAAAAAATTATAATCATATATATTAAAATTTGATATATGAAATAAGTAATGTCATCTAATTATCATAATATAAAAGATATGTTATATATCAAATTTTAATATATATAATTATATTTTAATATATATAATTATGAAATGTTTTGATATTATTTTATCACTAAACTTTTTTCTATAATTTAGTTGTGTCGTTCTCGAGATGTGTTCATTAGATTGTTTAATTTATGTGCTTGATTATATAACTAGCAGGATGAGTTGCTGTGGGGAGCGGCGTGGCTAAGGAGAGCCTCTCAGGGCGATTCCTACCTCAATTACATCCAAAACAATGGCAAAATACTCGGCGCTGATGACAATATTAACGAATTCGGATGGGACAATAAGCATGCTGGTCTCAACGTGCTTGTTTCTAAGGCTAGAAGAATGCTTTTACTGTTAACCTTTCTTTTTTCTTTTTCCTTACAATAACTATTTTTCTAATAACGCGGATTCATAAATTATATTTAAAAGGGCCAAAGTGTATTATATAAAATTTTTGAGAGATAAATTTATCAAATTTTGGAGGAGTCCACTCCTAGTTTTTTTAAAAGTTAACAAAATAAAACTACAAAATTTAAAAAAATTGGGGGTCATAGCTCCCTTTTTGGCCCCATCTTTCATTTTTAAATCTTTTGAGAAAACTAAACAACTATATGTATTAAGAAATAAATATGTATTAAGTGGTATATCTACTAAACTGAGATGAATTATCAATGCAGGAAGTCTTGGAAGGGAGCATGTACTCTCTCCAATCTTACAAAGCATCTGCTGATAGCTTCATGTGCACACTGATACCCGAATCATCGTCCTCCCACATTGAGTACAGCCCCGGTGGCCTCATATACAAGCCCGGTGGAAGCAACCTTCAGCATGCGACTACAATTACATTTCTCTTGCTTGTCTACGCCAATTATTTGGAAAGATCATCAACAACGGTCAATTGTGGTAGCATTACTGTCGGTCCAATGTTGCTCCGTCAAATGGCCAAGAGACAAGTTGATTACATTTTAGGTGATAATCCAAAGGGCATTTCGTATATGGTTGGTTATAGCAACTATTATCCACAGCGTATTCACCATCGCGGTTCATCATTGCCATCCATCAAGGATCATCCCCAGATGATCGCGTGTAAGGAGGGCTCGATTTATTTCAACTCATCGGGTCCAAACCCTAATGTCTTGGTCGGGGCCGTGGTGGGCGGACCCGGGGAAGATGATGCTTATGAGGATGATCGAGCCGATTTTCGCAAGACGGAGCCCACAACTTACATCAATGCACCATTTGTGGGTGCACTCGCATATTTTGTTGCTAACCCTTACTTTAGTTAGCACTTTAAATTGTATTGATTTGTATATAATCCATTCTGGACCACAATTGTTCTAAGAGAAGAGGGAGAAAGCTTGTTGTTGAGTCATTGGAATGGAATGTAGTTACAGGAGAGTTATCTTTTACGGATGGTGAAAAACTCATTTTCAACATGTAAGTCCTCTCAGTGCCTTCAAATTTGTCAAAATAAATGAAAATCATTTATCTTTTCTTTCAATATTAACATTATGGTATAGATTTCAGATTCTAATATAATAGTCAAATAATAACTGATCTCGTACTTATTTATTGTATTTCAAGAAATAATGCTACTTGTTCCAGATTTTTGTATTAAATTTATTGTTATAACATTAAATAATATCATAATCTTAATAAGAGCTTGTTTTCATATGTTAACCACTCTCCTATCTATTAGATTATGTTTTTATTTATTTAAATCACTCTTATTTTTAAAAATATATCATTTTTAAAATCTATAACACATAAGAGACACATATATAAACGAATTTTTAATAACATTATTTAATACACTACCGTTATAAATAAACATTCATTTACACACATATATTGGACAATATAATGTCATTATTGGTTTACTATTGTACCCTACTTATAGCTAAAAGAGGTTAAATGACAATAAAATAAGGAAAATGTTTGGTATTCTTGATTAAGGTTCAATTTATCCGACAATGTGTTAATGGTATTTTTGTAATTAACAAATATGTTTGCTCTTTTTATTTAAATTTTAAAGAATAATTATGATAAATGATGTCATTCGATAAATCAATTTGATAAACTAAATCAGTGTATTTGATATTATTCTAAAAATAAAATAATATTTGAATACTCACGTCTTTAGATTCATATGATGCTCATGTTCTCACATAAAATGGGACCTCTTAGTAAGATCATGATAATGAGTCTCACCTTATATAAGTACATGAAGCAGCACATATTTAGATCATGAATCATTTTTCAAAAAAATAACTTGGAAATGGGTTTAATGACATTAAAATGGAAGCAACACACGTACCAAAATTGAACAAATAGGTCATGGATTGATACAACTACTTTAACTAAAACCAATTGATAGGTTACATGTGTACTGTAATGGACTAGCATTTTCTCTAGCAGGTGTACATTAATCACATGTATTACCTACCACAATTTATGCGTGCACCTATATAACCACGCGCACTATGTTAATCACCTACCCTATTAAATGACCCCATGAGCTCCGGCACCGTGACTCCTGTATTCTTTTGTGTTATAGAGAAATTATTTTTCTCAGTTCGTCATATATTGTTATTGTGCGATGATTTTTTTATAAATATTTAATTTTTTTTTAAATTTGAGAGAAGTTTATATGTTAAAATCATGGAAAAACTGAATGTTTGTAAAAGATCGTTACACGATGATGTGGTGTGATGATCTCACTGAATAATTACTCGTATTTTAGTTAATTCTCAAAAAATGAAGTATATTTATGTTTTAATACAACAATGAAGAAATAGAGAATTGAACTCACGTCCACTGAGTAGGGGAGTGAGTACTCGCACCACTTGAATAAGATTTCGATCATTCGAAAAATGATATGTTGATTACCTAATCAAACGATGCATGGTGTTGTAAATACCAGTTAAAGCTTACCTAATTTTTTATAGTAATTTTAATATGTTGAAACTTTGTACATTTTGGATAAATAAAAGCAAAAACACGTCTTCTGAATCTTGTTAAGGCATGGACCCCATTACCGAGATATGGCAACTCTTTTTTAAAGTAATAGTAAGAAGAACTGTGTCGTCTAACTTCATTCACAAATGAAACTCCATGAGAGTGATTACGTTTCAAGTTTTCTTAGTAAAACATACGGTGGTTTATTACGCTTGCGCTTGAATAGTGATTCAAATATAATTTTTTAAAAAAATTTTCTAAAAATTTTGTAATTAATTTTTTAAAAATTTTGAAAATACATTTGAATATGATAATTTAAATTATAAAAAATTTAAAAAAAATTAAAATTAATAATTTGTCAAACACATATTCCGCATTTTGAAGGTCAAAATCTGCGTTTGGAAACCTAACCAAACAAACCCTTATAGTTTTTAGTCAAGAGCTGAGTTTGTTTTTCTTTGGGTCATATTTGCAAGGCTCACATAGTTATTTACAAATAATACTCGTAAAACACAGTGTTAAGACTGACAGGAAAAAAGAAGAAGACGATAGAATTAGGGCACATATGTATGTGTGTGTAGATATATGTTTTGTGTGAATGATAGATGGTGGACTTTGCACTTTTCTGCCCCTTGGTAATGGATTCATTGTCCATATTAAGAGACGAATTCGAGTAATGGGCTCCACACAGCAACATTGACAGAGAAATGAGAGGCCCAATGTCTTGGCTCAACCCACATCAATGTTGGGCTATGTTTTATGATTTGGCAAACTTCACCAGATCTCAACATTTGGACCCAATTATGATTTAAGTAGTCTATTATTGGGCAATATTAATCTAATGTGAGTTCACCAAGTGGCAGGACTTGCAGCTCACTTTGCCAGCCCCGCTAGTTCAAAACCACATACTGGTGCACTGGAGTCCGAGCAAACATGACGGAAAATTTTTGAATGAGTCTGATATAGTAATATTGAAATGTGTCTTTTTAATAATATTTTATCATGTGTGATATGACTTATTTTTTTAGTAAGACATAATATATATAGTAAAATACTATCGAAAAGATACATTGTCACGTGAATATACCGAACTTATAAAAAAATATCTCAAACCTAACAAGTTACAATATGAAACCTTCTAGTGTCAAGAGTGAAGTTATGGAGTTGGTACAATAGTAATGTTATTTTATTATGACATGAAAATTATGTATTTAAATTACAAAAATAACCTTTTTATTTACTATAACTGCAAAGAGTTATATGTTCAAGTCTCGATAACCTACTAACCCTTGTTAAAGAATAATAGGATTCCATTTTGGATTTTGGGATAAAACTTGAAAAATTACCTAGCATGATCTTCAGAGAGAGATTCATGACATCTAGTATTAGTTTTCTATCTTAACAATAGACCTTATGCTATATTGAGTTGTATTTCATTCGTTTTTTTTATTTTTATTTTTCTCTCTTCTATCGTTTTCACGATCGTTTGAATTATTGTATTAAGAAAAGTCATGAATCCCATTATTGAGTAGAAATAATATTTTGGACAAAAAATTGTTATTGTCATTAAGTATTTGTTGATTTTAATCAAATTAGTTCGATTTAAAATAAGTTTCAATTTACTCGCTTTGTATATTAATTTTTTTTATAAATTCGAAAAAAAATGAAAGTGAACTTAACACGCACAATCAATGTAACCAAATATAATTACGAAAAAAAAAAATAAAGAAGGAATCAATCTTGACTCACTCACTGTTAAAAAAAAAAAAAAAGTAATATTCTATTACTAAGTTTTGAAGTCATTTGCATCCGATCCGTTGTAGTCTAGTTGGTTAGGATATTCGGCTCTCACCCGAAAGACCCGGGTTCAAGTCCCGGCAACGGAATTTTTATCCCTTTTTCTTTATAACTTGTTTATTCGTTTCGTATTCGAAACGACATGATTGGTGTCGTCTCTTTGGTCTTCGTCTTCAATTTGCCTACTCGTTCGCTCTCGTTTTAGTTCAAATTTCAATTTGCTCTGGAAAGCTATGGTTTAAATTGCGAAGGTACTATTGTTCTTCATCTTCTTGGTCATATATGAGAATGAAGGTATTAAAACCTTGAGAAGTAGAACCTTTTATTTTTATTTTTATATTTAACATTGAACACTGCCGTATGATAAGGTTTTTTGGGGTGGTGCCGTATAATTAGGTTGCTTTAATTGTTGTTGTATGTCAGTGAACGTTGGAATTGTTTTGGGTAAATAAGGTTGCTTTAATTGTTGTTTTATGTCATTAACCCTAGAACTGTGCTAGGAGCTTATGGTGGAACCATATATATTATCTCTATAGTTTTACCGTGATTGATTAATTTTAGAGTGAGAATGTGTTAATTATTTCTTCAGAATGAGGGTATGATTGTTCAATCAGGACAATCAACCTGGATTATATGATAATATCTATCTCATTTGCCAAATATAAAAACTTAGCAACCCTGGGGTTACCTAGGTGGTAACTGGTAAGGCCTCGAGGATAAATGATTATGTCCTTAGTTCGAGCCATGCAAAAGGCTTGCCCGTCGGTGTAACCTAATTTGTTACAACGACACATCCAAAGGTTGCTCTGTCATTGTTGTGTGTGTTACCCAACACTAATTAGAAGCTGTGAATTGGCCTGGAACTAAATTTTGTTGGCTAGTCATGACTGGTTGGTTTGTTTGTAAAACTATGCTGCTGGATTATGGAGGCAATTTATGATCAGAACTGTCACGGTCGGCGAAAACCAAAGGTTTTCTTAATTTGGCTAAACGCAATATCGTTTGTTGACGGAGCAATGTAATTGGGTCAGGATATGGGAAGTGTCCTGGATTACTTTGATGTCTGTTAGCTATCCCAACAGATTGTTTTAGACCTGGCACTGAAGATGAGGGTACCGAGTTGAAAAATGAAAACAGTTTACAAGGTGAAAGTAGAATTGGAAGTTGGAGATGCATCATCTGGTTGCTTGGATAAAAATTGTTTCTAGAACTAATGTTTTCTTTTGAAATGAACGACAAAGCATTTGGAACTCAACTGGTAATCATGGTCCAACTTTAGCTTCTCTATTTATCCCAAAATCCAACTATACACTAAGGTGACATCCGAATTGCTCTTTCAAACTTGAATAAAGTTGAGGGCATTATCTTAACTGAGCCATTACATTATCCATTTTTCCCCCTCCCTTTAAAAAACACTCTTCATGATCTGATGCTTAAACAATGGCTTGCTTTCAACTTTCAAGTCAACTCAATAAATTTTATCCCAAGTATCTAGGTTTAGTTCAGCCAAATTTCATTTTAAATTGCCTAAAATGTTATAAATGAAGTGTTGTTTTCACATACAACGTTATTAATACAATTTAAGAAAGCGAGTTTTTTCATGTGCACTCATGAAATTTATCTTCTTACAAAAGCCACCATTGAAGATGAGTGCTTGTTCCTTTCAGTCTAATGACTCAAAATGGTGTCACTCTATCTCAAGGTTAAAAGGACTTCTCTGATTTTATTCTCAATTGAGTCTTTATGCAGATTATATATATAATGTATTAGTGTACAATGAGAAACTTTTAAGTTTCCATTGCCCTACAAATTTTCCACATTTCAGTCAGTTTAATATTATTGTACATTTCCAGTGGAGTATTGATTTTCTTGCTTTCTTCATATATGTTTTTCCCTCCTTTTTAAATGTAAAAAGATAAGCCTTTACCTCTTCAAGTTGGTGAGGTCCTTAAATATCCTCTTTAGAACTACCAGAATACCTTGAATAAGAGCTCTTGCTAGTCCTACCAGTTAGGCATTCGGCATGGGAACCCATGATGCACTGATGATGTTTCTTGTTCATGTCATGAAAATTTGTTATCCATTAGTGCAAGTAGAAGAGATGTCATGGTAAAGGACATGGTACTAAAACTTCTTTCATTCTTACTCTTCTTAAACCTATAACATAGTGTTTACTATAGTCATGTCGAGTGTTTTAATTTATTTAGGTGATGGAAACTTTCTGAATTCTGGACACCTTGCACTCATGCCACATGTCAAGGTTACATCACTCACCTTTGACACACTACCCTAAAAGAATGGAAACAAGTTAGTTAATCTAGCATGTCAAATTTGGTAGAATGTTGTTGTCGAGGTCAGTCTTCTCATTTTTGTTGTCTTATGCAGATCAATTATGAGTCATTTCTACATAAAATAATTTTGTCGAGGTAAGAATGAAAGAAGTTTTAACACCCTGCAATAATTATTACTCTTGCAGTGACAAAAGAATTCTAATTTTCAACCTCATGTCACACCATTGAGTCATAGTATGCTCCAAAACCTTTCAAATCACTGTACATTTTGCATGTGATTCATCTATATTGATCCATAATCTATGAGGAACATCGTGTTGGCAGTTTAAGAGTTTAAAAGACATATGTTAATTTGATACCTTATGGTCTCGGCAGGACTTATGTGTGCCAATGTTTGTCACGGACAGAGACTAATTTTATCCCACATCACACTTCTATAGCCATGGCAGTGGGAGATGAAATGATAGAAAGCTCTGTTTCTCCTCGTATCCTCAATTCTGTGGAGTCCAAGCAGATAGGAGATATGTTTTCCCCAGAAGATGTTGCCTGGGCAGATTCCTGCCTTATCAAAGATCCCGAAACATCAGATAGTAACTGGAATTCTCCCAAAGATGCCTTATTGGAAATTCTCAGTTCCCAACCTGATTCGCTTGACTCTTCTGCATTTGGAAGAGATGGTTTTTCTGGAGTAACTGGCATTGAGATTCTTCCCTCCAGTGAAGAGGCAGAAACATCACAGAATCTGGGAAGAAGTGTTTCTGATACAGTTCTTATTAATGAAGAGGCAGAAAAAGACGTTGATGATTACACAATCAAGGAGAAGACCTACACTAGAAGGTCAAGAATGGACTTGGTGAATGGTTTTCTGCCAAATTACAATGAGGACCGGAAACAAATTGAAAATGCTGACTCTGGAGTGGATTTGGGTGGTTTTCCGATATTTGTGATGGAGCCATCAACTGATAATATCTTTAGGGTCTGGGATCTGGATATTCCAGCTGAGGAAGATGAACTGATCAAACAGCTGAACAAGGTGCTAGCAGAAAGTTCCTTACAACCAAGACCTTCAACTTTTGATGATTCTGGGGTGTGGAAAGATTTGAAAGAGAAGTCGCTTGATGATCTCATTTCTGGCATTGCAGACCTGTCTTTGAATCAAAATTCTGGTTAATTTTTTTTCTTCTAGTGATACAACCTTGGAGTGCATATCAAATTACCCTTAATGATATGATATTCTTGTCATGCCAAAGATAGTCCCTCAACAATACAGGCCGCCAAGTTGCCAACTCTCCTAGCAATTGTGTGACTGGTCTTGGTGAATCTGCTAAGGAGCTCTCATTTGTACAACACAATCATGGAGGACTCAACCGCACATCCTCAGGTTTTTACACTTGTCATACAAACACTATTCGGTTTGGGACCTGAGAGTGGGCCCATCTGAAGATTCATTGACTCCCTGGTCTACGTGGCATAAAACGATCACACGGGGCAGCTGACCTGGAAGCCTGTCTGCCGTTGAGATGGACATCACAATCACTACAAAAAAAAATTAAAAAAATCTTGTGATTAAACCATGGCCATTAATTACAGCCTCAAATTTACATTCTATAGGGATCTCCCAAACAACTGCTATAATTTGGACTGTATATGGTGAGTGACAGATTTGTCTGAGAAGAAAATATCACAGTTTTTCAAGTCTTTATTTCATTCTTAATTCCTAATTTTCCCAAGGTGGGCATAAATAGGTCTATTTCAGCCATGCATGCGACATGCCAAGTAGACAAATTATCATCCACATGGCAACTGATGATTTGCCAACGCATGACAGCCTCAAACGAAACATCTTTGGTAATACACTACACAACTATAAATATCACTTCTTGTGTGAGAGCGTGGGGTAAAGAGAGACACAGATAGCTTCTGAGAGAAGATAAGATTGGGCTGCGCCGCTTGCTATCTGTGTTTAGATCTCACAGCCCCTCTTGAGCATTACAATGGCCTCAACATCCCTCCTCAAGTCATCTCTTGTTCTAAACAAGTCCGAGTTTGCTAAGGGCCAGAGCCTCCCCCAATCCCCAGTCTCTATCGTCCAGTGCCACCCCCACCGCCCCATCGACTCCCACCATGTGAGCTGGTTCCTATGCCGATGAGCTTGTTAAAACCGTGGTATGTTATACATCAGTTCAATCTCCACACACAAACATATATGCGTGTAAAAACTCAACTAAGCATTAATCACAATTATTTTATGATATGATACAAAATTATTACTATCTAATTTATAGAAACACACATGTAGAACTTAAATTATTTATCATAATACACTGAAATGAGTAGTACTTGAATGGTTACAGAAAACTGTTGCATCACCGGGCGTGGAATTTTGGCCATGGATGAGTCAAATGCTACCTGTGGGAACCGTCTTGCCTCAATTGGACTTGAGAACACTGAGGCCAACCGCCAAGCTTACCCGACCCTCCTTGTTTCAGCTCCTGGCCTCAGCCAAAACATCTCTGGTGCCATCCTCTTCGAGAAGACTCTCTACCAGTCCACCACTGATGGCATTAAGATGGTCGATGTCCTTCAAGAGCAGAACATTGTCCCTGGTATCAAAGTCGACAAGGTAAAGCACTGTCCTTAACACACACACACACACACACACGCATACATAAATATATATTTACATATATATGCATGGGTAGGGGGATAATACTAACAATGAGCATAACAGGGTTTGGTGCCCCTGTCTGGTTCAAACGATGAGTCATGGTGCCAAGGTCTTGATGGCCTTGCTTCCCGCTCTGCTGCTTACTACCAGCAGGGAGCTCGTTTAGCCAAATGGTAAATTTCTTTTCTTTCGTATTCTATAAATTAAATACCACAGTAACATGTAAACTATATCAATTGATTCAATTTTGATCATTCAGACGTACCGTTGTGAGCATTCCCAATGGACCATCTGCCTTGGCTGTGAAGGAAACTGCCTGGGGTCTCGCTCGCTATGCTGCGTTCTCTCAAGTAAGAAAACAATTAACACATTCATATATTTGTAGATACATATATGTATATATGTGTGTATTTATGTACATGTATATTTTTTAGGATTGTTTTTGATTGAGAACAATTTGCTAATTGAACTTGCAGGATAATGAGTTGGTCCCAATTGTGGAGCCAGAAATCTTGCTTGATGGTGAACATGGAATTGATAGGGCTTTTGGGGTGGCACAGAAGGTCTGGGCTGAGGTCTTCTTCTACCTCTCTGAGAACAATGTCATGTTCGAAGGAATCCTCCTCAAGCCCAGCATGGTCACGCCTGGAGCTGAATGCAAGGACAGTGCCACACCAGAACAAGTTGCCGAATACACTTTCAGCCTTCTCCGCAGGAGAATCCCCCCAGGAGAATCCCCCCAGCTGTCCCTGGAATCATGGCAAGTGTTTCAACATATTGAGTCACATATTAAAATACTAAATCACACACCGAGATATTGAAATTGTTACTTAATTTTGAACAGTTTTTGTCCGGTGGGCAATCCGAAGTTGAAGCAACCTTGAACCTGAACGCAATGAACCAATCTCCCAACCCATGGCATGTGTCATTCTCGTATGCCAGAGCCCTCCAGAACACTTGCCTGAAGAAGTGGGGAGGGCGCCCCGAGAACGTGAAGGAGGCTTAGGAAGCTTTGCTTATCAGGGCTAAAGCCAACTCTCTTGCTCAGCTTGGGAAGTACACTGGTGAGGGAGCCTCAGACGAGGCCAAACGAGGAATGTTTGTCAAGGGCTATGTGTACTAACCTTTTTTTGCCAGGGATTGAAGATGATGAAGAAGGAGAAGATGAAGCAGTGAAGATGAAATTCTCTGAAATGTTTTATGGTTATATATAGCCATGGAGACTGTTTTTGTTTCACTATTTGCTCCTAATTTTTAGCCACTTAATCAATAAACTTGTTGCTGATGAGATTAGTTAGTGTACTTAATGCATCATATACTGAAAGTGTTTCAACTTGCAGTTTGAACAATATAAATCTGTTCCAACTTGAACAAACTACTCTTGTTTATCATACATAACTTTTTCAGCAATTATTTGGTAGGAGGTGGTAACTTTGGGTCCCTCGAGATATATTTTCAAAGTTACTATATCTTGACACATAACATTTCGACCTCTACTCTTACCTCAAGAGTTGTTTCTTCTTACACTCCTTTAGAAAAGGTAATTATTGTGCAGATATGGCTATCAACTTGGGAACAAACTCAGACTCAAAACTTGTAATCTTATATACCCCTCCCTCAAGTGAAATGTAACATTATCTGTTTGAAATTATAATCTTAATGGTTTTTTTTTTTTAAATACAACTATGGGTAAAAGGAACTTAACAATTATTAAGTGTATGTAAGTTATGCGAATTGAGTAAGGAGTGAACACTTACACTACTTTAATATGACTTTAATTCTCTCATTGGTTTTTGTTGAATATGAAGTTTTGTTATTTCTATATTTAGCACTAAGAATAATAATAATAATAATAACCTTAAGAAAGGTTGGCCACTTTCATGCTCGTGCCTTCGTGATTATTATCGAAAATATAAATACCAACATTAAAGAGTTTGATGAATTCCTCTAACAGATTTTACTGGATGGAAAAAAAATTCAATGATAAGTTGGTATAAAAAAATTCAATAATAATAAAAATAAAATGTTGACATTTAAAATATCTTTTAGATTATAATATTATCGTAATATTATTTTTATCATATATTTAAAATTGATCTATATTATTATTGAATTTTTTCATGTTATTATCACTGGATATTTTTTCCAGGAAAAAATCAAAGGCTTAGTGAAGATCTGATTTGGCACTTGTGCCTCGTTGGAAATTGAGCAAGGGTAATTGACAAGAGCACTCATTGAATTTTATTTTGATAATTTCGAAATATGTACTTCTAAGAGTGAACATTATCTTACCTTTGAAAATAAATAATTCATTAGTACAGCATATTTCCTCCCACTCATTAGTCATCACACATTCTCTTTAATGAGTCAGCATATTGAGAACTTGATCTATGATCCACGCTGTCATTTGAAAGAGGGCATTTCTGTCATTGGAATGAAAAAAGTATTCTATGCTGTAAAGAATAATTGAAAGTATTTAAAAATGTCAATTATGTTATTTTATCTTATTTTAAAGAAGTTGTAGTAGAAGAAAAAGAAGGTGGTTTTGGAACGAATGGTTGAATAGTCATGCAATGAAAGTAGGTGGAGTTGTTGACGTGTCTCTGTCCTATTTTGGAATGCTACGTCGGTTTGTTTCGATTAAGTACCTAATTATGTCGGTGCCAACTTATATAAAATATAGTGTGTATATGTGTGCGTGTATATATATATATATACACACACATATATTTATATAAAATATAGTATATATTATATACAATACATATTACACATATATTTATATAACACATATTACACACACATATATTTATATAAAATATATATATATATATATATATAAAATTTTTTACATTTCTGGAATTTTAACTCTGATTAGCAAAGAATTAGAGAAATTTTTTAATTATAAATCTGATATAGAAATAATAGACACTCTTGGTTGTAATTTCGAATCTATTATTATATGATTGTTCTAATTTTTTTTTATGTTAAAACAATTTATTTATATATCTATATATATATAAATAAAATTGAGGATTAATTTTATTAATTTATTTTATTTTATTTTGCTTTGTGAATAGAAGTAATTGTGTGTGCTATTCTGGTTGACTCATCATTAATGACAAATATAATATTAATTATTTGACTTTGCTAAGGTAATCTATGAAATATTTCGAGAACTAATGTTCTATTTGTATAAGTTGTAATTTGATTAACACACTCGTACAAAATACATTTGATCATTTAGAATAATTTTTACATCTTATTATTGTAATCGTATTTAAACTTTAAAAAAAACAGGATTAATTGAACTCCTGTTAAATTCCATTTATATTCAAGCATTACTTTCATTCATATACAATATATTAGTATAAATAGAAAGTGCATTTAGACTTATTCTTATAAAAAAAGTAAATTATACTATTTTTTTTTTTTAATTTTATGACAATTACACTGACCTCTTTTGAGATTTTTAAAATTACACTAATCTCACATACTTTACCTGATAATATACAAATACTTCATTCGAATCAATTCTTTTTTTTCAAAATGACAAAACTACAATGTTTAGTTTTTTTTTTTTTCAATTTTTAAAATTTTGACATTTTTTCATTTTTTAAATAAATATTGATAAAAACTATAAGTTTATTTATATTTTAATAAAAATAAGTTATTTATCTTAAATTTATTTTTTAAATAAAAAATAAAAAAATCTTTAAAAAGAGTTAGAAAAAATTGATTTAAATTAGAAAAACACAAAAATAAATAAATAAAAGTGACAATTTTATCATTTTGAAGAAAAAAAATTGACAAAAAAGAAGTATTTGTATATTTTTAGTTAAAATATGAGAAATCAATGTAATTTCAAAAATCTTAGAAGATATCAGTATAATTGTAATAAATTTTATGAAAATAAATATAATTTACCTTTATAAAAATTATATGAAAAAATAATGAAATTAATCTTTTAAATAATTGTATTAAAATTATATTAACAGAAAGTAACCCGAAATTCAAGTAGTAATGAAATTATATGTAATAACAAGTAACCTATATTTTAAGAATAAAATGTCTTTTAAATATTGTATATAAAAGTATAAAACAATTAATAAAAGAAAGTTTTTTAAAAGTTGAAGCAAATAGTTAGTATGGATGTAATAACATATTTTTACTATGGACTACGTTTAATTTTTTTTTAAAAATAAAATTTTTAAAAACTACAATAAATAAAATAGGTAATAGAAAAATGCTATAGCGCATCAAAATACCTGAGAATCTACAAATAATTGGACCATCCGGGCCGTTCATCTCACAGTTCCAGCCTACGAGAGAGGCGTCCAGCGTCCTTTCGTGCCAACATCAGTACCATACGATCATCATGATCTGACGGCGAAAATGTAATTTGAAGGGTGAAATTGTAATTCCACTATATCGTCGTAGAGTAGCATGATTAGCTTCTAGCATGAGCACGACGTTGACGAATGACGCCTCAGCAACACCTTCGACGTTATGCAATACCATCATCACTACGCCTAGAGTAGGGAGAGAGAGCGGTTAAGAACCAAAACTCTCCATTTTTCTCTCTACACTCTGTTTTTTGTTTTGAGAAATCTCTGAGATTGTTGTGGGTAAAGATTTCCGCCATTTTACTGTTCCATATAGTCTCTATTCGGTGCTTCTGCCAGCAATTCATTACTTTTGACCCATATACATTTGACGCGTGAAGTTTCGTCATCTTTGTGAGATCTCAAGTGTTCCTGTCGAGCTTGAAGTTTACACTAAGACTGAATTTTCTGGGGCAAGAAAATTTGAATGTTCAAGTGATCTGAGAGAAAAACAAGTTAATCTTACTCGAAACGTTTTGCTTTTAGAGTACGAGGAGGTAAATCATTCTATTTCGACTTGCATTTATTGAAATTTCTGATAAATCTCTGCAATTTTTACCGTTAAACTGGTTTTCTAATAAAAACGTTTAAATGCACAAAAAATCGGTGTTAAATGATCAGAGCATTAAATATCTACATGAAAATATTTATAGTTTCTTTACAGTTTTTATTTAATATTTTTCTTGGAATTTTAAAGGTTATTTTGGTTCTTTTTTCCCCAATTCACAGCGCGAAATTTGAACAGAAGCTTTCGACTATGCAGTCGGAAACCTTATATGAACTCTGAATTCACTTCCGTCGAGCGAAAACGGCAGGGAAGGTGAACTCTCCTTTTAATTTTACTTTTTCCCGTAAACAAATATGTTGGGGTCCACAGTCTCCGAAAAATTCCAAGCTTCACCGTCTTTGGAAATCCCATTAAACACCGTTACCTCGTCTGTAAGCATAGGAGGTCTCCGTTACGGAAAGCTCTATTCTGACCTTCAATAGAATTTAGATTAAGCAAAGAGCTTAATCACAACTAACTAATGATTAAAACTTTATGTTTAATTCAGTTTGTTTCATAGTCTCCATAATTAGCTTCTTGTTGCAGATAATGCTGTTAGTGTTTTTTTTTTCCCGCAAGCATAACTACCTTTTTTTTAACATCCTAAGTGTTGCATTTTTCGGAAAGCAGGGCAGTATGGTGAACAATTGTTCTTAATTTTGGTCTTTTTGGGGAATTTTGAATGATGGGTATTTTCTTTTTCGTTTAATGGAGGTTGGGTCTTTGAAGAACAAAAAAGGAGGGTGTGAAATGGGGGCAATTGGTGAAGAAGAGTTGATGAAGTGGGAGAAGATGCAAGGGGCGGCTAGTGCCGGTGAGGAGAATATTCTTGTATTGGTTAGATTGAGGCCTTTGAGTGAGAAGGAGATCGCGGGGAATGAAGTTTCAGACTGGGAATGCATCAATGAGACTACCATTTTGTTCAGGAACAGCCTTCAAGAGCGGTCCATGTTTCCAACTGCCTATACATATGGTACGAAAATGCTAGTCTGTCTCGTTGCTTTGTCATCCTGGATACACATTTTTTCTGGGTTCTAAATGTGAATATTTGATAGTTGAGCTCATTATGGGTTCTGGTTCAGGCCTTTGTGGGTTTTATGTGTGATTGGGAGCATTTTGCCATTTTGCAGTACACTAACTAAAACAATGCACTCTACCCTATGGTGAACATTAGGCAGACTTTGATTAGGTGGCTCTGGATTTCATTGCAGTTACAAGATTTTGTTTTCCCTTTCTATATGTGTTTTCTTGTCACTTTAATTCCTCGTGAGTTGCGGTGCTTGTTTAATCAAGCCTGGGGGCCTTTGTGAAGACATCAATGTTAAATTTCCCATCTATATGCATGTTGCAGTGATTATGAATTGCAGCAAAGAAACAGGATTCAAATGCCCAAAAATTTCTTCCATGTTTAGAAACTTGGGTTTTTTTTTGTTTTTTGTTTTTGTTTTTTTGTTTTTGTTTCAGTTTCAGAATTTGATAGAATTTCTATTTGAAGATGTACAACAGTTTTTCTGATCTTTCCCTCTCTTTTTTGTCTTCTTTTCTATTTCTTCCTGCTTTGGAATAGACAGAGTATTTAGGGGTGACTGCTCTACAAGACAGGTATATGAGGAAGGAGCAAAGGAGATTGCTTTTTCAGTTGTCAGTGGTATTAACTGTAAGTATTATGTTCATGCCCTTGTTTTCTGGTTGTCATTACCTCACTTATTAGTTATTACTTGAATCACAAGTGAATCATTTTCACCTTCAACCATTCAGCAAGTATTTTTGCTTATGGGCAAACAAGCAGTGGAAAGACATACACCATGACGGGAATAACAGAGTATGCAGTAGCAGATATATATGACTATATACAAAGGGTAATTAAATGCTAATTTGGTTTCAATTTTCTGTTTCAACATTATATTCCATCATCTTCTTATTTATTTTTAACCACTTTAATGGTAAATTATTTTTCTTTCTTCAGCATGAAGAGAGAGCTTTTGTTTTGAAATTTTCTGCTATGGAGATCTACAATGAAGCTGTCAGAGATCTCCTAAATGCAGATAGTATTCCACTTAGGCTCCTAGATGATCCAGAGGTGAATGTCATTTGCATTTTCAGTGTCATCAAGTGAGTATATATATGTTGCTCTAATGATTTCTCATTCCTTTAGAGAGGGACTATTGTGGAGAAACTCACAGAGGAAACTCTAAGGGATTGGGGCCATCTCAAGGAACTCCTATCCATTTGCGAAGGTAAAGGCATTCCATAACAATGATACTATTATGAAATGATGCCATATTTTTATGTATTGTATCACATTCTTGGCAGCTCAAAGACAAATAGGGGAGACATCCCTGAATGAAACAAGCTCTAGATCTCATCAAATTCTTAGATTGGTGTGCCCCTCTCTCTTCTCACTTTTCTGGTTAGACAATGTTTCACTATGACATTGCATTCAGTTCTTGAAAATCCTTTTACTTCTTACCCTTTCTGGATTTTCCCGCAGACGATTGAAAGTTCTGCTCGTGAGTTTTTGGGCAAGGGCAATTCAACAACCCTTGCGGCTAGTGTGGTACATATTTTTTCTTTATTGATCACATTTTAGTGAATAAAATTATCAATGGATCTCATTAGATGATTCATATTAATAAAATAAAATAAAAAGTGTAAGAGGTGGTAGTACATAATTAGATAATTTCATTTTTGTTGGCAGAATTTTGTTGATTTGGCAGGGAGCGAACGTGCATCTCAGGCGTTATCAGTAGGGGCAAGACTGAAAGAGGGCTGCCACATCAATCGTAGTCTACTGACCCTGGGAACTGTTATTCGCAAGCTAAGGTTGATTAATTATTCCTTTGTTGACCATTTACAGTCTTTCAACTTCAGTTGGCAGCTTCAAAGTTATTAAAGATTTAAATCTATCGTAGCTACAGGTTGTGTGCATATCTGTCTGGTGTTTTATTCTCTTTGAATTCACATAGTGTTTACTGCACAATATTTAGAGCTTTGGCTTTCTAAACTCAAAATGACACCATCATCGAGAATTTTAAATCCATCGGGATTTTCGAATTTCTTTTTTGATGGGTAAAAAAAATCAAATGGTGTTAGAAGTTCATTTCTCTTGGTATGCGATTTGAGGATGTTATTGGGATTCACTTCAAATGAATAATATTGATATCCTAGTAATTGATGAGATGTTGCTTGTTAAAAATATTCTGGGCAATAATCTTACTTGTCAGTTGTTCGTATACTCAACTCTTCAGTGCTACAAGTGCTATTCATATAGTAAGGTAGGGAAAATCCCAAACATGGGCAAATCCAAGCAAACAGATATCCTTAAAGTGAACTAAGTATATTTTGTTTGACTTATTATTGGTAAATCCACATAAACACCCACACACTACTTTTTTTCTTTACTTATCTTTTTGTTCTATTTCTTTCTTTTCTAGTTATTGGATAGTTAAAGCTCTATAATGCAGAGAATTATATAATTTGTAGTTTATCATTTTATTGCTATATTTGGACGCAGCAAGGGAAGACATGGACACGTCAATTACAGAGATTCTAAGCTAACTCGCATACTGCAACCTTGCTTGGGAGGGAATGCCAGAACTGCCATAATCTGCACCTTGAGCCCTGCACGAAGCCATGTTGAGCAGTCTAGAAATACTCTCTTGTTTGCTAGTTGTGCAAAAGAAGTGACCACAAATGCAAAGGTCAATGTAGTCATGTCTGACAAGGCCTTGGTGAAGCATTTGCAAAGAGAGTTGGCTCGATTGGAGAGTGAACTAAGAACTCCTGCTCCTACTTCCACACGTGATTATGCTGCATTACTGAGAAAGAAAGATCTTCAGATTGAAAAGGTTGTGATTCACTTTCAGACCTCATTCTTCAGTACATTCACACATATTAACTTGTTTATATGCGTCAAAATCAGGTTATTATAAACTCAGGTTGTTTAGGGGGAAAGGTTGCTGAAAAAGCTATGAGACATAGCAAGGGGAAGGACTTGTAAATTTTCTAGAAATGGTGGGAAATGGAATTAGATGTGAATTGCAGATGAATTACATAGGAAATGTAAAGGGTAATGAGTGGAGAAACAGCACTGAAACATGTCAGAAAATAATTTATTGCCCATGAGATCCTTTTGTATGTCTGTTTTTAAGGAAACACTTCGCAGCTTCTCAAGAAAATCCAGTTTTAAGAGGGAATGAGCATCTTAGTACCTTTAATTATTCATGCCAATCATGAATCCAGGACATAAATCTTATAAACAAGGATGCAAATCTCATAACTCAGGATCATCTTGCTCAAGCTTGATCAAATTGTTGGGCTAGTGATATATATATTTTTTAGATGGTGAAGGAGAAGGACATATATGTAATTTATATTTTTGAGAAAATGCCACAAAATAACTCAAATTTACTTGCCAACTCCTTAACAATGTCTGTATGGCTGGGAGTTGGCCCATATATTAATTGTAATTTTGAGACATTGATGTGCTCATAGTAGATAGGACTTGGCCCCAAAGACCAATATATAGGAGCAGCATGTTACTTACTGGCTTACATTGATTCCCTCGTTCCCTCTCATGCAGTTGGAAAAGGAGGTGAAAGAGCTAACTAAGCAACGAGATCTTGCTCAATCTCGGCTAGAGGATTTACTGCAAGTAACCAGAAACAATCAAGCTTCAAGAGAATCAGTATGTATCACCTTTTTTTTTTTTGGTGCTAAATATCAAAACACATGACTCCTGAGTGATGCTGCCCTAACTGCTAAACTCTTGTTTTCTTCTCTTCCTCCAGTTTGAGTTTAGTCATCATCCAAAACGGCAAGAAAGTGATAAATGGGAAGATGAATTTTCAGTATCACAGTCATCAGGTGTGGCTGATACTCGTTATCTGGACACAGGTGTCAGAAAATTCATCTTTAATCAGTCTTCTAATAGAGATTATAGGAGTTATCCTGAGGATCCGTACCAACAGCTTCCAGGGAACGATGAAGGCTGTTATCTGTCTGATGGTACTTCTTCACCACTGTGGAATAGATACAAGTTTGTCAGAGCCAGCCCATGTCAGGGGAGGGAGGAGTTTTCACTGAGAACTGGAGAAGATTGTGATGACATCTGCAGGGAGGTTCGATGTATTGAGATGGACGAGTCCAGCAAGGACAAGATTTCTGAGTCCCTGGCTGTATCAACTAGTGAGAATGAGGGAATGTTAGCTTTGACAATGTCCAGGAATATGGCAGATGAGGAGATGGTATCAACCCTGCCTAGAGGAGAGGTAAGTCTAATTCGAAATGATTTAACTTATGGGGCATTGGAGCAGAAACTCCTGGATGTAGCAAAGACCATTGATTCTCTTGTCAGCCCTTTCCCTGATGATCGATCTCCTTGGGACTTGGCAGCAGATATGTCAAGTTCTAGAAGCCTGAAGTTAACTAGGAACTGTAGTTGTGGAGCTAATCTCATGACAGACTCATCTTCACCATGCTTTGAGATGGCAGGGGAATGCCAGAACACCCCGTCTGATGGGTTGGAAAAGGGCTTTCCTGGAAGACCAGAAGGCTTCCAAAGGATGCTTCCTCCATTGAATTATGGTGCCAACGTTGTGAGGTTGTCGAGAAATGATTCTCAATCTTCTGTTGGGAGTGCTTTTGTAGATGCGCTTAAAGCTCAGAACATGACTTCTGCAGATGAGGATGTTCCTAGCATTGATACTTTTGTTGCAGGTCTGAAGGAAATGGCCAAGCTTGAGTGTGAAAAACAACTTATTGATGGTCAGGTGAGCATGTGCCCATAGTCTTTTCTGGTGTATCCTTGCATGAAATTGGGTCATTTTTGTGGTTTCTGTTTGCTTTTTGCTGAATTTGGTTCCAACCAACGAGTTTGTTGCATTTGGTCTTCTTGTACACTTGTCCAAGGACCCAGTTTTTTTTATTGGTGTGTCAATGATGTTCATCGAACAGTTTAAACACACACTTCTTTTTTCTTTTTCTTTTTTTTTTTTGGGGGGGGGGGGGGAGATGTGTGTGTGGATTTCCAAGAGTTGTTCTAACTACATGTTGACATGTAATGTCACATCCGTAGAAAGCAATCATGCATTTTTATATTCATTTACTGCAGTATGTTCTCCCAGCTCCTGCAATTCATGTTCTTTCTCGACAAGTTTCATGAGATAGTTACACTGTAGATTTAAGTTTATTTACTGAACTTCGGAAAGGTAAGCCTTTTTTTCTTGAAGCTTGCCCCTTTTAACATGGTTTCGTATATACATGCTATGTTCAGGAGACGGAAGACAAGACTGAAGAGCCTGCGAAGAATGTCAAAGATGTTGGATTAGATCCAATGGAGGATGCATTAGAAACTCCTCAGTATTGGCCCCTTGAATTTGACAGGCAGCAAAAAGCGATTCTTGAACTTTGGCACACTTGCAATATTTCACTGGTCCACAGAACATACTTCTTCCTACTATTTAAAGGTGACTCAACAGATTCCATTTACATGGAGGTTGAGCTTAGGAGACTTTCCTTCCTCAAGGAAGCATTCTCTCAGGGAAATCAGGCCGTGGAAGATGGTCGGACTCTCACATTAGCTTCAAGGTCCCCTCCCCCTCTTTATTTTGCATACATTTATTTGTGTGTTACCATGTGCATGTGCATGTGCTTCGAGTGTCGTGTGTGACCTACTTAAAGCTGGTGTTTAAAATTTTTCTACACGGACAAGGGAAATCTTCTATAGTTATGATACCGTGTTACATTTGTTCCCTGTGGAATATTTCATTCATTTTCCTCTTATTGAATACTCAAAAAATATATATATATATGTGTGTGTGTGTGTGCGTGTGTGTGTACACAACAGTTAACCCATTTTTTTATTTTAAATCTACTTAGTATGTCACACACCGAAACATGTTTTTTTCTATGGTGTCTTGTATCTAATCAGTATGTCCACCAACACCATTTTTTTCCTTGGTGACAGCATGAAGGCTTTTCGGCGCGAGAGAGAGATGTTAAGCAGGCTGATGTATAAGAGGTTCTCAGAAGTGGAGAGAAATAGACTCTTCCATAAGTGGGGTATCGATTTGGACTCGAAGAAGAGGAGGCTGCAACTGGTACACCGCTTGTGGAGTGACACAGGTGATATGAACCACATTACGGAGAGTGCTGCTATTGTTGCAAAGCTGATCAGATTCTCAGAGCAGGGACAGGCTCTCAAGGAAATGTTTGGGCTTAGCTTTTTTCCTCCACGCAAGAGCCAGAGATCCTTTCGCTGGAAACGCAGTTTGGCATCCCTTTTGTAAGCTTGTTATGTGCCCATATATAATCAACTCTAGAGGCAATTTGGTTGATGAGATTGACGACATAATATTCATTTATGATTGAAATTTTAACAGATTTTCCATGATTGTGATAGTTTTTTGTGAGTTTTCTCAGGTAAGAAATGAAACTGTGCTTGTGGAAATTTGTCACCTTTCTGCATTTGGTTTATTCTCTATTTTGGATTTGATTTACTTCACTAATTTCTGCTCTATTTGAGTCCGAGTTTTAAGTGAATTTTAGTGATCAAATTATACAGCTGTTATATAAGTTGTGACAAATGAGTCATATCCATGGGGCTCTGTTATCCCTTAAATTTCTACTTTTATGACTTGCTAAAAAAGAAACTGTCGTTTTTCTTTAGGAATACTCAGCCCTTCCAAAAAAATGCAGTGGGAGAAGCTGAAGTATAAAGACTTGGAAGCAAAGACAAGAATTGCAATTTGATTCTTGTTTGGCAATCCTTCATGGCATGAAATTTGATTTGAGATATATATTTGGGAAGCATATCTATTTTTTCGATTGATTGTAATTGCTTGTATTATTATTATTATTATTTTTTAAATTTATGTTATGTTTGTTAATGCGAAATTGTGATTTTAGAATTTGAATTGGTTAGAAGTGTGTCTTATTCGAAAGGTGCAAATAAACACGATTTTTCATGCAGTTTATATGAGTTCGATTATCCTTTTTTTATTGTTAAATAAAAAAAAAGAAAAAAGTAAAAGAAAAATTGAATTGGTTGGAATTAGAGATGACTTAATTTAAAATTTGAACTTTCAAGTTTTCAATTTTCTGCAAATCTAATTTTATGATTCGAATTTGAAAACACTGTTAATAAATTTTTGTTGTCAGACCCTAGCATAGCGAAGTAAGTGAAAAAATTATAGTATGATTTGGGATCATTGATTTCACCAAGCAGAAAATACTGTCCTAAAGCAGGAAATACATATTTTTATATTAATCTATGAAAATTATTTATAAAATCGTCAGTTAGACAAGTAAAATATACAGAGAACTACAACACAATAATTGAGTTTGAGAAGTTTTTTCAAATGTATAAAAATGTATTTACAGAAAAGAAGAAAAGTTAAAAAAAGAATTAAAAATAATTTTAAAAGTTTGTCCAAATGATTAAACATATTTTTCTAAATAATTTTTGTAAAATAAAACTCAAACGCAAAAGTAAAATTATAAAGCTCCCCAACTATTAATTGAATTGTTGAGGTAACCGAATTATGGGATTTAAAGGTTAATTTGATAAATAAGGTATTTTTATTTATTAAAATTTTTTTCCCAAGTATTATTGTATGAAAAAAGTAACTTTTTAAAAAAATTTATTTATTTTTGCTTAAACATAAAACATAAGAAATCAAAAGTGCATTTAATAATTAATTTTTTTTAAAAAATAAAATCACTCCAACAATTTTTTTTTTTAAATTTTTGCTTATTTAAATAAAAAATTATTTATGAAGAGTTTACACTAAAAATAAAAAAATAAAGGATTGTCTACGCTAGCCTACTCGTTCGAACGACGTCGCAAAACGTACAGACTGTTAACCACCCTCAGCACACCACTCTCAGCACAACCAATTCCACTCAACCAACTCCAACTGAATCCAGCACAACCAATTCCACTCCAACTGAATCCAGCTGGCTGCAACAACCTGTAACAAACTGTAACCAATTAGTCTGCTAACTGATATGTATATATATAGTGTGATAGTGTGATAAACGTGCAATTGTAAAAAGGAGAAATTAGTAACAAGAGAAACAAGATTTTTCCTCTCTGAAATCTCTGATCTGCTTCTCTTCTCCAACTCTGAAATCTCTGATCCGCTTCTCTTCTCCAACTCTCTCTATCTCTGTATATCAATGGTGAACAACTTCACCATTGACTGTATCTGATTCTACCTGTTTCTTCATGGTATCAGAGCCACTGCTCAAGACCTACGTCTCAAGAAAAGATCGACAAAGCTTGCTCCTTATGGCAACTACTGCTCCAAATTTAAACACAAATTCAACAACCTCAACCTCTGCAACTCCCAACCCTTCTCAATCACCAATCTTCCTCCTCTCCAATATTTGTAATCTAATTACTACAAGATTGGATTCGAGCAATTATGTAGCTTGGAAATTTCAGATCTCATCCATCCTAAAAGCACATTCCCTCATCGGCTACATTGATGGCACATATCCTTGTCCAAACAAATTTGTTCAAGATGAAAGAGGTGCTGCAACTGCTCAGATCAATCCAGAGTATCAGATCTGGAATACTCAAGATCAAGCTCTCATGACTCTACTCAATGCCACCTTATCTCAAACTGCATTGTCTCATGTCATAGGATATTCAACATCCAGAGAAGCATGGCTAGCCTTGGAGAGGAGATTCTCTGCATCAACCAGGTCTAATATCCTCCAACTCAAATCTGCCTTGCATAACATCTCCAAAGGTAAGGATTCTATAGACTCTTACATTCAGAAAATCAAACAAGCTAGAGATAGCCTAGCTTCTGTATCTGTCTTGATAGAAGATGAGGACATCTTGATCTATGTCTTGAATGGATTGCCTCAAGAGTACAATGCCTTCAAGACCTCAATCAGAACAAAATCTGAAAATATTACACTTGAAGAAGTTTATGCAATGTTGAAAATTGAGGAGCAGACAATTGAATCTGTCCATAAACAGAACAACTCCCCTCCATTCCCTGGAGCCATGATGGCCACCAACTATAGACCAAATTTCTCCTCTAACAGAGGATATTCTCCATCCAATTTTTCTGGCAGAGGCAGAGGGAGAGGCAGGTTCAGCAACAGAGGGGGAAGAATGCACTCGTTTGGTAGATTTCAATCGCCAAACTTTGGTCAATCCAATCTCCCTTATCCCACAAAACAGCCACAACAATCCAATCAAAGATCCAACAACTCACACCCTGTTGTGTGCCAAATCTGCAACAAAAATGGTCATAGTGCACTGGACTGCTATCACAGAATGGATTTCTCATATCAAGGGAAACCTCCATCTCCCCAACTAACTGCCATGTCTGCAACCTACAATACTGGATCTGATTGCTCCCCCAACTACTGGTACACAGATACAGGAGCTACCAACCACATTACTGCTGATCTAGCCAATCTCAACTTTCCAGTTGAGTACCAAGGGGATGATAATATCACAATAGCCAATGGTCAAGCCCTAGACATATCACACTCTGGTCAGTCCTCTATTCACGCCAATGATCACACTTTCAGATTGAACAATGTTCTCTGTGTACCTTCTATGGCCACTAATCTGCTATCAGTTCATCAATTCTGCAAGGACAACCACTGCAGATTTATTTTTGACTCTGAAATGTTTCAAATACAGGACAAAGCCACCAAGCAGCTCCTCTTCCAAGGACCTTCTGATCATGGCTTATATCCATTGCCAACCAGCTCCATCACCAAACATTCAGCTCCCTCACCCCAACCACCACTTCACTTTCAGCATTACAATAAACACTGTGCTAATCACAGTCCCCTACAAAGGAACAATTACTCAGACAGCCCCCATACTGCATACTTAGGTAAACAGGTCTCCACTGTGCTATGGCATGACAGATTGGGCCACCCCTCTACAGCTACTCTCCAGTCAATTCTCTCATCTGCCTCAATCACTGCTCCAAGAGACTCTGCTCCACTGTGCCAACATTGCCTCATTGGCAAGATGACCAAACTGCCTTTTCCTCTCTCTACTACAGAATCTACTGCTCCACTACAATTAGTTCACAGTGACCTGTGGGGGCCAGCTCCACACACTTCCTTTGACAATTTTACTTACTATGTCTCCTTTGTTGATGATTTTAGTAGGTTTACATGGTTTTATCCATTGAAACATAAATCTGATTTGTTCATTACCTTTTGCAAGTTCAAGGCCTATGTAGAAAACTTATTTTCTAGTTGTATAAAGACATTCAGATCTGATGGGGGAGGGGAATACAATAAAACAGAACTCACACAGCTGCTCACTCAGTCTGGCATCCATCATGAGAGGTCCTGTCCTCACACCCCTCAGCAAAATGGTATTGCTGAGAGGAAACACAGGCATATTGTAGAAACTGGACTTACTCTACTGTCCAGAGCCTCTCTACCACTCAAATATTGGACCTTGGCTTTCTCAACAGCAACCTATCTTATCAATAGAATGCCTACAAAAGTTCTCTCCCACCTTTCTCCCTATGAGAAGTTGTTTCACTCCCCTCCTGATTACACAATCCTCAAGACCTTTGGCTGTGCCTGTTACCCCCTCCTCAAACCATATTCCCACAACAAAATGCAACCCAAAACTACACAATGTACTTTCCTAGGCTATGCTCTTAACTACAAAGGATTCTATTGTCTTGACCACTCCACTAACAAGATGTATGTGACTAGACATGTGCTCTTTGATGAAACTACCTATCCATTCTATCATCTTAATTCTCTCCCAACCTCCACTTATAATCTCCAAACCTGGCTTCTTCCCCCATCTTCACTTCTAGGCTCCAATCCTTCCCTAGCTCCCTCCACTGACCACAACTTCTCAACACAAACACTCCCCTTACAACCTTCTGTTCCTCAGCCCCCTAGCTCTACACCCTTGCCTCTCATACTTTCACAATCACTCCCTCCTCCCTCACAGCCACTCAACTGCATTCCATCTGCAGCCACTCAGCCATTTAACTCACCAACTCAACTACCCTCAACCAATCATCCAACTCCCCAGCTCTCATCCACCAGTGCAGACCCTGCCATTACCATAAATCAACACTCAATGGTGACAAGATCTAAATTGGGCATCTCTAAGAAGAAAACTTTCACAGCAGTCACCTCTCCTAACACCTTAGAATCTTATTCTGAGCCTCAGTCCTTTACTGCAGCTAATAAACATTCAGCTTGGAGGAAAGCCATGGCTGAGGAGTTCACTGCTCTTCATCAACAGCACACTTGGACACTTGTACCTCTTCCACCCCACAAAAATGTGGTGGGATGTAAGTGGGTATACAAACTTAAACAAAATTCTGATGGCAGCATATCACGACATAAAGCCAGACTTGTGGCCAAGGGCTATCATCAGGAGGCAGGTCTTGATTATGATGAAACCTTTAGCCCTGTGGTAAAACACACCACTGTGAGGACTGTGCTTGCTTTGGCTGCTCACTTCCACTGGCCTCTAAGACAATTAGATGTCAAAAATGCATTCCTACATGGCCACCTCAAAGAGGAAGTTTACATGTGTCAACCTCAAGGATTCATAGACCCCAATTACCCCTCCTATGTCTGTAAACTCAATAAATCCATCTATGGTCTCAAGCAAGCCCCTCGGGCTTGGTTTGAGAGCTTCACCTCCCACCTATTGACTCTAAACTTCACTCAATCTACAGCTGATACCTCCCTCTTTCTCAGGCACCAAGGCTCCTCTACTACAATCCTTCTTCTATATGTTGATGATATTATAGTCACAGGTAATGATCCTTCCTATGTCCAAACTCTAATTCATCAACTCAGCCAAGCATTTGATATGAAAGACTTGGGCCCTCTCCACTATTTCCTAGGCCTGGAAATTTCCCACACTCCCCAAGGCCTCTTTGTTTCTCAACAAAAGTACCTCAAAGATCTCCTTATAAAAGCTCAAATGCTTGACTGCAAGGCTTGCAAAACTCCATGTCCCTCTACCTTTCATCTAAGTAAAACCTCTGGCCAACCACTCTTAGACCCTACTCCTTTCAGATCCCTTGTTGGAGCCCTCCAATATTTGACCTTCACCAGACCCGATATCTCATTTGCTGTTAACACAGTCTGTCAACATATGCACCATCCAACAGACCAACATTTCTCAGCTGTTAAAAGGATTCTGAGGTATCTCAAGGGCAGTCCCACTGTTGGTCTCCATTACCAGCCCACAAATTTAACTCTTGAGGCCTACTCAGATGCAGACTGGGCAGGTGATCCCCTTGATAGGAAATCCACCACTGGCCTTCTCCTCTACCTTGGCTCTAGTCCAATTCACTGGAGTGCCAAGAAACAAAGCACTGTCGCCAGGTCCTCCACTGAAGCCGAGTACAAGGCTATGGCAATCACAACAGCAGAATTATCCTGGGTTAAAATGCTCTTCCAAGACCTCCACTTGTATCTTAAACAACCTCCAGTTCTCTACTGTGATAATATCTCAGCCATGGCCTTGGCATCCAATCCAGTATTCCATGGCAGAACTAAACACATCGAAATTGATTTTCATTATGTCAGAGAACAGGTTACAAGAAAGGCTATCACTCTGCACTTTGTGCCCTCTGAAGATCAACTTGCTGACATCTTCACTAAAGGTCTCCCTTCAAACAGATTTCTTACTCTCAGGTCCAAACTGCTGGCCTTCACCCCTGCCATCAGTTTGCAGGGGGATGTTAACCACCCTCAGCACACCACTCTCAGCACAACCAATTCCACTCAACCAACTCCAACTGAATCCAGCACAACCAATTCCACTCCAACTGAATCCAGCTGGCTGCAACAACCTGTAACAAACTGTAACCAATTAGTCTGCTAACTGATATGTATATATATAGTGTGATAGTGTGATAAACGTGCAATTGTAAAAAGGAGAAATTAGTAACAAGAGAAACAAGATTTTTCCTCTCTGAAATCTCTGATCTGCTTCTCTTCTCCAACTCTGAAATCTCTGATCCGCTTCTCTTCTCCAACTCTCTCTATCTCTGTATATCAATGGTGAACAACTTCACCATTGACTGTATCTGATTCTACCTGTTTCTTCACCATTTGGCGATTAGATCGCTGCTTTGGCAAAATGGACCGGACCCGTCGTGAAACGTTGCAGTGCCTCGGCTGTGTAGAGAGAGAGAGGGAGGGATGAGTGCATTACCATCCTACCTTGCGAGGAGGACGGCACAGAAGGAGAGAGTGAGGATCCTTTACAGGAGAGCCCTCAAAGACGCTTTCAATTGGGCCGTCCATTGTCATCTCTTCTATCAAGATGTATGTCAAAAGATCATCACCGTTTCTCAATCTTAGGTTTCTTCCGTCTCTTCAGTGATCCTCTCCTTAAAAATTCATCATCTATATATGAACATTTATTTTAGCTTCTAATCTTCATGATTACTGATAATGGATAGGTTTTTGGGCCTAGAAAAGTAATGGTTTGAAGGCTTTTCAAGGACTGTTCTTATAATGTGAACAGCACCCCAAGAACAGTAACTTTGGGTCTTTGGGATGTTATGGGTTGTTATGTTGAATCTTGATAGAAAGAATTGGTTAGGCTTAATAAAGAGTGGTTGGTAGACCATCTCAGGAAATAAAGTGCAAAAATTTAGTAAGAGAAAAAGAAGAAAAAAAGAGGAGAAGAGGGCCTAGGCAATCACACCTCAGAAAGATGCATCGCACATTGAAGTAAGAACTTTAAATATTTCTGCATTTCATCTACCAAAAACGAAGCTATTACATGCTTAATGTAGAAGACTAGGACTTGGAACTTGGTGGCCAACTTGTCTTGGTAGCCACTGTTGACTCAGACTCGGGCTGTTTTTAACCCGTTTAGACCCACTAAGTTGTCTTGAATTCATATGATATGCAGGAAAATTAGGCAACTGATACCCTGACACCAAGTTTATATCATGTTGAATGTCACACATCAGTGGCAAACTGGCAAATTCATTTAGCAAGTCTTGTGGTGCAACATCTGAAAAGTAGAACTGTAGCTTGGACATTTCTGGAGGCATTTCTTGAGGAAGTACAACTGCTGCATTTTTCTTTAGCCACCACAGCATATATGACCCCGCTCTTGTTGCCTTGCCTTTCAAATGGCTCCCTTGGAGAATATCAAGAGACTAATGGTTTTCAGCAAATTTCTTTAGCTTCTCCTCTTGGCTCTTGGTATTTCTTCATAGTTTTTGGACTCATGGGCGTCAAGAGAATGTCTCTGTGATAGGACTGTTATATTAGTTTTGATGCATCATGAAGCACTTAAATAGTCTACAGAAAATTCTAAAAATAGAAATAATTGAACAATCATAGGAACAATGGAATCAGCTAAATGCACTTTTTAGTTATTACTACATTTAGTGTGATAAAAAAAGTTCTTGCACTACCCTGCAACTGCAACTGTGTCAGTACATGATTGTACTACACGATTTGGATTCCTATATTTATGATTACTTTGGGCATGTCCATAACTATCATTAACACTACTTATCACAAATAAATAACTATCATTAACACTAAAAAGTGTATATTTCTGACACCTTACCAATTACTTAATTGACTTGCGTAGAAGATAAGGCGGAAGCAATTGACTAGAGCAAAAGTAACTTTTCATATTATTGAAGTAGCATGCTAACATTTTTTTAAATTTTTGTTAGTAGTTATATAACTCTGTTGTACACAATATAATTTACTGTATTATCTTGCATTATGTCAGACTATATATAGGCCGATATGTTCTACCATCTTTGAGCTGTCTGCACGCTGTTATAAACAGACTTAAGTTCACATGAATTTCATAAGAAATATATCATTTTAACATTGTGACTATTTTCTATCCTGTCAAGTAATGTCTGTAATCCATGTTGTTTCCATTCTCTTACTATTACACGGATCAAGGGGTGATTAATGTGAATGTGAAGTTTCAAAGTTTTTTCCTGTGGTGCTTATTTCTCTGGCTCAATATCACATTTACAGTTCAACTCTTGCCTATGTTGTTTTTAAGCTCACTTGCATTTTCTATGAACAGTTCCATGAACTCCTGGTGGCTCCAAGTTCACCCGAAACCCAACACCTCCGCCTGGGGTAATTTGTTCTAACAATTCATTGTTTAGTTTTTGTTTTTAGTTTTTTTTTTTTTTTAAATTTTCTTTTTGACAAGTTCTTTTTGTTTAGTTTGTCCAATATATGGTCTGTTATTGGCTTCTCTCTGTCTCTATCTCTTCCGGGTTCAATCACTGCATATTTATCACGGATATGACTTGGAATCTTTTGTAAAGTCATTGTCACACCCCCATGATTGTCTCTTTCATGTTGTTAGTTGCATATTTTTGCATCCTTATAATTAAACTTCACCATGTGTGAATCCCTTTCCCCTTTCTTTAATTTAAAAAACACAGGTGAATATTACCTTAATATAATTCAACTTCCTTATGGTTGGGGTTGAGATACTTTTTCCCCCTCTTCAGTTAGAGGATATTTAGGATGAGGGAGCACCCCTCTCTTTGTCAAATCATACATGTGATGTATCATATTCTTCATGATGTACCGCATCATCCATTCTGGAGAGTGAGATAACATGTTGGTTGCATAGTTACAGTTTGATCCATTGGGAATCATTGAACTGTTTATTTATTTCTCACATATTGAGGTATACCAAATGATTCAGTTAAAAAGGATAGCATCTGTTCATGATGGTTCTTAGCCTTGGAGATCTCTCTATTTTGGGTCTTAGCCTTATAGGTGGGTTGACTGGTGGACTGCTTCTGTATGACTTGCCTGCTGCATGGCCATTCATTCTGGTTGGACCGCTGCAGGGGGGCTGTTTTCCTAGTCTGTACTTAGGGTTCATACTGCAACCTATATGATAAGCTTTGTCTCTCAATTTAGTCCCTACAGCTTAGTCTGTTTCTTTTCAATTTCTTTCATTTTTTAAATTTTTTGATAGGTGCTACATTTAATTTCTATTGCTTTTCTTTGTATATTTACTAATGCATCCCTTGGTAATCATTTTTTTAAATGACTCCTCCCCACTAGACCCGGGGAAAGAGAAGAAAATTGTAGCCTCATGAGTTTTAACTATTCATATTGGAATCAATATTGCAAATTTTGAAATTTGCACTTTTTTTCCTATCTTCTTAACAGCCAAATGTGCACTAAGTTGAGTTCATCAGGTCCTGATTAGAAAGTTGTTTTTCATAAAATTGCACTATTAGCCTCTAGACTGAACCCGTGGGGAGTTTCATTGGTGAAGCAAGGATCAAAATATCGTTTCGATATATAGTTTCGGTGTGTCCGGAAATAGAAACGTTTCAAAAATGTTTCGGAAACATAATGGAAACGGAGAAAAAATTGGAAACATGTGGAAATATAACTTAAAATTTATTTATTTTATACAAATAAACCTATTTATTGAATATTTGTGCATGTTTAAGGCATATACATCATATTCATGATAAATGACACTAATTCATAAATAACATAATAGATATATACTATGTAATTTCCACGAATTAGATAATTTGATACAAGTTACATATAAAATAAAAAGTAAAACAAATAACGATTTAAACCTATTATAATTATTAACTTAGTATTAAAATAGTTGTTTCTATACACTTTATTTTCCCTACTACTTTTTTATTATTTTAGGAAAAATAATAAAAATATTTTCTTATAATTTTGAGTCTTAATCCTTGAAAAATAAATGGGTATTATTTTTTACTAACTTCTAGTATTATTGTTGATACAAAATAAATGTTTCCTCTGATTCGGTATGTTTCCACTAGTTTCGGTATGTTTCTACGGAAACAATTTTGTTTCCATGGAAACATGTGAATTTCGATATCCCACTAATGTTTCGTTTCGCTTCCCTGAGAAACGGAAACGTTTCGGCTGTTTCGATGGAAAAAAAACGAAATTTTGATCCTTGTGGTGAAAACTATATATGGTTCTTGTTTTTGCAAAATCTTCAATTTTGTCAAATGATTTCTGAGTATAAAGCAGCTTGCAAAATCTTCAGCATGCATGCATGACGTGTATTCTTTAGTTTTGTCCAATTTATCTAGTATTAGGCGTTGTTTGGGAATTCTTCAAAATGAATCGGGTTAGGTCCACTCCCATTGAGTTATGTGGTTTTGGGGAAAACCAACCCCCTTTGGTCTGACATTTTTAAGTTTTATGCATATTTTAGGAACAAATACAATACTACTAAAAGATACCAAACATTAAAAGATTTAAAATCACTTCATTTGTATTCTACTGGTTCTAGCCTTTTCAAAAACAGGCCTTAGGATCTAGACTCAGATAAAATTAGGTTCAAAGTTTTGACTTGTCTAAAAAAGAAAAAAGAAGATTTAAGGTTTTGTCTTTTAGACTCTGTATTATTAACAATTTTCTATGTGCATTACTTGGTTTTTTCCATTGTAATGTGGGACATCAGATTTATGTTTTTGAACGTGATACATTAAAGTTGAAAGGATTTGCCTGGAAGGTTTTGTATTATTTGGCAATTTCTATTTGTTTCTTGATATATAATTGGTTTTTTAATAAACAATGTAGGCGAAAAGGACAGATATGTTCTCTAAATTGAAGAGTTGTAGCCCCTGCTTTCTGAAAATCTATTTTCTTATTTTCCAGTCACTGTTCTAAGAGGTTCAACCCGTTTATAGATATAATAGTCAAGTAGCAGTAATGTCTGCAATGAGCTTGCGTATCATCGATGAGTATGCAATAGCATTTGGTGTCTGGGTTTAGAAATTATAGCATTGTCTTCTGCTTATATATCAGTATAATTCTTGCTCTCATTACGATCATGGGCTTGCGGAGGGTGTCCTCTTTGCCAGGTACCAATCTTTTGACAGAACTGACAACTGAGTAATGTTTTGAAGGTTTGGTTTTAACTTTGTCTTCAAAGAATTACTGCAATGACTGGTACTCAATTTAAGTATTACAAGTGGGCAAAACCTTTGCCTTGGTGTAGGATCCTTTACAGTGGTTGGCTCCTTCCTTTCTTATTATTGTTTAGTGTACTCATTAATGCATGTGTACTACAAGGTGGGGTAACAATTTGAGTTGGAGACTAGTCCCATTCTCTTGATAATGGTATCACTATGTTCTTTTTGTTCATGCTGAATTGTTGCCTCACTGTTTGAAAAACAGCTATCTATATATCTATATTGCAGTCATCAGCAACTGCTGTCAACCATGATTGCAAATCAGTATTTACAATCCATTTCTATGCTTTTGACAAAATTCTGATGTTTTGGTTGCTGATGCAGATTGAGATAGTATATGATCATGGCTGAGAAGATAATGACTGAATCTATTGTTCTCTTCGATGGTAAATAAAGGTTAGCATCATTATTGGCCGTGTGATGTTGTTATTTGCTGCAGTCTGTTTCATTTGGTATGAGTGATTGAAAATTGAGAGGAATGACTAGGTGGGAGGGATGGAGAAAAGGCAAGGATAAAAAGGAAACTGTTTTTTCCTCTGCTATCTATTTGCTTGAGCAGGGAGGGAATGGAAAGAGAGACTAATACATGCTTATTTTACCATTATAACCTTAATACATCAAGACGAGGCTGTTGTTTGAAGGGCAAAAATGTAAAAGCAAAACCTTCCCTAAATGTTCGTTGTGTTCCTTTTTTCTCCCCTTTTTTTGGCTGATTTGTTTGGTTTGCTGGAGAGATTTATGCTCCTTCCACTTTTCCTGTCCCTCCATTTCCTCTTACCAAATGAAGGAAATTATTTCCACCCCTTGTGCTTCCTTCTCCTTTCCTTCCTCTCCAGTTTTCCCTCCTATCAAACAGACTCTTATGGTTAGATACTGCAATGCAACCGTCAGTAATTTGATCAAAACATATCTACCAAAAATGGGCAAGAAATAAACACAATGTGTGTGTGTGTAAATGAGGTGTACGTTTATAATCTGGAAATTGGTTTTTAAATGCAGCCTTTTGCTTTGTTGTTCATGAATCTTAAGGATTTTGAAGCCCATTTAATATCCCAAAGGATGGTTGTGATCTTACCCTTCATCTCCTGTTTCTTTAAACTTGCGGTTTCTTGTGTTTTACTGAGATTTTGTTATTGATGCAGATTGAGAAGCTATGTGACTGTGTGGAAGAAGATTCCGGTTCATCTTGTTTGTGTTATTCAAGTGAAAAGAAATGTCAGCTTTCAACATTTTGTGATGCTTTGTTCTGTTTTTGGTTCTGCTCAGATTGCTCAGAGAAGCTTTCACTGAGAAACTTGTGTCCAATTTATTCACCTTATTTGCACCTCAGTGACAGTTAATTAACAGTTGGGGGTCTGGCGCCCCAAGAGCCTTACCGTAGGGCGGTTTAATAGTTATTTGTGGGAAATTTCTTTGACACTTGTTTATTGGCAGATATTTTTGTATTTCTTTAACACTGGGATTTCAGTTCTCGTACAAGGGTGCATTTGGATGCACAGAATTGTAATTGAATTCGAATTTTAATTTTGTTGAATTGCAAGTTTCTCAGAATTATAATTCCATTGTAATTGTAAATCAAGATTATTTTTGAAGTATGAACTTCCACGTTGGTTTATGTCATTTTAGACGGGCTAATTGACCTCAAGGCCTGTTTGGAAGCCATTTGCATCATTGTCATTCCACATCACTATTAGTGATGTGATGGTGTATTACAAACTCTAATTTTTTTAAAAAAATTTATGAAAAGTTGTGAATTTATCATTAATTTCAAAAAAGTCTGTGAGATTCTTATATTACATTAGATAGTGATGATTTTATTGGATAATTTTTTCTTATTTCACGGAATAATGTTTTTTATTCTGTTGCTCTAAAAGATATAGTTGATCAATTAATCAAGTTTTTAAAATTATTTTTATATTAATTTTACTTTAAGAAAAATACAAAAAATATAATTGAAAAACAAATTAAGCTATTCTTTTTCAAACATAAACTCTACGAAGACTCTCTCGATGATGTTATTTTAGATAATGCTCGTTTGAATGAGCGGTATGCAATTTTAATTAAATAATATTATAACGTTCGAATAAGTTGTTATAATTATTGAAAATAGAAATTTTTTTAAAAAAATTTAGTGATAATTATTAAAAATAGATATTTGAATTTGAAAACGTTGGAACAAAATTTTCAAAAATATTAAAATATAAAAAAAAAAGTTCGATTTGGTTGGCTTAAAAGAAAAAAGTGAAAACATGTGAGAGGGTTAAGAGGGGGTGATGGATAAGAAGGGGGCTGGTTGGTGTGGCTCCAAATCAAACACGACGGGGACGCCTCTATAATAGTTAAAGACTGGCATGTGTGATGGAAAGTGTTTGTTTGCCATCATTCCCTCGGAGCTTCTCAAAGCAAAATTTCCACATCAATGGAGCTCTGCCGAGCTACTGCTTTCTCATGGACGAACTCCATTTCTCCCTCTCTCCACATCCCTCAACCCTTTTCGGTAAGTCTCTCTCGTTCTATACATACTCAACTACACATTTCCAGTTCTTCCTTGCTCATGAAATGCAACCATGTTTGTATGTAACTCAGATGTGTGAAACAAAGAGATTTAGAGTTTGCTGTCTCAACAATGACAGTGTCTCTGCTCAATCTCAGAAGGTAATGCTTATCATACTCTGGTTCTTTCACATGGTTTTTGAATGATTGGCCGACCTTGTTCATTGTATGTATCTCTTCCATCGTTTCACTGTTGTAATTTCTGTTTTTTCTTTGCTGTGATCATTAGTATAATGCATTGTTTAAAAGTTCTCTAATCTTTGCGACTATTAGCGAGTTGTTTTTTTTGAAAAGTCAGAATAAGTGATGACCTTCTTATTTTTATTTTTTTTTGTATTATTTTGGTCGGAAATGCATACAAGGATTTTGTAATTTTGGTTGGAATTTAGTCTGCAACCTTTCTGTATAGCTGAAGAACAATTGAAAAAATTGGTTTGTCCAAAGTTGGCCATGAATCAGTAGCTCGGACGAATTCGGATTTGTCACAATTAATTTTGGGTGTAAATTTATGACTTGGGGTACATTATGTCACACAATACGGGAACTGCTTGAAACACAGACGTGTGAATTCCTTCCCACTTGGGTACCGACTGTGCTTGCAATGATTCAATGCGATTTGCATGGTGGACATACTATCAATGGTGCAGCAAGGCTCTTTGATTTTCCTTGCTAAATTGACTAGCAGTAAAAAAATCTTCTCACTGAAGGGGACATTTGTATAGCGTTTGCAAATTACTATTAGTTTTAAATTTTCTAATATAAATGATGACAAAAAAATGCAATTATAAGCAAGAAAATTAGTTTAGTACTTTAGTGTGATTATTTATTGAATAAATGTTTTTTAAAAAAAAATGGGGGCAAAAAGGCCTTTTTCGAGGATTATTTTGTTAGGTATCTCATTTTTTATAACTCTTTTCAATTATGTTTTTTAGATTATTTTGTTAGATATCTCTAATATCATAGAAGTAGGGATCATAATGACTCTAAAAAATTAAGAATAATAAAATAAAAGAAAAAGAAAAAGAAACTCAAAATAGTCATAACAATCCAGTAACCCGTAATGGCTGTTAAGTAATGGTATCAGCCAATACGGCTGTGATTTTTTGTCTCACCGATATATAACCTGTATCGATATCTCAGGGCCTAAAGGGCCGATCAATGGCTGATATTTAAATCCATGCTTTGTATCATTCTTTTGATAAGCTTTTTTCGGTGAACTTTGAAGGATTCCTAATCCTTCTTCATTGCATATTTTTCTTTTGTCTAATAATATTCATTCTTTGGTATCTTATCCACACCAAGAAAAAGGACTAGGCTGAAAAAAATGGGTGATTTAAGATAACTAGCATTCTGTTATTGGCTCTTTCATCATCAAAATTATTATGGCTCCATTTTTGTTTTCTTTGCTGGTCAAAGAAAGCTCATTATTGAGTAAAATGGGCAATCTAGCATTCTGCATATTGGTGTGACCTTTGGGCCATAGCTCATCATTGTGTCGATCCATTTTTGGACCAGTTTGGGTAGAGTGTGCCATGGAGACAAAATTTTAAATTGTAATAGTTTCATGTTTGGCATACATATATTAGATGATGTTTGTTCCTTGGAAATCTTATTGACTCTTTTCATTTTGTTGCAGGTAAATCAGATGACTGTATCTGTTACAGGAGCTACAGGTTTTATAGGTAGAAGGTTGGTGCAAAGGCTGTATGCAGGTGATGGTCAATTCATATAACCATTAGTATATAAAACAAGAGATCTCATGTAATGTATATCTAATATACAGTGGTACTGTATATTTTGATTGTTCTTCTTGGTTTAATTTGTCTCTAGCATTCTCTCTTTTATGATTTTGATTTTAGATTTGCCCATGATGTTTATGGTATTTTAGTATCCATGCATTCTTTGCCTTAGGGGTCTTGTAATTTTCATGCATTGTCTGGCGCTTTGAGCCTTAAGTTTTAACCTTCTTGTGGAATTTCATTGGCGAAGTTACTCTTCATCTTTTCTGTTGAATTTTTTTCAAGTCTCTACCCCCAAATTTTGTTTATTTGCACTATGTATGGGTTCCTTTTCAGAATAGTCCCATCTTATTGCATAATGTTATTTTTCATCCATGCTTATTATATGAATACATTATTTCTCTAATTGGACTACCTACTGGGCAGCTAAGAAACAACATTTTCATAAAATGACACATGGCTGACTTTTATATGTTGAGATAAATGTGTGGCAAAACAAGAAAGGATAAATTTAGGATGAAAAAAATTCATAAGAGAAGAGATAAGCCACGTGCAATGAAGAGTTGCAATTACACTGGTGAGAAAGTTTTATGGCTCAATCTATGAGTGCTACTAGGATTAGAGGAAGACCAAGAGAGATTTTGAGTGGAAATGTTTAAGAAAAACATGACAACGTATGGTTTAACTGAAACTATGGTAGAATAGAACGGAAAACTAGGATTTATATAGCATGCCTAATTGATTGCCATAAGGTTAGGTTAGGTTGGGTTGAGTTGAGTTGAGTGTTGCATTGTGTTGTTGTCTTTGGTTCCATGCATAGTTGCAGCATCGTAGATGGCATTCAACAATGATGTGTGTGGACCGTGTGGTTGAGGACATGGATGCATGTTATTTATAGGGGTCCAACTTTTATCTAGTAGCCAATATCTAGATTGTTTTAAAGTATGCAAACAATTCATCTATAGACTTTCTTTATTCTCATGGTTCATCACACCTTTTGTTATTCTAGAGGGGTCATTGCTTGGTACAATAGTAAAAATTCAAACTATCAAGCTTGAGAATATTGGTCTATGTTTAAGGGCTGCCACTTTGCGAAATGCCAAATAGAAGGTCTATACTTAACCCACCCCTCCTAGCATCCTGCATTGGGGTGAGCAACTTTGGGTAATGGCTTTTTATTCTATGAAATTTAATAGATTGAATAGGTGCCATAAGTTGATTGGGCTTATGAGGTAGCATTTATGCAAATAACATTGTGCTTTGTGTCACTATATACCACTTAGACATTATGTTACTGGGGTGCTACTGGTTGACTAGGGTTAATTATTCTCTTTGAAGTCAAAACCAACTCAAGGTGGGTATTGAATTAGGTCTTATCTTTGAATTCAAGACCAAGTTGAGGTGTATATTGAATTAAAACAACTTCTTTCTTTTGTGTTTCAAAGAAAAATTATTGTCTATGCAATTTAGTTTCCCCCAATATTAAGTTAAAATAGTAGTAGTATTGTGAACATTAAGGTTTCCAATGAATTTGCATCACTGACCGCATGATATGAAAGAAAACCATTGGTGGATGCAGCAAAACCATGCATTGACTCAATAGGGCCACCTTATGCTTGTGCAGGGCCGGTTCAACCATAAAGCCAACAAAGCAATCACTTTAGGCCTCACTTATAAACAATGTCCCAAATTTTATCTATTTATAGTATAATCAAATTAGAAGTCTAAGTTTAATAAAATTCTCACTCTACAAAAAAGGCCCCAAATTTTATGTATTTTTATTATATTTAAATTAGAAGTCTAAGGTTAATAAAATCCAACTCTAGAAAAGAAGGTCCAAAAAAAAACGTAATTATATTAATAGAGTTTTATTCGTATTGTACTCTAATATTTTATTTCTACCTATTTAAATAAATAAAAAAACCATGTAAACTTTATTGCTTTAGGCCTTAAATTATATAGAGCCGACCCTGTGCTTGTGTATACCCAGGCTTCACTGGTTTACCCAAGGTCTTAATAACCGTTGGATTCTCATTTTCTCATCATAGTTTTAAGTAAGGTGCATGTACGTGGAACCAAACTAATCCAAGGTCAAACTGGATTGGTCCTCAGGTGGCTTTCACTAAACCATGTTGGTCCCCAATATTTACTGTGTTAATATTGCAGTTATTGATATTAAGCATTTTGTGGTAGTTGCCTCTCCATTATATTTACTTTGTTTATTTATTGTAAACTTTTGAGTGGTTTTTGTAGATCAGATCAATTTACTTTTCTTTTCTCACCTTTGGAACACAGATGACCATTTTGTTCGTATCTTGACACGGTCTAGATCTAACGCTCAGTTAATTTTTCCGGGTAAGAAGGTAATGAATACTTATATTACCTGTATGAAACTTTTACATTTCTCAAATTTTGTGGTACTAATGTATTATTGATAAATGACAACTGTTTTAAAATTTATTTATTGATGAAGGGTTGCTTATTTAAATTGACAGATAATAATCAAATTTGTTATTGGACAATGCCACCTTTTTCTTTATTTCCTTTCCTATGCTCGAGTTCTTGCATGCAAAATTTTTCTAGTTTGATGCTCTTATTTTCCTGGTGACATCGGAACTCTAAATGTTTTGTATTTTCTCCCCCTATATCTTAACATTTACTTCTTCTGCATCCTTGAATCTGCAGTCAAGGACTTCCCAGGAATTGTAATTGCAGAGGAGCCAGAGTGGAAAGATTGTATTCATGGTTCGAATGCTGTGGTAAATTTGGCTGGAATGCCCATAAGTACAAGATGGTCCCCAGAGGTTGGTATTACAAGTTTATTGGACTGGCTAGTTTGTCCTTTTCTACTCTTTACATTCCAAGTTAAATAAATAGTAACCCTACTAGGAGCTGTCTGCTACATAAAAACATTGCTTTTGCAACAGTTTCTGGTCCTCTCTTAATCCAATATTATATGATCTGCTATCAGTATCCTTCTTTATCAAACAATTTTGTTGAGGTTTCATCAATAATTCTGAGATGAGCTTGTGATTGATAAGACGTTTCTTCATTATGGCACTAATTTGATGGTCTAAAACATTGCTTTTGCGGCAGTTTGCGGCTTCTCTCTGATTCCATTTTTGTATGATCTGCTATCAGTATTCTTCTTGACAAAATAATGTTGTTAAGGTTTCATCAATAATTCTAAGATAACTTGTGATTAATAAGGCGGTTCTTCATTATGGCGACAATTTGATGGTCTAATGCATGTGATAAGGTGTTTTTCATTACATCCTCAGCTGAGTAAGATGTTAATGTTGTTTTGAGTATTAGTGTTGGTTGGTTTTGAGTCTTTTCACCTTCTCCAAAAGAGGTGCGTCTTACCTATTGATAAAAAAACTGCTGTGGATCAGCTGGATATCACCTGACAATGTCGTGCTCTTAAATTTTCTTTAATCAAATGGATTAACGCGCGGCCCCCAAAAAAAAAAAGAAAAAGAAAAAGAAAAAAATAAACACCCAGAAAAGGAAAAAATAGAAGAAAGCTTGAGTTGACTTCATTTTCTTATGTACTTTGAACTTTAATAATGTTCATGGAACTTTGTTTAATAAACTTATATGATTTATGGAGTGCGATGCAATCATTTGTTTTTGATATTATGTTATGATGCTGGAAAGCTAGTAACATATTATTGAATATGTATTTTTAAACGATATTCCAGTTTATTATAGGGTATGAAATGTGTTGGGATCTAATTTTATTAGATGAAGTGAATTGCGAATGGCTAAAGCCAGTACATGTATTAAAATGCTATAGTTCTGCAGATCAAGAAAGAGATCAAGCAAAGCAGGATTAGAGTCACCTCAAAGGTCACCATACTTCTCTTTACCAATATTTACATACCAAAGAGCTAAACTAAAGTTCTTTCCTTTTTGATACTAGTAGTGATGATGGTTTACATTGTTCTCTTTATTGGTTGTTCACTAACAATTTTGACTGATTTTGAAGGTGGTTGATCTAATAAATGACTCAAAAGATGAAATTCGGCCTAAAGTTTTGGTTAGCGCAACAGCAGTTGGTTATTATGGTATGTGTCTAAAATAGCATTTTCCATTTATGCATTAATTCAATGAAACCATTAAAGAAGTTCTAAACGTAATTCCTTTGTTTCTTTAGCTTTTTGCAGTTATGAAAACAAGATTAACATCACACTAATGTTAATCTATGTGTGCATATTTATGGCATGAATGGTGTTTTCTCCCCTCCCACGAGGACTTAAGCTATTGGGAAATTGGATGCCTCATGGATTGTCATCATTCCCTTTTGTTTCAAATTATTTTAATATTGGGTGGATTTTGTTTTGCAAAGGCATTTGATACGAGTCTCTATCATTATAGATGATATGATAGAGACACTGATGATGCTGAGTCGTTTCATGTTACATGGTATGATTGCATATTTAATTTTGGGAAAGTTATCATCGGGTCTTTTGCACCTTTTTTTTTTTTGGGTTTGGGGGGGGGGGGAGGGTGGGGGGAGGAGGAGAAGAGTTTAGTGATTCCTCTTTGTTGTTGGATGTGTTTAAAAACCTCGTTAGTGTTTGATCAGAATCTCCAAAAATGCCCTCCAAAGATTTTCCTGATTTACTATGGTAAAACTGCTATGCATTCTGTTTCTCTCTCTCTCTGTGCATGTGTCTGTGACACATTGATTTTATGTGGTTTTGCATGCTGCTTGACCAATATAACCCGACATCTTAGTATTTTGTGGTTATAAAAATGCTAGTAACATAGGTTTGACATCTTGAAATCAGTCTAGTTTAATGAAGGAAAGACTGAAGCACAATTTTGTTCCCAATATTAGCATGTTGGAGTGGTTTTTGGGGAAATGCAGTACTCTCTTGGCTTTATTTGCATACTCAGCTGCATCTCATCAAAAAATGCAAATCACGATAAAATTCCCCGTATTTTGAAAAGTTCTGTACAAACTCATCATATTATCTATCTACTTGAACACATTCTTATTTTCTTAATCAAATTTGTTTTCCTGCCAAAAAATGAAGTTATCTTCTCAAATCAGTGTAACTTCATCATTGGTTTCTTTTCTGTTTATAGTTTTTCTTAATTATTTGAACTAAAGATTTGATTCTGGATAGCTAATACTTAAGAGAATGATATTCATACATAAATAAATATAAAAATAAATGCAATGTTGTTAATGCTTTAAAAGCCTTTGACACAAGGTTATATGATAACTAATATCTGCTTCTTCTGTTTGTAACTTATGCAGTTGAAGTGACGTGTCTATATATGTTTTATTCATTATTGGGCTGTATTAAAAAGAGAAGAAAAAAGTGGTGAATTGTTGGAACCAAAAAAATGCAATAAATTAATGAGGGATAAACCAATGGTACATATGGAAACAAAAATCCATTTAGACTAAACTGGCTACCTTGCCCATCAACATGTTGATTTGTTTCATGAGAACATGGGATTTTAGCAGTCCAATTGTCTGCTTTCTATTGCTAAACTTGTTTTTCCGGGGGTAGTTATGTAAGCTACATTCACATTGAATATATACACCTTTGGCTTCTCTATTATAGAATATTTAATTTTCTTTTCATCTTTTTCAAATGCTCAGGCTCTAGTGAAACACAAGTATTTGACGAGCAGAGTCCATCAGGAAATGATTATTTGGCTGAGGTAAATGGAAGGATTATTTTAGTTATGTTATTAATTAATGGACTGATATAAAAAAATAATTAGTGAAGAAAATATCTTACGGAGTAGGACTTGTAAGAACCTATGCTTATAATCATATCAATGAGATGTTTTGCCATTTGCAGTTTATTGTGTTTAATCATGAAACCTCATGACTGTTCTTGCATTCTGTTGACAAAGTACATCGCTTCAGGTTTGTAGAGAATGGGAAACAACGGCCCTCAGAGTTAATAAAAATGTTAGAGTGGCACTTATTCGCATTGGTGTTGTTCTTGGAAAAGATGGTGGTGCTTTGGGTATGATTACATTTTCTGGATCCTTTTTCTATATTGTATGCTTTGAAATTCTTTTAACTTCCTGATTATGAAGAGTCTTTATCTGGATTTAAAAAAAAACGTCAACATGAGGAATTCATACGGACTTGGCAATCACTTGTCTTGAGTATTTCTGGTGCTTCTGCAGCTAAAATGATCCCTCTCTTCATGATGTTTGCCGGTGGACCATTGGGCTCTGGAAAACAATGGTATTGCACTTTTCTGTCCTTCATATGAAGCTACTATCTCATACTTGTACTGAAAATCGCTATTTTGGAAGAAAAAATTGATTTGATTTTTACTCCAAGCAAGATCTGTGTTCCACAATGCTACTGACTGGGTCAGGTTTAGTTTTCGCTTCTGATATTTAAAATCTACAACGATGTTATAAAGTTCTTTGAGATTGATTCAATCATCGTCCTAGTATAATATTCTCTCCATAATTCAAAAGAATTGATTGTTGTTCTGATTGTGTAGGTTTTCTTGGATTCATCTGGATGACATTGTGAATCTGATATATGAAGCTTTATCTAATCCTTCTTATGAAGGTAAAAATCTTGTTTATTAATTCCTATGAATTCTCACGACTCTTGAAGCAAAAATAAGGGCAACCAAAATATAAATGTGGGAAGAAAGCAAATGTGCCGAAATAAGTGAATTGACCAAAATCCTCCCCCCACCCCAAGAGAGAGAGAGAGAGAGAGAAGGCAGAAAAAAAGGAAAAAAAAACTATGAACTCCTCCCCATCTTTTGTTGGCTATTCCACCTTTTAGTTGTGGCCATAGACATTACCTATTGATTTTAATTTGGAAACCTGGTGTGGGCCTTCTTTTACATAACTAGAACTTACGTATTATTGTGTGACATGATTATTTATTTATTTATTTTGATAAGTTATTGCGTGATATGAAATTTCAATAGCGGTAGATATACAAAGTTAAGATTCTGTGTCCACTATTATTGCAACCCCTTCAATTCTCATTGGCATCATAGTTGCACTGTTGATTTTTCTAACATGTATTTTGGGAAGTTGCACCTTTACAGAAGCTTCTTCGAGTCTTTGAAACCAATAAACCATCTTGCTGCTCCAATTTTTTCCTTTTAATCTTTTTTGGAATTTTCTTGTCTCCCTTGATATCATCTTCACTGATATTAACAGTTTTAATAGTGGACATTTGATTCTGTGCATCATATAATGGTATTTTAGACTTCTGATGCCAAATAGTAGGCACAAGACCTACCTATCCAAATAAATAAATAAAATAGCAGGCACAAGGCCTTGTAGAGATGAGTATAATGGTATACTTGTCTGTTCAATTGGCGGATGTCTTTTTTTCTCTCTGACATTATATGGGTCCCACATGTAAAAACCACTATTAAACAACTACCTAGGTGAAAGAAAGACAATGAATTTGACGCCTAGTGCACTGGAGAGAATCCCATTCCTTCAATTGCCTTTCGATTGTTGGGCCTGGTTTTTTTTTTCATTGGCATGGAAAATTGTAGTCTGAGGATTTTCCAATCTCTTGACTGTGTATTTGTATTGAATTGTAGGAGTTATTAATGGAACTGCACCAAATCCTGTTCGATTGTCAGAGATGTGTGAACAATTGGGATCTGTCATGGGTCGCCCTTCATGGCTGCCAGTGCCAGAGCTTGCACTCAAAGCAGTCCTTGGGGAAGGTGCTTGTGTGGTAAGTGTGTCTGTATTCCTTTGCTGATTTTTCCTACTTTATGTATTTATTTGTTTTAGCACTTTCTTTCCTCTCAGATTGCTAAAATAGACCAAGCGAATTGATTGCAGGTTTTGGAAGGCCAAAGGGTGCTTCCTTCTAGAGCCAAGGAGTTGGGTTTCCCATTCAAATATCCCTACGTGAAAGATGCATTAAAAGCTATTCTGTCATAAGAAAGTTGGAAGTAAGACGTAAAATAACCAGCATGCATATTCTTTATTCTTTTGGTAGATAGGTTCAGGCTTTCCCCAAACCTCTAAGGCACAGTTTCAAATTTTAGTAAACTGATTGAGTAAAATTAAGCTGTTGAAAGAAGCTCTGATTTTTCTTGTTTTTAAGTTAATCAGATACCATTTGCATGAGAAGCAGCTTTGATTTAATGTAGTAAAATGCCCCTTGCAAGGCATTCCAGAAAGGCTCACAATGGATACTACCTCCCTTGAAAATTTCGGCTAAATCTTACCGGTTGTAGACTTGGGCGGGTATCTTGGTGGCTGTCAACTGTCTGGGCAGGCAAATTAAGTGATCAAGTTCACTGGGGCAAATTCCTTCCATCTCCTACCTTCATATGGTAAGGAATCACAGAAAAGAACCTGTTTAGCAAATATGCAGGAAATCCAAAAGGAATTGAGATGTAATCATATCAATTCATACAGAAGAAAAGGTTCTCTATTAATTATATAGAGGAAGAGGAAAAATCGAAGATTTTTCACATAGTACTTTTGATTGAAAAATCAGTCTGATTTCTTTCGTACTCTTTGCTCAATCCCTAAATGGTTACTTAATCACAAAGAAGGCTTGGTATGAACATTCCTAAAATTTCAGGCAAATAAAAAGATATTGTTTAACCTTTCAACTTATAGGATAGTAAAATCATTACAAAATGACTTTAGGGATTGTATTATTTCTACTTGAATACTTTCACTATGGTAACTGGAAACCACCTGTTGTGTGATAAATTTATATACATGAACTAAAATATAAAAATGAGTGTCACCATTTCGGTAGAACAGCAAACAGGTCACTCCAATGATGCACCGGTTGTCAGTGTGCTAAAATTCAGAGGCACAAGCTCATTGGCGTTAAGAACAGATTGGGACAGAGAGATATAAGTCGTAATGATGTTCAATAAGAGATAATTGTGGTAACCCGAGCAGAGTGAATAGACAGAGGCATACAACAACAGGCTGCAAACTAGTAAAATGCCATTGTGCTGGCACAATCGCAAGAACCCACTGTTTCATTTTTTGATGACACAAACATATCGTTTCAATATATAATCCTTGTAATTCCATGGCCATGCAAAAACGGGAGGAGAGAAACAAGATAAGAAAAAGTTAGATTGTTCAAGAATCCAATCAACCCCCCTTGAGTGAATACTTTTTCCCTGTAAAAGGCTGGAACTTTGGTTCTTCTTTCTGTTGGGGCTGTTCTTCTTTAGTCTGCTTTGCAGCTTCCTGCATGATTAAGAACTCCCACCAGAGGTTAAGATTATATAAATAACAGCTTAAATGGCAGCACTCTAGTGTTAGATCCAGGAAGACGAAATAACAGTACCTTTTGTGTTTCCCTAGTACGGTTTGCATTTGTACCAAACACAAGTTTTCCTTCAGATTGACGATTGGTACTTTGTGAACTAGACCCCGCAGAAGGCTGCCCAACCCCATTGGCAACATCAGTTCGCTTGTCTTTGGATCCACAGGAAGAGACTGGTGGAGGTTGGTACTTCAATGGTTTCCCATCCAAGCGCCTCCCTGCTCCTGTAAATGGGTTGAACTTTGGTTCAGTGTCAGCCGGAGCCTCTTGACCTGCATGAACAAAAGATATGGTTAATTCGCTAAAAGCATGGAGAACAAAACCAAGAGAATTACCAAAAAAGTTCCTATTAAATTGGTATATCTTGAGATTTCAAATAACATCAGCAGTTCCAGCCATTGCCAATCACAAAAACCAAACAATAGATATATTTCCATCCAACTGAGAGAAACTTATCACCAATATAGTGAAAGACCCAGACAGATCACAGTATCACACTACAGAGCTGGTTCATGCTCTCCACCCAAGCAGGCACTGATACTGTGATGTACACTGATATCCAATAGAGGAGGAACAATTTGCCTCACAAATAAGCATGCCCGAATAAGTTTATCATGACCATCTAATCTGTTCCAATCTGATAACAAGTCACTAATAAGTAAACTTAGCAATCTACTTAAGAGTTCCTACCATTCCCTAAAGATGCATTTAAATTATCAGCCAGAATCAGGATCATAAACACCAAAAAACTATGAAGAACGGACACTCTATTTTGGTTCACGTGTCCGTGTTGGACACTTCCAGGACATGTGTTCGGGTACTTGAATCATGAATGTTGATGATTAAATAAAGAAGTTCTTTAATTTTTATTTAATGACTTTGTTATTTTAACATCTTAATAATATTTTTTAAATTTATGTGTTTTTATGCCAATTTTAATTGAAATAACATTAGAATTTTATTATATGGCCATATAAAAAAATATATATATATTCAACGTGTCCTTAACCTATCTGTGTCCTACTTTTTTTAAAAATAACGTGTCCGCATATCCGTGTCGTGTCATATCCGTGTCTCGTTTCTGTATCCGTGCTTCTTAGCCCAAAAATTATAAGAAAATGAAAGGAGGCCCGGGGGGGGGGGGGGGGGGAGGGAGGAGAGAGACGACATAACGATGACAGGAATGAAAAAACATAAAGTAATCAAAATGAAATTTGGAAAACAAGTTGAACAGATTTTGCACCTTCTGCCGGAGCCTTGCTTGAAGGAACAGGTGTAAAAGGTTTTTCAGGTTCCTTGTAATCAAGGGGAGGTGCAAAGTCCACCTCACAGTCTGTCTCAATGATACTTATTGCATTAGAAGGCTTTGTTTCAATAATGTCTATGTAATATTTTTTATTGTTGTATGCTACCATAATACTATCCCCTGTGGTTAAGCAAGAAAAGTTCCTCAACGTTGTCTCCAAGCTGCATGAGAAAAGAACAAAAAAAGTCAATGTAGGAGATCTACTGAAAGAATATGAGAGACATAATGTGATCAATATTTTATTCTTATGCCAGATATTTTACAAAGATAAACTAGACCATAAATAGTAAGAAAGCAAAGGGTCCTAACCCCTTCAAAGCTTCAAAACATGATTGCGAAGTCATAAACAACTTAAAGAACAAGCTTTGTTTGCAACACGATTTTGCATGTAATCCTCATCACTGTTGATGAACTTGTCACATGAAAGGAAAAAAACTAAATACACATATTCATATATACAGAAAATAATAATAAAATCAAGCTCCAATTGAAAGGACTGATACGGAGCCCTGCCAACTGAACAAGTGTAATCCCTTGAAATACCATCATCTGAACACTTTTTGAACTGAAATGTCAGTAGTCTGACCCAAGTTGAAATGGTGTGGGATATACCAGCAGAAAATAGATCAGGAGGCCAACAGTACAAAATAATTTTCTGAACTGAAATGTCAGTAAATCCCATCTAGGTGATTTTCAGCAAGATTTGAAAATTTCCTCCTTCCCACTATCAGATCCTTTCAATTAAACAGCTTCACTTGAATTTGTTATGGTCCCGAAAACATAAATCCAATTTTTAAGTAGGTCAATATCATCTGCTAAGTTGATCTTAATTTACCAAATTTCTTGAGCACAAACATAAATCCAACCAGTAAGTAGGTTAATATCATCTGCTAGGTTGATCTTAATTTTTACCAAAGTTCTCGAGTACAACTAACAATTGTAAAGAATACAGACCCACATTGCTAACAGTGAGGTAGCTGTATGTTTCCCCAACAAGTAATGTCCTTATTTAGATCTTTCTGCTCTCTAATTCAACAGGATGTGTGATGTCTCCCCATTTTTTTACAACCAATTACTTAACGTCCTTGTGTCTAAAGATAACAAATTCCCTAATAATGCATCCCCCTGTGAGAAATTACAGGCCTCCATGGTAGTAGCATTCATGAGATGCTTAATGTGAAGCAAGCAACTATGGCAATCTTGGCTAAAATTGAAAATGAAGGTGAAAATACTTAATAGAGTTACATCTTTAATGGGTCAAGACAACATTTGAACATTCAATCTTCCCTATGGAAGCAATACTTAAACTGAACTCTAAGAAGAAATGTTGTTATTGCGAGGGTAAATGGTCTCTATGTTCAATCCTTGTGTTCCCTAAAGTTAGTGGTAAATAAAAATAATGACAGCAGAGATTTGCAAGCAATAATTACAAAATATTTGTGGGACAAAGTGACATGAAACACCACACATTAGATTCAACAACATTATTATAGATTAACTTCAAGATTCCCTCCCTAACTGAAGCAACAAGCATATATACCTGATACCTACTACCAACTAAAAAAAGAACATAAGAACCAAGAACTTACATGGCTTTTGGGTTGGAAATATCCAAGAAGTCCTTTGTGTGTGGTTGCAGCTTAACATAGGTCCCCTTTGGAAGAGTCACATTTTTCACTCGCACAATGTCTCCTTCTTGTAAGAGCAAGTTCTCCATCATCTAAAAGGAAGCAATTCAAATTAAATCCATGGAAAATAAATGCCTAGAAGATGTCCTTAACAGACTACATCAAAATCAGGCAAAGACTGAGCATGTACACACAAACATTATAGGATGCCTACCCAATATGGCATATATATCATGCCTTCTTCCGCAATAAACTCCAGAACACCACAATGAGAAACCCGTTCAGTAGCAGCATTCCGAAGCTCAAACAACATTGGATAATCAATATGAAGAGATGCTGCAAGATAAAGTTGTACTTGAGCATTTTAGATCAAAATTTTGGGGGAAAAGAAAACAATTTGAATAACCAAAATAGAAGATATGCCAAGACAGAAAATTCAAATGAATCAACTCACCAAGGCGGTCAAGGGCTGAGGAAGGCATTATAACTGAAACAACATAAATAAAACAAAATAAGACATTCAGAAGGCCAAGGGGGAGGCGGGTGTATCAAGCTGCCAACTGTAACATTATTTAACTTACTTTTATCACCATTTTCTAGCTGTGGCTGCATGATGCAAAACAAAACTGTGGAATTAGAATTATGGAGAAACTAATCAAACCAGAAATTTCAAATTATGGGCTACACACAAGAACTCAAATATGGAGGGTGAAAAAAACTATTTTTTCCTTCAATCCAAAACAGAAAGGCCTCTCTGGAAAATGAAAGATCAGGAGATTCTGTGGATCTATAATTGACATTCTGCTAGAAGTCATTCAGACAGTTGTAACATATGCGGTCTACAAAGTTTAGACTTGGTTGAGGACAATAAAAACAATGACAAGAGTCACACCAGCATAAAACTGAAACCATCAGTGTGGATAAATTAATTTATAATAATGAAGGGTCTAAAACAAAAATAAATTTTTATCTTAGTAATTGACTAATTGCTGTAGCAAATTAGTAACAAACTGAACTGATATGTGATGAGGAAAGCCTTCCAACCTTATCAATAAAAGATGCAGGGTAGCATTGATAAGTTTGCTCAAATGATGTTCCATGGTATCCATATCCATCAAAAAACTGCAATGCCATAATCAATAAAGTGAAAAATGACAGGAATAATGATAAAAGCAAAAAATTGAAGACAATAGTAACAGAATAATAGAAAAATTAAAAGAAATAAAGAAATTACACAGATGATATGGTAGAAACATGAGCACACCATTCCTTTATGCTAAAATTTGAGTGGTGCATTAACAAGAAATCAAGATCAATCAAAAGTGAAAATTTCAAAATAGTATGATTACCTATTGTGAAATTCATTATACACCATTTGAGAAAGGTAAAAGAAGTCAATGTTTGGATTGCTTGTTTTGTGCTCTATGGTTCTAGCTTTCCACTAACTAATGACATTCAATCCATAACTTTTGCTAAGGTTGTCTAATTGTCTCCAAAATGTGTTCTCCCAGTAGAACAGAAAAGGCAGACGGCTATTCAACCCATCAGTTATAAAGCAAACATTTTGAATTGGTATGTTTTTTTTATTATCGGTAAAAGTAAGTTGTATTAACCACAGGAAGTCAGAGGAGGGCAATCCCAAAAATATAAGTGAAAGGGACCGGCTACAAAAAATAAAGCATAAGATTCCCAAAAAAATCAATGAACCTCTCTAAACACAAGCAAATCTTCTTTAATCCAAAACAAAAAAGTTATCAAAAAAGTGTCTAACTTCCTAGAAGGAGATTCCACCCCATAAAATTCTTCTATATTTCCTCTCGCCAAAGGCACCAAAACAAGACAAATGGGGGCCATTTTGGCTAGATATAGAAAATTACACGAAAAAAAGGTTTAATGAGACCAACCAGATATATTTTTTTGAAAGGTGAGAACAACCAGATATATGTCCCTTGTTTGTGCTACAAAATGTTCTAATTAGAACCTGACAAGCAATTAATACAATTCAAACATATTCATAGGCAAATAATTATCAAAAGGCAACAAATTTGATACATAAAATGGGAGACTGAGAGTCTACAAAAATTATGAGGACACACATGGAACCAATACACTTTTCCCCCCTAATAGAAGGATAGCCTAAAACCATTGTTTTAGCATACAACCAATGTTTTTTCACAATTAAAAACATGTGGAATGTAAGGTGATGATGCAATCAATAGTCTGCCATAAAAATTCCTTCGCACCACCTCTCTTAATTGGAAAAAAAATTACTTCCTCAGAATTTATTAATGATATTGGTAACTTCATTACCACCTCTAGGATAAAAGATTCAAAATTATAAAATTTTCAATTTACAAATATTTGGCATGTCAGAATGTCAGGCCACTCCATCTGGATTATCATGTTTGTGGTGAAATATATATTGCTTACGAATTATCAAGTTTATCCAAGCTTTTAAATGTCCACCTAGAAGTGATGCACATGAAAACAACATACTAAATCTAGGCATCGTTTGGACAGGAAATTAAAAAATAAAAATCAGTTTGCTTTCGAAAGCAAAAATCACTTTGATTTGAGCCATCAAAAGTGAGACGAGTACTTCTAAAGTTGCAACCAAACAATACAACAGTAAAGCCATACATATATCATTAAACCAACACGCCCATTATCGTCAAATCACAACATTTAAAAACAATAATCATAAAACATACCATATTTACTATGTCTCGATTATTTCACCTCGTAACCAACTGTTCCAGCTCCCTACTAGAACAAGAAAAGGCGCAATTAAAATCTCACTAGCTAGGTCAAGTACTTCGCCTATATTTCCCCAACATATAACTAGTGTTCAAATTTTGCAAATATATACACACGCATAGGCATGTATATACACACAAAAATATAATAGCTGAAATGATCCAAATGGCCAATTTTATATAACTGGAAAACCTAATTCAGGTGAGAAAATAAGCAATGCGTGATCTGTGAAGATAAGGACACATACTCTAATACCGAATATAGAACCGAACGGATCTTGATCGAGATTTATAGCACAAACCTTTGAGAGTCCAATAAATAAATTGCAGAGACTAGTTTCACAGACAATTGTTTGGAAAAGCAATCGGACAAGAAAGAGACGACATGGCCCATCGGAAGAAGAAAAGGCTAAGATGCGCTTCTGAGCGTGTTGCGCACGCCATGTCGCTGAGTGCCACGTTTCGAAATATACCTTGGGCTTGCGCTTATGGCCTTTGGTAATGGATCCAACCCTTTAGTTTACTCAAATTCAAATCTATTGATTTTTGGATTATATTGTCCTGATAATGTTCCAATTCAAGCCCACCACCAAGCATGCACTTATTAGATTATCTGGTGGGAATTGCGATTTTCAGTTGGAAATGGGGCCAAACGAGGTATTAAATGAGAATCATCTTGCTTTCATAACCCTAGCAAACCTGCTCTGAATCATATGAACACCAACCTATGAATCATACATGTCCTAGTATTCCCCTGCAATTCATATTAGCCTAATTGGTGAGCATATAACATATCTGCACCAAAATAGAATAAAGAACAATGGAACCTCATAACACATCATTTTATCCAACTTTTTTCACAAGAACCTGAGCCCATGGGCCCTAAACAGGATCACAACTGAATAATGAGTAAACAAAATAATTCAAAAGCTACCAATTAATAAGCAAGCTCATGATTGATTCGGTTATAGGCTTGTTTAAGCTTGACTCGCAAGATAAATAAGTCAAGCTTAAACATATTTTGAAATTCGTTAATTTATTGAGTTCGACTCAAACTCAACTTAAGCCAGTCAAAAGAGTCAGTGATTGGTTCAGTTAGAGACTCGTTTAAGCTTGACTCGCAAGATAGATAAATCAAGTTTGAATATATTTTAAAAAAGCTTGATAAACAAATAAATAGTCTAATATTATATAAAATATCAAGCTACTCGAGATCGGTTCGATTAGAGACTCGTTTAAGATTGACTCATAAAATAAATTTTCAAAAAAAAAATCTTTCTACAAGCATTTAATTGGGAAGAGGGATGTGACATTTTCATGACAAATTATTTAAAAATCAAATATTCCAAAGAAAGTGGTGTTTTTTGTAGGGCGACATCTGGGGAAACTATCTTCACGGTGGATAATCTTTGGAAAAAGATATTCCATTTGCCTAGTATATGCTATTTCTATAAAAAGGAAGAGAAAACGGTAGATCATCTTCTTCTTTATCGTAGGATGGGTAGGGATTAATAGAATTTGGTGTTTTCTCTTTTTTAGATGCAGTTGGGTGATGTTGACTATAGTTAAATGCGTGTTGTTAGGATGATGGTGTAGTTGGAGTAGTCGGATGAGGAAGGACTTGCGGTCAGCTTAGAGGATTGCTCCTCTTTGTCTTCTCTGATGTCTTTAAAGGGAAAGGAACCAAAGGATCTTCTAATGTGTGGAGTCATCTATATGGAAGTTTAAAGGATAACATTTTGAGATTGTTTTTCTTTTAATTGAATGGTATCAAGGTGACTTTATTTTGCTTAAATAGTAGACATTGATGACTTTTTAGATCCCATGATTTGGGAATTGCCAACTCTTTTCTTTCTTTTTAAATCCTACTTAGGACTTGTTTTGATGGGATGGGTGACAGTCAAAATGCGAGTTATACTTATGATTTTGACAATACTGATATTTGTACATTGCTAAAATTACAGACATAACTCCACCTACTTCAGCAAACACCCTCTAATTTTTTACTTCTATGTTCACAACGGGATTCGAAACATGTCATGTTACTTGACAATACAAAACTTTGACGATCAAAATTGTCATTACCACACGCAAGCCATAGTGGTTTGACAAGAAAAAAAGGAAGTATCAGAGTTGATCCCAAAATTCTAACCCCCAAACACCGGATAATATAAAGAATTATAGGTTTCTTGACTTTTGTTTTTGGAATGGATCTTGACTTTATTGAGCAAGGCCTTGAATACGTTCTTAATCCTGTTCTACAACCACCAACACACTTGTATTATGATAATGACGTTGTTGCTTCTCTAAAATGCCAATGTTTACTATTTATGAGTCTCCAATATTCCTCCATATACACTTCTTCCTCTGTAAATTGACTTTCATTTTCCCAATATGGCTAATGTTTTATTAAAAATCTTGAATTTTAGACTTCGTTTGAATGAAGAGAATTGGAGAAAGAAAAAGACTAAGATATACAGAGAGCCAAATCTTTCGGTTGTAAAAAAGAGACTCACATCTCCGATCTCTCGAAAAGTAAAAAAGAGATTTTGGAGAGAAAAAAAAGTGTATTTAATAAAAAAAAATTAAAATCTAAAAAATACCCATAAATGAACGAGTTAAAAATTAAGTAACTATCGAATAAAAAAGTATAATCATTAAATAATAATATCTATTTTTTTCTTCTTTTTTACTGATTATTCAAATAAAAAATAATAACTTTCAAACAAAATGAAGATGAATACTTTCTTTCCTTTTCTTTTCTTTACTCTCTAAAACTTCTAAAGAAGCTGTAAAACTAACTGTATGCAGAGATGTAAAAGCTCAAAAATCATTGAGTTGCATAATCTTTATTGATGCCTTTGGCATTCTTTCACAGTGCAATTCCAATCTCCAAACATTCTTAGCATAGCAAACAACCACCACAATCTTTCATGTGGTTTCATCCTATACTCCCATCAAAAACAATCTTGACCACAAGATGTCCTGAGGCTTTGGCAAGAGATAAGCCCATGAAAAAAAATGTGGCTAACAAACTATCTGCTACAACCCTCCAAACCCACAATGAACAAACAATGAAACAAGAATAGTTATTTAGTCCAACCTAACAAACGCCCCCTTACTAGCGCTCGAGCAAATGAACATCCAACGCATTAACAATGAGTGACTCATAGATTATACTAATAGGTTTATTTGGATGAGTGGTAAAAAATTACATTTGAAAAAGTCTTTCTTAATAGCTATTAACCAAAACGCTTGTTTTGAGTTTATTATAATATTGAAAAGTGCGATTCATAATACACATTTAGATGAGCGGTTTGAAAAAGTACAGTTTTAGTTAAGTTGTAAGTATTTGGATGAATGTATTTGAAACGGACTTAAATGATTTTAGTGTTTGAATGAGCTGTTAAAAGTGTTGAATGTGTTATATAAATAGAAAACAAGTATTTTCAAAAAGAGAGTTTGGAAAAAGTCCCTTACTGACACTTTTCCAAAACGAGCGTTTGGATTTCAAAACGTTCAAACGGACATTTTAAAAACATTGAAACAAACTTTCAAATATAAAAAAACAAAAAACTAATTTAAACTCCGAAACACGCCCGTTTCAAAAACATCACCGCTCTTTCAAACATATCTAGCCAAATACCTAATTTATAAATAAGTAAAAAAAACTTGTTTTAAACTTGAAAATGTTCATTTTGAAATCCATTAAATTGAAACAATTTTGAAATCCATTAAATTGAAACAAACACACCCGATATGTTTAATACTCATTTGACTCGGATTCAAATGGTCCAAGATTAAATGAATACTTACTAGTCAAGGTCATATATGACTTGTTAACCTAAAAATAACGCGTTTTGCAGGTCATTGCTAAGACAATTCTAGTTGAGTCACAATCACAAAACTATTGGATTATTCACTCAAAGCTCATGCAAGTCAATTTGGCAAACCATGCACACGTTTATCCAACACGTTTTCCAAGCTCATTCCAAAAGAGACATTTCAACGTGAATCACAAGCACATAATTGAGGTTTCATCTTTGGTCAATAGCTAAGCCAAACCATAATGTTCCCACCCGAGGACAGCAAATAAAACACCCATACCAGACTAGTCTAGAAGTAATCCTAACTTTTCCATGAGAGAACCTGACCCATTCTCCGGCCCTACACAAGATCTCAAACGAATAAAGATAAACCATACCCGAAAAGAGTTGGAAGACCAGGACTTGATGCAAGAGTAAGGTTGCTCATTGGGACTTGAGGCCCGTCGTGAGAAATAACTCTCCATACCAAACCACTCTAAAGAAAGCGTACACGAAAAGAGTTGGAAGACATGACTTGGTTGCCCACTGTGACCTAAAGTTGGTTATGAATTCGACTCGCAGAAATAACTTTTCATACTAGACTACTCTATTAGTAATCTAATTTTTTCGTGAAAACCTAACCCATTCTCTGGCCCTACATAAGATCTCAAACAAATAAAGGGAGAGCATACACGAAAAGAGTTGGAAGATGAGCTTGGTGCAAGAGTAAGGTTGCCCATTATGACCTAAGGTCGGTCATGAATTCAAGTCCCAAAATTAACTCTTCATACCATACTACTCTATTAGTAATCAATCTTTTTCGTGAGAACCTGACCCATAACGAATAAAGAAAAAGCATACACAAAAAGAGTTAGAAGATGAGATTTGGTGCAAGAGTAAAGTCGCCCATTGTTACCTAAGGTCGGTCATGAATTCGAGTGGCAAAAATAACTCTCCATAGACCACTCTATTAATAATCTAACTTTCTCATGAGAACCTAACTCATTCTTCAATCCTACTAAAGATCTCAAGCAAATAAAGAGGGAGCATACATGAAAAGAGTTGGAAGACGTGACTTGATGCAAGAGTAAAGTTACTCATTATGACCTAAAGTTGGTTATGAATTCAAATCGCGTAAACAACCCACCATACTTTTTTCATTATAACTTAACCCATTATTCTCCCGCCCTACACAAGTTGTCAAACCAATAAAGAGAGAGCATATATGAAAAGATTTGGAACGCAAAATTTGGTGCATGAGTAAAATTACTCATTTATGACACAAAATCGGTCATGAATTAATAAGAGAGTCATTAATTAATGAAATTGTTTTTTAAAAAACAATTAATGTGATAGTTAATTAATTGATTTCTCTTATTGGAGAAATTTGAGTTATAAAATATTATCGAAGAATGTATATCTAATCCTTTCAAATTCCGGAGCTGCGGAACATTTATACATGAAAAGAGTTGTCAATTAAAACAATTGAACCCATTCCATCTCTGCAGAGCTATCAGAAAAAAACTTTATAAACATGCACTTCACCGAAAAGGGAACAAAGTCACCATAGAAGAACTACTTTAAACTAGAAAAAACTCTAGAAATGTTTACCAAGGGACATGAAAACATTACAGAGATGGGGGAATTTGATACGAATTTACATACTGACTGATTCGGTCATCTCCCCCAACTCCACAACTCTTGTCCTGATCCTTAGCATCTTGTTCATCACCAAGAAAAAGAGAAATGAACAGAATTCAAAATAACAAAAAATTAAAAACAGACGACCTCGACGACAAACGAACTATTTGAAAGAAATAGTTGTGATGGGAATGCCAAGACTAGCTCAAGCACAACAATATGACCACTGCTCGTCTTCAGCGTTGGCAGAATCGGCAGCACTGCCATAACTATCATCACTGCAATAGTAATAACCATTGTTACCGTTGGCAGCAGTGAGGCAGCAAAGGTAAGGCATGTTGTGAAAGGAGCCGGCGAGACCTCTCGCAAGCAAAGCATGGGCCATACCATCGTTATCATCGTGCACGAACTCCTCAGCGCGGTGCTTGAGCGTCTCGAACATGAGCTCGGGCTCGTGCTGCATCACCCGGAGCACATCCCCGCAGGAAGGTCCAGGCACGGCAAGCGTGACTGCAAAGCTGTGTGGCCCATCGCTCTGCGACACACGCACGACACTTGGGCTGCCAAACAGGTTGTGCACTCCACCGAGCGCCTCCTCATAAGCCCCGCCCAAGAACATCCCCAAATAGTACCGGCCCACCGCCACCAGAGAAACCACCGTCACCTTCAAATTCATGAAGCGGCAAGCTTGACTCGCCACCAATAAACTTGTCGATCTTTCCATCACTGTCACATGTTAAATCAGACAATATCCCCCTCACTCCGGGCCGTTGATCAAGCCGGTGAATAGGAATGATAGGGAAAAGCTGCCCAATACCCCAGAAATCAGGAATAGATGTGAAAACTGATAAATTCACATGATATGTTCGAACGGGATTGGATGCTCCGATTGCCTTCGAGACCAAGTCGCATAGACCATCAACGGCGGCGAGTTGTTCAATACCCAGTGACCCTTCCTTGAATTGTTCTACACATCTCTGCTTAAGCTGATCAGCGTAGAGCAAACAAGTATCGTACTCACCGCGAATTGCTGCATCATGCAAATTTCGGTAGTCCGCACACCCGCCTTCTGTGAGTCCGTCAACCAAATACGGAAGGCCGTGAGAAGACATCGGCGGCACATCGTATACACTAGCTGATACAGCCTCAAAAATCAAAATTGAGTGGTGAGAGACAATTGCTCGGCCGCTTTCGCTGCAAATCACAGGATGCTTCACAGACTTACGGTCACACACGAACTGGACCGCCTGAACAACGGCTGCAGCATACTCTTCGAGATTATAACTGACCGAAATATCAGAATCGGCCGATTTCGAACCGTCATAATCAATTCCAAGACCACCGCCGATATCAATGACACGCATGCAAGCGCCAAGGCGGACTAGTTCGCAGTAGATCTGAGCAGCCTCGCCAACGCCGTCTGCAAGCAAAGCCGTTGAAGGGATCTGAGATCCAATGTGAAAATGCAGTAACTGTAAACAATCCAGCATTCCGGATTGTTCGAGGCTCTTCACGACTCGCAAAATCTGTGTAGTGGTCAATCCAAACTTCCCTTTTTCGCCAGAAGTTGATCCGAAATGGCCAGAATGCTTCGTCCTCAGCTTCGCTCTCACGCCAATCACAGGTCGAACCGCCAGTTTCTGGCTCAGGTTAATCACCAGATCAAGCTCTTCCTCTTGCTCAAGTACAATCACAGTGTTCAAAAGTAGCTTCCTTGCAACCAAAGCAAGCCAAATATACTCCGCATCTTTGAAGCCGTTACATATAAGAAGAGCATCAGGACTTCCTTTGCAGAGACAGCTCATAGCAAGGAGGAGCTCCGGTTTTGACCCGGCCTCCAACCCGAACCCGAACTGCGATCCGAATTTCACAATATCTTCAACAACGAACCGATCTTGATTGCATTTTACTGGATAAACACCTTGGTAGTGCGATCCATAGCCTCGCGCTTGGATTGCAAAATCAAAAGCGGACTGCAGCGATTCAAGGCGATTCTTAAGCACGTCAGGGAAGCGAATGATGAGCGGAAGCTGTAAGCCAAGTCCGCATGACGGTTTAGGCTCCGAGGCCTTTTTCACGACCTTCAAGAGATCAATCTCCTGGTGAGGGAGTGTGGCCGTACCATATGGCCGTACAGTCATATTACCGGAGGAGTTGACCGAGAAGTACGGCGCTCCCCACCCGTCAATCTTGTAGAGCGCCGAGGAGAGGGATGGGGACCAATGAGAGTGTTCGATGGTGGTCGCGGAGGTGGTGTTTGTCGGCGGAGGTACGCCGAAGAATGGCTCCGGCGCGGGAAGAGAGCTATCCCAGGCGAAGGCATAGCCGGGAGGAGGAGCGACAGCGGCGTCTACGCAACACGCCAGGGCCGGCATCTCTTCCCCGATCTGTTTTTCGAATTAAAAAAAAATTAAAGAATTAGACTTTGAGGAATTGTGGTGTGTAGATGGGGGCTTTAGAACCCGCCGAGGCCGGAGCCCCGGCTACCCCCTCAAAAGAAGCAGAAGAGATCTGAGTAAAAAGAACGAAACCCTAACTCACACCTACAGATCACAAAAATCCCCACGCCGACCTCTCAGAAGAAGAGAAATCTGTAGAGAGATCGATACGAACGCTAAAGACTCAACCGAACAGAAATCTAAACACCGAATAAGAATCCCACCATACAAATATTTATCAAAAGAAAGCAATGGTTGAGAAAGAAAAAGCCTGAAGGCAATGGAAAAAGGTAGAAACAAACTCAAAAACCAAAACGACTAGGTCAAGAAAACGAGAGAAACGACCGGGAAAAGCTCAGGAAGGGAGAGAAAATTAAGGAAAATAAAACGGAAACTGACGGCGGAGGAAAAGTGAGACGGGGGAGCGCTAGGGCTTGGCGTTATACTTCAAAGAGAACGTTTAACGGATGTGAACTGGGCGAGAATTGCATGAGCGGCGAAGGGGATTTATATAGTGTGGAGGGAGGGGGGGGGGGGGGCGTTGGGCCGTGGGCCCTGTTTTTTGGGCCGCATTAAATATCTTTTTTCAATTTCTCGTGTTTTTCTCTTTTTTATATTTTTGATTCATTTATTTTTTGATTTTGTTTTTCCTTACTTTGGTGGGTTTGAGATTCTTTTGCTGGAAATTAATCAGCTTCGGGTTGCCGCGTGGCCCGAATCTGTGGGTCCCTTTTTCAGTGTTTCTCCCTTCCTCCCGAGGCTTCTGTCCAACTTATCCGTAGCGATAAAATGGGGTAGGCTAAGGTATCGCGATATGATATCATGAGATGATGGATGTTTATCGGAGGAAATTGTTACGAAGTTTCTTCTGAATTAGCGATGGAATGCTTCAACGCCCTGATCTTGCCACGTTATAATTTGTTAGTTTCGCTCGTCTTCCAATTTGGATTCCCCAGCTCGTGCACATTTTTAGTGCCAAAAGAATAAAAAACAATTTAAAGAGAAAAAATAGAAAAACTTTCCAACAATTCTGCCTGAAATTTTTAGATCAGTTAAAACTCGTGGTTGGTTAATTAATTTGAAAGACTTGTTTTAAATTTATAAATTTTAATTTTAATTTTTATGATTATGATACGCCAAAAAATATTCTACCTAATCAAGACACGTGTCTAGTTTGGCTCTGTTTCGATTCTAAGATAAAAGAGTATACCGACGTCGACCTCGGTATACCAACATCGGAATGATGGGACAACTAATAATAAGAAGGAATGACATAAGCATTCATGATGACACTACTATAACCTGACAAGCGGTAAACCCTAACATTGCAAAAGGACGATACAGGTTTGGGGGCTTCTTACAAATACACGTGTAAAGGTAGCCATGAGGTGGAAACTCAAGATAAGATAATATCTATCGCTTGTCAGTCAATTTAATGCTTCATCATCCTATAAATACCAGAAAAGAGGTATGTGAATTTGATTATTACTATCTTACTAGATTTGATATTACTAAGCCTCATACTTGAAGCAAAAATATCAAGCATTTGATATAAAACATAAATTGATATAACCATCGGAGAGGTTACCACCGGAACCTTCCCCGGTAGCATTTTAACATTGTTTCTTATCAGATTCATTCACTGCGACGTTCAAGTCCTTGACGAGCCAGAAATTGCAGCATCAGATTCATAAGATTTTCGAACAATGTCAAGAGTCAAAATAAATTAATATGTCAAAAATTGTGAAATTATTTTTTAAAAAAAAAAAAATTGTTTTGAGGGTAATTCTCAATCTTGTTAAAAACGAATTATTATAAATAATTTATTAAAATTATTAAATTCGAAATATTGAAAAATATTACTTGGAGTGAGATAATTTTATTATTACTTCTAGTGAGAGCAATTGAATTTTTGATGTTTTTCACTTTTTTTATATGTTATATTGTCCCATCAATAATTTATTAGTATAATAACTTTGCCTAAAATGAAGGAATTTTAACCACCATTGATTGACATGGCAAAATGATACAACATTTCTAATATTTGGTATGGTGATTAGTTGAAGCAATCATTAATGCAAATACCTGTAATGCTTATCATGTGGTAATAGTGTTGAGTATGATTGGTCATCACTTAACATGATGATACATCATTGATGGGATCCAAACATATAGCATCTTGTGTTTGGAAAAATTCAAAAACTTCTACTTTATTTTTCCTTTTTTTTTTTTCAGTATAATGATTGAAAAAGAGAAATTTTATCTAACTGTCTGTGTATATACGAGTATGCAATAAGATTTGAATTTGAATTTCGTCTGTAAATTGAATGAGACTTCAGTCACAAAAAAAAATCTCTAATTTATTGTAATACACAAATATAGACTATCTAATAAGAGAAAGTTGATAATGCTTGTTAAAAATATTTAGAGAAGTATCCAAACATTACTTATTGTCCAATTAATTTTAATGGCCTTCCTTTTTATGTGAAAGTATTTGTTGCATGTTTGATTTAGATTATTTTACTTGATTTAATTGAAAACAAAATGATTTTTAATCAATTATATCAAAATTAAGTTTTAACCTGATTTTGTTTAAAATAAGTTTTTGCTTATAGATAAGAATGTAAATTTTTAAAATTTAAAAGGGTGCAATTTTGGTAATATATAATAACCCAACTTTATTATTTATTAAATTATTTAAATATTAACCAATTATATAAAAAATATATAATAATCAAAATCAGTTTTAAAAATTCAAACCAAACATAATTATATTCTATTATTTTGAAAATTTATTTTAAATTTTGAATTTCAAATGATGTAACAATATAGATAATACAAATCAATATTACGTTGATACTACCACTACCATATTATTCAAAATTTAATTTTTTAAACAAAAAAATCACAAAGTAACATTACTCGTTTATAATTATCTTTCTTTTAGCCAACATATTGAATTTGTTTTGCTTGAATACAGCGATGGGAGAAGAAGAAATTATTCTAAGTGTGTGTGTGTGCACAAGCGCGTGCGGTATGAGATTTTAGCTCTGACCTACCGTATGAAGAAATAAATTTTAACAACTCCATCTTAATTGTGTTTCCACGCCAACTTACTATTTAAGGAAGGCAACAAAGAGTAACTTCTTATATAAAATTGGCAACGGTCTTGGCTGCATGCCTTTGTTCAAAATGTGATAAATGAAACATAAGACATTTATTCATCCCTTAGGACCATTTAATCCAATGTTCTATCACCCAACATTGTTCCTTATAGAGGAATCAAACTTTTAGGAACAATAAAAATATCATCCACCCATTGGAAAATATTTATATAATTTTAAATTTTGGGCACACATTAGCCATTTAAATCAAGGGTGGTAGTAGTCTCTTGACTCCATTTCTATGTCTCTTCAAATTAAAACTTGCCTAATGCCAACTATAAAGAAATCAAACCTAAGTTTTATTTCTCACTTTGTTCCACCTTCACATAAAAATAGCAACTATTTAAAGAAGTTTTTGGTTTTATTTGTCTAAGTTTAAAATGAAATACATCAACAAATTTGGGAAATATACAAAAGAATTGAATTTGGTTAGACAATAAATAATTTTGATTGATTAATAAAATCAATTTATTAATATCGGCGAGTACGATAGTCTGAATTATAATTTCGTAATCACGTGATTCAATACTCATTATTGTCATGTTTTTAATTTTTCGGGCTTAAAGAATATAATATTTTTGACAAATAACTAAATTCATTACATATAAGAGCATTTCTAATACTAAAAATCATTTGAATCATGTTAAAGTTAAATTTTAACAGTATTATAGTATCAAAATGTTATATTTTCACATTTAAACTCTAATGCTGAAATGTTTTTTTTTTTGGCAAAACAACCATTCGAGATAGTCACTAAAAACACTGCAATGCCTTTGAAATGTTTTTAGTCGTTGAATTGAAAGCATACAAATCATTTATTTGAACAACGACCGGCTAAAAGTCTTGTTATATTTAAGAAAATATTTGATAAAGTCAAAATTTGACCGTCTTTAGAAAGTTTTAAGAGCTTACAAATTAAATAATAAGTCTAATCTTTTTCGCTTCATGAAGAGAAAATTATATATTATTCAGTAATATTTTTTTTGTTTCAATATCAACTTTTGCAATATAAATAATGTAATATTAAATTATTATTGATATTTTAAATAATATGAAAATTATGACAGCAGCAGCAAAAATTTGAACGGGATATTGAATTTATCACGAGAAAATGAGGGGATGGGCGAGACGTTTTGAAAGCTGATGACCTGTCTCCGCTAACCTTATCCCCGAGAGAATCTCCGTTTTTCTTTCCTTTTGACAATTTTGACACTTTGAGTAATGAGACGTTACTTTTTATTTTTAAATTTTATTTAAATTGACGTGCATTGAACACACCAAAGACTAAATGGTAAAATTGGGGACTCACGGTCACGGGTGGTGTTACCTACTATCTAGGCCAGGTTTATATGACCGTTAGATGATCCAACGGTTTAGATGCCCCCCGTCAAAAAACACCTCTTCTTTCCAAATACGCCATAGCTTGCGTCTCAATTCCCTTTGAAATTCCGGAACTGCCCTTTATCCTCTTTAGAGTCCCCCAAAGCACCAAAAGATAGAGATTGAGATCTTCTTCAATTCAAGGAAAGCATACTTGGACTTGGGGTTGGGGGCTCTACCTTGTCTTTTGTTGATACAGCGCACCCATATGAACATAAAATGAATGAAGAAACCAAATCTCAATGGACAACCCTTATCTAGTGAAGGTATTTTTCAAATGTTTGGTCATGAATTATTTAAATAATTACAATTAATCATGAATGACCACCTATGCAAAAGTTACTTTATTATTTTTTATAAATTTAATATATTATACATATGTCAACTCATGATTAATTAAAACCTTGACATACAATAAATTCTCTCGTCCGTACAATCCTTATGAAACGGGTTTGGAGAAAAAATAAATGGACTGGGACGGACTTTGTACGAGAAAAAATACTAAAACTTGACATGTATTTGGGACAAGAATGGATTTAGGTACTCCGTCCCATACCAATTATATATTTAAATTACATAAATAATCTTTAATATTTTTGTATTTTATTAAAAAATTTCACATATAATAAAAAAATGTGCATATTTGTTACATATATATTATTTATATATATAATACGAGTGGCATCTTATACTTCTCTTTCATGCTTTTAAGTCAAGTAAGGTATGTAAGTAGTTTGTTGGTTTATCAACTATGATTGTGCTTATCTTTCTCAAGATCTATATATTGTGGGGGGTCTTTGGTATAAAATTATTAAAGATTAAAACTAATCAACTAGTATTGTTAAAAACACAAATCTATATTTACATATATTTAGAAATAATATATACACATTTACATTTATATATATGAGAGTATTTATTGAATTATGAAAATATTAAAAAAAATTTATGTAATTTAAATATATAATCAGATCGAATTGGGACGAGGCGGGATGAGAGTTCCCGTCCCATTTTGCCATCCCTAGCTATGCAACCTTCCCGCTGAGGAACTTTCCTTAGGATGAGAAGGTAAATTGGAGATGTGATCCTAAATAGTACAATTAGAAAAATAACAATAGAAATTGGACATTGGGAGAAGAGGAGGGCTAGTGACATAGAGAGGTAGGCTAATTGAGACCTTACATTCATAAAGATATTCTTTTGTGATGTTTGGTATATCACGTATTAATATATTTTCTAATAATATTCTGACGTGTATTATGTTTTATTAAAAAAATATAAATTATATTATATATAATAAAATATTATTAAAATAATACATTATTATTGTCACTAAACCAGTCCTATCTAAGAATTTTTCTACATCCATGGGCAAGAAACAAGAAGGTGTTTTGGGGGGGGGGGGGGGAGTGGTGGACAGGGAAGACATCCATCTTTTACACGTAACCCATATACGTGTATGTTTGACTATTTGACTTTACTTTTCCTTTTTGTTTGCACATGGAATTGGATTGGTTTTGGCTACATTGATGTTGAATTTTTGTATATATATATTTTTTTTAGTGTGACACAAATCAAAGGTTTTTGAACAAACTAATCATTGGCCAAAGCTAAACTAAACTCAAAGTTTGGACGTCCTTGATGTGAAGTTTCTCAATTCATGAAATGACCAAAAACACCCATGTTTTTTTGGTAATATGGATGGCATTATTGTCATTTTATTTTAGCTTTGCCGTAGTATAAAAATCAGGGTCTCACTTCTAGATGACTTCAAAGTTGAAATCAATGACAATGAGCCTGGTCTTAGTTGGTATCCAGGTAAGGCCGGATTTGAAGAAATAATTACTGATGGCTAAGGCCCCGTTTGACGAAGTGTCGAGAAGCCAATTTGCACGTGGTGTCCTTATTTTCATTATTTATTTTCTTTTATACTAGGAATGTAAATAATTTGAGGAGGGATTAGGTTTGTTGCAAAATTTAAAAATTAGCAATTTGATTAGCGTGTATAATTCACAGTGTTAATATCATGCATTTATCACATAAATTAAATTGTGACTTTCTAAATTTCGCAACTGATGATAGTATTCTTCGAAAAAATTTAATTGTTATCTCGATTAATCTGATTGATAATTCGTAACGTCTCTTAAGAGAAGGGACGAGGCGAGAAAATCATGTAAAGGGGAGGAGGGAATTTTTTTTTTTTTGTAATGTTTGATCATAAATTTAAAAAATTAAGGAGTTATAAAAAATTAATATTGATTTATAATGTTTTTTAAAAATAACTAAATTTACTGATACGAGAAACTTATAAATTACTCTAAAAAACCCGATCAAAGAAAAATACACTAAAAAATATTTAGGGTGTGTACATATTTTTTTTTTTTTTATAAAAGCTCTATTTTTAAGAGTCAAATTAAAATTAAGATAAAGATAAAGTGTAAAAAAAGATTAAACCTAGGAGGGATAAAATTTTAAATTAAATAAGTATATTTAAAAAAAAATTTAAAAATATAATAAAAAATCACAAAACCAAAAATTGAGAGGGAGTAGTTGCGCCCCTAGGCTCAATGTGGCTTCGTCCCTGCTTTAGAGAGAGGACTTGAGTTATACTTTTACCTTTTTCACTAAACTCAACTCCAAAATCAATCTAAGAATTAAAACATCCTCTCCATGAACTTACCCAAAAAAAAACCTCAAATAAAATTTTCCAAATAACTCATTAATGAAAGATGAAGAAAGGGTCCTTTGGGAAGGGTATTGCAGTCTTTTCAAACTTCAAGAGGCCACAAAAAATGATCTGATAATGTCCCAACGGACAGCATTCAAAGTGCAAGATGTTCCTCATCAGATAACATGGGAGCATTATACTATTATTATAATTAATAGATACCGTTGGGCCGGGGGGCCTTTCGGTCATTTTAAGTGAACCACGGTCACGAGAAGGGAAGTGTCAGTATGTATACGTGTATTAAACTGCACTTTCTGTGGTGGCGCCATCTAAGAGGATCATGGGAATCTCAAAGCAATCACAGCCGCTTTCATGGTTTTGTTGCACTCGGAACGAGCGGTTATTCCGGAACTCTGCTTTAAGAGGGACCCACTTAGGTGGGGCCGGGACTTGACAGGGGATATACGCCTTTTCTTTATGCTGAATCCAGATACAGGTTACAGATGGTGGGGTCCATTTCCTAATTTCAATGACCAATTTCTGGGCTCTTGTTCTTGAGCCACTCGAGGGGGAATTCTAGCTTTATATAGGATTCTCAATAAATAGGATATTATTTATTGAAATAATTACAGTAATTTCTCTCAAATTATCGTAAAATTACAATTTTTTTTTTATTATTTGAAACAACACTAATCTTATATTTATTTTGCTAATAATATATAAATTCTTTATTCCTTTTGTATATTATATATATTTTTTAGATAATACAAGAAACAATATTATAATTATTAGATATCACAAAAAAAATTAATAGAATTATCAATTATTTATTTAAATATGGTAAAAATATATATAATTTAATATCTTCTTTTATATCCATAATTTAATAATATGATTCAATCCAAATTCAATAATTTATTAATTAAATCAATCAAATATGAAATAAACTAATATAATTCATTAATGATTTGATAAGATTAATATAACATATACATTAATTTTTTTATATATGATATTATAAATTATTTATTTTAAATTTATATAATATTAAATTTTAAATTGTATAAGCCTTTATTTAGTTGGGTTAAAATTGAGTTGAATTAAGTTATATATATATATATATATGTGTGTGTGTGTATAACTTTACAATATTATATAGATAATATAATATAATATTTTATATATAATATATTTTAAAATGTACGAATGTGATAAGATTCGATAATATTCTTTAACAAATTGGATTTGAATCACCAATCCAATCTAAATCTAAATCATTTGAGGCCTTGGTTTTACCAAATGTACTATTTTATAAAGGCTCTCAACAGACCATGAATAGATATAAGCGAGTGATTGAAAAAAAAATATCCCAAAAGGGCTCGGATTAAAGAATAATTGTTTTCGAAGCAAGAAGATTAATTAACTAAATTTGAAACAATTCTATCACTCTTTTGGTTGAGCAATATGATTGGCTTTCCTTTCTTTTACATAAAGTAATATTGAAAAGCTAGAAAGGGAAAAGATTTGTTGTCCTTTTGCCAACAAAAAAACAAATCCCACCTAAAATATATTTTACCAAAGGGGGTTGTTACTGCCAATCGACGTGCAGTATCATGCATATACATAATACGTGTGTGATGTTCACACACCAACACATTATGAAAATTCAACTTTCTCTCGTAATTCTAACATTTTTATTTGATAAATGCTTGTAACCAAAAATCTAAATACATTACATATATATATACACATATATAGAGAGAGAAAGAGATGCAAATATATAGAGAGAAAGAAACACACACACATATACATATACAAATACACATACTTGTATATATGTTATATAAAGAAAGAAAGGCACATACATACAAAAACACACACACACGCGCACTATATATATATATATATACACATACGTAGAGAGAGAGAAAGAGACACAGCACGGTTACAATTGTTCAAAATTGGCGTACTTGGTCCAGCCACCAGATGACCAAAAAACGAGTAGCATGGGTGTCCTGTCCCTCAAGCATATGGGGCTGTCTGCCTTCAATTTTGCTGAATGCTATTCCACAGTGGATGCCAAAGCACATCCACATGTAAGGACTTGTTTGGGACCACATGGTCACACACTCAAATTGCAGACCAGTCACCAGCCTGCTTTAAAAAATTACAAGGCTGGATCGCGATTTTAAGTTACGCCGTCCCACCAACATACACTCTCTCAATATTCTTTGCCAATATAAGTATGTGTGTGTGTATATATATATATATATATACATATATATATAAAACCTCAAAATCTACACAAGATCATGCTATTGCTCTCCCCTTTTGAACAGAAAAAAATAATTGGATCTCAGAAATTGATGAATAAAATCAGAATTTTTTTTCCTCTTTCTTTTCACTTTCTGATTCTCCTTTCCACATTGGAATTCCCACACCAATAGTTATTTTGCCTTCCATTTTGTCAAAGGGGGTGGGGTCATATTTGCTGCATTTGCCAATGTGAGGTCCATGCAACTTGAGAGCACTGAGCAGTGCCATTTTTCAGACTACTTGTGTTTGCTTTTATGACTTTTTCACATCTAAACCAAGGCCACTGCTCCAATGCATGCTTATTTCTCACTCCTTGTGGCATTATTTTTATAACATGACTGTCCTAATTTTGGCAGTGGGTGTTTGGCAGAGGGGCAAAACGATAGATGTCCCCGGCAATTTTGAAAATGAACTATTTGAAACAGTGTCAAAAATTCTTGTGCCGTCTGCAATTTTCATCTCTCAAAAGCGGGACCAAAATAAGCCCTTATCATATTTGGTATGCATGAATAAAAAGATCATTCCATAAAATAGAATAAAAATAAAAATAAAAATAAAAATAAAAAATAAAATAAAATAAGATTACTCATTTAAATTAAAAGAATGTTTAGAATGATTTTTAATCGAATAGCTCATTCTATGAAATAAATATTTCAAGATCATATCAAATAAAGAATAAAAAATAAAAAATTTTAAAATAAATATTCTTAAAATACTCATTCTATCGTACCAAATATGACGTTAAAGTAGAATGATTACTCTACATCATTATTTAATATCGTATAATTATTTTTTTATTTTAAATATTCAATAGATACTTTTTTTTTTTTAATAAAATTAAAATATTTAGAGAGACAATCACAGTATTTTTACTAGACACAAAGCTATTAAAGTTTTTACAATTTCACTAAGTAATAACGTAATTACTTGAATTTAATCAATGTCTTGAGCAATTAGAATTTTACATATAGTTAGCAAAGAACAAAAATGATTAGTCTAATTGAATTTTTTAAAAGTTAAGACTGGCTATATTCTGCATAAGTTGGAATCAGATTTATTTTACAATCCAAATATAATTGAATTGACTTAGAAATGTTCCCTTTTCTGAATATTCCTGACTTTTTGAAACTCGAAAAGTTGGTGAAAAACTAGAAAATGCCCTTTTTTTAGTGATAGATTAAGATTTTTAATTGTTTCAATCCAATTAAAATTATTGATAGACAAGGCTTTGGTTCTATGAATTATGCTTTTCCAACATTAGGTTTGTTGTTGCCTTGTCAAAAAGAAAGAATGGTGGCTATCATTCAAACAGCATCAAGGATCTCTTGGCCCCCTTATCTTGGTTTTTGTCTTCATCAAATAAACAAATTTCATAAATCCCCTATACGCGTGTGGGTGAAGTAAAATTAAAATGCAGTCAGTACAATTAAGAATATAAAAATAATAGAGAGTTCAGTTTAATTGTTAATTATGTGTGCGTTCTGTATGTGTGTTTGTGTTTCTTTAAGAATGTGGCATGTGTGTGCATAGTTATAAATGAGTCAAATCAAACCGAATTTGTTCAAATTTGATTCATTAAAATAAACGAATTTCAAATTGTGTTCAAACCCAATTTATTAATTTTTCAAATCGATCTCAAATGAACCTTTAATCGAACTGAGTTCGAATATCTTATTTTTTTTATATAATGTTAGACTATTTTTGACTTAACAAATCAAATTCAAGTCAAGCTAAATAAATTTACGAAATTCAAAATATATTCAAACTTGACTTTTTAATCAACCAGACCACTTTCAAACGAGCCTCTAATTATACACACATGGAAGACATATGTTACAACCTCTAACCGAGCCGAACAAAAAGTTACAGCCCTTTATAGAACGGAAGATATATGTTAAAGCAAATAAAGCAAAAGGTTTGTTTTTTTAAAAAATAAATTTTGTTACTTTTTAAAAGTAATCTACTACTTTTTTTTAGATAAATAAATAAAAATACTTACATGCATTAATCAACAAAGGAAAAATGGAAATTCCATAATATGAGGATGGTAGCAAATGCCCTTGGCTTTTCAGCATCCGATGTGAAACCCATGTTGGAAGTTGGAACTCCTAAAAGCTCATAACCAAGGACATTAATATAATATACACCTGGCTATCAACAAAATATAAGATATAGATTGCCTAAAAAAGATTTGAAATAGAACATGTCCATGGGTCTGTACATGCATCATGTAGAGTGAACCAAATCCAACATATATATATATATATATAGAGAGAGAGAGAGAGAGAGAGAGAGAGAGAGAAGAAGAAGTCATCTCTACTTCCACATTTTGTGTCAAAAAGATCAATTGAATGATGATAGTTGATATAGTAAAGTCCTCTCCTTGTACAAACAGTGTGTAAGTTCGAAATTTAACACATGCTAGGTAAAAAAAAAAAAAATTTAAAAAATTTAGATTGTCTTTTTGTCTTTTTTTTTTTTTTATAGTGTAGCATTACTTCTAATTTTATATCATTCCTTTACTTAGATTCCTTCATAGAACTTAATTACTAAATAATAATGCTATTCGGACCCAAATAGTAGGCCAAATTAATATTAATATGCTCACTAGATACAATGATACATAATATCATGAAATTTATTACAAGTTCATAGATATTTTTTTTATTTATTTGGCCGACTTATCATCTCAACTCAGTTATGTCAAACTAAAATTTATTTTTTATTACTAAAATGTTAATTTTAAATAAGTACATTCCTATTCCACTGCTAACCATCAAATGAAATGTGAATAACCCATCCTCTCCTCTTTCAAACAAGGAGCACTTGCACTTCTGTCAGTACCTGAAACAGTTTCATCTTCTCTATATTCCAATATCTCTGCAGTCAATAATCTTATATTAGAAACTGTTCAACTCAATCACTTGTTACAGTTACTTTTCAGTTTTCTGTTGAGGTCTAATCTACAAAGGTACTCAAATTGAATCAGCGATCGATTTAGATGTTTAGATGGAATTCATGAGTTACCATTGGTACCTATGAAAGGAATTCTAGACGAATACAACATTGGTTTGGAGAGGAGATGAGATGAGGCTTGTGAGAGAATGAGATGAATGGTCCCGTAAACTAGTAGGCAGTTATTAGACACGTCATCTCCAGGATTCCAATGGAGAAGCACTTTCACACAAAAAAGCACGATTTTGGAAAGAAAACTAAGTAAGGAGCAGTGGTTTCCCACGTGACAGTACTAGCTAGGGTGAAAAGTACAGAATTACTCTCTCTCTCTCTCTCTCTATATATATATATATATATACATGTGTGTGTGTATGTCTGGTCATACTTCATCTGCTAGATGTTATATGGAAACTCAAATTGAACATAAAATTTAGTTGCAGAGCAATCATTGGATGCCGTCCTGATGTTTAAGAAGATCATATTTCAATGTTCAAGTAGAATATTAGGTCATGCAACAACAAAAAAATGTTTTTTTAGGCAGATGAATGAAAGATAAGATAAGATTATAGAATAAACAAAATTGAAAAAAGAAACAATTTGTTACAAGTTGAATACTTTACATGTCAATTATTAGGCCATTCTAGGTAATCTCCACCCTGAATTATAGTTTATAATTTCAAACAAGTTCTAACCACTAGTTTTGTTTTAGAAAACAAATAAAGTAACATGCAAATATATATATATATATATATATAGACACATATACACACACTGTGTTGCTAGATAAAGAATGAACAAAGTAAGTTTGATATTAAAGGGCATTCATGAAAAAGACATGTCCAATCTCAGAAAGAGATGATGGAGGGTGGGCTCGATGCTACCTAATTTATTTGGAAATGTTATGGGTATTGTTGAACCATGACCTAATTTTTTCAGGTAATCAATCAACCATAACCTAATCTGAGACACATCATGCAAGATGTTACAATCCACTCACTATACATAGATATATAAAATGATGAGGTTGTTCTTTATTATACCTTATCTCTCTCTATTTACTTACTAAACAAAACTAAAATTGGTTAAATACCACAAGATGCAAGTTATGACAAACCCACTTTTTTTTTTTTGGGTGGGTGGCGGGGGGGGGGGGGGGGTCTTGGTTTCTTTAATCCACACAAGTTTCTATAACAAGAAAACATATCTGCTATAATCTAATTTATAGCCCCATGCTATTTGGGAGGGAATTTTTTTTAAAAGAATAAGATGAATCGCACTAATTACATCTTGTGAGATCTTATAATTGTCAGATAACTCGAAAGAAGTCAATGTAATTCCCTTCTATTTTTAATGTCAAATTTTTAATTGTATACAAAAAATCATATTTGAATGAATGTATATTTCTCTACCATATATTGCTTACTATTTAGTAAACCAAGACAAAACATATTTAGAATTTGTAGGTATTGAAGCCAAAGCTCACCACATCTTATACCACGTTGTAATCATTCAACATTGGCCCAAAGTCCCACGAGCTCCATTTATTAACTCTTCCTAAATAAGGTCGCCCAAAAGACTTGGGGGCAAGTCTTGGGAGGCTCCTAAAGCCTGGCACGCGGACATAGTGTAACCATCACGCTTTGCTCGTTCATAATTCGGGATATTCAAGGTCTCGTCGCTTGGTGGTTATGGTAGCAGGCCCTTTAGACAGCCTCGCACTTCCTATGCGTGGAGCTATCTAGACCTTCTAGAACCAAGGGTCTCTCAACTAACTCATATTTTGGATCTTAGTGGGATACCATGTCAAACCCCGGGTCTCACGTAAGCCCTTAGAATTGATACGTGATTGACCACTATAAATACCCCACAACTATCACTCTGAAATAAGAAGGATGTCCCATCAATCACTCAAGAAGGTTGACTTTAAACACCATCACCGCATTGGTTCCTAGTACCTAGAATCTCGCGCCTATCATATACCTTCGTGCTGGGAACTTAGTGAAGGTTGATAAGTGCCCCACTTTCTTGGGAATCTCTCTTAAAAGGTTCTAGATTGCCTTACGTTGCCCTCAACATCTTACCCTGAAGGTCTGTTTGGCATTTGACGTGAAGGTTGTGTTCACCCCTATGACTTACATCTCCAACCCCCTTTCAGGTCCTCCTAACTTTCACAGCCTCTTGGCTAACCACAAAATTCAATTATGGGAACGAATGACTGTTTGTATTGCATCTGAAAATGGACTTTGGTTCAAAACTACGAGAGTTTCATGAAGATAGATTGGATTTACATTCTGATTCCCTCGTATCGCTAAGACACTGTTGTGCCCATTGGAATTGCTAAGTAAAGTCTAAGACTATGTTTTTATCAACTTTTCAAAAGCACTAAATGTGTTTTGAGCCCCTCAACTGCACTTAATTGATTGAGGCACTTAATGTGCTTTTGAGGCTGTTTAAGATGAAATTTTAAGCCGCACTTACTGGTCAAATTTTTTTCATTAAATGCAATTTGTACTTAAGCTGATAAATCTAAGTTTTACCATTAAGTTTGTCAAGTCTATTATACTATTAAGAACTTTTTAAAACCTCACCAAAATACTCGACTGTTTAATTCAAACAACACTTTTACACCACTCAACCAAGCAGGCACTGACTCATGAATCATTGTGGGTTTATTATCCATCAACATGGTTATCTGTCTACTTTTTGCCCAAGGTTATTCTAGCTGCTGGTCAGTGATTGCCTAAACCATAATGCCAAGCACATTTTTATTTATTCCAAACATAAATGTATTTACTTTGCACAACATTGTCTATAACTAAGTTTGTTTCATGTCAATCATCACAAATACCTATAGCTAACTGAACCTCACAGGACTGTCAACAGGTCGAGTCTACAACTGAACCAACCCATTTACACAGGGTTCAAATCCGTAGAACATACCCAATCCGGACCCGATTAAAATCTTTACCAAACCGGCACGGTACAGACCCAGTTAAATACCCATCCCACCCATCTTACACCATAGTGCATTTGCAAGCCAAAATTACCAACTGGATATATCTATAAGCTGCTTTCGTTTTCTTTCCTTTTCTTTTTTATGTCAAAGGAAGTGATATATCAGCTTTGTCAAACTAATCCACTCCTAGGTAGCCCAGAACCCCATGAGCCGTAAGCATGGTAGATTGAACTTGGGACCTCGGAAAGTAGGCACGTCCTTCAACCCAACTTGCTCATCACCCGGGCTCGATATATCTATAACTTACCATTAACATTTTGTATAAAAGAAACATGCAACCAAAATTTAGGTTTGACCAAAAAAAATTAAATGATACATGTGCCAAAGTCTCTACACTGAAAAATATTAAATGCAAATCTACAGCAATAGATAAATCCAGAGCACAGAAAGCTTTATAAGCTTTTATTCTGCAGAAAAACTCATTCCTACTACTACAAACATAACTGAGCAACCACAGAATAAAGTTGCTTCAAAATGAAAAATATGAAGAAAACTGCAAGTGCTGCTCTAACCTGAGAAGATCTGAGCAACCACAGAATAAAGTTGCTTCTAAATGAAAAATATGAAGAATCCTGCAAGTGCTGCTCTAACCTGAGAAGATTTTTTTTCCTCGTCTCTCCAAGTGACACCATAAAGTAATACAAGGATACTAGGTAAAGAGTCCCTTTTCTCAATCTGCTCTGGACTGGCCAGCTCGAGAAGACAAGATGATGCCAACAATGAGACCATAGAGGGCAAGGGCCTCAGCGAAGATGAGAATGAGGATCATCCCAACAAAAAGTTTGGGCTGCTGTGCATTCGCTCTGCAAAACAAAATTCAATGTAAATTATGATTGCTATTTACAGTCACCAAAATAAGACTAACATTGGAAAATGCATTCTCCAAGAAAAATAAAAAATATTTTTGAAGACAATTATAACCATTCCATTATGTTTAACTAACTCAATTCATCTTGGGGAAAGATAACTTACATCCATGTTTTTCTTACACTCCCCAATAACTTTCTAACGACTTTGCATTTTGTCAATTTAGTATCGGAATCTATACCTTTATTGTGCTTGTCTTACATGCCAAATATCAAGTTAATTGGATCTAAGTGCCTCGTGAATCCAATTTATGAACTCGTATATCTTAATAATACTTCAAAGGTCCAACACAATGATTCCCAAGTTATTTCCAGAACTCCCAAGTAATTCCAACTCCTAATTGACAACATACACTTGACCATGAAATCTTTCCCCCTTTGCTGGGCTTCCCAAATTACCACCAAGCTTCACTTGAGTGGTATTTCTTCCATCTCCCAAAGAGAAAGTTGAGGAGTCAAGTCCCAATTGGAACAAAGTGGTTGTAAATGTCATTCCTATTAAAAAAAAAAAATGAAGCACTGGCTTCCCAAATTTTTCATGAAATTCATCCCCAAAAAAACGTGGGATCCAAATCATTATCCTCAGGCTATGCTGCAACATATCAGAATGCATTACCAAAAGATATTTAGATTGCAAGATGACAAAACCAACTATACGTGCAAACAATATTGGCCAAAGGAACCAAACAAAAGGGACACAGATCACAATAATTAACATGGTACTATGACGCTGTGGTTTGTCTGTTTTCCCAAAGTTATACAAGTGAGTCAGTGCCCTGCAGAGTGCTCAGTTCCATCATTTAATCAAGTGAGTTAAAACACAATACACTGCCTCCATGGTAACCAATAATTATTTAATAAGAACCAGCTTACTCCGCTTGAGACAAACTTGGCATCACACATGCGTGACACTATCAAAATCCTTGCTTAATGCTTATACTTAATGATTGCTCGAGACATGCCTCCATGAGTAATGAGGTTCATACATGCTGCCCGAGTTCAAAGGTACAAAGAAGAGCAGGAAGATTTTCTTTGTAATACAAAACCATTTCTCAGCACAAAATTCACTTGCATATGGTACGAAGAGAAGTACACAGAGCAAATAGCTGGAATGTTTACAACCAATCTTATTGTTATAATTTCAGACCAGTTATGTTCAATGAATCCCCTAATAGTTTCACCAAACAAGAAAGCAAGATCGGATAAACCCATCATCACCCTGCCTTTTCATCATGTACATTACAGTATGTTAAACCAGTTTATTTGTGGCAAACCTGTTCATAGACATTACAGTTTGAACTCTAATGATGTCCAATCCATAGTGAAAACAAGTTACCAAACTAAATAAACACTCAAAACTATAATAGAAACTAAATATATGGTATAAACACTCAAACTAATATTGGCACAATTTGATCACTCTATTGGAACCATTTTGGTATTAAGTCTTGATTTGCAAAGTCATTACTTATTAGCCACTTCTCCAATACCATTCCCAAATTAGAAGGCGTCTATTGCTCAAACAAACACAACATTTCGGCTTAGCTTCTCTTTACAAACTTTAATTAATAAGTGTAAGGAGAATACAAACATCTTCTCATGTCAATACTAAAGATGCAAATAATAGAATTTATTGGGTCTTGCAGTGTAACTAAAATGTCTCAAACTTTTGCCTAATTTTTAGCTTCAGGCAATAAATTACACTCAGATCTTTCTAATAGCCGAAACTTGATATTCAACTCAACTAAGTCTTATCCCAACTATTTGGGATTAGCACCATGAATTGATTTGCTCAAAGACATTGACGGTGACAGGCACCTACCCTTTATAATTGTTGAAATCGAGTATTCTCTCTCTTAATGGATTAAACATGCTTTACAATGTCTCACAAGACTCCCCAAGCTACCATCTTCTATTTGCAAATAGACAAAGCCACCACCGACACAGTTAAATTTACACGAGCCATCCCAAACCCTTCCTCCCTCCCTATGGTAGGAAAACTTTCCACTATCATTCAGCATGTTGACCAAATTCAAGACTTGATCAATCTGATCCATCTAGATGAACAAATATCTCATTTAACACCCAGGTCATAACTCAGCAATTAACAAGAAGGAATGGGATTTTATTTTATTTTTTAAAAATTTCAGAATTCAAAGTTTTGGTTGAAAATAACACCTCCAGAACATCTTTTTTTATATAGGTAAATCACATACGCACACAGTGTACCCCTAAGAGGACTTGAACCCTCAACCTCCCATATGGGGGAGGTGGAGGAGGTACCAGCCAAGCTAGAGCGTGTTGATACTCCTCTAGAACATCTGCTTATCATAATATCTATTCAAGGAGCATAAATACAGAATCTCTTCACTACAAGTCCAGTACCAACTACACCTCGGTGAGGTGAAACAGAGAGATACATTCCATGGTAATAAAACCAAGAGATACCATGATGGATGCATAATATAATCATACACACACAAATCATCAAATCTTCAAAAAACTTTCTCTCTTTATGTGAATAGATAAGTTTTTTAAGCTCAGTCCTGCTCTCCTCATTAAATTCAATAAATTTATCCCCCCCCCCCCCCCCCCCAAAAAAAAAAAAAAAAAAAGAAAAGAGAAAAACAACTGAAGGATGAGAAAAAGAAAGGGGGCACCAGGGGGGGGGGGGGGAGGAGGGGGATATTGGAGACAAATTTTTTTGAAAAGGCATACATATTTGTGACTAGATAAATGTTTTTCGTAAGAACAAATTCGACACCAATTTCTTCACGCCCCGATACAATTATAGAAAGTTCTGTAGAAACTCAGGGAACGAATTTGAGGAAACCAAACCACAACCCTTAGTGAATGTATCTAGTATTTACTTTTTTATAAGAGTAAATTTAACATGTAGGGCCTGTAGTGTCCACTGATGCAATTTTCAAAGTAGTCCCTCGATTTTGAAATCTTACATCAAGTAAGCAACAAACAAACTAATATTATGTATACCATTTTTTTTTGCAAAGTAAATATCACTAACTTTTTTTTGACAGGTAAGTCTTACATACACACTTGTTCCCATTGGGACTTGAACCCACATCTTTTCTTTAGGAAGTAGAGGAGACACCACCAAAGCTAAGTGACATGGATTAAACTAACGTTTGGTGGTACGCGAATATCAATAACAACTTGATTATTCACAAGTATCAATAACATGCAAATAATATATGTGAACTTACCATAATGCTTCCAAAAATTTAGAATGAAAACAAATCCTCCATTCATGTACTGCTGTGCTCTTATCATTCAAAAATTCATTATCAGTTTCCTTAAAATAGTCAGGATACTAACCTGCCTAGCCCCAGAAATGAAAACTAATCCTACAGCAAACATTACCACAAATTAAATTGTCACGGTCTAAAATCCATTAACGTATAAGTTAATAATCAATCTTAAATCTTAATACACTTTAGACAACCTTATGAATTGGATTGCAGCCATGCCATTATCTTAGCATTATTTTTCATATAAAACCCTAAAAGGCAACACTTACAACACACCCGCTCTAACTAGCACTATCATATTATAAAGACAAATTGGTAACATTAAACACAGACATAGATCCAAAATTAGAAAGAGAAAAATACCTAACACCAGCATCGCCGACAATTCCGATTGCCATTCCAGCAGAGAGTCCAGCCAGACCACAAGCAAGACCAGACGAGAGATGTGCATAACCATCAAACAGGTAATAGGACTTCGCCTTGGGGTTAATACCAGTACTGATGATAACAGCAATGATCAAGCCATAAATACCCAAAACACCAGCCATAACAACCGGAACAATCGATTTCATCACCAGCTCTGGCCTCATCACTCCCATGGACGCCACACCAACACCGCTCTTCGCCGTTCCATAGGCAGCTCCCATGCCTGAACAACCATAACTAATTCAAGATCTATACAAACAATGCCATATTAGAAATGTATATACTATATAATATAAGTACAGATCTAGGTTTAGGGTTTGGTATACAGGAGAAGACGAGCGCTGCAGCAGCACCGAGGAAGCCAAAGAAGGGAGCAGTTTCATCGCCGCTGAATGTTGAAGACATTTTTCCGATTGACGATTTTGTGAAGAAAGTTGATTGGATCTGAGAATACAGAGAGAGCTTTTCGGAATTCGGAGCTAGATCTCTCCCGACCCCTCTCTGTTCTAAATTTCTAATCTCCTGTCCCAGATTGGTGTAGAAGCAGATCTCCCTTGTCTTCAATGCATAAATACCAATCAATCACCCACGTGCCTTCCTTTCATTTGGTTTATCTAAATTTTATTTGTTAAAAATTTATAAAATTAGATGGAATTTTAAAATATGATAAACTTCTGACTATTTAAATTTGTTAATAATTATATTTATATATGTAAAATTTAAAATATATGAAATTCAATTCAATTTTATTTTGTAACAAATAAAAGGTCACTTTTACTTAACAAAATTTTATATAAGTTAAAATTTGATATATTATATAAATTTAAAATATATAATCATTTAAAAAATAATATATACATATGTTATTTATAATCAATTAAATTATTAACAAATTAATTAGTTTAATTTATATTCAGTTTATGTAATTAAAAATTAACAAATTCAGATACAATCAATTTGTACTCAATTTTTAAAACATTGTTTCTAACTCTCAACTTATATTTATATTAATTTATTTTTATTTAAATTTCAATTTAAAATTTTAAAATATTTCTTTTTTATTTTTCTAACTCTAAAATACTGTCAAACTGTTAACGTACTTGAATCACTGTTGTAAGTTAAATTTAAGACTTTTGATATTGTCCAAAAGAAAAAAAGTACAAGTTATCATTGGAAATGGATTATTTAGAAAACTCGATGATTGGGGACAACATTTAAGGTTATATTTAGTTTAATTTATAGACAATATTTAATGATTGTTTCAAATTTAAAATGAATTTTTCTAATTTATTAGTTATTTAATTCGATTTATTAATCACACTTAATATAAAATAGACTTTTTAAAAAAGGGAGTTTCAGTAAAAAAAAAAAAAAAAAATTAAAAGGAACTTAGTGACACTTATTAACAATTTATCTAAATACTGTAATACTATTTAAGCACTTATTAAATACAGTTATCCAAATACTAAGTGCTCATTTGAATGGGTAGTAAAAACAGACATTTAAAAAAAAGAGCGTTTTGGAAAAAAATTACTTACCAGCACTTTTTGAAAATGTCCGTTTTTGTCTTGAAAATATCTAAACGGATGTTTCAAAAAATCCAAACAAACGCCCACTTATCCCAAAAATCAATTTGAAACATGAAAATGACAAAACGAATGGTGAAATCACTCATCCAAACAGAGCCTAAATAACTTAACTCAAATAACATTTTTTCACAACTATTTATTCAAATCACACTTTTTCTCAATTCATTCAAAGGAACACTAAAACAACAAACGGAAAGCAATTATTGATCAAACTACACTGCCAAAGCCTCATTCTCAACCGCTGCCAGAAAAATAGAGGATTCCTTTGGGTGATCCGAAAAAGAAATGGCAAAATTCAGTGTGACAAACTCCAATTATGTGACCTGGTTAATGCTATTAAGAGAAACACCTTGTTAAGAAATTAACCCCTTGTTCATTCAAGATGTGGATTTCAGGTGTTTCAAAATGAAAAACACCCCAGGCTTGCATACATTAATCTGTTCACCCTGTGGCTTTTGCTTTTGACGCTAACATGTATCTGTTTTTCGGAATATGAGTGTTTAAAGATGTGTTTTCTTCTTGACCTTTTTTTTAATCTTTTCGGGTAAGGTGTTTTCAGGAGTGTTGTGTGCTAGTTGTGGTGAGAAAATCAAATGCAACATATGTAGAATGTCATTGATAAAACCCTTACACTATATATGTAGAATGTCATTGATAAAACCCTTACACTATGCATTGAATAATGATGTAAACATCAAACAAATTTCAAGTGCAATAGTACTACCAAACTATTGCTTATGAAATTGCAGGATAGAAATAGGAGGCCGCCAAAAACACTAAACTAATAAATTTTATCTTCAGTAGCATAAAAAATATAATTAAACAAACTACCCTCAACGTAAACGCACTAACGTAAAAACAACACTCAGTCTACAGAGACCCAACGAGACAAAGAGGTGATATTGGGTAACTGAATCATACTGTGAAATCATGTACTGTCGCCAACTGAGTGAGACGCGGGTGGTTGCACTACCCATATAAGACCTCAATCCTTCCGGTAAGGTCACCGGACTAGTGAAATTGCATAACATCAAGCGTGTACAAAGAGAGATAAGAACACCAACCTGATAAGGGAACTAATTCATAAAACTATTCTTAATGTTACAACAACAAAGTGGATCAGACAGAAAACAACCTCTTTCTGGGAACTTCTACAAGGGCAGGTAAAAAGCTCTAATCTCGTAACTCTCTAAATTTTTATGTGCCAAAAGACAAAAAAAAAAAGAGAGGCCATCTTTCTCTCAACAACATGATATTTACATGTACCATAGCCACGGTCAAATTAAGGAGATAGTGCCTCCGGGTTGCCATAAGCATTAATAAACAAATGGAATAATGGCGAATCGGTTACTAGGGTAATTGTCAAATTTCAGACGATACCACTTCTGTGTTTCTGCGGCCGCAAATGCAAGATTTGCCACCTGCCATCCCAAATATAAAATAAAAATGAAATGTTAAATCTTCAACTAATTAGTCAATGAAACCGATGGAACAAGGGGAGGGAATGAAGGGAATGCATCAATACCACAAATCCAAAAAGTAACCAGATTGTGAGGTCTGCGCCGCCACAAGCAACCACAAAACCACCATAGATAACCTTCATTAGCAGCACAGAAGCAAATAAGACAATGAAAATGCAACTACTTGGAAAAACCTTCAGAAATTCAAAATAACTGATGGATTCTCTTTTATTTTCTCTGCACATATAGTGGACAAATTTAAACTATGTTGTGGGGCACTTATATTTGGAGTCATTATTTTGAACAAAAAGAAAAAACATGTTGGAGAGAGAGAGAGAGAGAGAGAGAGAATTACTATCTCGGCCAGATAGTGTGGAGATGAAACATACTCAAACCAATCACCACGAGGAATTACATATTCATCAGCATGCACTGTGTTCTCTCGCAATGAGCCCTGATCAAGAGGTAAAATTTTCAGTTAGCAATGGTACAAAATTGACAAGAGATCCTAATGAGGCTCCTAAATGTACAACTAACGTTGTCACCCACCTTTCACCCGAAATGTGATGTGATATATCAGAAATGAGGATGGATGCAACAGACCACAATAATAAAATCATCTATTGTCTATATCATACAACATCTAAAATAGGCTCGATTCTCCCATAGCATTGGAAATGCATGTATTACCATTGTATGAAGGAGATCATTTTTAGGATTTGATGAAATAAAATCCAAACATACACAGATTTTTAACAGTGCAAAACAAGTATCTACATGATGTATGAGAGAGAAATGATAATGGAGTCGCCACAACATAAAATGAATATTACTAGAGAAGTTAATAGACAATGAACTTGGAATAGATATCTGTAAATGTACCGACAAATATTCTTCTTTAGACTTTGTGCATTCCCTCTAATTAGACAAGGTAATGCATTTCGTTCTATTTGAAGTGTGCAATGTATTGCAGCATGTATAACAAAAACTTGCTTGGCACCCAAGATGCCACACTAATTAAATCATATAACTAGACATTTAAAACAAAAATTACAACAATGGAAAGTCATGCTTGCATGCATAACATGTGAATAAGCTCGGTCTTTCTGACTAAAACTACCTATAGGGGCGCACAGAATTCTATGGGAAATTTATTCTAGGTAGAAAACTGTATCCTCAGGGCTCAGTTTGTTTCATTGGCATCAGTTCTGCCCAAATCTTACAGAGGATTTACTTGTCAAAGAATAAACATTTCTGAAGGATTACTTCTCCAGTGACCAACTCTTCAATTGTTTATCATTTCAAAGGATTTTTTTTTCGTCTGAAAATTAAACTTAAGTTATTCTCAGGATTTTTGTCTGATGCAACAAGAAGCACGTCATTGACCACTACAGTTGTCCGCATTTAAGCAACATCTTCACCAGTTGGCACAAACTCATTATAGTGATATTCTATAACAGTAATATTATATTACAAATGGAAGCTTGGTGGATTAAAAGTTATTTAGAACCAATAAGTGTTACAAATAAATTGACCAACAACAGAAATGCAAACTTAAAAACAACTCAACTCAACAAAACCCTGTCCCAACTATATGGGTTTGGTGACATGAATCCCGTTTCACCAATCTGCTTTATCTAAAGCCATAACTTCAGCTAAAATACACGCTAACACTATAATATTTGCTCAAATAATTTCAGGATTTATGTTCATATGGGTTTGACAAAAAAATTATGCTGATTGTCAAGTATCATCTACTTACCCCAACCCCCCTTGTAGATTAAAATTTATTGAGAACCATTACGTGTTACAAACAAACTGACCAACAACAGAAATGCAAACTTTAAAACAACTACTCAGCTCAACAAAACCTTGTCCGTACTAATTGGGTCAGCTACATGAATCCCGTTTTGTATTCTGCTTAATCTAGTGTGCAAGGATAAGACACAGGGCATGACAGTGGAAGAATCATTAACTTAAAAATTGACATCTAAATCAAGCAATGATAGGATGTGAAGCTTACAAGAATAGCATGACAACGCTGCTGATGAATCCAACCCCAAAGGAATATAGCCAAACCAATCCATGAGTACCATCTAAGTTTCAGAAGAGGATTTGCAAGCCCCCACCAATCAATTTCAGTGATTGGCATCCGATTCCTTCCTTTAACAATGAACTCAGCCACCCAATTTTCCACAAATTCAAGCACCTCTGGTGCAAAGGTACAACAAAGTGACAGCGGTGCTGCTGTGTAGAAACTATTCTCAAAAAAAAAAAAAATTCAGTAAAACATCTTCTAACATGAACATAAATATAATATAATACTATTATCAAGGGTAAGAAAAAAGTTGAACATATTGGCAGTAAGCAGTTACAAAGATTGTGTTTTTCATACAAATCAGTCTGATAACAGTCATAAATTGTTCAGCAAAAGTTTCATTCGGTGTAATATAATAAAAGAGACAATATTTGCCAGCATGGAAATAGTTTTTTTTTTTAAAAAAAGCATAATATTGCAAAGTATTTTAAAATACTTGTGTTTCAATCCAAGATCTTTCATAAGTCAGGCAGGAAAGCTCATAGTCTAATTTCAAATAAAATTTACAAGCTGGGTTCATTTTGTAAAACAACTGAAAAAACATCCATGAACATGTAAAACATCTTAAGATTTAATCCACAAACCCTCCGAATGAAAAGAGAATATATATTCAGTCTACAAGCAAGATATCATAGAAACCACTTTTTATTTTTATTTTTTGAATAGGTAAGACACCATGACAATCACTTAGCCACCATCAATTCGTGTAAAAAGGACCATCAACAGTTGCATCTTTGGGATCGAGCAACTCTTACATTAACCTCAATTATAACAAGGAGAAAGAATTTTGGCTAGAGAATAAAAAGTAAAAACTAAAGATTAAGTCTTCGTGGAACTTACAATAGACCAGTAAGATAGCCAAAAACATGCATCCGAGCTGAGGGACTGTACTTAAACACGTATATTGTCTCAAGAAAGCGTCTCAAGACTTGTACTTCCATTAACAAAAGCAGAAACACGGATTGCCAAACCCTGTATCTATCTCTTACTATTGTTGAACGAGAATTATTTAAGGAAAAGATATGTGAACCTCCAGTCAAGTGGCTGGCAATAGTAGAATAATCCAACGGCTCAGAAACCAATGGCACCATTCTATATGCATAAAACCAAGTTGCAACAGCCAAGATCGTTGTCCACACCACAGCCACCGCATAAAAATGACAGAAGAATCTCTGAGGAACAGTGAATTTCTACAACTCCACAATTCAGTGAATCATATGTCAGTGAAATTTGATGAAGTCATGGAAAAATCATTATGCCCAAATGGTAAAGCAGCCCAAAAAGAAAAATGAAACCGAAGAGAAAGGAAAGAAAAAAAAAAACTGAATGCTAAGGGTCCATATGGTAACATTCAGTTTTCAGTTTTTGCTTTTACTTTTCTAAAAACGGGAACAGAAAAACACGTTTGGTTTCTTATTTCTGTTTTTTATTTTTCTGAAAAACGTTTACAATTTTTGGCTAAAAACTGGAAGTGAAAAAAATTTGTTTCCAAAATTTGTAAAAATGTAAACAAGAAATGCATGCACAAATAATAGGTTTAATGAGATTGGGAGTTTGACTCCCATTGGCTACAAATCCCGACATCACTACCACATTTTTTAACCACAAAAAATCTCAATTTCTCACATTTCTGCACTCGGCCATAATTATCCCCCAACAAGGCACAGTTAACGTCCTTTTCTCCGTCTCCTTTGATCTTCTTCTTCTCCTTCACTCTTCAACTTTGCTTTCTTGCCAGATATAGTTTGGTTGATAATCAATTTGAGCATCGAAGGTAGTTCCGATAAAAAAAATTAAGGCTGATTATTTATTACTCCACTGATTGATTACATAGAATGCACCTTAGCAAGAAGAGCCATTAGCATAATGAAGCCAAAGACGGATCGAGGTAGCTTGCCTGCAAAGCCGATGGGCGATGCCGGAAGGATGGAATGCTTTGATTTGGAACCTAATAATGTGGAAAGTGCGATTTCAGATTTTATTATTATGCTGTTATTTGCTTTTTTCTTTTAACTTTTGTCTGTAGTCATATAAGGGTTATGAAATTAAACTTTGTCACAAAAATATACCTAGTTTTTTTTGTTAAATGAAAATAAATCTTATTTTTTAAGATCTACCTGGTTTAAGTGTATATATTCATACACGTATATTCCCAAAACTAGTATTCTTTTTCATAAGTATATTCTCAAACCTATTTGAAGAAACTTGGTAATAGTTCTCAGGCTTCTCTATAAATTATCAATTGATAAAAATGGAGTCTTGAATGAATTAATTTTTTTTCCCAAAAAGAACTTGATAACAGTTCTCAAGCTTCACTATAAATTATTGATTGATAAAAATGGAGATTTCCCAAAAATATTTTTGGGAACTAAATAAATGAATTCTATCACAATGACTTTGATTGTAGTTTTAAAATTTTCACTGTCATTTTGGACTTTCTGAATTGGGTTTATTGATTGAAACATGGATTATTAATTCTGAATGTATTTGTGGACTTTGCTTGAAAAGAGGGTTGGCAGAGCCGCTGCATCGAGTCTGGGAATATATATTATGAAAATTAGGTTTTGACGTTAATTTGTGAATCAAAAAAGTTTTCTTGTTTTATTTTTATTTTTTGAAAAACAATATTGTCTTACCCAGCACATTTTTTTTTTTCTATAATAAAAACAAAAACTCGTTTTCATTTTAGAAAAACTGAAAACTGAAAACAGCAAATGTTACCATATGCTACCTAAATTTTAAAAAGCTTCAAAAGAATAAACAAATTTTTTTATAGGTACAACTAAAGAGATAATTAAGGAAAATGCTATGTATTCCCAATTGTATCACCAACATGGTTTTGCGTCTCAAAGGATGTGATTTCGAAAGCTACTATATCCGACACATCACATTGATGATACAATTGGGGATATAAATTGAGAAAACCTAGCATTGCTCAATAATTAAAGGAGGAGCACTCTACAATAGCACATGCTAGGACATATTAAACATGGGAAACCACTTACTAGTATTATTCAGATCCAAATTTCCATAATAGTACACAACAGATTATTCAACTTCCATGTCACATTACATCAATAGGGCCAAGGTGGATTGCGAAAACAAAAATCTTAGTTTCAAATTCAATAACGCGGAAGTCAAATAATTTGCTTCAGCGTCGTTCTTCAGGATTTTGAGGTTAGAAAAATTATAAGAACCCAAAGTTTATATAAAGTAAGAGCAACAAAACAAGGGGATCAGAATTGCAGCCGGCAAGCTTAATTCCAGGGCCCAATTCCATGCCAATAAAAGTAAAAACAACTTAAATTTCATCGATATTTAGTAACTATTCGTAATGTAGAGAGATTTCATTACTTACACATGACGAAGATTGCATGATCTTCCCCCTCTTTGCAAACCCCAACAAAACTTCGCGAAACGAACTAAGGCGAGACGAAGGTATGGAGACGATGAGTATAGGCAATATCCCTGCAATCCATGCCGCTCTCAACAACGTAACAAGCCCTATTTCCATTATCACAAGACAGAAACACGTCTGAATCCCTAATATGTTCCCAAAACAACCCTAGTCTCGTTCAATTATCCATCAAAAATCATCGCTGCTGCGAATGATAATAGCTGAAGGAAGGAATGGCCCGTATAATAATGGCGACTTTACTGTAATCACGACATGTGCATGTGACAGTGCGTGTGAGTGAGCCGTGGCATGTAAGAGATACCAAGCGTGAGGTAGTGAGATTGAAGACAATACGCCACAGTGAGGATTGTCAGCAACCTCCCTCACACGCTCTCTCTCTTACCAATACTCAAGACGGCAACAAGGCCTTCTCTTTTTTTCCTTTTTTTTTTTTGGTCCCCTTTTAAAATAATAAAAGATTAAACTAAAATTAACTATATTCATAAAATGATATGAATAGTATTAATAAAAATATAAAATAAAAAAATATTTAAAATAAATTATACTGACTTCTTATGAGATTTATGATAATTATATTGACCTCTTTTGTACTTTTGAAATTACACTAACTTATCTTATTTTACAAAATAATATACAGATACATTCTTCTAGTCAATTTTATTTTTCAAAATGACAAAACTATTCAATTCATATTTTTATTCAATTTTTTAAATCTTGACTAATGTCTTTTAATTTTTCAAATAAATATTGATAAAAATTTTATATTTATTTTTATATAAAATAAAAATAAGTTATCTATCCTTAAATTTATTTTTAAATAAAAATAAATTAAAAATCTTTAAAAAAGTTAGAATAAATTTGTCAAAATTATAAAAATAAATTAAATAAAATAGACATTTTCCTCATTTTGAAAAAAAAATAATAGGAGGAAGATATTAGTATATTATTTTGTAAAGTAGAAAAAGTCAGTATAATTTTAGAAACTTACAAAAATAATTAATGTAATTGTCATAAATCTCAAGAGAATCAGTGTAATTTACTCCAAATATTTAAGATAATATGATCATATAAAATAAAAATTAGAGTAATGCACAAATAAAAAATAAATAAAATTATTTGAAATAAAGAATAATTGTGAGATATAATTCATATAATTGATTGTAAATAATTAAAATAAAATTTTATTAAGTTTAGATTTAAGGATAATTTCTTTCCATGAGACCAATGGCTCGAGTGCAAATGAATTAAATAGTACATGAACTATTCGAGGTAAGCATGATAATTGCTTGTTTAAATTTAATTAATTTTAAAATAAGCTAATATTGAATATATTAATAATTAAATGCGACTCAAATTTTGTTTGATAAAATAATTATTCTAACTTCATATTAAAAATAAATTATTCAAGTTAGATCGGAACTGACTTAATTAAAAACTCGTTTGAAAATTAGCTCGAGTTATAAATCAAATTTTAATATAATTAAAAACTAAATAATTTTAATCACTTACACTTAAGCAACTTATATAAAATGTGTTAGGATATTTTTTGAAAAGTCATGGTTTGTTGTGGGTCATAATCTAATATATTTATTATATGCAAGTTATCTCACCGAACAAAAAAATAATATATAAGAAATAAAATATATTATATTATAAACAAATGTTGACATATAATCAACCGCCATATGTAAGCTCTAGGTGAGAGGATAAATCTTTGTACATATGAAATATTTGTAAAATCATGTTATATATATATATATATATATATATATATATATTTGGGGGCTGGACCCAAATACGAAGAGCCAAACACAAAGCCGGGCCACATCAACCCAAACGCACATGAACGCGATCCAAAAGTGCTTGAAACGGCCTCAGAAGTCCAAATGAATAACCATAATTTATAATCTTATTATTATTATTTAATAAAAATTATAATTAATAATTTGAAGGAATAAAAATAAAAAAAATACAAAAGAAAAGAAAAAGGTAAATTGGGGAAATCGGCTACGACGGAGATGAAGACGCCCACGAAGACCGATCGAAGAAAACAAAGAGAAATTATAGTCCATCTCTCTCCGCGACTATCGAACTGTTAATTGGAAAAAGTTATCGGCGATGCGTTTCGATCATTGTCCACGCAGATTCTTCAATAGCTACATCACTGTATTTCTCTGTAAGCATTCTCTATTCCTCTCAAAAGAATCTCTTTTTGATCGTCTCTCTCATTCAATTTTATCACTATTGCTCGGTACACTTCTGTGACTTCTGTCCATGCTTAATTATCACACATATATATAGGTTTATAGCATTGTATAAGTGGTCTGCCTTAAGTTTTGAAGCAGTTCGAAACCCTAGCTCCATTGATATTCAAAGTTACTGACTTTGAAGTTCACGTTTGTAACAACACCGACCCAAAATTACTAAAAGTAAACTAAAAAGAATAAAAGAGGGAGAAATTGATTGTTTGAGACAACGATGATCTCTAGCCCCCATTAAAGAGAGAGGGGCTGGGCTAATCCTCTCTTGGCCGCACACAATTTTTTGCGGTCATTCTTCTATGGCATCTACATTATATAAGACCTTCAGTACAAGCACAAGGACTCTTATATTAAAGTTTTTATTTATCTACTCTTTATATTCAAAATCATAGAGTATCTAGTTTTTATTTTCAAAGTACCTATCACAATATCTTGTTCACTAATCTGCCATTGATTACTAACATTCTACCCCCTTTAAGGTCAACATTGTCCTCAAGGTTGAAATTTACTTTAGTTCGGTGTTGGTGGCTAGCCCACTTATTTATCTTTTGTAATTTATCAGTGGAGCCAACACATTACCAAATATCTACCCCAATATAAAATTCTTCATCAACTGCATTATGGCCAATTGTTCTATCGAAAGTATCTAAAAATAACTGTCTTTTGAATCCATAGACTTTAAAACAGCAAAGCACGTGAAAGGATCTTCAATATTGTGATTTGTGAAGTTGTTTTGAGTTGTGGAGCAACCAATTAGTGGCATCAATCTCTATGTTGACGTCACAAACTGAATGATTTTTCCCAAAGTTCAGTGCTTCATCAATTGCTTCCTTGCAATCTGATATCACAATTCACAACAATATTAGGAGTTGCCTTTTTCACTTTGGATTCATGTCTCACACCATTGCCTATGCCAGTAGATACTGTGACATGTGTCTGCATATGATAAGCATTTGTGGCTACTTCAGAAATTCAACGAAGTAATATGATCCAATCTCTTGACTTTTACGCACCTGCTTGTAACATATATTCTGCTCTAAGATTGTATCTCATTAAACTAAGATGATTGCTTTACTCAAGCTTAGATTATCTTCAATCATGAATATAATAAAGGTCAAGAGCTTATTTAATCAAGCTCAGGGCCTTTTGTGGCTTTAAATTGAAGTGGACATATTCCCTCCCTTGTCGTTGGAGCTCCTTGATGTCCTTTTCAGTGACTTGTCCTAGGTTCTTGACTATTATAGCCAATTTTCCTGGTTATCATTGTGACATGAAATGCAATGCAAGAAGAAGATTCCTTTGCTAATGTATGGCAATGCTCATTGCATGTGCAGTGATCTCTAAGTGGGAGGAACATTGTGATACAATGCTGTTAAGATGTATGATAGGTGTAGGTTTTGTGGATCGTGGTTTATCAGTGCAGGTCTAATATAGTTTGTTTTAAGACAAATGTCTAATGGGTGAGATGATTGGTCTGTTCAGTTCTCTCCTCCTCTTCATCTTTATTTTTTTTCCTCCCCTTGCAAACCCCCTCCATTATCTTGTATAAGCAGTGGAAAGTTGTTCTACATTCTACTATTACGTAGTGTTGGTCCCTAATACAGGTTGCTGGGAGGGGTAGACTGGGTACATATCTGACCTTTGGCATTAATTTCACAAACTGACTGCGCTTAGACTCAAACTTGCATTGCCATGCTTGACCTTTTTCCCTTAATTTGATATTATAATGAAGAGACGAAGAAGGAAGCATAGAGATGAAGGTTTGTGGTCAGTGCCTCAGGTGAGCATGAATTTCGAGGTTTTATGGCAGATATTTCTGTGCATGGATGGCACATAGGGAGGTAGGACTCACAGGGTTGCTGCTACCTGATTAATTATATTATAAGCCCTACTCCACTGCAGGTATGAAAACTTTGATCAGCCTTGTATCAACAAGTATCAGCCATTTTTTTTAAACCTATATGATATTGTAATACAATAGGAGCGAGTAGTTGCGGGGATGTCATGTTTGTTTTTAATGACTTTTAGTTATTTTCCTCTGATGAGAAATTCAGATAGTCCAGTAAATCAATTAATGAATATATACATTCAATGTATATATTTGTAGCCTTTATTTTGTGACCAGGAATAAGATATGCATTTATATACAAATACATAAATGTAAACTTGGCTAGGATAGCTTTGCCTGAATGTGTCTGAAACAGTGATGTGGCCTCTTGGAGCATGCTGGCAACCACAGGCAAGCCTTTGTGTAGTTTTTAACTACACTAATTATTTAGGAAACTGGTTTCCACCCTCTCTTTAACATACTTTTGCTAGTTATTGAGTATTATTCTTTTATTTTCTTTGAGTGGGTTGAGTATCTACCACCTTTTTGTACAATTATAAGCTATATTTGGGTATGATCTCTTATGAACAGGTATCCAAAAGAGGTCTGTAGAATGGAATTAGTTTTTTTATTTTTTTGGGTGGGGTTGGTAGAATGAAATTAATTATTATTGCTTAGGTGCACAACAGCATTAGCTTTGCACTCGATTTATGCTTGCAATGTTGATCTTTCTAATTGTGCCTCCTTTATTGTCTTTATTGTGAATCAAGTGGCAGTAGGGGTGTCAATTTTTAACACAACACGACACGAAGTTAACGGGTTTGGGTTTAACATAAATGGGTTTCGGTCATAAACGGGTTGACACGTATAATACGATTAATAAACAGGTCGTGTTTGGGTTTTATTAGTGTCAACCCGTTTAACATGACTTAACACATTTAATTATAAAATATATTATGAGTTAAGGTAATTCGTCTCACATCAAATATTTATCAAGGTTTTAAGATTTTTTATTTATAAAAGTGGTTTCTACTTTGATTTGGCTCATATCTAAAGTTACTAAACTTGAAAATTATCTATACATATTAAAAGATGGGTAAATTTTTTTATTTAAAAAATAAAAAAATTAAAATAAACGGGTTAAATGTGTCGACACGTGTAACCTGTTTAATAAATGGGTTGGGTTTGGGTTTTGAAACTTGACATGATTAGTTAATAGTGTCGGGTTAGGGTTCACATATATTTTTGAATATGTATGCCTTGACACGACACGATAACACGAATTGACACCCCTAAGTGGCAGCAGCAGCAACAATTTCAGTAGAGCAGCTAATATGCTCTATTTGAAATCTCTTCGGTACCTGTTTTGATTTCTTCTAGGAGGACTTTTATATTATATTACTAATACAATACTTAAACAACCCCCCCCCCCCCCCCCAAAAAAAAAAAAAGAAAAAAAGAAAAAAGACTAATATGATGATATGTTTTTATTTGGATACTTAATTACTCTGTTTAGTTGTCTATAAGTAGAACAGAAAAAAAAAAATGCACTCTTTCTACTACTTGCAATTGGACTGTTGTCAGATTAGAAGTATTCTTTTTTCACAACTGAACAGATTACCTATCTGGGGGATGCTTCTTTGTTGCAATAAAGTTTATGCTTCTTCTTCATGATGAAATAGCACTTGAAGCATATAATCCTTTATAACTAAAAGATTGCATTATTCTATTCATTCGGGAATTTGATCTCTTGGATTGTTAACAACTTCTGCTTCTCCATGTAATTTGCACTTCATTTCTGACACTTTCTATTGACTAAAATCAGTATAATCCATCATTTTCTCCATTGCCTTTTGCTATTGGACTCACAATCTACTAACTTCTGTTTTTTTTTTTTTTTTTAAATCCAGGAGGATTTTCAAGGTGGAAAACTTGTTGATACTAGATTTCCTGAATATTGGTTGCATAGCAGCTTGTGATATTTTCTCCACTTCTATTGCCAATTACGCAGACGTAATATGGATGACGGAGGGCATCATGAAAATGGGAGACACGGATTGGACTATTACAAAGGGGCTCACACGCTGGTAATAATAAGGCATCAACTTACCATGAGAAAAAGAGAGAAAAAATAGACTCCCTTCCCCCAATAAAAAAAAAAAAAAACCTTGATTTCATTTTAATTTTAATGTGCAATTCTAAATCCATAATCCATCCAAATATACTACAAATGAAAGCGTTTACTGCCTATCCCTTTTATTATTGCAGTGGAATATGATGCCCCAGTATCAGGTGAAGGAACAGAATGCCTTCTTAATGAATAAGAGGATCATGCACATCATTGCTGAGAGGGATGCTGCTGTTGAGGAACGGAATAGAGCAATATCTGAAAAGAATGCAGCTCTGGATGAGCGAGATGCGGCAATCCAGCAGCGAGATACAGCAATTTCCGAGCGGGATAGTGCCATTAGGGAACGAGACAATGCCATTGCTGCCCTTCAATTCCAGGAAAGTACCATGAATAGCACATTGGGTTGTGGAATCCAACGTGGAACAAAACGGATGCACCAACCTACAAATCATCCTGCCAATGTTGCTGAAGCTTCTTATAAAACAAGGGAACCACACATAACTGATGCCTTCCCTATATCAGCCATTTCATCTGAAGCTGTTAAGTCACGCCAGGCAAAGAGAACAAAAGAGAACAAGGCTGTTCCATCGAAGACCTCAAAATCACCACGAAAGGGAAAAAAAGTGGGTGAGGATTTGAATAGGCATGTCACTACTGCTGGTTCAAAGGCTGAATGGGATGCCCAGGATCTTGGCTCGATGAACCAGGTTAATTTTGACGAGGCAACCATGCAAACACCTATTTGCTCATGCACTGGAGTACCTCGGCAGTGCTACAAATGGGGGAACGGGGGTTGGCAGTCATCATGTTGCACCACCACTCTGTCAGTATATCCACTGCCACAGATGCCAAATAAGCGCCATGCACGAATGGGTGGTCGGAAGATGAGTGGAAGTGTTTTTACCAGATTGCTTAGTCGGCTGGCAGTAGATGGCCATGATCTGTCAATGCCGCTGGATCTCAAGAATTACTGGGCCAAACATGGGACAAATCGCTACATTACAATTAAGTAATTTGCTAGCAATTATTGGGTATGAAGTATGTTTTCCTCTTTAAGCCTCTTTAAGGCCTAATTTACTGACATTTTAACATAACTAAAATGTTGCTGAAAAACTGGATTAAAGTAAATATGGAGCTTGATTGCAAGGGTAGTTTCCAAACTCCTTTGGTTGACACAACTTTTTGTAATTTGACTGAAAAAGGTGATCCCAATTCCCCAGAGTCGGAGAATTTTTTGTGAACTATTGGAATTTACACATGCTGCATTATAGCTGGAGCTGGGTAAGAGCGATTCGCTTCTTTTGCTGCATTACAGCAATTTTACATGGACATCTGCTACCTTTATAAAAAAGATCCATCTCTCCCCTGTTAAAATTTTTTACTTTAGAAAGAAAAATGTTGTGGGAGGATTTAGTTGGAAGGCTCAGTTAATTGGCTATTCATCCCTTGTGATGAAGTGGGCTGAATATATCTCTGATAATTGCTTCCATAGTTGATGTTTTACTTAATTGTTCTTTATTATATTGGTGTCAATCTGTGTCATGTGAACACATTAGGGTTCAGATGCCAAAAGATGGATGAAGGGCAACCACATAGATCTATTAATCTATTGCAGCTTCTTGGGTTGAATTTGAACCAGTTTCTAAACAAAATTCATATCCTTGGAACTGGTTGAAATATTTAGAGATCTGGGGTCAAACAGAAATCTAATGTGCAGTACTTGGGATTGACCTTTGATTTTCCTTATTGAATTTGTATGAGAATTTCAGTGCATGTGACATTTGCCTAAGGTTTATATTGTTATCAGAGAAGGGTGAAAACTTGATGCAGAGATAAGGTTTATATTGTTAATAGAGAAGGGAGAAAATCTCTCTCTCTCTCTCTCTCTCTCACACACACAGCTAGTGTTTATTTCATTGTGGTAGTTATATAATGAATATTGTATACAATCGCAGAATCACATATGCCTCTGGATGGGGCTGTAAAAACAAGCTGAGCTCGAATAAATTGGTTCAGTTAAAAGCTTGTTTAAGATCGGCTTATAAGATAAACAAGTCAAGCTTGAAGATATTTTGAGACTCGTTAATTTATTGAGTTTGATTTGTTAAGTTAAAAGTATTTCAATATTATATAAAAAAAATTAAACTATTTAAGCTTGACTCACGATTAATTTAATTAGAAGTTTGTTTGAGAAATTAATAAGGCAAGTTTTAACACAATTTGAAACTCGTTTACAATTTTGATTCAACTCATTAACAGAAATGATAAAAAAAAATTCAATAATTTTCTAAATCATAGTGTCAACAGTTTATATGAAAATCACATATTCATATATTTTCTCTAAACGAGGTCTTCTTTTAAACCGTTAGATTCAGGGAGCAGGTGAGGTCCTCACCTAAATGGTTGGAACCATTTTTTGGGCTTGGCACAAAGTTTAAATTGAAGTCTCATGGCAGCCTAGAAACCTATAGAATCACACACGGACTGAGTCTCTTGATCCCAACTACCCTCAAAATTCTGTTAGGAATCCTACCTGTCCGGCTTTTTCAAATTTCAATTCTTGATCAATCTTTTTTCACTCCATCTTCTAACTTCTCTTTTCCTTCATAAGCACTTGCATTCTCTAGCCATTCTTTTTCTCTTTCTCCAACTTGCATAAATTCCAGTATGAGCCAAGAAGAACCCGGTGCTGCACCGCCATTATTGGTTTCTAAAATCATCGCTTTCTTTCACCTCCCCAACCCGCAGATCTTCCAACTCTTCATCATCAGCAGCACTGCCACTTTCTCATTAGGTATCGCGTTGATCATCGAATGGGTTTATCACGGTCGGCACCACCCCGGTTACCATTGGATCATCTATTATGCTCCCTCCATGATTGCACTCGCTGTCCTCGCGTGGATCATTTGTCTCATTTCTGCCGCCTTTCTTGACCAGAAAGATCAAGTTCATCATTTGTTGCCAATCATAGATCAACAACAGAACCAGCAATTACAAGATGAAATAATGCAGCTTGAAGTGGCCCAGGCATTGCATGATGAGAAAGCTGTGGTGCAGCTTCAACCTGTTCATGGTACATGTGACTTGACAAATGAACCTGCAGGTGCAGGCTTGAGATCAACGGTTCCGACAAGTGAAGTTAAAGATGATGATGACGACGATGATGAGTCTACTCTGAAAAGATCATTTTCTTTGCCAATGTCTTGCATTAACATTGATTTTCGCAAGATTAAGCGTATATCTAGTTTTTCATGATAGTACAAATTGTTTGCTTGCACAAATTCATGGTTCTTTTCCGACTACGATTCTGCATTTGATTTTTTCTAGAGATCTCTTATGTCTAGATTATGCTTATTAAAAGAGGTGATATGGAGAAAATGAAATTTCAAATTCAAAAATAGAAGACATCATTTTCAAACCCCGCAATGGTGCGAATCTTGCACCATTTAGCTTGATATATATATATATATATATATATATATATAAAGTAGTAAAATTGTGTGTGTGTGTGCTGTGTGTGTGTGAGAGAGAGAGAGAGAGAGAGAGAGGAGTATTAGCTTAAAGACTAGGCATTTAAAACAAAACAGCATCGTTTGAAAGATAAAATACTCAAAACCACGTCGTTTTACAAGGGAACATCAAACATAATTACATGAATAGCAAAATGGGTTACCTTAATTGATGGATCAGCCCATTTCCTAATTTCATGTGGGTCATATCTACTTTGTTTTATATGGGCCACATGGACTTTTTGTGATGGATGTTGCACTAAAGGAGTCCAACAACCTGGCCCATTAACTGCAAGTCAAATTAACGACGTCATTATCGAAAAAAAGGTTAACTGCCACGCGTACTCTGAAGGCACCTTTCGATCGAGGTGGTGATCACGAGGCAGAGGCAGAGAGACTGTAATTCATGTGTTTATAACGGCGTTAACCGCCGTTACGAATTGGGTTAATTCAGGCAAACGGAGAACACGCGCTGTCCGGATGTTCAGCATTACATTGTGTTTTTCCTTTCTTCAAAGGTAGCATAAGTAGGACTATAAATAACAAACAAACACAATTTTTAAACTTGACTTTGAAAAAAATTTCCAAGTTTTAAAATATGAGTAAATTTATATCTCAAATCAATCTCAAATAATTTTTTAATTAAATTGGGTCTTGTTTGAGTTTTTGTTTCAATCAAATTCATAATCATTGACAGTAAAAATTAATTAAATTAAAATAAAATGATACTACTGTTAATTCGAGTACATATAAGAAATTACGTTTTAATGATAGGATGAATTTCTAGTTCATAAGTCATCAAAAGATTAAAAAAGTCTGCATCATATGCATTTAAACTTACAATAGCATTACTCTCAAATTTATTTCATAAAGTGTTTGACTATACATTGTCCCTCACCTCACAACAATTGTTTTAAATTCGTAAAACTTTACGCAGATCAAATGTATTATTAAGTAGGATTGGCCAGATGTATCAGACTAAGTTCTCTTTCCGTTATAGTCAAATTCATTCTTCAATCTCTAACTACTAACGATCGACGAAAATGAGACTCAAACTCGAAACGTTTAAATTTTATTCTCAATGTCTTTACCGCTCGTGGACATCCGGATGGTCTCTAAATCTTCTAAATGGCAAAATTTCTCAAGATTTGATTTTTTTTCAAATTTTTCATTAATTTTAACAACACTAAATGTCGACTTAATAAGTCTTATAGCCAAGTTAATTACGAGTCACATATGAATGACTAAATTCAACATTCATTTTACATAGTTAGACATAAATTAATTAAATGCTTTAAATTGAATTCTGAAAGCCAATAAAGTAGTCCATTTTATAACATTACCTACCCTCCATGTACCACAAACTTTGGGCGTAATTGCTTGAAGTTATTATCAATTTGGCCAGAGCTATCCATATATACACACAGATACAAATTAATTGCTTGAAGTTATTATCCATGTTCATGTCACTTTTTAATATGCGAAAAGAGATGGGAAGGCATTTTAATTCCATTTCACAACTCATCTTTGTGCAATTAAGGTTCGCATGAATGTGTAACAACCCAGTTTGTTTTGAAGTATAACAAGTTCAAATGATCCGTATTTTCATATATATATATATATATATATATATATAGTCAATTCTCTTATAATTAATAAATATAAGAAATTAAAAATTTATTAATTTTAAAATTATTAATTATTAAGTTTTCTTATACTTTCATTAATCAATAAATATGTCTTATGTATAATTGATTTTCGGTAGAAAAATAAATTCTTATATGTAATTTTTTAATGATATTTTAATTTTTTTAAAAAAATACATATAATACTCAACTTATAGTATAAAAAACTCTTAATGTTTATTTTAAGTAAAGAAAATTGTATTTTCAGATGTTATAATAATTTTCATTTACAATACTTTTGATTTTAATTACATAAAATTAATAAATATGATTACCAAGACATATCTTAAATAGGATATATATAAGTATATATATATATATATATATAACTATTCTATCTCTCTAATAATTAATATTATAAATAATTTTTCTGAAAAATATATTAATTATTAAGTAATATAATTATTAATTATTTATCATAGAACAAAATTGGTTCCTTAAAAATTTATTAATTATTAGAGATTATTAACTTATTGAATATTAATTATAAGATGGTCAACTGTAATACTAGAGATTCTCAATTTATATTTTTAATATAATATGTTAAAAATATTATAATTTTGAAAATCATATCATATAAGATTTAAAATCATTCATAATTACATTGAAGATATAATTGGAGATACGTAGGAAAATGATATTGGAGCTCCCCAATATACAATTGCATTGTAAATATATATATATATATATATATATATATATATATATTTTAAGTTAGTAGGCTTTCTCTCTCTCTCTCTCTCTCTCTCTCTCTCTCCATATATATATATGTATGTATGTATGTATGTATGTATGGCACCATAAATAACACAAGAGGGATGTACTTCTGACAAGTCTTCACATTTTGTACAGATACTTAAGTCTTGTAATTTAGTCTGGCGGATGAGAGGAATTATAGACTTCACACATCTCCCGTCGTTTGGTTATGGAGAAAAGGAAAGACGGAAAGATATGCAGAGAAACACCCCCCCCTCTTTTTTTCCTGCAACTTTAAATTCTTTCAAAAGTGGAAAGGGTGGAGGGATATAATATTAAAGTTTAGAACACTTTAAAGTCATCCCTCTATTTTTTCCTTTCCAATGCTCCATTCGATACGGAGGAAAACTTTGAAATTTCTCCACCTAACCTTATTATAATTTCTTCTCGATCAACCACATTAATTATAAGTCAATCCGTTGTCTCTGAATTCAAAGTAAATCTGGAAAATATGAAAAACATGTGAACGTGACTTCAAAGTTAAACACTTGAGGCTTGTTTGATTCGACCCTTAAATTGAATAGTCCCATTTACTTCTTTTACCCACCAATTTATAGTAAAAATTCATTATTTATATGAATTCATTAAAAAAAATGTTACATAAAAAAATGTTTAAATTATGAATGTGATCATTTCAAGAAGTTTTTTTAAAAAATATGTACAAAAAAATTTAATGAGATTTCCTATTTTTTTTTCTAAATGACTCTATTTCTACCATCCTTTTTACAATAAAATGCTTTCAAGAAGTGTAGATTGTATCTATCCTTAATAGTGCTTTATGCTAAGCACAAACTTTAATGGCAAGTGAAATTTATCAAAAGAAAATGTGGAGTGTTAGAGTTGGGAAACTTGCCAAACACAAATTTTAGAACCACACCAAGCCATGGGATCACAAACTTATGTTTATCCTTTTTGGAAAAAAAACGATGTTTAATTCATGAATAGGAAGCTGAAGTTTTAAGTGATCAAGTTATATCTTATGTCTGTCTATGTAAGAGAGATCACAATTTCAACACTATCGAAGTAAAATATCTTCTTAAGGGTCGTTTGGCAAAGTGGGGCGCATAAGAGATTTTCCATGTTTGAACCAAAAGTTACTCTCTATAGCTTTTTCTGTTAAAAATAGCATATGGGCCAGGCCACTAGGGCAACAAATGCTTAGTTGTTGATTTCTTCGCCATAGCTGGTTTTGTTTAGTTATTGATGATGATTGGGTTCCTAAGGAAGTCTATATATATTAGAGAGACTCTTGTGATTGATTGGCAGTTGTACTTGTAAGTAACACTTTTGACGTTAGAAAAAAAGCATTAATAGGATGGTTGATGTTGTTGTAAACAATCTTCGAAACTTGATCAACGGTTGAGATTGTTTATAACGTCCTTGCAAAATAACAAGAAGTAAACAAGGTCACTCGAGAGGTCCGATAATGACTACTCCAACAATTTAGTTAGGAAAGGAGAAGTAATACTCTTGCCAAGAACTCAATAGGATTTGGACTTAGGATTGTATGCATACCTTTATCTTCTTTATATAGTAGACAGATTATCGGTGGAATCTCTTTTGGAACAAATGACAGGATTTTCATATCTATTGAATAAACTCAAACTAACAGTTTCCTTATTGAATCTATGATCGTGACCGTGAATTCTAAATTTGTAACAACAATTGAGCAGTTATGCTTCTTTTCGGTAGAGCTCTGAGATACCTTAAACTTGGTTATTCAGTGTTGCTAGTGAGCTACTTACAAGAATGTAAGAACTCCTCATTTGGTTACCAAACTGAATTAGAGACCAATTGTCTAGACTTGATAACTCATAAAATATGTGGGGGGTGAAAATTCACAAACAAGAATGCATTTTTGCGAAATGAGAAGAAACTACCGAAAGACATAAGAGGATATTGGTGTGGTGCCTGCTAAGAACTCTCTAATGATTAAGTCAATGTGATTGCTTGAAGAAGCAGAAAAGCAAGAAAGCTTAGAGTATAATATGTAAGATATCTCATACCTCATTGGTGTGAGTTAATAGGTTTAAATAAATAACTTATCGTGGAGAATGTATTTCTTGATTGCAGGTGACTCCTTGATTGTGGGGAGGTTATTGGGTCATGAATGACGTTGATAATGGGATTATATTTATGCTTGGATTGACGTTGTTTTATATCTTACTAGTATTTGAGTGTGGTTGACGTAATTCAAGGAGCTCTTGTCATTTATATCATTGTATTATGGTTGGGTGGAAGTCGTCTCGTTTCAGGTCAGTTGCCTCGTCTGTCTGGACGGTTCTGACTTTGTCATTTAATAGGCCGTCTAGGATGGTCTATACTTTTTTGGGCAAGGAAACTTTAGAATTTCATCTTTAGTTACGCACATGGCACGGGTCTATCCGCCGCGCAAATTTATGCCTTACAATAGCAGCTCCAAGCCTGTAGTTAGAGTGGCGTACACCTTATTGTCCATGTGTCTTAGTCTTATTGGTGATAATATTCTTGGTCCTATAGTTGATAAGATGGTAATTGCAAATGTTCCCATTACACTACTAGCAAGATAGGCTCATAGTTTGTTATCCTTCCACTACTAGAAACATGTTCTTTGAACCACACCTCAATGAATGGGTATTAAACAAGTATGTGTCTCTATATAACAGTATACATATACATGTGTGTGTCTGTGTGTGGTAGTTCTAAAACAAGGGCCAAATTGCTTTTTCTTCTGGCCTTTGCTATTGTACCAGATTTGCCTTTGCACATTATTTTCAAAGGAAAGAAAAATTTGAAAACGGCTCATATATACCATCCATCATCATCATCAACATAATAATAACAATAAAGTTTGAAGATATATCTAACCTAAGTAATCCATGAAATTCCCTTCTATAGTATTTGTCCATGGAGATGAATCATGGATTAGGACTCAATCCTCTTGACCCACTTGCTTTGGTCACCAAAAATGTGCAAGACATTGCATCATGGAGAGGTTAACTTCATTATCTTATAGAAAACTCAAGATTAGTGTTGTCATTTTGTTAGAACCTCATGTAATATGAATAAGAATAGAGGTATGTGTAATTTGTCAGTAAAAATAAGATATGATAATATAATTTCAAAAATCTCAAACAAGATATTTGTAATTATAAAAAACCTTAAAAGAAATTAACATTATTTATCCTATAAAAAATTAAGGTACCTTATCTGAACTCATAATCAACTCGTTTGAAATCAGTTCGAGAAATTAACGAGTCAAATTTAATTAAAATTCAAAATTTGTTATTTTTCTATTTCTAATAAATTTAGAAAAAAATGAATTTTGGATGAAAATAGATTATTAACTAAATTAAGCTATGCTTTTTTTTTTTTATTAAAAAAAAGTGTGTCAAAGCCAATGTAACATGATAACATGGTGAGATGTTACTTTAACTCCTATTGATGATGAAGGAAAATAGAAAGACATTTTTCTATAGAGAAAAGATGGCATTTTGTACATCAATTGGCAAATTGAACGCCAAGTGAGCATGATTTTCCACTAAAGGGAGACAGATTGCCGTGCATACTAATGCTTCTACAATTAAATATTCACTTATGGTGGGTCCATTTATTCTAGAGGCTTCATTTGTTCATTTTTTTTTCTCTTCTCTTTCTCTCTCTCTCACACACACACACACACACTTTTTCGTTTTATTTTTTTTGTAACCCACTCGTAGAAAGTGGAGAGAAAGGGAGAGTGGGGGCAATTTAAATGTTTAATTATTATAAAGGCTCAAAGCTTCTACAATTAAAAGTTGATTAGACTACGAAAATGTTGAAAAGTCAAACTAAAGTAAATCATATCTTTTTAACCAATTTGCTCTTCATTCCTCCACATAAATGTGTATTTTTTTTTCAATTCTTTCTTTTCTTTATTCCTTTTTTAAATATAAGTGATAGGGAAGGAAATTTTTTTTCCTATTTGTATATACATATGCTGAGTTTCGAATATAAATTATGATTGTAAAAAGAAAAGATTTTACCAATCCAGATGAACCTTCGTCTGATTCTTTAATCTTTTTTGTATATTGATAATTATAAAATTTATTTGAGATATTATAATTATCTTACAATAAACTCAATCGATGCAAAAAATACAAAGGATAATTCAAAAGTAGTACTAATTTGTCAAAATATGTTCTTCTATTATCAAATGCATCACTTTTAGACATAGGAATGTGGGGTCTATTACAATAAATGTATGTGATATCTACCTATTTATTTTTAGATGTGAGAAAATAGAATTAAAAAAAGTAATGCTATCCATAACAAATTCTTTCACCCCATTTTTTTTAAAAACGGAATAAGTATATTACAATAGTTACTTTATAAGCTTACAAAACTCTTTTAATTATAAATCTTGAAATATCTAACAGTCATTTATTAATTTTTCAACAATTACATAAAAATCTCACAAATATGAACTATGTAAATAAAGTTCAAACAAACACATGGTTGGGTGGGATAACTAAACCGGATAGAATCCATTCAGGAGAGGTCCCAAGCTACCGACTAAGTTATTTCTATTTTCTTACCTAAATACAAGGTAGTGAGATATACCGTAATAAATACATGTAAATTTCGTCTAACTTGTATTTAAAAATGAGAAAATAGGGTTAAAAAAAATTGTAAAGTTTTGATTTTCCTTTTAAAAACTCAGTTTTATGTAACATTTTCCAAGAATTAATTCTAAACGATATTGGGAAAACAAAATATTGGGGAGTGTCTTAAACGCGCGTGAAGTGAGAGTGTTAACTATCATCGCTTTTGTATAAAAATTAACAAAATATTTATTTCAGACTAAACGAAAATTGGAGCCATTTATTGCGACATAATCTGCGGTGATAGAGGGGAAAAGACTAGTCAAATGTAGTCGGAATGAAATTGAAATTCGAACCAAATGCAAATTCAATCTCAAATGAAATTCCTGTTAAATTCACGCGTATGAAAGTAGTCAAGAAATCCGTGTATTCGCCATCGACTATATAAAAGAAAGTGTAGAGAGAGAAGCAGAGCATCCGCCTGCGGCCTCGGTGTCTCCGTCACTATAAAAAAAAAATAGTTGGCGATAGGAACCGTTTCCCATTTCCGTTATCTTCAGAGGGACTGCCACCGAATGTGGCGGAGAATTTGAGCTAAATTGCTCTCGTCGGCTGTTTTAGCGTCTGAAAATGGGAGATTTGCTTCAAGGTACTGTGAAAAGTTGTTTTCTCCGAATTGTCAAAGCTCAAATTCTTTATTTTCAGATTATATTATTAATTTAATTTTCATTCTTGTCAGATTTTAGAGTTTTGAGTCACTGATACTTTTTTTATTTTTTTTGTATTTAGAAATGAGCCTTAGTTGAAGTTACAGGTGAGCTGAGCTGATGATTATTTAGGGTTTTTCAAGGGACATTATATAATTATATATATATAGTTATATAGTTGTGGTTTGAAGCAAATGGGTGATACCGAAGAAGCTAATATACATATGATGCAAAGAATACAATCTTCTTTTGGTACTTCATCATCCTCGTTAGCAAAACAACCTATTTCGATTAACAAACTGGATATACCTCAATTGAACACCTTGCAAATTCGTGCTCCGATGCGACAATTTTCACCAAATTTTGGTGTTGATAGTAGCAAGAGGGTTGGTATTCCGCCTTCACATCCGCAAATTCCCCCCATTTCGCCTTATTCACAGATCCCGGTATCCCGGCCAGCTAATCAGCAAGTGGGTTCTCAAAATTTTAGCCCAGGTCCCTCCCATTCGCGATCTTTATCACAGCCTTCATTTTTCTCGCTTGATTGCCTGCCCCCATTGAGCCCATCACCATATCGGGACTCTTCGTCAACTTCAGTTTCTGACCCTGTTTCAAATGATGTGTCTATGGAAGATAGAGATGCGGGCTCGCACTCTTTCTTGCCGCCCTCGCCTTTCACCAGGGCTAATTCTTCGAGGGCAGGGGAGGGCCTCCCTCCTCGCAAAGCGCACAGGCGCTCTAATAGTGATATCCCATTTGGGTTTTCTACTGTGTTGCAATCCTCGCCACCCCTCATCCCAATAAGGAGTCCGGGTTCCTTGGACCGTTCGTTTTCCCCTAGGGATAATTCAGTGGCTCAGCCAGTTCAGTTGGTTAAACGGGAAACAAGTTGGGATAAAGGTGGTGAGAGCAATGTAGAAGGGATGGGTGAGAGGAAATCTGAGGGAGAAGTCGTGGATGACCTTTTTTCTGCATATATGAATTTGGATAACATTGATACTTTGAACTCTTCTGGGGCGGATGACAAGCAGTGTAATGAGAATCATGAGGATTTGGATAGTAGAACCAGTGGTACAAAGACAAATGGAGGTGATAGCAGCGACAATGAAGCAACAAGCAGTGTAAATGAAAGTGGCAACATCTTACAGAGACAGGGGATCGGTTCTTCCACTGAGAAGAGGGAAGGGATTAAAAGGAATGCTGGGGGAGACATTGCTCCAACCACCAGACACTATAGAAGTGTTTCCATGGATAGTTTCATGGGAAAGATGAACTTTGGTGATGAATCACCGACACTGGCTCCATCCCCAGGAACACGCCCGGGACAACTGTCACCCAGCGATTCAATGGATGGGAATTCAAATGCCTTTAGTTTGGAGTTTGGGAATGGTGAGTTTAGTGGGGCTGAACTCAAGAAAATTATGGCAAATGAGAAACTTGCTGAGATAGCATTGTCTGACCCCAAGAGGGCCAAAAGGTAATGTATTGTTCGACCTCTGTTGTTCATTGTAGTATACTGTCTGCTGATACATAGTACATAATCAATATGTTGGCCATTTCAGGATTCTGGCCAATCGTCAATCAGCTGCTCGTTCTAAAGAAAGGAAGATGCGATATATTGCAGAGTTGGAACACAAGGTTCAAACATTACAGACAGAAGCAACGACATTGTCAGCCCAGCTTACGTTATTGCAGGTGAGAATTGGGGTTCCACAAGTCTGTTTCTGTTCTAATTTTGTTTTTCTTTTCAATGATTTAACTTTTGTATTCTCTGTGCTTACATACAGAGAGATTCTACTGGGCTCACAAGCCAGAACAATGAGTTGAAGTTTCGCCTGCAAGCCATGGAACAACAGGCCCAACTCCGAGATGGTATGGTTCTTTTTTTCTTGTATGATATACTATTTTCTTATAATATATGTTTTTTTTTTTGGCAATGAACAAAAATATTGAAACTTTGGTTTAGTGTATTTCATTAGCATATTCTTCTGTGCAGTGCATGCTGTATTACTGCACAAGATTATAAGTCTTATTCATGTTGAATAATTGGTGGTATAATAGAATGCATAGGTGCCTCTGGTAGATCGGTTGTGTGGTACATAAGTTGCAGTTCAAAGAGGAGCTTTTTTCCAGCAAGGGTTTTCTTGTTTTGTACCTGTCAAATGGAGCCCCTAGTTTGCTTGGCTTTTTAAAACTTAATTGAGCCAAGCCATTGTAGCAAGATGGCAAAGTGTTGGCATAGTGTCCAAAAGAAAGGGCTGGAATTTGGCATTCAATTCTTATTATTTTCAATCCAAAAAAAGTAGATTGTATGCTGTATGGGGCTGCAACTCAAGCAGGCTGGGTCTACCTGGAGATCAATCCGGTCCGGGCTCAATCAAAATTATATTATTTGAGTTACCAAATCCTGTCATTTGGGGGCCAAAAGAATATGTAGCAATGGACTCGAGTGAACATGAATTGCTAATTTGCTATCATAGAAATATACTAGGGAAATGAAGTCTTAAATAATATCTCATGATTTCCAAATTAAAGAAAAAAACAAAGCAATGAAATGAGGAAAAATTAAGTGACGAACCAGATGAAATTTGTGGTGAATTCAATTCTATGGATGTTGATGAAACCATATAGCATGTTATAATGTGGCGAATTCAATTCTATTGCAAACATCTTGAATTCAATTCTGTTTGTGCTGTTATCATGTACAATTATAATCTTTGTTGGCAGTTGTGTCACAGATAATTGAATTATATGAGTTACTCATTATCATGGAAACTCTGTTTTCCTGCTTCAGTTTCATGCATGTAGATAATAGTTGGATCTATGTTTACTGTTGTGAAGTATTAGATGGTTGTAGGGGTCTGAATTGACTTGCCTATTCATCTTGGATGTTGATGAAACCATATAGCATCATGGTAATGGGTTTGACACTTTCTCTGTAGTAGGAACACAAACTTAGCTACATAGCCCTCTTGCACAAGCTGGTTGGAATTCTGCAATAGTAGTCATGTCGGTAGAGAACAGCCTTTCCCTAAAATGAGTAACGTATCTTTGCCCCTTTACAATTGGAATAATAGTTGAAAAGAACTGCAGCCGCCACTGACCAACTTGCAACAAGTTACAGAAAAACATTGCTTGGGAAGGAAATCAGAAGAAGAAATTTGAATATCCCAACACCATGCCTGACTGAGATGATAGGAATTACATTCACTAACGTTTGTGGTAACTGACCAAGTCTGATGTAAATAGTGGTACCTTATTTATAGAGCAGTGTTGGGTGCAACTGCACTAGTGTTAGTTTTGGTGCATTTAATTGTTCATATTCATGTCAACAACAGTTTTTATTTCAATTGTAGTTGCACTAATTTACTGTTATTGAAGTTCTACTGCTACACTGTAGAAGAAGAATGCATGCTTAATTGGGTTATTGTGACAGCTCTAAATGAGGCTTTAAGTGCGGAGGTTCAACGGTTGAAGCTTGCTACGGCTGAGCTGAGTGGAGATTCTTCCAAGTTTCAGCAGCTTTCCATTAATCCCCAGATGTTTCCATCACACCAGCAGCAGCCTTCCCAACTCAACATACATCAGTTGCTACAGCAGCAGCAGCAATCACAGTCGCAGTCTCAGGCACAACCACAGCAACAGAACGACACCACAAACACAAAGCATGATTCAAACAAGTAAATTGTGAAGGATGAGATGGCATAGAGGCCTCAGATATCCCTTCATTTGTTCCATCGTCTGTGGTTCTTAATACCCAGCTGTTGTTCATTCAATGCATTCATTCATTAGTTTTTGCATCTCCAACAAAACACAGTAAGATGTAGTAATTACAAATTCAACCTCTATTGCATATTTGCATGTCCATTTGCAACTTTTTATTTAGGTCATACAGAAGCATTAATATATATAGCTTTTATTTATGTGCTAGGTAACTATGTTGTATTGAAGATCTTTTGGACATATTTTGTTGTGACAGTTGAGAGAGTTAAACTATAACTCTTCGTTTCTTTGAGTAAAGATTGGTCATTTTATTATTCTATGCTATGTTGTGCTCAGTTTGATTTAAATTGTTGATGTTGTCATGTAATGTTTCTGGACATGGATGAACCAAGAATACAGTTTCGTATCTATAGGCAGTTGAATTGGAAGGTGGTGGTAGTGATTTGATAGGATCAATTGGAAACTATCAACTTGTTTCACATTCAAAATATGATTATGGTTTAGTTTTATTTCTTATTAGAGGGAGGAGTGCCTGCGCTATGCCCGTGCTCCTTCCCTGATTGTATTTGGTATTCCCTCTTACTGCTTGAGCACCAAAATTGTTGGTGAGAACCTGATGTTGGCTTGATGGAACTATTTTCGACCCCCCGAGGCACCAGCGTGCTATGCCACCCTCTAGTGGTACTGGTAGGATGCTGTGTAGGTTATTTTTTTCTTATTTTAGTGAAACATAGTTCACATGTCAACCCATCATGTGGTGCAGGATATTAGTTTCTTTGGCTTAATGGGGATGGAATATATTTATCTTGTGCGGTCTCCATGTTAATGAGTGAGTCGTGTGAAAATAGCTACAGAATCAAAGAGTTTAGCCTCTTCTTTTTGATACCCTAAAGCCTTTTTAGATTCCTATTTGTTGAGCTGCTTGCTGTGCCCAACAGAATACTCATAGTAAGGCTGGCTGACCCTTATATTCACTTCTTGTTTCTCATGGTCGCGCTTCTGACAGAGAGGGAACTTTAGCGTTTAGCTTGAAATACCAGTCATTAAAGATGGGGTTTTGGTATTATTTTGTTTCTGAGGAAAAAAAAATGTTTAACTGTAAAGTAGTACGAAAGAATTTTATAATTATATTTATTAAATTTAAAAATATGGCAAAAATAATACATTTTACGGGATAAGTAAATTTTATGTACCATTTTACCTTTTATGGGACTCGAATTCTCAATCTTTTTTTATAAGGAAACAAAAAGTAAAAATCAAATTTGAGCTTATTGGTGGCTTTGAATTAAGTTATTTTCTCCTCTTGATCTCTCCATACGATTTTTGTTTTATGTTTTTCCTGTTTTTTCGGAGGGTTAAAGGAGGAATTTCATTCCATTGGAAGACAATACAAACAAGAGTTGCAATAAATAAATAAAAAAAAATCTGTCAACTCATACATTTGCTCAAGTCACGAAATAATAAAATATATGAAGGTTCAAGGCTTGGGCCCACTAACTGTAATTATGATAGATATAATTTAAGAGGAAATTAATGTCAACAAGTCAGGATGGCCGAGTGGTCTAAGGCGCCAGACTCAAGTTCTGGTTCTCGTGAGAGAGCGTGGGTTCAAATCCCACTTCTGACAGATAAATTTTTCCCTTTCGACTCCAATTTCCTGTAGTTTCCCTCTTCCAAGAATTTATTTTTCCTTTAAAGTGAAATGTGAATGACACTATAAATTTGCTCACTGTGTTTGATAACTAAGGAGGGGAGATTTGTTCACTGTATTTCCTGTAGTTTCCCTCTTCCAAGAATTTATTTTCCTTTAAAGTGACATGTGAATGGCACTCTATAAATTTGTTCACTGTGTTTGATAACTACAGAGGGGAGAAAGAGAAGAGGATAGCATTAAATAGGAGAGAAAATAAGAATAAAGGGTACTTGATTAACTAACAAAGAAAAAAAATAGTGTAATATTTTATTAAAAACTCAATTAATTTAAAAAATAAGGACAAAACAGTAATTACAAAATTTCAAATGTTTTCGTTCCGTTTTCTCCTATTTTTAGAAGGAGAGCAGAATGAATTAAGAATTAAGAAAGCCTTTTCTCTCTCACTCCCACTCATTTTCTTTCTTATTTTTAAACCATACATGAAATAAACTCTCATCTTTTCCTTTTCCTGCTTTCTGTCCTTCCCTTCCAACTCTCAATCCAAACATGTAATATATTCTAGGAAAGCAGTCTTGGTTTTAGTCTCAGGATCCTTCATATTGAGCAAGTTTTTTGTTTTCAGTTGGGAGAATGGTGTGCGAGAAGAATATTTTCTCATCCTAAAAACGTCAGCACTTCATTTAAATAATGTACATTGACTTGGTTAGAGGAGAGCTTAAACCAGCATGCAAAACAAACTGCATCTTTGAAAATACTAGAATTGGTTGGTTGACATTAATTGCAATTTCTGGACTGCCAAATGCTGCAACTGTCACATTTAGTCTAAACATCCAAGAAGCTTTTAAGTACAAACAATTCAGCCATTGGAATAGATATACTATTTATCACATGAGGCTGTGTTTGTAACTTTGGTTCAGCTTAATGATCACAAAACAGGCCTTTCCAAGTCCAAAATATATTTTTTTCTTTTTATTTTATTTATAAATTAAATATTTGATTTAATTTAAAAATTGTACTTTTTAAAACTGCAATAAATCTAAAACAGATATTTTGATTAAACTGTTAATTTTTTTTTTTGTTGCTCCATAGTAGAACTGCTGAAAAGGACAATCACAGAAATATAACAAGACAGATGGATACCACCAAAAATTCCAAACAAGAAGAAAACATAAAATAACAGACCATTTAATGCAATATAGATCTTTCAACTATATATTTAAAAAAAAACGACCAAAAATGTTGTCTGGGCTTTAGCTTTAATAGCCTAATTAGCCAAAGAACTCAACTTACATGCACTTTCCTCCTCCATCAAGTTCTCTAATTGATAGTTTAATCCCATTTGAAGTGTGTTAGAAAATAAAGGCAAAAAAAATAAGGATAATACTACTATAATCTCGGAACCATTGAATAGTCTTCGAATTACTTTTTCTCTATCTCCGAGTCTATTCAATGGTTAAAATATTGTCTCATATAAACTCAAACTTATTCTAGCAATATCCAAAAATAATTAGAATAACTATATTGAAACGCTTTCCTTGTTTACCCTCTGTTTTGAATCTCTATCCCATCCCCTCTTTCTGAATTCTAGTTCATTGAACGCAACCCCCATCAATTGATTCTATACTTCCAATCAACCCATCATCCACAAAATCACCAACCCTTTTCACTTTACCACTTGGCTGGACTGGATACTTCCCAGAAAAGCAAGCATAACAGAAGTTTGGAGAATCACCACCCAACAATTTCTTCAAGCTCTCAATTGGCAGAAAAGCAAGTGAATCTGATCCAATGAACTCTCTGATCTCTTCCACACTCATCCTATTGGAGATCAACTCCTCTGGACTTGGAGTGTCCACTCCATAATAACAAGAACCAATAATTGGGGGACTTGCTATCCTCATATGAACTTCTTTTGCCCCTGCTTCCTTGATCAACCTTACAATCTTTGAAGAAGTGGTTCCTCTCACAATTGAATCATCCACAACCACAACCCTCTTCCCTTCCAATACGGCTCGGACCGGCGATAGCTTGAGCTTCACTCCAAAGTCCCTAATCTTCTGTGATGGCTCAATGAAAGTCCTTCCCACATAGTGTGACCTTATCAAGCCTTGCTGAAATGCCACCCCTGCTTTGGCGGCATAGCCCAGTGCAGCCACCACTCCTGAGTCTGGCACAGCTATAACAACATCACAATCGACAGGAGCTTCGGTGGCAAGAATTTCGCCGAATGCCCGGCGGGATTCATACACTGACCTCCCGAAAACCACTGAATTGGGCAGAGCAAAGTATATGTGCTCGAAAATACAAGATTTGGGTTCTGGGTGGGGCAATAAACAGAGTGATTGAACCCCATCTTTGTCCACCATCACCACTTCACCAGGATAGACCTCTCTCTCATACGTTGCCTCAATGAGGTCCAGTGCACAGGTCTCGGAGGCAAACACTACAGCGCCGTTGCTCCTCCTGCCCATCACCAATGGCCGGAATCCGAACGGGTCTCGAACTGCAACCAATTTATCTTCCGTCAAGAAGACCATTGAATAGGCGCCCTCGAGCTTCTCACACGCCTCAACGATCCTCAGAATGAAAGGTCGCGCCTTTGATATGGCGATCAGGTGAAGAACCGCCTCTGTATCAGAGCTAGTATTGAAAATTGACCCGCTGTCTTCAAGCATAGCACGAAGGGCTTTATAATTCACCAAATTACCGTTGTGCGCGACGCCGACGGACCCGAATCGGTACCCGGCGACGAAGGGCTGGACATTCTTGAGCATGGAGGAGCCGGCAGTGGAGTAGCGGACGTGACCGATTGCCATGTCGCCGGGGAGTTGATCGAGCTTGGACTCGTTGAAGACGTCAGAGACGAGGCCAACTCCGGTAATCGATTGGAGCACGTTGTCGTGGACGGTGACGATGCCAGCGCCTTCTTGACCACGGTGTTGCAGCGCGTGGAGTGCGAGGTAGCAGAGACGAGAGGCTTCGGGGTCACCGTAGATGCCAACGACGCCGCACTCTTCGCGGGGCTTATCGTCATCGTCAGAACTGAAAGAATGGCCATCTGGGTCAGTTTTATATGCGGAGATAACATCAGAGATAGGGTTTTTGGAGGAAACTGTGAGAAGGTTTTTGTGGGTCTGTGAGTAGGAGGATTTGAGAGAAATGGAGGGCTTTTGTAGGGTTTTTGGGAAGAGAGTGAGGGGTTTTGGAGATGGGTTGTTAGAGAGAGAGTAGGGTTTTTCAAGGGAAGAGGAAAGAGGAGAGAGATTGGTCGAGGTGGCGGCGGCAGCGGCCATGGTTGGAGATTGGTGTGAACAGTGGAAAAGAGCAGAGATGGAGAAGAGAGAGGAGGGAGCTTGGGATGGACTATGGTGAATAGACAAAGTCGTTCGCCTAGGTTTTGGTCCTTATGAAGTTTGAGAGAGTCGAGAAGGGACCAAGTCACGCCGTGATGGGAAAACGACTCGCCTGTTATGCTTTTAATAGAAAGATATGGACTATTCGTAATCAGGGTCGCATTCGGATCTTATAGGTGGGATACTGGGCAGGGTAGGAGTATGTTCACTCCCCTTCTTTATATATTAAATTTTTTTATTTTTAAAATATATTATATTTATTAACAAATTATATTTTATAAAATAAATTTTAAAATTCTTCTTACTATTTTTTTTGTGTTGAAAATTTGTATAATAAAGTTTTAGTTTATCTAAAAAAACGATTTTAATTTATTTAAAAAAAAAATTTGAGACTCTAGACAGGACGAAAGCATGTTTAGAAAATATAAATGGGTGGAGTTGTGATAACACTTAGGTCATGTTTGGTAGGCTGAAGTGAGGGTAAGAATAGAATGCGCATTTTTTATGTTATTCTATTTTTGTATTTATTTAAACCTTTTAGGCCGAAATAGTCATTTCAAAGGGAATGACTATTCTCAAAGAAGTCAGAATCGTCATTCCTTACTACAAGTCATAAAATGCTTATTTCATTCCTTACCAAAATTTTTAATTTTTTTTTGCCAATAAAAAAAATGTAAGTTGAATAATTTTTTTGCCAATAAAAAGAATGCAGATTGAATTTTTTTTTTCATTAAACGTACGTGAAAACTTTGAAATTTATACAAGTACTTTGAATATCTAACTTAATATTAACTTCATTCTAACAATTTGATGGTTCAAACCAAACACAGAAATGCAATTTTCATTTCATTATTGAGTATTCAACCAAACAAAAAAATAAATAATTATTCCTATTCTATTTCTGTTACATATTATTGCTAATGCTATTCTATTCCTGCCTACTAAATATACCTTAAGGTTACGTTTGGTACGCAAGAATGGAGGCAGGAATGGAATGAGCATTTCTGCCCCCATTCCATTCCTGCGTTTGGTATGCTTAAACATGATGGAATGACTATTCCGTTCGGAATGGCTATTCCACTTAGCATAAGAATAAGCATTCCTTGATAAAACCTAAGGAATGCCCATTCCATTCCTAACGGAATGACCACCCTATCTCTACAGCCCACGATTACAAGTACAGTTAATTTTCTTATAATTAATAAACTTGGTGGATGAAAAATTTATTAATTATTAAAATTAATAATTATAAATTTTCTTATACTTTTATTAATAAAAAAATATTTTATACATGTAGATGAATTACAATATATTTAACTCTAATTTAAATAAAATTACAAATATATTTGCCAAAAATATTATTAATAGGATATATATAAATATATGTATAATTATTTTAATTTTTTAATAATTAATATTATAAAAGATATATTTTTAAAAAATATTAATTATTTATCATAAAACTAATTATATTTCTTAAAAATTTATTAGTTTATAAATATTATTAATTTATTAAATATTAATTATAAGAAGTTAACTTGTACATGAAACCAGGATGACTATAAAATTTTTTTTTTTTTTTGGCTAATAAAACAAATGTAGGTTGAATTAACTTTTTTTTTTTTTGTCAATAAAACAAATGCAAGTTGTTTTTTTTTTCCCAATTATTTTTTTTTTTGACAATAAAAAAAATGTAGATTGAATGTTTTTTTTTTCATTATTGGATATCCAAACAAAAAAATGGAATTAATTATTCTCATTCCATTCTAACAATTTGATGGTTCAAATCAAACACAGGAATGAAATTATCATTCCATTATTAGGTATTCAGCCAAACAAAAGAATGGAATAATTATTCCTATTCTATTCCTACTCTATTCTATTTCTGGTGCTATTCCATTCCTCTCATATTCCTATTCTAGCGTACCAAACGTAGCCTAAGTTTGAACAGAAAATCTAAGTAGGATTGGATCGGTCGGGTCGAAAATGTTGCCATTCTCGGATGTGACATAACTCTCATGTATCGGCGACACGTGGCTCCTAAGAATTAGAATCAAATACTAGTCAATAGGTAAAGGTATTCAGTTTGACCAAATTAACTTTCCGCTATTTTGGCCAATAAGAAACTTTATCAATTATTTATCTACTCTTTTTTAGTAGCTTTCAATAGTTTCTTGTGGGATTATGTCAACTTGTCAAGGAGATTAGATACATGATATTAATGTATCCACTGATATTTTACATTTCCTTTTTACCTTGACTCCTGTGCTGTCATATAAAAATAATAAAATCTACTTCTGCACCACTTGAAAATTTTCATTTGGTTGACCTACAATGAATTGGGTTATATTTAATGATACTGTATTTTTTTTAAATTTTTTATCAAATTTTATTTCTTAAATAATGTGTTATAATATCATTGATATTATATTAAATACATTATTTTATAATTTATAATAATTTATTATCATATTATTTAAAATACAAAAATTTAAGATGGATTACTTTACTTTTAAATTAAGGATATCAGCACATTGCATTGATTTTCTTATTCAATTTAACACATTTGATTTTGAAACAAAAAAAAAAATCACCTTTTAATTAGAATTAAGATTTTATTCGAATAATACAAATATTCACTCTCTCACTCAATCAATAATGATTCGATATTTATATATATATATATATATAAATATAAAGACTCCTTTCAATCTAAGTGAAAAAAAAAAGACATCTCATACTTGAGTTTTCTAAATAATTTCAAAAGTATTAGGGTCAAAAAAGGACTAAGTAAGGTAGACGAAAATAGGTATGAATAAGGAATTGTGGTCTACGGTGCTAACCTAAACCCATGCCCCCACACATTCTTGTGTAGCTTATCTCCCCAGATCTAATAGGGCTTTAAGTTTTGAGGAAATTTTCTCTGCACTTCTCCTAATGAGTGTGGAATCTGAACTCTAAAGGGATCAGAAATTCTCAATTTAATTTGGATTCACAATCATGAATCACCCACTTTCTGAAAAGGAGTCTTAATCTATCATGCGTCATAGTCAAGTCATGTTTAGTATAACAAAATAAACAGTTCTAAAAATGTTTATTCAATTTTTTTTATTCTTTATTTTTATTTAATATTATTAGAAATATCAATTTTATGAAATAAACATTCTTTTAAAAATTATTTCCAATATCTCTTTAACCTAAATAAGTTATCTTTATTTCATTCCATAAAATTATTATTCTATTTTTGCGTATCAAACATGACTTAATGACAAAAGATATGCCACCCCGAGTACCCACCACCTGTCCTCACCATGCCCGCGGTCTCTATATCCTTCTAATGTTGAGAAGGATGACACTAGTATAAAATTCACTGTCCGTGCGATACACTAATAATTTAGATGAACGAAATTTTAATACAAGTGTATGTATCCTCGCTCTCTAATGTTTGTTATGTCACCCGACCCCAAACTCTATAAATTTAACATCTCACAATATCACCGGACCAACAAGTGGGATGACAGCCTCTCCAAACCAGACTAGTCTATTTAGCATGGCCATCCAGTTGACAAACACCATAGCAAGGCCAGCATAGAGCACAGGTTTTACAGCTAAGAATGAATATGTTTGCACTTGGTGAGTGGGGGCTTTGAATGCAGAATCATCAGAAATTAAAGCATTGAAGACTTTGGAATTCACTCGGAAAAATATAGATGTAGAAAGTGTGTGGCTGTATAGCAAGATGGCAGTAGGAAGAGTGAGACTTCAAACACACTTCCTTGCAGAAGGGACAAGTTGTTTAAACCTGCTAAGGTAACTAAAGAAAGATTGATGGTACTGCAGTTCTATATTTCTGAAAAATAAGTGCCCTATGCCCACTAAAAAAGAAACTCTGGCAAAACAGAGCAAGATGAAAGAAGTTGATCATGATCGTGTAACAACAACCAGCATGCCCAATTTTATGGTTTATCAATCTCAAACCTTGGTCTCCAAATGACAATTAGTTCAGTGTTCATTGAGCAATCCGAAACAAATAGCATGCAAACGGTGCAGTTCATTCAAGCATAAATGATCATATGTATTATGATTAAAATGACAGTGGTGTGGAACTTCAAATGGAAGAGTTAAATATTACGAGAGCATTTAATTGGCTCTCTTCATCGAAATCTGAAATAGTTCTTTGCTGCAGCCATCCCGTACTTTGTCAAAAGTCAGCCAGTTCTCATGATTATGTGAACGCCACTATCAGTATCCACAATGTCGCTGATATCGCCAACCTTCAAAGTGTATGTTGCTTCTTCAAAAGGTTTCTGCATCTGGCCACGACCAAAAGGACCTGCAAGGAAAAAATTACAAGGCAGAAGAGTGAGCACAATGAACAGTGCGTAATAATACGTACTGACGTACAATATACCTGTAATATAATAGAATTCTTATATTCTAATGCTCCAAGTTCATATACCCCACCCCCCCCAAAAAAAAGAAAAGAAAAGAAATAACCTCAATAAATTAGTTTGATACAAGGAAATACAATTGATCACATGGTAAGACCAATAAATAGAGAGGTTAGAAGAACGAGGAATAAGCATCTTCATTAAATTTTGTGGGCAGGTGTGGGATCAAAACATTTTGTTCACTACTAGGAAGGCTAAAGACCTGTTTCTCAATAAGGGAATATTAGAAACGTAAGAGGGGTGATTTCCATAAATGTTCAACCATTACATTGCATGAAAGAGATTGGAATTATTTGACAGTAAAAGCATTTTTCTGGTCATATATGTTGAAAATCATTAAGGCGTCGTCACATTGTAAAGCATGAACAATGTTCCATTGAGAATGCAAAACTAATTCTAAGCAAATTACAGGGATGTTGTCGTCATGTAAAGGATCAAAAGTAAAGCAAAAAACGAATATTAGACCAGGAAGTTGAAATTCCAAGCGGGGGTAAAAAATTATACACCTTTTTCCTCTAAATGTAGAATGCTCAAAAATACCACAAAGTAAAGAGATGTAATTACATATTAAAATCAGTCTTTATTAAAAATGGCACGTGAGCACCCAAGAGAACTCGCTACCTACACATCCATATGATTTCTATGTTTTTTGACAATAGAAGTCAACTATAAACGACCACATATTCTCACTTGCCAACAAAATAATTAGACTTTGAAGTGCTACACTTCTACCTTCAGCTACCCCAACCTCACCACAGTCCAGGAATTCTGGACATTGTTCCTCAAAAAAAGCAGCAAAAATGCTATAGCAAATAATCTAGCTAAGGGCTCCATTGTAGGTTGTAGAAACAGTTGAACTGACAAAACTGGGACCAAAGCCAGACAAACTATACACAAAGGTTCCATTGAAGCTATATGTTCCATCTACAATATCTAGCATGCACTCCACAGAATGAGAAAAAGATGAGCGAGTTATTAACGTATAACTTCTGTCTCGCACATATTTAAAAACAAAGAATTTATATATAACAGCAATCCTTGTTTTGTCTTTGATAGCATTGAGCTCATTGTGACTAATTCAATAACATATTGATGAGCTTACTCTGTCCCAATTTTTTTTTTTTTTTTCTGATCGGTATACTCTGTCCCAAGTTTGAGAATGACAACTTGCACACTGAACAACTGGTAAGAAGGAAGCACAGAAAATCAACAACAGGTCGATAAAATACCAACATATGGTATTTTTTATCAGCGGGAAGAGAAGAAATATGATATTTTTGCTGTTATACAGTGGTTGTCAACTACCATCTCCTTTGTACGTGTACACACTTCTTAAATAATTAAAATGGATAGCATATACATGGTAAATGCAATTTCAAATGCAGTCATTTGTATACCTTTTAAAAAACTAGAACACTAATTTTAGAACATGTACGAAAGTTAAGTAAACCCAGTGAGAGTACGAATTCCAAAAGTATAATTTATCACCAACTAGCTTGAACATGCATGCAATTAATCCACAATCTGCAACCTAATCTCAACACATAACTAGGTATCATAATCTAACAAATATCAGTAGAGGTACAAAAATGCAATCATCCCGAACTAGAGAGTTACTGCTTAGGTATGACATTGCAATAGAAGAGAGAGTAAAAAATTGCAACACAACTGTATTTAAGGATCACTATCGTCAAATTCCAAGCCCTTTTGTTGCAAGAGCAGCTTGGAACGGTTAGAAACTACCAAATACCATAAGTTCACAATCTTGCAGAAAGGAATATTCAGCAGGACTCCGTCCAACCCAACTATTTAGCGGTTGGCCATTCTCCCCTATTTATGGCCATCCGAAGATATATTCATTCTCAATTCTTCGATACAATTTTATTAGACTCATAGCCACAAGTTCAAACCACCAATCAACAATTAATATCTGTTCTTCCAAACAGTAAATAAAGTAAAATCCCAAAACTAATATAAATAAAGATCCTTAATTTTCAAATTAATGCATTCATAACACACGCACACATATAAATAAACCCAAATCGCAAAACTAAATCCCAGTACCAAAAAGCATCAGATATCACTCTATCAGCCATCATCTCCTAGTGCAAAAGCACTGAAAAAAATGCTTCGTCAAGCAACTGAGATTAACCGGAGAAAGGGAATTGAAACACGTTGGTAGAGAAATAGAGGGAGAGAGAGAGAGAGAGAGAGAGTTGACCGAGATCGCCGCCGCGTTTGGCGGAGCTGCAGTCGGAGTAGCGAGAAGCGACGTCGTCGAACTTGGCCTCGCCGGAGATAATGTCCTCGCGAAGGGCTTTGAGCTGAGCGACGGCAGCTTCTCTGGTGGTGCTGGAAATCACGCGCCCTTCTGGATCTTTCCACGACGCCTTTCGCCGCGAGCCCTGGTGTTTGATCAGTAAGTGGGATGCCCTTACTTGGTTCGACGCCATTTTCACTACCTTCTATTCTCCGCGTGCTCTCCGATTGATCTAATAGTGACGATGATGACTTATTGGCTCTCTCTTTCGGTGCGGTTTATTTAATAGATACATTACATTTCCCAAAAGTCAAATTCGCTGCGAAAAGAGGCATGCAATATTTTTCAAAATTATATTTAAAATTTTTATTTTAAATAATGTGATATTAATATAATATTAAATTATTATTGGTATTTAAAATTATATAATTAATATTATTTTTATATATCACACTATTTAAGATAAAAATTTAATATTTTTTCATAACAAAATATTTTTATTTTTATTTTTAATGTGCGAACTTCAAATAATTATTTTAAATTTCACAACTCAAATGATACTTGTTAATAATGAGCCCATGTTGTATGTTTGGGTGTTTTCATAACTATAACCATTGTATAAAAGATAGGAAAAATATATATATATATATATATTTGGGATTTGTTATTTTTTAAATGCACTTTTATATATATTATTAAAAATCAAAATTAATATAAAAATAATTTAAAAAAATTGATCAAATGACTAATCAAATTTATGTAACAACTTTTCTAAAGAATAATACAAAAGGACATATTGAATCGTTTGTTAAACATTGACTTAAATATAAATTTAATAAATCATTAAAACAATTTTTTAATGATTTAGTTAAATTCATACCCAATCAACAAATGGTGGTACATAATGATTAGTCATTATTTACATCGTGATATGTGTTTTATTATTATCAAATTTTATTTTTTAAATAAAAATAATTCCCTCTCAACAATACTTTGATATAAATTATAAAAACAAGTGTCAGTTCGTTAAGTCTTTCGTATTGCATAACTTACACTATAAAGATGAGTTTGGGAAAAGAAATTTGAGAGGCAATAAAAATAGAAAGTGAAAAAAGCTTGAAGAAAAAGAAAAGAAAATAAAAAATTTAGAAGAGAAATGAAATAAATAAGCCTTTTGATATAAGGTAAGAAATTTTAAAAATATTTAAGAAAAAAAAATTAAGTGATTATTATAGAGTTTGTATCAATCAGCGACGAAGAATAAAAGTCTTACACTAATGCTCATGGACTCGAGCCTACTTAATTAAATCCCACTAGTTATAAAGACAATACGCAACAAGTTCTAGGGCTCTATAGATCGATCTGTGAGGTTTAGTTATTTGCAGACTCTCATCTCCTTCCATCACAAGAGCAGACGAGGACACGAATTCATGGAGAAGTCTCCAGCTGAGTTCCCTGGGCTTTTTACTGGGAGAAATACCTTTGCTTTGGTACTATCACTTTCTTTTCAATGCGATTTTTTTTTTTTTATGTGTTTGTATATATATGTATAGTTATGCATATAATGGCGATCGTTGAAGTCATTTCTTTTTTCCCTATTTGTTTCATGGATGTAGGTGGCTCGCGTTTCCGCCTTCTCATTGGGACTTGTATATGGAAGCCTCAAGCTCAAGTATCTCAAGGTACTCCCCATCGTCGTTATTATATATATTTTTTTATTCAGACTTAATCTTGTGTTCCCATTCTACGCACCCATATATTTGTATTTGACCCTTATGTTTGCTTTAGTCTATGTTAATCATATAGGCTTTAATTCATATTTGTCAATTCATTTGGTTTTCCAATAGACGCTAAGTTGAAGGAGAACGTCCATCATTTTTTTGTTCTGGATAAAAAAAAAAAATTATTTTTGCTTGGACAGATTTTAATCAAGTTGAATTTGTGTCTATGTTATGGTTTCTAAGTATAGTTATGTAGGAAGTCCAAATTATGTCATGTTTTGTGTTAAGCCTATGGAAAATTTGAACTTATGAAAAATGCACATGTATCCAATGGCGAAATTTAGGCATGTTATGGTTTTAAATTTTGGAGAAATATTGCTTTAGATCTCAATATATCGGTATTGGGAATTGGGATAGCTTGCTGATATTGTTATCCTTAAATAACGGCTTGAAAAGTATCAGACAATATATTTTAATTTTGAATTAATGGTGAGATTTGGTTATGAAATACCGAAGATCAACTAATAGAAATCCTCCTACAACCAAACACAGTCTTCTTCCACAAGAAGCACAGTTACATATTTCACTAGTCTTCTCTATGACAAATAGAAAATAATAGCTAGGCCATTGGGCTAACTAACCAAGCTATTCAAGCGCGACTTATGATCAACTCGTTTAGATGCTTGTTTGAGATTGACTTGCGAGATAAGTAAATTAAGTTTGAACATATTTTGAAGTTCATTAATTTATTAAGCTCATCGATAAGCTAATAAGTACTTCAGTATTGTATAAAAAATAATATACTTGAGATCAATTTGCGATCTACTTGATTAAAGAGTTGTTCGAGATCGGCTCAAAACATAAATAAGCCAAGTTTCGACATAATTTGAAACTTGTTAATTTCAACGAGCCAAGCTTGAACAACTCGTTTCTCGGCTCGACTCAACTTGACTCATTTACAATCTTGCTAGGCCATATTGATGGCTGAAAAGGCTACTACAAAGCGTTGTATGTAATCATTCTATATAGTACATTAATATAAATATTGAGTAATGGCTGCATTGTAGTTTAGCAGCCGAAATCCGTAGTTTTTTTCAATTCGAAATGACAATTAAAAAATGAGATAAGAAACTTGAGGCATGGGCGTCAAACTAAATTCTACCATGTTTCTTGGGATTTAAGGATTAAACTCTAAAATTTCTCTTGAAAAAGAAATCTTATAAGATTATAGATTTGGGTTTTTTTTTTTTGGGGGGGGGGGGGGGGTGGGGAGGGAATGGTCATATGGAGCGAGATTGTGGAAGAGTATTAGAAGGGGTTGGAGTTTGCTGCCCATATATAGTATGTGGGGAGAGGGGGATGTGATTTGTTTTTGGCATGATATTTGGTGTGGGGATAGTCCGTTGAAGTGCAAATTTTCGGATTTTTTTCCACATTGCTTGGGATAAAGAGGTATCTGTAGTAGAACACATGCAAACCTCAGCTCATGGGATTGTGTGTGATTCAGGATTGGGGCTATTTCCAATGGTGGATTGTATGATGGTTTTATATGGGGCATGCGTAATAGTGGATAGGGAAGACTCGATTATATGGAAACTAGGGACTAATGGGAGATTTGAGGTCTGCTCATATTATAAGGTGCTTAGGGGAATGGTGGGATAAGTTTTCCTGGAAGAATGTTTGGAAAGTGCCTGTCCCCATGAAGGTTTCAGTTTTTTGTATTGAATGTGGCATTGGAGGTTATTCCTAATTGGTGTCGCATGTGTAAGAGATCGAAAAAATTTCCAACCATCTTTTACTCCATTGTGTGGTCTGGACTTTATATCACATTGGAGTTTTTTGGACCATGCCTAGGTTGGTAATTGAGCTCTTTTGGAGTTGGGGGGGCAGCATGCCCTACTTGGAGGGTAGCGCCCCTTTGTATGCTTTGGTGCATATGGTGGGAGCAAAATCATTGAACATTTGAGGAAGTGGAGATTCCCGCTGATAAGTTAAAGAAAAGAATATTGGATGCTTTATTTTTTTCCCCAAAATTTCAAATGAATTTTCCATTTCTTTGTACATATTTATTAGTTTTTTTGGGTGAGTTGAATTGTAGAGATGAAACCTTTTAGGTTTTTTTTTTTTTCTCGCTTGTATTTGGGTTGCGGTCCCTTGGCACTTTTTATTTAACATTTACTTGCAAAAAAAACAAAACTATGGGGGGAAAGGCTAAATTCTTCCCGTTGATGGTGCCGCTTCTTTCATTATATTTGATATAAAATTATACCAGACCTCACCCAAAGGCAGATGAAAGAAGCATTTCTTTTAGGAATCCTCTTTTGGTTGCTTACTTTGGAATATGGTTTGGTAGTGCCAAAACCAAAACAGGTCCGACCATTATGTTTCACTGTATTGATATAAAATTATACTGAACCTCACCCATGGATGGATGAAGGAAGCATTTTAGGCTTGGGATGTCTGTACATATGTTTTGAGCTGGTGGAAATGAGTTTTTCGTTTTTTAGGAACAAAAGACATGAAAATACTAGTCATATCTATAATAACAAGAATTATATGGGAGTGAAATGATATGGAAAACTAGGAATCCTCTTTTGGTTGTTTGAAGTGGAATATGGTGTGGTAGTGCCAAAACCAAAACAGGTTTGACAATTATGTTTTGCTCTGACTTATTGTTTACAATTGGTTTAATTGAAACTGGGAAGAACAATTTAATATCTCGAATTTGCATATATGGTTGCAATTAGGGTTGAGCATTTGGACCGGCTGACCCAAGAACGAGATGAAAACAATGTCTGTGGTTCGATTGCTCCAGTTTTGGAATGAAGTTGGCCCAGTGCCAGTTCTGAATTTTCAATAACCAACTAGGTCATACCTGAACCAACCCAAGAACTGATCATCCATATATAAAGACATTATCATCCATGCTCCTTATCATGCCAGTTTTTTATCTCATGCATCTCAATAGAAGATATACTCAACTCAACCAAGCCTTTATCCTAACTATTTGGGGTTGGATTCATGAATCATGTTTCGTCGTTCTGCTTGTTCTAGGGCCATAGATTCAATTACACTACAAGTTCTCTTATTGTCCATTATAGATGAAGGGCACCTTGCATAACTAGAACATCTAAAAAACACTCTGCATATGTGCTATTCAACTCAACTCAACAAAACCTCATCCCAATATTTTGGGATGCATCTGACCTACTAACAATGGAAATTTCTTTGCATCTATTAACTTTAGACCAGCCTATCTCTTCTAACAGCCTGAACTAATTAGCCATCTAAACCAATGCAAAAATCAAAAGCTCAATGTTATATTTGCTTAAGAATTTCTGTCCCTTTGGCTCTTCTATGAATTTCAGGTTCTCCATAGCGGGAGCACTAGCTCCCTCTTAATCTTTTCCACTTAATGTGATACACACACACACGCGCACGCACAGGAAAGCAAGTGCACACTTTTACACGCACATATGAAGAATATTGACAAATGTCTACAAACACTTCTTGCTTTATTTATTTTTTACATATATATTTTTTCCAGGCGAAGGCTAAATCTCATCAGAAAGCCGAAGCCAAGGTACATCACTGAAGGAGTGCGGCTCTATTTTTGGTTTCCGATAGAGAAATAATGCAAGATGGTGGAACTTCACCAGCATTTCTTCTTTTGGCTTAAACAATTTGTGGACCATGGTTCTATGCTTATAGGTCTGGAATTTTGTTGAAAGTGGTTTCCTTAATTCTGACCTCGTCATCACTATGGCACTTAAAGTTTTCGTTACTCTGTGAACGAATTGGAGAATTGGGATGATTATATCTACCTTGTATTAGATTGTTCAGTACCTTTGGGTTATAATTCTAATTGCATGTTCTTTTCATCATGGTGTCTGATCCATCCAGTTACAAAACTGGTCTGGCATTCAGTTATCATGATTTGTGGAGCTGTTGGAATCCTTTTGCTGCTGATTTTGATAATACGATATTATTAGTTTGAATAAGTTTTTTTACTCGAAAAGATGTGGAAAACTTTGCTCATCTTTCAGTTCTCTTATCTCATAGACACGGGAGTGATTAGGCATCTGATGAACTTTGCCGGCAAGCTGTGCTCCATTTCTCGGTAGCGGGCTTTGGAACTTTTGCATTAGGTGTTAATCTTAGATGTTACTCTTTGCTGGGCTCCAGTTAATTATTTCCCTAGTGGGGATCAGGGTATTGACTCTCCCAATTACTGTGAGAGCAATGCTATGGATCCACCCTTTTGATCCTACTTAGTGAGAGAATATTGTTTCATTTAATAACTGGTGGGTGGGTCCCACTCATGTGAAATGCAGAGATTGGAGTAGTTAATCTGTGATTAGAAATTGAGCTGCACTTCAGGTAATATATACACATCGTCTTTAATGAACTATTCTGGGGTCTCCACTTCACAGTGCTGGTTATTGTTAAAAAAAAAAAAAATCCAAATTCATTGTTGTTGCTGGTAGGGTATGGTGGTTTCATTAGTTCATCAGAATATTTTTAGCTTTTCATGGGCAAAGAGATGATTAAATCAATGTCACTATTCTTCATAACTTGGTAGAGCCGGTGCAAAATCAAAATTCATTATTGATACAAGATAGATAAATGGATACTCTGCAGAATGGTAAAATGTACCGGCAGAATTCAACCACCAGCACTAATCAACAATAATGCAATTGTACAGAGTACCCCAATAAAGAGGGATTACATAGTACAATAACACATCATCTGTCCATGACAAAAATTTGGGCATCGTAACAAAGATTAAAGCGCTCTCCAAGTCAACATGTTGACAGCTAGTACAGAAAAAAGTCAAAGTGTGATTTAAGATGCCAGTATGCCACAACTAATCCTGATACCCATGTTGTTAAAAGCTTGGTATGATCATGTGCTAAGATGTGCCCGCTCAGCAAATTTCAAATACTCAATTTAGTCTACAGCTTGTGCAGGGGAGGGGTGGGGTGGGCTACGCGACGAAAGAGTTCTATTTACTTCATGGTAAATGTCAACGTTTCCATATTCTAAACTTCCACTGTTCCACGTTACTTAGCCAGCCAGTATGCATATATAACTATTTTTTGTGGTCAGTAGCGTGGATATATATTAACTGAATGTTGAAAATAAAGCACTGATTACTACAAGAGCAGAGGACAGAAGGAATACAAAATTTTTGGTTGATTCAGATTGGGTTACATGATTCAGATGACAACGCCAAGATGAAAGACCAAGGTCTCTGCCCTGCAAAAAAATGAAGCAGTGTCATAAAGTTATAATGCTTTGTCACCCAAGATCAAAATATATCTACAACATATATAACAAACAATCCCAAGATAAGAAGGGAATAAAAGTAGACCCTAACTGATTTATTTTTTTATTATTGAAAAGAAAATCCAGGGCTGTTTAGGCACTAATTATTAGGTTGTTGAGTGGGTTGGGGGAGACCCACTTAAAATCTTTACTACAATATGACTGACCCATAGTCTACCAATCGACAAGATCCGCCCCTGATGTACCTGCAAGGGGTTCCTACTTCCGTATCTTCAACCCTCCCTCTAGGTCTAGAGTCCTAAAATAGAGCCTATTTAGTGTCTTTAAACTATGTAACCACATATTGAGAACTTAATGATATGCAGATATCTGTGACTCGGCATATCTGTACATTAAAAATAAGCGGAGATATATGCATCCATGACCCCAATGTTAATAACTAGGTCCTTGCTCTGCAATGAAGCTATACTCATTGAGGATAAAACTAACCTCTGGAGAAGCAAAGCCATTGCCAAATTTGAAGAAGCTTAATGCTCAGCAATTAGGGGACTAGCTACTTTACATAAATAATGCCTTCATCATCTAGATCATCTTCCTCCCACTCTCTGTCATCCTTGGGTAAATCAGATGACTCATATTGGTCATCAACTCGACTTTCTGTAGTCTTTTTCTCATTCTTTATCCTATCCAATATTGCAATCACCTGAAAGGTTAAAAATCAATAGATTAGCCCCGGTCAAAATTGCAAACAGGGTACCCAGTATGCTCATGCAAAATTAACAAGTAAATAATTCAGAACTAAAATTTATTCATTGTCAACATGAACTAGGTTATGTTAAAATACTTCAAATTTAGATAACTATCAGCTGTTCTATATATGATTCTCTTTAGAATGACAAAAGTTCATAATTTTCATCATTTAAAACGATGGTTAGCCCCTTTAAAGTGCTAAAAATCATTGCTTAGGAGCCCTCTCATCAGTATCTACTAGTCATATACCATGTGTATGGCTGTGTCATTGTACTATTGTAGTAACAACTCAACTCAACAGAGCTATATCCCAACTATTTGGGATCAGCTCCATGAATCTTGTTTCACCATTCCTTATTTAATGCTATTCCCTGAGTTAAATCACAAGCTATTATATCCTTCTTTATTACCGTATTAATAGAGATATTAAATTCTTTAGCAGATAGATAGCAATTAACAGCTATGTGAACATTAAAAAGGGTAAAGCAGGGCCAATTTTGACCAACTGAAAAAGGAAATTAGTTTATTTTGAAAACCAATCATACAAGTAGAAGCATAGCTCTAGAGTGCAGGAATAAAAATCAGACCATAAACTGAGACAAATTGCTTAAGCATCACACCCACATTTCCCCAACTATACATTAGAAACTAAGAAGCACGGATACGGACATGGGACACGGATACGATATGACACAGACAAGCAGACACGTTATTTTTCAAAAAAGTAGGACACGGACACGTTGAATATATATATAAATTTTTTATGACCATATAATAAAAACCTAATGTTATTTTAATTAAAATTGACATCAAAACACACAAATTTAAAAAATATTATTAAGATATTAAAATAACAAAGTCATTAAATAAAAAATAAAGAACTTCTTCATTTTATCATCAACCTCCATGATTCAAGTGTTTGGACACGTGTCAGGAAAGTGTCCGACACGGACACGTGAGCCAAAATAGAGTATTCGTGCTTCATAGAGTAGAAATTACTTTTGGAACATAAAGAAATATAATCATGTGAAGGCAAAACCATATATGATAGCTTGTTACCCTGCTTCCTCGCTCTATAGACTCATCTTCTATGAAGCGTATCTCAGGAGTCAACCGCAACTTCATACGCCTTCCCAACTCACTGCGAACATATTTTGCCTTTGATTTCAACCCAGAAATGGCTACCTCCCTTCCTCTTTCATCACCGAAGACAGATACATATACTTTAACCACCTATAAGAATGGAGGCAAACTGCACTTCAGTAACAAAAAAACTTAAATTGTCAAATCACACATGCTATATTACCAGTGAAACAGCACTCTACTGGAAACTTCCATCACATAAAACAACCGAGTAGAGAAACTTCTTCGGGATAAGATCACATCCTCTTCATTGTTAGTATCTAAAAAGATGTCACATATCCACAAGTTGTTTGACACACAGACAAATTCAAGGACTCCAACCTGATAACTACAACTGGAGTCAAGAGATTGGAAGTTGGCATATAGAAATCCAAAACAGACAACAGCATAACCAACCATCATGAACATGATGAATATTAGCAACCATACAAACATTATTTATTTTTCATATACACCGACCTCAACCTAAATCTAATTTAAAGTTAGGAAACAAATTAAAGCCTCAAACAATGGGCGCAACAAACTGCAGAAAGAGAAGCAGTTATAGATATAGTTATTTTTTCATTTTTCTCTTAAACAAAATCAATTTGAATATCTATTGTTCACTGCCAATAGAAGGTGGGTTCGAGGGTGGGGTTTAGGGATTCAAGTGTCATTTGATGGAGTTGGAATTGGCTTTTTCCCTGATTAAAAAAGGGGGTTTCACATCTTCCTTAGGTTGTTTAACAAAGTTTCAATTGAAAAAGTGGCTTTGGAGGGCATGTTTTTTAGGGTGTAGAGCTGCCACCCTTTGTTTTTAAGAAATTTTTTTTGTGTTTACTCTTTTTTTGGGCAAAAAAAGATTTGCCTGTGTGTAGTTTCCTTAGTGGGTTTTTTGGAGACTCTATGGCCTTAATTGTTGTGGCCTCTCCCTTCTATATATGCCCCCCTCGAGTGGTTTTTTAGTAATGTACTTCCCTTTTACAGATAAAAAAAAAGTGGCTTTGGAGGTATGAATAAGAGAGGAATAGCTTGGAGGAAAGTGTTTGAAGGGAAATATGGTAGGGGTAGTGATGGTTGTTGGGGTGGGGCCCTGGAAAGTATTGGAAAGGGAATGAGTTCTTTAAGTATATTAGATTTCTTGTGGGCAAAAAAAGTGCCTATGAAGTCGGTCTGTCCTAATCTTCTCAGGATCAAAATTGATAGGGAGGCCGTGGTTGCCAATTATTAGGATTTTTACAGGGAGTGGCGGTCAAGGACTTGTGCTTTGATAGAGCTCAAGAGGATTGGAGTTAGAGGTAGTGGATGCTTCTTTCAAAATGTTGTAAGCCACCTACACGGATGGGGTCGAAGGCATCCCAGAGATGGGTAGCTTTAGAAAAATAATGATGTTCGACGTACATTCTTTCAATCGGGTGTTGACAGTTGAGGGATCTTTGGCTTCCCATGGAATGCTATTTGACTCAATTAAAGTGCCTTCCAAGGTGACTCAATTAAAGTGCCTTCCAAGGTGGCTTTCTTTAGGAGAAAAATGGATTCAAGAAGTTTTTTTTCCCCATTTTTTTATGGAGAATCCCCCAACCATGGATCCTTTGGGAGTGTGGCTATAAGATAAACTCTGGATGTGCTGTGTGCAACCCCACACACTAGAACTGCAAATTGGGTAATCTGGGATGCTTTTGGCGTGCCTCAATCTGGTGACCTCTTGTGATTTAGAACAGGTCTTTACCTGTTGAGCTAGACCGTGACGAGTAGATTAAAGAAGATTTTGACCACTGATAATTTGGGGAATATGGAAATTTTTGTCCACAATTGGTGATGCAGGTACAAGGATGCTAAAAATTCAGCAATTATATATTAATACATTACTCATTGGCTAGAGAATTGTGATCTTTTCTCTTTTCTTTGTTTCTCCTTTCACATTTCATTGGTCATATTTAAATCAAAAGTTGAGATATTGATTAGCTAGCAAGAGGTAGAGTAAGAAGGAAAGTCAGACCATTACGGCAAGTGGGAAACATCCTTGTTTGACAGGAAAATGTAACACAAACAAGTTTGTTCCACAAAATTACCATCTGGAGTGATGTGACAATAGTATTTTTGAAATTATAAAATATATTGATGGTCATTTGTTTGAAGAGATAGGAGCCCAATAGCCACGTCATTCTGCATTATAGATTCTCTATATAATTTTTGCTTGCACGGCATTACTCTAATCAATTTCCAAGAACAACTAAATATTCAAATTCAAGTTCAGTAATCTAAGTCATACGTGCTATATGCATTACCTAAAAAGCCAGACCCTTCTGGTAGAATTCAAAGAAGAAGAACAAAAAACAAAGGGCTGGATTAACATAATAGCACAGATAATATGGATATAATACAACAGCAATGAAAACAACCGGTTGTTATCCACACATGGCCATGTATAAATTTATTGCGCAAACCAAAAAAAAGGCAATATTTTCAATAATGTTTAAATTCACTAACATCATGACGCAACAGGTGGTATGATCATTAACGAGTGTTAATTTTTGGTGCAATGAATCAACGGTTACCTGCAAATCAGCTGAAACTTCGACGTCGCTGATGGTGGTGAGAGACGAGAGGTAGCGATCGGCACCAAGGGCGGCTTCAGGGAGGACGGCGAATTGCAAGACCTTATCAGTAAGAAGCATGTCGGACAACTCTCTCCTTATCTGTTTCGCCACCATTTTCACCCTCCGCGGGTTCGCCATACACCTAATGGTCGCAGTAAGCTGTGATGGACGCAGTACGCGTACGGCCTTCGGTAAGTCAATCAACGGCGTAAATCTTCTTGGTGTGACCGAACATCTTTGGTAGACATTGATGGTGGGTTGTTGAGGATGGTGGTGATGAGAAATGAGCGGCAATTGATGCAAGTGTGACTGATGGAAGAGTAGATGCGGCATTACAGAATCCTTCCTCTTTCTTCTTCTTCTTCTGATAATTATATTAATTTTTTCCCAATAAATTACAATTTTTAATTTAATTCTTTAGTTTTGATTACTCATCACTGATCACTGTTTGGGTTGAGGAGAGGGAAAGTTGCAGAGACGATGATGGAAGCAAAGGGGATTTTGTAAGTGCATTTTGGTGATTTTAGTATTTGGAAGGAGAATCTACGGATAAGATGTCCAATTGGGCTCATTCGGCTTGGGCCGGAGTGGCAACAAGGTCTACAGTCCCTTGGGTTGGTTGGGTTATAATTGAGGAGTCCAAATGGTTGAATTGGGTTTCTAAATAGGACATAAATGAGTCGAACTAAGTCGAGTAGTGACTTGTTCAAACTTAGCTCGCTAAAATATACGAGTTTTAAATTGTGTTCAAAATTAGCTTATTAATTTTTTGAGCTGAGTTCGAGTATGGCTTAATTTTTTATATAGTATTAGACAACTTTTAGCTTAATTAACTAAGTTTGAATTGAGCTTAATAAATTAATGAGTTTCAAAATAATTTCAAGTTTAGCTTATTTATCTTGCGAGTCAATCTCAAATAACTCGACTCATTTAACGATCCTATTTCCAATCCTCCATCCCAGATACACTCTCTTCTGGTTTTTGATTCATCTTTTGTTGTTTAGCCTTTTGTGCAGATGATCAAGCATCTGGATCCAAATAATTCTCTGAATTTTGATCTAAGCTTGCAAGGAAATGATCAAAATGGACATTGGAAGTGTGTTGTGCATAACATGAAAAGCCCTAGACTTAGACATGATAAGTTTGATATAACTAAATTTATGATTTCATGGGTGAAATAGCGAAATAAAATTTATGTAACGGGTCTCAAATAAGTAGGATAAAACATTCAGAATATATTGTAAAAGTCAAAATAAATACTCCTGTGGATCTCATAGGTTGGGCCAAACTTGATTTGGACCGAAAACCCATATTTTTATATATACCCATTTGTGGTCCCATCTATACCCAGTCCATTTAGAAATAGGCCTACCTACCCAAAGAAAAATGGCCTGGCAGGCTGGCATAGTGGCTCATTCCACCTACTTGGTCAATTCCATAAAAATTGTATAGGAGAATTTGGCAAACATCAAACTGGGACTTAGTCTGATTGGTAACTCGTGATGTATAATTTATTTATTTTTCTTAATTTCGAGTTGGACTTTATTTCTGTAGTTGTTTTAATGTTGAGTTGTTGAGTTTCTCAGGTTCAAAATTGAGAGACCCTTATGAGTTTATAGAATAATAATTATACAATACGTATTTCGTTGTAAAAAAAAAAATCCCGATAGGCAATAACAGATACAATAATTAATTTAGGAGGAAAAACATTTTCAATGTCACTATTACTAATGGCAACCAACTTTTTAAAAAGAATAATATATCTAACTGAATTTTCTCAAATTAGTTTAATAGGTAAGATTTTGAGGACGAAGGACTATTTGTTTAATTTCCAATTTAAACTAGAACAAAGTATGTTGTTTTTTTGTCATAGACTCGGTCTGTGAATTAAGCCGTTGTATTCTGACATTTGGACAAAATATATAGTTTTTTTAAGAGATATAAAAATAACATTTTACCTATATGACAAAATGTCACGGTATAATTCGTTACTGAATTTAATTACTACCAAAATTGATTTCCAAGCATTTGACAGATAGAGGTTAAAGGATAGATATGACTATTATAGAAATAAAAATTTAATTGAATACGCGTAAACTGATTCAGAATATTTTCCAAACCGATAATTCAAAAAAAAAAAAAGGCCAAAATTGATCTTTGATTGGAGGTGCAATCTGTTGGAGGATTTGTTGCAAGTTTGAGTGGAAGCACTATTAACTTTACTTAATTATAGTAGTCTCAAAAGTCCCATGTGGGTCATATCAAGTTTGATTTGATACCATGAACTTCATCTCTTCTGCAATTTGTCGGAGTTTGGTAATAAATTTAGAATAATGTTTAGTATTGCATGTATTTTTGTATATATGATACACTTATATTTATACGAGTGTAAAATTTATATGAGTATTATAAGTATATATACTGTACAATATGTATCTAAATTAATGTGCAATGAAATATTACTCATAAAGTTATCATTTAGCTTTCTGTTAATGGACTGATCAACCACAGATTTTCCTTATGTTAACAAATGAAATTATAAAAATACTAATTTTTCCCTTACAGAACTAACTTTTTAACTAATAAAACATATATTAAATGTTGAACTTTATCATTTGATCAATGATAATTGACATCCATCAAATAACTGTGTATGTATGCAACATGCATGCATGCATATATGTGTGTGTGTGTGTGTGTGTTTCAAAAAAACCTTAGATCGGAATTAGTAAAATAAGCAGGCCAGCTATATTCCCTAAATCTTACAATAATTTCTATTATAATCAAAAGTTTACTGTGTTAGAAAGATACATGGGAGACAGGAGATCATGGGGGTGGGAAAATTATGTAAGAATTTGTCCTTTTGATCTTTAATTTATTGGTTTGGTTTTGGAGTAATCAATGATAAATTGAGCTCGATAGATGTTAATTGTTATATGGTTATACCCAATAAATTAGTGCACAGTCGGCTTGAAAGGTCCCCACATGTCAAATCGAGGCCAATGGCAATCTGCCATGAGAGATAATAAAATTACATATTTCATATAATGCTACTCTTTCAATTTTTTTTTTAATGAATAATATTTGAATGTTTAATTGTTGGTATTTAAATAGTGCCCAATATTATTATCGGGGATGTGATTGACTGATAAAGACGTTGAGAATAAAATTTAAACATTTCGATTTCGAATATTCTATGTTCCCGATTGTTGACAGTTAGAGATTAAAGAGTAGATTTGACTCTTACAGAGATAAAAACTTAATATAATGTGCATAAGTTAGCTCAGAATATCCCTAACCGATCTATAAAAAAAAAATGATGCCTAATACTCACATGAATAGACTTTGGTGATGAGATTCATAATAATGGGTCTGACACCATAGTAAGTATTGGACATCATTTGAATACAAAAAAATTCAAACATTGAATCATTGCTCTTTTTTACTACCTTTGTTTACCACTCTTAGTACGAGAAAGTCCTATGGTTCTATGAGCAACAGGTCTCACTAATGTGAAAGGATAGGAATGGTAATGGACAGAGTACTCATTCTTCGATCTCGATTCCGATCCCGTTTCCGACCTTGATCCTATTTTTGCTCTCAACCCAATTTTCTTTCTAAATAAAGTTAATAAGAAATTTGGTTGATAAATTAAAATTTATTATAAAAATAACTAACACAAAAAAAAATTGTATGAATTTAATATGATAAATTTAAAACTCATTTTATGTAAGTATATTTTATTCGTTAAAATAATATACTTTAGAAATTAAAAAAATTTTAATATATTTTATTCATTAAAATAATATACTTTATGATGTTGTTTATGAACATACTTGCTTTGTTAAAAAAGGGAATGGGATTAGACGGGGTCTCTGACGAGACTTAAAAATTTGTAGTTGTATTGGAGTTGCGCCCTGTATATGGAATGGGATGGTCTGAATGCTTGTCATCGTCTGAGTAATCAATGTGATACGGAATGTGTATATATCAATACCCTTTTTTTTATTTATATAGAGATAGTTATATTATGAGAGACAACAGAATAATTGCTCTCCTAATAAAACTTTTCTCGTGGTTTGTTGGAAAGGTTGGTTGCAAGCACAACCAAAAAGGTTGCCGGTGGTTGCAAATTTTACTTAATAAGTTGATGTGTGTGTATGTGTGTGTGTATGTATACATATCAATTGCTGCCGATCATTTCGCCCAAAATTAGGGTTGATTTGAAAGGATAATATTATAATATCATCTAATAAGCTATTACCCTTTTTTGGGTAGGCAAGTTATTAAGGTTTATTATCATGGCTTTTAATTTCCCTTGTATTTTGACAATTATCATTTATTTTACTATAAAAAAACAATTAATTTATTTTTATCCGCATTTTAACTTGAAAAGGAGATATTAATTTCTCTCGCAAAAAGATGGGATTGACGGGGTCTCATTATTATGTGAGAAAAATAACTATCACATGTCCCATTCTTAAAAATCTTAATCTTATTACATAAATTACTTATTTTCACGTTCGACTTTAAATTACCTTTTTACTAATAAAATTATAAACGAAGTCGACGTAAGCAAAGAATTTCTTAGTCTTGTCTCATTAAATTTAAAATATTTAAATTATAACCAGGTGTAACTTATTTATATTTTGAATTGATATTAACGATTCTCTTATCAACTCGATTTTGATCTGATGTGAAGTAACTTATTTTTTTATATAATATTAAAATATTTTTTTACTTATAGAGTTAAGTTTAAACTAAACTAAATAAATTATTAAATTCTAATCTATATTTAAACTCTACTTGTCTATTTTATGAAACAAAATCGAACAAATTTTTAATCAAATCTATTATTAAAAAAGCTTGCACACATATAGATATATCTATATATATATATATTTTTTTTGTGAAGTCAGATAATGATAATTAATCACATGAATTTCTTTATTATGTAATTCTTAGATAATTCGACTACTGCCCAAGTTTAATTCATAATTAGGTAACAAATAAAATTACATGTTTTTAAGTAATTATTCAGTGAAATTATCACATTACAGTCATTCTGTGTAATGGCCTCTAACAAAATTTTTTTTTTTTCCATATTTTGTGAATATAAAATTCTTTTCAATTTCAGTCAATAACAAAAATTTGTGCGAGAGCTCGTCACGCACGATAATTTCTCCATCACATGGCTTTGACAACCTATAAACCTACAGGCACAATCTGGTAAATATATTCAAATCCAAGGGCATTTGTTCCTATGACCACATAAGATTAAGGACCGCAATGCAGACCCATTTTTAACTACAAATTCAAACACAAAACTCAAATAGCTCCTCACTTACACTCTCATTTCTCTCTGCACTACTTTCTTCATCTCTCTCCGGCGAAAATGTCATCGGGAATCGAAAAATGCAACAAAATCCGGCACATTGTCAGAATCCGGCAGATGCTCCGGCGTTGGCGCAAGAAGGCGGCTTCATCGTCGTCGAACCGAATCACTGCTGGCCGTGTGCCGTCCGATGTCCCAGCAGGACACGTTGCGATCTGCGTGGGAAGAAGTTGTAGAAGATTCGTCGTGCGCGCGACGTACCTGAATCACCCCGTCTTCAAGACGCTCCTGGTTCAGGCCGAAGAAGAGTATGGCTTCACCAACCAAGGCCCCTTGGCAATACCCTGCGACGAGTCAGTCTTCGAAGAGATCCTTCGAGTCGTGTCGCGGTCCGAGTCGGATAACTCAGCGCGGTTCGCAAATCTCGAGGACCTTCAGAGTCGCTGCCACGTTGGTTATAGAAATAATCTGGATATTTTGGGTGAATCTAGACCATTGCTGCATGAGTTTGCGGACAAAACAGTATGTTAAGCTACTCGGACAAGGCTTACGGTACGGAACGAGTCGCTCCGAGTCTTGTCCGAGTTTGGGGACTAACTATTTTCAGAATTTTTTTTTCTTTTTTTATAATTTTTATAACTGTTTGAGTGACTCAGTAAGTTTGTTTTCTTTTTGCCTTTTTTTGGTTGGGCTTGTGAGTGAGTTTTTGCTATGGAGATGGCAAGGTTGTGATTGTAACTCAACCGAGTCGTCCCGAGTTCGAGCTGAGTCAAGTAAGCGAGTCAGAAGATATATATTGTTTATCGGGTATATATAATTTCTTTGATTTGTTGACTAATTGTAGGAATTGCAGAGAAAGTTGAAAAATAATTATAAACTATGTAATCATTATAACCCATTTATTTATTTATTTTGTTTAATTTAATTAATTGTTTGGTATAATTGTGTAACCTTTGTGTCCCAAATAATACGACCGTTATGATTCAACTGCTTGGGTGAGAGTTCGAATCTAAAAAATAATCCTCGGTTTCTCGAGTCAAGGGGAAGGTCTTTAATTTTGGGGGGAAAAATTCTCCTTCATACTTGATTAGTAATGAGAATAAAGGAAAAAATGACATATCTAGGAAAAGACAAGGAGAAAAAAAAAAAAAAGAATGGAACTGAATGAAATGTTCCATTATAAATAATATTATCGTGAGTTGCAATTGCCAAAAAAATTCATAATTTAATTCGCACTTATAATATATACGTGTATATAATATGGAAGCGTCTATTTTTTTTTTTAAGGATCAATAAAGAAGTATTTCGAATTAAAGTTCTTAAATAGTTTAACTTCTTTACTTCAATTTTAACATATTCAATTTTTATTTCTTATATCATACTAAATTTTGTATAAAAAAATAAAGAATAATCAATATTTGTTTGTAACACTAATACTAGTTTAGTATTGTGTCAAATTCATCATTTTAAAATTTTAGCATTTTAGGGATATCTTAAAATGAATTTTTAAGTTTGAAATTAAAACACTAAAATGAGCGATTCAACTTATGCAAAATTAAGCTGAGTTGAAAGCAGAAAAAAATCCACTTTAAATTTAACACTGATTTTTGAAACCCAATCCAACCTTCACCTCAAGATTATAGGAACTTTGATGTTATCAGTTTTTGATCGATAATAATTCTCTTAGAACCTCCTCGCAAAACAAGGTCAGAACTCATCGGATTGACCCGATGATAACTGTTCTGATGTGTTTAAGTAAGATAAAACTTGAAAAGAAATTTTGTATCAAAGGATTCACCATGAATTGGAGCATACCTTAGATCCCTATTTACAGGGGTGTATTTCTGCCTAATCCAATAAGGGCTAGAAATAGAAAGATCGGATTAGTAATGTATCCATTAACAAAAGTTTTCTTATTCGAACTCGTATTTCAGAATCAGGTTTGGACGATGACTCTATAAGTTCGATAATTATTTCTGGTGTGATCTGAATGTTGAGAAAGTAAATCCTTGATCTGAAACTTTCGAAGTATTCCCCCTTTAGATCCATATAGTCACGTGTCAGAATGGTAAATCAGAGCACAATTGTGGTATATCAAATTTTAAATACAATTATTTAAACAAAACAAATTATTCTCAACTTGTCTATCTGAATCTATGGGGTTTCTGAAGTAATTTTTTTTATTTTTTTTATCTTTTTTATTAATAAATGAATTCTTATATTGCTCAAACTAGCCATTAAGCCAACTGGGGTTGGTGCTTCATATCTGAATTATAGTTGACAGTAATGTCACTTTAAAACAATAAAGCAGTTAAAAAATTATTTCTTGTGTATTAATGTTAATAGTTATATTCTAAGATATATATATATATATATATGGTGTTGTTTGTATAGTTGATGTTGCAACTTGTGCTGAAAGTCTCATTGTCCTGTATGACTATGATTATGATTATGACTACACATGGGCAAAGTACAGTGAGCTGTGGAAATAATGCTACTCTTAATGTATTATATTACTGTGAAATATGAATATATACACAAGTTTAGGTAGCAGTACGTTGGACTGTCCAAGAAGGTCCCCAATCTAACCCAACCATAACATTTAAGTGGGATTGAGATTTTTCAACCCATCCCATTGATTTATGATAGACTTTGACTTGAGTTGGATTGGGTTGGACACAATGAGAAATTTTTGTGTGAATCTAGTTTATAGATAAGGTTGATCACAGTTATCAAATCGTTTGAATGGAGAGGGTTCGACACTAATGAGAAATTTTTGTATGAATCTAGTTTATAGATCAGGTTGATCACATTTATCAGATCATTTGAATGGAGATATTTGGAGATAAAAGAAAAGCTTAAGGTGAAGAGATAATTAAATTTTTCGTTTGTAAATTTTTAATGGAGAGAAAAGAAAAAAATAAAAGAGAAAGTTTGAGTATTTTAGCTCATTTCTTCAATCTAAAAAGTGAATTTAGAGAGAAAAGAAATTGTAGTTAATGATTTTTTTGAAATACCAAAAATACCCTATGAATGAAAGAATTAAAAATTCTAAACGTAAAGAAAAAAAAATGGTATATTTGTCAATGATTTTTTATATTTTTTTTCTTTTCTCTTTGACTGATCATTCAAACAAGAAATAATGACTTTTTCTTTTCTTTTCTCTCTTGTAACTATCAAATAAAATAAAGATAAATACTTTCTTTTTTTTTCTTCTTCTTTTTTCTCTTCATTTTTAAATTTTCTTTTCTTTTATCTCCAAAACTTTCAAACGAACTATTAGAATCCGTTTGGGAGAGATTTTGAAAATTAATTCTAAAGATTTGATTTACTGGATAGTGGGTTCCGTATAATATAATCAATTTGTTATTTGGTAAAAATTATGTAAAAATGATTCTAATTGTAAATTTTCTTTTTTTACATTTTATATTATATATATTGAATAATGTGTTAAGTGATGAGTTCAAAAATAAAACTTGTAAAAAGTCAATTGTTTTGAGAATCAGATTAATTTTAACATTTACAAAACTTTGTTTTCCAAACAAAACTTAGGCATGTGGAAGAACTGTTTAACTTTAAAGGTACAAAAAAAATAATAATTTATGTATAATTTTACTTAATAATTTTGATTCATACAAAATCTTTTCGGAGCTCAACACACTTACACAATAAGAGATAATCTTTAGCACAAACAACACGTAAGTGCTGAGATAATGTACATACAAAGGACAAGGTTGTCCTTAAGTAAAATGTGCTGAGGTGAGAATTGTCAAATATTTTTTGTTCTTTTAATAAAGCATTTTCTAATCCCACTCAATCAAAGAAAGGAAAGTGTGAAGAGGGGTGGAAATTCATTTTTGTAATAATAGAAGTAGATGGTCGGGAGGGCCACTTTTCAAAATGAAAATGTTTTCTTTCTGTGTAAGGGGGAATTGGAAGTCACTTTTTCTGATGAAAGTTACTTTGATATTTGTACTTTTCTTTTATGGGTGGAATTGGTCTGGATTCTTTTCCAAACAAGAGACCAATCAGGAAAAGATCAGATAAGATTAGGTTTAGTTGTCTTTCAATTTCACTTCATTTCATGTTGGTGAAATGATTCTGCTGGAAAAAACAGAAGATTATTCTCTATGATTTGGTAAAAACAAATCAATGATATTGATCCTTGGAAGGAAGTTTTTTTTGAATGTATATGGTGAGGTGACTGTACGCTTCTAATAATATTTTGTTATGTGTAATATGATTTATTTTTTTAACGAGACATAATATATATGTTATAGTGTCACTGAAAAGGTATATTATTACATGGTATATCAGACCTACTTAAAAATATTTCTCCTTGCTAAGGATGGCAATTTGTCTCGCCTCGCCCGGCCCTTAATGAGGCAGATATGGAGTGTTCATAAACGGAGTTAGGGATATGATCATCTTGTTCCGACCCCACCCCATTTATATATTAATTTTTTTTTATTTTTCCTATATACAATATATTTATCCTATATATACTATATTTACTAATAAACCACACTATATAAAATTAATTTTAAGATTTGTCATATCACACTCATTATTTTTTCTTGTATTAGTTATTTTAACAATAAAATTTTAATTTACCTACCAAAAAAAAAACAAATTAACTTTACTTGAGAAAAAAAAAAGTATTGGGGTTTGGGGCAGGGAATATAAATAAGATCAGAATCGGTATGAATCTCTAGATGAGACGGGACAGAAAATATAAATAGCAATAACTTCGGCCCATATTATATACTCTCGATTGGGTTGAAAATAAAGTTGCAAGCAACCCAATACCCACTCATGTTGTAAATGGGCTTTCAGGGCCCATGAGTCCATTTATAACATTTGGTAAGTTGCACTAAACATTAGTGTAATTTCTTAATGCGGGTTTTAACGTGACAGAAAAATTGCTTTATTATAATTTTGAAATTATATATTTGAATTGCTGAAAATAATTTTTTTCGTTGATAAAAATATAATTGTATACAGGTCTAATTCTTACACTGATAGAAGCCTCCTCCACTGCAATACTAGCCCTTTATACTATCATTGTAGCAAGTAGGCCATGAAAATTGAAAAGAGTACTGGAATGAAAAGTCTTCTTTGAAAATTGTGTTTGTGCATAGTTGCTTGTGGGCCTGGCCCATGATCTGATTAATACGTAGGCAACAGAGGATTGAAAAGAATATAAGGCACTTTCAGCAAATTTAAAAAAAAAAAAAAAAAAAGATACCAAGATAATGACTAAAGAAATTAATAAAAAAGAGCTATTAAAGAGGGCAGCATTATTAATTTGAAGATAAGATTTTATTGTGGGAGTGATTAAGATGTTGTACCAATACTTGCTGCCTCGTACACCTTCTCATTTTCCACTTGATGCAACTTAATTAGTTTGTATCATCACCATCTTCATCTTCTTTTTCATCATCATCAACATCTATACTTGTGTTATTGAGATATAGAATTGTAAAACGAATTAAGTTATTCAATTTCGATTTAGTTAAAAACTCATTCGAGATCAGATTATAAAATAAATAAATAAAGTCTAAGCATATTTTGAATTTTATTAATTTATTGATCTTTGCTTGATAAATCAATAAGTATACTAATATTATATAAAAAATCAAATTACTTGTGTTTGGCTTGCGTTTAACTTGATTAGAGACTAGTTCGAAATTAACTTGAAAAATTAATAAGTCACTTTTAAAAAAAATTTAAAACTCGTTTATCTTAAAGATCTAGACTTAACAGTCAACTAGTCAACTGCTTAACTCAATTCATTTACAACTATATTAAGACTCACTTTTGTTAGTCATGAAACTTTAACTTACGATCTTATTAGACTGCGTAATTTATGCATCTACACATGAATCACAGTGTTTAATGAGATTACAGAGATTAAAGCTTCCCCATTGAAACTAGCATTATTCTACTTGGCCAAATATCAAATCCAGCCAGCTAAGTTCGGATGGGATGCTTCTTTCAAAGTATAGCCGCTTCATGCAGGGTCCTCTCATCTATAATCCCCCAACATGCTTCTTAGGGCCCCTTTTAAGTCATTTCAAAGATTTTATAGAGGAAAAATGAATAAATAATTATCCTTTCTTATTCGAAGAAATCCTGTGTCATAAGATCGAATGTTCGCAACATAATTAGTATATTCATTTTCCGTACTCGTATGATATAAGTAACAAAATACATATATTAATCAGGTCACAAAAATTATATATTTGCAATTAACTGATAACAATTATTTATATATATATACATATATATATATATCAATATATTATTTTTATAATAAAAGAAGGTTGATGTTTATTTTCTTTTAATAATTTTATCCTTTCATGTATTAATTATTTTTGAGATTATCATTTATTTATTTTTTAATAGATTTATTTGTTTTTATTGATGGGATTACGATTATTTAGATATATTATTTTAACATGATTATTTTTGTTTGTAGAATTAATTCACCTAAATAGTGTGTGTATATATATATATTTATATAAAAGTAATATATATATATATATTTTTGAAGAATACACAAAAACAGATATATATGTCAAGTTGCAAGAGCATGGGCCAAGAGTGGGGTAACATCATGTGCTAGTCATCCACAGCAATAGGAATTCAAAAGGGACCCACAAAAGATATCCAAACCGTCCACCAGATTACAACAAAACAAAATCGGTTGTTTTGATTGATGGGAAGCAGATTCCTCCGTTGTTTTCGCGTTTTGCCACATCTGGCTAATAATGGAGTTGCAGTCTTTTATAGGTGAAAGAAACAGATGGGTGCTATTATCATTCCCTGACAAAAATAAATTTTATTTTTTAAAAAGAAAAAAGAGAGGCTACGTTTGTGTAAGGATAGTATTACGGAACGCCCGCCCACCCACCCACCCAGTACAGATTCGTACCTTTCGGGCATGACAAATTTGTCCCCACTCTTCTATGGGCTTTGTTTATTTGCCCTCACACAAGTTTGGGACATTTATGGCAAAACAGGAAAAGACTGCCACTACCATTTTGAAAACGACCTTCCCAAATCAATTGCCACACCCGTAAGTTTACCATCTCTACTTTAATATTTTACTAAAAAATTTATTTTTTGACGTAGCTATTTTTAGTGCCATTAAATTTAATTTCTTGGTACTAATTATGTTAGATGAGTCTAAAAAATTTAATTGACTAGTACTAAAAGGCTTAATTGACTAGCACCCGTATATACCAAGAAACTTAATTGATCAATACCCGAACAACTACGTCAATAGATAAAAAAATTTGATAAAATTTTTGATATGAATAGCATTATTTCTTATTAAATATAAGAAAACTGCACTCTTAAAATACTCGGTAAAAGTGGAGTGCTACAATTGGTTGTGAAAGTTGAAAATTCGTTAATATCATTCTGCCTGTGTAATTTATAAGTGTTAATTAAATTATAAATTTTATAATATTATAATTTATAATTACATTTTTTATAAGTAAAATATATGCATATTATATAAAATAATTAGATAGTGTTTTATCTCGATTGATTTTGAATAAATATATGCAATCCTATATTGGAAGAAGAGATTTTATTTTTGAAACTTAAACTCGGAAGTTAAATTACAATGGAATGACCAACTTGCCCTGATGTATGTATACTATACGAGTATTGTTAAAATCAATGGAGTTTTTATCAAATTTTATCATTTTATATTTTCTCAATTGATCTTAGATATAAAATGATAAAATTTATATGTATTTATTACAATTGAGACTTATCACGTGTGTCTAGAGTAAAAAATAAAGTGAAAATTTTATTATTCTTAACATTTTCAATATATATATAGATTATTTACATATGAAGATAATAGATGTAACAACACTGAAAAATGTTTAGGACAATTGTGATTGTTAAATTTCAGTTTCTTTTTATTTGTATTTCAATCCATGTTGAAAAGAAAAATTATTGTTGAAAAGAGACATTATTTAATGTTTTCAGAATATTACTGACATAATGTTTAGATATCATAAATAAATAAAATTATTTAACATCATGGAATAATTTCTCGTGTTGAAAAATCTCATTGGCAACTGTTGAAAGACCTTCTCAAGATACGTCAAGTTGATGTGAGGGGGAGGGTGCAGGACGAGAGATTACAAAAAAAAGCTTGAAAATGAAAGAGAGACAGAGATCGATAAGAGTAACCGACAGTGAGTCGGACAACATTCACTATTTGATGCCCCAACATATCTTACCCCCCCCCCCCCCCCCCCAAAAAAAAACACGAGTGGTGCTCCTTTCTCTTCACGTATATCTCTCTGTGTGTGTATATATACATAGAGAGAGAGAGAGAGCGAGAGAGAACCAGAAAAGGTGGCCGAGATAAATGGTAATACCATGCATGCATGCATATATATATATATATATATATATAATCAGAGAAATTACAAGGGATTATTGGTGTTTTATATACCTTTACGTTATACAGTCACCCTTTTGGTACAGTACGTATACAACGTTAAATATAAATATTGTATTTCGAACTAAATCTACGGCCATGTTTGGTAGATCGAAATGAAGGTAGCAGTGGAAATGCATATTCTTGATACTATTTCATTTTTATGTTTGTTTAGACTTTTTAGGCCAGAATCATCATTCCTAAATGGAATCATTCTAAATAGAATGACTATTTCCAAAGAAGTCGGAATCGTCATTCCTTACCGAAAGTTACAAAATGCTCATTCTATTTCTTACCAAAATTTTTAATTTTTTTTGCCAATAAAAAAATGTAGGTTGAATTTTTTTTCATTAAACGTATATGAAAATTTTAAAATTTATACAAATATTTTGAATATCTAACTCAATATTAACTTCATTCTAACAATTTGATGGTTCAAATCAAACACAAAAATGTAATTGTCATTCCATTATTAGGTATTCAGCCAAACAAAAAAATAAAATTATTATTCCTATTTCATTCTTGTTCTATTCTATTTCTGATTTTATTTCATTCTTATTTTATTTTATTCCAGTGTACTGTGTCTTAAAAATTTTATTATTTTGAAATTTATTTTGAGTTTTAGTAGTTAAATTAATAAACAGCATATATATATATATATAGAGGTCAAATCAACACTTCATTGCTGTCTTTCGTTTTAATTATATATTCTGACCTAAAATAATGCAACTAAGCTAGCATGGAAGAAATTGATTTGACGCATGCATTAATGCAATAATAGAACAAGTTTAACATTTTCAATCATTAAGCTTTTTGCTTTGTGCTTTATTATTCTGGCACAGCTGGCGAATTCAATCTTTGTGATGTGATTGAATATGTTCGTAATGTGATTAGTATGTGTATAATATGTAAATATGTGATTATGTTTATGTATTGTATGTATTAATCATGTTAAAAAAATTAATTTTCACAATTAATTTTAATAATTTTTTATTTATTAATGATTAATGGTGGAAAGAGTATTATTGCATCGATCATTGAGAAACAAAATTACTCCCAATCACTTGGGATTGATTATGGACAGAAACTATATGTATGTATTAAATGCTTATATATATCATATATGGTAGAAATTCTGTAATAAATGTAATGACATAGTCCTATTATTTTCTGAGAAAGGATGGAAGAGGGAGAGGGTGGAACTGAACTTTCAAGGAAAAGGATTAGAGATGGGACATTGGAGACAAAAAGCAGTTAAGTAACATGCAGCCAACTGTAAACTGGGTTACTCTCTCTCTAGGTTTCAATCTCTTTATTATTCTGAAACAGATGTGAAAGATGGGACATTGTTCATGTCGGTTCTGTCCCCCTCAATTTCCATTGATCAAGGGCCCTTCCCCTTGCATACATATATATATATATATATATATATGTATGTATCATTAAGGAATTTGGTGAGAGTAACTTCAAACAATAATCATAAGAAAAGGTTACGGCCAATTACAAATATCGATTAGTATGTGTTCCGCATCACATGTACATCAAATCCTGAGTTTTTAATTAATCATTGCGATTAAGATTAAGCATTCCTCTAATTATTATCATCAGCATGCATACTGTCTGTATAGTAAATCTATTTTAGGTGTTATTTTGTCGAAGAATTATATTTTTTAAATATTAAAAAGTATTATATTTACTTGCTTACATTAAATGATAGAGGCATCAAAATATTAGGGATGAGACTAAAAATTTAGGTCAGGATGAGTAAAATTTTCATTTCATATTTGATTATAAATTTTAAAATTAAAGAAACATAAAAAAAAATTAATATTTTTGATAAATAATTAAATTTATTGATACAAATTAAAAAAAATTACAAATTAGATAAGAGGTCAAATTAAAAAAAAAAAACACTTTAAAAACTTCAGGTTACGTAACAAAAATTTATAAAAGTTCTATTAAGACATCAAATTAAAAGTAAGATAAATATAAATTGTGAAAAATTTTAAATTTAGGGGACAAAAACTTAAATTAAATAATTATGTTTAAATGTTGTTTGAAGATTATAAAAAAAAATCAAATAGAAAAAAAGTGAGTGGGGGCACCAGTTATGCCTTATCAGCTGTAGACTCATATGTGATACACTCACACATATATGTATGTATAAAGACACATGTATGTAGGTGAAAGGATGAAGTATTAAAAGTGGGGAGTTAAATGATGAAGTAACACAATCGTATTGCAAGAGATTAGTTATGCTTGATCAGCTATAGGGTTATATATACATATACACACAGATACATGCATGTATGTACATATGTAGTTGAAGTACCCTAAAAATTTGTGACAACTTCATTCTAATTCTTATTAAATAGAGCAAGTGGCAATATATATCTAATGTATTATATTTTATGTTTCTTTAAATAATAGTTGAAACCAGACTATCACGTTATTCATATATTTTGTCCCTGCACACTAGACCCATAATAAATTATTTGTGTGTGTGTGTGTGTGTGAGAGAGAGAGAGAGAGAGAGAGGCATGATGAGTGATGAAGAACAAAACCAGAAGAGTAAGGGAGGGAGAGATTTTTTTTCTGAGGAGGAGATTCACTAATATAGGATTTGAGCAGTATGTGTAGTAGCATTATTGTAGCAGAAGATATTCCTTTGGGGGTTGAGGGAGTTGGAATGTAGTTACATGAAGAGCTGTGACTGTGACTTTGTGGTTGAAAACAAAAAGAAGAACCAATGCTTTAGAGAGAGAGAGAGAGAGAGAGAGAGGAACAGCTCACAAGAGGCACCGTTTGCTTCTCTCTGCGGGTCCCAATATTGAAAAACTAAGCTGGTAGATCAATTTAAAGTTGGATGCATGGCTCCATGATGGTGGAAAAGTTTTTGTTATTTATAATGTTGGCTAGTTATGTGTGACAATGTGTGTGTGTGTGTGTGAGAGAGAGAGAGAGAGAGAGAGAGAGAGAGAGAGATGGCTAGTTGTGTGTGACAGTGTGTGTGTGTGTGAGAGAGAGAGAGAGAGTCATGCAACCCATGCAAAGGTCTGTTTTTCCTGGTAGCCCAAAAGTATATTGGCTTTAAATGTTGTTGCTTTTGGGAAAGAGGAGAAATTGCGAGGCTTATCATAGTTTAAGACTTTAAGCTGACGTTATGTGAAATCTACTACTTGTCACTTTCTTCACTAACAAACTCATTTTGATATTGGGCTCATTGCCTGGGCCCACAGCCCATTATTTCAAATTTATCCCACCCAACAGATTTTTCATATTTGTCTATTACATTCAATTCATTTTACACATACTAATAATTTTGAGACATTAATCACCCAACTGTTCCACCAAGAAAATGACCTACAGTTAGCATGGACTTTCCATGACAAGGTAAAAACTTTTTTGGTTTTTAGGGTCAATCTCCAAAGGAGACTCTTCGAGGTCTGACTCTTAAAGAAATTTTTTTTTGGTAGGTCTTACAAGCACATATCATTCAATACATGCAAAGGTCAATCATGGAATTGTGCATCGAGACAGATTTACCTTACACCGAACTTTGGGTATAGTTCATCTAAGTCATTGAAGGGTCGTCTTATCAATCTTTGTGCTTGTGCCTGAATGGCTAATCCAAGACTCGAATTGGAGATTTTAGAACATATACTTTGAAGTCCTTTTGAGCTAAGTTACCACTTGGAGTAGGGCTGTAAAACGAGCTGAGGTATTTGAGCTTGACCTCTGATTGGTACAATTAGAGACTCGTTCAACATCGACTCACAAGATAAATAAATAAATCAAATTCAAACAAATTTTGAGACTCGATAATTTATTGAGTTCGGCTTAAACTTGACCCATTAAATTAAAAGTAGTCTAATATTATATTAAAAATTAAGTTACTCGAGTTCGGTTTGAAAAATTAATAAATTGAGCTTGAACGCAATTTGAAACTCGTTTATTTTAACGAGTCTGAGGCCTGAAATATGAACTGATGGACCCCATGTAACATTGGAGGAGGGCAGGATAGGGTTGAGGAAGATGATGATGATCAACCATGAAAATTACAGTTCAGTACTGACCTGTGCATCTGTATCATCCAACTTGAGGCTAGAGCTTGAATTTCTTCATGGTCCACAATATATATATATATATATATATCAGCAACATATACTGTGATAGATTTATCGATCGTTAAGAGTGGTCCAATTGAGAGGATTCTCAGGGTGTATGTAGTGAAGGGATCATCCATTTATATATATATATATATATATATATATGTGTTGAAAGTGTTTTCAAAATGTTATTTATTTAAATCAGAATTTAATTCAATTTTTTTTTTTCAAATCAGTTTAAACTATTACAATAGAAGCAAGTTTTAATGTCATCATTTAATGACATTGTTTCATAAAATATTATTATTTTAATAAATAAAATTCAAGTTATTATCATAAATTTACATTTAAAAGATTTTCATGATTAACTCCAAAACGTTTTATTCACGTGAACATAAAGATTACACAAACTAGCTCATTTAAAAAGTAAAAATTACTTGGAATTGAAGTTACCCATTTTAGAACACAAGAATGGGAAATGATGCTTTAAAAGAACGGTTGGTTGAAGCTAGTTGAATAAGATAGGATAGAGACAACACCACCGCCAACAACCGTCCGTTTATCCTTGGGATGCTCCAAATTTTGGTTCCACCGTTGATCCGTACATCCTTGTACACCCTTACATATTCTGACAATCTGTTCTGTTTGGTTGCAGCTAAACTTTTCAAAGTTTAGTATTGTTATGCGGATTAATAGAATTATAAAAATTTAATTTTCACAATTTATTAAATCAGTCCTTTAGTTTTATTTTAATTAATTTTATTTTAATCAAATTGTAATAAATATTAATTTCCAAGTCAGAGAGTATAAATGAAGAGAATTTATTTTTGTAAAAAAAAAAATATGATTAGCTTGTCCTTCATATCAAGTTCTCCATTCAAATGTATTAACAGCACAACACACTCTAAAAGGGAAAATGTAGTTAAGAGACTTGAACAGGCAAATTGATTACCTTGGCTTTCATATCAAGTTCTCTCTCAGGGTATAACAACACACCTCTGTGAGGAAAATCTCAAACTTTATACAATTCTAACCCAGAAAATCTTCATGGGTTTTGGGTTAGAGTCACCAAACAGTGGAAATGGAAACCCAAAACAGTTCAAAAGAGGTTAGAAAAAAAAAAAAAGAAAGAGGAAAGAAAGGGAGAAAATTACAATGAAGAAAGATGTTAAAAAAAAGAGAAGCAATATCAATGGTGCTTCAGCTTAGTCATCTCTCTCCAAACAAATGATCACACCATTAATTTCTTCATCTGAGCATCGAAGTTAGAGATCGGAAAACCACTTCTTCGCATGGAATTGTGAGTACCCATTTCGTGATCAAACCCAAACTCTTCTTCTGCACGTTGAAGAAGGCACTGAAACTCAGGATGGGTCAAGAATGAGATTGGGACTATGTATCTACTTCTGTTTTCTCCGACATAGACAGCAAAGTGGCCTTTTGGGACGTCGAGCGGCAGGCCGTCATCATCGTAGCCGTGTTTCTTCCCTAAGCTTGAGCATCTTCTGAGAATTTGCTTCAGTACTGGAGTTTGTGGTAGCTTGTTTGATTTTCTAATGGCCATTTTTTTGAGTTTGAAGCAAAGAGGAAGTTAAGATGAAAGAGAGATAAAGAGAATACAGAGAAGAGAGAGCAGAGGTGGTGTTGATGAGTGGATAGAAGGGTGTGAAGGGTATTTATGAAGAAAGTTGTGTGTGTGTGTGTGTGAGAGAGAGAGAGAGAGAGAGAGAGAGGTCATGTGGGGTGTGGGGGAGTGCAAAGGACAGACCACGGGTGTTTTGGGGTATGTGTATGTGAGCAAGGACATGGTGGGGGCCAAGCCCATTGGGTTAGCCTTCTCTGTTGGCCCTCCAAATGACACCATGGACCCTCTCTCTCTCTCTCTCTCTCTACACACACACACACACATATATATATATATTGTCTCAATTCAGTTTGATGTTTAAACCACCCTAATTTCAAAATGTTTATTTCTCTATTTATAGGGTATTTTTTTGGGGTGTCTTGGGTTCAGATAGAAAGCTCAAACCATTTTCATTTCATTGTTTAGCTTTCACTCTGAAATTGACTTCAAAAACTTCAACATCCAACTTTTAAGTACATTTGTTTTCATTTCCAACATTCTGTCTGAAGTTCAGAATAGTTTCAACAACTATTTGTTTATGTCTAACCTCTGCAACCATATCTATTTGAATGGCTGAAGTTATTTCAATCCCAAATCCAATTTTGATTCGTCATAGAAAATGTTGATTTTTATTGACTAGCAATAAATTAATGTTCTTTTTTTTTTGGGGTATTCCCGTGTTCATTACATATTATTTTTGAATTCAAGTTATGATTGCCTTCACATGAACAGACCAACTCCCCTCATTCTAGTGAGAGCTCCGAGTGAGGCTAATTTGTGTTTTTTTTTTTGTTTTTTATTCGACTGTCTCACCAATCAAACTCTTTTAAGTCCTAAACCAACCCCAACTCACATGCATATGTTAGGAGTTTGAATCCGTGACTTTTTCACTGGGATGACCCGGTTAGACCAATTGGGCCAAAATCATTGGTTGTTTATAATCATTTTGCTGCAACCCTTGATACCTTTCCTTAATTCAATTGATTCATTAACATTCAAAACACACACACACACACACTATATATATATAGGACTAAATACTGAAGGCTCAATACTTGCTAATTTTCTTAACTGTTTCTTGCTCCCAAACAGTAGTCTTTCGTTATGTTAGAAAATGAAGCCTCTATATATGTGAAGTCACATGGTGATGATGAGTGTACTGAAGAGTACTAGCACCCTGTTGAGGAGAGGGTTCGGTTTTTAGCGAATGCTAGGCTTGTGATTCTGCAAAAGTGAGTGTCAGGTGAAACAACATTTCTCACAGTGAAAGTGAAATCCATATTAAAAAAAAAACAACTTGCAGAAACCCATGTGCACACACTGCTGCCTACCTTTGCAGGCTTTGACCCTGCGCCCCGCCCTTTTTTAACCGTCCTTTGCTACTCTGCCCAAAGAGAAGATACAAACAAACATAGCTCAAACAGTCCCTTATATACATACATATATATATATACACAGACACATATACACACATACAAACAGATATATAACTCCTATATTCTTTCAAGTCCGAAGGACTACATTTGTAGTACTACTCCCTCCTATATTCTGTCTTGTATCCCACTTCAATATATATAATCTAGTTTATTCTACCACAACTCCACACCCAAGTCATTTTGTTCTCCGTTGGCATGCCAATTTTTTATGACACAACGTGACTTAAAAACGACCCAAACTTAATGAATTTGGATTGGGTATAAAAAAATTTAGATCATAAATGAATTGAAACATATAAGTTTTATTAATTTTAATTTATTTAACATGACTTAACACGTTTAATTATAATAAAATAACATGAATAAAAGTAATTCATCTCACATCGAAAATTTATTAAGGTTTGTAATTTTTTTTACTTATAAAAGAGGCTGATAATGTCCGGTTTGAATTGACACATATTTTTAAATATGTATGTCTTAACACGAATTGATACCCTATCCTCTCTCAATCTTTTATAGTCCATCTATTTGTTCTTCCACTTGTGTGTTTCATTGATCTTATAGTAAGTAATAAAGATTAAATAAGCAATGGTCATCTATATGTTAGTGGCAAATTTACATATTTGAGTTCTGAGTTCAAGTCTTTTAATAAATTTAAATGCAATCTTATCAATGAATTTGAGCTTACTTGGTTAACTTGGCTATTTTAAGAGGAGACGTCAAAACAACTCCAATGATTGAGTCATTAGAATTGTTATAGTTATATTTTAATAATTCAACTCAAAAATAACGTTCAAATAGTTGGTTATTCATACTTTCAAAATTTAATCGAGTTAAATATTTTTTTAAATATGACTTTTATTTTAAGTAACTACTATCTGTCTCAATAGGCTTAAAATATTTCAGATGTATTGATATAAATTTGACCAAACTTTTTTTCTTGTTTCAATACTCAAAATTGCAATGGTAGTTGGGAGGACGGAGTCATGGAGATGCTGTGGGAGGGTTCTAAACAACAAAATTAAGCCCAAAAAAATGCAATAATGTTCCTTCTTAACTTCTCAACCTACAGCTCTACCAGTGCGGTGTTTGGTAAGTGTTTTCCACAAGAGCAAGGGGTTCTCCAGTGGTCCTCCGGCTGAAACCACCACCACCACCACCAAATACAAAGAGTTGTATAATCAGAGATATGAAACCCACCTCAAATGAGAACCACCTATATCTATCTATCTAGCCTGGCTTCATTTGGGAAAAATTGTGCCTACATGTTCTAAGGCTCCGAAAGCGATCTGCAAAAGCTAAAAAGATGATTGGATACTTGATACGGCTATGTCCTGTATTTCTGTCTTCTCTTTTTGTTTCACACTCAGTTCCCCAGCCCACCTAAAAAAGTTTTCCAGTACATTTATCCCCACAAGCTTCACAACCATACATATGCACATCAAGGAAAGTGCCATTGAAGGGTGTATAAGTCATTCCCCTCTCCGCGTTGTTATATCGAAAAAAAAAAAAAATGTTTATATACCATATGTATACTATTTGACAGGCTTGATGCAATGGTAATATTGTTTCATTGTAATTTGGAGATTGTGGGTTCGAATTTCAAAAACAGCCTCTCCCCTAGGTACATTTAATTCATACCAAACATACATTTCAATTCTTCCCAAACTCCTCAATTATGGAAACCTCGTGTACTAGGTTAGCCATTTATCTATATTATATAATACTATATACTACCATATGAAAACACAGACTAATTCATAGCTGCCCTAAGGGAATTTATCAGTTAATTACCCTTTACATCCAAAGAGTTATAATGTAGAAACTCACTACATTTTCGCCTCACAAACCAATTGATAGGTAGCCACTATTCTCAATTTGCTACAAAACAAAATGTCTATGATTCTATCATTATTTACCTAAATATCATGTAACACAAGATCAATAATTTCTCCAACACTGGAAATTACACATGGCAGACATTTACTAATCTATACAATCTATTCAAGCAAGTAGGCTATGTCATCTGCATCATTGTGCTCGTTTTCTCCTTAATTGTCCCTGATACTTGGAACAGTTTGAGAGCTGTCTTTGAAGAGACGGAACTGGAAGTAAATAAAAGACAATATACGGTAACTTAAATCCAAAAGAATGAAATACAATGAGGATTTCAATGAGGTACAATAAGATACCCTTCCTAGTAGTTTTTTTTCCCAGCTACAGGACCTCGAAAACTAAAAATGGATTGGATGGAAGAAGCTCTCCATGTTATGTGAATGAGATTGGTTGGGAGAATAGCAAATGAAATCAGGAGAGGGAAAGAGTGGTCCCTCCATCATCACTGAAATGTGGTAAACCGCAGATCTAAAAAAACAAAGGCATTTTTCTTTCAAGTTGATGGTGACCCGCCTTTCTTATAGCACATGAAGGCCATGTTACTCTTGCCCCCAAACCCTCTTGTAAAGACAACATAGCCTGTGAGTGTGAGATCAATTCCAAGTACTTGAAACAGCCACCATATACTTATCCAACCATCACTCAGAAACTGCAACTGCCCATTTGATACCTTTATGGGCCCTCAACTCATTGCCACTTTTTCCCAAGTTACCTTTGTCCTTTTTAGTGACGCTCAGAAACTTTGGTAAGAAATGAGATCATGGTTAACCGAAATATTAATGATATATGTCATTATCTACATGTTCCAAGTATTGATAGAGGTGTAGAAATCAGATCATCAGAATTAAATAAGTATGACTGATCATATTCCTTTGGGTGTTAAGGAAAAAGTCAATGAAAAAAATCCTGAAAATATGTACAGATGATATCAAGATGAACAGTTTGACACGGGTTGTTATACAGGCAGTTACAAGACATCAACAATATCTAAACATAATGGAGCTTCTTCCCCCACCCCACCCCCCCAAAAGTAAAAAACATAATGGAGCAAACATTGATCATTAAATTTAAATTTGAACCGAGTGTAAGATGCCTAGATATCGATGAAAACATTATGTTATTGAGGAGAATAGGAAGATTATTCACTTGGACCCACTTCAAAAAATATAAAAGACCTTCAGAGGTTAAGGATAGGGATTCCTACCTGGTATGTGCCAAAGACAATCAAATAATACAGAGATAATCATTGACAGCCCATGCAGGACCCATCAGAAAACCAAAATTGATGATTCCAGTCCTTGTTACCACCTACACCTGGAGACTCATAAGAACTAATGAAAGAGGTACCTCAGGTGGCTGATGTGCTTCAAGGGGAGTTAGAACGAAAAGAGAAGTATGAAATGAAAAAGCTCTGGTATACAATACAACGCAGTTCACAGAACAAATGGTGTGGTACAATCAAAGAATAATATCAAGGTGGAATTTGATTACCAACTTTACAATGAAAACAACAGGGTAACCATGAACTTAGGCGTCCAGCGAACCCACACACACTACTGTGTAAAGTTTTAAAGCCAGGTTGGTACCGGAACTTGCTGGGAAGCATTAGGAGGCTGATTAGGAAATATTTGTCTTGCTATATAAATTTCCTTCTCAACAGGAGGAGATATCAGCTAAAACCAAGTTATTTCTTAACATAATCATGTGACATCAGCTAAATCATTATTACTGTATTACATAATTCTAACCTCAGCCTTGATCAAGTAATGAGGGCCCAACTCCCCTAAATGGGAGCCACATGGGCCACTTTGGCTAATACCCAAGTACTCATTAATCAGTACATACACAAGGGTCAAATCATCCACCGCAACTTTCAAAAACTCTAATAGCTGTCATAAGGCATGTGCAGTTATTGAATGAAATGTGCTTTCTGGAAACAAATAGCATGCAATTTCAACTGGAAATAGCAACATGAAGTATATTCAAAACTTTAACTTGCTATAAATCAACTGTTTCACATTCCCTTTCTTGTTTGGTACAAATTGACAGTCCATCAACTCTTGAAGAATTACAATAAAGAGAAGAAGATAAAAAGAAAAAAGTACAGAACTCTCCAGACTGGAGCAAATAAATAGAATCATTATTCCAGAGTGCAGTAAATAAATAGTATCATTACATTTATATCATCACTCAACAAAAAAGGGTTTCTTCCATAATCTTTTTAAAGAATAAAATTTCATAAACTATGAGAGAAATGATGTACATTCACAGGTCAGAAGTAGTTTTCAACTGTTGATGTTGCCCATCTATCACACTCAACTGCCTTCTGAGTCTAGCAATATGAGCTTGGACCTATCACATTTAAATAAACCGTCAAAAATCTGGCCCTGCACTAGACTGTAGAGATTTAAATGATTCATTTCTACCAAAACATGAAAATGAAGAAGGTGGAGTAAAACTTCAGAATGCATTATTACAAAAAGTTGAAAGGTTTGAAAGCTTCTAAGGCTCTGCCAACAACATGGAAAATCCCAACTGGCAAAACAAAATTAAAAAGGATTATCGTCCTATCCAATCAGTCAGGCAGAACACAAAACACTTTCTGAAATACAGGGATTCTTGCAATGTCAATATATGCAAATGACAGGAGTTTCAGGTGATGCAAAACTCATCATCTAGCAATTCATTGATGAATAATTAGAACAAGAACCCAGTTTATTTCACAAATCATGTTTTTCTTGGTAGATAAAACATTATTCTATTTTGTGTTTAATACCAGTGATCTTAATCGTTGGTTGCTCAGATAAATTCCCGAGTATAAAGATACTTTGCGGCAAAACACAAGTGAACTGCAACAGAATTGTGTGTGTGTGTGGATAGGCTATGGTATAATCTCTTCTACATAGGAAGTCACAGATCAAAATAGTTGATGCTATACCCATATCTAAATAAAGTTTTGGAATATCTTGACACAATCAAGATCAAGCATCAACTTTTGAGAATGAAAGATGGGAATTCCAAAATGAGGATCTATGGGTCCAATTTTAATTTATTTTTATCATAGAAAAGATTTTTTTTTTTTTAATTATTAGGAGTCACTGACTTACTGTTCAATATAGTCTCGGCTTTTATTTATTTATATCTTATGTTAATGGTCTTTTGGAAACTTTAGTCAAGTCTAGAGACCCTAGACGTGGGTCAAGTTTATCGGTCTTACTACAATGGGTTTATTTTAATGTGAGGGGTCTGATCTACTGGATATGGGTCTTAAAATGAAGTCAAAATGTTTTAAGGTTACTTGGGGTCAAAACTTCAAGCCCACGTAACTTGAAGACCAAATTTACCGAAGAAGTCTACATATACATGCTGTAACAGAGAGTCTAGAGAAGATATTTAGAGAATAAAATTTCAGATTTAGATGTTCGTTTCTTATTTCCCTCTTCTTCTTCAGGGCTTGATTTGCTCCCCATAGCTCATGGACTTTTAGCATATCTTGCTGGAAAATGTTGAATCATGACCAAACCTAAGTTTTTGCCCTCAATCTGAACATCTTAGGGTTCACAAATACTTTTAAGCTGTAACATTCGATTCTCTACCTGCTTTTTCATATCCCTTACTTTTTTCATGAAATTATCATGTGTACAAATTAGAAAAAAGATCTAGAACATAGCTAAGACATTTTTACCAATGAATGAAGAGCACATACATTTTTTAAATGAATGAAGAACATAGTGGAAGTGCCTCCATGAAGCTTATATACACCATAAAGAAGGGTGAGGCACTTTCAAATTAGGGAACAAAAGCTTTGAATCTATTATAATTGAGACAATTCATATAAATGAATGAATAAATAGATGTGGAACTCTACCAAAAATAGGTCTTCACACCCATGCTCCATTTATATTGACTGACAAAAAAAATATTTAGATAAGTAGGAAACTAACAATGTTGACTGATGTTTGTTTCACTCCGAATGAGATGACATTTTTAAGTTATAGTTGACTTTCTAATAATAGATAATCTTTGAAAACTCAAAAAGTATTAACTAATAAAAATTATCAATTATTAATTTTCTCAATGATTTTTATTAACAAAAAATTTCCTAACAAGAAGATAATTTTAAACATAAAAATAAGACCTGCACATACATTTTCAATTGCAATGAGTTTCTTTCACAAACAAGATTGCATTATATCTAATTTACGTTACAAGAAAGCTCTTAATCTTCTTTTTTATTGCTAATAATTTAATTTCACTAATAATTTTTATATAATATATAGAAGAGTTTATATATATTTTTGTATTCTAAAAATTAATATTGTAAATGGATTTTTCAAAAAATTATTAATTATTAACTAGTAGAATTATTAAGCAATAGAACGAAGTGCGTTCTGCAAAGAATTATTAATTAGTAGAGATTATTACGGTTGTTGAATATTAGTTATTAGATGGTCAACTGTATTGAAATATATGCATGATATAAGTTGAGTATGATGCACACAATGAAACTTTTCTTCAAATCTGCCAACACAAAACCGAAGAACTTAAAGGATCATAAGTTGTTATGAACAAATTGTCAAGCTCTCTGCACTGTGATTGCAAAAGTAGTAGAACCATGTCCGATCTTCTTTTTCCCCAAACCAAATGGCACCTCAATGTGATTTAATTTTAACATATAACCATAATTATTATTCTACTCCAATTATTATTATTACTTTCAACTTGCACAGCAAGAAAATGTGATGATCCAGGTGGGTCAGATCAGATGATCAAGTTTTCACCAAATTTAAGTAGAGAATAAAAACCTTCACATGCACTTGGGTAGAAAATAGTGAACAATATTCAGGATTTTCATGCAAACTGAAAGAGTAATGACAGAAAATAGAAGCATCCCATTCATGCTGACCTGCTGACGAGCTGCAGCAAGCTTTAATAGCTCATCTGCCTCTGAGAAATTTGTGAACCACTGGTTTAGGGGATTATCTTTAGTGTCACCTCTCTTCCTTTTATCCACATCCTCAATAGGTACTATAGAAAACCAAAGGCAATTTAATATCACAAAGCATAGTGAAGAACAAGATCCATAAACAACATAGCAAAAAGAGAAAAGCCCACCAGGAAGAGGTAAATTAAAACCAGCAGGTAACCTAGGCACTATTACAGCTGGATGATTTTGCACACGAGCAAAGAAACCCTCTGAAGGTTCATTGAAACAAATCTCGTCATATGATTCCACAACAACAGGCTTTTTAGTGGACATGGGACCAGATTCATCCTCCGGATACAACTTTAAATGATGAAATCTGTAAAAGGTAGAAATTCAGAAAATGTCAGCTTATGTGTTTGTAACAATAAGACCAGTCCATTGGAATGATTGTGTTAGAGCACCGGAAACAAAAAAAAAAAAAAAAAAAACAGTTTATGGTTCCATATACAAGTCCAACACAAAATGTTTGAGCATATTTTTATACCTTCCGCATTACACTGTCTAGGATCCAACAATGACTAGCCCAATTTTATGGTTCCATATATAAGTCCAATACAAATCACAAGCAGATACAAGGAAAGCAACTCACAAGAGCAATGTCTTATCACAAACATCACTGTGAAAATGAAGGGTAATCGCGATTTCAAATTCACCCCACCCAGACTCCGTTAACTCGAAAGGTGGAGACTCTACAACCCTTATGGGGTTATTGAAACTGGCATGCAATTGGAAGACAGCGCGCTTTATCACTACACCAATATCCTCATTTGTTGCGCCACGAACATAAACAACCCATCTATGAGACTGGTACCTAATCAAACGTTGGCAAACATGTTTCAGACATTTATTCAAACAAGTAACGGACACGAGGAAAGTCGTAAACTTTAACGATACTTACTCACTCGCCTTCTTTCCGAGCCAGAATGCCATGCTACCGTATACTATTGGAACACTAATTTCAACATCTTTGAGCTTTTTGTTCAAGCTCTGCACAGAACAAATTTACAGTAACAGAATAAATACCAACCCGTAAATCAGTTCTGCCATTTATGGGTCACTTTACTTTGGTGATTTGAATAACGGGTGATTGTCAAAAGTTGAATTGAAACGAATGTTACCTTCTTCTCAGTGTCGTCTGTAGATTTAACCATTTTGGTGCGCTGTGATTTTGGAGTGGGCACACTAACGTCCTGCTCATCTGAACCGTGCTTGGTTCCCGCCGATGAACTCTGAGGCATCCTACGAAGTTCCTCTTCTGATGATTGATGGAAAGCGAAACCAAAGGAATTAGGGTTTCTGATCGTACTCTACTAAATTGCAGAGAGCACTGGTCGAAGGGCCAGAGAAGAGATCACCTAGGGCAGGCTCTACGAATGCTTTAGGAAGACCAAATCACAGCGGGAGTAGTCAAGTTACTGAGGGGCCTTTTAGTCAATCAAAGAGAATTTCTCACCCAAATCACACATAAGGTTTCGCTTCTTCAATGAAATGACCATACAACCCTTACCTGGCCAAAGTGAGAAAAAAAAAATTAAAAAAAAAAAGAGAGAGCAAAGATTAGGAGCTACTTAGAGTTACTGCTCTAATAATTAATATTTTAAAATTTAAATAAAGTTTAATTTATTATATATTATTTGGGACGTAAGTTTTGATTATTGACCAAGTCGTATATAAGTGCATGGGTCAATTGACCCTATTAATTTTAGGGGAAAAAATTTATGAAATAAAATTTTTGAACTATTTTTAATAAATTGATCCCACTAAAATTACAAGAAAAAAAAAAAAAAAAACAGAGAATGAAGATATTTTTGTAGCTTAAAATAATAAGATGTGTCAAAAAGGTAGGAAGTGGAACTAATACAAAGTGATCGTATTTATTTTAACTTTATTAATTGTATAATTCCAAAAACTTAGGAACCCTCTTCCACCAAGTGTCCTAGGTGGAGATGACAATTCCTAACAAATTCTCCTCTTATTTTATAAATTGATGGCAAGTGTCTCTTCCATAAAAATAAAAAAATCACAAAATCTCACTCTATTGACTCATTGTATAAGATTGCGCTAAAGTTGGCTAATTAGAACGAATTTCTCTTCTTTGCCAACTTTAACAGTTTTTTTTTTTTTTTTGTATCTCTTTAATGTCGGACAACTCATTTACATGATTTTTTTTTTTAGTTTGATTTAAGCAAATCTTGAAATGAAAGTTGGTTCGAGTATGATATTGGTATCGCGAATCGCGTCTTTTTGCTATCTGATCCAACATAAACTGCAAAATAGCCCTTATGGAACATCTTGAGCTTTTGAAGTTGTTTGGTTTGCTGTCTAGCTAGTTCAATGTTCCTAACAGTGGTGGTTAAGAACATTGAAGTAGCTAGAAGGGTGGGGTTACCACTGCAACCCAAACAATCTATAGCTGATTTGATATTAACTTTTTATGTACAAACATGAAAATTAGTGGATTTAGAGTTATGTTACAGCTGGAGTCACAGAATGATCTACAGTTCTATAGCATGTCCTGAATGAAAAGATGCATCAACTTGAAAGACAAACCCTGTGAAGTGCACATGAATTGTGACCTAAGACTGGTTCTCATTGCCACCCAGTATCCACCCCATTTGTACTTGAAAAAGGCCGTTGTGAAAGAGAAATTATTCAGTTGGAGATCACTCTATGTCGTCATTCATTGTGAAAAATTACGGAAAGTTACGGATTTTTATAGGAGGTCATCACTCCACATCGGATAATGATGTAGAGTGACCTGAATAATTTATTGCTGTGAATGAATGCAGTAACTGCTAACAATTATGGACTTCCATATTACTGCAAAATGCAGACACTCTAAACTTCACACTGACTGATCAATTGTGAGGTTAAAAGAGTGATAATAAAGAGATCACATGGTTAACATAACCTACTGATAATTGGTTAATATAAAATAATTTGTAATGGCAGAGAGAATCCTCACTAAAGATTGGCCTTTGGTAAGTAAAAACGACACAACATAATCATATTGCTGATGTTAAATAGATAATATAAGAAACTGGGATCACTAGCATTTGTATCAAAACAGCTACTTGACTAAGAAAGACTAATAAAGAAGAAGAAGTTAAGCTATTCAATTAACATGAAGAGATTCAGCTCCCAATTCTACTACACAAAAAATAAAAAAAAATTGCATTGATTAAACAAGAACAATCCAATTCTCCTAATTCGAAATTATAGAGTTGGTTTTTTGGGTCAATGTTGTTAGTGTTTGTATCTTTGTTGGCTAACATTTTGCCGTCTTTCTCCTCCATTATGAGCAGCTCAAATTGCAGGTGAGATCAACAAAGGTTTCTTCTCTACAAGGGATTGTAAGACCACCCATTGGATGATCAAATCCAAACTCTTCTTCAGCTTGGCCTAGCAATTTCTGGAATGAAGGATGTGTCAAATATGAAATCGGGACAATAAATCTCTTCTTCTCTGTTTCTCCAACATAAATAGGGATGTGACCCTTGGGTACATTTGTTGCCACTGATGTTGAAAGTACCCGCCGAATAGCTTGCTTAGCATGAACAATTCCTGGCAAGCGAATACCCATGATTTGTATGAAGTAGTACTGTTATTCTTGGAAAGGTATTGAGAAGTATTTGATCTCTAAAACTTAAGCAAAACAAGAGATTGGGGAGTTGATACTGAGTGGGTAATGTTAGAATTGATATATCATATATATATATAGCAGATGCTCTATGGCAAGCATTCTCAATTAATGGAGTGAGTAGGGAAGAGATTTCTGCAGTGTGGTCCATTGAAGGACATATCTCATGAGGCATCACATGGTTATGCCTCCCAACACAAATAGTCAAGAATTTGATATATATTTTTCATGATATGATATAAGTGGGGCAATTGTTGATAGCCTGCTACTTTAAGAGAGCCAAACAATGACTTAGAAATCTTATCCTTGTGTGAGGCTTGCTGATTATAACAAACACCCAACAAACAATTTGGATCATAGACTAAATAGTAGGGTCTAATATGCAGCATACATCTCACATATCCATCAAGCAAATCATATGCACTTGCATTACTCATTTGGTTCAGGTACATGGTCAAATTTTATATAAAAAAAATACAAATGTGTTATGAAACTACCTAACATCGGTTTGGACAAGTTAGCTACTCATGTCACGGTGTTCCTTGACACAAACGAGTACTAATTGGTGATGACATGAGAGTTTTTCTTCGGTGGTCATCTGACCATTAGGACCCTTTGGTCCGGGACTATTGAATATTTTTCGGATGAAATGAGCTTGAGCCTGAAGTGGGATAACGATAGGTTTGACTAGATCCATTACACCATGCTGGCATATGATGTTCTGCTATGATGCTTATATTTCAACTCCAATCAACCAGAAAGCCATAGATTGGATATAAAGGTTTTTTACTTTAATGGATCAATTCAATTAGTTCAAATCAGTGGCCATAAATGAAAATACTGATTGATTCTACTATCTCATCATATTTTCTATGGTCAGTCTTTATCAGATGGGCCAGTTTGCTTTTGTATTTTGTAGTTTTTACTCCGTTTGTCTCTTTTTCCAGCCATCTACATCGCACGGAATCGCTAGACCACCAGTTGGGGAATTGAATTTGGACTTGTTAGCCTGGGCAGTAAATGATAACACTGAATCCAGGAAAAGTTCTTTTGGGCTACGAGGTTTTTGCTTTTCAAGTTTTTCTTTCTCCCTTTAACATGAAGAACCAGGTCAAGGTCATGAATGCTGATGACCCAGAATTTGCAAAGGCTTTGCCAGAGCAGGATCTCTTAAAAATTGAGTGAGATGATAAGTAAATATTTGTGAATGGTGAGATACCATTGATACAAATGTGAGGGTACATTCACTATATATGCTAGATGCATTGAACCGAAACAACATTCTTTCTGTATCCTTGATAGATTATCTCAAGAAAATCATTATCAGAAAATCTGAAACTAATAATAATAAAGATGAAAAGTTGAAGTGCATGAATTTTAGTCGAAGTACAAAGGATTAGCAAATGCTCCAAAGGACCTATTTTACATATTTATTGGCTATTCAGTTTCAGTTTGAATGGAAATGTCTGGTTTGCCTTTGAACATGTGAGAAACACACTAAGAGTCCGTTTGAGCTATATATGACATGTGAAGGTATCAAGTTCAGCCATCGGAACTGCCAAAATCCATGTTTTCTTATCAAAAGAGTGCTTAGAAATATCATCTCTGTGGGGGACAATCAATATTGCAACTTGTTTCAGCCGACCCAATCTTTAAATAACTTGCTTTTGGCTTCAAGAGTTCTTGATAAGAATAGTTAAGGGGGGCCCTTGGTAAGATTAGAAAACAAATTACTTCATAATCTTTTTTTGCCAATAAACAAGCCTTAAATGTCCCAGCATGTCTCTCATCCTAAGTTTGCGCATATTGGAGGTTTAATCAACTTCCTCTTGTATGAGTGAATAGTTTGAACTTTCCAAAGGCTTCTAAAATCAGGTGAAAGACAAGGGCATGTGAGTCCTCATGGATCAGGTCCTGTCCAGAGTGCTTAATTAGTTAAAACTAGAAACAATGATTTTTTTTTTTACTGATTTTATGTCTCTTAGTTGTTGGACTTGCCAAACAAAGGATAAAAAAATGCATCATAGTTCTTCCTGAAAACTGCTTCATTAATAATATTCAAACAAACCCATATACTTACTTGTATATACACTCTAATAAAACCAAGTAGAGTGCTTTTTTGTGTTGACAAGATTGTAATGTCATGAAGCATCTCTATAAGCTGGTTTCAACTTTCAGGTAGTGTGCAAACCAAACTGTGGATTACTAGCATTTGTACTAAACAGCTACTTGACTAACAAAGACTAATAAAGAAGAAGTTGAGATATTCAATTAACATGAAGAGATTCAGCAACCAATTCTACTCCACACAATATATATATATATATATAAAAATTTGCTTTGATTAAACAAGAACAATCCAGTTCTCCTAATTCAAAATTACAGAGTTGGTTTTTTGGGTCAATGTTGTTAGTGTTTGTATCTTTGTTGGCTAGCATTTTGATGCTTTTCTCCTCGCTTATGAGCAACTCAAATTGCAGGTGAGATCAACAAAGGTTTCTTCTCTGCAAGGGATTGTAAGACCACCCATTGGATGATCAAACCCAAACTCTTCTTCAGCTTGGCTTAGCAATTTCTGGAATGAGGGATGCATCAAATATGAAATTGGTACAATAAATCTCTTCTTCTCAGTTTCTCCAACATAAATAGGGATGTGGCCTTTGGGTACATTTGTTGCCACTGGAGTTGAAAGAACCCGCCGGATAGCATGCTTAGCATGAACAATTCCTGGCAAGAGAATACCCATGATTTGTATGAAGAAGTACTGTTATTCTTGGAAAGGTACTGCCAAGTATTTGGTCTCTAGGACTTATGCACAACAAGATATTGAGGAGTTGATACTGAGTGGGTATTGTTAGAATTGATATATACATAGAGAGAGAGAGACAGAGAGAGAGAGAGAGGAGATGCTTTATCGCTAGCATTCTCAATTAATGGAGTGAGTAGGGAAGAGATTCTACAGTGTGGTCCATTGAAAGGACATATCTCATGAGGCATCACATGGTTATGCCTCCCAACACAAATAGTCAAGAATATGAAATATATTTTTCATGATATGATATAAGTGGGGCAATTTTTCATAGCCTACTACTTTAAGACAGCCAAACAATGACTTAGAATTCTTATCCTTGTGTGAGACTTGCTGATTATAACAAATACCCAACAAACAATTTGGATCAAAGACTAAATAGTAGGGTCTAATATGCAGAATACATCTCACATACCATCAAGCAAATCATATGCACTTGCATTACTCATTTAGTTCAGGCACATGGCCAAATTGTATATAAAATACAAATGTGTTATAAAACTATCTAACATGGGTTTGGAGAAGTTAGCTCCTCGTGTCACAATGTTCCTTGACACATGAGTACCAAGTCATTATTCAGTAGTCCGGACCATATAATCCTAATAGTCTAATAATATGTCATATGTGCATTATATACACTTGATATATCATTTGCGTATCGGGACCATGCCAAAACTATTGAATATTTTCCGATGACATGAGCTTGAACCTGAAATGGGATAATAGGTTGATTAGACTCATTATACCAGCTGGCATATAATGTGCTATGATGCTTATATTTCAACTCCAATCAACCAGAACACCAAAGCCAACAAGCCATAGATTGCATATAAAGGTTTTTCACTTTCACTTTAATGGGTCAATTCAAATAGTTCAAATCAGTGGCCATAAATGAAAATACTGATTGATTCAACTATCTCATCATATTTTCTATGGCCAGTCTTTATCAGATCAGATGGGCCAGTTTGCTTTTGTAGTTTTAACTCTGTTTTTCTCCTTTTCCAGCCGTACAGATCAAAAGTTAGTTTGACCAAAGTTTCTTTTAGGCTATAAGATCTTTGCTTTTCATTTTTTTTTTTTAACATGAAGAATCAAGCACATGAATGCCCATGATGACCCAGTATCTTCAAAAGGCTTTGCTATCTCTTAAAAATTGAGTGATCAGATTGAAAAGTAAAGACTTGTGAATGATGAGATACCATTGATACAAATGTGAGGGTACATTCAATATATATACATACTAGGTGCATTGAACCAAAACAACCTTCTTTCTGTATACTCAAGAGATATATAATCTGTAAAGATATCCTTATTAGAAAATCTAAAACAATAATGATAATGAAGATGAAAAGTTGAAGTGCAGGAACCTTAAGTCCAAGTAGAAAGGATAATCAAAGGACTGCATATTGCACCAAATGATTCCATAGGACCATCTTTACACATTTAGTGGCTATTCAGATTCAGTATGAATGGATAATGTCTTCAATGGTTTACCTTTGAACATGTGAGAGACACACTAAGAGCCCTTTTGACCTACGACATAAGGTATCAAGTTCAACCATAGGAACTGCCAAGATTCATGTTTCCTTTTCAAAAAAAAAAAATGTTTAGAAATATCATCTCTGTGGGGGATTTCAGCTGACCCAAAATTCTTTAAATAACTTGTTTTTGGCTTCAAGGGTTCTTGATAAGAATTAGTTTAGGGGTAGGGGCCCTTGAAAGGTTAGAAAACAAAATACTTTATAATCTTTTTCTTTGCCATTAAGCAAGCCTTAAATGTCCCTGCGTGTCTCTCATCCTAAGTTTGGGCATGTTTTTGGCATATTGGAGGTTTGATCAACCTCCTCTTGTATGAATGAATAATTTGAACTCTCCAAAGGCTTCTAAAATCAGGTGAAACACAAGGGCATGTGAGTCCTCATGGATATATGTCCTGTCCAGAGTGCTTAAAAATTAGTTAAAACTCGAAAGAACAAAATTTTTTATTCTACTGATTTTATGTCTTTTAATTGTTGGACTTGCCAAACAAAGGATGAAAAAATACATAATAGTTCTTCCTGAAAACTGTGTAATTAATATTCAAACAAGCCCATATATTTACTTAAGGAGGGTGCTTTTTTGTGATCAAAAGATTGTGTCATGTAGCATCTCTATAAGCTGGTTTCAATTTTCAATTAGTTTGCAAACCAACCTTCTCCAGCATTTAACGCCATGGGGCTAGCTCATAGCGAGCGACAGGATAAGTGTCTAATAGACACCAAGTTCTGGATTCAAATCTCAATGAGTGCAAAAAAATCTCTTGAAACCACCTCCCCTAGATTAACAAGGTATGTGTGGATAGAAGGGTTTGCACGTGCCCCCACATTTATATCTGGCTACGCGTCTAGAGTTTGCAATTAGTGGGGTGGTTACTGGTCACCAAAAAAAGAAAAACCTTTCTCCAGCATTTTGGTTTGCTAGTGCATGTCTAAACAATTAATACCTAGAAAGCAGAAATCAGGGGCCTTTAATGTATGTATGTGTATATATATTTAATGTATGTATGTGTGTGTGTGTGTATATATATATATATTGGCTAAGGTATATATACACACACACTTGCCCTTAGCCAATAATCAGTCATGATAAGTCTTCAGAGACCAAGTCAAGAGATGATCTAACTCCTACTCAAGCTAATCCATTGCTGATCAAGATTTATTTTGGAAATATGATTGGAACCTTGACTCATCACAGTGACCCACCGAAGTTGGCTGGTAAGTTAGCACAGAGAACACCACTAACTAGTACTAAGTCCAAGTTCAATTAATGCTTCCATAAACAATGAATATGATTCTTCATAACCACTTTGATTTAGAAGGGCCTTTGATGTCAAGAACATGCCTAGTGTCCAAACAGTCCACATATAACTCTCAAGTTGTCCAACTCTCTTTCTTGGTTCCCCATAGTGGTAGGGCATTATGTCCTGAAACAATAAGGCAAAAACATGTGATCCTTTACTAATTCCTTCCCCAGATATATATATATATATATATATGTATAAACCTATATATATATATATATATTCAGTTAATAAGCATTCCATTTCAACCAAGCCTTCCTTTTCAATAACATAGTACGGCTTCCCTTATTTTTTACAACATTTGAAGCTGTTTGCTGTTATATCTCTTCTAAATTGAAGATGGGTATTCGATTAATCGCGATAAGCTCATGCCAAACAAAAGCTCCACTGGACTCTCTCGCCAAGAAATGGAACAGTTTCTGCCACTGCTGACATTCCTAAAGGCCACTTTGCGGTTTACATTGGAGAAAACCGTAAGAGGTTTGTGATTCCTATATCTTACTTGAACCATCCTTTATTCCAAGACTTGTTACATTGGGCTGAAGAAGAGTTTGGATTTGAGCATCCCATGGGAGGTCTGACAATTCCTTGCAGTGAAGATTACTTCATTAGTCTCTCTTCTCAATTGAATTCTTCATAAAGTTGGCTGCAGCACTCTTAAACCTTTCCATTTTTCATCTCTCTGAGTTATGAAAACAAGAGAAAATTGAGACAATCAAGTCAGTCTCTTCAATTTTGTAATATATATGTTTCATCTTTGGAATTTGTAAATGTTCTGAAATCAATATAAAATTTTCTACTTTATGATCACCTGAATTTTAGCTGCATTCTAAAGCTGTTAGAATATTGTGTATGATTGTCATCTATTAATGATCATTGTTGCTTTTTCTTTTTCTTCTTAAAGTCCAACCAATCTATGGAGGTCGATGATTTTAAATCCCTGTGATTCCATGAATCACGCCAAAGGATTACTCCCAAGCTAATTTTTTATTTTTTATTTTTATTTTTATAACCAACAGGACTTTTAACCGTATAAATGGAGGGAAAACAGGTTTAAAATTATTCTTGAAGTTTACTATCTTTCAATGGAACAATTCTATGAGCTGAAGAATCCGATGACTCAAGTAACCAGAACTTCCCATAATCTTTACTTGAGTCATCCTTCATTCCAGGACTTGCTGCGTCGAGTGGAGGAAGAGGGCTTAACCATTCCATGCAGAGAAGACACCTTCATTGATTTCACTTCTCGGTTCAATGCTTCATGAAAGAAGTGGGGAACAAACAACCACCTCTACAGGTTTGACACAAGTTTTTTCCTCATTTTTTTTTCTTCTCATCAGTTAAAGCGTCTCCCTCACTGTAACTGAGCTGCAGAGGGAGAAAGCCACTTCCCAGCAAAACAGTATATACTAAATTTACTAATGAAACCCATTTTAATTGTTAAATTAGTCCAGTGATCATTATTTTTTTGTAGAACTATTTCTAATCAGATTTTCTTGCTTGTTTGTGAAATTTTTATTTGATGCAGATGGCATTGTAAACTGCACATTGGCTATCTTGCTACAGGGGGATTATGGGGCAAATCACTGTATTTCAATATCCAGGGGAAAGGAAAGCAAAAATTCTGGACCCTACAGCACATTGCAAATTTGTCCTTATAAACTACTGTATTGGCACTATTGGATCACCTACTTATATTCTTTGGAACAATTACACCTACCAAGCGTCAAAATCTTGAAATCAATGAGGATGTGTTGAGCATATACAATGTTAAAGGGCAAATTCAGTGCATGAGAGTCTCGCTATTGCGAGATCTGCTACAAGTAGAGAAGTTGTTTCCATGATTCAAACCCTTGACCTCTGGGTCACAATAAAACAACCTCACCATTGCACCAGGGTGCTTGCCCCGGAGCATATACAATGTTGGGATTGCATTATCCTGTATACAAAGCTTGCAACACCACAACATGGCATGTTTGCATGGAAATAACACAAGGATTTGTTTCTCTCTTTTGTGGTGTTTGGTAGCCATATATCTGCTGCTAGCACCAGAAGTAATAGCAGTCTCAAGTGTTTATTTTGGACAATGACTTCAGAAGAACTTAGGCTCAGGCCACCACAGGCTGTGGGTGAATGACTGGCAGAGCTTATTGAGCCTCATTACCAAAGCCATGTGATCCTTGATAAGATAGGTCCTGTTATGATCTAATTGCCTGATACTGACTATGGTAACCAATAACCACTACACATTTCAGATAGAAGCAGTGTGTGTGATATATAGATACCTGTTCTCTCTCTCTCTCTCTCTCTCTCTCTCTCTCTCTCTCCCTCCTTCTCTATATATACATACACACATATATATATATATATCATAACAAAAAAAAAAAAACAATTATGTCCATCCGCAGCCACAGCAAACGTTCAAAACGGACACCCTGGTTAATGTTGGAGACATCCAGAATAAAAGATATGTTCTTCCAATATCGTACTTGAATCATCCTTCATTTCAAAGCCTGTTAATTCGAGCTGAGGAAGAATTTGGCTTCCATAATCCACTGGGTGGTCACACAACTCCACGTGAAGAAGACATCTTCATCAATCTCACCTCAGTTAAATGCTTCGTGACAGAGTAACAAATAGAGCAATAACCTACCCCAAGGAAACAAAACAAAAAAAAAACACACACACACACACAGCACAAAAAAATGGCTGGTTTACTACATCCAGGCTCCTTATAGTTTGATAAGAGTGTTGTTTTAAGATCATGTAGATATATTCTTTTACTGTAAATGAGTGGGCAGGTACAAGAAAATCCCCTCTAATTAGAACATCAGTAATAGAAGTTATTGCTATTCAATATATAATTTCTTCTGGAATCATTCTAGCCTTTGTATGTATGATTCTGATTTTCCTCTGAAAATTTCCAGACCCATCTCCACACTTGACAAGAAAGGGCTAATGCATAATACTGTGAAAACCTCTGTTTAAGTGAATTTCCCTTTCCCTAGATGTTACTAGCTTCTGACAAAATGTCACCATTCAAAAGCTTATCAACATGAGCTAAAATACTGGATTATCGAGGCTTAACAGATGAACATGACAAGTAGGATCCTAATGTTGAATAGTATAGTCAAATAAGATCACTCATATGATGGACTCAACTAAAGAATGATGGGAAAAAAAACTCTGAACACAGATTCATCAAACTGTTCAAACATTAGAATATACTAAAGATAAGCAGTATAACATTACAATCTTCAGCCTTCTACATTTACCGACTTTTATTATGCGACTGCAAGGATGTTCCGAATATACTAAAGATAAGCATGGCCAAGGGCCCTTGCTTGTATTTAAATACATTTTCTCAATAAAGATGATCACAGAACAGTGCTGAAACCGATCATCTCTGTTCTTCTCGGCAATTTAAAAAAAAAAAAACCAAGCCAGCTCTACTTTATTATAGGTTTCCTCACCTCACATGGCTTATCTACAGAGTCCATAGAAGCCAGAAAGCCAATTTCCAAAAAAGTGCAAAGAACGAGCCACCAAGTCAAGCTGGGGACATGGATGATATAGTAGGAGCATCAACCACTCCATGAAATGCATTTTCTGATTGGTATTAACAGATATTCCTCTCTTTACTCCAAGGACAGATTGCCAGTCCGAATGTTACGCTGCTGATGGATGATCCCTTTACTCAACCGTGACAGGGGTGAGCTCAACTCTGTTGGTTTCCCACTGAAAGGAGAAGCAAGCTTTGGCTGGAACCATCTTTTCACAACAACACCATTGATTCGGATTTTCCCAAATGATTCATTTCCTAGGTAAGGTAGTCCTAGCCTCCTTAATAATGCTGCAATGGCTTGGCTAATCCTGTTGACCAAAATGGATTATTCCCAACTAAACACAGTTCCTAGATATTACAATTGAATTTCTATGGTATATAAATGTAAATCAGCATTTCTATGGCTCATGTAAATTTGAGTAGGATTTCGCATGGGAAAAAACTGCCGTTTAAGCAACAAATCTTGCTTGCATCATTTTTTCTTCATACAATATGTCTATTGAAATGAGCAGATGATGTTTTTTTCAGTCTCGTGTAATGGAATTGTAGGTACAATTCAGTATGAGTTCATAGGTGCAATCTGTGGACAATTTTGAGCCAGCCACCCCAACATAGTTGTGGGCACAGTTGCATAAGAACATATTTGTGTGTGGACAAGTTTTGTGTGTCTGAACTTCTGTCAACAATCATGATAAATAAAATAAACTTTTGTCGAGTATCCAATTGAATTTAAATCATAACTATGAAAGCAGTCCTTTAATAATAATGTACATAATCTGCCCATAAAACTAATCATCCTTAATATGCATCATTGTTTTTATCTCCTGAAACAATTCTTAAAATTTCATTGGAAATTTAGGCATGTCTCCTAATTTTCAACATATTTCCTATTTTCATAATGTCAGTTTATATATTTATTTTTTAAATGATCTTAAGGGTGTTAAATAGTTGAAATTTGTGTAAACCATAATTGCCTAATTCAAGAGCCAAAGTAGTGTACCCAGATAAATACGAAAATGCATGTATGCAGTTTAAAAACATCTACATGTCCATTGAAATTTTTTCATGTGATTGGGCTACCATGATGGCCTAGTGTTTTTGTTATCTCTAAACTAAAAACTGCATCGCGATTATTGGCACGTGTTTTCTATTGTTGGGGGCATTGCTTGTTGAAATGGTAAAATACTACAACTGTCAAGAACGAAAACACAGTTCAAATTAAGGAGTAGCCACTTAATATAAAATAATGTCAAAGATTAGGGAAGTTCCAGACTGGAGGTTATCCCTCCTAGCACCCGGTGTAAGGTCCAACACTGGGTAATGGCCTTTATGTTTTTCTACCTTTGCCCTTAATAAAGGTACACCAAATTAAGTTCTTTAATATAATGTAAAAAAATATCATACCAAATATTGTACAAATATAAATTTTTATCATATCTATCATGCAATATCTCCAGAATTATACATATTCAAAATAATCCAAAACCACAACAGAGTACATTTGGTTGATTGCCATTTTGAATAACAAAGACTCACCTCCCGGCAACTTTAATTGTTTTCTCCCTATTTGGGGACTGGATTTGCGTTTTTTCTATAGGAAGTAAAATTGTTATGTTTGGCAACTTTGCACCTGCATGAAATTTTAGGAGGCAAAAAAGACCAACAGTAATTAGTCATCAAGCTCTACAGAATACTGCATGTCATCCATAATTTTTCTTCATTAACCAGTAAATGATGCTATTACTTATTTCTGTAACTTTCTTAATTAGTTCCCTTTTTCTTTTTCCATAGATCAACAAACTATTCTGGCAAAAGGGAAAACAACAAAAGGGAGATCTCAGAAATGACACAAGAAGAGCAAACAAAGAGTGAAAAAAGAAAAAAACAGAAACAAGCAAAACCTGAATGGATACCCTCAAATGGTTCCTCTGCCAATGCAGCCCCCTCTACACACAATTAATAGTTGATTGTAAAGGAAAATTTTAAATTTTGGTGCCCAAATGCTTGGGAGGTTATAATGTTCACGCATAAAAATATTTGCAACTCTAGGAGCAAGAATCAAGTGAAACAAGAGAGCTAACCATGATTATGATTGGATATAAAATCAAGGATTATGAAACAAAAGAATCTTCAAAAAAGACAAGAGTCACCAAGGATAATTGAGGAATTTGCAAACAATATTCCAAGACTAGACACATAACTCAACTAGAATTCATGTCAACTCAGCATAAACTCATCAAATTTCAATTTCATAAGTTTTGAACCAAGTCAATTACCTTAAGTTTAGTGAGTTTTCTCTTTAGTGTCCTATCCCCACACAACCGATCACAAAACCGAAAAAAAAGAGTTGTGTTAGGTACCTAACAACTAGCGTAAAACTTTATCATATGCCTTATTTTTTTATAAGCTTTATTTTTTTTTATAATTAATGTGTATATAAACTTGATAAGATTTATAAGATCCCTTATAAACTTGAATCCAAGATTATTTGAGTAGATGCTAGGGCGATGTGTTGCATTGGCATATGAGTATTCCCGAAAATGGACAAGGGCCGCTGCATCAGATGAAGGAGCAGTAAAAAGTGTGAAAAGGTTCTCGCATTGTTTTGGACAATTGCAGATAAATATGCTAGTCCAAAATAATATTAACAACTTAGAATATAGGAACGTTGAAGAATGAAGGAATATGGCTAGTAGACACTATGATTGTAAAACGAAGATAATACTAATAAAACTTGTTGGAAGATAATATAATTAATATCATTAGCAAATGCACACGAAATAGAACTGGACAAACAAACTAAATATACACAGGATGAAGCCCCATGTTGTATTGCATTTCGCTGATGACATTATTTCAGTTGACGAAACTAAAACAAGAATAAATGCTAAATTAGAGGTTTGGAGAGAGCCTTTAGAATCATGCAATTTTTCTCTTTTGTTTTACACCTATTATTTTGTTAATTTTAACTTGTTAATACATTAATTTAAATTTAGTTGAGTGGTTTCACAATTCAAAACAATGATAAAAATGTACATTCTATGTTTTGGTTTCCAAGGAAAAGCAGCGTGGATTTGATAGCAGTGTAATTTAAAAAACTCAAGAAAATTGACTTTCAATTTTAACAACTTCATCAAGATCCCTACATTATTTGTTAATGATTTGCACAACATTATTCAACCACAAAATCTGCATTAGGAATTCTATTGCCAGCTCTCAAGAAGTTCCAAATTAGCATGAAAATTCAAAAGCTTGAGAAGTAATGAGATCCATGAACCTATATAGAACCCAACATTTTTTTGGTGTTCTAGTGTATTCGTCAAAAAAAAAAAAAACCAGTCCTTTTCACAAGTGAGAGGACATCACATGCATGTAATGTTTGCCCCTATAGTCTAAATCAATATCCGACCGAAGAAATGAAAATTGAAGTGGATAGTGTTACCAGCAGCAAGACGATGCTTGAGACCCTTCAAAACTGTCAAGAGGTATACCTGAGAAATAAGTTAACATCTAAACTTCAGTAAGATTATCTTACTTAGCATGAGAGAGAGAGAGAGATGCAGTGACTTAGATCATTGGGTTCTTTTTTCTTATACAGACACAAGTCCCCACTATCATAGCCAAAATGCCAAATTAAAGAACTAATGTTATAGATGTGGAAGAAGTGATTTGAAGAGATTCAAATGTCAGTATGCAAATACATTTATATATATAAGCATGTATGCAAATAAAACAACCCTCAAATTTTTGAGAAGCTCATTTCAATCTGGAAAATTCCAAATTGATCCATGAACGATGAGTGTACAAAATTCCCAATTTACTTCAATGAAGAATAGAGCTTTTGGTGGAAATAAACTAAACTGCTAATGTTATACAGATTGAGAGTTTTGTTAAATTTGTAATATTTGTAGCAGGTACTGAAACTGCCATGTAACTCAGAAAAACAAGCTCACCTCAGCCGTGTGAATCGGCAACTTCCTTGCATCAACAACAATTGGACTTTCTTTAAAAGATACACATGGGACAATTCCTAATGAAGCAGCTTCCTGATATCCAATAAAGATCTTGGATGACCACTCCACTAAATTTCAATAAAAAAATCAAGTTGAGAAAGTTAAATAAGTCTATAGACCTCAAGTAATGAAAAAGCACGTGGATCATATTCTCCAAATCCATCAACCAGTGAACAGAGGTTTGAGCTTCTTGATGTTCTAGTACAGACTCCGAGATTCTCAATAAGCCTCTCTCTCAAGGATGAAAAATGAGGGATCCACAGGCAACCCAAAGCTTGAGAAAATTCTTCCATAGTAGGTACCACACCAGCTGCAATTGTTTCCCTGTAGACCATTAAGGCCAATGATGTCCTGCAGACAAATTAAGGATCATGTAACCAACTGCTAGACATTGAATGCAAGGTGCCAAAGATGAAAGATATATGATTTTAGGAGAAAACTATAGGAAGATTTGTTAACATCAGCATGGATTTCTGTTCTTCCAAGAATCCTGCTTCCAAAATTAGAATACATTACCAAAAGTTTGCAGACTCAATCTGGGTTAAACTCTGAAAGTTGGAATTGAAGTAAATAGATTTACCAACAGAAACAAAATAATCATCAAGACAAATAAAATTGAAGGTCACAGTTTCATTACGGATGAAATAGCACAACAAAGTATCAATAATGGTAGTAGCATTTGAAACATTGAATTGGATCAACTTCATTAACCATCTCTAATATTGAGTAATGAACCAGCACAAGTTCCAATCAAGAGACGCTTTGAACACGCATGCACGCACAGTTTAGGTGAACATTGTTCTTCGGACAATTTAATACTGTGCGCATGGTTATAAGTTCGAAATATTTTCATGAAAATTTGAAAAACTTGAAAAAATTATTGAAAAATAATAGGATGGCTTCGCAGAAAATTATTAGATTCCATCAAATTCGGAGATGAGAAAATTCCCAGCAGTAAAATTACAAAACCCCAGTAGAAGTGAACAAAATAGGTTCTAACTTAACTCCATAGAAACTTTGGAATTAGAAAATTTGATGAGAAAAAGAATTATTTTCCCAGTAGGCCAGTGCCTTTTTTTTTTTTTTTGATAAGTAGTAGGCCAGTGCCTTTGCTCTCTAAAAAGCTGCAATGCTGTGAAACTTCTGAGGGAAAACATAGGATACAAAATTTATCCAAGAGTCATTCTCGAAAACAACTTTGATCAAGGAATCTTAAAAGCAGTTGTTTCCCAACTTGGGTAGCTTCAGAAAATTATTTTATCTTTATCCCCTTTTCATAATATAATAGAGTTATAAGAGAAATCAAGATTTTAAGTAAAAATTATTAGAAAATACATCAACTTCATGATCTTTTGAAACATGTAACATTCCTTTTGGAGTCACATTTTAGATGAAAAGCAAATCTCCTAAAAATTAAGACAAGACAAACTCAATATGATACGTTCTCCCCAAAATTTCCCACTACAGTAATCATTCAGCATCCTTTAAATCTCCCATAAATTCAAATATATGACAGAAAAATTACTATAAGTAAAGCAACAAATACCATTTACTGTCAAGCTGTGGCCGTCCTGAGTTGAAAGATAATACAGGCTCACCAAGCGTACAAGCCCTCTCGAATCTCCGTAAGCACATGGCTTCAAGAAGAGCATTTTAAAGCATAATCAAAAAAAGTTCATTAAAGAACACAAAACTAGCAAATATAAAATAAGAATATTTCACTTTAAAATGAAACAAGATCATGAGCAGCTTCTATAGAGCTCCAGGAAAGAAAGCAATATGGTCAAAGCCATGAAAGGAAAATACACATTTTGTGTCACAAAACTAAAATGCCAAAACTTTATCCAACTCTTGAGAAGTTGGAACTCTTAATGTTTACAGAAGAATGGGTGCAGTTGTATGGAGCAGTAATCCACTTGTCAGTCCATGCAGGTGTCCAAGCAAGGAAGGCCACCTATGAAGGTGCTTTTGTAACCCATATGCCTTCTCATGCAAATCCAACCCCCACTATGTAAGGCCACATATAAAAGATCGCACCGCAAGACCCCATGGGCCTGGAAGACATCTGTTCAATGTAATCTGGCAGGTAAAAGAGGGTTCAGATCTTCATGCTTAGCAAATGGCATCAACAATCGGAGGATATTCACCCTTTTCCTCAAGAATGACGCAGGAGGGTTAGCCTTCTATTGAACCAAAGGGATGCACGAAAGCCTTTTGTGCTCAATATTCTACCTTAAACCTTGCACATCTTTGACTAACCAGGGTGAGTGGACATCCCACAGAATGAAAGTATTTAATTAAGCCATCCATAACATTTGAAGGCAAAACACCATTCTGAAAGAAATGACCACAAAATATATGATATTCATTACAAAGATCAGGAGTCATTGCCAAAAACAATGGTAAAAGATATGATGTCATTTCTTGAAAATCCAGTCCTAATACACAGTTCAAGTAGAATCACTTCACATATAATGGAATAAAACTGGAAATCCATTCATTTAAAAATCCAACTAAAACAAAATTTATAGATATTAATTCCTCAAGATGTCCAAACACCTTTCATTTTCATTGAAGGAAAGAACATAGAAAACAATCCAAAGGAAACCTATTGATCTTACCAATTAGACACCTGCACATGACAAGGTTAGGGGCAACACCATCCTTTTTGGCTTGAGAAAGGAGCATGAGACCTACTTCAAGATCATCCTTTCTACAGGAGGGAGTTGAACAATAGACAAGATTCAGAGAAGTCGATACAGAAGGAAAGAGTAAATGTCAAAATTGCTTGTCAAAGAGAATATTTAAAGACTAGAGATATTACTTTCACTTGCCACTAAAAGGATGGAGTATGTTACAGTATTCGGGCACAAGCCTACCCTCTTCATTTCAAACAAAACATCTACAGCCTGCTGCAGTTGTTCCCCATCACCTGTAGTGAAGTTTGCTCATGTGATTTCTGAATCTGATTGGTACCATACAATTCCAATTTGACAGAGCAGAATAACAATATATACATATATATATATATATATATCAGCAAAAAATTAGAGAGGCCTACATAGGGGTTGCAATTGCGTTGTCTCGTGTCGTGTCATAGATATGTGCATTTGACTAATGGGTAAACCCAAAGATGACATGATTAATCATGTCAGGATCGTCAGCATAGCATGATCTGTTTATACAAGTAACATGGCACAACCTGAAGAATCCATTTAGTGAACAAGTAGTGTTTGGGTTGACACACTTGACCAGTGAACCTGATAATAAACGACCCATTTAGACCATTTAGGCTGTTCATCATTACAGATCCCAATTATTTAATGATTTTTTTTAAAAAAAAAAAAAAAGAGAGGAAATATTTAACAAAATGACCTTATTCAAACAGGTACTTAAATGGGTTAGATGAGTTTTGGGGTTATGGTCTTTGGAGAACCAACTTTGTCAACTTGGTTCTGGATCAGGGGACCGATTTACCCAAACCAACCCAATAACCCAATTCCAATAAGTCAAATAATTTGTTGGTATGCTCTGTTCCACACCAGATTTGTTGCTCTAAATGAAAGATCGCAGATTTATAAAGAGAAAGCATTGTTCTAATTTGTCAATGTGGGATGCTTTATCCAACTGTACTAAAGGAAACCCAAATCAAACTAAGCAAATCTTCAAGTTTCAAACTGCTAAGCAAACTAAGCTAAGCCAAAAAGTAAATATATATATATATATATAATTTTATTTTTTTTTTTTGATAAGTGAAACTTTTGTGTGATTCATATTATAATTATTATTTCCACAACTGGATGCCTCCAAGGTTGGAGATTGAAAGGAGGTCCAAGCACGTTTCTCTTGCACAAGGGTGGGTACTTTTGACTGCTTCTCTTGTGCCTTCTTCACTCTGTGAATGACAAAGATTTCTTTACAGTTATAGAAGAAGAACAAGACCCAAGAAAAACCCATCCATGGTCCCTGTAACTCTCTTTTCATTCTTTTATTATTATTATTATTATTATTATTATTATTATTATTATTATTATTCTTTTTTAAAAATATATATCATTGATTGTTTACTTTCTTATGGTCTCTTGAAAATGGATCAAAGGCTATTTATTTATACATAGACATATATATCATATATATATATATATATATAAGTATTATGTACCTACATATGTGTCCATTGATTTATGGACTTGATTGGAACAGTTTGCAAAGATATATAGGCCAGCTATCTTTTTATTTTATTTTTTTATAAGTATTTAGGCCAGCTATCTTTGAAGATTCAAAGCTGAAGGTTCTTTTCTTAGAAGCATGTATTCCTTCTTTATTTTTTCAATTGCTAGTGATTTAAAAAACATAGCTTTTGGATTATGACCTCTGAGAACTCTTTCAGTAGCGTTGTAACGAACCTTCAATATTACTGTAGTGATATGTGGAACAACAAAAGAAGGGGGGGGGGGGGGGGGAGATAGATCTATTAAGAGGTACAATATTTTTTTGTGAAATGGAAATGAAGTTTATAATAAACTTTGGTAAGTTGACTGTACAAAATGAAGTCACAGAAAGATGGGTCAAAGAAGGAGACAAGAAAAGGCGAGAGAGAGATGTGGGGTATTGGCACAATTTCTTGGACTGACTGATAGACAATGAATTGCATTTACATTGTTGAATATATATGCATGTTTGTCTCATATCAGTTGCAAAACATAACTTTCCCTCATTTCTCTTGCATGAGTTGGCCATCTTTCCACTTCTTACAGTTGACCAGGGCCTGCAGCAGGTGTGGAGTTACTTGATTTTTACAAGTAACAGCAGCAGGAGTCTCGTGCACTGGTACTGCCCTCTTTAAATTATATATATATATATTTGATAGGTAAATAACACACACACACACACACACACTTTGCCCCTTAAGGAGGCATGAAACCTCAACCTCCGATATGGAGAGGTGCAGGAAATACCAGCTAAAGCTTGTTGGTCCTTTTTAAATTATAATGTTTGATAATAAAACGAAAGTTGCGTGTAAAATATTTAGAATGCACTTTTTTGAGTTCAAAATGATTTCACTAAAAAAAATTGATAAGTCAAAATGATTTCTGACAACCAACCCAGGCTTTATTCAGGTTGGTTCGGTTCAGTTCCCTTACATCGGTGGTTTGGTTTGGTTTGGTTTGGTTTGATTTAGCTCTAAGCCTCTAATCCAACACGTGTGGACCCCTGGCCAACACGCTATCTAGTGTACAAAAAAATTGAGGTTACTATCTAGTTATATAGTTTCACTACTAAGAAAGAAGCTACTTACTAACAAATTAAACGAATCACAACAAAAACAAATTTAATCCATTCTATTTCTACAACATACATTCATCAACTAGCTGTTATTTAACTATCTGCATTTCAACTTTTCAAGCCCGTTCTCTGGATGTTTTATTTACTCATAACATGTTATATTTATAACCTGAACAGCTTGTCTTCACACCTCATGAACCAAAAACCAGCAGATAGCACACTTCCTCTTTTAAATGCTGGAAACTAGTTTAAATTTCCCTTCTCCTCAAAATTGTTCATGTCATACATTAAAAGGGTAAAGAAAGTTAAATATACTAACATAATACTGGGCTGAAAAGCTATGGGCTACAGATATTTGAAAGCAAAATGGAATCCTACGTATGCTTGATTATTGGGTTTAGTTGAGAAAAGATGAGCCAACAGAAATTAGACTTACACAAGGCAGTAATTAATGCATTCATCGTTGACACTGTTGGTTTCAATTTAATGGACTTAATATCCTCATATAGCTCCAGTGCCTTCTGCCAGTTTTTTGCCTGAAAATAAATTAGGCAACTCCATCATTGTCAAAGCAAGTTCTGGAGCAAAAGAAATCTATTACTGTATCACATTTCATTTAAGAAAAAAATGTGAATGCATAAGAAGTCTTCAAAGAAATAAACATGTATATACACAAACCTATCATACTTTCAAGACAAATAGGTTTGAGTAACAAAAGCTGTAGGACTTTGAATTAGAAAACAATGCACTGAATGAAACTAACTATTTTTCAAAGGAATTGCCCATTGTATTAGGCCACCCAGAGGTCACCACCTGATGTCCTCACTGCAGGAAAACTAAGAACAGGGTCAATTAGTTTATTTCTTGCTTTATTTGTTTTAGTTTCTTCAAAACAAAATCTTGCTTTCAAAGATAATAACAAATTTTCTTACGCTGACAATACAATAATGCAAAGAATAAAAAAAGAAAAGAAAAGAATCCCACTAAGTTTTTTTTTAAAAAAAAAATAAAAACAGTCCATACATAAAATTCAGAATTCCAGACACAAGAAAATAATTTTATGTTCCCTAATGATATGTGGAAAACAAACCCCTATGTCAAATGGGATCTTTAAATTATGTGAAACTCCAAATTTTGGACACGACGTGATAACGGCTATATGTCTCCCAAGCACCTACAGTAGATATGGACCAAAAACCATTAAAAAGAAAAAAATAACACATCCCAAGATCCCCAAAAGTGCCCAATGATGCTTTATCAATATGTTTCTAACTTGCACGGGTGATTCAAAAATAGTGAACTACATTCGACAAGTCAACCACACTATCTCGTGGAGTCCTGGCTAACATAATTTTTGGGATTTGGCTTACAAACTATCCCTACCAGAAAACATGTAATAGCAAATTTGTCGATCAGTAAGACAAGACATACATTGCTACAGGCTCCCATCAATGAGCTATATAATATGAGTCCAGTATCTGCTCCTTGATTTCTGGCTGCTTGTAAGATATCAAAGGCAGCGTCCACCTTCCCTGCATGCCCTGCAACGTCTATCAATGCACTGAGAAACATCTGCAAAAGATGAGAAACTTGAATAAGTTATCTCCATGTTGAAAAAGTAAAGTGGATCTGAGAACTACAATATTGCACCTAATAACAGTGCCATTGACATTTTACTTAAGTAATTAGTAACTGAAGGTTACCTATAGGAAAAAAGAATGTACTAGATAACATGATATAAAAGAAAATTTTGCAGTAATATATATAATAGACCAAAATTTTTATGTATAGATAAAATTCACTTAAGAGCACAAAGAGGGCACAAACCAAGTACATGCAATGCATACAAGAAAGAAGCCAGGGACAGAAATGGAAAACAGAACACCGGGCAATCTACCACAATGTAGCAGCTAAAACTCATGGAATTCAAAAAATCAACAAAGGAAAGAACAGGAACCTCAGCATCATCTGCTTCAATTCAAAATCCAAAACACCCTCTCCATCAAACAACCTCTGAGACCTCCCCTCCAAATAAATCAGACAAGAGGAGCCCCCCTCTAACACATGGACTGAAAATAATTTTTAACTTGTACCCGGATAGGTTCTGAATTCTGAAACATGCTACATGATAGAACACAATTTGCACCCAAAACAAGAGACAGAAAATGATGGAATCTTTCCCATAAATAAGTGTTGATATATCTGTATAAGGCTATCTAATTTCCTAAGCTATTGAAAGAGCCTGATCAACATAGATGATGTCCTGGTGAGATTTAAGCAGGAAATAAATAGATTCTTGATTTGGGGCTGACACTTGAGAATATCTCTAAATTGTAAATTTGTAATATATTTGTAGTATGATGTAACAATTTAGTGATATCTAGAATATTTTCATCTACAAGTTGGGCGTCTGTGGACTGTCTAATCACTTTTTTTATTAATTAAAACTGTCAGAAAATAGCCGATTCTGCCTTCTTTGAACAATGTCAGGACAACAATAGATTTAAAAACTAATATCAATATTTATCAATGAAAATGTTTTAAAATGTTCGTGACTTCATAAGTGATCTAGAGTTTATGGAAATACCTCATCAGGGACTAATACCATTTCTTGTCATGTCACTGTACACATTGCACGCAAACACCCAATCACCAATTTGACTGCAACTATTAACAGCAATGGTGTAAACCTCAGCAGTGCCCTTGATGTTATATTCATGAATCATATTATATACTTCTCTTGCCCGATCAACCTAAAGGCATTCAATTGCCTCTTTGTTAATTTAAATAGGATACCAACAAGAAAATATGAGACCAGAAAGAGATTGTTTAATAATCAAAATGAAGATAACTGTTTTTGAGAGGAAAACTAGACAATCCTCACCTGACCTGCATTTGCACATGCCTTTATCAAGGCACCAACAGTCACATGATCAGGGTCTATAGGCTGTGTCTCAGCCCTCATTTCTGCTAACACATCAAACGCACGATCCACCGCACCGGCTTGACCACATGCAGTGATAAGTGCATTGAATATAACTCGGTCTGGCTTCACATTCTACTGCACACAATATCTGATCAGGGTGAAGGCTTATTTGAGATTTCAATTCAAAAGCAAACTGATACAAGCCACAAGAATCTTTTAGCCTGCTACCATTGACAGTAACAAGCAGAACTTAGAAGCTAAGAATATGTGATGAAAAGAGAATGAGGAATCTGTCAATAAATTTTACCTTAGACCTCATAATGCCATAAGCACCAAATGCCTTGGCAACTTGTCCAGCTTTAGCACAACCGTCAATAAGGGCACCATATGTATGAACATTAGGTTCGACTTTAGCATTGACCATTTCATGAAAAACCTAGGGAGACAACATTAAAATTTCAATGAATAGAAAACACTCGTACAAATTTAAGCAATATATAGGAGATAGAGGACATCAGAGCATTGATATGTTGCAGATTACATAAACAAGCAATGTATTCAACAATCTCAATCAGCATTCAGACTTGTTAAACACTATAAAGCCACTACTGGATGTGCAGTAGAAATTAGAAGAAATTTTTTTTCCAGCTTTTTTGTTGAATACCCTAGTCAATTAGCTAAGAGAAGCTGGAGTATAAGAACTATTGGCAGGATGGCCACCTAAAAAGAGGTAACTTTGTGGCAAGGATCTGCCAAAGTAGTTAGAATGAAAGTTTATGAAATAGTACATAAAACAGAGAAGGGGAGACCTGATGCATGATTAGGAAAATAAAGACAACTCCCAAGAATTTTTCATGTGTTATTTGTGCTGCTCCTTGTGCAGCACCTACACTTCGGCAAATAATTTCACAATCTTTGTGGGAAATGAAAACTCATATTTGTTCAAATTGGACTCTGAAACATGTCCCTGAAATTATGAACACTAAAAATTTCATGCAAATAACTTGAGTTCACTATTTTCTACCAAGGCATGAGATTTCTTGCAATTAGAAGAATCATCATACACAATGAAAGTGCACTACGTCTACAGAATGCTAAAAATCCACAGCAAACCACAACATAAAAGTTGTCTGTGTGAGAGAATACAGGGGAAAAAATCAATAAAGATGGAAAATAAGTAAGCTAGATCAAGTAAAAAGCCTAAGAGAAAGGGGGAGAACTTTAGAGACAGGCAGAAACTTCCTTGGTAACTACTAGCTACTAACCCGTGCTATGCACAGGAATATTCCCTGATAAAAGGAAAAAAAAAAAAAAACTAAAAATGGTACAGTACCACTTAATATTCCAAAAGAATTTTAGAATATGAAGAGAAAAGAAAGGAACAGGCATGTTAATGGATTTCTTTATGTGAGCTAAGGTGGAAATAATTCTAACAAAATCATAGAAGGAAAAGATAATGGACCAATGAATTCTAATATATCACCTACCAAGAACAGAGTTCTAGAAGATCATTATATAAATTAAAAAATAACTTAACAGTATAGAGAAAGAGAGTCTTGCAATCATAATAAATACTAACTGAGCAAAAATAATAATAAATACCGATTTCCCAAAAAATGTAATTGACCACAGAGAGAAACTCAAATGTAATAAATCTTATTTAGCAAAATCAAAAGAAAATATTATCCAGAAGTAAAAATATAAGTAGAGGATGCATTGCAGGATCATTTTACACGCAGAAAATAAATCATTTTCAAACAACGGAGAAAGTACATGATATGGAGATACATTCAATAAATAATAGACATAACAATTTTCTAGAGAGTGGATTGGGTTTCTCTTAATTTGAATGTAAAGCTTCCTACAAGTTCCATGTAGACCAGGCAACTTCATGAGAAAGAAGGAAAGGAAAGGGGGAGAAGTATGCAGTGAGGAGAGAGAGTAGAAAATTACAAAGAAAAACTTAGAACTAAAAAGTTGGGAAATTACTTACCTTGGGGAAAAAAAGATGCCCAATTTTATATATATCGTGATAAATAGTTACTGTTTTTATATAAATCTTGCATGATTTTTTGGATGGAGAAAATATAAAATAAGCTTCAGTTATCTGCTTTCATTGATGATTCAAGAGTAAAATAGATTAAATAAGAAACCTACATATACAAATGATCAAAGTCCTAATCTTAAAAAGTTAAAATAAAATGCTTATAAAGAAGAAGAAGAAGAAGAGCAGCTAAATTTAAATATGGGTGTGGACTGTGGTGTGTACTTATCGCATATATGTATGTATGTACGTATATATATATATATATATTTGAAAAGTTATAGGTATTCATATTACTAAAAGAGCACCCGAGGAGGGAGAACCCATAATTACAAGGGAGAGGCCACAATAGTTAAGGCCTTAGCATCCCAAAAAGTCCACTAAGGAAACTACATGAGCCGGCAATTCCTTTTTTGCCCAAAAAAAGAGTAAACACAAAAAAAATTGTTCTTAAACACAAAAGGCGGCCGCTCAACACCCTCAAAACATGCCAGTTTCTTTCGCCTCCAAATACTCCAAAGCAAGCACAAAGGTGCCATCCTCCAAACTATCTTTGCCTCCCCCCTTAAACCACCACCCCTCCACCCGAGAAGCAAATCTTTCACTGAAACGGGCACCACCCATGCTATACCAAAAATAGAAAACAAAAAACACCACCAATCTCTCGCCATTGAGCAATGGAGAAAGAGATGATCTACAGTTTCCTCCTCAATCTTGCACATACAACATCTATTCCGTCAAGCAAAAACCCCTTTTCTTGAGATTCTCCAAAGTCAAAATAGCACTCCAAGTTGCCTCCCAAGTAAAAAGTGCAGCCTTGGTAGGAACTCGAGAGTGCCAGATCAGCTTCCATGGGAAGTTAGAATCATTAGACCCCGTCAGCTCCTTATAGAAAGATTTCACAAAAAAATCATTTGAAGTTGTAGCTGTCCACACCAAGCGATCTTCCTTATCCTTTGCCACCATGAATCTACTCAACATTTCAAGGAGAACCATCACATCCTCCATTATATATATGGGCCTGGTGTATGCATGTGTAGCGCGCTGTGTGTGTGTGTGTGTGTGTGTGAGAGAGAGAGAGAGAGAGAGTAACACCAATAGCCTGTACTGACAAGAACTGCACATGGATGTGAAAAATAAAGACAAAAACTAGCAAACAAACCCAAGTCCAAAAACCAAATTATTAATAGCATTCAAAACAGTGAGAAAATAAAAGAACAGTGACCATACCTTAAACATTGCATCAACTTTCCCACTTTTAGCACAAGTTGATATAAGTGTAGTGTAAAGTTTACAATCAGCTTTCAACCCAGCCTCCTGGACAAGTTGTAGAACTTGGAAAGCTCCTAAATACACGGTAGGTAGATTAGCAATTTGAGTCATATCAATAGATAATAATGCAATATTCTATCAGGTGTCCATGGATACCCAAATACAGAACAAGATTATAAGAATCTACCCTCTGAATCTTGAGAGCTTGCACAAACAGACATGAGCATATTGAAAGTACTTAGGGCTGGATTTGGTATAAGCTTGGTGAAACGAAAAGCTTCTTTAACAGCCTTTTGACTTTTGCAAACTCTGAAAAAACCCGCATGATAAACCTGAAACCATAGTACTCGATAGAATTACCAACAATGACAAAGTAACTGAAGTTCACAAGAAAATGACCATAAGTAGAAGGTGGGAAGACAGTCTTGCCTTATCCATATCCAGCAAACCCTTTTGTTGCATATCTTCAAGCAATTCTATGCAGTCAATTAATCTAGACCACAAGATTCAATCAAGGATAAGCTAAAAATATATTAACAACAAAAAGTAGAAAACTAAACAAATACCCTCACCACATTACAATCTATCAGCACCGACTAGAAGCACCAGAAACATTTTTGAGTCTATTCATTTCAGACCAAACTACCTTAACTAAAACCATTTCTCTCTTCCACAAAGTGTCATATCAAGGTAACAAACTCATAATGTTTTAGAATGTAAACAGTGTAAGAGACTAAGACTTACCTTCCATCTCTTAAAAAACGAATGTAAACACTGAGTTTTAGTGAAGGATGATGTTCCGTCATCATCGTGCATCCCATCTGGGAGAGGGGCTCCGGGGCAGATTTCTGTATCCATTCTGAGGCAGAATTCTTTTTTCCTTGTCTCTGGGAAATCCCCCGCTTTTTCTCGAGTCTTTTCTTTTGTTGGGAGATCCTTCTTTAAATAATCCGATAGATATTTTTCCTTCAAAGTTCTCTGAAGGAACAAGCATCCTATCTATCGAATCAATACAGTGGAAAAATCAAAATCCCAAAACACCCTGCAGGGAAAGGCTATGCTAAACTACAACATAAATCAGAATTAGATCACGCCATTACATATTTTTAGTGGGATAACCTGCAGTGTGAAGAAACTTCGGCACCAATAATTCTGCTCCTTTAGTTGTGGAACTCCTGATCGGTGAAGAAAAGATATTTCTACCTCGATTGGAGGCATGAGAAGATAATGAGTTTAGATGATTCAAATTTTCTACAGACTTCATTGCAGGGCTGATTTGCCTCATAAAATGTGTAAATGTCTTCTCGGACAGATTCTCTGAAGACACCTGCTATAGCTAATGGTATCACTGTCTTCACCAAGTTCAGTATTTACTTTTATACGTTCATTCACTTCTGCATGTGCATTGTCCATGGGAACAGAAGCAACAGTCAATTTCTCTTTACCCGTTAGTTTATGCATGTCAGAACCAAACTCAGTCGGTTGATTTGCCTCATAAAATGTGTAAAGCTCTTCTCTGACAGATTCTCTGAAGACACCGCTATAGCTAATGGTATCACTACTCTTCACCAGGTTCGGTATTTGCCTTTTTATGTTCATTCACTTCTGCAAGTGCACTGTCCATGGGAACAGAAGCAACAGTCAATTTCTCTTTAACCATTAGTTTATGCAAGTCAGAACCAAACTCAGTTTCCTGTCCACATCCTTCAAACTCCAAATCAGGCATTTCTGTTGCACAATTAACTGGTTGACGTGCACCTGATTCAGAGAGCACGTAGGGGGAAAAAGATAGGCCTGCAACATTCTGATTCTCTTGAGGATATAGGATCACTGACAGGAGGAGCAATAATTTCAGAACCATGACACTCTAATGTTTTAGTGATGAGAGTTTCTTCATGCATCAAAGCTGGTTCCTTCATTACCAGCTGAACCGCTTTATCCTCAGAAGCATGACTGAATTCTCCCATTTGCTGCATTGAATCTTTGTTTCCACCGACAGATGTTTTCCTCTCAATATCTTTGGTACCAAAAATATCATGCATAATAACCCAGTTCATGATGCCTCTGATTCGTTCAGGTAATGCAAGAATCGACAGACCTGACATCTGTAAAAATTCATAAAAAGATTTGAAAGTTGGTCTCTAGTGTAAATTAGTTCAGACTAAACCAATGTAGATCCCCAGTGCTTGTATTATCTAATTAAACTTGAAATCTTATACCAGGTTGAAGTTGGGGGAACCATGGCAAGATCAAAACTTTCTTCTACATGCCAAAACGTAAGAATTCAAAATTGCAACCTTTTATGTGGGGATGCTATACTTTAGATAGTAGGAAGGCCTACAATTGAAATTAGAAATTTTGACTATTATAATAAATCTCGTCTCAATGATCCACACAAACCCACACTAAACGAAGACAAATCACCGTTGCCTTTTATTGGTCATTTAGACAACAGAGCTAATATGAAACAAAGAAATGGAATTGAACCGATAACTAAATCTTCCATCTACCAGCCGGATACAAATAAATGATCTTAGAATGTAAAGCTTCAAATGCTACAGTATTGAACAGTAATAAATTATGAATCTTTGTTGCACATCAACAATCAAACATAATTAATCAATAAAACCCTAGTTTTAACAACCAAAAACTATTCCAAGGTGTGAAACAACAATGAAAATGCAGTTCGCTCCTAACTTCCATTTAAACCGTCAAACCATACAATAAAATCCAATAAATCTTCTGTTCCAGAACAAACAGCAACATATACGTACAGACATATATATATATATAGTCTCTAATATTACAATTACCTTTTTAACGTTCTGCTTTCTTTTGGAGTAATTCAGATAAACGACAGTGAGGGCAGAAACGGTGACCACGGCAACAACAACGATAGTCGCTTGCGAGTCCAGCGAGGCTCTGAAGAGAAACCTCGGGGACTGAATATGAAATCCAAGTTTCTTGCATTTTCTTCGAGAGCGAAGACCTGGAGGCCTTAGATTATGACCGCAGCCAAGAAATTCCCTGCGAAGGGATCGAAATCTAGGAGGAGAGAGCAAAGAAGAAGAAGTAGAAGAGAATGGAGCGCAAGAAATCAGGGACAGAGTTTGAGGATTTGCAGACAAGCTCAGGTCCATAGAAGTTGAGGAGAGAGTGAGCAGGTGAAGTGCCCGTTGAGGATAGAGGAGGATGAAGCACAGGAGGTTATGAAGTGACGGAGTATACGTTGGCGTTTCTGAATCCATAATACGTCGTTTTGGACTTTTGGGATGGCAATTTCGCTGGATAATTTAAATCCGCACCCAACCCATTAGAGCCCGGCCGGGCCGGCCCTATGTTAGCTTGAGGAGGATTTATTCCGGATAAGGATGAGTTTGGGATGAGATGTCTCGGGAAAGTAAAACAAAATTATCTCTCAAACTTGTTCATATTTTGGGATGGGCAGGAACGAGGTCCTTATTAGGATACTCATTTATTTTAAAATTTTTATTTATTTATTCATTTTATTAAATTATTTAAAATTATCACATTTTAAACCAGATATTACATGTTTTAAAATAATAAATATGCATGTCAATAAAAAATTATAAAAATATTATTTCGTTTTTAAATGTATAACTTTATTAAATTTGTCTAAGCTTCCAATGTGAGACTAAAAATATAATTATAAACTGTTAGGACTTTTAGTCTATTTTAGTGTTGACTAATCCGTATTTAACAGAATTATTAAGTAGTAATTAATTCAAGTCTTCGTCCTTAAACCTCGTGATCGTCTCGACATTGTAAAAGACATTAAATTTTTTTCACATCATAAATGGTTGCAATGGTAGGCAAGGTATAATTTCTTAAATTTAATAGACAATGAATTAATACACACACTTCTTCATTTAAAGAATGTTTTCAATAATATTTTATTCAAAAGTGCTTTATTTCATTTAAAATGTTTTAATGGTTTTAACGTTACAATCTCGTTAAACCTTTAAGTATTGTGAATCTTACTTGAACGAGTTTACTGGTCTCATCATTTGAACGACATAAACAATGAGGTTAAGTTAGTTAGTGTATATAATGTTGTTGGCTTAGTCGTTCTAACGATCATGACAGTCATTCTCAAACATGGTTTCTTTGGCTTTCGTTTTCTAACTCATTCAAACGACCACAATAGTAAGTTTCTTACAAGTTTTATTAAAGGAACTCATTTGACGACCGATTGGCTCGTTTGAACGACCATCGGATTTTTGGGCATGCAGTTTCTAACTTTTATAAGGATTCATAATTTTTCACCTGAAGACTATATATAATCTTTTGCACAAAAAATTTAGATGACTTTTGACTGCTACAATATTTTATTATTCTTCTTATTTCAAAAGTTTTTCATTAAGTATATTCATGTTCTTACACAGCTTTGATTAAGGTTGCGTGGAGATTCATAATTGTGATTAAGGTGTTTCGTTGTGGATTCGAAACGAAGGTCTATTTGAAAAGTGCACGAGGAATCAAGTTAGAGGAGGTTCATAATAAAAGTAAGGCTTGAAGGATTGAGTCATTGTGTCCTATCGTGTCTATAATCACCAAACTGTTTTAGTAGGATTCATAATCTAGGTTAGTGTTCCGAAATTCTACAAAGTATATTTAATTAATATGTGATGGTTTCCTCGTCAGTAAAAATCAGTATGTTTATCTCTTTACTTTTATTCTTTATTAGTTATATGAATGCTTGCCCGCCGATTTTTGATTGCACGCACTTAAAATATAATACTCACATAATCAAGATGATAACCTTAATCATTATTATCTAACCTATTCACCTCCTCTAAGTCAAGGTTTATACATTTAAATACAAATAAGGCCTATCATAAAGATTGATTATGTAACAAAAAAATATTATATTAACACCTAACTTCTTCAAAAGTCATCTCATTAGAGACATTGTATGATGGCTCTCAATAGATCGAATTAAGTTACCAAGTCTAATCAATTTCAATAAGTAATCTAAATTTAGAAAAAATAATTCTCTTTTTTTAAGAACAGATAGAAATCAATGTATTATTATTGAAAGATAATTATTAAATGTTAAAAATTTTAAATTTTGTTTATTTATATTCTGCAAAATGGATTCTGATCTTTCCAAGAAGAATCCTTCACCTTCAAAATGAGGAAATACCTCTCTACCCAGTGTATTATTAGACAAGTTTAATTATTTCATTGGTTTATCGGGCTGGGCCTGGTCTTAAGAATTTCTTAGGCCCAGTCTCAGGTCAACAAGTTTAGGCCTGAAGGTGGGCTCAGTTGCCTCCTCATTTTGTAATATTGGCCCAGTTTGAATCCAACCCACTGGCCACCCCTCTTTCCACTCACATAGATGGGCCCATGCATATGAGTAGGAGATCCACTTTATACCTACGTAAATAACAACTTCTTAAGGAAAATAATGTTTGCTAGTTGCCACGAATTTCCTTTTTCTTTTTTGTTTTTTAATTTATATTAAAAATAGTGATTCATATTCTTATAATATATAAAATTAGTATATAAGTCTTATATATAGAATAGAACACAGCACATAAGATTCATGTAGTAAAATTGAGCTGTGTTGTTAGGAATGAGTTTCTTACGATATGGTAAGAGTATAATGAAAATTTTCAATATACTAAATTAAGATTATAATTTTAACTACGAGATAGTATAAATATATTATAATTATAGACCTATTAAAAACATTATTCAAATACGAAATAAATATCGAGTGTATGCATATAAGTATCTTTGGTGTACCCATATGTATATATACGCATGGACATGTCTAAACACTACTATGCATAAGCATATGTTGTACCACTTTGAGTTTCACATTAGTTAAGAGTCGGGCACTGGTAGTTGTTTATAAGCCCCAGGCTGTTTCTCTCTCTTACACAAGGCCTTTTCCGTCCAGGAGAAACAAAGCCACAAGGTCCTCTTAAGGCCCAAAGCGAACAATATTGCGCACAAGGAGCCTACGGTGTGCTAGGACAAAAAAGTGCAGCATCAGTTTGGCGCCGTCTGTGGGAACGAGGCCAGTTACGTACTTGCTCTTCCCGTGTTCCACCAGTCCTGACTGGGAGGAGTAGCTGTTGTGTCACTTTGAGTCCCAGATCGGTTAGGAGTCAGGCACCAGTGTTGCTTATAAACTCCAAGCTGCTCTCTTCCTTGCACAAAGCTTTTTCCGTCAAGGAGAAACAAAGCCGTGAGGGCCTTTTAAGGCCCAAAGCGGACAATGTTGTGCACGAGAAACCTACGGTGTGCCAAGACAAAACACATCAGTTAGGAGTCGGGCACTGGTATCGCTTAAGCCCCAAGGTTGCTTTCTCCCTTGCACAAGGCTTTTTCCGTCCAGGAGAAACAAAGCCGTGAGAGCATCTTAAGGCCCAAAGCGAACAATATTGTGCACGAGTAGCCTACGGTGTGCCAGGACGAAAAAATGCAGTATCAGCACATATAAATGCATATGAAAGTACATGCACATAATATATTTAAATATTATTAAAAAAATATATTAATGAAGTATTTTGACATTATAAATATGTAGTTGTGCAAAAAAAAAAAAAAGAACATTTATTATATATTTTATATAAATAGGAGCTAATGTTCGTTGGGATATTTACCTTATAACTAATAGAGTGATTTGATTATCGCATATAAGATTTGCCTATTATTAATGTCTCATAGTATCTCAATAATATTTTTTTTTATCCTAATGGACAAAGAATGAGTCATAAATACCTTTAAGATCGTTAAGTCGAAACTTAACGAATATTTTTTTTTTTTTTTGAAATATGAAGTGCTGTCTTGACTTTAATCGAATACTCCGTTAATGGACAGTGAGATTGATTTATCAGAATAGTCAGCTCAAAATTTTGAATACCAAATTATTAAAAAATAATAATAATAAGACAAAAAAACACTAAAGAAACTATTCTTTTCTTTAATATGAGAAAATAAAATATTCTCTCTCTCCAAATGTAAAGAAGAAAAGAATATATTTTTCTCTTCAAACTTCAGTTAATTTCAAATATTTTATTAAGTATTCTTTTCTTTTTGTCAGAGATGTCCTGGCCTACAAGATGAACCTCGAAGAGAAAGTTCTAGAATAACGTACGGTTTAACCATTTAATTCAGATCTTGTGTGTAGACTGTAGAGGACCTATGTAGGTCCCACGTCAATTTTCAAATTAATATTCAATTATGTACTATTTTCATCATACTTTGTATATAAGTTATCTACTATTTTAATAGAAATTTCATTAATTTTCTTTACACGATTCATAAAAAGAAAGATTTCCTGTCATATGATCAATACTCTTATAATTATAATCAGTAGATATGAGAAATAAAAAATATATTAATTATTAAAATTATTAATTATTTTATATTTTTAATAACTAATAAGTATTTTTTATGTGTAAATAATTTTTAATAAAAATAAAATTTTATATGCAATTTTTTAATAATATTTTATTTTTTCATATTAAAAAAATTACATATAATTAACTCATAATGTCTTTTTAAGTAAAAAAAAAAAATTCTAGATATCATAATTTTTCATATTAATAATACTTTTTACTTTAATTATGTTAAATTAATAAATATAATTATTTAGATCTGTCATAAATGATATATATATATATATAATTCATATATAACTTATTTTAACTTTTTAATAATTATTATTATAATAATTTTTTATAAAAAATTAATTATTAAGTAATAATATTATTAATTATCAATCATAGAATCAAGTTGGTTCTTTAAAAATTTATTAGTTATTATAGATGATTGACTTATTGAATATTAATTATAAAAATATTGAATGTATGTTTGAAAAATAAAATAATGTCATTTTAATTTAATATTGATATATATTTTTTATTTTAATACATGTAATATTTTTTTAAAATATATTAATTAATTATAATTAATTTGTTAAAATAAATAAATAAATAAGATTTCGGCCCGTTTTCACCTATCATGAGTTTAAATGAATTTGTAATGAAACTTTTTTTGCATAACGGAGTTGAAAATGGAATCTTTTGTCCTAGACCCGCTCTGTGCCCATCCCATTGCCATCCATGGACTCAATCCGAACCGAGATCCAAATTCATAAGTGGAGTACCCGAAAAAGAGTTCAAAAGATGGCTTGGCGTCTTCTCTAACTTCGTGTCGCATCCACCAAACGACGCTAATAAGCCGGTTTTCAACCGAAGTTGGAATTCTTTATGCAGTCAAATTTCAAACTCTCTCATTCTCTCTCTATATCTATATATATATATATACATACAGAGACAGGTGCAGATTTTTTTTCATGTTCCTGATTAATTCTGACTCGAATTGTTTCTTCGATATACAGTTTTAGTTCTTGGATTTTCGATACTCATTCGTACGTTTTTTGTGAGTTCATCTGTGTATTTGTGATGCATTGCCTTTCTTCTAAATTATTCACTTTTTTCATGACCATTTTGATTACATATTCTCTGTTTTCTTTTCATTTTTGGTTACTGTTATCTGTTTCTCTCTTTGCCTAAATTTGCATGTTGAGGAGGACAAAAGAAAAAAAGAGAATTAACATCTGAACTTATGATTATTGGAAAATGAAAGACTATCTTAACTGAGCAAATATTTAAGGAGAGGTTTTCGTGTTAGACAAATTAGAATTAAATTTTCTCAATTTCATTTCCTAAATTTTCTGAGCAAGCAAACGGGTTATTGACATGAAGTGGGTTATACGAAATCTATCATCAGTCATGTGATTCAGTTGCATTTGTATGATGTTCATCTTTTATCTGTTTCTTTATATCTTTCATGAAAATGGGTAATTCTCAGAAGTTTTTTGCATGGATTTGTATAAAAAGTTTTACTTTTAAAAGACAAAACAAAAAAATATTATGCCACATGACAAGAAGTCATTTCTTGATTTTTGAAAATGTACCAGTTCATGTCAAAATTTCTCAATATTCTGTACTTCATTTTTCTTTACTTCCTTTATTATTATTATTATTATTATTTTATTTTATTTTATTTTTTGTAATTTGGGAACTTTACTTCCGTGATCATTTTTTTTTCTCACTTTGCAAGACTTATCATACATTTTTTTATAATTATTTTCATCATCTTTGGTTAATTTCATAGACATCTGGTCTGAAGTTCAAGACTATGATCACAGTTTTTTTCTTTTCTACATGTTAGGGACTCAAAATGTTGGGGACCTTTCTTTCCAGCGCTCTTCTGTAAGTTGTTAAACAAAACTTAAAACCCTTTTTTTATTTTTATTTTTCAATATACACACACACAGACATATATATATATATATATATATCAGTAAGGAATGACAATGGTAAAAAATGTAAAATGCTTTTACAGAATGGTTTTTGGATATGCTTATCCAGCATACGAGTGCTTTAAAACTGTGCATAGGAATGAGCCAGAAACCGATCGCAAGGATCTCCTGCTTTGGTGCCAGTACTGGTATGCACTGTCCACTGCGTCATTGTTTGCTAGAATTTTGTTATGCAAACTTATCTTAATGTCAAACTCATGAATTTCCTTAAAAATTTGCAGGATTTTAGTTGCAATGCTTACAGTCTGCGAGAGAGTGGGGGATGCTCTTATTTCATGGTAAGGATTGACGTTGCAGTTTTAATATCAGCATCATTTTGTATCTTCGGGTCAGCAGGTTATGCTTCGTTTGTATTGAGAAATTTGAAAAAAAAAAATATTGAGATTGAAAAATAAATAAATATCTTATTTATATGTTTAAGTAAGCAAAAAAAGAAAAAATTTTGAAAAAAAGATAAAGAGTACTTTTCCAATTCCCCCAAAGGTAGAGAGATTTGGAGAAGAAAAAAAAACATTTTTAATGATTTTTTTTATTATTTTCAACATTATTTTATATTTATGATTTTGTTTTTATTTTTGTTTGGGAAGGTTACCATCCTATGGTGAAGCTAAGCTGGCATTGTTTATATATCTTTGGTATCCAAGAAGAAAGGTATGTATTCAACAAACCCTATGAAATTTGGACAATTTTATTGTTAGCTTTGTCTCAATAACCCTTTTGTATCTCTTATTCTAATGATTTGTTTTTTCATTTTGACAACCGTTTCAGGGAACAGTTTATATTTACAATAACTTCTTCCGGCCTTATCTGGCAAATTATGAAACGGAAATTGACCGAATTTTGCTGGAACTGTGGAATGGGGTGGGGAAGTTTGCAGTTCAGATTTGGCAAAAGGCGGCCACTTATGGGCAGACAACATTCTTTCAGATTTTGCTGTATGTTTCTTCTCAGTCAGCATCATCAAGCCCTCCTCCTGCTCAGGTGTCCAGTGACAAGCAAGAGTAGGTCCTACTATTGTTTGTAATCCCCGGGAGAAAAAAAAAAACTTTAGTGATAGATAAGACAGTATCCAAAAATTCTATAGTCATTCAAATCAATATGTAAATACATATATTATATTTATATAGCATTCTTCACTTCATACCCCTAATGATAACCCTTTCAACTAAAATGAAGTTGTTTACACATACATATATATATATATATATTATTTATATGGCATTCTGCATAATTTATATGCTTTTTCTTGTTTTGTTACTCATTAATTTGCGAGTAGTCCCAGTTTTTTAATGAAATAGAGCAACTCGGAATAAATTAATTAGGATTTTTTTGCAAAATTGGAAACTAGATAAAATAAGAAGAAGATAGTCACAAATGGTACACCAATCTTAATTTCCCATGTGAAGTAATTGACAAACTAAATGTTACTATAAATGGTAAAAATGTTTAATTATGTATAATTGAATTTCTAAACAAGTAAATTTGTTCAAAATTGGCCATGTGTCATTGCCAAAGGCTATAATTTGAATTCGTTGAGAGTCCAAAATCAAAATATGAAAGTTTTAGGTATATGAATGTTGAGGTGACCAGGTCCTCCTACTTCATAAGATAATTTGACTTTAATTTGAACATCTTGAGTTTCCATTACTTTAAAAACTCTTCTGCCACTTGTTTTATACCATAATTTTAGAATTGCATGCTTGATGTTTCCAAAATTGTTACTTGTTTTATTTACCTAATGATGTGACAAACATATTTTTTGAAATTAATAGATAAAATTAATTTTTATTTTGTTTAGATTAATGGGAGTAAATAATGTTTGTGTGTGTGTGCGCTTTAAGGTAGAAAGATCGAGATGAAACTCAGGCCAAAAAAAAAGATGTGTTCTGGGATAATATTATCTAGGGGAGTTATGGAGTCAACTTAATTTAGCCTTTAGTTGAGTTGTCTCATACTAGAGATGGCCGACTTCTGACATTAAAATATAATTCACATTTAACGTTTGTTTGATAGGACAATTCAGAGATAAAACAGTGGATCGGTTCCACTATTTTTGAAACACTCTTGAGAGGAGTTTTGAAAAAATTACAGATTGATCCTGTAATTTTAAGCTGAGATGCCTGATCAATCGTGCTCTTAGTGATTGATTAAAAATATTTATTCATTATAGAAAAAAAAAAGAAGAAGAAGAAGAAGAAGAAAGAGACGGCCCTGTTGTTAGTATATATAATGGTAAAAGAACTTGGGCCTATCACCCAAGAGAAGCGTACAAGTTGAAGTAAGCATCTTAGGCCTTGCTTATATGCTGATAAAAGCTACAATTTGAATAAGATTGGAATTTATGCCAATGCCAAGAAATGAAGCTTTGTGAATGTCAGTTTTCATTAAAATGTAGCTGGTTTATGCTTTGGGCTTTCTAGGGTGGAAAGCATCACATAATTTTAGGTGTGATAATTACAGCACAAGAAAAAGAAAAAAAATGAGTTTTTTGGGGACAAGTCCTTTGAATAGATACATGATTGTTATAAAGTTTATGCCATTTTTATTTTTGAGCTAAAGGACGATGAGTTATTTTTAATTTTGAGCCTGGGTCTATGTTGATGAGTTGTCATTTTTATTTTTTTTTAAATGGTAAAAATACTATTTAATTTATCTTTTTACGCAACTTGCATTCATTTTTTTCAAAACCTACATGCGACTCTCTCGCTCCCTTTTATCGATCTCTTTCAAAATACATTTTTTTCAAAACTCACTCCATCGCAAACAGTGCCTCTGCCGCAGGCGGTCTACTATCACCGAATCTCCATCACAACCACTACATCGCCGACCAGCACCTTCGCCACATGTCATGTTGAGAACCACCCTCACCGTCCTCCATTGCTCACCCCCATAATGGTGAAACCACAATCGCCACCAATGACAACAACAACCTCTTGATCCTTTCTCTAAGACTAGCCAAAATAATTTTTCGATTTGTCACTTTTTGAACTTTGAGATAGAGAGTTAGGTGACCGATCTTTCTACCAAGAATGCACAGAAAGCCACAATCTTTGACTGAGATTTTTTAAATCTTTCTACAAACAATGCACAACAATAATTTTATTACTTTTCTTAGAGCCTTTGGCGAATCACCCTTAAAAAAAATTAGGTTTGTTGTGGGAAATGAAAATTGAAGCATGTAGTAATCCCATTTGAAATAATGAAGTATGACAATAGGACTTCTATTTTCAAACATTAATAAATTGAATATCTTTAAAAAAAAAATACCCGAGACATACGAGAATCATTTGTATCCCTTGACGTATAACAAGTGACAGAAAAATATCTGTAACAATGAAAACATAAAAAATTCAAATGAATTTTTAAAAGTAGTAGAATACAGTCTCTTCAACATACATATATGTGAAACTCTCATTTCAATTTTGGCTTGTTAACGTATTCAAATAATTGCCTCCTGCAGCGACTCATGGTTAATTTTAGCCAAATTTACCTATTTAGGCCTATAATTAAACATAATTAGACCTTTTTTATTATTTATGGTAAGTGTTTTATTTTATCAATTATTTTGCTTAAAAATTGAAATTGGAGTGATGTTTGGAACTGTCTTCTTATCTGTTATCACTAAGTATAAAAACTAGTAATTTTTTATACTGAATTTCTCTATTTTAAATTTTATTTAAAAAAGGCGTACCGTACCCTCTTCACGTCTCCACGTGTTACACAATTTTCAGAAAGGAAACGAGTTTTAGTTCAATTAATTCTGGCCATTGAACACTTGACACGTTCGTGCGAAGCCAGCTCATCTTGATTAGATATCGTAAGTGTGATTTGGATTTTAAACACGAGTTGCCAATGCTTTATGGTCGTATGTGTTGACAACTCGGCAATTGGAAGTAACTCAGCCCCAATCGACCGTAGGAGAGCCCACTCACCATGTGAAGTCGACCCAACATAAATGACAGCAACCATTTTTTGGCCAAGCGCCACGTAACTAAAATTGCGTGAGCAATGCGCACTCCGAAAAGATTAGTCTGACAAGACCACGTGTCAATCAGTTACACGCCGACAAAGAAAAAAGTCCAGTCTAGTGTCACACTGCAGGTCATCTATTCTTTCCGCCCTGGCCCTCCCTAACCGTCCGATGTGTCCCAGCCAGACACAAATTCGTGGCCACCAGCCAGCCAGCCAGCCAGCCTCCCTCTCTCTCTCTCCCCTCTCTCGATCTCTCTCTAAAAGACAGAGCACTCTCTCCGCGTCGGTCCTCTCCATATTAAGAAACATCACCACATTATAAACACAAAAAGGAGAACTCTCTCTCACGAGACTCCCACCAAAAGGGCAACCGTATAATTAAGGAAAAGAAGAGTTTGATAAAGGAAAAAGGTGGGTGCAATGGAGGGGAAGAAGAAAAGTAGTGCAGGAGGTCAGGTGATGGACGGTTCAGATATAATGGAGTTGGTTGGGAACGAGAAGGTGTTTAGTAACTTTGTAGATCATAAGTTCCAAGAACTTGATCGAGACCATGACGGTAAGCTTTCAGTGAAGGAGTTGCAGCCTGCTGTTGCTGATATCGGTGCTGCTCTGGGTTTGCCTGCTCAGGGTTCTTCTCCTGATACTGATCATATCTATTCTGAGGTTTGTGGCCCCTTTTTTTTCTCTCGTCTCTTCTCCCTCATATTTACATTTACATACATGGGTTGTTTGTTTTCCTGTTGGGATCCTCTATTATGGATACATTACGTATAAATATATGTATATTTAGGTGTATGTATCTATTATGTGTACATGCATATAACTTGTTTGTGTTATTTCCTTTGATTAATGGTGGGGATGGGCAGTAAAAGTGACAATCAAACAAGAATCAATTTAAGCCTTCACAAGTGGAAGGTCACGGATTCAGTAATCCAGAACCATAACCTTAAGATGACTGGAGATCAATCTGCAGTTGATAAAATGCTATATTTGATTGACTCTGAGCAACTATTGATTAGCTTTTTCTTCATTTTCCCATAGATTTGGGAATCTTCAAGTGAATAAACTAGAGATTTTGTACATTTAATTAAATTATCATTCTTTATGTAGTCTCATTTATCTCACTTACAAGTTCTTTGATAGAGATGAGATTAATTAGGTTTTCTTCACTGGATCTAATTAATAAATAAGCTCCAATATTTTAGAGTTACTGCAATTAATTTATTATCATTCTTATGCTTAAGCTTTTGTTTTGTTTTTTGGTTTCTAATTTTATATGACTTCATCTTTTTGACCTTAAAGTTGTAAGGATAGAGATGGCTTTACTTGTATTTTTGGGAGCATCTAGACAGAGGAATATTCGAACTCTTATATATATCTAGCTAGCTCGAGAAACATCTAACTCCAATTATTTAATAATGTCGGTGTTGTGGGACTACTTTTCTTTTCAGTTGCTTTAATTTCTTTTCTTATCCTACCTTTTTTTTTTTGGCTTTTCCTACTGCTTTCTCTAATCTTCTTGAAAGGAAGAATCTAGGAGGAGGGGGAATACCATGGATATATACGTTCTGAAGGGTCAATTAGACATTCATGATATTTCTGACAATTATACTAACATCTCGCAAGTTTATGAAATTATACTAATCTTTCTTTATCCGACAAAATACATATATCCCCTCTAGTTGATTCTTGTTTTCAAAATGACAAAATTACTCATTTTCTTGATTTTTATACATTTTTCAGTTTTAATCACTTTGTTTTTTGTTTTTTTTCATTTTTAAATAAATATTGATTAAAATCTTAAATTTATGTTTATATAAAATAAAAATAAGTTATTTACCTTAAATTTATTTTTATATAAAATAAAAAATTCTTTAAAAAAAAGTTAAAAAAATTAGTCAAAATTGAAAAAATGTATAAAAAAAAAAATTAAAAAATGAAAGGGACAGTTTTGTCATTTTGAAAAAAAAATTGATTGGAGAGGAGTATTTGTAATTGTTAGTAAAAGGAGGGAGGTCAGTGTAATTGTTACTTTAGGGAAGATCAGTGTAATTTACCTTAATATGAATTATTTTATTTGCATGAATAATTAATGTGAATAATTAAGGTCGTGTTTGGACTTTGGAGCATGAAATCTGCCTCTTAGAAGTTGAATTGATGATAATACAAATTCAGATTTTAAACTAATTTTCCTCCAATCTAAATTTTAAACACAGATTTTTTGTTGCACAGTTGCAGCATAGAAGCATATCACTTCAATATGCTAACAATTGCTTGTTGGACTTGGTGGAGCCTCTTTAGCCAAGGCATTATATTATAGGGATAAGATAAGGCAATTTTCAACAAAACGATGCAGCTGTGCTACAGTGCTCAAGATGGTGTACTTAAAATCAACAAACTAATAATTAGTATGTTATTAGCACAATTTTTAGATTATCAACTGTCACCTTTGAGGCACGCTGATAAAGGAGGGAGCATTATTCTCGGACCTTAATATAGCACGAAAACGTGAAAAGAAATTGAGCACGTCGAATTCCTTAGTTGAATTCAAACACTGAGATTACTCACCCAAACTAGAGAAAATTCTCTAAACTTAGAAATTGTATTTTATTGATGATAATTTGAATAATAAGAGTTCAATACATCATATTTATAAGACTAAAGTGTACTAATCCGCTACTCATCCGATTAAGAAATTTTTCGGGTTGTGTCGGGTCATCAGAATCCATCACTTGTTCTACATCAGACCTACAAGTTAGGTAAATTTAGGACCATGCTGGTAGACCTGCAAGTTAGGTAAATTTAGGACCATGCTGGTAAAAATCAAAGATAGTGATGATTGATCTCAAGAAGCCAGGAAGGCAGTTGATCCACCTTTTTTATTTTTTTCATGAATTCCACAATTTTGAACCTATGTGCTTTTTGGATGCAAATAAGCTCATTAATTCATCCTGGATTTGTGCTTTTGCAATATTTGCATCGTGTAAACTTAGAAATGGACTTGTTGACATGTTATAGGTTTTGAATGAATTCACCCATGGCAAACAAGAAGAAGTGAGCAAGACTGAGTTCAAAGAGGTTCTTTCAGATATTTTACTAGGCATGGCTGCTGGTTTGAAGCGAGACCCTGTTGTGATTCTACGTATTGATGGTGAAGACCTCCTTGAGTTTATCCACAGCCCAAGTTTTGAAACAGAGATCATTTCCATGTTCTCGGAGATAGATTTGGCTGGTGGATCCCTCCAAGATTGCATTATCAAGACTTTCGAGAAACTTACAGTGGGTCAAGGGATGCCCCCTGCTTCAGATGCTTGGGTAATTCTTTTCACTACATTGAACTTCATTTTCGTTATTAAAGAAAATTCATTGCCAGACATGCAAAGCCTGCTAATTAAGTGCTCACTCCCCTGGATGGATTTTAGTTGGGAGACTTCAATCCTAGTGCAAAAGAAGTATATTACATCTCAAACATTGTTATGTTTTGGGAAATAATTGAGTTTTTTTTTTTTTTCCCTTTCTTTTTTGGGCTCTTTGCCTTGAGCAGGTTATGAGCAACATTGTAGAGCCGGCGCTGCAATCTTCTGGTGGTTTTCATGAGGAACCCATCTCTCAAGAGACATTTTTGTTGGAGTTTAAGAAATTATCAGAGAGTGTGGCTCAACATCTCAAGGAGCACCCTGTGATTGTTGCCCACAGTGAGAATACCTTTGATGGAAGTGGCATTAAGAGACTATTAGCTAACAAGTTTGAATTGGACAAGGTTAGTACTTAGTAATGTAACTATATTTGTATTGATGGTAAAACTTGAGGCTTTGATTTTTACTTGCTTTTTTGTGGTTGGAACTTCTGGAACAGCCCTGAATTTGGAACAATTTTAGTGGAACTATAAAGCCTGCAGACTGACAAGACAACTTAATTTTCCCAACTTTTCCATCAAGCATACAAATCCTAAATTTATCATGTATAATTAATTATGTGTTAAGTGTTAACTATACACCAATATCCTGAATACTGCAAATTATTTCTGGAAATTTTCAGGTTTCTTAAATCACTGTAAGTATAGGATCATACAGACACTATTGTTTTCTTAACAGGCTGTTAAGTCTTGTTCTCAAATTCAGATTTGCAAGTTTTTCCTCAAATTAGTCCAATAAACTTTCATGTTAAAAATTATTGTGTTCTCCACAATTCCATTGGATCTGTTGTTAACGTTTATCTTGTAATTCAGATACTGGACGCAGCCTTGAAAAATGTGCCAAAAGATCAACACGGGAAGATATCCAACGAATATCTGCGTGTGGCACTCGATGTGGTGGCCCCATCCGCCGGGTTGCCCCCAGTTGGTGCTGTTGATCAGGTAAACCTTGTCAAGATTTAAATTAACATATCCTGGGTTCCAGTCTATTGTTAGTTCAATCCTTCATGCCTAAGAAGCCAGCATTAATTGCTTATGTTGAATTTTGATTCTCTAGTTTGCCTAATACTAGTGATTATAGTTTCCATAGGGCACTGGGTTTGGTTGATCAGTTAAATTACAAAGGCAACATGCCCGTGAGCTTGTTGGTCTAGCCACCCAAGGCGCCAAGTTCACGTGTCTGTATCCCGGGGCACCACGTGCCCATGCCACTCTCCAAAGGAAGGTCATCATGTGAGATATAGTCCTAACTACTTTAGTGGGGGCATAGCCCACCACAGGAAGAGGGAATGGCCAACATGTTACCTCAGGGGCACCCAAAATATTCTCCAAGATCACCACTTGCTTGATCAGTTATAGTTTATGCAGACATGAGTTATCACAAAAATTGACCTCAAAATTTTGCAGATGGACAAGGTAATCACCGATGCATTTAAGATGTTTGATGCGGATGGTGGAAAGATTATTAAAGAAGACGAGTTTAAGAAGATGCTTACTGAAATATTGGGGATTATCATGCTGCAATTAGAGGGGAATCCGATCTCAGTTTCCACAAATTCAGTTGTTCATGAGCCGCTTGCTTCTTCTTCCACACTCTTGCAGCCATCTTCGTCGTAATACAAGACATGGTAGGTTTCTTACGCGTTACATATAATGAAGGGAAACAAAAATAAGAAGGCATATAAAGAAATCATGATTGAGCAAATGCATAATCACTAAATTGAAGTTCTGTATTATGCTGTTCACTTGATTGTATTAATGAAATGCCTTGAAAATTCATGGTTTATCAATAGTCATTCATTTGGTGCAACCGTTCTTGCTCTCCTAAATGCAGTTGAAGCTTGTGCTGATGTATGTTGATGGTGGCTTTCTAATTGATAAGATTATTATGAAAAAACCTTACGATTGATCCAATTCATTGTGCCAAGGATGTAAATGGAGGTGTGAAAAGAAGTTGTAATACCCTTGAAGGCAGCGATGAAAAGATAGACACTGATTGGGACCATGAATGAAGTCACAGGTAACTAAATGAACTGAACTTAATGAATTATTACCATCACAACCAATTAAGGGGTGTCAATTTTTGACATGACAATACGACACGTACATTACATGAAGTTAACTGAGTTTGAGTTAAGCATAAATGAGTTTAGGTTATAAACGGGTTGACATGTATAACACGATTAATAAGTTGTATTTGAGTTTTACTAATGTCAACCCGTTTAACACGAGTTAACACGTTTAATTATAAAAAATATCATGAGTTAAGGTAATTCGTCCTACATCAAATATTTATCAAAGTTTAGAGATTTTTTACTTATAAAAGAAGTTTTTACTTTAATTTGGTTCATGTTCAAAGTTACTAAATTTGAAAGTTATTTATACATATTAAAAAATAGGTAATTTTTTTATTTAAAAATTAAAAAAAATAAATTAAGCGTATCGACAAGTATAATAATAACACGAATTGACTCCCTTACAACCAATAATACGAGCTTATCCGATCAACTCTTGAACAACAACATTCCAGTAAAACTGTTTTTTCACAAACATAGGAATTACAATGAGCTATTCTAGTCGCAGGATTTATTTAGTGTAATGGCATTCCGGTCTTCTGTAACGAGAAATAAAAATTATAATTGTGAATTATTTTTTAAATATTAATAAATTTCTTAAAAATTATTGATATACATATCTTGATTATAAATTTTTATATTTTAATATTTTTGCTATTATTTTTGATTTTTTTAATACTTAAAAAATATAATTTTTTAAATAACACCTAAGAATGTCTTTTATTATTTTATATGAATTTTTTAAAGACAAACTAATATAAATAACAAGTAATTCGAATAGCATGACAACAAGTAATATAAATAATAACAAAAAAAAAATATTTAAGCATGAAAATTATTTTAATATAATTAGTTATGGAATAAAAAAATTTTAAAATTTAAAGGTCAAGAAGCCTTTTCGAGATCGTATTGGTCTGAATGTTTTGATAAGCCTTTTCAATTTTTTGGATTATTTTATCAAGTATATCTCTTATATATAAATCTTATCAAAATAAAAAACTCAAAACAACTGTAACAGTCATATAATGGTTGTAACAGTACTTGGCCAATATGACTATAAATTTTAAGCATACTAATATATCGGTCTATAACTAGCATCAAGAGGGTCAAAAAATAAACACGTAACAACCGTTATTTAAAACCGTAATATTAACTCATATAATAGTAAAAAATCTTTCATTTATATTTGGCATATAGATATAATATTTTGTATTTTAAATTCTATCTCAAAAGACGTAATATTCATGTAGAACTATTATTGTCTCGTATTAACGAAAAAATCTTAATTGTAATTGTCTCACTATTGTAGTTGTGTGTCCTTCTATGATTAAATATTATTGAGATGACACATTAACATGTGGGGTCTAGACCCATCAAAGAATGTCTCCACATTTTTTTTTTTATGATATAAGTGATGGGAGAGAGGAATTCTACCCAAGTGTTTGCATTTACATTTGTTGAGGCTTGAACCTAGACTATGATTGTCAAGGAGAGGGTTTTGTCGTCTCAAATGAAATCTTAGAACAACTCTAACAATAGGAGCCATTTTTTTTAACCTAGTAAACTCATTTGGGTGCTACTACAGTATTTACATATACACCAAGGGCTCTCAGTATTATACGTCACTCTAATAGTGATATCAAAAAAAGTATCCATTTTATTATTTAATATATTTTTATTTTTCTTTTCTCTCTCTTCCAACCAACTGATCTCTTTCTCTTTCTTCTAACTAACTTTTGAATCCCCTCTATATCTTTTTCATGAGATCCATATATGAATCAAGTTGATCACTATTCATGATTTGTATCCATTTTGAGTCCAATGATAACTCCTCTGTTGGAGGCCAAAAAGTACTTTTTTAGAAGCCAGAGTAGTAGTTAGGGTTCACGGTTTCCCTCATACATGCACTTTTAGAAATGCTCTTAGTTTCGATTACCTCCATATTAATTACACGATTTAAAGTATTATATTTTATAATATCATATTATTTGAAATAAAATAATACTTAGTTCCAAATTAGGTAAAATGAGCTCCTTCTTACTCGGATACACGCGTTAACCATAATCTGTTATACATGTAATTCACATTTATTTTATTTTATTTTTAATTTTTATAAAATCCACATAAAACACTAACAAACATTGGATATCTGAAACCATTAATTCCTAACATCTAGTAATTAAAGAAAGTTAACAATACAACATATGTAGGGGTCGATATATCTGTCTTCACGGAGAGTGTTGACAATTCATTTCTATTTGTGATCTCCATTTGACACAAACACAGCCTTCAAAATATTCAAGAAATCATGTTTGTACCCTTTGGCATGGAAATGCTGACGTGGAATTATCTTAGTGTAGAGATAGAATGCCACGCAACCAATAGCAGGCCCAGCCCAAAACACCCAATGCCCGTCCCAAAGGTGGCCCCCTCTAACAAGTGCAGGGCCCAAGCACCTTGCCGGGTTCAACCCAGCTCCCGCATAACCTTTTTGGGCTGTCACCGTCGTGGATATGAACACTAGCAGGCCCAGCACTACTCCAATTATCGAGCAAACAACAACATGGCCCAATCTCCTTGCTTGGCGTTCATCAAAGGCGATCCATACAGAAGCAAAGAGGAACACAAAGGTGCATATAATCTCAAGCCAAAGGGCCTGGCCCGTCTCGAGCCCTAACGTGATGGGCCCATGTGGGCCTGGTGCAATGATTGTGAGGGTGCACCCTCCAAGTGAGAAGGTTTGTTCAATGGTCTTGCTTACCACAGCTCTGAGTGCCAGTGCTCCCAGAACACCACCGGCACATTGGGCCAGAATGTAGATGACGGCGCGGGAAATGGAAATTAGGCCGATAAGGGCTGCAGAGAAGGTGATGATGGGGTTGATGTGGCCACCGGAAACGGGAAAGACGGCAAGAAGTAGAATTGTGATTGTGAGGCAGATGAGCAATGCCATTATTAGGTTTGGTGTTTTGGTTTGGGTCTCAAAGGAAGAGATGACTATGGTGTCAATGGCGAAGACAAGGACTGCTGAGCCAAGGAGCTCCCCGACCGATGCTCGCCATACCTAATCACCATTTGGGTACACGTTTTAATACAATAGTATACGAAGCTAATTAAATTGAATGTAAAATTGAAATAGTTAAACATTAGCCGGTCACTTGACGTCATTATCAGATATGGTCTGCTTCACAAATTTTATTATTTATTGTAAAAATCAGAAAATTTTGTAAGCAATGATCACACCACAAATGAGTCAATCATACTATATCATTATTCAATATATTCAATATAGTGTGATTGTTTTTCATAATTTTTATCACTTTTTCAAAATATATGATAAACTTTTCAATAATTTTGAAAAAGTAATAAAACATCATATAATAAAGTGATGGCTGTAGAATAATTTTTTTAAGTGATATCACGTAATGACGTAAAATAACCATATCACTGAATAATTTCTAATAAATTTGTACTAACATTCAAGGAAAAGAACTCTTCCAAGCCCAGCCGCTCACTCAAGGTAAGGGAACTTTGCTTCTTTCCCTCCTCAATTCTCCATGGCTCTGAACTGCAAAACATGAAGGAAAGATGAGAGTAAAACATTGCCCAAAAGGAGAAAAGGGTAGGGGGGGAATTTGAGAAAATAAGATGCTTACATAGGTGTGGAGGAAAGAGGTTGGATTCTATTTCCTCCATGACGACTTTCTTCATCATCCAAAATCTCCACATGTACATTTGCAGCCATCTTTAAGTTGAGAAAACACTCTCTCTTCTTCTAGCTTTTTGCTGGGCAAGTGTTTGTTTTCAGTTTATGTGTGTGTGTATAAATAGTCAACTGATAGAGGGTCATGGAGGGGCTTGCATTGCCTCTCACCCAAGTTATTAACAGGTATGGAGTGGCAGTTATATATTAATATCTGACACATTTCTGTCTTGTGTCTCCTCACATTACTTTTCAACTGCTTTCCTTTATTTCATTTATTAGCTGCCTTTTCTTATTTTTGTTATATCTAATAAAAACCGTGGCAAAAATACCATGGGTTAGTTTAGTTAACTATGTATTGATAAATCAGTGCTAAACTCATTGTTTGAATTTCGAGGTCAGCTTCGTGCCTTAAGAGTAAAAAAAGTAGGTGACACCACTTTAGTGATGACTAATAATATGATATAAGTGTGGAGTATGAATTTCTTCAATGTACGAGGCTACAATTGATTGTTATGTATATATTAAGAGACCGGTGTATTTGTTGTACGAGTTCATAATTAACTAATGTGTATGTGTTCATAATTAACTTCGATATATCCGCGAACTGATCGTAACAATCTCGTTAAACGAAAGAAAGACTGATAAAAGAAAATTTATCCTTGTATCTAAAATAATAATAATAATTAATAATCATGACAAGGGAGTTGTTATTTTTACTGTTGAATTAATATCTAAACATTGACTTCTAATATATTCATTTCCTCTCAATCATATTCAACATTTATGGTATGTGCCTCCGGGTCAAACACATAGTACATTACATGAGCTTTAAAATTTTGTGAGTAGCTTATGAAAATATAAATGAAAAAATAATTTTGAGTCTAAAATTTTAATTTTAAAAGAATTTTAACAAAGTAGAAATGAAAAATTAATGAGGGATTTCTCAAATATCAAGGATATGAACCCTAAACAGCACTTTTTGTAATATATTATAATTGAGACTTTTCTGAAATACATTACAACTGAAAGGTTATGTAATAAAACAGTCATTTCATTTCATCATCCATTTTATTAGTTTTATAAATGTGAGTGTCTATATATACATACATACATATATATATATATATATTAATGTAGTAGTCCTTTCCCTCCTCATAATCCCTCCAAACCAGATTTAATATACAACTATATAAAAATCTTACCAAGTTAACTGATTCCTTCATATTACTATTGTTATTCCTCTGCTACACAATCAAATATATATATATATATATATATATATATATATCTGACTAAGTTTTCTGTCTTTTCCTCATCCTTGATTTCATGTGTTAATTAATAATTACAAAAGAAAAGAATGAGATAATTTTTGCTGCACATATCATCTCATGCATTATCATGTATGACATATATATTATAAAATAATATAGCATATGTGTTATAAGCAAGTGGACTTAACATGTCTCTGTAAACAATTTGCATTACTCCAAGAAGATAGAATCAAATCAAATCATAATCATATTTCCACTTTGAAAGCTATCACATTGCTTGATCATACCAAAATTGAGTCCCCAGATTCTAGGATCGTACTTTATTACTAGTTTTGTTTTTTGTCCAATCATATCTGTTGTTATGATTATGATTCTACAACTGCTTTTCCTGTTTCTGAATTAAACTTCTAGATGGATCTATATTTTAATATCTCTTTATCCTAAACAAACAAAATAGAGGTTCCACTTAAAATGATGTATTTGACCTTTTTTTTTTCTTTTTTTCGTAATTCTTTTCTTGAATTTTAATTACTCAATTAAGAAAAAATTATTCATTAGTTCAAGTAAAATATATTCGAGCTTTTAAGTATTTAATATATTAGTTAAACATGTGAGTCATACGTTAATGTGTCAAATACTCATTGACTCAAATACATTGCATTCAAGACCAATAAAAATTTGAACTCGAAAATTATTAAGTAGTGTTGGACCACTTTTGATGTGGTAGTCCAGGCTAATAAACAAGAGACATATTTTTAAAAAAAGTACACAAAAATCAACTATTTTTGGAAAACTCAATGGAGATTCAATCTTACATCAAGTTTTGCGTACGATTCGCTCTACCATTAAGAGTAGATGACTCTTACCAATTTTGCACTTGTACCCGAATAGCTGTTTCCAAGACTTAAACTAGAGATTTTAAGAAATACACTCTAAAATCCTTTTCAGTAAAGCTATCTGTTGAGATTAAAATAAAAAAAAACTTTTTAAACATAGTCCTATACACATGTATGACTTCATTGGCATGGATCATGGTCTACAATCACTAAATAACTTCTCCTCAAACCCTACTTAGTAGGGAGATGCTATGGGACATTTGCCTATTAGAATGTAGGCATGACTATGTAGACATAATACATATCATATATGTCATGACAGCTAATAAAAATATCAGTCATATCACATAAGACATTTTTTCATTAAAAAACGTACCAAAAAGTGTACTGGCCTATGAAAAAAAATAAGTCTACCAATGAGTTTAAGACAAACGTGAATTTAAAACCTACAAAAAATTTAGGCAAAATTTTCACATTGTGACGATTGCATCATATTTTCTTTTTCATTAAAATAAAGATGCAAATTAATGTATCAAAAATAGCAAAAAAAAAAAAGAGTGGAAAAATATACTAAATAATTTGAAGGGTCAAATAAGGAGAGCTTAATTATATATTGGTTACTCCGAACCGAATTGGCATTAAATTTCAATCAATTGCATTCATACTTTATTAGATGGGTCACAAGATATATCCTCTCTCTCTTAAATATCGTTGTCTTACTTTTCTTTTGGTAGGTCCAAAAAAGAGAAAGGTACTTGGTTGCTACTAGCAACTATATCTTCCAGCTCATTAATAAATAGATATATGCTTATAAAAATATTAATACTTAGATCACCAAACCAAATGTCTTTAAAAGCTGGGAATATATATATATATATATATATATATACATATATAAAATTATTCATAATAATTTAGAAATATCAGAAAAAATGTTGAAATTATTCACAATATTCAGGATTATAATAATAACAAATTTGCATAATTTTTTGGCAGTTATTTGGGCTTTAATTGTGTTATTTGAGGAAAAAGAAAAGATTTCATTTATAAAAAAGTGATATTTTTTTCTAGCTTTTTCCATTGTTTACTAGAGGGATAGGGTTTCTTCGAGCTTATAAAAAATCTCTTTTTGTTCAACTTATTGCTTGGCAGATTGGATGAACTAATATAATAGTTTTTTAAATAAAAAAAAAGGAAAAATAAATTAAATATTGGAGGATTTTAAATATGCAGATGGGACCCAAGCAATCAATGGTGAATGGGACATGTGTGCAATATAAAATTCATGTACAGATGTATTTGATTAAAGTTTGAAATTGGAAAACAAGAAGATAGAGAAGTCAACTTCTCAAAAGCTTAATTGGCCTCACAAGTTGGAAAGTCACAATAAATATGGTGATTGCAACTACATTTATATTTATGGATGGAAAATAAAAAATAATGTTAGTGTCAATTCAAACTCACATGAGATATAGTGTTTTAAATGTTAGATTACCTCATAATAAAAAATAAAGTTATTAAGATAAATAAAAATTTAATTTTGAAATTATTAAATGATTAAAATATCTTGTTTTATATGAAGTCGAGGAGGAGAGAAAAAAAGAGAGAGAAGGAAGTGAGCACCTCTTTGGGACATGTAGGGTGGTAAAACGAGCCGATCTATTCGGCTCATTAATTTATTAAGCTCGACTCGTTAAGATAAAAATAATTTAAAACTATATCAAAATCAAGTTACTTCGAGTTTGGCTTGCGATTAGTTCGATTAAAGGCTCGTTTGAGATCGATTCGAAAAATTAACAAGTCGAGTCCTGAGTACAATTTGAAACTCGTTTATTTTAACGAGTCAAGTTTGAACTAACTCACTGCTTGACTCAGCTCGGTTCGATTCATTTATAACCCTAGAGACATGGACTGCCCACATTATACTCGTATAGGGCAATGGATGGCCCATGTTTTGGCACCATTTGTTTGTTCGGTTTTCAATACCGAGAGCCCATCTTAGATCATATGGAGATTCAGTGCCAAAGGCTTATTGTGGAGGCCCAAAGAGTGAGCCTATGACTTGTCGTTAGCTTTCTTGTCACTTTGAGAAGTAATCAGCCCATTTATAAAAGGGTCCAAACATTGTTTACCCAAAAAAAAAAGCCCAAGCCCATTCGATAGTTTGATACATTCTCTCTGCGGTCTCTCACTAGATTTTCATCGGAGGCCGTTGAAATCGGAGCAGATATTCAGGTTAATCGGATTTCTCTGCTGCAACTGGAACTGTTACGATTCCGGAGAGATAGGAACGGACGGCTATGGCTCCTCATGACGGAAAATCAGTTATGGAGGAGTTCATGGCTTCCGAAACTGAGAAGCGGCCCATATCCACCATCGTCATCATCATCGGTTCTCTCTCTCCTCTCTCTATATATGTGTATCATATCAGTCATTCTACTGTTGTTCATTATATTTCTTTTTGTTAATATTGATTGGTTTTGTTTTGAATCACCAGCTATGCAGACTGAAGCGCTTCCCCTTGTGAACAAGTTCCAGCTTTCCGAGGACCCCAATCCTACGTGAATTTCTTCTTTTCACTTCTCATTTTCTCTTACTTATTTCCTCTCTGCTTGCTAGCTAGGTTAAAAATTGCCTAATCCATTTTAACCTGTTATTTTTTTTAATCTAATCATTATCTTGTTGAATAGTTCATGTAACTGGAGAGCATTTCAATCCAATGCATCGTTTGTAATACTTGTCATGCATGTTGAATTTTGGTTTTGGTTTTCTTTTTTTTTTGAATGCTTTTTGTCTACTTATTCACACCACCACTCCCCATCCAAGAGAGAAGTGTATTATGTAGCTGCAGTCATCGGAAAACCCCATGTTAACATTATTCTTTAAATGGACACTGAAAATTAGTACATGGAAGAATAGTAGAACAAGATGTGTAGGCGACTAGGCGGCCCTAAATATTTGAGAAGGTGGTTTTTTTTTGTTGACTGGCTTGAATTTACTACTATTTCCACATTTTCCCCCCATTTTACAGAACTCTATTATTGAGTTCTGACTGTTAGTTGAGTTTGAAACTTGCTTTACCAAACGATTTTTCATGCGTTATTTGTAGATTTGACATGTGATCTACTTTTGAAAGACGTCTTTATACTACTCTGTCTGATACAAAACACAAAGATTTTAGCATAGCATTTAAGCCATTAACAATAGTAGTTTCAATGATTGTATATGATTATTTCCAAATTTGAAGTGTTGTCTTTTATTGTGTTTATTTCATAGAAAAGTAGAGATAATAGTCATTATTGGGTATTCATTTTTAAAAATTCAACTTGCTATTACCGATAAAAAAAAAAAAATTTCAACTTGCTACACTGTCAGTTATGGGTTCAAATTCTGTCTTATTTCTCTTGGGTTTGATTTTTTCTTTTGGTAATGCACAACTATGCAGGTTCCCGAAAGGGGTTCCCTGGGTCAGGTACCATGGTATTTACAAAGATCTAAATATAAACATTATCTGGCTAGGAAATGATTCAGTTTTCGGTGGGTATTTGAATTTTATTTTTTTTTATTTGATAAGAGCATTAACCATGTACTTTAAAAATTGTATGGACATTTTCTGTATTAACAATGAGCTATTATGAATTGCTGCTTATAACTTACATTATTAAGATATTAAAATAACAAAGTCATTAAATAAAAATTAAAGAACTTCTTCATTTAATCATCAATATCCATGATTTAAGTGTCGGGACATGTGTCTGACACGGACACGTGAGCCAAAGTAGAGTGTCCGTGCTTCATAGCTCCCAAGCATGAAAATGCTGATTGGAGTCTGAGAGCCGTCACTTTATGCAAATAATGTCATTGATTAGGTTTGTATCCAGTCCAGCCCTCACAACAACCTATATTTGTAGGACCTACACTAGGTAATGGCCTATAGATTATATCTTGACTACCTGGAAAATTTTACTTTTGCATAGGATGACCTGTGTAATTAAATTGGATTTGAGATTATCCAGCCGGTAGTGCGAGGAGCCTTGGAAGATTGTAGACAAGTTATAAATGTATACGAAAACCTATTATCTATTATGAGAGTGTCAGATGAGCCCATCCCTGATGAATACTGAATTTACTGGATACAATTGATGACTTCAAAATTGAAAATCAAATAATGGAAGAAATTTTAAATATAGTGAGCAAGATTTCCCATGGCCTCTGGTTGGAAATGAGCTCTAATCCTAGAGAAACACTGGCATTTCTCATATTTTTTCCCTCTGGAAAATCAATATCTATTATTATTCACAGTTTTTTTTTTTTAATGAAGTATAGGGAACTTGGAAAGGTTGATTTTTGAGAACAAGGAGACAGTCGATTCCTTTAAAACAGATGGATCAATTTTGAGTTGATTTTTTCCCATAGATGTTGGCTGCCGTTTGCAGAACTTATGGACGCATGTCAATGTTCAATTTCAAATTTTGGACCATGAATCATGTGATGCACTGTTATGTAGAAATGTTATTGCTATTATAAAGGCACTTGGTAATGCTAGGACTTTTATAACTATAATTGATGCATAGCATGGGTAATGTGGCTATTTCATACTAGATTCCATGTTACTGAGTCCGTGAACCGTTTCTTCAGGGGTTAACAGTGTAGGCACAGTTTCTGCATCTCTTGTGACCTATGCTTCTATCCAAGTGTTAAAGCCAGACCTTATCATAAATGCAGGCACCGCTGGTGGCTTTAAGGTATGGTTCTTTTGCCCATGATTGTTTTTTACTTTTTTTTCTTCTTGTTTCTAGAATCTTAAACCATCTTGAAGCTATCCTATTTTATTTTAATGCAGATGATGTTTGTCCTATTATTGCATGGAGAAATAGTTTGGTTTTGTATGACATTTCAAAGATAATTTGTAATAAACTATTGCATGATTTTTTTTTCCTTTCTTTTCACTTTGGGCTTCTATCCTTTTAAATAAGGCACTGAAAAGTTAAAATCTCATTTCATCACAGTAAAAATATGTATTCAATAATGGGAAATCTTGTGTACTACCCTCCTTTTCATGAAAATTCTTTACTATTTCATGGTTTTTCTTTATGAGAATTCTACTGTATAAATAGATGAAATTGCTCTTATAGAAGTTTTAGGAGCATGCCTGAATATTGCATTTTTGTTTACTGAAACTAAACAATACATGCAGAGTATGTATGAATCATTGCTTTGATATATATATATATATATAAATATATATATATATATATAAATAAAAAATCCATATTGATGTTTAGCTGTTTTCAGGCCAAAGGAGCTTGCATTGGTGATGTGTTCCTTGCATCAGATATTGCTTTCCATGATAGAAGAATACCTATCCCTGTAAGTTTTCCTTAGCTTTCAATTTTCTTAGTTCTCATGTCTAATTATTGAAACCATCACCTTGATAAATAATTTCCATGAACCCAGCACTTATTTTATGGAACAAGTTCTCTGTATTTAAGGTGTTATGCTAGTAAAATTACTTTGTTCATTTGCTTGACATAGAAGAGGTTGCTACAAGGAAGGCTTAAGCCAAATATTGTCATTATCCATTACCTTTTTCTCCAAAAGCTGTTGAATTCAACATCTTTTCCACCATTCATTACTAGATTCTCATAGTCATGGCTTTACGAAAAAAGGTCGCAATTCACTGATCTCTGATAATCTTGTTGAAATAATAAAGAATATCTGGACAAATTTTATTGACTTGCATTTTTCTCTGTTGCATAGCTATCAGCATGAGGCAAAACCTGACAGTGGAATGATATCTCAGATCTGGGAATTTAAATAAATTTGGATTTGAGGACACATCTGCTTAGTCAATCATATGATAGAACATCTAGTTAATGAGTAGTGTTAATTAGATTACATTACATCGTATGGCTTGCATCTGCACACATATGAGATGGGGCTACCTCCTTTTTCTTCTGCAGGTTTTTGATCTGTATGGAGTTGGTTTGCAGCAGGCTTTCTCAACACCCAATCTTTTGAAGGAGCTGAGCCTAAAGGTGATTACTCTGCAGTAAAATACTTGAACAACAATTATCAAGACCTAAACAGAATAACATGTCAATTTATTTGATGATTTTGATCAGTTGCTAAGCTATCAGATATGCTTTCTTGGCTGTGCTTCTTCTATTTCGTACAACCACCTCTCTAGATATCTGGTTGTGCTTCTGTTATTCCATACAACATCCTCTCTGTATGTTCTACTGCTGATTGTATGGTCAAAAACTATTGCAAGTAAATCTTTGGATGTTGAAAAAGCTCTTATGTTGATTTACTTTGTCAAGCATAGATTGTAGATAAAAACTGGTTGATACTGTCAATATATTAGACATCCAATTTTGATGCCAACAATGCTTCCTTGGTTGATTACTGCAGATAAAACATATGAGGCACCGTGATTTTTAATGCTTCTATTTACATACCGACTAGTAGTTTGTAAATGCTTTCTAATTGTTGTCATGTCATGATTGAAGCCTCATGAGGATACTAGTGCTGCAGTGCAAAGTCCGTCTGATCTTCTCAAAGTTGATTTTGAGAACCCTGGTCTCCTAGCAATCAAGGATGTGACATAATAAAATATACTTAAGAGGATCCAAACGGTGCCACTATACGAACCATTATGTATCTTTACGTGTCTGTATAAGTATTAAATAGATATAACCTGAAAAAGTGCTACATATTTTCATATTCAGCTATACATGGTAAAATACGCTCAATTATTCACCTCAAAAGGCATTTCCCTATTATTCAAATATGCTTCAAATTCATATTGGGGAATGTGCAAGTAAGAGAAGGTAACTCAAATGCGTCAGTATTTGAGTCATTCAAATATTAAAATTTAACAAGTTTTCAACATGGTTGCTTTGCTCATTTTAAAATATCTTCTGAACAGTGAACTCAAATTTTCCTTCATTATTGGAATATCAGATATTGTTGACCACTGCCAGGAAATAAGTGAAAAGTGCCACCTTCTCATTTACATATCTAAATAATAAATAATAATGATAATTGCCACCTCGATTGACTGCCCTTTTATTATACCCATGTCCTACTGTCAGCTAGTCTTTTACCAGCCTGCATGGTTTGAAAATTCTTTCTAGTAATGTCAAAATCAAGGCATCCATATATTAGACATCCAATTTTGATGCCAACAGTGCTTCCTTGGTTGATTACTGCAGATAAAACATATGAGGCACCATGATTTTTAATGCTTCTATTTACATACCGACTAGTAGTTTGTAAATGCTTTCTAATTGTTGTCGTGTCATGATTGAAGCCTTATGAGGATACTAGTGCTGCAGTGCAAAGTCTGTCTGATCTTCTCAAAGTTGATTTTGAGAACCCTGGTCTCCTAGCAATCAAGGATGTGACATAATAAAATATACTTAAGAGGATCCAAACGGTGCCACTATACGAACCATTATGTATCTTTACGTGTCTGTATAAGTATTAGATAGATATAACCTGAAAAAGTGCTACATATTTTCATATTCAGCTTTACATGGTAAAATACGCTCAATTATTCACTTCAAAAGGCATTTCCCTATTATTCAAATATGCTTCAAATTCATATTGGGGAATGTGCAAGTAAGAGAAGGTAACTCAAATGCGTCAGTATTTGAGTCATTCAAATATTAAAATTTAACAAGTTTTCAACATGGTTGCTTTGCTCATTTTAAAATATCTTCTGAACGGTGAAGTCAAATTTTCCTTCATTGTTGGAATATAAGATATTGTCGACCACTGCCAGGAAATAAGTGAAAAGTGCCACCTTCTCATTTACATATCTAAATAATAAATAATAATGATAATTGCCACCTCGATTGACTGCCCTTTTATTATACCCATACCCTACTGTCGGCTAGTCTTTTACCAGCCTGCATGGTTTGAAAATTCTTTCTAGTAATGTCAAAATCAAGGCATTCCACATTTCCATTTATCTTGATTATATAGATTTTTTTTTATTCAGTGCGCAAAGTTTCTACAGTAGTGTTAACTTTACATTTATGTGGCCATCTGTGACTTATGAGATTGTCTATTAATTGTGCAAATGGAGCTTAATAGGTATACTAATTCAATGTATGGTAGAGATTCTGATTAACACTTATCCTACTTAATTGTTTCTTCATTATAACAACCTAGATCTTCCAAGTATCAATTATACTTGTGCATGTGTTTCAGGTTGGCAAATTGTCTACTGGTGATTCTTTAGATATGTCTCCAGAGGATGAAGCGTCAATCATTGCAAATGATGCAACAATTAAAGACATGGAGGTAACCTTTGTATTTTGCAACCTCTTTGTGATAGATTTCCATGGTTATACATGATCTACAAAATAGATGAAATGGTTGTTAATACATGAAAATTTGTCATTCTCGAGGTCAACCCGATACTAGTGATTTTAATTTGGGTTCAGGTTGCTCGGGCTCAAAGTCGGCTCGGGCCAACTGCCACAAAGCTTTGGTAGGGCTTGGACATGCCTTAGTCTGAGCCCGGCCCAGCCCGGCTCGCCTGAGTTGCACCCCTAGATACATTCAATCTTTCCTTGATAGCCTATGTTAGTTTGTCAATAGTTGTCTGGGTCAGTCTTCTAGAATCATTCTTGTTGCGCAGGTAGGAACAGCCATTCTATCCCCCCACCCCCAACATAAATAAATTGTTACTTTCTACCATTGAGCTTTTTAAGAGCAACACTCTTAGAATTGTTTGTGTTTGTTAAACTATGCATGTAGATACCTGCAACTTGCAAGGGGTATGCACACTTAACAAAGTTTGATAACTACATGATGGATGTTTCACGAGGAACTTGTGGTGTCACATAGATATTCAGCTAGATAGAAGCATCACTAAGTTGGCCTCACCCGATAAACCTTTATGTTAAGTAGGTTTGCCGTTGGCATTATTTGCACGAAGTGACTGCTTTGACTTGACTGCTGCTATTTTGCTGTGAATAGATAGTATCTGAATTTTGATAAAAAACAAAATGGCGGTTGTTGCCGTGAAAGGAGAAACTTATGTTCCTGCAAAAAATTTCAAATTAGTGGGAATTAAATGGAATTAATTCCCAACTCTAGTTTTCAGCAATACAAAATGCCTGTTAACATTTTTGAGCTCTTAAATTGCCGTAAGCCTTTTCTTGTTTAAATTTTTGGTTTCAGGGAGCAGCCATTGCTTATGTGGTTGATCTTTTAGAAGTCCCTGCAATATTTATAAAAGCTGTGACAGATATTGTGGATGGTGACAAACCAACCGTGGTGGAATTTCGGCAGAATTTGGCAGCAGTGACGGCTGAACTTGATCAAGCAGTCACCCAAGTTGTTGATTTCATCAATGGGAAGTCCCTCTCCGAACTTTGAGCTATCTTATTCTATTCCTTGTCTGCACAGAGAGGATATATGCAATAAGTGTTTTTAATGAACTGGTGATCTATGAGATCTTGTATTTTGATTGAGTCTGATTTACAAGTAAAAATTCATTTGTTCTAATCTGAGTAGTTATATGTTTCAGTTGAGCAGCCAAAGTTTATGTGGTAATTATTAATTTGTCCACGCTCCATACCATATTTTCATATTGCCATATGACTAGGCTTTGTCTGACTAGTCATTTCATTTTTCTGGTAACAATTTCCAGTCTTGACTGTTCTTATAACAATAGTAGAGTATCTAAGATATCCCTTTCAACAAAAGCTTGTTTGATTTCCATGGTATGTATGTAATGGTTAGGACAAAAATATGCTGTCTGACTAAAAGTATGTGTTGTGCTGGACTTCCATTTATTCAAGGCCTATTTGGTTGGCCCCTTGAATTCAATTAGCTTCACCACTGCTATTAATTTAGTCTGTTTGATCATTCACAAAGAAGAAAAAAAAAAGATTTTATTTTTGCAATTACGGGAATCTATAGTCTGGTTCACAATACACTGGATTTAGGTTGCCTTCGGGAGCCAGGAAGTTCTTGTTTGTTGTCTTTGCTGCAAATTAAGAGAGTTTTAATTTCCGGCTTTATAATCACCTAAACAATATGTATATTAGCTTGCTTATGATTTAATTTTAAGCTATGATGGCGGTCTTGTTGCTGTGAAGAATTAAGATGCATTGCAGTGCTCGAGTATAATTACAAATTTACAAGCAATAGGACTTTCTCAAGAAGACAAGTCCAGGCCTACACCAAACCTCCACCAACACCTTCATACATGACTCATGAGGTTCTTGCTTCTCAACTATCCACTAGAACTCCATAAATAACAATATATATTTGCCTCTCTCCCCCATATGACAAAACCACCACTCCTTTAGAGCTAATTTAGCTTAGATATTAAAATTGGAATGCAGCTATATATATGCATGAGCAGTCCTTTGCTAAATTGCAAGAAAAAAAGTGTTTTTCCACCCTGTTGCAGCTGGCAGGAAAATTTATCAGCTTAAATCTTCCAAAAGAGAGAGGAGAGAAACATAGGGAGTGAAGAGATGGTGCAAGGAGGTTCATTGAAGAAGGCCGACCCTGGCAAAGCTACAATTCTTGCTCTTGGCAAGGCCTTCCCTCACCAGCTTGTCATGCAAGAATTCCTGGTTGATGGCTACTTCAAGAACACCAATTGTGATGATCCAGACCTCAAGCAGAAGCTGACTCGACTCTGTAAAACTTTGCTAACTTTCTTTTCCTTTCTTGTCATGATATTACTACTTACAAGTACATGAACATCTAATGGAACTGTTTTTATCTAGAACTGTTAATGTGGTAAATTTTCAAAAAAATGGTTGACAGTTTATATCACAGTTTCCATTTACTAGAAAACTGAAAAGATCCTTAATTTGGTTCTTCTCTGGCACTTTGCAGGCAAGACAACGACAGTCAAAACAAGGTACGTGGTTATGTCAGAAGAGATCTTAAAGAAGTACCCTGAGCTCGCCATTGAAGGCCACCCTACAGTAAGGCAACGATTAGATATCTGTAACGGGGCTGTAACACAAATGGCCATTGAAGCTTCACAAGCTTGCATCAAGAACTGGGGCAGGACTATTTCAGATATAACCCACTTGGTTTTTGTTTCCTCAAGCGAAGCCCGGTTGCCTGGCGGTGACATTTACCTAGCAAAAGGACTTGGACTAAGCCCAGAGACTCACCGAGTCATGCTTTACTTCATGGGTTGCTCTGGTGGTGTTGCTGGTCTTCGTGTTGCTAAGGACATTGCAGAGAACAATCCAGGTAGTAGAGTTCTGCTTGCTACTTCTGAAACCACTATTATAGGGTTCAAACCACCAAGTGTTGATCGGCCATATGATTTAGTCGGAGTTGCACTATTTGGGGATGGTGCTGGAGCGATGATAATTGGCTCAGACCCAGTTTCAGGCATTGAGAGACCTCTCTTTGAGCTCCATACTGCCATCCAGCATTTCTTGCCAGACACTGAAAAGATCATCGATGGACGGCTCACAGAAGAGGGGATAAGCTTCACGCTAGCAAGGGAGCTCCCTCAGATAATTGAAGATCACATTGAGGGATTCTGTGACAAGTTGATGGGGATTGTTGGATGTCGTGACAAAGACTACAACGAGATGTTTTGGGCAGTTCATCCCGGTGGCCCTGCGATTTTGAACCGGCTGGAAAAGAAATTAGATTTGTTGCCAGAGAAACTGAGTGCTAGTCGGCGAGCTCTGACAGATTATGGAAATGCTAGCAGCAATACCATTGTGTATGTGTTGGATTACATGATAGAAGAGAACTTGAAGAAAATGAAAGGAAACCAAGGAGATAATGAGTGGGGATTGATACTGGCTTTTGGGCCTGGGATCACATTTGAGGGAATTCTTGCTAGGAAACTGTCTGTTGCCTGAGAAAAACACCTTCTCTTAAGTATCACTGCTCAACTGGTTTTTCATTACTTGAGATTTTGCTTGGCCTAAAATTTTGTGTTGTTACTTGATTATCCTATGTTTTCATTTCGTATATCTAGAATTGAAAGCTTCTTCGGACTCTTTTTCAGAACTTAAAATAAAACCCACTAAACAATTTTGTTTAGTTCAACCAGTTTACTGCACTTGATACATTTTGAAAAACTCGTTAAACACTTGATCAATAGGCTGTTTGAAAAGAAGTTATTGACTTCAATTTTTTTAATTAAATTTATTATAAATATCTCATTTTTTAATTGTTAAGTACTTCTGTTAATATAAACATTCAAGTGTTTAATTCAACCAGTTACTTAAATCATACAACACTTTTTCACAATTCAAACAAATGAGTACATGAAAACCCATTATTAACAAGTTCATAATAGGAAATACATACAGAGGCCCATTTATTAACAAGCACTTGCTATTTTTAACAGAACATATTTCTTTTATCAACAGAAAAAGCTTTTATTATTATTATTATTATTATTATTATTATTATTAATTTTCTTATTACAAACTGTTGTTATTTTGTCCAAACACCATTAATGCTCCATTAAATTCGTCCAAACACCATTGATGCTCAATTAAATTCAAAGTGAAAAAGCAAGAAAGTTCAAGGGCATTTGCGTATGTGGTCATGGTGGCATAGCAAGGACAGACCTCTAAAGTCATGTTTGGTCCAGTTGAATGGACATTTCAAGTATGAGCATCTCCCTAGAATGAACATTCCATTAAAAATCATTCTAAACATTCCTTAAACTCATATGAGTAATCTCTATTCCTTTCCATGTCATTACCATCTCATTCCTGCGTCACAGCTAATTTTCAACCAGAGCCAAACCATACTTGGAACTACTAGGACCTATATTGATCCTAAAAAGCAATACCTTGAGAATAAAATGTTATCATAGCAGCTACAACTACTTCAACAACCATCCATACAGGCCAAAATCTAAAATGGCACGGCTGAAACTCTTAATAACGAAGTCTATGAGAATGAAAACATGGAAATATAGCAAGCTAGCCATACGAAAAAGAATCTTCTTCACTTGAAAAAAACCTCTCCTCTCCTGCGCCGCACCCATTCCCAGCAAGTCTCACAAAAATTCTGGCACAAAAAGCATCAAGATAATTATAACATGAACAGATGTAACTGACATGTAGATGCATCATGCAGTAAATTTCTTCTCATTTTATCGCTGAACATCTAATAATGGTTAATATGGCATGTGACATATATAGACACAATAAACTTACAATATTTTGTTGAAAGCAACAATATCGCAACTCTGGACATACTCATTCACTGGCTCAACCGTTAGACATTCCTCAATAAGAGAGTCAACAGAAACCAAGTCATCCACAATGGTAAGCATAATCTGTAATTTCTTTATACCATATCCAACAGGTACAAGTTTGGCTGCAACACAACATGTTTTTATCAGTTATTTTGAGAGCTATAACTTGAACAATATCTGAATTGCTTCATTTCCAAGAAAGTTAAAGATCGGTTCCATTGGTTCCTAAAAGATGTACAAAAAGGTAACAGGAAGAGAATCATACATGCTCCCCAAGTTAATCCTTCCATCTGAACACTTCTTACAGCTTCCTCAAGCTTTTGCATGTCAGTCTCGTCATCCCATGGCTTCACATCCAACAAAATCGACGACTTTCCGGCTGAGAACACAACAAAAAAATATTATATATTTCAAAGAACAGGAAGCATAATCAAACAATTATCAAGCCTCCTGTGCAAGGAACTTGTATAAGATGAGGATCCAAAACAGCATATCCAATTTCTAAATAACATTATAATTCGGCCAAGACAAAATCTTATCAATATTATATATATATATATATATATATATGTGAAGGTTGCTAATATTAAGGAAATCATTCCACTTATTGGGGCCTAATAATGTTAAAACTAGAACTCACACTCTTTCTTTTTTCCAGATGCCTTCACAGCGGCTGCACGTTCTTCTGCAGCTTTCTTTTCCTCTTCAGTCTCTTCACCAAACAGATCCACATCATCATCATCATCCTCACCAGCTGAAGCCTGAAACACATGTTTCACATTAAGAATTAAGCAATATTTTATAATAATCAAAAAGTAGCTCTAGAAAGATGATCAGCAAAGAAAACTTCTATGGTGCTAAGCTAATTCAGAAGTTCTAGACAGTATTAGCTTCCTGTCATCAAGGCTAATAAGAAGTTGAATAAAAAGGAGGCAGGGTAAAAGCGCATGCAACCAAGATCTCAGAAGAAACTGAGCCAACCAACATAGAAAGAACTACAATCAGAAACATAGACACAAACATTAAAAAGGAACAACTGCATAAACTTGCCTTAGAATCAGCAGCAGGAGGAGTTGCAACAGCTTCAGTTATGGGTGCTGACCCCTCTATAGTGACACCGCAACCTTCACCAGAAACACCACTGCAGGATCCAGAATTTCACGAGATAAACAGCATCAAGAAAAAAGACAAGTAATTTGTTTTCCTTAATGAAAGACACGAGTAATTTTGTAAACCTTAAAGGTTCATCAATAAAAATCAAATAAGTCAGAAGAACTCACGAAATCCTCAAAAGTGCTTCAATGTGATTGTACCACCGAGACACATTTACATATTCAGATGGTGGAGGTTTTGAAAGAGCTGCATGCACAATGATATCATCCTTTGAAGCTTGGTACCTGAAAGGGGGTACAATCAGAAATATTCAAAGAAAAAAAAAACTCAAATTTCATGTTCATGAGGAAATATATATATATATATAGATATATATCAAAAAATAGTTCACAAGAAGCACGACATGCGTTATAGTAGAAATGGAATGATACCCCGTGATATAACTACGTGCTAGGAGGTATTCATCAAGCTTCTTGAGGCCAGACTGCGAGCTTAGGTTGTAGAATGTGACACCCATTGCAAGACTATGAATTAGGTTCTTTCTGCAAGGAAATAGGAAGGTGGGATATAAGTTTCCACCAAATAAAAAATAGAAACAATCAGAGAGTAGTGTTTATCATCGAAAAAAACAATTTAGAATGCAACAAACAAATTGCCACATTCAAGGAATTTAAAAGACGGTGAACTGTTATGCCTCACAAGACAATGAGAGCAGTGTAAATAAAAAAGTTTCATAAAACTGTGATGCCAGTCAGAGGAAACATGCTGCACTCAGATTGTTTATTATTAGGGCAGGGAGCATGAAGGGACCCTTAGTTTTTGTTTACTCACTGAATTTGAAACTGGAATAACTTCACACGAGGGCTTCACTCACTGATTAAAATGTACCGATAAAAAATTCTATAACAAAGAAGTGATAGAAATAACTCGACCTTGTAAAGACTTCCACACATATCAATCACAACATCCTAGTATCAAACTAGCATCAACTGTGTCAATAACTCCTGAATGGACCAATACTGTTCGGGGGATTGTCCAATCACCTGGACTTTGTCTAGAGACCACAAGCACATAAAGCACATACCATTTTATTTTATTTTTTGATGGGTACGTGGCCCTTTGGGTGGAGTTGAACCTAGGACTTTGAGAATATTAGAGAAGCCTCTTCCCAAATCATCCAACCCAAAGGGTTAAGCACATACCAATAAAATCACATAGCCACACACTAGGCATGAACTTATATAATCCCAGTATCCCCAAAAAAGAAAATATGCAGTTTTTCTTTTGTCCAATGGCAAAGCTACACGGGGGCTCTCCCTGCCTGACCCCCCAAACCCGGATAAAGGCTGGATTCAATTAGAAGTCTATGGTTCAACTAGGGCACGTTCATAAGATACATTCATTTTACAATAACTCGTTGATACTACTTTTACCCCTACACTATGTTTGGAACGGTAAAATTGGAACCTTGAAATTGGAATTGGTCCTATTTAATTCAGGCCAATTTCCATTCCAAAGCCATTTCACTGTGTCAAAACACGACATCAGTATAAAAATCCATTCTTTTTTGTGTGAGTGTATATTTGTTTGTTGGTAACTCAATATTAGATGGGTTCACTTGGAAGCCGTAAGGGCTGCTCCTACGCAAAACCTAATATCATCCCTTCTCAAGGATCTAATATAGACCACGTCAGTTCCCATCTAGACTGGTTTCTACGGCTAAAAGCATACATGTATCTGTGTACATATGTATTGTTTGTAACAAGAAATAATCACATAGAATAGAGTAGCGTGAAAGAGATTCATAAGAGAGCAATCAAAAATCTCAAAGAAAAAATGATCCATCAAATTAAAAGAAAAAATTTCAAAAAACAAATCTGAAGACGATATATATACACACACAAAAGCACATAAGATATATATTTGTAGTTGCAACACAGATTGATTATCCGATTAGATCCAAATCGAAGATTTCTATCTTACCGGCGCTAGCTCTTTCTGTTCTTCACTGGGAGAGAGTTCGAAGCTCTGAGTTTCTGGCACGAGCGGCGGCGTGCAGCTTGATCCTCACTGCTCAATGCTTTATATCGTGAAGTGACGATGGGTGATGATCTGCTGTTCCACAAGCAAAATCATTATATAACGGGCGGGGCGGGGGAAAGGTAACCCGCCCCAAACCCATGATTATGTTTTTCTTTCCTTTTGAGGATAGTGATTATGAGAAAAAAAATAATTTTATCAAGAAAATAATAACAACATTCTTTTATTCGAATAAAAATGTCAAAATATATAATTTTTTAATATTATAACACTGTTAAAATTTAGTTTCAGTAAAACTAAAATAACTTTTATCATTGAGATTTTAAAAATTAGAATTAACAATGATAATCAAGTGTTTATTCGTGTATATATATATATATATAATAAAATGATAATCATTGACCATTTAAAATAAAAAGAAATCAAAAGAAAATGAAGAGGTTCCTTCAGTAGTTGCGGCGTGAGATCATATAAAAAGTAATGTTATTCTTATTATAATATTTTATTAACTTTTTTATCTGTGGATGTAGTTGTTCGGTTGCTAATGAATACAGATTTTTAGTATGTATGGGTGTTAATCAATTCAGTCTCTTAGTACAAGTTAATTAAACCTTCTGAACTCACCTAACATGACTAGTACCAACCAATTTTATTGACTAGTACCAACAAACTTAATTTATTAGTACTCGAGATTGTTTTCAGTAACACTCAAACAATCATGTCTAATCATAAAAAAAATTGATAAAATGTTAAGGGAATAATAAGTGAAAGCCTCCTACTCCACCTCTCGAATTTGTGCTTAACTATAATACTCCGGAAGAATCTCTTGCCTTAGTTTTTAGGGGTTTGGGATTGGTGATTTTAAGAACCCTCGGTGTTACACAGAGACTGGGTTAGATTATTTGTTTAGTGTCTGTCTGAACATTATTTTCACTTGTTTCATGAAAACTTAGTTGGGTTATCTGTCTAGTCGTTGTGTCAACATTATTTTTACTTAAAATGGACCGAGTTGCATTAATTGTCTAGAACTCGTATTTAGAGACTTATATGGATATGTAATATTGTTCTTTTAATATTCAGTACCTTGGAAATTTAAAAAAAAACACCAACTATAGTAAGAAAATGTGGCACTGCCTGATTTAACGTGGCAAAATGAACTGTTTGAGCTCAATATTAAGGTGCGCCCAAAATCAACTTAGACTATTGTCACAATTCCTTGTATTTTGTCTAACCAGCCAAATTGGAGATCACTGAAAGGAGCCATCCACAGGCCAAACAGAGAACAGGAACAAACTAGTAAGAATAGAAGAGGAGGAGATGAGCATAAAAAGCAGAAACCAGTTGCATAGCCCAGGCTCTTGAGAGCAGAGAACTAAGAAGTCTGCAAAGCAAAGAGAGGTTATAAAAGCCTAGGAAGATGAGGGGCATTCAAATCATTCACAATATACATACTGCTACTCGAGGCCTGCATCATTAACCATTCATTTGCAGTAAGAAGAGCTCTAAAATACATCATTAAAACATAAATAACCAGAATCCATAATAGAAGCCACAGATTAGTGCTGACACAATAAAGTTAATCTAATTTCAGGTAAAACCAAGATCTAATTTAGATATCCATTGAAGTTGCCTGCATTGCCAAGCTTTACAATCCATTTCATTCCAGTCATGACTACAAAGAAGAACCAGTAACATGAACCCTGTGCAAAGCAAAAATAATTAAGATGAAAGCTCAATATATTTATGTCAATTTTCGATGGCAGCTTGGCAGCATGCTCATACAATCCCCAGTTACACTACTCCAGAAGGAAGACGTAACACAAGCTGTCCTCCAAAAACACTGCAAAGCCACACCAAAAAAAAAGGACTTGTTAAAGAAAAATAAATTATAATCAAGGCTTCAGATGTTCCCATCACATGTATGAGACGGAAAGAAAAATTTATTTGACCTTTTTACGTAGTAGTAACAGAAGTCTGCTAGTATGAAAGTTTGAACAATTTCCGAGATAAGAACCATAGAAGGCCATAATCCGTAACCCAGAGCTGTTAGCAGATGCCCACGACTATCCAAAACCTGTTAAAAGCCAATCATAATCAAATAATTGCAAATCACAAAACCATTCAATTTACACCCATGTGAGAAGCAAATAAGCATAAGGATATATTTGATGACTAATCCAGCACTAGTTAATGACAATTTTAGGCAAACACATATTAACCAGAAGTCATATATTTGGACTAGAGACTTGTAGACCAGTACTGTCACTTGATTTCATAAAACATTCTCAATGCTCAATAACTGGTGTTAATCTTCATTGGTAATGTTTGAGATAGTGATCAAGTATTTAAATCATGTACTCAAGATTCTCTGTACCATCTATATTCTCATTAGCAACCAATTCAATATACTTTTGTGCATATACATTGGTTAAAGCAATTTACAATGACAAATTTGTCAACCAACTTCCAACCTGCACTGTTTGTCAATCCGAGCGTACTTTCTCAAAAACCCTCAGCCTACCGAGTTATCAATGCAACTGCACTATATGAATAAACACTGAAGGCATTTAAAGCAACACGAGGCACCACCTCAGCTTTTCCAACTTCTATTTTTAAATCCCCTTCCTGACACCTATAGACCATAAACAATGCAAACTGTGCTACTGAAAAATCATTAGTAGGCATCGAAGGTCTAATAACTAAATCAGGTACAATCTAAACAGAGAGCATGCAGTTTGCCAGCACTCTCCTCATAATCAACGTTGAAAAATGGACAAATTTTAATCCTATCATGCTCCTCACTAAAAAGCATTGTAGATATTCAAGTTTAAACATCAAACCTGAAGAACCCAATGAGCACAACTCAAGAACCTAGCAACACCCAATGCAAATACATAATGAGCGGTGAATGGTTCAACAATCTGAAAGACAAAAAGAACAGTCAATGAGGCAAGCAGTAAGACTTTGTCCATTTAAAAAAAAAAAAAAAACTCAAATCCTGAACTGTTTCTTGTTCACTAAGATTGTACCTTTGTGTTTTGCATGACCCGTAATTGAGGCAGCACAGACACAGCTTCCAAATATACACAGAATGCCCAGAAAATTCTATTGATGAAGTGATGTGATGTAGATGGATGAATCACCAAAGCTAATACAGCACATGGTATCACCTACAATAAATTGAGAACCAAGGAAAATTGTTCCTATAAAAAACAAAAAAGAAAATAAACAGAAAGATAATTACAAGACGCAAATATGAGTTCAACTAAGAAAAACAAATATGAAAGATAAAAAGAGTACTCTAACTTCCAGGGGGTAACTGGTGCAACATATAGCCCAGCGACTTTCTCTAACCAGGTGATGTGGGATTCCACCATGCTCTTGCACACATGCGTCCTCACATGCATGGCTCAAGACGTGTGTGGCCCCAACCCACCGCGAGGCAGACTCAGCTCTGATACCATATGCAGAAAACCTGCCATACTGCCCCAAAAAGGAGTGCTCTAGAGGCACCATGGTACTATATACAACCAGCATCCTACTCTCCAGTTCAGTGTTGGAATGTCATTCCAGAGAAGGGCATGTCAAAAATATTCTAAGTATTGGGAAGGATACTTAGACGTTTAAGAGTTGGTGCAGCCGGTGGCTTGTTCACAGTTTGGTGCATGACTGCCTTTGGCAAGGCAGATGCACACAGGGGGAAGAACTGATGTTGCAAGTGGTTGTATCCACTCCTGTCAGGTGGACAAATTGTCATTTGACATATATAGGGGGGAGTACCTCCTCGAAGCGCCCATGGGCGAGTGGCCTATGCGGCTAAGGAAGACCAAGGCGTGTGGGGGCATGGCTTGGCAATGAGGGCTAAGACGGAAGCTTGGGTTGGGTCAAGTGGTGCGTGGGTGCAAGACTGACAGCATACGGCCGTGTCCTTGAGTGTGGGCTCGGGGCTGGCAGTTGTGGCGCAAGGCAGTTGCAGAGCAGTTGCGCGGGGCAGTTGCGCAAGGCAGTTGCTGAGAAGTTGCGCAGAGCAGTTGCGGGGCGCAAGGCGGTTGCGCAAGGCAGTCGCAGGGCAGTTGCGGTGCAGTTGCGCAAGGCAGTTGCGGCGCAGGGCAGTTGCTGGGCGCAAGGCAGTTGCGGCGCAGGGCGGTTGCGCAAGGCAGTTGCGGGGCGGTTGCTGGGCGCAAGGCAGTTGCGGGCTGACAGAGGGCGCAAGGCAACTGCCTGCTATGCTGGCATGATCCAATGGCTCACATTGTGTGCGACAATGGATGCATGGATCCTCACAGGTGGCACGCTGATCCAAGGGCCCTTATTGTGTGCGGCAAAGTGAGGCACGGATCCTCACAGGTGGCGCGTATCCAAGGCTTCAGATAAGCCCTAGCAGTTGGGGCGCAACTGCACAGCACAGGTGGCAGCCTGTGACAAACCCTAGCAGTTGGGGGCAACTGCATGCCATGTGCATGTCACATGGAGCGGTTGAGATCTCTGCCTATATAAAGGGGGCAAGGTCTCTTGTATTAGACACAGAAGTGTATAGAGAGTTATACACAAGGGGTGTGGACGAATCTGTGAGGGAGAGTCTATTTTTGTAGCCTTTGGGCAAGTCCTTTGTATTCATATGAGTATATAGTGAATAAAAGGTTGGGAAGAGTTTCCTGTAAAGGGCTGTGTTCTCTGTGTGTGTCTCTATTCGTGTTTGCAATTGAATTGTGTAGACCCAACGGTGGTGGAATCCTATTCTAGGGGTTCTGTTTCCTTTGGGGGTTGCGTGGTTGGCTGGTCAAGGCAGGGGTCTTGACGCCGCATAGGGGCAAAAATTTTGGGCGAAAAAGTTGACCCTGTGACACCAGGCAATGTGGGATCACGAGCTCACAGGTCTATGCTCACCTCATTGATTCTTGGGTCTTGGCATTCTTGCCTCACCTCACAAAACATGGCTCTTGCCTCACTAATCTTGCCCATGGGTCCCACCATGCTACTGCCATAGGTCCATGTGGCTCACAGGGCCGCCTCGTAATCCAGCTATTCATACAAGGTAAATATGATCTAAAATCCCTATTAAGCCTTAAAAAGTGACAATTTTTAGTATCTTTGTCAGATTAGACAAAATACAAGGGAGATTGGAAGACTGAAAAAAAAAAAAAAGGTCGTTGGTCATTATATTCTAGCAAGATAGAAGACGTAAAGAAAAGCTCCTACAGTGATTTATTCCACGCATTCTATTGCAAATAGAAGGACAAACTGCATAAATCAATTACATAATCAACCATGTTTTAGGGTTTAGTGTTGGGACTTGATAAACAAAATGTATATAGTTGACAAGATACCGGGATGAATGAGTGACAAGGGGGAAAAAAAGAACAAGAGATCAACAAATACTTGAGAAGCTAGATGGAATATACTTGGGGTAAGCTGAGGTACTCACTGTAGCATTGAAGGGCCATATGGAAGGCCAAAATCAACATGACTAAGGTGAAACAGAACAGATTCGTGCAATCTAAAACTTAATGGGGATTAGACTCCACCAAGTTCAAATGTCGAGGAAGTAATAACCATTGGGATTCAAGTTCAAGCATAAGTTTTCATAACTCTCAGCACATTGTTTAGAGGAAGGATCTTGTAAGCCATATTTTACACGCATGGATGGTAGCATCAATAAACATGGATATGAATCCATAATATAAAAAATCAAAAGAATTGATGCATTAAAAGTTTAAAACTACTACACATACAAATTTGCTAATATCATGGTAATATTACAAAACAACTTTAACCAGAAAAGGCAGCTTCTCACAAACCATAGTAGAATTTGGGTTGCCAGGTGCCAACCCAAAAGCTGCATTAATGCACTGAAAATTTCATAAATACACACACGCACACATATTACAAAGAAAATGAGAATTACAAAACAAAAGGAGATGGTGAACTATCAGCGACCAAAAAAAGATCACAAAACTCTCGCTAGTCATTTTCTTTTATAATAATCTCAACCAACCAAGACCTACTCTAATGCTGCCAAACAGATGAATTTTAAAAAAAAAAATCCCAAAATACAAGTAGAGAGCTTAAAATTGCATTAAATGGGCCCAGAAACTAGAACATCAACTTATTAGCCTCTATGAACACATGCCAAGGAATTCAATCTACGAATGAAATGGGTGAACAAGGTCATGTTCACCTTATGATTCGCTATAATGTGAACTTCTCTTAGTAGTTAGTACACAAGTGTTATAATCAATCCTGGGATAGAGGCAATTCCTTCCACAATATCTCGTATCTTGAGTTTTGAGAAAATTATTGAACAAAGTTGTGCCAATGAGAGATGTCTATGAAAGTCAGATCTTACCCACAAAAAATTAATGGTCATAGATTCACAGAGATGCAGCATGAAAATGGCAGAAGACTCACCACATAGTATATTGCAAAGTTGTCCTTGTCCTCCATGTAACTTGACTTTAGTTTAAAACGAATCATATAAATAACCCACAGAGTTGTAGCCAATGTAGCTAAATCAAGTAAGGTGTGTATATCATATTCCATGACAAAACTACAGTACAATCTAACTGCTAAAAACATAGCAGTTAGTTCCTGAGATTTGAGTGAGAGTCCTGCATATAATCCAAAGTGAAAAAAATCAACCCAATCTCAAAGATATTAGTAAATCTTGTAATAAGAAAAAAGTATAAACCAAAAAAACATAATAAGAAAAAAGTATAAACCAAAAAAACAAAGGCATTAAGTTCTGTCAAAAGCAACTCATATTAAATAAAGTAAAAGAAAAATTCAGATGAAATCAACTCAAGCTATAGAATTATAACTTAGCATTAAGACTACAACTATAAGTAATGAAGGTTTAGCTTACAAAACTTTAATATTTGAAAAATGTGAAAAGGAAGTTGCTACTACTTCAATGTGTTTCTTAAAATAAAATTCATCATTTTAACATGTAAACATAATTGATAATATTATTATTTACAATATCCAGCATTGTAATGCATAATTCTCATTCCAGAAAATGGGTAAAAAAAATTCTGATTAATCCCTTTTAAGTCTTCCTCATATTTTCAGTGTGGCACTTTTATTGGGAAAAAGTACCGTAAGAGGATGAGAAAATTCTGTAAATTATCTTAAGGATTTTTACTATCAATGACAGAGTGAACAGTGCAACAGTTGCCTCCAATATACAGCATATAACCAATAGTAGTTGGACCAATTACTCAACCTGAATGTTCTTTAATACAAAAATCAACACATGTTGATACAAATATGAGCAATAGCAAGAGTTAAGAGAGTCAACCACACACTCCTGCCTTTTCATCTGAAGAAATGAACAGTATTAAAAACATTTGAGAACTAAAATAAACTCTATAAACAACATATGACACAGCATGAACTAGACATAATATACAGTAAGGTTTAATCTTCACGTGGGCACCGCTTGTTTGTCAGATAAATAAGATACAAGATGTAAGTACAAATTTATGCATGCACAATTAGGAAAAAAAAAATCCTCATTAACAAGCAATATAATACATTCTCCAAGGACAGATAACATGTAACATCATTATCACATGGCTAGGGCCCTACAAACCAACCAGTGGAAAACTTTTCACATAGGAAAATTTTACACGTACCTTGGGCTTCAACAGCCCATTTTCATTGTTAAGTATCATTTTTTCCTTTTTTGATTCTTCATTAAAGTATCTGAAACCTACTTGTATGGTCCCATATTTCAGGATTTAAACATGACCTTTGTGGTGAGACATTAACTTACTCCATATGTTTGACAATAACTTAGTACAAATATGTGCTTGCAGATGTGGGCATGGGCAAATATGTGACTGCTCATTTCCTAATAAGCATGAACTGCAACACCAGAAAATTTCATATACAGTGACATACAAGGTAGATTTTTTCAGCATTTTAATGGAATCAATATGACGGCCAACAAAACCAAACTATCAATTGGACCATATGAGAGTATCTTAAATTGCAGATGATGGTGAACAATCCTGAAAATTAGAGCGTTTATGATTTTTTTTTTTTTAAGTAATTGTAATCATAGAAGAATGCGCCTGAGCAGGGCGAACCCGTAGAGCATTTATGATTTATTCAACTTCAAAGAAATTACAAAAATCATAACTCGCAGCAAGAAGTTTGGATTTGGGGACCAAAAAGGATTCTATGTTTCTTTCTACTCTCATTTTTTTTTTTTTTTTGGGGGGGGGGGGTGGGTTGTGGTTGAAGGGAGAATCCTAAGCAGCAGAGACAGAAGTTAACCCCTCATTCCATGAATTTATCAGCATTTGGAATCAATTTACAAATTATAACATCCGGCATTACACCCTTTCCTAAACAAATGGTAATACAATATCCACATTTCCAGATGGTTATTGGTAGCATTTCCTTCTTATCTATGTTGCATTTGCACAAGTGTCAGAAGCTAAAAAGGGTAGGCATTAGCGAGTGTAGAGTCCTCAATTCCATGAATTTATCAGCATTTGGAATCAATTTACAAATTATAACATCCGCCATTACACCCTTTCCTAAACAAATGGTAATACAATATCCACTTTTCCACATGGTTATTGGTAGCATTTCCTTCTTATCTATGTTGCATTTGCACAAGTGTCAGAAACTAACAAGGGTAGGGATTAGGGAGTGTAGAGTTTGGGACTTAACAAATTTAAAAACTTTTCCTTTTTTTTGGATAGGTAAGACGCACATTCACCCCATTGTCCCAATTGGAACTTGAACCCTCAACCTTCTCTTTGGGAAGTGAAAGAGATACCACTTGAGCTAAAGCTTGGTGGTACTATAAAAACTGTAATTGAGCTTGGTTTTTCATTTTACTAATAAAATAAAAATAAAAATTCCAAAGGAGAAGTATACAGGGAAAACAAAAATTAAACCTTATCCATCTGATTAAGCACACTTAAATTAAAATTACAGTTTGATTCATCGCTTACATTAACGACGTCAGAAGGAGGATTTGAGTTTTTTAGTGTGTTTTTCCCTGTCACTTATGAACTTCATTCTTTTCCCGATATAATTTTCACTTACAAATTTGCTTCATACTTATATGTTAATCAATTGTGTTTTATAACGCAAAGGGCCAAAAATATCATAAAAGAACCATGAAACAGGGGTCCAAAAAGGGTGCTTAATGTCAGGACTAAGATCCAAACACTAGGAGAAAATTAGGAAATAATTCAGAAACAATTTGAGTACAGCCTAACGAGGAAACCCTAATGAATACAAAACATTACCCAATTCAAGATACCGGAAAGAGACATAAAAACAAATGAAACCTCGATATATTATCAATCTTTTTGATCGCTGAAAAATGGCATAAAGAGAAAAGATCTTACGGAATCTCAGTACAAGTTTACATTACCCGACTGGCCTAAAGTTCCAATTTTTAATTTCTGCTCCTAATATTTCTCAGCAACCAAACAGACCTCATAATATATGTATTTATTTGTTGTGTGTATTACCAGCACAAGTTTTTTCCTTCATGAGCTTATAGATGAGGACAGAGATTCCAATGGAGTGAACAGCTTCAGCCGCAACGAAGAGGTTGTCGTGATCGTGTACAATGACTCGAAGCAACACCAGCGCCGCCATCCCGGACACGACGGCCAGGAAAGCCTTCACCTTGGGCGGCTGTCTCCGAACCCATGTCGACACAGCGTGGATCGGCCTTTTCGGTGGCCTCATGGTGTGGATCTTTGGGTCTTTGGGGCTGGTTTGTGACTGTGATGTGCCGGCGAGAAAGCGATGGAAAGTGGGGGAAAACGAGAGAAGCGAGATCGATTATTTAATACTGCGAGTGCGTGCAGAATTGTTAATGATTATATAAGAGATATGGAGGTTGAAGCTTGGAACATGGAAACGTTTTGATAGGGCTGGGAGCCGCGAAAGAAAATTGTTTCTGCGTTGGAGTCTTTTCTCTTACACTTGACTTGGACGAGGGATTTGGAGAGAAGTGAAATGAGAGGAAAGGAAAGAAATGGAAAGAGAGGCTAGTTACATGGGAAAGGAAATGAGTAGACAATATTAGTTACGAGTGAAAAGAGAGAAGAGGAAAGGAGATGAAAGAATAATTTTTTTTTTTATGTTTGAGTAATTAATAAAATGAAATAAAATAAAAGATGAGAATGATAAAAGAGAGAAAGAAAAGGAAATTATTTTATATTATTTTATTATTATATCTTTTGGATGCCTTAAGATAGAGGTGTTATTTTTATTTTAACTTTTATAATTTTAAGGGTAATATTGTATTATTAAAAATTTATTGAATCTTTATTTCCTTTACCTCCATTTTCTTCAAGTTTTGGAAAGATAATAAAATTGCTTAAATGAGGGGTTAAGGTCTCTTTCTCTTTCTTTTTTAATTTTTAAAACAAATATGATATAAGTTCCCTTTCCTTCTCCTTCTTTTTCCTTTCTTTTCAATTTCTTTCATCCAAACGTAGTGTTAGTATTTAGTTAAAAATTAGAGAAGAAAAGAAAAAAGAAAATAAATGTACGAAGATTGAAAAATTAAATAGAATGAGACAATCTTCTAATAATTTTTTATAATACTTATTTTAATCTTAAAATTATAATAAAAAAAAACATTTATTTTGTAGTATAATGGTGAAATATATATATATATATATTTGTTGTTCTTAAGTTTTTTTTTTTTTTCCATTTGTTATTTAAGCATAAACGAGAGATTATATTTTTCTCTCATTTTTCTCATTTGACAAAAAGATGGTTAACTCAATTACGTCCATTTATTATGTCTCATATTTTCACTCTCATTTATAAATTAATTTTAAAAATTTAAACTAATTAATGAATATTATTAAAAATATAAATTTATATTTACATATATATATATATTTAGCTTTATATATGTATACACACAAATGTTTAATGAAATATTAAAAAATATTTATATAATTTAAATATATAATCGAGATAGGACGAGGCATCTTCCTCCATCCCCATGCCCAAAACTATGTCAAGTTTTAATATTTGTTCTTATTTTTATCTTACTCCATTTATTTTTTCCTCAATTTTGTTCCATTAAAAACGAATCGAGATAAGTCCAACTTATAACTAGAAACTACCTGTAATTAATACTCAATTTTGCCACAAAGTCACAGTTTGTGAAATTCTGATTCCAATTAAACAACCAATAAAGTTTAAGATAAAAGAGATAATTTAATGTAGAAAAATGATTAGTACAATCAATTTAGTTTACCAAATAATGTATCAATAATTTTGTTATAATTAATAAATATATTTAATCTTTTTATTTAAATTTTAAAAAAAATTTATGATAAATAATATTATTCAGGTTAATCAATTCGACGTACTAACATTACTCTATTACTATAAAGCTCGACTTTATATAACAATATTTAAATCATCAAATGGTTCATGTCGGGTTTTAATATTTGCTCTTATTTAATTGCTAAAATACATTATCTCATATAAACTAGAGCTTAATGTGAGCATTACCCAACATAGAGTGGAAAATTGACATAAACTCCAAATAATAATAACGACGGAAAAAGGAATTAATTAAAAATATTGCATAACGAAGGACATAATACATCTACATTATACAGATGCCTTATTAGGGAAAGGATTTTCCTAACTAACATAGAAGCGAAAGAAAAAAAAGAAGAGAGAGAGAGAGAGAAAGGAGGCTCATTTCTTTACTGTTTCCCCCTCTTTTTTTTCTTCTTTTGGCTAGGTAGGGAGCTTCAGCTTTCTATCTCTAAATCCTAACAGAGAGCTTGAAAGCTAAGGTGCACGGTTGGATGGAGAGAAGACAGATGAATAAGCATCAAAAAGTCCACGAAGCTGATCTTCTCATGAGGGGAGTCATCTGTTTGTCTTCCTCAAGCGCTACCATACCCAAATGGGATGGGTCTTCCAGCATCATCTTTGCCACCAAATAACCAGCAATGGACCAGGTTTGGAATTTACGAGCCTGCTTCCCGATATAACGACCAAGCTTTCCATCATAATATTCAGGCCAGTTATCTTTCAACAGCCTGGTTTCAGCAAGTTCAATGGCATGTCTCGCAATCTGAGGGCGTCCTACCTTGATACATGCAGCTGTGAGGAGCCATAAAAGCACTGCAGCCACAACATTTAAGCTGAATAACGTAAGAAAAACTTATTACTGGAAAAGTAAGGGTTTAGCCGAGTGCACAAGGCATGAAGGGAATCTGAAAAAACTTTCATAAACTAAAATGTTAAAATTATAAGGATGAAGGAATCTAAAAAAACTTCTAAAAGCATAGATCAGAGAGTGTAACATTTCTCAAGTTCCACCACAAGAATGTTATTTTTCTTTCTTTCTTTCTTTTCTAAGAAGGAAAAATGACCATTTCTCCTTACTGAATCTGAGAAGGAATGGATACGTAAGAAGCTTCCTATAATTGATCAAATGTCATCAAACTCCATGACTATCTTAGGAAACTGCAAATCTGGCCAGCCAGTTTAAGATTGATTTGGACAGACATCTAGGTGACAAAATGCAATTACTGTATCAAAATTTTTAAAAACAAAATGAAGTTTTGATTTTAAATTTGAAAAAACTGTGGGCTATCTGCTTTTCTTAAAATATAATTACAACTATGACCCGTGCTAGACAATGCCAACTGGATTTTCCAGTTTCCCAGAAAGCCTATCATCAGTTTGAGTCACACCCTTACTTTGCACCAAGAGGACCCTCAGCATAAAAACATACCTGGCCATGATCCTCCGTTATGGTAACTCCACCTAGTATTTTTAGGATCACATCCTGTTACAATTCTCCATTCATGGCTTTCTATGGCTGGATAACAAACTTTTAGTGGCATGTCACCAACCAACTCTTCCCAACGCGATTCTATAAGATCCATAATTGCATGAGATTGTTCAAGTGTTGCCAAGGATGACAAAATTGCAATGCAATTGCCCAAGCAGAACCAACGGAAATCCATTTTTGAAGGACCAACATTTCCAATAAAGTAGCCACCATGCGTTGGCATAAAATCAAAAATCCACTCTGGAAGAGAATCAGGCATCACATTGAACTTGTTGACTGCAGTGTGAGAATATTCCTCTGTTTTATACCGATATATACCATTAAGCTGCTTCAAATCTAGCCAAAAGTAACTTCTCATGTGAAAGCTCAAGGCATGAAGACGCTTGACTATTCGTTCAACAAACTCCTTTCCCTCAGCGTCTTGCTTGAGTAAAAGCAAAGCACATCTTAAAGCCATGAAGAAAAGTGCTTGTATTTCAATTGGGTACCCATAAACACCCTGAGAAGATATATAAAATAAATGTACACAGTAAGACAAACAGGATTCAAAATAAACAATAAACACAATAATGACAGCAGGTGTAATTTTCTTAGAGCAGACTGCACATAGAGTGCACACGATCGAATGATTATTTTAAAGAGAACGAACCAACTGCCACTGATACACATCAATAAATTATAAAACAAGGGCATGTCCTTGATTTCTATTGCCAGAAAATCCAACTTAAAGATTAGATGCCATTATGTAAACGAGAAAGGAATGGTTGTCTATGGTGTAGACAAGTCGCTAAGACCTTTGTAAAGATTAGTCTAGGTTGTACTTTTGGGTTTGCCCCCCTTGGGCACCATATATAATACATTTACTTATCAAAAAAAACTAATGGTTGTTTAATTGAGTAGTCGATTGAAGCTAGGCATGTTAATGGTTATAAAGATGCTCGGTTAGAGAGAGAGTAACAACATCCCAATAAATTAGCAAAAAAAATTTGCAGGTGCACATGCGCGCACACAAAAACAGACACAGATAGCTTGCAAGAGTATTTTAGCATACTCTTCCTTCTGTTGTTGTCTCGGCCTAGGAAGTTCTAAACAAGCTTTGATACTAGTCAACAGCCGCCACAGTGCCCTGTTGTTGTCTACCAGGCTAGCATGACAGTATTGGCTTACTGGCGAGAGCAGAAGACCTTTGAGGCAATTGAGTGATCTCTGATCTAGGCAAAACCCTGCTCCACCCAGCATTTTTATCTACTACACTTCTTGCTTGAGAATCAGTTCATTTAGCAACTATATTCCAATAATTTTCCCATCATATACACAATTAATATATTTCAGTCTCTTTTTTTATTAAGAATATCCAAGTTGAAAAATACTTTCACCCGCACCCTACATTACCGTGGTCCCTAGCAACTAAAATAAAACTTTATGGAGCTGAGTTGAGGTAAAAATCCTACCCAAGTACGATATGAATGGTAATTGACTCGTAATTATGTGCTTTTGGGTGATAATACTACATATTTTGATCATGGTCCATCTATTATTAGCATTAACACGTAAAGCCTCATACACAGGCAAGCTTGGTTCAATTTGCGCTGATCTTGTTTTTTTTCTTGTTCTTATTATGCAAGGTTGTTTTTAACCATTTCCTGCTGTACCAGCACATGTTTCCCTATAGTTGTCAGACTACCGTTGTTCCATAATATATAAAGTTTCACTAAACTGTAATGAGCTTTTTATTTTCACTACTGAGTAATTTTACATGCCCAACATAAAAAAAAAAAAAAAGTTATGTTACATGGACACATACTTGTTGGGTGTGGGTATTTGCAATTCACACTCACATAATCCCCAATCTAACACAAGTAAATAGTCAATTTTTTTAATATTCTTCCTTTGTTTCTTAATTTTTTTTATAATGTATAATGTTTTGGCAAACAGCATGGATACTTCAAGCATTTTGAAGTAACCATGCAAGGAAGGAACCTAATAAGAGATTTTTATGAACAATTATAGTGTAAATTTGAACTATGGACATGCTTGTTAGGTGCATGTCCGACCAGACATGTTTGACACATATCCCATACTCATACCCATGTTGTTGTGTCCAACATGGGTACTTTCACATATTTAAAGTGTCCATGTAGCATAGTTATAGAGAAGACAAGGGTCTGTGAAGAAACGCAAAATTAAACCCTGGTACCATTACAGTTTTAAATAGAACAAATGCTACTACCATTAACATTTCTAGCCCCATAGTATTGTGCCCAGGTAAGAACTTAGAGAATACGAGGTTCCGTCATAGTTTACATGAAATTTGAAACTTGTTGCACCAACTCTTGAGATGTTACATTTAACAACTTAAAACATTGTAAGTGCTATATCCAGTTATCCACAGCTCAAATCTTTTAAATCTACATACCTGGAACTCAGTGGTGAACTCTTATCTTGTCATCGACTGCTCAACATACTAATTTGATAGCATGAATTCCCAAACTCTCTCCAATAGGAACTAGAGAGACAGCCACTCAGGGAAACAAATATATGCAGACTGTACATTTTAACAATTTAAATCTAAACCAGATCTCTTATAGGAATATCTTTCAATTTCTTGACTGAATCAGATAAAGTTAGATAGAGATTTGGTCCAAATCTGACCCATTAATTTATCTATGCATTCTTCTCATGAGCTCGCTGACAACTGTCTCAAACCCAAATTATCTGCCAAGAGCCTAAGATAAAGTGCTATATAACATAATGTAACAGAGTTCATATACGTGTGTCAACATAGAAAGCATGTACGAATGGCGTCAGACAACTAAAAGCTAGTGAGGGAAGTATGCCGCCAAATAACTACATAAGAAAAGTATCAACTGCTAGAAACTCACCATTCTACGATCAATCATACAGCATCCATCGGCACAAAGAAGTGTTGGGAATGTGTCAAACCCCTCTGAAAGACATAAACTCATTATCAGACGTATGCCCTTCTGGCATTCAGGCATTTCAGCCAAGGAAGAGTCTCCTGTAGACTTTGTGTACGCCCGAAGCAATATAATCCACCAAAATCCAGAATCAACAGGAGCCACTCTTCCTATTGCACTCTCACCAAAATCTGCTATTAAAGTCTCAGTATTCCTGACTGGATCATGGAGTACTTTAAAACTAGCTGGCATCACACCCTCTCCTAGCTGGAATCGATCAATCTTTTTCTCCCATGATTGAAGACGAAGAGTCTTCAAAAGAAAATTCTTGACTATTTCAGGTTCCCCATTCATCAGAAAAGCCAATGCACTTGGAACAAAGTCCCTCACAAACACCTATCCAGATAAAGAAAGTTAGCAGTTATATACTAGGGAAAAATATACATTTTAACCATAATAATATTAACCCTCCATGCGGTAATGGGAGAAGAGAAGACACAAGTGATGTAACAAAATTTTGAGCTCTGTTGTTGTTTCATCTCCGGTAAAATGGAAAAAAAGGGGGGGGGGGGGGGGGGGGAAGAAAAATGTAATCTCAACAAAACCTGATACTTTGTATCAGCCCCAGTTGAGCCAATTTTTCCCCATTTCCCTCAAATCTGAAGAATGAAAAGTTTAAGATACAATACTTATCTTATTTTATTTCCTCAGCAGCCAAATGGAGCATAAAGAATTTTTTTTTTTTTCCAATTGATTGGTGTCGTAAAAATATAAACATCAAGAGCAATATGACTACAACTCAAGTTGCATGGGTCCATGAATTGGATAAATATAAAGCATATGTTAAGCAGTAAAGTGATATATATATATATGGGTATATCAAGGCTCCAAAAGTCATGCACATTGAAACATTACCTGTTCAATAACCAAAAAAAAAAAACATGGGATTGTGTACACGCTTTATTAACAATAAAAAGTTTTAAGAATGCCCATGGTTAGAAAGATTCTTTGCCATCAAAAACAAAGAAAAAAAAAGTTTTAAGAGAGAGAGAGAGGCTCCAATAAAGAACTTCTTTAGTTTTCCCTCACCATCACCAATTTAGTCTTCAGTGAGGTAAAAAGGCAAGAGAGAGATCAAAAGCTACTTGTAAACTAGGATAGCAGAATCCACAATGGACAGCAAAAAACATGGGGAAATTTTTTTTTCAACACATGGTATCAGGGATTTCAGGCCTTCACCTGATCATAGTTAAGTTTTTCATCAGAACTATCTAATGCTGCAATTGTCCCAACTGGTTGACCACGAAAGTACACCAATGTACGCCTCAAAGCATCCCAAGCCTCGGCAACCATCGGATGAGGCTCAAACCCAGTTTGTGACCTTGGGGTGTTAAACCCAGACCTTCTACCGGGCGAAAATACACAATCAAGGTGGTCTAGGAGTCGTGTGTTCTCTGCTCTGGATGAGGGATGAGGGGAAAACCCAATTGGCAATTCGCTCAGTGACCTTTCATCAAATGATCTCTGTCGTTCCATATTTAAAGGCCTTGGCCTATCTGGTAGCCTTGAGAAATCAAATTCTTCAATTTCATCCACAGTACATGAAGTATCAATACTTTTTACACTACCATTTTGAGTTACATCCACTGAAAGCTTAGACATTCCCAAAGTTTTCAATTATCCAAAAACAGGTAATCAATGGTGATTAATCGCAGCTTTCAACAATCTGCATTTTATTCAACAAGGTCGACTGATACTTAGAAAAAAATATATAAATAAACAAACAGCAACACTACAGTGGTTTAAAAATCAGATTAAACCATGTCATAGTAATCAGTGAGACATGAAAGGAACTGAAAAGAAGAAAGAAAAAAAAATACTTTTATTCTAGAACAAGGACAGATTAAAACCCATTAAATAATCATGTGGCATTTCGAAATTTTAAATATAAATCCATCAGAAAAGTTTGGCATTGCGATCCTGTTTGTTTGCTCTGAAACAAGAGGAAAATAAGAGAAAAATATATAAATCGAACCTAGTTATTTCCACTGGTTCGATAATCAAGTCAATTAAATCCTGTATTACTGCTGCTACTGCTACTACTACTCCAAAAATCTAAAACTCGACATTTCTTCTCTTTTGTTTTTCATTATTAGATTTCTCGACAACCAAAAACAGTAACACACTTGCCCAAAAAAAACAGGGCAACACACCCGATGGCTAAAGTTGACATGCATGAACCAACATTATGGAGAAAATTGCCAAATTGCACGCTACAGTGGTTTAAAAATCAGATTAACCATGTTATAAGTAATCAGCCAGACATGAAAGGAACTGAAAAGGAGAAAGAAAAAACAAGAACAATCAAAACCCATTAAAATATAAATCCATTAGAAAAGTTTAGCATAGCGCCCCGTTCTCTGAAACAGGAGGAAAATAAGAGAAAAATATATAAATCGAACCTAATTATTTCCACTGGTTCGATAATCAAGTCAATTAAATCTTGTATTACTGCTACTACTACAAAAATGTAAAACTCGACATTTCTTCTCTTTTGTTTTCCATTATTAGATTAAACGACAACCAAACAGGGTAAAATAACATTAATGGAGAAAAATTGCCCGAGAAAAAAAGATTTACTTTCGGGTATCATACAAGATTAGTAAATAACAACCACAATTGAAACCATAATTGGGTTATCTTACAGAGTTAGAGCTGCTTTGAGCACATGAATGTACGATGATTGAGAGAGACAAAGATCACTGTGAGAGTGTGAATTTATGATGTATGGATGATTATATCATCAGGTGGGTGCCAGTAATCGACCGGAACGGCCGGTATATTACGGCGTATAATTGGTAGAGAGTGGACCAGCAGGTGGGTCAAATCAGAGGATTCGACTTGAGGATGTATCCTAACCGTCTATTTCATACTTACACATCGACGCATACATATATATATATATATACATGCGTATATATATGCCCTAAAGCTGGTACACAATCAAGGAAGTTGAAGACAATGTCGGTGATTTTTTCAGTTTGTTTCTTTCCTTTGTAACGTGTTGGAGTTGTGTGCGTGTATAAAAGTGACGTGTGCGACCATGAATGGAGCTGTGAGCGCAGTGAATAGAATGGCGGGCACTCGAGAGCAATTTCCTCAACACAGCAAAACAACAACAAATTAATAATGCAACTTCTTTGCAGGGAATCCGTGTCTGGTTATGCACGTGTACGATACTCAGATCCAGAGTAGTTGGTGAAAGCAAGCAAAAGACTGTTTGGATTTTAATGAAAAAAAAAATTAAAAATTCATTTTTAATAAAGAGAAAAATAAAAATAAAAATAAAGATTATATAGAAATTTGGAATAATTACATTCAGATCATATACGGATTTGGACTAATTCCGTTCATATTTATTGTGACGAGAAATACTAATGGCTGCGATTTGATTAGTGTATATAATATGTGTGTATTTATACATAAAATAGATAAATATAATACTTGTATCAATTGAATATAAATATTTATAATTGACGATAGTACTTTTCTTATTATAATATATTGTTACATGCTGTACTCATATTATAATAACTTCCTTTGTTAAAATTATTAAAAAAAATGAGTTTTAATAAAAAAAAATATAAATATTTTATTTTATTTTTATAAATAATAATACTAATCTCCTCTATGATACTTTATAATTAAAATAACATCTCATGTGATTTCTAATAAAATAAGGTAAGTCAATATAATGTATTAAGATATTTTAATTATATAAAAAGAATTAGTTAAAATCTTAATACTATGAATAATGAATTTTGTATAAAAAACAAAAAAAGAATCTAATTTCAAAAAACACATAAATTATTTTTAAATTATAAAATAATTTTAAAAAATCAATGTAATTATTCTTAAGAAATTTATTGTGAAAAGGAAGGTGATAATCTTTTCTTTAAAACTGCCTCTGCCTCTTATAAAAATCAAGATATAGTAATTATTAGTTCATTTTCTCTTCTTTCCATATTTTCACATTTTGAGGGGATTGGGAGAAAATAATCTGCCCTCCTTATAAAACTTACAAATAAATAAAAGTTACTTATTATTCGAATGTCTGAGAGAACGGTAAAGATATTAAAGATAAAATTTAAGTGTATCGATAATAAAATTTAAGCATGTCGAGAGTTTAAATCTTCTTTGCGTCGATTATTGACAGTTAAAACTTAAGAGGTAAGATTGGCTGTCAAAAAAAATAAAACTTACACTATGTTTGGATTGAATGAATTGGAAAGAAAAGGAAGGGAATGAGAGTTTATATCATGTTTGCTTTAAAAATTCGGAAGGAAAGGGAGGGAGAGGGAGAGAGAGATTAACCATTATTTCAGCAATTTTGTTATCCCTCCAAAAGTGGACGGAAACGGAAGAAAATGAAAGAAAGATTTAATAAATTTTTAATAATACCAATATTATCCTTAAAATTATAAAAGTCAAAATAAAAAGACACCTCTATCCTAAGGCATCTAAAGAGTATAATAATAAAATAATATAAAATTCTTTCATTTCCTTTCTCTCCTTTATCATTCTCAAACAAGATGAAATAATTATATTAGTCTTTCCTTTCTTTTCCGTTCATTAGTTATCCAAACATAAATGAGTGATTACTTCTCTCCTCTTCTCTCCTTTCCTTTTTCTCATTACTAATACTATATTTTCATTTTCTTTCCCTTCTACTTATCCAAACATACTGTTAGTCTAGTATGTATAAGTTAGTTAAGATACCCCTTACCTATTCATTAAAAAAAGTTACTTTCCTTGTCCATTTAAGTATTTTCTCTTTTATTTTCTTCCATTTTCCTCTCCCGAGCCAGTGTTAAGAGTTTGAATCTCTAGTCTTATTCTCAGAGCCTGCCGGATCTTAGTGGTAGTTTTTTTATCAGTATTTTAATATCAAATGTTTGAAAAGGCATGTTTCGACGACAAAAAGAGTTAAAAAAAAATTTCTTTTGGTGCAATGATAGTGAAGTGAGAAATTTTATTTGGGTATATGTCTGCATCCATTGAATTTTAAATTTGTGCCGTAAATAACAAAGATTTTATCATTTCCGTTCAAAAAATAATAATGTTTTGAAATAAGACAAAAGGAAAAGAGAGGAAAAAATAGGAGTTAAATCCCGGACTAAGGCAAAACAAAATACTTAATTTTTATTTTAGGATCATTTTCAACTTATTTACTAATTTAGAATTGTTTTGAAAACGTCTTTTGAAAAAATATTTTGCGTGTCAAAATCGTTTTTTCAAATGACAATTTGATAAATTTAAAATTCGAATTTACATTTAAAATGTCTTTTCAAAAGATGTTTTCAAAAACGTATTTTTAAATGCCGTTTTTAAAACTGTAAAAAAAAAAAAAAAAAAAAAGTTACAGCACCTGCTCTCTCTATAACCAAAAAAATACAATAAAATCATCTCTTAAAAAAAGGTTTTCAAAAATGACCCTACTCTCATAAATAAGATGAGAACAACTCTATTATAATAAAAAAAAAAAAGATTAAAAAAACCCTAAAGAGATAAAAAAAAATTTGAAAAAAAAATAGAGTTCTCGTCATTTTGAATGTTCGAAAAAATTGACAAAAAAGGGGAAGAGTAAGAGAAAGAGGCCCACAAAAAATTGAAGGAAAAACATGTGTCACGGATACAGATATATGTCTCTCTCTTTTTATCCTTACATATTAAAGGGCAACAAACAGTGTTTATTTTTCTTTTTTAATTTCTTTTAAAATGTATGACAGTGGTAGGTTTTATATGTAGAAATGTAAATCGATTATTTGGAAAAAATTTGAGCCACTAATTTGGTGGGACCCATTAGTACAAATGGGCCGGGTGGACTCGTCGATTTATTTATCAAGTCATACCATGTCTAGTAATAAAAAAGTCTAACCCGTGAAGCACCGGTCTTGACAATATTATATCATTTTTGGCCCAGACTGATCTAATCTTTTTTTATTTTTATAAAAATTTTAGTTATGCATAAGTTGTGATGGCCTTGTCTTAACATGCGTTTGACACGGCTCGTGAGTCGGATCCAAACATGACACAATTCAATAATCTTGTGAGAGAAGGCATTGATTTCAATTTAATTCACTTTATACCTCGAATTATACTCTTGTGAGAGAAGGCATTGATTTCAACCTAAAAGTCACCTAAAAATTTGTATGAATATTTCAAAATTACTATTCTCCTAACTATATCTATCTAAGAATGTCCTAGTGTCTCGACTCTTGATAACAAAGTTTTGAAAGCCAACTTTATTTTAGTTAAGAATTTCTTTTAATTTGGGGTCACAACATAATTCTAAAAACTCATGATCACCCTTATCAATAAAATAAAATATTTGAGGTATAATGTAAATACTTATAATAATTTTGAAACCTTCCTTTTAAATTTTCTCTCATTCTTCAAAACTTATTTTTCTTTCTCTGTCTGTATTGGTTCTTCAATTCCCAAAAAGGCTCTTGATTTTTTTTTTCCCCCAAGTCTTCCTCAACAAAGGGCCCTTCATGGCTTATTATGGAAGAAGAAGCACAGCCTCATCCATCTCAGATGTGTTTACTGTAAATCCTCTGCCATACCCAGTTCTGCTAATCTTAGCAGTGTTCTTCATCTTTCTTGGCTTTCAATGGTACTCCTCGTACGAGTCAGCTGTGGAAACCACAGAGCAAAGCATGGGTTGGGTCCTCTTGCTCATACCAATAGTGATACTGATCGCTGTGCGTTGGTTATCAACTATAGAAAATCCAGAGCGGTTCTTTTCCTTGTCTCCGTACGATCGGCGCGGGCAGACGTATCGGCCGTCCGAGGGAAGCTCACCTTGGGGCGTGGCCGCTCTGATCGTGCTGTTGCTTTTCATGGTGCAGTATCAGTCTTTCTTTCTTGACAGCTGGTTTATTTAATACTCAGTAAGATTGGATTAATGGTGTGTTTTGTTTGGTTTAATATGAATAATTTGTAATTAATAGAACTGGGTTTGTGTTTTTATTAGATCAAATATAGATTTGTTGTGCTGCTGTTCATGATTGTTGTATAGAGTTAAGAATGTTGCTGTAGTTTTGGGTTTTTGAATGATAGAGTTGAATATTGTATATTAATTAGTTTTTTTTATATATTAATTAGCTTTTCCTTATTGTAATTAAGTGGTAATGCCTCAATGAACAGAGTGTGGAGAGGAAAAATTCATACCTAAGTATGTAGCGTGTCTATATAAAGAGAGAAATTTGCTACGATGATCCATCAGTTTCAAATTTCTCTCTCTTTGATTAATCTTATCTTTGATGATTTTGTAGGTTAAAAGTAAGACTCAAGATGTCATGTGATTTAATTAAGCTCAACTACTAACATATCCTTCAAATGAAGAAAAAAATATATGAAAAAGACAATTTTAACATTTTAAAAAATAAAAATTAATTACAAGAGAATATTTATAATTTATTAATAAAAAATAAGAGATGTCAGTATAATTATTTGATGGAGAAAATTAAACCATTTATGACAAGTGGGCTTTATATAATTAAAGGTCTAAAATAATAAAATGACAATTTTAAATGAGTTTTTTTTTTAATGTTAATATAATTTTTTACTTTGTTTCTTATATATATTATATTTACTTTTTTAATATAAAATTTAATTATTTTTCAACAAGAGAGATGTTTATATTGAATAAAATTATAATAATAGAATATATATATATATATATTTTAAATAAATAATAATAAAATATTAGAGTACAATACGAATAAAATTCTATTAATAAAATTAAGTTTTTATTTCATGAAATTTATATGAGTTTTTTTTTTTTTTTTTATAAAGTTAGATTTTTATTGACAATAGATTTCTAATATGATTATATTATAAATATATAAAATTTAAGACAGCACTTGGATAGTGATTCAGATATAATTTTTTTAAAAATATTTTAAAAAATTTTGTAATTAATTTTTTAAAAACTGTAAAAATATATTTAAATATGATAATTTAAATTTTAAAAAATTAAAGTTAAAAATAAAATAAAATAAATAACTTATAAAATATGTATCTCACATTTTAAAATTTAAAATATGTCTTTAAAAACTTAACCAAACAACGAGTAAATTCTCATAAATTACTTTATTAATTTTAGTTGAACCGTCCAACTCCATATAGGTGATGGGACATTTCTTTCAATCCTATCAGAGAAATAAAAAAATGAGTTAATGTGAAACAAGTTATAATTATGATGGGCAATAATTTATTGACTACTTGACTCAAAAGGGTCCAAGATATTTTGGGCCAGAAAAAATCCAACCGCCCACTGAATATGATACCTAAGAGTCAATCAACTCTCTTTTGATTTTTGGATATCAGATTCGTATTAATCTGGCTTTGTCTTCTGTGGTGGGTCATAGCTTAGCATAGCAAGCCTCGTGGTCCATTATGCAAATAAATTATTGGTTTAGCTCCTTAATTTTTGTTTAATAAACTTAATCAATTAGTAAGGTGGATGATATTAATTTCTACTAATTTTCTTTCTTTTTTTAATGTAGAGGGTTGAATCTTACTCTCTCTCTTAAAATAAACAAGTAATTTCATTAACTTAGTGCATATTTTAATTAATTTTTCACTCTTTCAAAGTTATAAAATCCAAATCTTTCAATAATTTTTTCAGACTTTTTTTTAATACAATAATGAAAAAACTCAGGTCAATTACATGATTGTCAATGAATGGAGTACTTAGCACAAAAGAAGTGCCACAGCAAGGGGGTGCATGTTGCTGCTTCCATGGCAGGAAGCTCCTCCCTTGACTATCTATGCTATATGTTTGATAAATTCCCACTGAACTAGTATGCAAATGTAATATTAGTAGAAAGTTTTATGAGTCTATTTTTTAACAAAAAAAAAAAAAATAGATTTCAATTTCAATTCTTTTAGAATAAGATATGATTATTTTAACACAATATATTCAGGTTGTCACTCAACAAAGAATTTCTCTTACTTAATATTTTTGAGTTATTTTCAAACTAAAATTGCAATCTGTTCTCAATAAATTAGCATGCAGATATCATTAGAATGATCTAGAAGTCTACTTTAACAAAAAAACAAAAACTCAGCTTTGCTTTTTCTAAGATAAGATATGACCATTTTAGTACAGAATAAGCAAGCTGTCACTCAACAGAGAATGTTTGTTACTTAATATTTTTGAGTTGTATTTAAACCAAAATTGTAATTTTTGCTTAATTAATTAGCCTGCAAATCTAATATCACTATAAGGCTTTATGAGTCTATTTTCTAACAAAAAAAAAAAAAAAAACAAAGCTCGCATTCAATTTGTTTAGAGCAAGATATGATTATTTTACTACAAAATAACATGTTCAGACTGTTACTCAACAGAGATTTGTTATCTTCAAACTAAAATTGTAATCTGCTCCCAACGAATTAGCCTACAAATCTTATATTAATAGAAAGTTTTACAAGTCTACTTTCCAACAAAAAAATAGAAAACAGAGCATTTTTTTTTTCTTTCTAGAGTAAGATATAGTCATTTTACCTCAGCTTGTTCAAACTTTCACTTCATTATTTTTGCACTATATTCAAGCTAAAACTGAAATTTCTCCTAATAAATTAGCTTTCAAATCTTATATCACTAGAACGATTTAAGAGTCTATTTTTCAACAAAATAAAATAAAATTCAGTTTTGATTTTTTTAGAATAAGATATGAACACTTTTGTGTGAAACAATAGATGAGTTGGAAATTGATACAAATGAGAGGGGACAAAAACATAGGTAATTTGTCCTTAGAAAAAATATAAAATCTCCACCTCTTAACATTATTGGACCTCAACCTACATAATTTAAAAACTCAAAAATTTTTGTCTTCAACCTTAGTTTGTAAATACTTATTTTAAGCACCTTACATTAATTAACTCTAAAAAATATACCCCGTTTGTGTAAAAAAAAAAAGAGAAAATTCCTTGTTTTTAAACTACATAAAAAATTAAAAAGCAAGAAACCCATATGAACCATAAATGAAGTTAACATTACATATTCACATTCCTTTCAATGACAAGACAAGGAACACGTCTATATTTTCATTTACTAGTCTCTCTCTCTCTCTCACACACACATATAAGCAGTAATGTTTTTTTTTTTCAGTACATAAGGTAACAATAAGAACAAACAATCTTCAACTAATCTGTCCAAACCACTTGGAATGAAAGGAGGATTGGTAAGAAACTAAGATTAGAAGCACTGCCACCAAGATGGCAACACCCCATGGCGATCCCCCAGTTCTGTGAATGGAGTCCTGCTCAGGAAGCGGAACCCGAAAGTCGAACCTCCCGTGGGTAAAGCACGAGAGCAAGAACAAGATCAACAGAATAGGCACCAAGAAGAGGAATAGGTTGAAGTTGATCACAGTGTGCTGCAACTGGGCCTTGTAGCTTGTGTATTGAGAAAGTGACAACAAGAAGATGACAATGCCGAAAATGGCTAGCAATGGGAGTGGTGGTGTGGAGATGGAAGACAAAGTCTGGCCTGTCCATCCTTGTTTCCATTCTGGACCCCTCCGTTTGGGATACAACCACTCCATCTCTCTCTCTCTCTCTCTCTCTCTCTCTCTCTCTGCCTCTAGCTAGTTGGGCAAGAATGGTTTTACACAATATAAGAGGCGATTATATATATGGGTGGGTTTGCTTTACAAATAAGGATTGCTTTGGCATATATGCCTTGAGTATGGATTCTCCCTTAACCTGCTTTATTTTTTGGACCAACTCCCACTCAAGCAGCTGATACCAAATCATATTAAAATGATTTGCTACAATGACAGAAGACTGTGTTGGAATTCCATGTTATCTGGTCCACGTGTTTTACTGTGGAGAGGAGTAATGCAATTAGGTATTGCAACACGACGGGTTTGGGGTGGGGGAGTCCTGTCCCAATCCCAAACTCAATAGAAATGGTCAACATATAGAAGAAAAAATATTTTTGTCAACATATTCTCGAACCTGGGGAGCCATCGCAGATGGGATCTCGGTCTCAAATTCAAGATTAAAATTGAAAATTTACATATATGTATAACACCATAGCCAAAAGGGTCATTTGGTTCTGCCACGACATTCACAAAGGACTGTTTCAAACCAGATCCTAACTGCCTTCTATTTCTTAATAAAGAGTTATAGCATAGCATAGGGCAAATCATTGCAATTCAATATTATATGCAGTCTTAACGAACAAGAACTATACTTTCCACATCATCAATAAGAAATCAAAGCCGACATTAATAGCATCATAGATGTAACCTTTTTGTGATTTAGTTTCCTCCTGACAGTGACACTAAAATACATAAAATATTGTACGTTTCACGTCATATTTACAATAATATGCACTTCAATATGTATAACAAACAATGAGTACACACTTTCGATGGTTTCTAGAACCTTTGTCCATTCCTCCCTTTTTTGTGGGGAAAAAATTATGAAATCATTGGCTGAAAAGTACTGCATGGTTGGGAAGAAAGGAGAAGAAAAATCAAAAGAAAAACATGACAGATGTGTTTACTTCCCTTTGGCACCTCCACAAAAAAAAAAAAAATTAATCATCTTTCTATAAGGCTCAGCAGTTAATACCATCATACTTCTAACTCATGATATCCTGGACTTCTGTTTGCACTTTAATCAATGGAGTGCAAATACCATCATACATCTAACTCTTGTGATATCTTGGGGTCCTGTTTGAACTTTAAACAGTGCAATGCAATGAGCTTTGATATTTTGAAAGTTACTTCTTGCTCGCACCCAATTTATATCTTGCTCGATATCAAAATAAAAATCATCTTGCTCAGAACCAAATTTAAAGTGTTTAATATGGAGAAATGAGTATTTGTCACTTAATTTGCAATGAAATAAACACTTGTTATTTATTCAATCTCTCAATTGATATACTTTTCATAAACCGTTTTAAATTCATACAAAAAGACTCGTGTATAGGATAAATCATATGGTACAGTACACAAGGAGGAAATATAGAATTTAAAAGCCAGTATGAAACATATTTCAAACAATGAACAGCATGACAATACCTTTAAAGAGGCACCACCAACAAGAAATCCATCAATGTCTTCTTGTTTTGCAATCTCTTCACAGTTGCTCCCATTTACAGATCCTGCAAAAGATATTTGGGTTTTTATTAGTGACTATGAGCAAAACTAGTCAACCATTTCCAAATATAGAAGTCATAAAGCCTTCAGACAAGTAGAGCCTGAGAGGCTGGAAATTGGTGACTGGTGGTAAAATGCTGCAAGTCCAAGCCATATGCCCCTATCAAGTTGATGGTTTAATCAGTTGTTTAACGGCTTTAGTTTTGATAATGCATATTGATATAGTTCTGTTTTTTTTTTAAAAAAAAATGATGCACATTAATATGGTTCAAACGCCATGCAACTTAAGCTAATACCAACTCTGCCATGAATATTTACAAAAAAAAAAACCGGCATCCAACTCCAAAGGAAACCACCACTAACCATACTGCACCACATAACCACATTTTCAGAAAGCCAAATGATCTTTCTCCTCACTTCTTCAGGAAAAAGGGAGATGTGTTTCCACTGTTTATGCAAGTAATAAGACAGGTATTTTTCTGTCAGTGTTAGCACAGATCCAACAGTATCATAGCAAATCTTTAAAAAGTAAATAAATAAAAAACGTTCTGGCAATAGAAGAATTATTAACACCATGGAGAGAAAATTTATGTAATAGTATAGCCAGTGTTTTAAAAAGTTTGACAGATGCTCACAGCAAGGCTGACCTTGAAGAGAGGTGTGTCCAAAATGCCTTGAAATTTTGAAGGAAAAAACAAAAGGGAAGTGGTCCTAGGAAGAATACCCTTCAAACTCAAAGGTATTCAAAAGAAATGCTTCAAACACTTTCTGTGTCCAAAATGCTTTTATAACGTAGGGGGCTTTTTAGATTAATGCAAGCATCCCATTTGAGAGCATTTAAAATCAATAATAATGTTTGACCGCTTTCATTGAAATCCTAACACATAATTAAAAAAATCAACTTTTACATAGATATGTTATATTTTCCTACGACTTTCATATGATATTGGATTATTTTCTTCCCTAGCAAGCACAAGAAAGGAGGGAAGGAGGAAAAAGTGTTGTACTGTGGGTTTTTTTGCATAAAATACTTTCGAATTAGCATTTTTAGGAGGAAGATTAGTCAAACTATATAACTATCTAATCTTCCCATAGAATTTTGAAATTATAATGATTCTCTAAGTTTCAAAATACTAAAAAAAATTCTTTTTAATTTATCCCAAATTTTTTCCCCTTTTTGACTAATAATAATAATTTTTGTATTTTTTAATAAAGAAATTTAAGTCCCAAAAAGCTTATGCCTCAGGCTCATGCTTCGTCTTGTAAAGGGTCAAGCGTCTCATATTACACTTCTACCTTTTAAAACACTGGCATAAGCACAAAATTTAAGTTAAAAGAGGAATACCTCCATAGATAATACGTGTCTTAGAAGCAACTTCTGCAGAAACATTCTTTTCAAGCCAATCACGGCCAGCTGCATGCACTTCCTGAGCTTGTTGGGGTGTGGCCACTTTACCAGTTCCGATTGCCCATACAGGCTCATATGCAATAACTACATTATCCCAACTTGGCACAGCATCTGCATGTCATGGAAATGAGTTATTACATGATAAAAACATTACAAAACATTTTCTACTTCATAATAATATCTTATTATAGATAGTGAAATTCATGAGAAAAAAGAACACAAGCAAGAAAGCTTGCCAGCAAAAGCCTTCATTTGCTGAAAACAAATATCAAAAGTTTTCCCCTCCTCTTTCTTTTAGCAGTTCTCCAATGCAGGCTATAACTCCAAGATTCTGGCTCAAGGCATAGGCAGCCTTCTTTCCTATAATTTGGCATTAAGTACAATTAGCCAATATTAGTGACCTTCCCAATGACATAATCTTTAGAAACTTCTTTTTGGGTAGGTAATTTTTTTTTTTTTAAAAAAGTTTGAAAATAAAATAAAATAGAACTACTTGTTTAACTCAACTGAGCTTTGTCCCAACTAGTTGGGTTTGGTTACATGAATCCTATTCCACCATCCTTCTCTATCTAAAGTCATCCCTTCTGTTAATCCATATGCTATCTATCTAAAGCCATCCCTCAACAGTGTGTGGAACTACTTACTAAAAAAAGAAGAAAGGGAATTTTTGGAACTCTTACCTGATCATCTTCTCCAATAATATGTCTCCTTTCAGAATGCCCAAGAATAACCCACTTGCAGCCAATATCTTTCAATTGTTCCACACTACAAAACAGAACAGGTAAATTTGTCAACCAGGTGAAATTATTAGATCAACTGCATAGTAGACAGCTTCCACTGCATGAAGATTACACAATAACAAGATAACCCATTAGATCCTTAACGATTCTAGATCCTGGATAAAACTGATGAGAGAATCCATTTGGGGTGAGTAAAACCAACTAAACAGAAGTCCCACCCAAAATAGAAAACCATGCTGTTACTATCATGTCCAAAATTCCCTTTTGTAAGCAACCATCCTGCCTCAATTTCAAATTAGGAGCCAGGCAACAATACCAGCTGCATTATCAAAGGGCATATATCATTGTTGAATTGTTAGGAACATTCAAAGATGATATAGAATTAAAAAGTAAATGAAACTGAGAAATAAATCTTTAAATGAACACTCCCGCCAATGGTTGGACACATTGGGTCAGTATGTGTCACGCAATAGGTTGTTAGACAGATATCCTACACCCATGTCATGTCAAAGACGGTCCCCTCAAACATCTGTAAGTGCCCCGTGTTATATAGCTTTTAGAAATTCCAATCAAACCGTACCTTAATTCTTTGGTAATATTTCCAACTATTGATATATTTCTTATGGTTTATGAAGTTTACAATAAAGAAACCCTCTCAACTCAACTCAACTCAACTCAACTTAAACTAAGCCAATACAATTTTATGACTCCAATGGAACATAGAATAGCAAGTCACTAATATATCAAGCTCATCAGGAAGAAACACACTAACCTGATTTCTCCAGTGAAAGCCCCACCTTTTCCAATAAAGAATTCTGAGCAGCTATCTCAATCTGATATGTTAATGAGTTCTTTACTTGGTCAATGTAAGCGAAGGGAGGTGCCACAACAACATCTGTGGAATTCAAGAGACAGAATTGTGACTTAGATACTTTTTTTTTATTTGACACGTTTAAAAAAAAAAAGTCAATAGCAATGAAAGACCTCTACAATTTCTAAAATTACATGGCATACACATGCACCGAAAACGTCAGATTAAGACAAAAATGTTCAACAAAAGAAATCAAAGGATATCCTGTTTAAGAGAGGCTTATAGAAGTTGCATTGAATGGCCTTTCACTTCGCACAAGCACACATTGAACAGCCTTCATCCCTCCCTCCATTGACTCACTCACTCACCATAACATTACCCAATTGATTAAAAAGAAAATCTCACCATGAACTCAATAAAAGGGTCAAATCTACCATTTAACAGGTTGCACTACTAGATGAGATGTGCTGCAAATAAAATAATTTAATTATTTCTTCTTGCCATGTAATCATATCACATGAGTTGAGACTGATCAGAGAGTGGGTTTCATTCTGAAATTGAGAGTGCTCAGCAATGCTCGATGCTATCTGCCATTTCATTCAATCCAATTCGTTGACTTTGATGTTAAGAAGCAATAGTATGCCCCATGAAAATCATAAAAGAGCTGGGACCCATTACACAATGGGTCTCAATTATTTAATTAAAGCATGAAAAAGAAATTAAACGATCAGCATGGTTGGTGCTTTTGGGCATATGACCGATCAAAACTTTAGGCCGGCCCAGGTGAAGCAACTTTTTTTGGGCTAGAGATTCAAGAAGATTAGGAAGGAGTTGAAGATTGCTTGGACCATAGCCCCTGTTTGCCTTGTTTGGAGCATTTGGAGAGAGAAGAATTGTAGAGTGTCTGAAGGAGTGAAATCTCCTCCGTGGAAGTTGAAAGACGCGTTTTTTAAAACCTTGTTTTTTTGGATTAAGGAAGATTATCCTATGTATCTAGATAGGCTTATGGATTTTTGGGGGATCTTAGGCTTTGATTTTTGTAACTGGTCCCTTATTTTTGTATAGTTTGGGGTGCCTCTCTTGGGCCCCTTGTGATCAATTCAAGTTATTATTACCGATCAAAAAAAAAAAACTTTATGCCATTGAAACACTATTGAGCTCTCAGAATGCTTCCCCCCCCCCCCCCCCCCCCCACCCCCAAAAAAAAATAATAATAATAATAAATAAATAAATTGTAAACTTTTTAATGTCCTCAATAGATGAGAAAAATTGTGGTGGCTTCTTGGAATCATTTATTGCATAAGTTATGATAAGGGAATAGGTGATCTTAGGCATTCTTGTTTTTCACTTATGAGTCCTACTTTGAATTCCCTACATTAAAAGGCATAACGATGCCAGATTTCATGATTAGATTGTTAAAACATAATAAGTGTCCTCCTCCATAACCCTGTAATTATTCATAGATGTAATTTTTCAGATCATCAGATAGGGTATACTTGAAATAGACCAATACACTTGATTATAAGAAAAAAGGTGTACTTTAAAAGCGGAAGTCCAACAAGCGTAGCCCCTATCATATGCTTGCCTGTAAACTGAAAATATATATATATATATACAAAGATACAAATATTGAATATGTAGATTCAGTCACTCACACGCGTTCTAATAGTCATTGCATTGGTATAAATATAATATATTGAAAGTAGAACGATAACTCACCAACATCAGCCTCCAACTTTGCACCGTTCAAATCCACAACAAGCTTACTTTGCACCGTTCAAATCCACAGCAAGCTTACTGATAGAATCTTTTGTCCCATTCTTATAAAAAAACGATGGAAAAAAAAAGCCAACAATAGAAAATTATGACCAAAAGATATATAGAAGAAAACCTACCAGCATCTACAATATCCAAAAGCATTGCGAGTGGGAAGAAAAAAAGGTAAAAAAGAAGTTTGTGAAGTCGTTGCCATAAACGGATAAAAAAGGTACCAAAATAAAAGCATGAAAATAAAGTTGCACTGTATAAGCCATATAATATAACCCCTGCATAAATGCTAGCATAATCTTGGAATAAATTTGAAGCTGGATCAAAATGATGGGAACTTCCAAAGAAAAAGAAGCTTCCATGTAAATCTAATTAATCTATTGTTTCATGTGAGGACAAAGCAATGAAACATACTAAATCACACAGGTTTATTTTAAGAGACGTGCTACAGAAGAAATAGATAATTATGTCCTATGCCAAATTAGAGAATCAGCTCGATGAAGATTTAGTCAAGAGACTCGAGACATTGAGAAAAGAAGATTTTTATGATATGAAAAGGATGCTGGGTATGATATATATCCATGCTCTAATTTAAGGGAAAGTCTTGTAGATTGCGTTGTAAAGCATGTACTATATGAAGAGTTCTCATTTTTTCCCTTCTTCTTGATCTGACATTAAAGAGGATCTGATCCTCATCACTTTCTTCTCCTCTTTTATTCCTTCCTATCCTTTGTGTCCTATATTCTTCTAGATTTATTTTCCAAATATAATGTTCCAAGATGCTTATACTATTCTTATTTCACAACTCACAACTAGGAAACCTCAAAGGAAGAAATACATTGTGGTCATCATATTCAAAAAATCTTTTGGAAAAAAAAGAAAGGATTTTTTTAACTGGTCCCTTGTTGATGAGAGGCAAAGTGGGGGGAGTGGTCACATCCAGAATGGCAATTACACATTTGATGACTAGGATTCTTGAAATGATGTGGAGGGTGAAAGTTGGGACAATCTAGAGAATGAGAGGTAAATAAGTAGATAGGATAGCTCAGGTAAGTCACTGGAAGTCCGTACAGTGTACCTCCAGTAAACAATACAAATCTTTATTATGTTAAAGATGTGACCTACAAGGCTACACCTATTTATAGTAGTTGATAAACGTTAGCTTGAAGGGCATGCGATATGTATAAATGAGTTGATCGAATATTATGGGGGTGACTCCATGTGTCTAAAAAGACTCTAAATTACATTTATTGATTTCGTTTTCAAGCCCCTGAATTCCCGTGTTGATTTTTTCTTCTTTTTTTTTCATATAACTTGTTTGCCATCTAAGTATTTTTCTGGAAACTACGGTGAAAACTATCAAAACTATTCCACATTAAAGCTTAGGCTGCTCTGTTCACTTTTTAAATCTTGATTGAATTGAAACTCTTTCCCCTTGGTGAGCATCAAACCAAAAACTGGCCAATACAAATTCTATTAATTGCATCATTGTGCCTGAACAGTAGTCTTTTCCAGTCCTAAAGATCTATTAACCAACATACAAATACCTGAAAGAACAATATAATGGAAATAACAAAAGCTGATAATGAGATATAGACATCTCTACTAACAGAAATAGGGAAAAAGGAAAAGGTACTTACACACTTCCAGTTGCCACCAACGAAGAACTGAAAGCGAAAGAAAAGGAAGAAGATCAAACTATGAACAGCAAATTGCAAGAGTACTTAAAACATGTAAAAACAATCATTATAATAATAATGAAGTCCATTGAGAAAGGGACCAGGTCCTTCCTGGGATAATATATTATTTTATGGTACATGTATATAAAATAAATTTTTTAAACAATATAGAGAACACAAACAAGATAATGGAAGAGAGGAGAGGTACGGATGAAACAGAAAAATGTGTCTCAATGCACCTTCCAAAAACCACGGTCATTTGCGGATTTAAGCATCACAGTCAAATTTTAATATTAGAAAAGTCATCAGGAAACCAACATAAAACTTCCTCCAACAAAAACATATCATGTATGTGCAGCGTGTGCATGCTTGTAATCACTGAGGAGAGGGAACAGCACAATCATCCAGGATAGTTACTGAGAAAGGCACTGCCAAATAAGCTGAAGAACAGAGCATAAATAGTAAAAATTAGCTACGATTAGAGGTGTTATGGCATCTTAAATCACCAAACAACCATTCTGTACATGTTGACAGAATCAATGAAACTCAAAAATAAATTGCAAGTGCACAATGCTAAATGGTAAATAATTCAATGGTCCATTATATGGTTACCCAGAATTAGGAGGTACCAACATTACCATCCTAAGAATTTTGTATAGGTCTACATACATGGGGGTTGCCATTGAAAAATCCAAAACAAATAGTTCAAGGCTGAATGAGTTCACAAGAATGAAGTTCAGGAGCTTGGAGGAACGGAATGAAGGGAGTTCAAAATGGGTGACATATTAGATAGTAAGGTGAATAAAGTTCTTCACACCCAAGAAAACTGGAGAACTAATGACTATAGGATTTGTACAATGCGAAACAAGTCCAGCAAAAAAATTGGTCAAGTGAGAAAGCCAAATACAATACATTTGAACGTGCCAGTCAACAGCTTGAGTTTATATAACATTGTTGTGGGAGTGGTTGAACCCACATTCATATGAAATTAACATTGCGCCAAGGGTGCTGCAATCTAATGTCTAAACAGTAGACTTCAGTTTTATTTTAGATGCTTAATTTTGTTCAGAAGTTGGTTCTCTCATAGTTGCTTCATTTATTAATTTAAGACAGCCCTAATGCCAAAACTATTTGGCTTGCTTCTACAATTATTTAATTGGACTTGTCCACTTGAAAAATGTTTAAAGCAACCATATAACTCTTGCAATATAGTCCATTCAATTGAGACAGGTTCAGTATAAAATTTAGCTTATCACTTCTAGTTAGACTAGGGTAGTACATTTTTTCCTAATTAAAAGGCAAGTCCCTGGATTAATATTTAACAAATCTTTTAAAATTATATCCCCCATTTGTTCATTCTCTCTAAACTTCATTGGGCCGCCACCACTGATTCTGATATTGATCAGTCTCATTCATTCTCTCGTAGTTTCAACTAAAAAAAGATTCAGAAATAATCGAGAGATTAATGAACCCACTCCTCTCCTCTCAATTCTTGCGGAAACATCCACATTTCGAAACCAAAACACCGAAAACACAATTCAAAAAATAAAAACAGGTTGATCGCATGCATTTCATCAAAACGGTGTTTTAGATCTATAAAACGAATTGGAGGATAAAAAATGAAAAGGAACTACCTTTCCGGTACCAGCCATGGTGACGACGCCTCTGCAGCCTCTTCTTGAAGAGGAGAGACGGATATGAGAATCGACGTGCTGGAAGAGAGATTGAGTGGAAGAGAGAGAAATAGAGTGATCGAGCTTGGAGCACCATGGACGCAATCCAGAGAACTGAGGGCAATAAGATGTAGCGGATTTGGGGCCGGACAGTTGGGATGCTATAGATGTGGACACAGCCACCGTCGCAGCCTTAGCTTCGACTGTTCAGACTCCCGCCTACGGTTGGTACCTCTTCTAACATCAGCTTAACGGCAATCTGATTAATCGTGCGTACATATTATATAAATTAATAAAAAAATCCGATTTCTACGATTCACCTTAACAATTTTTTTTTTCATATGTTAATTGGTTGACGAGTTGGCTGGTTTATTTACGTCCGATGGGGGCGTGGAATTCACGCTCCAAGAATATGAAACGTATGAATATTTTTTTCTTTAAGTTATATTTTAGTATTGTTATTTTTTAAAATATAATATTTTTTTAAATTATACAAAAAATTATTATTAGATGAACAATTGTGAGAATATCGAATGAATTTAAATATAACTATTGAATATACATATATTTGATAAAATGGAGTGAAACAGGAGAAATTTATTTCCAATTTGAATCGAACTTCATTTGAATTATACAATTTATTTTAATCTTAATCTTAATTTTATTTAAAATATCTTCACATTCTTTAAAAAATAAGAAAAATATGTGATAAAATATTACATTTTAACATCCTTGATTAAGGAAGGTATATGGGCCATTTATAAGATGAATAGTATTTTGTCCCTAATTACACAAATAAATAAATAATGTATATTTTAAAATAAAATAGTAAATAATGGAAGATAGTATACTAATTTCTTATAAATTTTTTAATTTTTTTTAGATTTATGATAAATATATATATATATATTTTGAATTAAAAATAATTATTAAAATTATGAGTAATGTGGAATGATTATAACTAATGCTCAATGGACAGTACCCAAAATCCTCCATGCATCACAACTAATATTTTAAGACACTAATTGGTTTAAGAAACAATTAAATTTAATTTTAAAATTTGATAAAGTTGGAAGTTAACATTTTTTAAGAATAATTACACTAATCTCTTTTAAATTATTTGACAACTATAAAAATACCATGTGTGTTTTATGAAATTACATTAATCATTTTTTTATTATATTGACAATATATAATTTTTTTATATATAAAATATTTTATTAATGGTATTAAGATTTCAATCAAATTAATTTATATAATTAAAATTAATTATATATTAGACTTATATTTTTTATTTTTACAAAAATTGTAAGAAATGTTCTTATAATTATTATATATTGCACAAAAAGTTATTGTAATTATTTTTATGAGTAAAATTATAAAGTTATATTTTCTGTTAATTTAATTTTTGTATAATATTAAAAATTAATTATTTTTGTAATAATTATCAAATATGAGGGGAATGTGATTGTAATTAATCCTTTTTTTCTTCTTTAACCGTGCGAAGTTCTTGGATTTTAACCGAACCGAATACGCCTACCCGAATCCAAATAAGATTCACCGAAGGGCTCAGTTTGAGACAGCCCCTTTTCTCCCCCTCGATTCATTTTCTGCGCAACTGCGTCATGCCCTTCGCGCTGCAACGACAAGTTTCGGCCGTTTATTGATCGCCGGCTATTGGAAAACATTGATAATTCGACGACCGGTAAGTGGGTTTTCCTTTCTTTTCTTTTTATCTTTATCTGCCTCTCAATCTCCCTCTCTCCATTAGGGTTAGATTGGCGCTCTTCGACTGCTATTGCTCGTTGGCGAAGGCAAACGATGACAAAACAATTACCGTTAGGCGAACCTCTGTCTAATGAATTCAATATTTTTCAGGTATTGAGTTTCTTTGGCAGTCGAATTTTGATCTCAAAGAGAAGTATTTGGCGCGGCGCTGCTAGACGAGGTATGCTCTATGTTGCTACTGATTTCGTTGTTATTATTTCTGGCTGCAAGTTTGTTATCGTGTTGGGATTCAAACGTTTCAGTTCGTATAATTTGGAACTCGTAATTAGTTAAGTTGCTAGTATGTTCTCTTCAATTCAATGTATCAAAATTATTTCAAACAATCTTGCAAGTCCGTTCTATTTGGTTCATTTCGTTGAGAGTATTTCACTTAATAAGTTAGTTATAAAAAAGAGTTTTTTAAGCAATAAATTGTTATTAGTTGATAGTTGTATGTGTATAGTCTTCCCATTTTTCATAACTCTCCGCCCTCAGATTTCATCAAGCAAAGGGGAACGAACGGTGGTCTGAGAGGAGCCGAAGGAAGGAAATATGTCGGGGATGGGAGATGGTTACGTGGGCACGGCCCAAGATGCAGTGAGGATCCGAAGGCTCGAGAAACAGAGAGAAGCTGAGAGGAGAAAAATTCAAGAGCTCAAGAACAAGACCGCCTCAACTAAAGGCCAACCTGGTCTCCTCCAATTCGGGTCCAGTACTTCCGAGGTCTGTATTCTAGAGCTCATTCCCTATCTTAGAATTTTAGTGTTTCTTGATTCTCCATGCCCTTTTTTCCCACCTGTCACCAATCTAGGGCTCCTATTTATTTTTTTCCACACGACATATATTGATATAATTGTTTTACCTTCTACCTATCTATCTGTTTGGTTGCTGAGAAAATGGCTTAATATGGCGTGGACGGTTTTTGAAAGTAGAAGATATTACTCAACAAAGCACATTAGCTGTAGTTTCTTTTAATTTATTTTTTCTTTTGGTTTCATACATTTTCTCATCACCTGGCAGAGGCATATTGTTTTGAAATTTGAGAATGAGAACGGTGTTCTTTAGAGGAATTTGGATTTCAATTCTGGTTTCAGATTGTTTAACATTTGGATGCATTGTTCAGATTCTTGAGACGGCATTTAAGAAGGAAACTGTTGGCCTGGTTACTAGAGAGCAATATGTTGAGAAGGTAATCTGCTGTTTTCTCAATAGAAATTATAGTAATTCTTTATTAATTAAAATTCATGGGGCTTAATTAAAGGCGTTTTGGTGGTTCTTGTTGGTATATTTATCTTAAGAGGGTCAATATCCGGAGTAAAATTGAAGAAGAAGAAAAAGAGAAACTTCAGAAGTTGCAACAGGAGTAAGTACAATCACAGGGCATGTCATGCGTGTAAATTTTGTTTATTAAGTAACTTTGTGGTCTTCTTGTCTCCCGTTGCTGACTTCTGCCCTTATATTGTAGGGAGGAGGAGCTTCAATTACAAAAGCGTAAAAAGCGGAAAATAAAGGGGAATGCTCGATTATCCTTTTCGGATGATATTGACAATGGAAGTGAAGAGGAGGAGGATGATGAAAACGGTGAGTATGAATTCGCTAATGCTAGTTTGAACTATTCCTTTCTTGTTATTTCTCCTTGTACAGAAGTAAGATTTATAGAGGCAAATATACAAGTTTGATTAATAAAAATCCTTTGTAGATCTTCTCTCTTTTTGAATGGTAAGACTACATTAAAATCTTATGGTGAGACTATTTGGCTCCCAACGAATGCGCTATTTGGCCTCCAACAGAGGAGCCATCACTAGATCCAACCTATGGACAGTGACTAGCTGGATGTAGATATGGATTCCATGGGAAGAGAGAGAGAGAGAGAGGGAAGCCAAAAGTTGGTTGGAAGAGAGAGAAAGAAATAGGTTAGTGGGAAGAAAAAGAAAAGAGAGACAAAAATATATTAAAATATAAAATAGATACTCTTTTTGGATACCGCTGTTGGAGTGATGTATAGTGCTGGAAGCTATTGATGTATGTATAAACTCTGTAGCAGCACCCAAATGAGTTTTTTTGGGTCCAAAAATGGTTCCCATTGTTGGAGTTGCTCCAAAGCCTTAGTGAGATTCTAAGACTTATCCCTCTTTCTTGTTTATTTGGTTTTCTCACTTTTATAATTGCTATCAGTTCTTGTAACCGCTGGAAAACCCAACTTTGTAACCACTCTTTTCAACCCTAGGAAACCAAACTTTATAAGTTCTCTATCAAATATTCAACCCTATTAAGCCTAAAACCATCTAGAAGCAAATTAACTATTCTCAGACTACTTTTCACAGTGTAGGAACTACAGCATAACAGCTCCCAAAACTCTTATTTTCATTCCTAAAACTCTACCTAATCAATATCTAACCAACCCTTACATTTTTAGGTTAAACTTATAGTCATAGCAGGCCATATTTGATCATAGGATAACTTTGATTACCCATGTTTAGGCATGTTTAGGCACCGTCCTATACAGAAAATGTTGGCATAGCATTTAAAAGGGAGGGATGGGGTTAAGGTTTGATTCTTATCACTACCAATTCAAAAATGGGTATGTATTTACTTATAAAAAAAAAGGTATGGATAAAGAGCTAATTATGGTCTCTTTTTGATTTGGAAAATCTCAATTAATCCTGAAATGTGTTTCATTTCAATTTATGCATTTCTTCGTGGTTGTATGTTCAAATACAGAAATTTTCACATATCTAGCTTTTTGTACATTTGAAAAACTATATATGAGCTTATGGCATCTGAAAATTTTCTGCTGGTTCTCTTCTTCACCCATACTGACATACTAGTTTGTATTATCTCTCTGCAGAAAATAAAGAATCAAAGAGGTTTGGGAACATACAATTGGGCAAAGATCCCACTGTAGAAACTAGCTTTTTACCCGATAGGTATGTCGTCTCTCTCTCTCTCTCTCTCTCTTCTCTATATATATATATATTTATATATATGGTTTTGGGCTTAATATTAATATTTATGCTTGGGGTTGCGAAGCGAACTTCTTCAGTGAGAGAGAGGCAGAGGAACAAGCTGAGCGTGAAAGGCTGCGGAAACAGTGGCTTCGTGAGCAAGAACAGATTCGAAGTAATTCTACACTGTCTTTGTTATATGTCAGGCGAATGTATGAAAGAAATATCTCTCCTGAATCATGTTTTTGGTTTCTTTTTCAGATGAGCCTCTTGAAATCACTTACAGTTACTGGGATGGAGCAGGCCATAGGCGAGTGATTCAGGTTTGTTATAGTTATCTGTTATCTTTGATGTATTTTTTTTTTTTTTTTGATATGTGTGTGCACGCAAGCAAGTTTTCTTTTATTATTATTTTAATATATAATTTTTTTGCTGGCGTCTTTTGCTTGTTTCCTTTGTTAAGGTTCGCAAAGGTGATACTATAGGAGAGTTTCTTCGGGCAGTTCAGCAGCAACTTGCACCTGAGTTTCGAGAGATTCGAACAACTTCGGTGGAAAATCTGCTTTATGTGAAAGAAGATCTTATCATTCCTCATGTGAGATGATTTAAATTCCCTTTCTTGTTGCAATTTTTGCATTTTCTGTGTTTTATATGTGCTAACTAATACATCCCTTTTTTTTTCATCATGAAATTTCAGCAACACAGTTTCTATGAGCTGATTATCAACAAGGCTAGGGGGAAAAGTGGGCCGGTAATGCTTAATTTTTTGACTTTCTAATTTGTAGGAAGTTCATATTGTTTTGCATGCAATTTTCATGATCAATTTTTTGGTTAGAGAAGAAACAGTTTGATCAAGGCTTATATGACCATTTAGGGTCATATGACTGGTTCAATGTTTTCTCTTCCTTTTCTCCCCAGGGTCGGGGGGTGGGATTAAATATGGATCTCTCTCTCTCTCTCTCCCCCCCGCTGACCTGACAACTAAAATTGTAAATTTCAAACACTCCCTTGTTTTCTTCTACTTTTGCGTAACAAGGTGGAATGCAATCTCAATTGTTCTCTGTATAAGCTGTTGTAGTGTTTCTCTAGAGCAGCTAATAGAGATTATTTCTTGCAAAAGTGGGATACGAGCAGTGCCTTTGTTTATATCTCTTGAAAGGGACTAAGCTTTTATGTATCTTGATAAGGTTGGTCAGAAAGGAGCTGTGCTTTTTTGCAATTTTCTGAAGGGCTATTGCCCTTGAACTTGGCACAAGAGTCTTGTACAGTCGTTGGTTTCTTGGGCTCATTTGTGCAAGAGAAGTGGGCTACATGAATTATTTAACTGACAACTGACCTGGAAAATGAACCCCCAACTAAAACCATGGAATTTGTCATGTCATGTAAAGAACTTAAGAAGCAATTCGTTCTTCTTCTTCTTCTTCTTGTAACATGTCATGTAAAGAACTTAAGAAGCAATTCGTTCCTACTCTTTTTTTGTTTGTTTGGTATTGGTTGGATTTTGTGCAGTCTGTTCATTCGTTCATGTTTATGTCTGTTTTGTCCAGCTTTTCCACTTCGATGTACACGAGGATGTGCGCACGATTGCTGATGCAACAATTGAGAAAGATGAGGTATGTTTTCTGTGGGAGCTTGGTATACCCATTTCCTTATAGCTTAAGCTTTTTGACAAGTAGTTACCAAACAGTTTATTCATTTACTTTGATATTGGTTTCTTCATTTACTTTGATATTTTCATCCTATAGAATACTGCCCATGCTGGAAAATTGTTGTTTTAAAATTGCAAAGACTTGTGGAGTTAAAGCAACTTCAGAATAGCTAAAGTTGACTTAATGGTATGAGATAACAAATGAATGACACTTACTGTTGATTGTGTGAATCCACATGGTGTCCAGTTACCATAAACCTCATTTTGTATGTTAATGCTCTGCACCTGGGAACATTTAACTTGAAGTCTCATAGATGAAGTATGGCTTCTCAAACACCTAACCTAATCTCGTGGTAGATGATCAGTAGCATTCAACTTGCTACAAGATGGGAAAACTGTCAGTAAGGAATCTTAATAATCTAATGGAATTGGATCATGCTTGAATTGAAGACTCCTGTGTGAAAACTATTTTATTCACTGAAAAATAGGAACATTGCTGAAATGTTAGCATGTGGGAATAACATGATAAATTAAAATGGTTCAAGACCTGCCTATCACCTAGTGTCGATATATTTGGTGGAATCCAACAAATTTGGTTTTTGATCTTCTATGAAGTTTTCGTATTAAAAGAAATTAGGTGCCTTTCCATTTGTGTATGTGAATATCTGTGTTCTTGGTTCTTTCATTGGGCACCCTCAATTAGACTGGATAACCAATTATTCTCTTACTTGTTGACAGTCACATGCTGGTAAAGTTGTTGAGAGGCACTGGTACGAAAAGAACAAGCATATCTTCCCTGCTTCAAGATGGGAGGTGCTCTCTCTCTCTCTCTCTCTCTCTCTCTCTCTCTCTCTCCTTCCTGTGTGTGCATGTGTATGGGGCGCACAGGGGACTTCTTCAATGTGTGGCACTTAAAAATTTAAAACCTGTCACTCCAGGCCATCTGAATGATGTGCAGACCATTCGTATTCTTGCCAACGAAGAATCTAGATGTTTGGTGGGGGCAATTTTGACCTTTTGGGTTCATTTGGTAATCCATTAAGCCCATGGAAAAATAAATTCCAGGGCACAGGGTAGTGGGGTGACAGATGCATGTGCTGCATTTGTAGAAATCACCGTGGAGGCATTATGTGGTTCTTAGGAATAATTTTTGGCTTCAGATGATTCACAAATTTTTTTTTTCCTTTTACTTCAAAATTATTGCAGATATATGATCCGACAAAGAAGTGGGAGCGATATACTATCCACGGGGACTGATTTTGGAAAAGGCAAAATGTCAGATATTCTGTTGCTACTTTTTGATGAGTTGAAGGCAATTTCATTTTAGGCTGTGTGGAGAATTACTTATGGCTCCTTTATCTTAGTTATTAGAATTAAGGGTCTGGTGGTTAATATGGTTTTTATGTACTTTATTACTTCAACAGTCTATGGGTATGTGGAAAAATTGGACCTGTTGATGTGGGACTTTAGTGATCATTGTCTTTTGCTAAAATGGATGTCTTTTTTTTTTAGGCAAGTATCTTTTTGCTACTAAAGTGATGGTTGTTTGGTGCTTGTGATTGTGATTGTGATTGTTTTATTGCTATGTAGTTTTGAGCTGGCTCTGAGAATTTGCAGCCATGCTAGGCGACATTAGATAAATTTTACCTAGTAGTGGATCTTTTATCAGAACAATCCCAACCTATAGGAAATAGTGGCCTTATGTAACTGATTGGATGGTGTTTTGGAATCTTAATGTTCAGCTGTCTGGTTTGTAATGCTTCACAGGGTATTCTTGATTATGAGGAAGTAAATTGCAGAAAAAGATGTCAAGCGTTGGAGATGGCCTTAGGCCTAAGTTAATTGTTTATAAGAGAGTATGCTAATTGAGTCTAGCAGTGGTGGTCTTTGGCAAGGACATTCTATCAATTCATGTGTTATTTTATGTTTCCGTGTTGGTGGTGCATTAGGCTATTGAGATTGAAGTACATCAATGTATATTTGACAGTGGAGGTGCAACAAAAAAAAAAAAAAAACTGGGTTGATGGTTGGATTCAGGTTGACCCATACCATATTTAACTTGACCCACATGACCCGTTTAAATATGTGTTCAACCTGACTCGACTACAACCCGTGCAACCTGCTCTTTTTTGCTAGGCCTACCAGTGCCTAAACCTTCAGTACCATTAACCTGTATTGGGCATGGCAGCCCCCTTTACCCACACTGCTTGTAGAGCCCCAATACGATGGATAGGGGCCACATAAAAGTCTTCTAAGTTGTGAATTGTGATAGACTTCCTAAATGCTATAAGCAATCCTATCCAACTAATATTGAGCTAAACGCATATATTCTTGAAGCAATTTCTTCTTGACACTCACTTTAGGGAACCAACGGGGTGGAAAAACAGAATTGGATGACTGTGTGTAAAATTATAGTGCCAAATTACGTGAGCATTATTATTATTATTTTGATAAGCAAGCAGTGACTTAGGTGATATTTTTTAAAAAGTAATTATATAATAAGTTAGAAAGTAATTTTTTGAATTTCTTTTGTTTTTAGTTAAAAACAAAATGTAAGAAAAAGAAAGTATATTTTATATACTATAAAATAAAATAAATCCAACAAGCAAAAGATATATGCGCCCGCACACACACAACTAAGTTATTTTATTAACGATCTTGAATAGTTTTTTAATATTTTATTATTTGGCCTTTTTTTCCCCCCAAAACTTACAAATGACCATTATTAATTGAAGTTCCAGCAATCAGAACCGTTAATCCAAGCTGGATCAGTTAGGTCATTATCTAGCTATAGTGAGCCTCAGAAACGACGACGTTTGGTTCTCCTTGGGGGCAGCTTCATTCAGTCTCCGTTCCCAAACACAAGACGTTTCTCATCTTTGGAGTTGAGCCAAGAATCGGCCTTCTTGTTTGGCTTTCTGTCTCTGGTCCACGCGTTGATTATTTGCCACACCTCACCTAACCACAAAGCAAAGCTCGTGCTTCTTCATTCACCTGACTGCGCCGGACAGGGTCGATTACTATCATCTTCCTTCACCCTAAAATGGCGATTAGGGTTTTCTTCATCCTCGCTCTTCTCCTCCTGTCTTTTCCCTTCCTCCAAGGTTTGCATCTGAGTTATAGATCCATTTGAATACATTCATATCGAATTCGTATTTCACGACAACATTTATACACACAGATGTATGTATACGACGTAATTGTATCATGCTGGGTTTGTTGCTTTCATTTTCGAACTCGGTTTTTGTTTTGAAATGAGATTTTATTCTATTAGGTTTCATTTGATTCATATTTTTTTAAATTTAGTTGATCTGAGACTTGTTTGTTTCATTTTGATTATCATCTAATTCTTTATATTTGATGGTGAATTTATGTTGTTTTATATGTTTCTATTTGAGTAATGATTCGTGATTGTTTAGTACATTCGATGCAGATTTTCATTCGGTTTAAAGATGTTGATTGCTCTTATGGACTAGTTGCTGGATGCATGATAGTCTCGTAATCTGTTTGTTTGGCAATTTGGAAGTACTTTTCATGCTTTTTAGAGCAACAGTCAAAGCAGTTTTTTTGCTCTCAATATCCAAATAACCATGCGTGTTAATAACTTGCCTTTTGACATTAATTAATCGTCCATTGACTTGATACTAGTTGCTAAGTGTCAATTTGACGTGCTATATTATTTTTGACATACTACATATTTTGTTTAATTAGTTGTTCTCTGATCGGAAATTGTTAGTTTTCAATTGCTTTTGTAATATTATTTTTTTCTTGCCGGTGTAATTTTTCATTGTTCTTTCATTCAACAGTTGCTACGTGTCAATGTGATTCATGATATTTTCCTCGAAATTCTTTGTAATTTCTACAATCAGTTGTTTTTTTGACTTGCTAGGTTTCATTCAGTTTTTATTGATTTGTGGAAGTCCCGTCTTACTTAATTATTGTGTTGCTCAACAGTTGCTAGGTGTCAATCAGATTCAGATGTGGAAGTTGCCGAGGCTTCTGAAGAAGGAGGTGATCTTGGGATTGTTGGTGAGGATGTCCAAGATTTTGGTGGCGACGGGAGTTTTAGTCCAGCTCCAGGAGTGGAAACAGTTTGTGTTTTCCCAAAAAATCCCTCACGACGTAAAAATCTCATCTATTATATTAATTAATTGTTGTGTGTTGTGTTTTTTTCATTGTTTTATTTCTTTTTTACCCTTTTTTTTAAAAATTACCTTCTGAGATTTGTTTATATCTTTTGTTTTTGCAGTGGTAGCTGCAGGTGAAGAGAGCGAACTATTAGTTGGAATGAAGAATGAGGGTATTGTTTTGTTATAGGGTGGTATTATGTGCTCTCTTTTTTTATGTTATGTTTTAGGTTGGAGACCTTGTTATTGATTTTTTAGCATCCTGTTGTTTATATATATATATATATATATATGTATATTAACGAAATCTCAGCATCATTTCTTGTTGTGTGGGTTACTTTTGTAATATACTAATTTAGTGTTTTTCCATGTTCACCCTAGCCTTATATTGAGTGTTATCGAGTTCCTAGAGGGCCGATCTCACTTGCTACTTTTGGATGATAAAAACAGGGGAATCAAGTGTGAATGTCATTGCAATCAAGGCCAGTGTTCATCTACCTTTTGATCATAAGATGCTGGTTCAAAATCTTTCTGCACAGGTAATTATTGCTTTACTGACTTTTGCATGCATGGTGTTATATACTTGATCCAAATGCTTCACAAGATCAAAAAATTCAACCTTGTTGATAAATATATTTAAAAGTTGCCTATATTTTTCTTTTCTTTTTCATGAATTTGGTTCTCTTACAGAATTTGGAGGTTAAGTGAGTGCTCTATGTTTCTTACTAAGTATGTCAACCAAGGCCAACAGAATCCTGGAAAACATTGGCTTGAGCTAGGTTTTTGTAAAACATTCCTAAGATATTTGAGCTCACGAGCAATTATCAATTCTTTGTGAGAAACTGTCTTAAAAGGATGCTAGTCTCATTTACTATTGTGATTCACACACAATGTGTGTGATCATATCCCAGGTGGGTGGAGAGAGAGAAAGAGAGAGAGAGAGAAAGAGGGAGAGATGAAAATGGAGAATGGATAGATAAAGAAGGATTAAGAGAGAAAGACAGGAGAGGTTAATTTCTGTTATTTATTTTTTAAATGAATTTACACTTTCATTCCCATTTACTTACCCTATTTACTCTTTTCCTTTAATCTAATTTTAGAACAGGGATGCCAGTTTGGACATTTTTGTATCAAAGACCAAGCTGGTGACCAAAAAGTCCATAGACTTAATAGCATGTATGCAGATGTTGACTTTTGCTCCATCCATGGTTCCCCTGCTGTGGACACATAGATGTCTACTACAAGCATCTCCATGTTTACTATTGTGATTCACACACAATGTGTGTGTGATCATATCCCAGGTGGGTGGAGAGAGAGACGGGGGGGGGGGGGGAGATGAAAATGGAGAATGGATAGATAAAGAAGGATTAAGAGAGAAAGACGGGAGAGGTTAATTTCTGTTATTCATTTTTTTAAATGAATTTACACTTTCGTTCCCATTTACTTGCCCTATTTACTCTTTTCCTCTAATCTAATTTTAGAATAGGGATACCAGTTTGGACATTTTTGTATCAAAGACCAAGCTGGTGACCAAAAGGCCCCCTTGCTTAATATAATAGCATGTATGCAGATGTTGACTTTTTCTCCATCCATGATCCCCCCACTGTGGACACATAGATGTCTACTACAAGCATCTCCCCGTTAACATGTTGTGGCCTAGTACTATTCAATCTCAATGGTATATGTATCTCTTATGTATTACCTGTAATTTTCACTTTACTCTTTCCTTTACTTATAAATTGGTGAGGATAATTCAGACATCTTTGAATTAAAGACCAAACTGGACCCGAAAGGCCTAGCTTGCTTAATATAAAAGTATTGATGCAAATGTGCCTTTGATCCATCCATGGTCTCTCAATTGTGGACACTTAGATGTCTACTGCAAGCATCCCAGTTTTAACATGCAATCTCAATGGGATATATATCTCTTATATATTTCTATGAATTTTTTCAAGAGCTTCCCTTCTTTGAAGTATTCAGGAATTGGCCTGGGTTATCTGCTAGTTGGATTTGCCTTCAGCAGCAAAATATTTACTTAGACCCTTTGAAGCATATGAAACTAAAGCAATGGTAAATGTTAAATTAGACTGTAAAGTGTGTTAAAATTGAGTCTATGGAATATAACTTCATCAAATGATTCGATTTAGATATACAAAAGTAGAAATAGTGAGAACTTATGGCCAAGAGATACCAAAGAGTGAACATTTTCTACAAAACACGGGAAATTCATAATGAGGGAAAGATTAGAGATGATTTTATTCATAGAATGAAAGCAGGGTGGGTTTTGAAAAAGAGTAAAAGGAAAATTCTGCCAAACAATATTAAGCTAGACATGCTCTATAGGGTAATGGTTGATTGTTTAAGAAATAATATATTCATATAATGAGTGTAGTCAAAATGTTGATGTTGAGACTAAGTGGGATATGTGGTCAGATAAGGAAGAATATAATTAGAAAGAATACATTTATGAGATGGTAAAAGTAGTACAAGTTTTGGTAAGCTACAAAAAAAAATGTTCAGCTATGTAATGCTTTCATTTATATAGAAGAAGTTTTGGAGAAATTTCTTAACAGTTTTTTTCCCTGTGGATGTGATGCGATTTAGACCATAGTTGTAATGCGATTTAAACCCTAGTTGTGATACCCAATGACCCTAATACTAATTTTATAGCTTCTCCTCCTTTGTTTCTTTTATTCATTTTTTCTGCACCAAATTTAGAAGCCATAGGCAAATCCATTTATCCTTGGTTTTGCGGCTTTTGCCCTTATATTACCATTGTACAAGTTTAACTCATTCATCCTCCAGTCCTTCAATCAATTTTTACTTCTTAGAAAACAAAATAACCCGAAACAACCAAGGTACTGTTCGCAGTACCTAGAGGCTAGAACTGTTGGGTTCATAACTATAGCGGAAGCAATTTAAAAAAAAAAACTATTTTGGATCTTTGCTTTACATGAATTGTACAATCTTGAAAAGAGAGGTTAGAATTATCTTTTTTTTTTTATGTTCTTTATTGAAAAGAGGGGTTAGAATTGTTGAAGAGATTGATCGTATATTCTTTCTCTTACTACTTTAGGTTTTCTAAGAGAGAAAATAATAATGACTTATGTGTATGGCTATCCCCTTGTATCATATATTTATAGAAGTTTGCAAAATTAGGGCAAGAGGAAGGATCTAGGGTTCCACCAAATTAACTCCAATTAGTCATTAATTTTTTAATTAATGACTAATTAATTCTACTAAATAATTAGAATTGTACTCTAATTTGGTGAAATAAAGAAAAATCCAATATCATTAAACTTTTGTAATGGGCCATTTTCTTGGATATCAATAATTAAGATTTGGACTTATACACTGTCAAACCAATTCTTAATTATTTTATAACATAATTCACAAATCATTAATCTCAATAAATAATTTATTGAGAAGACTGGATCCGGATTTTAGTGATTAATAAATTGAATTAGTACAAAGGTGATGTTCTTCACTCTAATTTAGTGAGTGTAGATTTCATATTGAGAATATGTGTTCCTACGGTTTAAACAGTGATTTTCCGAAGATGCCGAGACGTTGATTTAAAAGATCTCACTCATTGGTAACTCATGAGTTACCATACTTGCCACCATTAAGAACTTGAGTCTATTATTCTCTCAGGATTAAGAGATTAAGTGAGTATAAGAATTACATCAAATGTGACAGCTTTACTAGATGTGTTTTTTATAGTGATCCAGTTTACTGTATTTTAAATACAATAATATATTAACTCAGAGTCCACTACTCCAGTGCTTGAGATAAACCACCCTATCATATAGAAGTCATTTTTGTTACAATTTTCAGATAAGATATTCAAGTCTTATTAATGATTCTGAATAGACAAAGACGAGCTGTATTCCGCACTTGGTAACCCTTCCTGCATTGCCAACAACCCCTCCAACTCATCGAAAGATCTATAACAGTCATTAGCAAGACTTGATGCATTCCGAAGAGCAGACTTCACAAGTCTTTAGCCACTGAACAATGCAGAAAGAAAGGGTTGATTGTTTCCTCTTGAGAGTTACACAGACTGTACTTGCTAACCAAACAAAACCCTTGCTTCTTCAAATTATCAACTGCCATAATGGATTTAAGAACTGCAGACCATGCCACTTTTATGGTGCCTTTGCCTTCCAAATAATCTTATAGGGAAAACAAACATCCTTCCTGCCAAAGATTCTCATAATAAGATCGAACAATGTAGATACTACCACTAGAATGCACCCACTTGATAGAATCCTCCTCATCCATCTTAAGGTGACAACTATCTAACAGACGTATCAAAACTATGACAGAACCCACTTCCCAATGATGGGAACAACTGCAAAATGTAGGTTCTGAGTAGGCCTGGAAAAATGGGCGGGTTGGGCGGGTTTGAGTAGGTTGTAAACTGGTCGGGTCATAAACGGGTTGAACCAATATTTGACCCAAATTAATCAAGTCGAATATAGGTCGGGTCATAAATGGGTCTGGTCAACTCGAATTTAACTCGCTACCTAACTTTTTTTAGAAACAAAACACTACCTAAGATTGTCACATCTCAATCAAGTAATATGACTAACAAAATTCATCATGTTTCTCTGTTAAAACTTTTGTGAATACACATTAAAAAAAAAAAATTATTTCTCTATTGGTAAATCTAATCAAGCTAAATTTATGGTGATTGCTTTCACAGGTTCATTTTCTTTTTTAGCATGAACTAAATTGTTAAACTAATAACAACTTAAATAGTTATTTTGATAAATAACATTATCAAGGGACTTAAACAAAACTTGCAAGAGGATATAAATCTATGTAATTATCTCTGAACATTCATAACTTGATTAGGACTACAAGATTGGAGTCGCTACTAAGAGATAAGGTTTTGTGAGAGGAAAGAAAGCTTTTATCATATGAAATTTTCAAAGACAATAATAATTTGTTTGTATGTTGCTTATTGAAAGAATAGGTTAGATGGTTTCCTCTTAGATGCATTGCTCCATTAATTCAGAAATTTTCATCAACTCATCAATTCAATTCTGTTGTTTGCTTTAGTTCAACTTGATCCAAAATGCAATGGATTAATCTCATAGGCCATTGATCATGTCGCGTAATTTTGACCCCACTCAAATTTTAAACCAACCTCAATAATGCAATGGTTCAATTAATGATTGAAATGTTGGATTAATTAGATGACAAGGGACAATTACAGTGTTTGGGAGTTTTTGGATGCTCTTGCAAAATGGCCTACCATTTCAAGATTCATATATAGCTACTCCAATAATTCTGGAAAGCCCTATGTATGTGTGTGTGTATATATATATACATGCATATACTTATACATAAATAATTTTCTGAATATTAATTTTGTTTTATAATCTATTGTATATGTGTTAGTATTTTGTTCTTTGTCAAATGGAGATATAAATATAAATATCTATATATATATATATATATATATTCTTCTACTATTTTATTATTTTCTATTCTCAACCCGTAAACACTTATATTCAACTCGTATTGACCCGTTAAATTGACAGGTTTCTTATTACCCAACCCGTTTATGACCCGCTAACTAAATGGACGAGTTAGGGCGAGTTGATTGTGGGTGGGTTAAGACGGGTTTGGATAACATTTGCCACCTCTGGTTCTGAGCAACACCAGAAATCGAAATGGGAAAGGAACCAAAGCATTCTGGCCTTCTAAAAGCCTAAAAGGTCCAAAAATCAAACCTTTAACACATCATCCCCACACCAACAATCATGCCAAAACCTAACCGGCTAACCCTCTCCTCCCTTATTCCTACCATGTTCCCAATATGGCTAGCAAAATTCATCCTTCCTTTCCTCATACTCTTCCAAATGCCTACCCACAAGAACACCCTACGTCCCTCGAAGTCCACCCACCCCATTCACACCTATATTTAATTCACAATCAATTTTTCCATATCATCTCACTCTCTCCTGGTAAACCTTCACAACCATTTCCCTAACAGTAGTGTCTGATTAAACGCCCTCAGTTTTTTAATCCCAAGACTCCCGTACTCAAAGTCTGACAAACCCTATCCCGGCTACCAAATGATTTTTCCTCTCATCTCCAATCGTCCTCCCCATCCCCCTCCCCCTTCGCAGCCCCACCCCCACCCCCACAACAACAAAAAAAGAAATCCCTTGGAAACTTTTCAGTCTGCGTCTTCACTGAATAGGAATCCTGAATAAAGACATAGAATACATTGGTAGGGACTTGTGGCATTCTTTTGATGAGACTAAGCCTGCTCCCTTTTGACAAATATTGATACTTCCACCCTGCTAATTTCTTTGAAAGGGTTCCGCCATAGTATTCCAAAGCGTTGACGTCTTGTACTAGGAAGCCAATGGAAGGCCCAAAAATACTTGGTTGGAAAAGAGCGCCACACATCACATCTCATACGCCAGATTTTCCACCTCACAATCCTCGCCCACTGGAATCAACTTACTCTTCCCCAAATTCACCCGAAGACCAGATATTGCCCCAAAACATGACACTGCAAATACCAAGGCTTCTCATTTTCCCCCTCACAAAAAATGATAGTATCATCTTCAAACAACAAATATGGAATCACCAACTAATGCTCATCATATCTCCCCACCTCAAACCCTGACACAAACTTCCAGCCACTGCACTATAAATTAACTTATTAAAGATTCCACGACTACAAAAAATAAAAGTGGGGACAAAGGGTCCCTTTCGCTGAGACCCTTGGAACTGTGAAAAAAAGCCCTCAGCTGATCCTTTGATAATAACTGAGACTTCAACTATAGCTTTCATACTGATTCTTGCAAGGACCGTGATTGTAATGTTTTCACTTTTACGTTCTCTACTTGCTTAATTTGTTAACTCACTTTAGGTTCATAATTGAAATTGATAAACTTCTATAATTGTTTTTTTGTGGTGAAACATGCTGCTGCTTCATCCACTCTCCCCCCCCCCCCCCCCCAAAAAAAAAAAAAAAGAAGAAGAGAGAGGGAAGGAAAGAAAAATAAAAAAACTTCAGCTCAGGCTGGTTCAAGTCCTTGGAGTTTCTCATTGTATATTGTATTATTTGGTCTACACATGAAGTTATCCTTTATTATTTGCATCCTGGATATAGATGACATTCAAAGTCCTTTTAATCTTTTTCATTTTTAGTAAATTTGTATGTTATTTTTATTCTTACAGTTGGTATCATAATGTGGCTAACCTGTCTGTTGCTCACGTATATGTTTGCCTTTTCTAGGCTTTTAACAATGCATCGGTTCCTCCTTCAGCTCAGGCTACTTTTCCATACATATTTGCAGTCAGCAAATTTTTGCAGGTACATGCATTTGGTGGAAGTTCCTGCATACCATATTAATTTCCTCGGAATGATCAGTATAATTTTTGTACTGCTTCTATATGCCCACGAATCTTTTGACTGCGATTATGTATTTACTCTAATTCTTGTTATGCAGCCTGGAACATTTGATCTTGTGGGCACCATTGTTTATGAGATAGACCAGAGCCCATACCAAAGTACATTCTACAATGGTACCTTTGAAGTTGCTGAGGCCGGTGGCTTCTTTAGTGTTGAGTCTGTTTTCCTATGTTGTCTTGGAATCGCCCTTCTTGGCCTTCTTGGGTTGTGGATACGTGGTCAGATACAGCACCTTTCCAAGGTACTTACCATGCATATACTCCATCTTATGCTGTAAAATGTATCTGAGATGTCATTTGCCTAGTTTTTATTTTCTTCTTCACATATTCAATCCGGCAATTTAAATTTCACCCTGTAGTCTTAGATATTACATCTCTATTAGTATGATACAAACACACAAACCTAACTGCCCCAATCCATCCAGCCATGTAGATGGACGTGTTTTCAATTTGCGGATCACCGAGTTGAGAGCAAGTGAAGGCACACAATTCATGTGATTATTATTATTTTTTTCTTTCTAAATACTTGGATTCAGAATGAACCCCTTTCAGCTAGTTGTGAACTGCCACACGTATTGCCCATCATAGACTATGATACAGCGGATCCCAACACGTAATAGACACCCATGCTTGATCAAAGAAGTGCTTGAAATGTGCAAGAGAAAGTTGAACTTGTGATTTGACATGTCCAGTCACCAACTTATATGAGTAATGCAATCTATCTTCTTTGTTACCTTTGACGTTGTTTATTATTTTTCTGCTCTACCTTTTATGCTCAAAACCTTTGGTATTTTCGAATTTGGTACTCTCCTACTCCTGCCCTCACCCCGTGTTTTTAGTACTCACTACTCGGGCATTGATAAGGCAAATCCTAAAAAAGTGGGACATGGATTTTGTGAAAAAGACAACAAATAATAAATATATCATTTTTAGCTTTATGTTGAAAATAAATTTATATAACAAATTCTTATTAAAATATCATATAAAATGTTATTTTGTCTCATATAGATATATTATTGTGTACTATAAGAGTATAAGATTGACGTCAACACCACAGTCATAAAGTCAAAAAGTCCTAATTGTTCCCAATTTCAGGAAGTCCTAATTATTCTAAATTTCAAAAAACCCTAACACGTTTGGGTCCGTAATTATTCCCAACCAAATTTAAAGGAGCCAGGGTTTTGTTCAAGTTAGCTCAATCGAGCAGACCAACTCGGGGGAGGTGCAGACCAGGTCATTAACTTCTTCTTCTTCTCTCTCTCTCTGGTTTCAGATAGATCATGCAAATGGGAGGGGTTAAGTGATCTGTCTTTTTGTTCTCTCTTATTTTCTTTAATTGGGAAGATATACTTTATTTTTTAAACACTGCCCCCTGTTACAACAATTCCCTGCTGTGTCCGTGTCCGGTTTTATTTATTTCTTTTAGAAGTATTTCCACACAAATTTTCTGTGTCCAAGACATGTCCATACATGTCCGTCTGTGTTCTTGTCCAACCTGTGTTGGACACTGCTATGGTCTACAGCCCCCTTAGGCGCTTCCTACATTAAATAAGATCACAATATATCTGGTGTTTTGTTAGTTGAGACAAAGACTCCTTTGTTGTCCATCTTTCCTCAGTTCATGACTTTACATATTATTTATTTTGTTTCCGGAATATAAATGCTATAGTTTTTTTTCTGTTTGTGTCTATATGTTTCAATTCTGGTATTGTTTTGCTATGTGGGATAAAGAAAGAAACGGGATCTTAGTTGTCTATCCATGATCTCTCCATGATTACTTTCAGTTGCTTCATTTTTTGTTTCATCCTTGAAACAAATTCTTTAATTTAATCTTGTATGTATATTTTATGTTTTAATACTCAGAAAACTAAGAGGGCACCAAAGGTGGAAGTTGGAACTGGGACCACAGATGCCTCAATGGATGAATGGCTGCAGGTTTGTAGTCCATGCTCCGTCACATTCAAAATTTTCCCACAATTTGTTCGTATTGAGTTGTTCTTATCGTAATCTCATTTACTCTGCAACATTCTGTTTTGTACTTTTTTTTCCCATTTTCTAAGTTTGGATAAGAACTTTGGGTCTTCAGTATAAACTTGCTCTGCTGCTCAGAATTTTAGGGGAAGATGGGTTGCTGATTAACATCATCTTCCTTTTTTTCTGCTCAGGGAACTGCATATACTCAATCACTATCCAACAAATCAAAGAAGAAAAAGTAGTTCAGTACTCTCAACCAGTTTAGCTGCACGAAGCACTTCAATGAGGGGTAGATCTTGTAACTTGGATTAGGCATTTGGAGATTTTATGAAGGCCAAAAATGTGAAGTACTTTTTGGAAAAAAACTAGGCCAGAAACTGTTGTAGCATGAGGACGAAACATACATTTCATTTCCTTGGAGATACTGAAAGTTGAGCCTTTTTAAAGCAAAACTAACAAACATTTGAGGTAGAAAAGATACAGTTTTGTTGAACGTAAGACTTCCTTTTGGATGATTTTCATTTTGCTCGTTCAATTTGATTATCGTTGGCTTGTTCTCTGGATTATACTATGATATGTTGTGTTGTTTGTGGTTTTGGGGTCGTATCTTGTGTTGAAATAGCCCAACACGGCTGCGGTGATGATCTTGAGAGAGAGATCTACACATGAAAAGACTTGATAAGGATTATTATAGAGTTCTAATAAAACAGTTCTTGAGTTTATGTTGTGGTTTCAGCGATTCCAACGGTTGTTTCCCTAAAGAGATTGTGACCCAGCACCTTTTTTTTTTTTTTTTTTGAAGCACTAAAGCTGCACTGGTTATGCCAAGTGTAACTGGTGTCATTCTAGGTTTTTTTTTTTTTAGCGTTTTAAAAATTTTGAAATTGATAATGGAGACATGTAGGGTATAGGGAATGCTGTTCGAAATTTTAAATGGTATGATAATATTTTATTAGTTAAATATGACATCATGAAATGGCTATATTCCCCTGATGGTTTTCAGGCTTAATTTTTTGAGTTGATGTCTATTTTAAACCTAGGCCCGTAGAATTTCGAATACCTTAAAAATCTTATTATTGACTATTTAAAGCATGAAATAATTATTTATTAGTTTCAAATTTAAAAAACAATTAATTATTTATTATTACTTAATTTACTTTCAACTTGATAAATTAATATTTATTTAATTTTATTATCTTTCACTTTACCTTTTTATTATTTGTCTAGCCTAGCCTGATAATTTGGTGAGAGAGCCCACTTCTCAGTCCAGCTCTGCGGGTTTTTGTTTTTATTTTTTTATATTGAAATGGGGGTGGAGGTTAGTGTGAGAAAGAAACAGTTAATGGAATCGTGTGTTGAGGGAAAGATATTAATTATGAATTCAGTTTGAGCATTTGGTTCCGATCTGAAATGGGTGGCAGTAATCTCTCACAGGTTTGGAAGGATATTTTGATTTTAGCCTTCGGAAATATTGTTCTATTAAATTTATATAAGGATGATCAAACTGAAATTAAAATAAGGTTAAGAGTCTAAAAATTAAATTTAGGGGGACAAATATAAATTAGTAGAGTATATTTGAAAAAAATTTAAAAAATACAAAAAAAATTGAGGAGAGATATTTGTAGTTCATCAGTAAAAATATTAGTATAATTTTAGAAAGTTCAAAATAAGTCAGTATAATTATTAGAAATTATCTAAAAAAATTATTATAATTCATCCTATATATATATATATATATATAATAATATATAAAAAAATAGATATCAAGCTTCCCTGTAGGGTCATGGTCAAGCTTCGGTTTTCTCCTCATACCTAAGAGCATTAAGTGAGTCTGATCACATGATATACGATGAATGTCCTAACAAGTTATAATGTATTTAAGAACTATCCAATGAGTCCCACGATATGATTAAAGATCTTCTGCACAATATAAAATGAGCACTTGCATGCCAATATGTCCTAACAAGTTACTATTTGAAAAGAGTCTCGTAATGTGAAGTGCAACTATTTTGAGTTTTGCTCTCTTTTTCTTATTTTGAAAGTCTCGTCAATTGATAAAGTTGATAGTTAAATTTAAAGAGTTAAACCATACTCTTCTCTTTGAGAATTAACAAGTGCCCGTTCTAGCTGAAAGTAAGGTTTTTAGCATAAGTAGGTCCTACAAAATATAGGACACAAAATAGGATGGGACCTATGCCATTGTGAACTCATTCAATAAAGATTCTTTTGAAATTTGATATGTTTTGCCATTGATCACTAATGTTCTCGTGTCCCTTTCATCTCTATCCTCGTCTTCTTCGTTATTATTATTTTCTTATAATTTGAAAATCTAAAAGATAAAAAGTCTTCACTATTTTGTCGACACAAAAATTATCTTTACGAAAAATATGAAATATCAACACAACTCAAGTTTTTCTGTGCAGTGATAGAGTGATGTTTAAATGCTCAAATAGTATTCATATAGAATGAGATATGTTAATGAGACTCGTAATGATGAAACTCGTCTCATGTAAGTATTGAACATTATTTGAATACTAAATATTTGAACATTGTATCATTATTCATGGTAATAATAAGGCCTTGCTGACTCACCTCGTCAGGCTCTTCAAACACATTTGAAAGAAATCATTGGTTCACGCAATGCACTTAAGAATATAAGGTTCAAGTCTCGCTTTCTCGTTAAAAAATATGTATATTTATTTTTATTCAATCATGAATTAGATTGAGTTGTCCGTTCAAGACCTATATTAAATAAATTTATGCTCCTGTTAAATTGTGTAATCTTTAATTGCTTAAGACTACATCATTATTTCTACACAATCATAGCTGAACCTCTATTTATTTTTCTTCAATTATGAAATGAATTGAATTATCTACATATAAATTTATATTCAGTCATGAATTGAACTGGATTATCTGCAAATGAATCATATTTATGAGGTATCAAGTTCTTAATAGCAAATCATTTTCAGCAATTCAATTAACCCTGATACAAAGATATTCTAAGAATTTATAAGAGCTGATAAGTAAGTCCTACAGAAACACAAGGACATAATAAGTTGGTCCTACAAAAACACAAGGACGTGCAGTTGAGTGCTCATTCAATAAAGACAATGGCTAATTTATGAGAGCTCATTCAATAAAGACAATGGCTAATTTATGAGAGCTCATAAATAGTTGGTCCTACAGAAACATATAGGACCATTGTTACTAATTTCGTTTTTCATGGGTACAGATATTTCGTATCATAAGAAGTGATGTGTCGTTATAATTTATTAAATATTCTCATATTTTTAGTGGTGAGTGAAATTTGAATTTATGATCTCTCTTTTAAAAAAAAATATGAATGTCTAATTAGACTAATTCCATTTGGTTGTAATTGTTTCTTATAAATTCTAACATTTTTGAATTTTACAAAAGAATTACCTATAACAGATTATGGAAAGTTGTTAAATTACTCTACATTTCACTTTAGATGATGTTGAGCAGTCAAGGGTGAAACCAGGAAAAAAAATGAAGGAGGATAAAAATTTTGGAGTCAAAAATGAAAAAAATGATGGGATGAAGATGAGTAAAGATTGGTTTGGGTTGAAATTTTGGGTGAAAAATGAAAGAAATAATGGGTAAAAATTGGACTAAAATTCTAGAGTTTGGAATGAGCTAAATGTTTCACTCTTGTAGGCAGTGACCGTCGCACTGAATAACTTTATTTTTTTGTTTATTTCTCTCTTTTTTTAGTTTGGCAGTCAAGAGTATCTTCGACAACTTGTGCGCATCAAACTAAGTTTCATTTTTCATCTGGTCAAAGGCAACCAATCCACACCGAAACCATAGAATTTTGGATGAATTTTATCTTCTCGCAGTCTAGCGCCAGAGAAATTTAAACTAATTCATTTTTCATCTAGTCAAAGGCAACCAATCCACACCGAAACCATAGAATTTACGATGAATTTTATCTTCTCGCAGTCTAGCGCCAAAGAAATTTTCACTTTGTAAAAATTGAACTCATAAGTTATACTGACAAGATACTTATCACAACTCGCTTCTTCTTATAAGAATAATACTAGACCGTGCTTGGACTTCCCTGGTCAAAAATTACTGACTTCTAGTGGTGGATAGTTGGATACGAATTGGTAAGAGATAAAAAATAATTTTAATTTTTTTTTTTTTAAATTGTGAGATAAATGAAGGTGTCTCACCCCATTTGACACCACCATCTATTCACGTTGATTGGCTTACTTTATTGTCCCACAGGTAATGAATCCCATCTTTGTAGGGAGTTTTATTTTTATTTTTTTATTTAATTAATAAATATTTATTAGTCTTGTATTAGGAGCGGAATCATGAAAAAAATTACGAGATATTAAAAAAACATTTAAAAAAAATAATAAAAATTTTGAGATGGGTAAAAAAGATGTATGAAAAATAAGATAAATTATGAATAAAAATTGGGTTAGACAAAGATATTGAAAAGTATGATAAAAATGTAAAAAAATAAAATAAAAGAATTGATGAGTTAAAAAAAAATTAGTCAATGTAAATATTACAACACATGAGTGACGACAATATAGGAATCGTATCAGATGGGTTTGAAATGGTCCCCATTAGGATTTTATTTGAATGAGGGTGAGTATCAAGGGAAGGCTATAGGGTCCATTCAGAATGAGGGTGGACATTCACATACGCTATCCTAGCATATAACTGTTAGTACTATGAAATGATGCGGCAACTACCTCGAATAATTTCTCTCAAATCAAACAAAAAGATTTTGTCCTAATTATGTAAGTATAACAAAGTCATTCTGTCTTCACACAAACACGTGAATATCTTGTAATTATTTATTTTTAACTATAAAAAAATTACTTAATTTGGAGTTACACATTACTTATTTAATTTGAAGTATAATATTTTTAAAAAAAATATTATACATATTTTTTTAGTGTATATATATATATATATTTTAAAAAAAAAAAATAAAGTATTACAGTCAATCAACTTAACTAAATTATGAAAACACAATCTAATAATAAAGTTCATGACCGAATAAAAATAATGTTTATATTCTTTAAATAAGAGAAATAAGATTTGAAATTACGACTTTTTCCTTAAAAGAAAAATAACATGAAAGGCTCTCAATTCAATAATATCTCGTCCTTACACCCATTCCTTAAGTCCATTATAAATAAGGAGGCAAGGACTGAGCTGAAGTCACTCAAACATTGAAAGGCGTTATAGAAGCTTGTAGCTTCTCAGCTTTAACAATTGTCTCTAATCTTTGTTTCTCATTGTCTTGGGACGATGGGAACTCATTCCCTTAGTCGAAGGGCTCTTCTGGGTTTCTGGTTATTGTTCTTAATATTTGCTGTGAGCTTCTGCTATGGCGATGATAAGACAGTTGAGGTAGTTGGGATTGGAGAGTGTGCAGATTGCGCAGAGAGTAATGTTAAGGCCAGTGAGGCCTTTTCAGGTATGTGTTTTTTTCTTTTTGGCTTCATATCTATTGTTCTTACATCAATCATTTAGCTAACTTGACTGCAGAGTTTGAGATAATTTTTTAAGGTTTTGATTTAAATGTAAATCTAACTTTTTTATTTGGACACGTGTAATGTTTTATTTAAAATGTGATAAGAATTTAAAAATAAATGGATACATCTGCCTCGCCCATCAAGTGATTTAAATGAGTTTGAGTTGGGGTCTCCACCCTGTTTCCATCCCTGCAAGTTTTGGTTAATTCTATTGCAAATATAACAAAGAAAAGTGTTGCTTTGTGCAGGACTGAGTGTAAATATTGATTGCAAGCTCGCAAATGGAGAGGTGAAAACAAGAGGAGTTGGAAAGCTGGATGAAGAAGGAAAATTCAAGATCTCACTTCCTCAGGCGATTGTGAAAGATGGAAAACTGAAGGAGGAATGTTTTGCACAGCTTCACAGTGCATCAGCAGTCCCATGCCCGGTCCACAATGGTATAGAAGACTCGAAGATTGTCTTCAAGTCTAAAATCGATGGAAAACAGACCTTTGGACCCGCCGAAAAACTGAAATTCTCGCGTGTTACGTGCACTTCAGACTTCACTTTTGATCGCTTAAAGTTGAGACCTCCAAAATTTCCACCATCATTGCGCATAACTTACTTAGGGAAGAAGCCTCTGTTTCCATCAGTACCCATCTACAAGAAGCCATTTCCTCCATCAGTACCCATATACAAGAAGCCATTTCCTCCATCAGTACCCATCTACAAGAAGCCATTTCCACCATCAGTACCAATCTACAAGAAACCATTTCCTCCACCGGTCCCAATATATAAGAAGCCGCTTCCACCTCTGGTTCCGATGTACAAAAAGCCGCTTCCACCTCTGGTTCCGACACCTATTCCAATTTACAAGCCAAAACCACCAATTTCTAAGCCTTAGGTGACTTCCACGGTTCCAACACCCCTAAAATCGATCACTTTCCTCTCTTGCCACCATACTCTTCACCTCCTTAGCTGGTTACCGTAGTGTTCTTCCCAAGTCCAAGTTGGGTGAACACTAAACGAGTAGTGTTTTATCGTCTAAATTTTTATGTTTGAATTTATGTTCAAATAAGAGAGGTCTATTGATTGTTATCACATTAATTACTTTTTAAAAAATCATTTCACCAATCAATGATTCTCTTTCATTTGGGCACAAATTTGGACAATAAAATATTTTCTATATTGAAGTTGACTTCGTGTAAGAGGAATATTTAAATGCCCTGATTTTTGGCGCCCAATATTCATGGGGTGGGAGTCTTGGGTACCAAATATTTAGACAATAAATCATTGCTCAAACCCACTTAAATTCTATAAATGATAGTACTTAACTCCAAGTTAAGTAAGACGAATCACTTCTTTACTTAAGTATGTCTGTGTCACAATATTAATTTATTATATATGTAATCACGTGAATATCATGTGATTATTTAGTTTTAATTAAAAAAATAAAACAAAAATACATCTGTATTACACATGTGACAGATTGTGATTAAGATATATACCCGAGTAAAAATATGTTTCTCTTATGTAATTTGGAGTTAAGTATTATTCTTCAATAAAATATTCAAACCTAAACGTAGTATCATCCTATGAGACCTTCTGATAAACTTTTTCCCTGCATGGCAGTGAAATTCTAGTATTGTAATGAAGCTTTCAATGTTGATGTGTGTTATATAGGGTCATTGTGGTTACTTGTGTATTACTTGTGCTAATGAATAAAGAAGGTAAAATGTCTCAAGTGGACATTCCTTCCAAAATGATATAGTGTACTTTATGTTGGAATTTTAATAAAAATAATTTGTGCATTTTGTTTATTGCAATTGACGAATAATTAACGAATGGTAAAGTGTTTTTTCTTTCTGTGGATGCTATTTCAATGGGAACTTGATAAGATTAAATTAAGGTTAAACTTAAAATTTTCATAATGCCGAAATTACCCTTCGAAAACACCAAAACATTTAGTAAGGGGAGGTGCACGTGGTCTGTCCCAACAACGATGGATTGTCTGCAATTTTTCAAGAGCATTGGCTGAGGTTTTTCACTGAATTTGACATATCTTCAGTTAGCAGAAGCTTAAGATGATGAAGAAGCATTGGCTTCTGTAATTTCACTTGGATAAACCGAGAGAAAACAAAACGGGATATCAGGTAGCCATTGGTTGTTATGAGATGAAGCTTAAGGTGATCGGAGTTCTACGGATTTTCAGTAGGATTGTAGCTGTAAACTATTTGTTTTTTCGTTACATAATTTTCTCTATAATGTCATCTCGGGCACCCACAAACGTTTCAGGAATGAGCGTCATCGAGGAAAAGATAACCATTTGTGTGTTTTGACGTTAGGAAACAGAGTTGACAAAGAAGCAGAAATAGAGGAAAACAAAATTTCTCAAAGAAACACCTGATCTCTCTCTATATATATATGTGTGTGTGTGTGTGATTTTTGCTGATGGGTTAAACAAAACAATGGTGGTGGAGCTGGAATATCAGTCACAGGCCCAAACCCCACTAGATTTCAGAGACCCACAAGATGATCCAAGACAAGCAGTGTTTAGATATTAATCTATTAGACTTTTTGTAAAGGCCACTTTACAAAAATTCCACAAAATGCTCTATTTTTTCTCCTTCCTAGCCAAAAATGTACAAAATCAGAGCTTTTAGTTTTTTGTAATCAAAAGAAAACAGAAGCAGAACAATATACGAATTTACTTTTAAATTGTCTGGTTTTGACATGTAGTTTGGCTATTTTTAAATTTGAGTTTGTGTTTATGAAGCTCAATGTATTTGGATCTCAGTGTTTATTTTTATTGATTTTAAATTGTAATGTGCTCAATCATTTATTAAAGCACTACTGTGATTGTTTTGGTTATGATTTGCAGCTCTTAGTCATTGTGTTTGCTTTGCTTTTGTAATTTGTGATCTGCTATCTTCAGTTGCTATATGCTCTGTTTAACTCTGTTTTCAAGTCCCTGAGTATGAATCTTAGCTTGTTCAAATGAAGTTCATATAATCAAATTTCTACGTCTGAAATTATATGCTGAGATTGGCACGCTTGTGGAAAAGCTCCAAACGAAGAGAGAGATTCTGATTTGTTGTTTAATTCTTGCTTCGGTTTAAATTTTCTTTTTTAAAAAATAAAAAAGTACTAACAAATGAGGAAGGCTCTTGCGGTCTTGCTTATGACTGTAGGAAGGTCGTTCTCGATTCTGTTTCTGGCGCATCAATCAAATGCCCATTTTGGCACTTCTAAGAGTAATTTATCCATGGAGAGAAGCAAAGGATCAGTGTCACTAATGGCGTTGACTGGCCAACAACGGTGTGGATGCGGTGGTGCATATATATATATATATATATGTATGAGAAATACTAAGAATAGTTCCTAGTGACGAAATTTGGCGATTTAATTAGCCTGCCTGATCCCTTGTGATTTGGTCTACGTATTAATTAGATTTCAAGTGATAATAACTGTAACTTTATATATATATATATATAGAGAGAGAGAGAGAGAGAGGATTATAATTAGCTATACATTTCAACAGTAGATTGTGGTTGATTTCAAGTAGATCACGGATTGTATGTGACTTTTTTCCATCCAATTTTTTACTGGCACAGAGACATGAGTGTTAAGTTATTAAACATTGTATTCCAAGAAGTACATGAGTGTTTAAGTGATAAAACATTGTATTCCAAGAGGTTTGCCTGTGGAGTTTAATACCCGAACGTATTTAAGTGAAAACGAGTCAAATCATAAAAAGTGTTAGTATAATTTATTTATTTTTATTATTCTATGTATTGAATTGAGTTTTTGTAACGGTTTTCACAAGGCTACGAGAGAACAAAACCCAAAATAAACTTCTTATCCCTTATTTTTGTATTTATTGTACGTTCATCTTATGTCATAATAAAATTACACGAATAAATGATAAGTTTGTAAATAAGTATTAAAAAGATAAATAAACGGTCTAGAAAAAAAATAAATGACAAGTTTATAAATATAAATAATAAAATATGGATAAAATAGTTATTAAAAAAGACGATTAACAAATAATCTTGCAAATAACAATAAATCAGTAAATAAAGAATAAAAGTGTAAATTAGGCATAATGGAAAAAATTGAAAATTAAACACGATAATAGGGTAAATAAAATAAATAACAATAGAGTAATGGTTGAAGAGTAAAATTGTCATTTTATTGTGATAAACAACCCTCACTTTTATATAAGTAATAGACTAGTTATAATTTTGAGTTAATTGGTGTTAAGTCCCTAAAAAATATATTAAATTATTATATGGTCCAAGTTCTTTCACTTTTGAGATGAAGAAAAATAAGTTATTTTGTATTTTGAGTTTAGGTCCTTTTAGATGAACTGTCACTTTTGTTTTTTTCAAAATGAAAAAAATATCTTTATATATCATTTATCTCTTTTCCTAACCCAAAATCACCTTTTTCAAAGCCATGCACCAAACCTCACCCAACTTGGTTAATTTGGTTTTATTTATCTTTCTATGGCTCTCTCTCTTTCTAAGTAGTCTCTCTCCCTCACTGATCTGTTCTCTCTCTAAACAATATCTCTCCCTTACCAATTTCAGTCACCCAAACACAAGCATCGACTGAATTTCACGGGGAATCCTAGATTTTGCCGATTAGATTCAAATTGTGACGAAGAGGGATTGACGGTAACAAGCGGGGAAAAGAAAGTCCTTTCAAGAAATCTATAAACGGTTCCGATGAGAGCGTGAGATGCACCTGCAAAGTCATGGGTTAGTAGTTTGAATGCATTACCGTGAGCTCTTGAAAATATTCCAAAGCATTTGTTCTTATTCATTCTCTGACCAAGCCACGAGTTTGTCTTAGGAATTAAAATTGTGTTGCTTTTTTAAATGCTTGTGCTGATGGATAGGGGAATTGTAAGGTGGCTTGGTTGAGTTTGTCTTATGAGCAGAAAATTGAATAAAATTAAATGTCATTTACTTATAAGTTGTTAAAAAAGAAACTCAATGATATATATTTTTTTTGTACTTTGCACTATGAAAAAGTCATTGTTGTTAACTTGGTGTGTTCGGTACCAAACAAAGATCGGGTACAAATGAGATTGACATTTACTACTGTGTTGCAGGGTGCAAGAATCCTCTTCAATCTCTTGCATTTTAATTTTTTCATCAGTTTCTTATTTTTTTATTGTCCATTGATACAAAGTTGGATAAAAACAACGGCAACATATACATATATATATACATATATGTATATATATATGTACACACACATATATATAGAGAGATATTATTACAAATCCAAAAATCACTCTTCTTTTTTGAACTATAGAATGTTTCAATTACCAAACATCTACAAACTGTGAAATTTTATAGTTCACTTTTCTTTAAAAATATAATTTTTTAATGCAAATTTTACTACCTTGAAAGAGTTTTTGGCATACAAAATGGGACCACATAATAATTTTTATACTTTTCTTAGACCATTTTCTGAACGACCTTTTTTTTCCTCATTTTTTTATGAACTGTAAATTTTGACGATGAGAATTGAGAGAGGGTTTTGCAGTGTAAAATTTGATAGTGGAAGCTGAGAGGGAGTTCTATCATGTAAATTTTTACACTTTATTTATTTTTTTTAAATTTCATATTCAATATGAATCTTATTTGATAGATCTCGATGTTTATAATCCAAATATATAAAAAAAAATTTTTTTTTTTTTTTATAGATTACAAGTTATTAAATTTTAAAGTTTGAAAAAAAATTTGAGATTGCTTAGTTTCTACGCATTGTATGGTGAGGAGGTGTTTTTGTCCCCAAAAAAGTTATAGATTTAATTGGTTAGAGTATTTTTGTCTGAACCTTATAATAAAAAAAGTTAATCTCATGGGTTAGAAACCAAACGACCCTATAATTTTTCGTGTTTATGTTGTAAGATTCATGAGTTATATTTTAGAATTACCAGTGATCGATAAAAAAAAAAGTCGTTAAAATGAAATATGATCTTATTAGTATTTTAAAAAATAACTATTTATAAAATTTTAAAATTATTAGTGAAATTGTAAAATATAGGTATGAAATAAACTTTCATTCATTCTCATCTTCTCCCGTTTCTTTCTAACTCTTTTGTTATGTATTTGGTTCAACTTAATGAATTTTTAAACAAACATTTTAAAGTTTAAATAGTTTTTTTTTTTTATGTGAATACATTATGTATTTAATTTTGCTTTTAAATAACATTTTTCAAGATTGTAATAAGTATAAAATGGACGTTTTAATTAAATTATTATGAGAGATTTTTTCAAACTATATTTTTTTATTGCTTGTCTAAACGAGCCCCAATCACTGGAATGGAATGAAGTAAGGAATAACTTGGGTTATGAATGAAATATGAATGATCATTCCTTGTTCTTTTTGTACTCTGCACTATGAAAAGTCATTGTCATTAACTTGATGTGTTTGGTGCCAAATTGAGATCGGGTACAAATGAGATTGACATTTACTACTGTGTTGCAAGGTGCAAGAATCCTTTTCAATCTCTTCCATTTTAATTTTTTCATCACTTTCTTGTTTTATTTATTGCCCATTGATACAAAGTTGGATAAAAACAACCGCAACATATACATATATATATATATATGTATATATATGTACACACACACATATATATATATATAGATATTATTACAAATTCAAAAATCACTCTTCTTTTTTGAACTATAGAATGTTTCAATTACTAAACATCTACAAACTGTGAAATTTTATAGTTCACTCTTCTTCAAAAATATATTTTTTTAATACAAATTTTACTACTTTGAAAGAGTTTTTAACATACAAAATGGGACCACATAATAATTTTTATACTTTTCTTAGACCATTGGCTGAACGATCTTTTTTTTCCTCATTTTTTTATGAAGTGTAAATTTTGACAGTGAGAACCGAGAGAGAGTTTTGCAGTATAAAATTTGATAGTGGACGCTGAGAGGGAGTTCTGCCGTGTAAATTTTTACACTTTATTTATTTTTTTTAAATTTCATATTCAATATGAATCTTATTTGATAGATCTCGATGTTTAGAATCCAAATATATAAATTTGATTAATTTTTTTTTTTTTTTTTTATAGATTACAAGTTATTGAATTTTAAAGTTTGGAAAAAAAATTGAGACTCACTTAGTTTCTACGCATTGTATGGTGAAGAGGTGTTTTTGTCCCCAAAAAAGTTATAGATTTAATGGGTTAAAGTGTTTTTGCCTGAACCTTATAGTAAAAAAAGTTAATCTCATGGATTAGAAACCAAATGACCCTATAATTTGTTGTGTTTATGTTGTAAGATTCATGAGTTATATTTTTGAATTACCAGTGATCGATAAAAAAAAGTTTTTAAAATGAAATATGATCTTATTAGTATTTTAAAAAATAACTATTTATAAAATTTTAAAATTATTAGTGAAACTGTAAAATATAGGTATGAAATAAACTTTCATTCGTTCTCATCTTCTCCCATTTCCTTCTAACTCTTTTGCTATGTATTTGGTTCAACTTAATGAATTTTTAAACAAAAATTTTAAAGTTTAAACAGTTTTTTTGTGTGAATACATTATGTATTTAATTTTGCTTTTAAAAAACATTTTGCAAGATTGTAATAAGTGGACGTTTTAATTAAATTATTAGGAGAGATTTTTTCAAACTATTCCCTCCGTCTCATTTTAAGAGTCCTTTATTACTATTTATTTTAAGAGTTTTATTTGAAAAATTAACGTACTTTTAAGTTATAAATTTTCAAAACTATCATTTATTACACATAATGTGAACATGATTTACAATTAAATGAGGGCAATATGAAAAATTTAAATAGTTTCAAAATAATAAAATAATACTTCCAAAAGAGTTAGAATATCCAAAAGAGACTATCATTTTGGGACGGAGATAGTATATTTTTTTATTGCTCGTCTAAACGAGCCCCAATCGTTGGAATAGAATGAAGTAAGGAATAACTTGAGTTAGGAATGAAATATGAATGATCACTCCTTGTTCTATTTCATTATATTCGTTCGGTAACAACTTACAATTCTATTTAATTAATAATATTAAATACATATACGTATGTATATGAATATATATACACATGCATATTTATCATATTTATATGTATATATAAATTTAAATATCTTATGTATGTATTTATAAACTTACAATATATTTATTTGTTTTTATATACTTAATTATATAAATACATATATATATATATATATGTATTTAAGTATGTAATTACATATTTATATGTATATATGAATTTAAGTATACTTATGTATGTACTTATTTATATACTTACATTATATTTTTGTTTGTTTATTTTTATATACTTAATTATATATATATATGTGTGTGCGTGTGTATTTAAGTATGTAATACATATGTATATATAAATAAATCAACATATAAATATAAAATCATTTATATATATATGTAATTATTTATATTTATAATTATTTGTATATGTGTATTTAAGTGTATGTATGTGTCTATATATATATACATGTAAATGTACATAGGTATACTAAATATATTTATATATATTGTATTTATTTATATATAATTATTTATGTATATCTATAAATACATATATTAATTTTTATATATACTTATTTATATAAATATATGTATATATATCTATATGTATATATACAATTATTTATGTCTGTTTTATATTTAAATAATAGATATTTATTTTATATATATACATGTATTTATATATGCGCATTGATTTATGTGTATATATTAACTTATTTATATATATGTATATTGTGTATACATTTATATATCCAAACATGAATTATATATATATATATATACATGTATTTATATAGCGCATTTATTTGAAACGATCATACCCGCTAACATGAATTATACCAAACATAAAAATAGAATGGACTTAGAAGACCATTCAATTCCCAGAGTCATTCCAGCTTACCAAAGATGCCGTAGGGTAGACTCGGTAGAGTATAAAACAGCTTTTTGTTGGTGGCGCACTTATTGACCCTCCCAAAACGCAAAACGCAAAACGCAAAACGCCGATGCTAGCCTGTGACATTGTTGGTACTCGGAAGAGCAGGAAAGGCCAGACTAAAGTGTTGTGCGCCTTGCGCCTCTATGCTTCAACCATCAATTAGCTAGCCCTCTTTCAATTTCGAAGCTCAAAAGCGCGGGCTCGCATTTGGACCTCTATATACTTCTCTATAGGGTTTCAACTGCGAGTTATCTCTTCCAATTACAGCACGGAGATTAGGCTACTCCAATGGCGACACCTTCAACTTCAATTGTTCAAACGGAGAACGCCAAGTCTGTTGACGCCTCACTCTGGTGGGACTCCTTCACGCTTTTACTAACTGAACTTGAAAACGTTTCTCTCTCCGCCGACCTTCCTCCTCCTCTGGTAAATCCCTTTTTCTTATGATGTACATATGTGGGTGTATTTATATACACATGTTTATATTTTTGATATATTGTGCTTATTTAGATAGGTATTTGTTAGTTTTCTTGAATTAAAACCAAGTATTCGTTCAGGTAAAGAAATTGACAGACAATCACGTCTGGTTCTTGGACACTGTTTCTCTATTCAAGCCTCCAAACCAGAAATCAAGAGAGGCATTGAATTCACCCAAATTTAACATCGGGCCACATCAGTTGACTGTACAGCCGGAATTGAAAGATGCTGCACTGACAATAAGTTCTGCTTTGGTGAGCTAATGGTTATCTTTTTGTTGCTGTTGTTGTTGTTTTTTTTTTTTTTTGTGATCGACAACTATTTGGGGGGTGGTACACAAATTATTGTTGTCCAAACAGAATATATATTTATCAAAATTAGTATTATGAACCATGAACACAAATGGAAATATTCACAAATTTAGTGAACTCATCAAAATAATGTAAATGAAGGATATTACCAGAAACTGTAGAGGCATGCAAAAACATTGTCCTTGAAGGTTAATTAGTGCACACCCCCCTCCCTCTCCTCCTGGGTGGGAGTGTATCACTTGGTGCAAATGGGTCTTTGGCATTCAACCCCAAGGATTCAACTATAGTCTTTCTTCCACTTCACGCACTTGAAGATGAAGAGGCTTCATACTCAACTACCCTCTTAATCATTCCTTGATTGAGTAACACATGAATAAAATAACATAGTGGAAGGAGTGTTTGTTTGCCAGGAAGATTGTAGAGAAAATGACAGAGATCATTGGAGAGAGTCGTGCGTGTGTGTATATGTAAACCGATATAGTGGTTTCATGTGTGTTTTGTGCAAAAAAGCTCCAGATACGAGATTTATATATATAGGGAAAGAGTCGTGCGTGTGTGTATACGTAAATGAATTTTTCTCTAACTGCACTTTAGCATCACAAGGTGTAGATGAAGTATGCAATCAAAGTGCTCAAATTTTCAAGTATTTATATTATCTACATTTATCAGCACTATTTTTTTTTTTTTTTGATAAATAAAGATGTATATATTAACTGTGCCCAAGAGAGGTAACAAGGGCAAAAACCCAAAAGCTTTACAAAGGTCTTAAAGACCCCCAAAAATCTACAAAAGAATGGACATTGACTGGGGAAACCTCTTTAGTCCAAAAAAACAATAAGCGCAGAAACGAGTCTTTGAATACTATAATGGGAATCTCTACATCTTCGAAGACACGTTTGTTTCTTTTAAGCCAAATGCTCCATAACAAGCAAATAGGAGCCAGCCGCCAAGGTCTGTTAATCTCATCTGAAAAGTTACGCTCAGTCCAAGCCAACAAAAGATCCCTGACAGTGCTAGGCATGACCCAAGAAATACCAAAAAGAGCAAGAATCATGTTCCAGCAACTCCAAGAAAAAGGGCAGTGAATGAGACTGTGATCCACCGTTTCCTCTTTTTGCTTACACAAGTAGCACCTACTAGCCAAGATGAGGCCTCGCTTCTTCAAGTTATCCACTGTAAGGATGGCTTTCCATGAGACTTCCCAGGCGAAGAAAGCGACCTTAGGGGGGGCTTTTGAGAGCCAAATGAGCTTCCAAAGAAAAGGGAGGCTTTCCTCAGCGAACAGGCTCTTGTAGAAAGAGTTGACAGAAAACGAGCTCTTATTCGGAAGCCACACTCTCGTGTCCTCCCTCCCTTCCCTAGCTCGGTAAGTGCAAATGTGACCAAGAAAGGAGCCCACTTCTTCTAATTCCCAATCATAAAAGTTTCTCCTAAAATGAGGAGTCCTATACAAGCGTGTTCCCTACTTTATCCAAGTAATCACATACCCTAGCCGCCCTGTTAGTAGCCAGACTATGTAAGGAAGGGAATTTCACCCTAAGCGGCACATCCCCATTCCAAACGTCATCCCAAAAGTTAACACGGGCCCCATCCCCACTGACGAAACTACACCTTTCATTGAAGATCCTCCATCCACTTCTAATAGAGCCCCAGAGACCACAACCTTAAGGTCCCTCCGCACTGCCTGAACACCACCCTCCAGTTTCACACCCATACTAGCAACAATGACCTCTCCGCCACAGCTCCCCATTCCTCTCGGCAAATCTCCATAACCATTTTCCTAAAAGAGCTGTGTTGAAGATGGCCAAATTTTTCACCCCTAGACCTCCTAGAGACACTGGCTTCTTAATCTTATCCCAAGCCACTAAATGAATCTTGTTGCGCTCCCCTTCTTGGCCCCATAAAAAGTCCCTTTGAATCTTCTCTGAACCTTCTGCTAACAGACTTAGGCATGAGGAAAAGAGACATGAAGTAGGTGGGGAGATTTTCCAAAGTACTTTTGATAAGGGTAAGTTTGCCTCCTTTAGAGAGGAGCTGACCCTTCCAACCTGACAATTTGCTGAAAAACCTCTCAACAATTGGATCCCAAACCCCAATGGAACGCAGAGAAGCACCCAAAGGAAGACCCAAATACACCAAGGGAAGGCATCCCACTTTGCAACCTAACGTACTAGCTAAAATGTCCATCCCTTGCATCGAACCAACCGGAGTAATACTGTTTTTAGAGAGATTTATCCGCAAACCTGAAACAGCTTCAAAGCACACAAGAGTACATCTCACAAAGCGGAGCTGGCGCACCGAAGGATCACAAAAAATAATGGTGTCGTCTGTAAACAAAAGATGGGAGATGGCGCCCATCCCACCTCCCCTTCTGTCTCCTAAGTCGAAACCTCTGATGAGCCCGATCTCTTCAGCCCGGAACAAAAAGCGGCTCAAAGCCTCCATAGCAATCACAAAGAGAAACGGGGAAAGAGGGTCCCCCTGCCTCAGACCTCTAGAAGAGCGAAAGAAACCTGTCGGGGAACCGTTAACAAGGACCGAAAAGGAGACTGTAGAAATACACGACTGTATCCACTTACGCCACTTGCTCCCAAAACCCATCTTAGCCAGCATACTCAGTCAAGAAGCTCCAATTGATGTGGTCAAAGGCCTTTTCAATGTTCAGCTTACAAACAATCCCTTTCTTTTTCTGCTTAAGCCTAGAGTCAGGGCATTCATTGGCAATGAGAGACGCGTCCAAAATTTGACGACCCTCCACAAAAGCAGATTGACTGGAAGAGATAATGCTACCCATAACTTTCTTCATTCTTAAGGAAAGAATCTTTGCCAACAGTTTGTAAACACTGCTGACAAGGCTAATAGGGCAGGAAATCCTTTATGCAATTGGCTTCATTCTTTTTGGGAATGAGGGCTATGAATGAGGCATTGAGGCTTTTCTCAAAGCTTCCTTCCCTGTGGAAGTCCTCAAAAACTGCCATAATATCTGCCTTTAGAACATCCCAACATTTTTTAAAGAAAGCCATAGAAAACCCGTCTGGACCTAGGGCTTGATCCCCATTGCATGCATTCAAAGCTTTCATAACCTCCTCCTCTGAGAACGGAATCTCTAAGTTAGAGGATTCATCCCCATGCAGCCTATTTAAGCAAATATCATCCACCCCCGGTCTCCATCTATGCGGTTCTGAGTAGAGGTTAGTAAAAAAATCAACAATACCTCTCCTAACAAGCCCATCCTCTGAAAGAACATGGCCATCAATAACAATGGAGGAAATCTTATTCTTCCTGTAATGAGAAGAAGCCGTTCTGTGGAAGAATTTCGTGTTGCGATCGCCTTCTCTAAGCCAGATAGCCCGAGATTTTTGCCTCTAAGAGATTTCCTCCATCCTGAGAATCTGCCCTAGCTGGCCTTTTAGACCTTCTCTTTCACTCCTTTTCTCATCAGAGAGAGGGCCTAATTGATCCTCCCTGTCCAAGCTCCATCAGATGATTCAACAAATTCTGCTTTCTGACCTAAATAATATCAAATACCTCACGGTTCCATTTTTTCAGATCTTCTTTTAGAAGCTTCAGCTTTCTAGCAATGCGGTAACTTGGGGACCCAGAAACCTCGTAGGAGTCCCACCAATTCCTCACCAAATCCACAAAGCCATCCGCTTCAAGCCACATGTTCTCGAATCTGAAGGGACATATAATCATCACTATTGTTCTCGAATCTGAAGGGACATCTTTTAGAAGCCACATGTTATCAGCACTATTGATCATATAATCATTAGAGATTAAATCAAATTTCTCATGCCATTGTTTAAGAGCTTGTTTTTTAGTATATAAAGATTTAACTAGTTTATGTACTTTTTTTTTTAATGTTCTTGTCCATGAAGTATGTATCCTTCAAGTTTTTCCATGTAATCTCTTCTTCTATATCACCATTAAAAAATATAGTCTTAACACCCATTTGAAGAACAAAAAGTTTATGTACAGATTCAATAGCAAAAAACACTCTAATACTTGCAATTCTAGCAACAAGGGAGTAAGTATCAAAATAATCAACATTCTTTTTTGTTTATAGCCTTGAACAACTAAACTTGCCTTATATTTATCAACAATACCATTAGGTTTTAATTTTTTTTTTATAGGAGGTAAATCTACTAGTTCCTAAATATGATTAGCTAGATTCTAAATTATTATTAATAATTTTTTCCCCAAAAAGTTGCATCAACCGAGGTAATGGTACCATTATAGGTTAAATTATCATCTTTAACAACATAAACAATAAAATCATAACCAAAGCTAGTTTCTTTCTATGGATACTTGGTTTTCCATGGGTTATTTTGGCCACGGGTCTCTCTCTCTCTCTTATTGGTTATGAGATGGACTATGTTATAATGTTTACAATACATCATCTAATCATCTAATCACCCATGAACACATCCACCAATTATATGGTGACGTGTGTCCTAATACTGAGTTAATTGTGTTGGTTCCTTGTGAGAGTTAACATATGCCATTCCTTAGTTTCAAACTTGGACAAAGAGCGCTTTGTTTCGAACCTGGACAAAGAGTACTTTTGAAGTCATCTCGAGATTAATTCTTGCTAGTAAGTCGAAGTAATCTCCCTTCCTTGAGTTGAGTCTATCTTAGGCTATAAAGTATAGTTCATATCTACTCGATCTCTTGTGATGATCAACATATGCTGTGCCTTGATCTTGTACTTGGACATCTTGACAAGGTCACCTCGAGAATAGCCCCTCTAAATGAGTTGATCCAATCTCTTTTCGATGCTTTCTTGGGTTGAGCTGATATTGGTTTCTTGGCTTAGCTCATGTTACCTCGACTTCTATACTTATCACAAGGTTCTCATCCTACCACTTAATGATTGCTTAAGGCTAGGGGTAACTCTTAGGAAGCAAGTTGAGCTCGGTGTGCAACTATGGTATGACTCACGAGTTGTGCCATGATCCTTTTTAACGAGATTTTTAGGCTCATGTGGCTTGGTAATTAAAGTTGTGGGTTTACTAATATTTGGTTCGCACGGGTTTCACATCAAACCTTGGTCCTTTTAAAGAGAGAGATCATTTTTATTGTCTTCTTGGATATGTGGAGTCATTGCTATGATTATCGCTCAATTCATGTGCACCTATAACATGTCCTTTGAGCTAATCACATGCATCGAATACTATAAACAGGAGCGTTTGCTTGTCTGATATCATTGTTTCTACCTTGGGAACTATGCACAAGAGGTTGACGGGGAACAAGGACCTCAAGGATCATTCGTATTTGATCGCGGAAGATAGTTTAATTTATGTATTTCTTTTATTACTGTCCTGCACTAGAGGTACAATATATGGCCTCCTACCATAAGTTAACATGTGAGGCTCATTACTTAATTATAAACACACGAGGATGACTCCTCATCTACATGTGGGACAAACATAAAACACAAACATGAAAGACTAATGTTTTGAAATACCCACAAACACATACACATATACAACTTGAAATTGTATTATAGAAATGATAGGTTTGAATTACAAAGCTAAAGGAAAGCATACCCCAATATTACCCAAAAAGAAAGAGACAACAAAGCAAAAATTATATGCCTATACAAACAGTCATCCTATACAATTATTCTCTCCATATTCTTGTTTATTATTGTTAAACCACCAACTTATCTAAAAGCTTAAGCTGTTAGGAAGGGTCATCCTATACAATTATTCTTTCCATATTCCTGTTTATTATTGTTAAACCACCTAACTCATCTAAAAGTTTAAGTTGTTAGGAAGGGTGCGACTTTAATATTATATCATCTAACACGCCCCTTCACGTGTGGCTAGGCTGAGCCAACACGTGTATCAATTCATACTATTAGGGTGACAGGGAGGTTTGAACTTAAGACCTTTTGCCTGCTTTGATACCATTTTAAACCCCCACAGTTCTCCCCTTGAAGAGATGGTGTATAATGATAATTGACCTTAGACTCATGAAATGTAACATCCAAACCAACGAACACTTTTGAGACGGAAGATGATAACATTTATACCGCTTTTGAGTAGCTGAGTATCCGATGAAAACACAACATAATGCTTTCAGATCAAGCTTACTCCCAGTGGTCCAATGATCATGAACAAAACAAACACAAGCAAAGATACACAAAGGAACAAGATGCCTAGAGATAGGTCTTTGAAGCAAATTAAGAGGCGTTTTAAAGTCAAGGACCTTCAAAGGCATCCGATTGATAAAATAGGCTGTAGTGAGGACAAAATCACCCCAAAATGACTTAGAAACACCAGTTGTGAACATCAAGGCTCTGGCCACTTCATGTAGATGACGATTTTTTCGTTCTGCCATGCCATTTTGCATTTGTGTATCAACACAACTAGTTTGATGAAGAGTTTCATTGTAAAAAATATAAGATATGAACTCTGTAGAAAAATATTCCATGGCATTATCACTACGAAGAATTCGTATTTTGGCATCAAACTAGGTACGAACCATCTTATGGAAAGTTTAAAAACAATAAAACACTTCACTCTTTTGACGTAGTAAATAAACTCATGTAACACGAGAGTGACAATCAATAAAAGTAACAAACTATCAATAAGCAATCCTAGAAGGTCCCATACATCAAAAATGAATGACCACACAATGAATAGTGCTTTTATTATTACTACTAGAATAAGAATGTCGCTTGTGTTTAGCAAACTCACAAGCAACACAAACAAAAGGAGTCTTATTACACTGTTTTACTAAAAACGGAAAAAGCTTTTCTAAAACACTAAAAGATGGATGCCCAAGACGTCGATGCCACTGATTTAATTGTCGAAAAGCATGACTACCATCAGCTCGATAAGCTTGCTTGGAAAAATCTTGCACAAATGATGAATAAGTAGGCTGTAACACATACAAACCACCGTGTGCGTTACCATTGCCAATTGTTCTCCTCGTCTCCAGATTTGAAACACACAATGAGATGGAAAGAATGTAACAAAACAATTTAGCGATTTGGTAAGACAACTAACAAATAGTAAATTGGTAGAAAAATTGAGAATATGCAAAACATAGGAAAGGGACAAAGTGGAAGCACATTGAATTGAACCTTTACCAAAAACAGAGGTAAAGGTGCCATTTGCAACCCTAACCTTATCTCTACCAGAACATGTATAGTAAGATGAAAAAATGTTAGTAGCACCTGTCATATGGTCTGTGACTCTTGAATCAATAATTCAAGGATTGGATAAAAAGGTGACACTAAGAGCACTTACAGAAGCACCTGAATGAGCGAAGTAGTGATTCCAGAGTCCAGACATAGAGGTAGAGGCAGAAGGGATGGAAGTATCAAGATGAGCCATCAAACGACTAAGAGTATACATCTCTTCCATAGAAAGAGAAGAAGTACCGTGATTGCGGGAGGGTGTCCGAGTCTCATAAGACTTTGATAGATGTGCATGAGATCTAGTAGAACCAGAACGACCACCACCCCGTCCTCGAATAGGTCGAACATGAACCTTCCAGTAACGATCCTTGGTGTGTCATGTCTTCCCACAATAGTCACATTTGAGTTGATCTTTCTCCGAACTACTCGTTTTACGGTTCACATGGGTTGGAGCAGAACCAATATCTGTATGAGGAGAGGCAGTTAAGGCAGATCGATCATGACTCAAATTATGAAGCAAAACACTGCGCCTACTTTCCTTCTGTTGAACACATGCATATGCTTGTCTCAAAGAGGGAAAGGGATCTCGACCAAGCATCTGAACATGAATCTGATCATGCTCTATGTTGAGACCAACAAGGAAATTATGCACTCGCTACTTTTCAATCAATTTCTGAAACTTAACACTATCGCTTGCACAGTCTGCTTGAAAATCCTGGTAATAATCTAATTCTTGCCACAGACAGTTAAGTTCTGCATTCTCGGCAATCCACTGATTGTCATCCTCTTTTGGTTTTTTGCGTGCTCCTGTCAAATGCCCATACAATCCCCTTGCCTGAATTGAAAGTATAAAAGATCGTGACCAGGCCAAATAATTAGTCCCATCAAGCTTCACTGAACTAATATGAAGAGATGGGTTATCACCAAGAGTCCCAATACGACTCAACCCACTCTGTCCACCACCACTAGACCCAATAATAATTCCGGACATGTCTATCTAGTCGAAGGGAGTCTTCAAAATGACACAGAACAACAAAAACACAGCAGCAGTCACCAAAACACAGCTATAGCACTAATTGAAGCATCAAATGAATCAAAAATGGTCAAACAAGTGATCATGTGCAAGGAGAAAGGAAAAACAACATCAACAGTGTATTTTCCGCAAAAAACTAAGCAGCCGATCATCCTTTAGATAAAAAAATCAATCAAAATTTAACCAAATCAAAAAAGGATGTTGTAGAAAGCCTCCAAGGTGCTAGACACACCACTCTGTAGCAGATCCAACAAAAAAAAGCAGCAAAACAGCCCCAAAAATGCAGATTGCAAATCTATGGTCTTGGTTCTGAAAATGTTTCAAAAATAGAAAAAACTAGTCAAACAACAACAAAAGATTTCGTAAAATGCACCATAATTCTCAAAAAAATGAGACGAATAAAATCACATGTTTCCCAATATGAGATGACCTGGTCAATGCTGATATCAGCATGTTTCTGACTGCGCTGACTCTCCCGAAAGTCCCCAAATTTCAAATATTTTCTATTCGATTGATTACTTTGATACCAAGTTAAACCACAAACTCATCTAGAAGCTTAAGCTATTAGAAAGGGTGTAACTTTAATATCATATCCTCTAACAATTCTAAATATGATGTCAGATAGACCCAATTAAAGACTGAATTCCCAATTTTGAAAAGAGTTTTTCACATTCCTCCAAAGAATAAATTTGGCCTTCACTGCAGATTGAATTTCATGATATACAGCTTTAAGTTCTCAATACTTTCCTTGGAAGATCTTTTGGTTTCTCTCTTCCCATATATAGTAGACTGCTGCAGCTAAAGACAACTTCCAAACTTCGTTTAAGAAACACTTTGCAATAAGATTTGCTTTGGTCCATTCCAAGATTCTGGCTGCTTAGTAATCAGGTTCTGAGTCAACAATCAGCTCCATACAGATCTTTTGTTGGTTTTTATGTAATTGATTTGAATATCCTGGAGTTTAGTTGATTTTGTTTTTTTGACTGCACTGAGGATCCATTAAAGGTTCAATTTGAGAAGAAATGGAGAAAAATTTGCGGAGAATAAAGAAAACCATCTATAATCTTGACAGTAGCTGATTAGCAGCGTAGGCGATTTAAACCACAATGGGATTATGTGCGTGGACAACTAGCAATAGAATAAAATTCACTATCAAAGGCAAAATTATAAATTACAATGGGAAAATGGATCTTCCAGCACCTGTTAAAACTCATCAAGCCTCTCATTGTTCAATTGAAAATCAATGCCTTCTGCTGCATCGCAACCATGCTCCCTCATCTGTTGTGAAATCCCAGACCATCCTATGACACCAATGCCATTTTTTAGTATGCTGTGAGCCATTGAGCTTTTACCACAAGTTGTTGCGTTAAGAGTGTTTGGGGAGAAAGACCATTCCCTGAAGAGCCCTAATAGGCCAAAGCATTACATTGGTCACTCTATCTCTCCCTCTCATTCTTCACAGCAATCAAATAATATATTGGACTAAAGTCGTCCCCCCCGGCGGCGGGCGGGCGGTTAGGATGCAAGAGAAAGTGAAAAACTAGAGTCCTTCAATAGAAAGACAATACCAAAGTGAGACCACTTCCAAAATAGAGCAATGACTCATCTACAAAAGTCGTTCATCAAGGAGGATATCGATGCCCATTTACCAAAATATTGGCCTCCTTATTATCCGAGCTTGAAATTCAAGAAAGCTTATCTTCATTCGAGTTTTATAAGTCAAAAATCTCTTGGAGAAAATCATTGTAGTGCAAGGACCCTAGCTTCTCTTGAGGAACCATCTTGTAATTGTTAGACAACCAATTGCTCCAAAAGCTTAAGCTGTTAGAAAATAGGCTAATAATGTATATCAAGCTCTCATCACTCTCCCTCATATGCGACCCCGGACTCGCATGTGAAGAGACAAAGAAATCGAAGACAGATGCGAAGTAGAAGAGGATGCGAATGCAAACGGAGAATAAATGCAAATAGAGAGACTTGAACCTAAGACCTCTCACAACCAAGGCTCTGATACGCAGTTAGACAACCAATTGTTCCAAAAGCTTAAACTGTTAGAGAATGGGCCAACAATGTATATCAAGCTCTCAATAGTAATGACCCAAGAATCTCCTTCAATCACTATTAGAGGACCATTTTAATAGGCGTTCTTGAGGGCGAGGATATCAACTTTACTGGCATTGCCGATGCCTATTGTCTCTGAGAGTGCTATAAGTGTTACCTATATGGTCTTCGGATATGCCCCTATTCCCGATTGCCTTAGATTTTTCCTAAAGAAAAACCATCAAAATTAGAAGAGAACTCACTAATGTCACCTTCTTCATAATATGCCAATTGATGGAGATTCTAAGAGCCAATCACTCATCGTCATATCCATGTAAATGCTTTCAACTTCTTCGGAAATGGGACCCAAAAAGAATTATCAAGAAGAAAATTTGATTCCAAAGAGCCTTGAAAGAAGATAATTCACCTTATTTTATTTATTATTTATTTGCATTTCTTCATGCTCGCATTTCAAATTTAGGTCTCTAGAGTGTTTCCTCTTTAAAGTATTTATAGACTCTTTTGAAGACAATATGACTTGAATTGAATCAAAATCTCATTCTAAATTAATTACATGTTTACATACGTGGTCCCTATTTATCATGTACAATGAGAATCAAAATATAGAAATAACAGAGAAAAAGGAAACAAAGGAAAAATGGAAACAAAAAATGTCAACTAATAATCAGCCTAAATCTCCTACCATAATCTTCTCCAAATCACATTCAAATTATTTCCCATTCAAATTATTCAGGATTTCCACACTCCCCCTCAAGTTGGATCATAGATGTTGATCATGTCCAACTTGCAGATAAAATCTTCAAAGTTGGACCTCTGTAAACCCTTAGTGAATATATCTGCTAATTGTTCTCTTGTAGGGATATAGGTCATGCAGACTGTCCCTTTCTCAATTTTCTCCTTTATAAAATGCCTGTCAACTTCTATGTGTTTAGTCCCGTTGTGCTGGACCGGATTATGGGAAATGCTGATAGCGGCTTTGTTGTCGTAGTAGAGTTTGATGGGAAGCTGTATTGTGATATGAAGTTCTTCCAAGAGCTTCTGCAACCACAGCCCTTCACACATCCCTTGTGCAACTGGCTTTGAATTCAGCTTCAGCACTACTTTTGGCTACCACATTCTGCTTCTTACTCCTCCATGTTACTAGATTTCCCTAAACATAGGTACAGTAGCCAGTAGTAGACCTTCTGTCTTCTACTGATCCTGCCCAATCTGCATCTGTATAAATCTCTACTTTCTTACTGTCTCCTCTCTTAAAGAATAGATCTCGCCTTGGAGAGCCTTTCAGATATCTGAGAATTTTATATACTGCTTCTAGGTGACCCTCCTTTGGTGAATGCATATGTTGACTGATCACACTCACAGCAAAAGCAATGTCAGGTCTGGTGTGAGATAGGTAGATCAATCTACCTGCTAGTCTCTGATATCTTTCTCTATCCACAGGTTTTCCAGCGTCTTCCATTCTTTTTCCTGCCTCGATCGGAGTATCGCTTGGCTTGCAACCAAGCATCCTAGTCTCAGTCAAAAGATCGAGTACATATTTTCTCTGAGATACACTAATTCCCTTCTTTGACCTGGCCACTTCCATTCCCAGAAAGTATCGCATTTGACCTAGGTCTTTTACCTCAAATTCTGTGGCTAAGACCTTCTTCAATCTTTCTATCTCTCCTGTGTTATCTCCAGTAAGAATGATGTCGTCGACGTATACAATCAAGGATGGTCCTGCTTCCATCACTGGATTGTTTGATGAACATCGTATGATCTGACTGTCCCTGTTGATATCCTTGATTTTTCATCACCTTTACAAATCTATCAAACCATGCCTTTGGTGATTGTTTAAGTCCATACAGGGATTTCTTCAGTTTACATACTCTGGTTTCATCTCCTTCCTTGTAAACTCCTGGCGGTAGCGTCATGAATACTTCTTCCTCCAGCTCACCATTCAAAAAAGCATTCTTGATGTCAAATTGGTGGAGTGGCCAATCCAGGTTTGCTCCTAAGGACAAGAGAACCCGTATAGTGTTCAGCTTTGCCACAGGTGCAAATGTCTCGGTGTAGTCAATACCATATGTTTGAGTGAACCCCTTTGCAACTAGGCGAGCTTTGTATCGTTCCACTGTACCATCCGCCTTGTACTTCACTGTGAACACCCACTTACAGCCTACTAGCTTCTTCCCCTTTGGCAAAGACATTACTTCCCAAGTTCCATTTTTTTTCAATGCCCTGATTTCTTCCATTACTGCTTTTCTCCATTCTGCAATTCCCAAAGCCTCTTGAATATTCTTAGGAATCTGGATCCTGTCAAGGCTTAGACGTAAAAGCACGACATTTGGCTGAAAGAGCATTGTAAGAGACAAATTTTGAGAAAGGATGGGAAGTACATGAACGAGGTTGTTTTCTAAGAGCAATGGGTAGGCCATCAAGATTTTTTACCTGGTCAAGATTGGATTTTGGCTCATAAGGAGTCGGAGCTATCACCGGTTCTGACTCTTTTGGTGCTTCGGTTGTGAAGGTCTCATCGGGCTTTGATTTAGGTCTCTTTGAGTAAACAAGTGTTTCCCTGCCTGTTTGTTTTCCCACATCTCTCCCTGAGTTCAAGGTTCCTTCTGTGTTGGACAAGGAAGGAGAAGGTGTACTGTATGGGATAGACTCAAAGATCGCCATATCGAAGTCTATATCAGAGTGTTGAGAGTGTTGAGCTTCTCTCAAGGACTCCCCCTGAAGCGAGTAGTAGGGAGTATGCTCAAAAAATGTGACATCTCGACTAACATATAACTTCTGTGAGAGAGGATCATAGCATTTGTAACCCTTTTGAGTAGGGGAGTAGCCAAGAAAGACACATTTGAGAGCTCTAGGATCCAATTTGTTACGTTGGGAGGCGTGAACGTGGACAAACACTGTGGACCCAAAAACACGGAGAGGGAGAGAGGAACTGACTCGAGAATTAGGAAAGGCCTCCTGGAATTTTTGGAGAGGAGTTGCAAATGAGAGAACCCGACTAGGCATTCGATTGATGAGAAATGCAACGGTTAGAATGGCATCACCCCAAAAATTATTTTTCATGTGAGAGGTAAACAGTAAGGCACGAGTTATCTCAAGAATATATCGGTTTTTCCTGTTCAGCAACCCCATTTTGTTGGGGGGTTTGAACACAGGAACTCTGATGAGTAATACCTTTGTCTTGAAAGTAGGGACTTAAGGAGGAATTGAAGTATTCTGTGCCATTATCAGTACGAAGAATCTGGATCTTTGTGTGAAATTGGGTGTAAATCATATTGTAGAAATTCATGAATACCGAACTAACCTCAGATTTATCATTTAGTAGAAACACCCAACAGAGACGAGAATGGTCATCAATAAATGTAATAAACCATTTTTTGTGGGTCCTATTAGGTACTCGTGAGGGGCCCCAAAGATCACTGTGAATTAGGGTAAAAGGCAGTGATGGTTTATAAGAAGATGTGGGAAAAGTAGTACGATGATGTTTTGCAAGTTCACAAACTTCACATTGTAAATCCAAAGGAGTTTTATTCAAACAAAGTGATGGAAACAACTGTTTTAAATATTGAAAACTAGGATGGCCCATTCATTTATGCCATAACAAAAGGTCACTATCCCTAGGACTAAATGCAGAATTACAAAGAGGAGGATGACATTGTTTATTCATGTGAACATCATCAAAGTAATAGAGTCCCTCGCATTCCTTAGCACTGCCAATCGTCTTCCCCGATGATAGATCCTGAAAAACACAATGAGAAGACAAAAAAATAGCTGAGCAATGAGATTGTTTGGTTAGCTGACTAATATACAACAGATTGCAAGAGAGATTAGGAACATGAAGTACAGACTCTAAAGTAATAAATTCAGAGATACGGATACTCCCCTTGCTAGCTACTGGGGATAAAGTATCATCTGCAATTTTTCTTTTCAAGTTACCAGCACAAGGTGAATATGTGGAGAATAAATGATGGGCATCAGTCATATGGTCAGATGCACCTGAGTCAATAATCCAGGGAGTATGGCGCAAAGTGGAACTAAGGGCTGACAAAAAAGTACCTTTGTGGGCTAAGGAACCCGATGGCAGTTGAGTAGAGGACTGACCCGAGGGTTGGAAGGTCGAAAACAGAGCATATAGCTTCTCAAGTTGCTCGGGGTTAAAACCCCCACTAAAGGGCTGTTCAGTAGAGGCCTGGTACCCATGAGATTTATTGGGCTGTCTGGGCTTCCAATCTGCAGGCTTGCCATGTAAGGTCCAACAGGTATCTTTGGAATGGCCCGATTTTTTGCAATGCTCACAAAAAGGTCGTTTATTTTGTTTTGGGCCGGATCCATTATTTGGGCCGGATCCATTATAAGGCCCACAGCTTACATAAGCTTCCAACCCAGACGTATGGGTCTGTCTCGACCCACTGGATGACCCACGCGATATATGGTCTTCACCCTCAGAGATATGGTTCGGTTGTGAACCAGACCTTCCCGTCGACACCATTCCTCGACTCGCAAGAGCAGAGCCTTCAATCCCAAGCTCTGCTTTCTCCTTCAACATCACCTTCCGTCTCTGTTCTTCCCGTCGCACCTCAACAAAGACCTCACAGATGGAGGGAAGCGGTCGTCGACCCAAGATTTTGCTGCGAACATCGTCGAGTTCGCAATTCAGCCCTGCCAGAAATTCGAACACCCTCTCGGCTTCCATCCTCTTCTGGAATCGAACACTGTCACCCGTGCACTCCCATTCTTCGTCGCAGCTGAGATCGAGTTCTTGCCACAGTCCCAACATCTCTGTGTAGAACTTTGTAACTTCCCGATCTCCTTGCTTCATCTGCCATAGCCTTGTCTTGAATTCGAAAATCTGCGATGCATCTCCGGCATCTGAGTACGTCTCTCGCACAGCGTCCCACACGTCTTTTGCAGTCGGGAGAAACATGTAGGTTCTTCCGATGGTTGGTCGCATGGAGTTGATCAAGCAGGAGGCGATGAAGGAATTCTCTGAACGCCATTTTTGGAGAGCCGTTGCATCACTGGAAGGAGGCTGCTTGATCTCGCCTGTCAGGAATCCCAATTTCCCTCTGCCGTCGATAACCAGCTTGATGGATTGGGCCCATTCTCGGTAATTCTTACCATTCAATTTTTCTACAGTAAGATGGAATGAGGAATTTTCAATTCCTACAGTCGAACTCACGCAGGAGATGGTCTCTGGCTCTCCTTCTTGAGTTACTGACTGGATAGATTCATGGCTGGCGGCCATATTTTGCTAGGGTTTTTTGAATCCCTGCTCTGATACCATGAAGACAATATGACTTGAATTGAATCAAAATCTCATTCTAAATTAATTACATGTTTACATACATGGTCCCTATTTATCATGTACAATGAGAATCAAAATATAGAAATAACAGAGAAAAAGGAAACAAAGGAAAAATGGAAACAAAAAATGTCAACTAATAATCAGCCTAAATTTCCTACCATAATCTTCTCCAAATCACATTCAAATTATTCGGGATTTCCACATCTTTGTTCCTTAGACCTTGAGAAGTAAAGGAAACAGAGAGCAAATAAATGGGATGTAAATATTATTATGAATTCGGTGAATATTGTCCAACGCCAATTGGGTCTAGCTAATGACTTCAATAAGGGATGAGTTTTCTGCCATGAAGAGATACTTTCAAGAGAAAAACCATTGAAGATAAGGTTAGCGGTGTTGCTTAGACATTGTTATCACCGGGTGTCAATGTAACAAAGGCAGAGAATGAAAACCTTCATGGCTATTCTTTCTTATTAAAGCTTTCTCTTCTGAAAAAATGCTGCCATCCAGAATAATTTTGTGCCCAAGGGAAAGAAGAGGATGAACTTATGATAAATGGAAAGAAAAGGATGAAGTTTCGAAGAGAAGGTTCTGATTGAATACTTTCTTTCAGGATACATCAATATGAAAGGTAATATTGTCCATTAACAATAAAATAATAGCTCAGTATCCTATTCCTGTAATTTAGAAATTTCAATACTAAGTTAAAAAATATCCATATATTTTGATATTTTATGGGTAAAAACCCTTATTTTAATGTGAAATAAATAGGCTCCAAATATTTGATGTCTGCACTGTGTGGGATATTAATATATGAACTGTGCTACTAGAATTCTTGATGTTCAGTTTAGCAATTCTTCTATTTTTTAAGAAAACGAAATAACATTTCATTCATTTCAGTGTTTAGATGAGGTGCAGTCATATATTCTTGTCAAAAGATCGATTGAGCGCAATACTCTAGCAGTTGACCTTATAGTTCACGAACTTCTTCATTTGGTAAGTGTATTTCTTCCTTATCCCACTCATACTATAATGCATTTTCTCTAGCACTCTTTGAAGCTCTTGATGCCCAATTGGTTTATGTGAACTATTTTTCATCTATAAACAATCATTATTTGATCCATAATGTTGTTGTTACTATTGTTCTTGTTGTTCTTTTTAATATTAGAATTAATGTAATACTCCCTGTCCCATAACTTCTAACCTCTTCGAAAAAACCCATATTTTTAAGATGTACAATCAATGGATACATGCCTTACCTTTTAAGATTAATTTTTCTATGGTAGACCCTTTTTTTTTTTTTTTTTTTTTTCGGATTAGTAAGACACCCACCCACATGGTCCCATTTGGGACTTGAAAACTCAACCTCATCATTGGGAGGTGGAGGAGATATCACTCAAGCTAACACTTGGTGGTTTCCAATTACCCCTGTTGTTTTGGCCTAATTAATGCAGTCGCAGGTTACATTCTCGTAACTATATTTCATGATGAAGGTTGTTGTGGGTAAGTGGAAAACTTCATGTCCTTTTTCTTATACAATTGACCAACATAATTGGACATCCAAAAGATCAAAGGAGGCCAATCTTTGGGTGATGGAGGAAATATTGTCTTTATTATTTTATGTTATCTTGCTATCCCGGTTCTCCTATATTTATTAGTTACTTTTGTGTGTTGTTGTTGATGTTATCTTATTCTATATAATATTCTCTGCACCTAGAAATCTAAAAATTCTACCTGTAGTAGGCCTGTCTCTGAAGATATGTCGATTTCGGCAATATTTGATGGTAGGTTGTTGAGTGTCTTTCTTTTAAGACTCTTTTAAAGATTTAATAATGTGTGAATAGCCAAGGTATGTTGAGTGGTGCTCCATTTAGCAATAATTCCTCCGTCTTTCATACTCTTATCCTCATTAATTAGAACTCTCTCTCTCTCTCTCTCTCTCTTTCTTGCTCGCTCACTCTCGTTGATTTCGGCAATTTTTTATGGTAGCTTGTTGAGTGTATTTAAAAAAAAAAAAAAAAAAACTCTTTTAAAGATTTAATAATGTGTGAATAGCCAAGGTATTTTGAGTGGGGCTTCATTCAGTAATAATTCTTCCGTCTTTTCATACTATTATCCTCAATAATTAGAACTCTCTCTCTCTCTCTCTCTCTCTCCTACCTGTAATGCATTTAACATTGGCCGTTCCAACTTTTAGTTCTTTTGTCCTGTTAAATTTGCATTTCTTCTTGAATTCTTTGCGCCTACATAGGCTAAATTTAATTTACATTTTATCATAGTTGGAATTAACCTGTTAGATGAGTCAGATTTGGATAATGGAATTTTAAATGGGTTATTGGTTAGGGATTGAGGTTTGCAACTTAGTTTCATGTTTTGGATGAGCATATATATGTTATATTAGATGCCCAGCATTCCCCCTTTCCGACCCTTTTCTCCAATCTAATATTCTTTCTTTTCTTTGATTCTTTGTTGGGTTTTCAAGGGAAGCTAACATGAAGAACTAGCATTTTTGCAGCAATCTGGCTTATTCAGGAAGGGAGGAATAACTTTTGATAATTAATGCCCCTCTGTGTAGTTTATTAATATAGGGTTAGATGCACTGCCTCTGTGGATTTCCTTTTGTCATTCAGTGTCGCATGCTGGCTCTTCATTTATTTCAAATCCCCCTCCTCAATTTTCCTTCAACCTTGAGGTGGATGGTTCCTCCTAGGCGCCCCAAGGCCTAGTGAAATGGGTGTTCTTTGGGGAGATATTGGCCGGAGTTAAATTCATCTTTTCCATAGATGCTGCTTTTAGAATCCTCTTGTAGAGATTCTTGTTTTAATAGGAGGAGTTAAAGATATAAATATGACTATGAGATGTCTAGAAGTAAACTACCACACTGGTGAATTGGATTAAGCATCTTCTGCTAGATTTCTGTGCATTAGAGTAAGCATCTTTAGATCTTGTCATTAACAGGTAGGTTGCAATTTTTTGGGTCCCAGGATTAGCAACACCAGAGGCTTATTTTGTGGCTAAAAGAGGAATGAGTGGGAGGGAATGCTATAGTAGTCCAGCTTTTCTTTGTTTTATTTTTACTTTTTGTGTTGCCTTTTGCTTTGGCTGTTTTGTATCAGGAGGTCTACTCCTTGTTTGTTCTACCATCTTCCTTAATCCTGCTGTCTCTTCAAAAGGAAAAGGTGATTTTTTTAAAAAAAATGATATTTCTATTTCCTTTTGTTGTTATATTATTTAATCATGGGTAGTGAGTTATAACTTTAGTAATTCCATTGTAAGTATATATGAGCATATGCTCAAATGTGTTATGACTGCACTTTTGCTTGAAGGTTTCACATTTCATCTTTTACCGACTCTTGTGAATTATCAAATTGTTATCTTTGTGTGGCCAATGCCCTGTGATCGGTAAAAGGCTTAGTTGAATTAAGTTATATATGTGAGACATATGTTTACTGTTATGAACATTAATTGTCCGTGGAAGCTATTATATACCAAAAACAACCTGTTTGACTTTATTTTAATTTTTTTTCCTCCCTTCTCTTTTTCTGTTATCGTGAAGGTGATGCTTCAGTACTACATTGAGCGACAATGCTTGTTGAAGTGTACACGGCAGATTTTCATGCATGCTTGTAAGTCCATTATGCAGCTGGTTTAATTCCATGTTATTTTACTCTCTCTCTCTCTCTCTCTCTATATATATATATATATATATATGCACTTTTTAGATCGAAATCAGAGTAATGCACTAATTCTGATAGAATTCAGGGTATTTTTTTGTTGACTCTTATATGGGTTAGGATAAGATATGCTACGAGTCTTGTGTAGTATTTTGAACTCTTTGTTTGTATACTTATTTTTGTGGTTCATACAATTCCATTAATTATGAAAAAGATAGTTCACTCTAACTCCCATTCCAGTGTCCATTCAGTTTCATACAAATCAAGTCATTTCTAACTCAAGATTAGTATAACCTATTAATTACAATTATCACATTATATGCTCAATAAATAATTTAAGTTGACTTTGATATTTTTGTCGGTGAGGTTGATATTTAAAATATTGACCAGCATAAAGAATAAAAAGATAAATGAAAATAATAAAATAAGCATACATGAGAGCTTAGCCATGCATTATGGTTTTCTTATATATGTTGCCAATGTTTTCCAGTGAGGGGATAATTGATAAGTGGTGTTATATATTGGTCGTGCCCTTACATCTTATCAATGCTTTTCTTATCCAGCATGTTGGAAATTCATAATCAACTTTATTGCAGTGTACATATTTAAGCAAAATAGGTTTTCTTTTCCCTATTGGTTTATTTCTGCTCCAGGAGCATATTGTATCTCTGTCTTCTGGTTCTTTGGTCAATATGATGTTTCTTGTTGTGGGGTGCTTGATCATTTAAATTCTGGTACCTGCAAGCCAGGTCTTTGAAGGACTTCAGTCTTGGTAAAGGTTGCAAGTGGTCAGTTTTGAATTAATACTAGTTTTCTCGACCTGAGCAGCTGCAAATACCTGGTGCTAACTTAAATATTATTTCATGATTTATTTAATTCTGATATAAATGCTTAAGGTCTCATTCAGAGTATTATTCGATATAATTATTGTTTAGTTTGCTTCCTGCTAATATTGGTACTCTTGATGCAGTATATGTTGGAAATGGCTCCAAAGAAGGTAATGCCATAAGGGAGGAGGCACAGAAGCTAATTTCAGACGGACTAGAAAGTAGATTACTCTCTGTTCTTCAGGATCTTCTATCAGTCCAGTTATCCCGAGCACATGGTAAGTTCAGCTGCAAGATACAGGTTCAGAGATTTGAAATTATCTGGCTCCAGTTGAACAATTAAGATTTTACGACTTACACATATGGACGAAGGTCTTGGCATTAGAAATCTTTGCTCACTTTATGGAATTATGTCATCTTACAAAATAAAAGACTCAACAAGCAGCTCTTCAACTTCTAAATAGGTTCCCCCACTCAGGAATTATGGTTTTCCTCCCTCCAAATACACCACATTACTTTTAGGCAATTCGGAGCAGTGTGCCATGCTTTCTGTTTTCTATGATTAATTCTAATTTACCCTTTCGTGAAATCATTTTGTCTTTTACAGAAAGGTAAAAAGCTAGTTGGTTTACTACAATATGGCTGCACTACAGGTGGTGACGATGAATAAAAATTGTACTAGAATACTAATATTAAAATGAAAATTTCCCAAAAATCTCTAGAAAACCTGAACTTCAATTCTCTTTATTGGGTATAATATCTTAAGTGGCATCCATATAAAAGATGCGTAAAGGATTTCCTAACTCTCCTTCACAAGTTGCGATTCAGAGCCATGTAGAGGATCACTATTGAATTTGAACACAAAAACATGCTCCTGAAGAAGAGACGAATTTCCTTGTTGGGAAAGGATTGAAATCAAGAATTCTCTTATATAAGAATAACTTAGAAAGGAATCCTACTGAAATAGGATTTTGAGACAAGTTCCCAGCAACCAATGTGGGCATTGTTAGTGGTTTTGGGAATGCACTAACCCATTTGGCATCTATATAAGGTATAACAATGGGGGCTAGCTAGGATGCCTTTTGCTAGTATAGGTTTAGTTTCTCTTGTTTTAATTGGAAACAGATACATTGGAATATTTTGAGACAATATTTTATTTTATAGGAACTCTTATTTTGGGAGTTTTTAGTTTTGATTTTATTTTCAAATTTGTAATTAGATATTATAGTTATAGTAATTTTTCTTTTCATTAAGGGCTTTTAAGAAGTAAATTTGTAAAAGTGAGTTTTTTTTTTTATTCTGGTAAATTGTAGAAGTGAGTTTTAATTAACATATTTAGGCATGTGTTTTGTGATAAATACTAATTTAAAGTTTTTTCAATCTAGAAGTTACTTTGACTCGAACAAGATGGCTAAGTGATACTTTACCTCTGTCTTGCCATGAGTCCATGACTAGAGGAGGAGTTTGGTTGTGGTAGTTGGACCGGCCAATATTTATTTATTTTTGATAAGTAAATGTATATATAGATGGTGCCCAAGGGGGGAAAACCTGAAGAACAAACTAAGCTAAAATTTACACTGGTTTGAGCGACCCTAAAATATCAATCAAAGCAGTGACATTTACAGGAAATTCCTCTTTAACCCAAAAAAATAGTAAGCGTAAAAAACTATTTATGAAAGAAGTAATGACTTGCTCCTCTCCATCGAAGACTCTTCTATTCCTCTCCTTCCATAAGCTCCACATGAGACATATAGGCACTAGACTTCATATCTTTCTTTTGTCTCGTGTCATTTTGCACCTTGGGCCAGGCAAAAATGAGATTTTTTATTGAAGCAGCCATGACTCAGGAAAACCCAAAAATTGCCAAAACCATTCCCCAACAACTGTAAGCCATCGGACAATGAATAAGAACATGATCAACGCTCTCTTCTTCTTGCATGCACAAAACACACTTGCTTCTTTTCTTCAAGTTTTCCATAGTGAGAATAGCCCTCCAAGCATGGTGTTAAATAATGGTCGTTACGTTACGTATCAGTTTTTTGACCCTCCGATCCCGATACTGGCCGACATATCGATTTTACTAAAATTCATAGCTGTATCGGCTGATACCGTTATGTATCGGCTGTGATGGCCGTTATAGGACCATCATGGCTATTACAGGACTGTTATATCTATTTTATGTTTTTTTTTCCTTATTTTTTTTCCTATAGAATTCTTATGATTTTTATTTTTATAACATTTATATATAAGAAAGATACTTAACAAAATAATCCAAAAAAAATTGAAATGGGTTACCAAAACATTCGGGTCAATACGAACTCGAAAAAGCCTCTTGGCCTCGAATTTTTAAAATTTTTTTTATTCTATAACTATCCAACTAAATTGATTTTCATGCTTATAATTATTTTTTTGTTGTTATTTATATTATTCTTTGTAATGTTACTCAAATTAAATGATATTTCCTATTAGTTTAACTTTAAAATATCCATTTAAAATAATAAAATATATTCTTCAGTGTTATTTATAAAAAAATATTTTTTTAGCTGTTAGAAAATTAAAAATTAATAGTAAAAAAGATTAAAATGTGATAATTGTAACAAGATGTGTATCAATGACTTTTAAGAGATTTGCTAGTGTTTAAAAAAAATTCACGATTGCGGTTTCCGATTTTCGTTACGAATGACTTGATACTCCCAATACCGTTACACTGTGACTGATTCGTATCCCGCAATCGTGATTTAAATCCATGCCTCCAAGACGCCTCCCAAACAAAAAAAGAAGCTCTGGGAGGAGCCTCGGAATGCCAAATAATGATCCAGTGAAACTGAAAAGCCTCTGACATAATCATACTCCTATAGAAAGAGTGGAATGTGAAAGTTCCTTTATTTGGCTTTGAAATCAACTTGTCCTCCCTACCCTCCCTAATATAGAATCTTTGAAGGTAAGACAAGAACAGCCCCACCTCTTATTTTTTTTGATAAGTAAGAGTTGTATATATAAATGTGCCCAAGAAGGGCATCAAGGGCAAAAAGCCAGAAGATTACATATGATTTAGAGAACCCAAAAAATCTACAAAAGATGAGACATTTACAAGAAAAGCCTCTTTGGCCCAAAAAAATAAAAGACGCAAAAAGGCATATTTAAAGATAGGAATAGAGAGCTCCCGATCTTCAAAGACACGATTGTTCCTTTCTATTCAAATACACCACAGGAGGCAAATTGGGGCCAATCTCCAAATCTTCTTAATCTCAGAAGGAAGGCTGCACCCTTCCCAAGCCAACAACAGGTCATGGACGGAGCCTAGGCATAACCCAAGAGAAGCCAAACAAGGCTAAGACAAGGTTCCAGCAACTCCAAGAAACATAACAATGGATGAGGATTTGCCGACCTTCCACAAAACCATTTTGGCTTGGCAAGAACAGTCCCACCTCCTCCAACTCCCAATAAAAAAACCTCTGCTAAAACCTGGACTCCACACCTCCTCGTTCCCTATAATCTCACCACACTCCCTCACCCAAGCTCATATGCCTTATGGACATAAATCCTGGAAATTGCTGAAAAATGATTTATAAAGCTAAATCAATCAAGTTGGGATCAATTATTCATTGGATTGGGTTGAGCAATAGATGCCTCAATCAGATTAGTTTAGATTAATATTTCTGTGCCCTAGTCATATGATGTATGCAGAACACTTCAACTCGTTAGTAAGTTATTAACTGGAGACTTGCATATTTTATAGGATAAATATTTTCACTCAATTTTTTGGCTGTGATGACTACTGTGGGTCCTTTGGAATATGGAGGTTGATCTTTCATTTTATGCTTCTTTAGCTGACCATAAAATTGTCTTTATTTTTTTTTTTTGTTCTTGGTTTCTGCTATATAAGCACTTTCGTTTTGAGGAGAATTGGTAATGAATTTATTTTTTTATTTGTTAGTTGTTTCACTATGTTCCTTTTTGTTTTTGTCTGTCTTTGTTTTTTTGTCTTTCCTTGTGTTATTTTTTAGCTTGTGATGTGCATTGGGGGAGATGCTTTGCAGGATGTTGACCTTTTCACTTTGTGGGCTGAAGAGATACTGATTGAAGACAATCTGGTGCTGGACATTATTTTCCTTGCTTATTACGAGTCCTTTTGTACTTGTAATGGCAAAATGTGGAAGAAATTGTGCTTGCTTTATGAGGTATATTGTTACCCTTTTGCTGGTAAGCCTAGTATTGGTTTCTGCATCCTTTCTTATTGTAATTTTTTTCTTACGCGCACCACAATGCAGGGGATCATCTCTGGGTCTGTTAACTTTAGGAAGCTGGCAATATCAGCGGAAGCATTAAATTATATTTATCATGCCAAAGTTCAGCTGCTACTTATTCTTATAGAAACCCTGGACCTAGAAAATCTTCTCCAAATGATTCACGATGAAATGCCTTTCAGGTTTTCAGCTATTTGTTTGTTTCTTTTCTTACTATCTGCATATGAAGTTCCTGTTGAAATTTGTACAAGTTCTTTTGGTTGCAGGGAAATATCCTAGAGAACTTAGGTAGAAATTTTTTATGCAAAAGGCATATTTTCTAAGATACAGGTTCCTTAAACGCACTAAATAACAGGATCTCTAAAATACTTCTAATGTCTCACTCAATACTTTATTTAAGAGTGTACTTGGAATATTAAGAGTATGCCATTCAAATCGTGCGAGGCTTGAGTCCTTAGTAATGAACTTGCCTTGCGATGTGAGTTAGATATTGTGATGCCCTGTATAAGGAAGTACTTATCTGGCTAATGCCTAATGCTTTACTTGTTTGCTTATGTTCTAGATTTTGCATTTTATATTGGTCCAATATACAAATTTTCATCACAAAATGTAGGAGTGGATACTTTATATGTATATATATGTATGCATGTACATATATAGTTTTAGAAAGACAATTCATCTACATGTTTGTGCATTTGAAGCTCTAGAAAACTAGTTGTAAATTTTAAGTTTTTTTTTCTTCTTTATGTCATTTCAATTGGAACCGATTTTAATCTCAATAGTCAAAAAGGTCGTTGCCCATTGATATTCCTATTGGCCTAGGGTGTTGGATGAGGTAGACTCAATATGGACATTACATTCCATATATTCAATTTTAATCCTATTTATTTTTTAACATTTCACTGTTATTTGGATTTTTTTAATTTTCTTGTTAGAATTAATTCAATGGTTGTTTATTTGACCTCAGGCAGGGTTCCACTGCTTTTTCCTTGGTTGATGTTCAAGAAATGGATGCAATGATTTCTAGTTTCAATGCTTTTGAAACAAAAGAAGCAGGACCACTAATTCTAACATGGGCAGTGTTCCTTTGTCTCATTTCATCTCTTCCAGAAAAAGGGAAAAATATTGTGCTAATGGTACATTGCTTTGTTAAAATGTTGCATCCTGTACAGCATGTGTTTCTTTTAATAATGTCCTTTGTTATTTTTTTCCTATTCTGTATCACAGGAGATTGATCATGTTGGTTATGTTCATCAAGCCTTTGAAGTTTCATCTTTGAACTATTTTCTTGAAATTCTTCAAAGTAACATATTAAAGGATTCAGATGTGAGTTATTCTCTGTTGATAGTTCTGAATATATTTAAGGTGCCTTGTCACCAGTGTTACCTTACAGTTTTATGTGTACCCCTCGGTTTACCTATGATTCATATGCATTCTTGTAACGTGTTTTCCTTTGGTTCAATCATGACATGTAGTGGCAATTTTTGACCTCTACTTCTATTGTGAAAATAATCTTTTTTCAGGGTCCTATTGCTGGTTATCGAAGTGTCTTAAGAACATTTATATCAGCATTCATTGCATCTTACGAGATCAGTCTTGAGGTAATTGTTTTATGCATCTTTGTTGTTAACTTGTAATGATTTTATGCACTGCTTCTTTTTTCATCCTGCTTTCTCTGTGTTGCAGTTAGAGGACAATACCCTTAAATTGATATTGGATATCCTTTGCAAAATTTACCAAGGAGAGGTCTGGATCTATAATGATTTTCTTGATGATATTATGGGATCATTCATTGAATTTTTGTCATCATATTACATTTATTATTCATTTATTGGTGGTGACTGATCATGGATGATGCAGGAGTCGCTTTGCATTCAATTTTGGGATAGGGACAGTTTCATCGATGGTCCTATCCGTTGCCTTCTTTGCAACTTGGAGGGTGAATTTCCATTCAGGATCGTGGAACTCGTTAAGTTATTATCAGCCCTCTCTGAAGGAACTTGGCCTGCAGAATGTGTGTAAGTAGATCTTATTATGCTTTTCTTGGTAATTCTCTTGGCTTCATTTGTGTTACCTTACCTTGTGCAACATAAAAACCTTTCCTTGACAGTGAAGTGAAATAATTTAAATTGTATATTGTAATGTATTAATGTTGATAGAGGGTGTGCCTTGTCACAATGGTAAGTTGCTCCATTGTGACCTAGAGGTTACAAGTTTGAGTCACGCAATTAGTCTCTTTGCTTGTGGGGTTAAGGCTGCGCACATCTAACCCTCCCTAGACCCTGCAGTGGAGGGAGCCTCATGCACTGGGAATGTCTGTTTTTTTTTTTTTTTTTTTAATGTATTAATGCTGATTTTGGTGGGTTTGGTTTAAGCAATAATTTGCTGCTTATTAAAAGCTACCTAATGAGCCTTGCAGTGGACATTTGACTGGAGCTTCTTGACTCAACTCAACAAAGCCTCCAAATATTTGGGATCAGATATATTATCCCTTGTTGGTAGATATTGGCGCATATATCCTACTTGGATCTTTCTAGTATTATATGATTGAAGTATTCTGCTTGATATTTAATTGAGTTGACATTAATTGCTTTTAAAACCTTTTATAGATTTAAAGGTTATATCACTTTGTTACGCAATTATTTCATGAATAACTTGTTAGAGGATATAATATTAAAGTTACACCCTCTCTAACAGCTTAAGCTTTTAGATAGGTTGGTTGTTTAACATGGCATTAGAGTAGGCAAAAGGTCCTGTGTTCAAACCTCACTGTCACCCTCATAATATGAATTGTGCATATGTTGGCTTAGTCTGGCCACACGTGAAGGAGGTGTTAGAGGATATAATATTAAAGTCATGCCCTTTCTAACTGCTTAAGCTTTTAGATGAGTTGGTGATTCAACATGGTATCAGAGCATGCAAAAGGTCCTAAGTTCAAAGCTCACTGCCACCTTGATAATATGAATTGATGCACGTGTTGGCTTGGTTCAGTCTCACCACAGTGTGAGGTAGCGTGTTAGAGGATATAATATTAAAGTTACACCCTTTTGATGAGTTGGTGATTCAACATAACCACCTAATAGATGTACAATTGTTCGAGTTCCTAAGTTCTAATGTTATTTTGTTCAATGAAAATTGCATATTGTTAATCGAAATATGAGACTTGAAATATCTTCTTACCAAATCTATTCATGTTTTCATCAGGTTTCCTAGACTCAATTTTTAATAACTCTAAGCTACATGAAGTCAAACCTTGTTTGGTGTCATGAATTATCCTTTTTGGACATATGTGCACTATATGAAACTGAAATTTCCTCTTTCCTCTTTAATTGTGGCTCTCTCTTCCTCAGCTCATTTTTATCTTGTTGTTACAATATTTTACTCAAGACTGCGACATAATGTAGCTGAGTCCATTTCGTTGGACATTTTGTTTTTTACTGGAATAATTTGGTGTTCCATTTTGGATTTATTGCTATATATACATTAGACATGTATATATCTATCTTAGTCAAATGAAGATATCCATCTATATATATATATATATTGAAAATCCCATCTCATTTTGCTTATCAAAATATAAAATATAAGTTCCATCTTATTTTAGTTTTTCTATATATCTAGGTATACATACACACAAACACATAAATATTGGTGGATTATATAAACTTATGCATGCAAGGGTTGTTATCAATCTCTGTTCTTATTAACTGTGAATGACCCATGAATTGGGAATACTAAAAACTGGATTTAACAGGCAATAAGTTAATTTACTTTGTTTTTGTAAGTTTAATAAGGTAATTTCATAACCCTTCGGGTTGGATGAGTTAGAAAGAGGCTTGGGTAATATCCTCAAGTTCCAGGTTCAACTCCCATTCTAAGGGCTACTTACCTATTAAAAAAGAAGAAGGTAATTTCATTCTTTCTCCTCCATCACATCTCCATTCGTGCATTCCCAATTCGCATCTTTGATAACTCTCTGCTATTGCTAGGAAAGCACCGCTACTTGAGAAGGCGGCCAGGTTACTCTGAGTGAGAATTTTGGTTTTGGATCAAATCTAGATCTATGATAACTAAAACCATCTGTGACAATGGGGAGTCACAAACCTTATCTACTGTCTACCTAAATTTCAGAAGGAATACCGTTACCAGCGGAATTTGCTGGGATTGACTGAAGTTAACTGTAATGACCAGAATTGGCTGGAATGTTTTCTGGTACTAAACATAGATTTCTTTTGGTTTTAGTTGAAACATTACATTTGTTAAGCAACCAATTGCTTCAAAAGTTTAAGTTGTTAGAGAATGAGTCAACTATGTATATCAGGTTTTCAACACTCCGCTTCATGTGCGACCCCGGACTCGCATGTGGAGGAACAAAGAAACTATAGACACGAAATAGAACAAAGTACAACTTTATGCAAACAAACCACACGGGGAATAAATGCAAATGAAGAGGCTTGAATCCAAGACCTCTCATAACCAATACTCTGATACCATGTTAAACAACCAATTGCTCCAAAAGTTTAAGTTGTCAGAGAATGGACCAATAATGTTATCAAGCTTTCAACAATATTCAACTAATACGGCCTAGGCTGAATTGCTATTCATAACTATGCTTCCGTGTCATCCCTTCATTCAATTCATGATTGTTGCCAAAATGAGGACATAGAAAAACCTTGTTGGAGAATGTGAAACACATAAATTGAAACAGTGCATTGGAATGTCCTTAGAATTGACACATTAAATAATTTTATGATAGATGTTAAGCAACAAATTGTTCCAAAAACTTCAGCTATTAGAGAATGGGCCAACAATGTGTATCAAGCTCTCAACATTCCTTCTCAAGTGTGACCCTGGACTTGCACGTAGAGAGGCAAAGAAACCACAAACAAGTGCGAAACAGAATAGAGTGCAAATGCAAATGGAGAATAAATGCAAATGGAGAGACTTAAAACCAAGATCACTTGTAACCATTGCTTTGATACCGTGTTAAGCAGTTAATTGTTCCAAAAGCTTAAATTATTAGAGAATGGGCCAACAATGTATATCAAGTTCTCAACAAGAAAGTTGATTTGGTTGGTTTAGACTTGTAGAAATGTTTGTACGAAAATTAAATTTAGCTTGAATCAAAGGTGGTTAAATTGTTCAGAGGAAGATCCGACTTAATAAAGCCTTGTTACAATTATTTGGTAGTGAAGAGATGAAATTTTTTTGACTATATTACTATATCCATGGCCAGGCCTAATTTCCTAAAAAGTTTTTGGGAACTGAAGGAATATCTCATTAACTATGCCTCGACATTTATTAAGTAATTAGAATTGTTGAGAGAGAAGGGGGAGTGCGAGTAAAAATCATCATGTCTTTACTCAAAATCTTCAATCATGCTTGCTTCGGCCTTTCTGCTATCCTCGTGGCACTTCTGAAGTCATGTCAGTCTTTTCTGTGGGGTTCAGTGGATGTTGCACATGGCCAACTGAATCTATTTGTAATATCTATGAATGAATTAACTCAAGCTGCTTTCTGTTTCATGCTTATTGTGCAATGGGTAAGGACAAGTTATTTACTAAGAAATGAATGGAATAAGCTTAATGATTTTATTTTTGTGATATTTTCTTCAAATATTAGTTTGATGTCTTGTGCACTGATATATTTTGTCTTTTTCCTGTCAACAGATATAATTTTCTTGACAAGTCTGTAGGTATATCATCTTTGTTTGAGATAAGTAGTGATTCCATGGTGGATAACGTCTCTCAGATTGTTGAAGCGCGTATTCCATTGTGTGTTCCTGGGGTTGAAGGTTTGCTTATTCCTAGTAAAACACGTGGCCATGTATTGAAAGTAATTGATGGGAATACTGCTCTTGTACGCTGGGAGGTAAATGGACAATTGTTGTTCATTGTTTTGACCTTATATTTTTATTTCAGTGTTTGTATCATTTGATGTACACAGATATTCTTGGCAGTGAAGAGATTTATCTAGTTTGGGATTTTAATTTCAGTTGAGTGCACAATCATGATAGTTGTCTTTTGATACAATCCGGTTCTCTTAATTTTTACTGATCTGGAATTATTTGTTGCAAATTGTTTCAAGGAACTGCATACTTCAAAAGTGTGATCCGATTTTCGTTAAAGCATTTGATTGTGTTTGATTGTGCACCAAAGTATAATATACATGTAGATATATATTTTTTTAAATTTGATGTTACCTATTATAAATTGATTTACAGACTTCCGTTCTCATTCTTATTTATTTGCACAGGTTTTTGATATTTTCCCATTATTGCTCTTATCTTCTTTCTAGCAAGTTAGTTCAATTGTCAATAAATGAGTTCCAGTTGCAGTTTCTACATAAAGGGGAGTCTATTATTTCTTGTGTTGCTTATATTTTTCCTTCTCCCTCCCCCCTTCCCTTTTTCTGATCCTGCTACCTTGAACCCTCTGCGCAATGTTTTTGAAGTGTTGCCATCACTGAAAGTCTTAATTGCTGCAGGAATTTTTTTTTCCTTCCTTTGGATTAGTTGCACCATTTCTCATTAGATTTTATAATTGGTCGAGAAGGTATATTTTCCATTATTAGAGTAACTCGTGATTGAGATGATTTGAGTTGAGTGATATGCCTAGTATATTTTCATTAGAAAAGAGCATTGATCGTCCTATTTAAATTTTATCCCCGAACACCAGTTTTTGTAGCTGGTGCTGTTTTTGTGCTGACATGTGCATCATTTTTATGCAGTACACACAATCTGGGCTGCTTGTGTTGCTCTTTCGTTTGGCCCAGGAGCTGTATTCAGAAAGCACTGAGGAATCCCTTGTCATTCTTGACTTGCTCAATCGATTGGTGTCCTTTAATATGGTAATTGGGAAGTCCCTCTTAACCTCTTTTGACTGCTAGCCATTTCATGGTCAATTTTTTGCTTTCCAGATCCTTCCATCCACACACACTCAGATAAAAACAAGCATGATATATGGCAAATGACCGATGAATAATTTATGCAATTATAGATACTTTTGCATTGATGAACTAATGAATAATTATACGCTCGAGTTATAGATTTTGTTTACATTTGCGTGGTAATTATATGTGTCATTTCCCCCATATCAGATAAATGCTTTTCTTTGTGATGCATTTGTCAATCACTGATATGGACATCTGAAGCAATGATTTCCTTCTTTATGTTTGACATGACAGTTGATTGAGTCTTTCTGTTGTTACAATGGCCTTTTCTTGTGAGTTTCTTACTATTGTTATTCTTTTAAAATCAACTGAGCTGGTCGTGAATGTTTCATTTGTAGGCTGTATGTTATGCTTTGATGGGCATTGGCAACTCATTGCATGTTGAAGCCACTTCCATGAATGGGTATATAGAGAAGAATCTGTGGTAATAGATAGACTTAATTTTTTCAAGGAAATAAAAAATCTGTTATTTCTTGTTGGTTTAGATATTTTGTTATTATCAAGGATTTTACATTTTCTGTTTAGTCTTTGAAGGATAGTTCCCTGTCTTTTCACTGCAGGGTTAATGTGGGTGAGATCATTTGCACTCTGGTTAAAAAATCGTCTACTAGTTGTGGTGGTGCAGTGATGATGTCCATGGGTGTTAATATTTTAGTGAAGATGTTAAAATGGTACTCAATTTCTTCTCTTGGGTCAATCATATGCATTTTTTCACCTATCTTCTAGTATTCTTTGGTTTGACATTATATTATGATGACCATATAAGATTCGAAAAATTTGAAAAAAAATTATTTTATTGCAAGGCTTATTTTTGCTCTTTACTGTAGTGGTTTTCCTATATTTGCTTTGACAATTGTAACTTATCAGAAAAAAATAAAAAAATTTCCTTTGAAGATTGTAATGACGGTAACAGTGAGCTCAGTTTTTGAGAAAAATTGTGGCTTGATATATATATATATATATATATATATTTTAAAAAGCAGATTGTGGTGCCCGTTGGTTATTTTGTTTCATTGGTCCGTACTCCTTACTAATTGTCGTCCGTGATGAGTTTTTGGTCAGATCTGAAGTTGGAATATGGATAGAGCTATAATAAATGGCGAGAATTTTTTTTCACATGATAAGATGATTGGATTCATTTTCTAAACTCAACCAACAAAATTGTGTTAAAAATATCCTCCCCCTCCCTCAGTGTGTGGGATCATGTGTTTGCTCATGCCTTTCAAGGTTAATGTAGTATTGTCTTTTTCATATATACCCTTGTGATGCTTTTGTTGATTGTATATTTAATTGTTGCTTTCTTCCGCCCTTACTTTTTTACTCTGTTGCAGCTCACCATCTCTTGTTAGTACAATGGTTCTGAAGGCAAACATATTTGATGTGGCCTTAAAGATGAATCCTTTCAACGATGGTTTATCAAGGTGAATATTCAATTGAAATTCACATTATATGTATATTCAACTATTCTAATGCATATTGAGTCCCAAAAGCGAGGTGCCCATTTGAGAAAATTATGTATAGGACGTGGAGCCGGTTGGAACTTTCTGTTACATTATTCCCCCCCCCCCCCCCTTTTCTCTCTCTCTCTCTCTATATATATGTGTGTGTGTGTGTGTGTGTGTGTGTTTTTAAACTATACTTCCCAACGTCACTATCTGCATCATACATACTTTTCATGTGTCGTAAAATTATTGTTTTAATATTACCAGTCGCGCGATGGAACTTAAAACATCTACAACTTGTTTTTGTTTCTTGTACTGGTTTGCATAATTTCTCTCTCCCCTCCACACACAAACACACCCCCCCCCCCCCCCCCCCCCCCCCCCCAAAAAGTAAATCATAGGCAAGGCATACTTCAAGTGAAACTTCATATATGACCTGAAAATTAGTTCAACAGATGGGAGTTGTTCATATTTGATATATCTTTTTCTTAGTGTTACTATTCCATGATGCCTTAGTGCAACAAGCTGGGAAGTCCTATTTTTTTTTCGTTCTGATACTCTCTAGTCTCTATGCATTTCTTCATTGGGAAGGATCTGCAAAAATATATTATATTTGGATGAAGTCAAATTATGTTTTATTTTGACTTAATATCATTTGCATGATCCTTTTTTTATTGGCCATTCCAGTGGTACATGGCTGCTTTCTGGAAGACTTGCAAAAATGCTTCTGATTGACTGTGAGCACAATGACCGCTACGAACCATTGACTCTTTCAGGCATGTATTCAATTGTTCTAATATTTTCTTGATAAATTGTGAATTTTTCACTTTTTTTTTTAATTTTTTAATTTTTTTATGCTTATGAGCTCCCTGCGTTCTATTTTTTTATGTTGGCATTGTAACTTACATTTCTCCTCAATTACCCAAAAAAAACTTACATTTCTCCTCTTTTTTGCTGCTGCTTCACTTGAATGGTCTTTTAGAAATTTTCTTTTCCTCAAATGCCTGTTTTGATTTCCAGCCCATCTTTGAAACAGCAATGAGTAATCTGCAATCTACTAAAGACATGTAATGTTGTGACATGTCTTAGTGTGAGATAACTGTGACCTTAATCCAGTAATGGCAGAGCTCAAAGCCATAAATCTTGCATCAAAACTGAAATTGTATTTATCATTGTTGATGGTGATGCTCTCTCATACCGTATGGGCAATAAGATCTCTTTTAATTAATGAGGTTTTATCCATACTATGGACGAGCATATTTAAGGATCCTCAGCTGGATGGCTTAGGTTTTTTCTTCCTGTTTTTCTTTGATGAATTGGCTTAGAGAAAAAGGGCAGTCTTAGTGCACAAGGTTCCCCGCCACTGCGGGGTTCGGGAGGGTTAGATGTACGCAATCTTACCCTTGCGAGTGGGGAGACTGTTTTCACGATTTGAAACCGTGAGGTTACAATGAAGCAACCTTACCGTAGCGCCAAGGCTTGCCCTCAATTGGCTTAGAGAAAAGAAAAAAAAATTGTTGATGTTTTACCACTGAGGTCTGGTACTTGAGTCCACAAGTAAAGTTGCCAATGGGCCGGAGCAAGGTCTAAATTTGACCATAATCCTACCTGATTAAATTCCAATTATGACAACAATTTAGATCCATTTATTCGGATCCATATTCGGTTTGGATACTCAAATTATGTAGATTGATTCAATTAAGATACAAGGCTGAGTATATTTATTAATATAATTATATGTATATTTCATAAATTGAAAATTTTTAATATTAGATATAATATAGGGTCCATTTCTTGGTGCTATAGTAAGATGCTCGGGCTATCAAGTGTGAGAATACGGGTTTGAGTTTGAGAGCAATGACTTTGTGCAAATACTAATGTTAAAGTTTAGGTTTATCTCCGGTCTACCCCTCCTAGCACCCCACATTAGCAAGACCAACACTAGATACTGGTCTTCGTATAATATCAATTTATATATTAAAACCTTAAATATTTATCTTGGATTTCGGATCAAGTTTGGACTTCAAATATTTTAACAAATGTAGAATGAGGTTTATATTATTGGCTGTGGATGTGCTCTATTTAGATGCCCAATTAAGAAGTCTAATATCGTGTAGAATCACAAGGTTGTGTCTCTGAATGCACTTTAATCACCATGAAAGAGCAGCTTAGAGATGTCGTTTTCTAGTGGGAGAAGCAATGAATATAATACATATATATATTTGATAAGTAAATAAATATATTCAAAAGCCGCCGAGGGGGACGAACCGATTTACAAGCAAAAACTAACTCTACAAAGGACCCAAAGATCCCAAAAAATCAACCTTAGTAATGACACTTACAGGAAGGGCTTCTTTTGCCCAAAAAAATTAACAACCTCAAAAAGCTATCTATAAAAAAATAGGGTGTCTCATCTATTCCGTTCTTTCCACAAACACCAAAGCAAACACGCTGGAGTGGCGGAGAAATCTTCCAAATTTTCCTAATATTCTTTCTCACGCGGCCACCCGACCAGCTCAGTAATAGCTTCTTCACTGAAACAGGCAGGACCCAAGCAAAGACAAAAATAGTGAAGAAAAAGTTCCAAGAATCCCTTTGCTGAAGGTTATCCATGGTCAGGATGGCCAAGCGAAACCCCCTTTGCTGAAGGTTATCCATGGTCAGGATGGCTCCCCACAAAGCTTCCCAAGAAATGAAGGCAGCCTTAGGGGGAGCCTTGGTCTACCATATTTGATTCCAAGGGAAATGAGTTGCCCCTCCCTCCACCAAAACCCTGTAATAAGAACAAACTGAAAAAGGGCCTGCTGCCTTTCTCCACTTCATAGCATCTTCTTTGCTGTCCAAAGTTGAAAAGTTCTGCAGGAAGGACAACAAACTCCCAATTTCCTCCATCTCCCAGTCAAAAAAAGCTCTTCTAAATCCCGGGGCTCCAAACCCAGTCTCCCCCTACCCTACCACAACAATCCCTTACCCAATCTTCCCTATTACTGGCCAGCCCAATAAGAGTAGGAAATGTGTTTTCCCTACCACACCATAGATCCCTCCAAAATTTGACCCGCGCTCCCCTTCCTAACCCCCACCCTATACATGATCTAAACTCACTCATGCCATTATGAATCAACTTCCATAAGCCACAACCCAACGACCCTTCCACCATACTAGAGAACCAACCCCCTTCCTCACATCCATATTTAGAGGAAATTATCCCCTTCTACAAAGTGTTATCCTCCACTCCGAACCTCCCCAACCACTTGCCCAACAAAGTTTTGTTGAAAATTTTCAAATCCCTCTCTCCTGGCCTTCCTTCATATAAAGGCTTAACTACTTTCTTCCAATCTACCAAGTGCATCTTCCTATGATCCCCATTGCTACCTCATAGAAAGTCCTTTTGAGTCTTTTGAAGCCTCCTTCCCACCGTACAAGGCAATGGAAAGCATGGTGTTAAATAACGGCCGTTACGTTACGTACCATTACGGCCGTTACAGGATTGTTATTTCTATTTTAAGTTTTTTATTTCCTTATTTTTTTTTCCTACAAAATTCTTATTATTTCTATTTTTATAACATTTATATACAAGAGAAGTACTTAACAAAATAATCCAAAAAAAATTGAAATGGGTTACCACAACATTCGGGTCAATACGAACTCGAAAAAGCCTCTTAAAATTTATAAATTTTTTAATTCTATAACTATTCAACTAAATTGATTTTCATACTTATAATTATTTTTTTGTTATTATTTATATTATTCTTTGTAATGTTATAGAAATTAAATGACATTTCTTATTAGTTTAACTTTAAAATTTCTATATAAATAATAAAATATATTCTTAAGTGTCATTTATAAAAAAAATATTTTTTTAGGTGTTAGAGAATTAAAAATTAATAGTAAAAAAGATTAAAATGTGATAATTGTAATCAAGATATGTGTATCAATGACTTTTAAGAGATTTGCTAGTGTTTGAAAAAAATTCACGATTGCGGTTTTCGATTCTCGTCACGAATGACCCAATACTCCCGATACCGTTACACTGCGACCGTGACCACGATTTAAATCCATGATGGAAAGAGACATGAGTTAAATGGAAGATTTGCAAGGGCTTTTATTTGTGAGGGTAATTTTGCCCCCCTTTGAAAGATAATGCCCTTTCCAACCCTCCAGCCGTTTTTGAAACTTCTCCACCTCTGGATCCCAAATATTACATGATTTTTTTTTTTTGATAAATAAAGATGTATATATTAACTGTGCCCAAGAGAGGCAACAAGGGCAAAAACTCAAAAGCTTTACAAAAGTCTTAAAGACCCCAAAAAATCTACAAAAGAATGGACATTGACCGGGGAAACCTCTTTAGTCCAAAAAAAAAATAAGCGCAGAAACGAGTCTTTGAATACTGTAATGGGAATCTCTACATCTTCGAAGACACGTTTGTTTCTTTCAAGCCAAATGCTCCATAACAAACAAATAGGAGCCAGCCGCCAAGGTCTGTTAATCTCATCTGAAAAGTTACGCCCAGTCCAAGCCAACAAAAGATCCCTGACAGTGCTAGGCATGACCCAAGAAATACCAAAAAGAGCAAGAATCATGTTCCAGCAACTCCAAGAAAAAGGGCAGTGAATGAGAATGTGATCCACCGTTTCCTCTTTTTGCTTACACAAGTAGCACCTGCTAGCCAAGATGAGGCCTCGCTTCTTCAAGTTATCCGCGGTAAGGATGGCTTTCCATGAGACTTCCCAGGCAAAGAAAGCGGCCTTAGGGGGGGCTTTTGAGAGCCAAATGAGCTTCCAAGGAAAAGGGAGGCTTTCCTCAGCGAACAGGCTCTTGTAGAAAGAGTTGACAGAAAACGAGCTCTTATTCGGAAGCCACACTCTCGTGTCCTCCCTCCCTTCCCTAGCTCGGTAAGTGCAAATGTGACCAAAAAAGGAGCCCACTTCTTCTAATTCCCAATCATAAAAGTTTCTCCTAAAATGAGGAGTCCATACAAGCGTGTTCCCTACTTTCTCCAAGTAATCACATACCCTAGCCGCCCTGTTAGTAGCCAAACTATGTAAGGAAGGGAATTTCACCCTAAGCGGCACATCCCCATTCCATACGTCATCCCAAAAGATAACACGGGCCCCATCCCCAATGACGAAACTACAACTTTCATTGAAGATCCTCCATCCACTTCTAATAGAACCCCAGAGACCACAACCTTGAGGCCCCTCCGCACTGCCTGAACACCACCCTCCAGTTTCACACCCATACTTAGCAACAATGACCTCCCGCCACAGCTCCCCATTCCTTTCGGCAAATCTCTATAACCATTTTCCTAAAAGAGCTGTGTTGAAGATGGCCAAATTTTTCACCCCTAGACCTCCTAGAGACACTGGCTTCTTAATCTTATCCAAAGCCACTAAATGAATCTTGTTGCGCTCCCTTTCTTGGCCCCATAAAAAGTCCCTTTGAATCTTCTCTAACCTTCTGCTAACAGACTTAGGCATGAGGAAAAGAGACATGAAGTAGGTGGGGAGATTTTCCAAAGTACTTTTGATAAGGGTAAGTTTGCCTCCTTTAGAGAGGAGCTGACCCTTCCAACCTGACAATTTGCTGAAAAACCTCTCAACAATTGGATCCCAAACCCCAATGGAACGCAGAGAAGCACCCAAAGGAAGACCCAAATACACCAAGGGAAGGCATCCCACTTTGCAACCTAACGTACTAGCTAAAATGTCCATCCCTTGCATCGAACCAACCGGAGTAATACTGTTTTTAGAGAGATTTATCCGCAAACCTGAAACAGCTTCAAAGCACACAAGAGTACATCTCACAAAGCGGAGTTGGCGCGCCGAAGGATCACAAAAAATAATGGTGTCGTCTGCAAACAAAAGATGGGAGATGGCGCCCATCCCACCTCCCCTTCTGTCTCCTAAGTCGAAACCTCTGATGAGCCCGATCTCTTCAGCCCGGAACAAAAAGCGGCTCAAAGCCTCCATAGCAATCACAAAGAGAAACGGGGAAAGAGGGTCCCCCTGCCTCAGACCTCTAGAAGAGCGAAAGAAACTTGCCGGGGAACCGTTAACAAGGACCGAAAAGGAGACTGTAGAAATACACGACTATATCCACTTACGCCACTTGCTCCCAAAACCCATCTTAGCCAACATACTCATCAAGAAGCTCCAATTGACGTGGTCAAAGGCCTTTTCAATGTTCAGCTTACAAACAATCCCTTTCTTTTTCTGCTTAAGCCTAGAGTCAGGGCATTCATTGGCAATGAGAGACGCGTCCAAAATTTGACGACCCTTCACAAAAGCAGATTGACTGGAAGAGATAATGCTACCCATAACCTTCTTCATTCTTAAGGAAAGAACCTTTGCCAACAGTTTGTAAACACTGCTGACAAGGCTAATAGGGCGGAAATCCTTTATGCAATTGGCTTCATTCTTTTTGGGAATGAGGACTATGAATGAGGCATTGAGGCTTTTCTCAAAGCTTCCTTCCCTGTGGAAGTCCTCAAAAACTGCCATAATATCTGCCTTCAGAACATTCCAACATTTTTTAAAGAAAGCCATAGAAAACCCGTCTAGACCTAGGGCTTGATCCCCATTGCATGCATTCAAAGCTTTCATAACCTCCTCCTCTGAGAACGGAATCTCTAAGTTAGAGGATTCATCCCCATGCAGCCTATTTAAGCAAATATCATCCACCCCCGGTCTCCATCTATGCGGTTTTGAGTAGAGGTTAGTAAAAAAATCAACAATACCTCTCCTAACAAGCCCATCCTCTGAAAGAACATGGCCATCAATAACAATGGAGGAAATCTTATTCTTCTTGTAATGAGAAGAAGCCGTTCTGTGGAAGAATTTCATGTTGCTATCGCCCTCTCTAAACCAGATAGTCCCGAGATTTTTGCCTCTAAGAGATTTCCTCCATCCTGAGAATCTGCCCTAGCTGGCCTTTTAGACCTTCTCTTTCACTCCTTTTCTCATCAGAGAGAGGGCCTAATTGATCCTCCCTGTCCAGCTCCATCAGATGATTCAACAAATTCTGCTTTCTGACCTAAATAATATCAAATACCTCACGGTTCCATTTTTTCAGATCTTCTTTTAGAAGCTTTAGCTTTCTAGCAATGCGGTAACTTGGGGACCCAGAAACCTCGTAGGAGTCCCACCAATTCCTCACCAAATCCACAAAGCCATCCGCTTCAAGCCACATGTTCTCGAATCTGAAGGGACTTTTTCCTGCACTGAAACTCCCCACAATGCAGCATAATGGGGTGGTGATCAGAGAAAGGCCAGTGGGAGGCACATTTGGGAGATACCTGAAAAAACGTCCTCCCAGTTATTTGACACTAGGAATCTATCCAACCGGGACATAGCCGTCTGATGACCCCCTCTGGACCAAGTGAATCTCCCTCCCTCTAGCTGTAAGTCCTCCAAACCTTGAGAATTGATGAACTCATTGAAACCCCTCATCGTTGAAGTCAACCTACCACCCCCTCTTCTCTCGCTCGGATACCGGACAACATTAAAATCCCCTCCAAAACACCAAGGGACCTACCAAGATGAAAACATTGACTGCAGCTCTTCCCAGAAAGCAATCCTGACACCATCAACCACAGGGCCATAGACACCACTGAAACCCCACTCAAGAGAGTTGAAAACCGATCTGAACTTGCAAGAGATGGAGAAAGCTCCCACTTTGTGCTCAATGACATTGATTAGACGGGAGTCCCAGGCAACCAAAATACCTCCAGCAGTGTTGAGGGCATTTAAAACAACCCATTTGATCCATCTTGAACCCCAAATGGATCGGACTAAGCTCTGCGAAACCTTTTCCAACTTGGTTTCCTGAAAACAGATGACTGTTGGCTGCCAAACCTTTGATGATAGAACGTTTGTCCGGATCATTCAATCCTCTCACATTCCAAGATAAAATTTTTAGATTCATAAGACAAGAATTAGACCCTTTCCATACTTGCCCCACAGGCTACCATCTCTTTGCTGCCCCCATAATTGATTGAGCATGATAACTCTTTCAATACCCTTCTCAATCTTCTAGCTGATTTGTCCTCCTTAATCTTCCCCGAGGCATTACCAGAACATGATCTTATCGGCGAGTTACTCTCAACGATTTCTCTGAATAAATCCTGCAGCCGATCCTCAAAGCCTGCACACGTAACTCCCAGCAGCTTACTGACTTTCGCCATTTTCCGCAGCACCCACTCATCTGATCATTGTTGTTGATGACGTAGGATTTCCGTTTGTGTTTCTTGAAGCAAGTTGGAGTCATCAGAAAATCCGGCTGGTAAAACTACTGCCAACGGGTTAAAGTCCTCTGGGTACTCTGCGAATTCCTGTTCTCGCAGCACTAGAGCACCCCCCTGGTCACCTTCCAGCATCTTCAATCCCTGAATTGAGGCTGATTCATCCTCAGCAGAAAATGAGCAACCTGCACCCAAATGATGTTGTGGAGTTGCCGAACTATAATTGCTTTCCAAATACCGAAGAAATTCACTTTCGTCTGCCATGCTACTCTGCTCAGAGTCATGACCATCCAAGCTATCCTCCTCCTGAACATGCTGTTTCCCAGGACGTCCGCTGCTCTGTTCTGTTGCTGTGTTACCAATGGCTTCACCGTTAGACAGAAAAGCATTCCTGCGACAAACCTCTGTAGTCTGAAACAGAAGGTTGAATGTTGTGGATCCCGTGGGCGAATAACTGTCCCGAGCTGGGCTCGGTTGATGCAGTCTGGGCTCCTTTGATTTCTCCATGCCTTTGGGCCAGGCTATGACTTCCTTCATCCGGCCCTTTAGAGATAATTTCTTGAATATTTGTTTGGCCCTTATCTTTCAAAGTAACCCATCTCTTTTTAAATTGGCCCAAACCATGCGGCCCATCATTGCTATTGTATGAGAGGCCTTGATAATGGCCCAATCTATGCGGCCCGATTGAATTAGTATACTGGTGACCCTTGAAGCCCCAACGCGATGTGGAACCCTTCTTCTTTCGGAGATCTGGAATGTTCCTTCGAACCGACCGACTGCTATTCAGTGAAGATTTGAAATTCAAACCTGCTGCTGTACTAGCATCGACTTCTTGCCGTAGCTGGACGCCCGTGTCAGAGGGCCGTACTGTCGTGGCAGGTCGTCGCAGCCCGTTTTCAGGAGACCGTAACCTCACATCAAGTTGTCGTGTTACCTTGTCAGACTGGCCCCTAACTGCCGTACGCGCCCTTGGCGCGTGAGCTCGCCGAGCTGCCTGGATCCTGTTTTCCGATAATGCTGCAACTTTCGGCCTACGGAATTCTGTTGCTACACACCTCGGCCCAGTTTCCGACCATACCGGGATTGTGAAGGACCAGTTCCCGCACCTGATACTGAAGGAAGCAGGAACATCCTCCGGTTGGCTGCGAATCAGTATTCTCGCCCATCTCAGATTTCGACGATCGGCGGTGGCTTTATCCACTGTCACAAACTGGCCGATCTTGTTCCCCACCGCCTGGAACACCTCTGAACTCCACAAGAAGGCCGGAAAACCCATTAGACGGATCCATATGAAGCCGTTAGTTTCCTGCCCTAAACAGCAACCCGACGGCGACCAAAGCTGCAACGTCGCCGGCAGACCTTCAAAGGTCCAGTTGCGATTGAGAATCCTTTGTGCCTCCCTTTCCAACGGAAGCTCGAAAAGGAACCAGGCTCCGCTCATATCGAGAACCCTCAAGCCTGCTTGAATCCCCCAGTTTCGGCGAGCCCACATTTCCACCTTGCTTCTGTCCGGGACTGGGGAGCCCAGATCACCGAACCTACCTATCAAACATCTTCTCAGAAAGCTAAGACGGCTTCCGCACGACCCCAAGAGAACCTCCACATCTTTGCAAGTATGAGCTGGGTTCGAATCCACTAAAACGGGATCTGCAGGCCATTCTTCAAGGCTGCTAACCTTCAGGGTAAGACTCCTTTTGTTTGTTAATTAAAGCTGGTTTAGAAAGACCCAATGATCTGAAAGCTTGTGAGTAAATTAACCATCCCCCTTGCGATGGGTTTTCCGGCAAAAAAATAGAACGAATCCCTTTCGACGAACGACCTTCAATCTTCATAAACTTCCCTCTCTGGTTTGATCCTTTCCAGAGAAAAATACTTCTGTTGCGACCGTGCAAACTCATCGGGAATACTATCCTTCTGCTTCCTTTTTAATAAGCTTCCAAGGTTTGACAGATCCACTCCAACTCCCATCTTAGGACCGATAGTCTTCGGACTACCCCTCTACCTCGTTCAATGATTTGGAAAAGCTCACCCGGTTGATCCACTTCGTGGACAATATCAAAAGATTTGTCCCCAATCTGAGCCAACATACTTCTCACTTCATCTCATACTTCTTTTCAGGAGCAACTGATCACCCAAAAATTTATTTTTCCTGAGATAATGAATAAATTTTCCTTGAAATTTGTTTACCTCTTTGCATTCCTTTGAGTAATCTGTGATCCTTCCTGTAGTTCTTCACCGGCAGAGAAACCAACTTTCCAGCACCAGAACCAACAGCAGCCAATGATCGAATAGGAGGAAGGCCTTGCAACAGTTTATGAATCTGATTCTGAGAAATATCTTCCAACCACACCCCTACTATTGTTTCACATACACTGCTCCAGCCATAGACACCAAAAGCATGAACGTGTTTAAGTTGAAGTTCAACCCCAGAAGTAAAAGATGAAGATCGGAGACGATAACGAAGCTCCGACGAGAATGACGATAACTGCACCGAGTAGCGTTAAAAGATGAAGATCTCGCTGAAGCCCCTAGAGGCAACCTCAAGTAACAGCAGAAGAGTCCACCCTGCACCCCAACACCCCTGCCAACTTCCCCAACCTGTTTACCTCTCCCACTGGGATGATCTTCGCAAGATTGACTCTTAGACCTGAGACCGCCTCGAAACAAAGAAGGATGTAACGGATGAATCTCAGCTAGCAGTCTTTGGCATCATAGAAAATAATGGTGTTGTCTGCGAAAAGAATCAATCTTGCGATGTGTGAGATCATCCCAGTGGGAGAGGGAAACAGGGTGGGGGAGTAGGCAGAGGTGTTGGGGTGCAGGGTGGGCTCTTTTCCTGCTACTTAATTGGGGTTGCCCCTAGGAGCTTCGAGATTGTGCTGTATTTGGGATCCGGTGGTGGAGAGGTTTCAAAGACAGCCGGAGGGTTGGAACGGCAGTATCTTTCAAAGGGGGGCAGAATTACCCTGATAAAATTGCGAATCTTCCAACGTATTTCATGTATCTTTTTCCGTTGCCTTGTCCGGTGGGAAGGAGGCTTTAGAAGACTCAAAGTAACTTTTTATAGGGTAGCAGTGGGGATCATAGGAAGATGCACTTGGTAGATTGGAAGAAAGTAGTTAAGCCATTATATGCAGGAGGGCTAGGAGTGAGACATCAATATAAATACGTGTTGAAATATAAATTTTCCTAAACCTTTTCTCTTTAATCTGTAGTAACATTATTTGCCACTTATGTTGTGATATTAGGAGTTCACATTATATAAATCAGATTGAATTTACACCTTCCTCTGTTTAGCTTTCAGGTCAAGACAAAAAGTTTTGTGGCTTCAAACTTAGGAATGCAAATGAACCCAACCATTCATGAACGGCTTCGGCTTGGCTTGTATATTTGTTCATTCAGCTTGTTCACTTGACCAAAGAGCTGAGCTGAAGCCTTTTTCTGGGTTCATTTCATTATTGAGCCAAGCCTGAGCATGCATAAAATCAGCTCAGTTCAGCTAATGAACACGGTTCAATAGTGATATTGTAATCTAGTTGACACTTCTGGCTGTTCATCACCTGTTAAGTATGGCTACTTGCAAAGTGTCATAAAATAACATATTAAATTATAATAGAAGTTGCAATAGCAGAGTACATAGGCATGTGGGTTCACTGCATGGGTATTGTTATAGGATTAAATAATTAAGAAACCTTTTCTATTTTTAGAATAGTTGGTGGCATAGTTATCAGAACCGGACGTGACGGGAAGGGACGGTTGAACCGGGAATTGGACACCGGCCGGTTTGGTTTTTAAATTGGATCGTTTTTACTATTAAACCAGTGTGAACTAGATTAAACTGGTCAGTTTTTGACTGAACCAGATGAATGAATCGCGAATGAACCGGTATTTCAGCTGAACCGCGCAATGCATTTATGCTTTACGAAGGGGCTGTGCGATTTATGAAGAAACATTTATTAATTAATTAGGATTCAGGAACTGTGCAGTGCGCCAGTGCGTGGTTTATGAAGGAAAATTTATTAATTATATTATTAGGAACTCTGGAACATTTATTGCGGGACTTTACTTATGAAAGAGAACATCAGATCATTTATTAAGAGCTATATGTAAAAATTGTTGCCAAACAGAGTTGAACACACAACTATTAAATGTAGAGAGTAAATAACTCTTTACCCACTTGACCAATGTTCTTTTGTAATATTTTTATACCAAATATAATATATATTTAAGTAAAACATTAATTATATAATATAATGTATTTTTAAATATATTAATTATAAAATCGGTTGAACCACCGATTGAACCTTGAACCGGCCCCTTCACCGGTTCATTGTCCGGTTCGGTTCTGATAACTATGATTGGTGTTTTAACATAGTATCAGATCATACAAAGGTCTCAAGCTCAAACACCTTGATAATTATATTTAATGCACATGTTGATCTACTCATTGTGGAGAGCTTGGAAACACGTGAGGGGATTTGTTATAGGATTAAATAATTAAGTTACATCCTCTCTAAAAGTTTAATTTTTTGGAGTAGTTGGTGGTTAACATATATGACCTGTACTGACATAATAAGGTCGTTACAACAGCATTTAGTTCTACACCTTTGAGTTTTCAAAAATGAAATTGAAATTTTCACTTGAAAGTCATGACGGTGTGACAAGTGGCTCATCAGAATTTAATTTTTTTTTGGTGAAGTCTTGATTATAAACCGAGCCAAGCATACATAGCTTGTCAGCTCTGCAAGTAATGGCCAAGCCAAGCTTGAACAAAGATTCCCGAGCTTGACTCTTCCTAAGGTCAAGTTGAGCTCAAACACTGCAATTCTACTGAGCCATACTCAAACAGCTAGGTGCTTGGTGTGGCTCAGTTCATTTGCAACCTACTCAAACTGGCCTACCTTATAATATATATTATTTACTTCAAAACATTATTTAATGTCTTCAAGTCTTTCACTGGTAGAACTTTAAACCATTTTTCATTTTTTTTTTTTTATCTTATGAAGTCAATAGCAACAATTATTATAATTCTCCCAAGCAACATTCATTTGTATGGTTCAGTTCGTCAATGTTGTAATTTCTATCAATATTCATTAGAAATGCAATGTTCAAGCATGTTTAGTAATTAGTAAAGCATGAAAGGTAAAAAAAAACAGTTTCATATTATATACTAGTATGATTGACTTTTGAATTTGAGTTTGGTCATACGGCATTCCTGGACAGTCCCATTTCTTCTCAGACTGCTTTTAGTTAATATGTTTTATAATAGTCAAATAATTGCTCTGTATTGTGACTTGCATGGATTTCAACTTTGCAGTGCTGGACTTTACCTTGCAGCTCATGGAGACAGGAGTAGAAAATGATGTTGTCCTGGCTCTTGTTGTTTTCTCCTTTCAATATGTTTTAGTTAACCATGAGTACTGGAAATACAATGAGAAGCATATCCGCTGGAAGGTGACATTGAAGGTACCTTGTGGTTTCTCTCTACTTCTAGAAAAGAGTAGAAATGCATTCCTATTTTTGCTTAGTTCAATTATCATGCGTAAATAAAATTACTAAACGTTGATAGTCATTGATTATTTAATTATTTTTGTCTAGGAGCTTCAGTACTAGTTGAAGCAAAATAAAATTCAAGGTTTTGAGTTCGAGTATCCCTTGGGGCCACTGGAGGTTTGCGCGGTTGTTAACTTCAGGGCCCCAGGATTAGTCAGGGCGCGCGCAAGCTGGCCCGGACACCTGGTTATCAAAATAAAATAAAATAAAGGAGCAGCTTTAGCATTGGCCAAAAATGCCTGAAACAATGGAAAACGGTGAAGACTTGATGTTTTCCCATGCACGAGGATGGATTCATGATTATTAGTTGACCCTGGGATATTAGAGTATGAGTTAGTCACTTGGAAAGGTCAAATCCCTATCTCCATGGATTAATTAGATTTGGAGATCAATGTCACAATATTCTTACTGCAGGTCTTTGTGTGGTAACTCTAACTCATTACACTTTACAGCTTTGTGACATGGTAGTATATATAGTGGCATTCCTGTTTCTCGTACAGCCCCCATCCTTTTAATATCTTAAATACAGTTCATCTTTTTCTTCTCATCAGACAACAAATAAAGGAGATGATTTTTTTTTCTTTTTCACATTTGTCCATGGGCGTCCCGGTACTAATGGGAATAGAATGGGTATGCCTTCTCTGCTTTTTCTGATGATGTGGTGTGTCTGTGGATGTGCACATGTGACATGATTATCTTTATTCTCTTTGAATCTTGTCAATTGCTGCATGATGCTATAAACAAATAACAATGAGAAAACCACTGTGCTTTATGTGGTCATTATTTTTTATCAGCAGTTTGGGATGGTATAATTTGGCACATTGGTTACATCTCCATGTTGGAATATTTTCCTATTTGTTAGCATAATCTGGCTTGATTCTGTGTATTATATTACTTGGTAAAGTATCTTGCAACATTTGGCTCAACCATATATGTATGTGGAATTAGACTGAAAAGAGGGAGAGGGTGGCTTATCTTCTAAAGAGAGAGCAAGGAGAGACGAGTGGAAGGCAGAGTTGGGAACCCTCGCTTTGGTGGAGTAAATTAGTTGGAGACGGAAATCTAAATCTTTGTGGCTTGAAGAAGGGGATAGGAAACAGCTAATGCTCATAGAAGAAACAATCACATTGGAAGTTTGAAGGTGGGAGGGGTGGAATGTAAAGAAGTTGAGATCAAGAGAAGAATCTTGGAGTTCTATGTGAATTTGTATGCGGAATCACAGGAGTATCAGCCTCTTGTGGACTATTTGGAGGTGAGGTCTATTTTGGGTGAGGAACTGGAGGTGGCTAGAGAGACCTTACGATGAGGAGGAGGTGTTGATTGCCTTGCAGAGTTGTGATGGGGATGAAGCTCATGCTCTTGATGGTATGATGATGGCCTTTTATCATTATTGTTGGGAGGTTGGATTCATGATTAAACAAGCCTAGGCTTGGTTGGGCTAACGCTAGCTCCAATACTTAGCAGGATCACGCCAAACCTGGTCAAGCCATTAAATGGCTAACTTGGCCAAACTTCCCAGACTTAATAAATTTCTCATCAAGCAACTCTTGTCCTTCCATCTCATCGTTGCCAAAAGACTTGGGGGCAGGTCTTTAGGAGACTCCTTAGAGTCTAGCATGCGGCTATGGTCCAAAAGTGCACTATAGACCCAATAATTGGGATATTTAGAGTTTTGTGACATGAATGCTAAAGTATTGGGTTCTCCCAAGGTGTTCATCATATTACCTATGCGCAAAACACTGGGGATCTTCTAGAATAGAGAGATTCGACCAAGATTCTTTAAACCTTCTATCACATTCTACTACTTTCCACTACGTACTTTTAACCTCTAATGTAGTTACCCTATACGACCAGTTTGTTATTGGTAACTTCATTCCCTAACTATTTCACGTGCTGGGACTACTATAAGTAGCTCCATCACGTCATTATGAACGATGATACAATTAAGACCCCTAACACTGTACTCTTTGAAGTGTTCATACCTAAACACCAAATCACTATGGAGTAATTTGGGTTTTGTGCTATCGTCATCACATTCTTTTAGCGATCTCGATCAGTACTCATACTTGACATGAAGGCTAAAGTATTGGGTTCTCCTAAGGTGTTCATCATATTACCTATGCGCGAAACACCCAAGACCTTCTAGAATAGAGAGATTCAACCAAGATTCTTTAAACCTTCTATCACCTTCTACTACTTTCCACTATGTACTTTTAACCTCTAATGTAGTTACCCTATGCGACCAGTTTGTTACTGGTAACTTCATTCCCTAACTATTTCACGTGCTGGGACTACTATAAGTAGCTCCATCACGTCATTATGAACGATGATGCAATTAAGACCCTTGACACTGTACTCTTTGAAGTGTTCATACCTTAAACACCAAATCACTATGGAGTAATTCGGGTTTTGTGTTATCGTCATCACATTCTTTTAGCGATCTCGATCAGTACTCATACTTGACATGAAGGCTAAAGTATTGGGTTCTCCCAAGGTGTTCATCATATTACCTATGCGCGAAACACCCAAGACCTTTTAGAATAGAGAGATTCGACCAAGATCCTTTAAACCTTCTATCACCTTCTACTACTTTCCACTATGTACTTTTAACCTCTAATGTAGTTACCCTATGGGACCAGTTTGTTACTGGTAACTTCATTCCCTAACTATTTCACGTGCTGGGACTACTATAAGTAGCTCCATCACGTCATTATGAACGATGATGCAATTAAGACCCTTGACACTGTACTCTTTGAAGTGTTCATACCTTAAACACCAAATCACTATGGAGTAATTCGGGTTTTGTGTTATCGTCATCACATTCTTTTAGCGATCTCGATCAGTACTCATACTTGACATGAAGGCTAAAGTATTGGGTTCTCCCAAGGTGTTCATCATATTACCTATGCGCGAAACACCCAAGACCTTTTAGAATAGAGAGATTCGACCAAGATCCTTTAAACCTTCTATCACCTTCTACTACTTTCCACTATGTACTTTTAACCTCTAATGTAGTTACCCTATGGGACCAGTTTGTTACTGGTAACTTCATTCCCTAACTATTTCACGTGCTAGGACTACTATAAGTAGCTCCATCACTTCATTATGAACGATGATGCAATTAAGACCCTTGACACTGTACTCTTTGAAGTGTTCATACCTTAAACACCAAATCACTATGGAGTAATTCAGATTTTGTGCTATCGTCATCACATTCTTTTAGCGATCTTGATTAGTACTCATAGCCTGCATACCATACTCCTAAGGAATCTTTCTGTTTCTAGATTGCCTCTACTTTCTCCAATTCATTTCACCTTGGGATCCCTTGCTATTTGATGTGGAAGACTTGCTCTTTGTATGAATTACTCTCTGACACACCACATGCTTCTCGGACTATCCACAACAACTCGAGGAGAAGGGGGAGGATTCTCCCTAATTGGTGTTGCATGTACAGGAAGGAAGCCGAATCTGTGCTCAGTGGCTGAGGATTTGTGGGATATGCTTGGAAGAGTTTTTGGGATTTTTTGGGTGATGCCTAGTTCGGTCAAGGAGCTCATGGCATGCTGGAATCGGGGTTGGCTATCTAAGAGGTGATGGAAGGAATGGAGAGAAACTCCCTTGTGTCTAATATGGGGTTTTTGGTTGGAAAGAAATAAGCACAACTTTGAGGGGACTGAGAATCCTCCCCATATTCCAAAAGAACGTATTTTGGAGACTTTTTATTTTGAGGTTCTTTTGTAGATTTTTTTGGGAGAGCTAAATTCTTTTGTACATGGGTTGTGCCCCTTTTTTCGGCACTTTGTTTATAATATAGCCACATCTTTACCTGTCAAAAAAAGAAATATATGTATTCTGCTGTTTAAAACTCTCTTTACTGATGGTGGTACTCTAGTGAGCCAGAATAAACTGGTTTCAAATAGGATTTTAATGTTCTACACGGTACCCTGGTCAAATTTTTACATTGTTAACATGACTAGGTCCATATGTTACCTAACCCAGAACTGGCTTCCTACACTAAATTCTTGTCTGATTTGATTCTCTGACCCTATTCAAACTTGAAATTTTGGTCTTATGGTGGCTGAAATCCTGAAAGTACTGTTTTGGACTTGAAAAAATAGGTGTTGCATTCTTCCCTTGTCTTCTCCTGTGAGAAAATTCCCAGTTTATTTTTTATTTTTTTTATGTAGTCATTTTGAACATGATATGTTGGAAATTTCAATTTCTTAAAATGGGTTTATTGTTGTAGGTTCTCGAAGTGATGAAGAAATGCATATTGTCAATCTCATACAGTCAGAAGCTGGGTGCGGTTGTCCGGTATATTTTACTTTGTGATTCTACCATCCACAATTCCCTCTTTCGAATTGTTTGTACAACTACACAGGCCTTAGAGGTCAACCTTGCTGCCTATCTTCCCTACTCGATGAAATGCTTAATTTAGCCATGATGCATGATCTTTTTGCTTATTAATGTCAGCTCAATTTTAGCAGAAACTCTATGTCATCCGTCTTTATGAGCTGACCGAGATTGAAGGATTACAGCTGGCTATATGTTCTGTGTTGGATATTCTTTTCAGTATGCTCTCTGATCTTTCAAAGGTACTTTAAAATGTTTAGACTTTGATTAGACCAATCCTTGCTAAGTCAGAAGGAATTTTAGATTGATTAGCCCAATCCTTGCAAGTCAGAAAGAATTTTAGAGTTGCATGCCATGTTACATTATCTTGTTCCTATGGGTTGTAATCTCTTTTTGCCTGAATGCACATCTTCTCATGCCTGCTGCTTTTTGCACTGCTCATTTTAATATTTGATAGAACAGTTTGTTAGCCTTAAAAACTGTGCACACACACTCTCTCTTTCTCTCAGGTCATTAAAGACTCATTTTGCTCAGAAATTGACCTCATGTTTATATGTTCACAAATTGTGTGTTTGCATACATACACGCACAAAACACACTTGTTTGCTTTTGTGATACATCTTTCTATCTCTCAAATGTACTGTGGATAATTTTGTGAGGTCTTGATAAAATAAAAAATTTAACATTCAGTTGTGCCTTATTTTCAGGATATTTTGCCCAGCCTTCCAGCCTTTCACCAAGCGGTGCTATCATCTACAACCAAACCAATTCCTGTTGCTTATGCAGTGATATCATTAATATCGTTCTTCCGCAATCCTGTATGGGAATATATCCACATTTAGTTACTAAAGCTAGATCATGAGCCTTTATTTTTTCCTTCTACTTTTCCTATAGCCACTTTTCCTTTTCCTCTTATGTTTGTCTTCTCATAGTACTACTATATGTATTCCTTTTGAATCTATTGTATGTCTAATCTGCACATGGATAGTTTTAGTGATTACAATGTTTGAGTCACATGCTATGCTATGCCTCTCAATAATTTCAAAAGTTGCAGAAGAATACGAGTAAATATTAATGCAGCTACTCTAGTTTGCTCCACATAAATTATGCCAATTTAATGCATAAGAAATCAAATTGTAAGATTTGCAATATTTTATTACTTCTCTTAAGTAACAAATAATTGTAATTCTGGAAACTGAATGAAGATTTTGTGGATGGTTTGGACTTTGGAGGTAGTCTTTTTTTTTCCCCTAATATATCTTTATTTTATTTTATTTATCTAGCATTTTTTTTCCTAACATACATTTATTTGTTTAATTTATTTTAATTAGAATACACTTGACTAATCAGATTGGCTGTTGATGGAGGCACTCAGTTCGTGGCCACATTGTTTTTTTTTTTTTTTTGGGATTAGTAAGAGTATTTCATTAAAGGAAAATGCCCTTCCCCCTTCCTAGTTAAATCCTTATAGTAAGATCTAACTGGAAACTTCTTGCTGCTGTCCTTCCTCTACACAAATCACCCCTAGGGTTGGATTTCTGAAGAAGGCCCATTAAACTGGTTACTTCTTCCGTTTTCCAATCTTAAAAATTTCTTCAAAAAAAAGGAACCAAACAGAGCCATCCTCTGAGAAAGTCAAGTACTCTAACACCCTCGTTTGTTTAGAGTGGCCATGAATAAAGAGGCTTTGGTGAGTGATTATGTGGTGTTTAATGAGAACAAGTGGACTTGGAATCCTTGTTTTCTATGGAACTTGCATGATTGGGAAGTGGAGGAAGCCATTTCTCTTTTGGCTACTCTCAATGAGGTTCGGCTGGATAGAAATAAAGAAGATTATATTTGTTGAAAATTGGGGGTTAGGGGAGAATTCTCGGTAAGGCCATTTTATTTGTGTTTGGCAAGACTAGGTATGGAGAACTTCCCGTGGAAAGCTATTTGGTGTCCTGAAGCTCCTTCAAGAGCGACCTTTTTTGTGTGGACAATGGCATGGGGGGGGGAATTTTGACGATAGATAATCTGAAACGAAGGAGCTTCCTTTTGGCGAATAGATGCTCTATGTGTTTGAAGGGAGAAGAAACTATTAATCATTTATTTCTTCATTGCCCGCTCGCTAAGGAAATTTGAGATATTTGTTTAAATCTCTTTGGTCATCATTGGGTTATGCCATGACTGTTGGAGACCTTATAAAGATATGGCATGGAACTCGGGTTTCAGATGAAGTTAGAAGGGTTTGGAGTCTTACTATTAATTGCATTTTTGGTGTTTATGGAGGGAGAGAAATAGTAGAATTTTTGAAGGGGAAGTTACTCCCCTTAATAGGTTTAAAGATAGGATGGTTACACTTATTATACTTTTGGATGAGGGGGACATATCTTAATTGTGTAGAATCTTTTGTTGACTTTTTTTTATTTGGGGGGGTTGTTGGCCATTAATTGTAAGCTGCTCCTTTTTTGTAAATATTTGCCCTTCTCATGCACATTAATAGAATTATCATTTACCTATCAAAAAAATTTATTCTTCAAGGCTACATCATCACACTAAACATCAATCCAAAAACTCATTTGAGCGCCACAACCAACAACAAACTCAATCCCATGAAAAAATTATTCCTTTCTCTTTCTAATGGACTTCCAAAGGACTAACCCCAAAGAACCCCTCTCCAAACTTCATTCGAAGGGCATCCATATAACTCGCACCCAAATTTAGCCTTAATAGCCCTCTTCCACATTGCCTCCTTCTCCATTGCAAATCTCCATAAGCATTTCCCCAATAAGGCTTTGTTGAATGCTCTCAACTCCTTTTTGAGGGGGTGGAAATAGTGAATCATCTTTTGCTCCATTGTGAGGCTTCAAGTGACCTGTGGCAATGTGTTTTTGCTTTGTTTGGTTGTTTGTGGGTCATGCCAAGGACAATTTTTGAGTGTTTGGCTAGTTAGAGGAGTGGGCGCAAAATCCGGCATATTCGGAAGGCTTGGGATGTCATTCCTCTTTGTATTTTTTGTCACATTTGGAAAGAAAGGAATAGAAGAATTTTTGAGGGGGTGGAAATCCCCCTGTATAGGGTTAGAAGCATTTTTTTGTACTCCTTGTATGTATGGGTTAAAGGTTCTTTCTAATCCTTCGGTAGGAGATATGGTAGATTTCTTTAGTGATATGAAACTCCTTTAACTTGAGTTTCTCTCTTTTGTACATGGGAGTGCCCCCCTTGGGTACCTTTTATTCTAATTTCCCATTACTTATAAAAAAAAAAAGAATGGTCTCAACTCCTTAGATACCAAACCCCCACCTTTCATTGGAGTTCGAATTCTGTCCCAATTCACTGGGTGTATTTTCCTATCCCCCTATATTTCCTAACACAGAATATCTCTTTAAGTTTTAACTCTATCCAACCTTTTCTCAACTGAAGCCAAAATCGGAAATAAGGACATAAAATTTGTCAAAAGACTCACCAACGTTAACTTGCCTCGTTTTGATAAGTACTGCATTTTCTATCTTGCCAATCTTCTCTATAATCTGTCAATGATCGGGTCTCAAATTTCCTTTCTCTTCAACGCTGCACCCAAAGGCATACTCAAATACACCAGAGTTCCAATCCAAACTATCGACATCTGCCACCTCCCCCATTGGAATAAGCACAATCTTAGCCAAATTAATTCTCAACCCCTAAACTGCCTCAAAGCATGACAAAACACGTCCAATACTTTAGTTGAGTTTCCTCCTCTCCCCAAAGTCACCTGTGGAAGTTCCCAATTAGTGGAGTAATTAGAGGTAGAAATTATGGCCGAGATTATTGTGGAGTAATTAGAGGTAGCAATTATAGAGAAATTGTAGGAAGATTTTCTTCTTTCCTTTTTTACTTTTTCCTATTTTGCTTCCCAGTTGTATTATAAATACCTATAGTTTGTATATGAAAAATACACACAGAAATACAGAAATTATTTATGATTTCATGGTATTAGAGCCAGGTTTGCCGTTGTCGTCGAGCACGAGTTGAATGGATTGAGCCCATTCACGGAAGTTTTTCCCATTCAGCTTCTCCACCGTGAGTTGAAAAGGCGAGAGAGAAAGGCCATTGGAACCCATAGTGGAGAGAGCTTCGGACTTGCTGCTGGGAGCTTCTGTCATGGATTGGATCTAAGGGGATGGATAAGTATCTGGGCTGGGCTGGATTTTTTTTTTTTTGGATGGTTTAAAAAAGAAATTGGGTTAAATTTTTAGACGTGGATTACAACCGGGTTTGGGTTAAGGTTGTGTATCAGCCTCTCTGTCACACACTTTATCCTCAATTCCTCTTGTGGATTGAATTAGCCTCTCGGTCTGCAGCTTCTTCCACCGTTTCTCAAAGAAGGGCGACACTCGGGCTTGTCTCAGGCTCTCAGCTTCTGAGATCTGATTCAATGGGATCGAGGGACGACACTCGGGAGACAGAGGAAGGATACACCCAACTGTGCACTGTTCATGAATGCCTCACAGAGACACTCAGCGTCGGCCTTCAACACTGTCTTCAAGCCCGAGTACGTACCCTTGAGCTTGGTCTTGTTGCTATCGGCGGAAATGAAAGAGAGACAGTCGACCAAGTCCAGGATCAAGCTCGAACAGTTGATGGAAGCAGATTTCTCGGCGATGAATTTGAAGGTCGGTCAGACTCTTGGCTCCCCCTTCAACCCCAACCGTTCTTGTACGCTTTGCTTCAATCGGTGAACGCGATGAACTGGATCTGCGATTGGGATTGAGTGACGATCAACAATGATGAATAGTGGCTCGATCTAGAGATGGAACTGTGACAATGATGATCGATCTGGCATGGGTGAGGGATCGAGAGCCTTCTTCTGCGACAAAAAAGAAAAGCTGTTAGACTGAGGGCAGACTCTCTGCGACGGTGAGCTTCTCTAGCTCTGATACCATGAAATTAGAAAGAATTTCTGTATTTTTGTGTGTTTTTCATATACAAACTATAGGTATTTATAATACAACTGGGAAACAAAATAGGAAAGAGTAAAAAAGGAAAGAAGAAAATCTTCCTACAATTTCTCTATAATTTCTACCTCTAATTACTCCACTAATTGGGAATTTCCATAGGTGCTCAAATATTAATGTCACGGGTCGGGCTATGTGGAAATTCCCAATTAGTGGCGTAATTAGAGTTAGAAATTATGGTAGAGATTATTGTGGAGTAATTAGAGGTAGAAATTATAGAGAAATTGTAGGAAGATTTTCTTCTTTCCTTTTTTACTCTTTCTTATTTTTCTTTCCAGTTGTATTATAAATACCTATAGTTTGTATTTGAAAAACACGCACAAAAAAATATAGAAATTCTTTCTGATTTCATGACTATATTATCAGCAAATAAAAGGTGCGAGACCTTCATTCTCTTCTCCACCCTCTCTCCAACCCTAAACCTTGCAATAAGGACTTCTTCCACGGCTCTAGATATCATCGTATTGAAAGCTTCCGTCACCATAACAAACAGGAGAGGAGATAATGATACCCTCTGTCTAAGGCCTCTAGAGCTCTGGAAGAAGCTTGCAACTGCTTCATTAACCAAAATAGAGAGAAATTATAGAAATACACCACCTAATCCTCCCTTGCCTCATCTCACAAATCCCATTTTCCTCAACATGGACCGCAGGAAATTCCAATTGACATGGTTATAACCCTTTTCAATATCAAGCTTACAAACCAAGCCCCCTACCCTACAACGCCTGCAATTAGGTCTGCATCTAAAATATTGTCTACCCTATGCAAAAGCATTTTGATTATCATAGATGACATGACTAAAGATTCTTCTCATCCTACAAGGCAAAACCTTTGCCATCAACTTAAAAACACACCCCCACCAAACTAATTGGCCGATAATCCCGAGTATGCTCCGCTCCTTCCATTTTTGGAAGCAAGGTAGTAAAAGACACATTTAGGCTCTTCTCACAAGCACTTGGTTTCTCATGAATATCAATCTAAGATGAATTTTGAGATCTTGAATGCATGTGTGCTTAAATTAGTTTTAGATCTGATTGTTTTGCCTCTCTGGCCCCTCATTATGTTTGTTTTTGTTTTGTCTGATTTATTATCCATTCTCTTACCTCTCCCCCCCCCCCCCCCCCCCCCCCAAACAAAAAAAAAAAAAAAAAAACCCTAAAAAAATGTGGGTAAGATTGTGCAGCATTTGATTATAATTAGTAGAAATTGCACAAAGTGGTGTTGTGTGTGGGTGAGTGGGAAGGGGTTGCTTGGTGCATGGCAATGCCCTTAAACATCCAACCCCTGTAATTTTATATTGACCACATTTATTATTGAAGCTTCAGTAATTTTTTTTTTTAAATGCAGAATGCTAATTATAGTTATTAGTTGTTTGAGTTTGACTGGGTCCTGGTCAGCTTACATTAGCATATCTGTATGCCTGGGAAAAAGGAATTATATACATTATATGTAGACAATTTTAGACATACAATGGAAAATACATATTCTTTCGATTATTTTCAGTATGTTGTTTTGCCTCCTGTACTGAGATTGTTTTACCTGTATGTTACCTCCCCATGAGTTCATTGCCCTATACAGTTTCATCATTTAGTTCCTTCTTTCTTTCTTTTTTTCTCTAAAAACATGACATCTTGTTTTTTCTAACTTCTAGAGTTTAGGAAAAATGGCTCATTTGATTATTGAGTTTCTTACTAATGGTTTTTAAGTTGTCTGTGCAGACAATACAAGTGGGTGCTGCAAGAGTACTGTCTATGTTATTTGTCATTGCAGATTTTTTGCAACCTTATGTGCCTCTAAATGCATGCTTTGGTCTGGATGATAAGCAGGTATGGTATTGTGTTTGAGCTCATTCTTCAACTTCCCTTGTTGGCTTTTAAGTTCAATGGACTAATAGTTGTTACTAATTTTAATTCTTGAATGAATATTGGGTGCCAGATAACAGATTTTAGGCATTCTGTTATAAGCATTCTGTGTGAGCATTCACAATGGAATGAAGATCTCTTTGTTGCTATATTCAAGTCGCTTACTTCTGCAGCTCTTTATCAGGTTTGTTGTCTTCTATTGCTTCCGTTATTTGGATATATATGTTGCTCAAATGTCAGAAATAAATTCAGGGATTAAAATTCTACATGATCTGGAATCTGAGTTAATGCCCTCTGATTTTATCAGTCATTGGTTCTTGAATTGTTAGGTTTAACTTCAATATTTTTATGACGTTGACTTCAGCCCTTCAATCCTGCACACATTATCTTGGAGAAACTATGGATTGTGGTGCCACAATTTTTATATGCACACGCGCACATACACAAATGGGATCTTATCCTATGTAGATCCAAAATTGCAGTAATGTAGCTTGGATCTCCTACTTGGACGTCATAATCTGTTAAAATTACAGCTTTTCCCCTATACTAAAGATCAACCTACTGTATGCTTAATAAAGTTGAGTCGTGGGTTTAAACCAGAATTAGTCAGTAACATGGGAGGATCAAGTTTAAGCCCTCCAAAACCATGATGAACCATTACACATCTCATTGATCATGTATTTGAGCCAAGCTAGGCATGGTTTACTTCCTTCTGCTCAGCTCATCCACAGCCATGACTATGTCAACTGATTTATGTTGTCCTTACTTACCATCAGTCTGTCATGTTATAGTTTGTCATTATATTAGCTTCTCATGGCTTTACTTTACATGTACTGTTTCCTGTTGCAGCCTGCTTTTCTTCTTGCCGTAATTGCTGCCAAAGATAATACAAATGGCAAGTTAAGTGATGGTGATGGTGTGAAGCAGCCAAATGAAGCTTCCTTGGGGTCAACGTGGTCCAAGGAAGCGAATTTTGTAGATGCAATTCTGCAATATATTGGAAGATCTGAGGATCTTATCAAGAGGTACACTTGTAACACTTTCATTATTACCATGCTCTCTGAGATCTTGTGGATTTGATTTTGTTGCTGTTCCTGTTATTGTTATTTCTCTAAGGGGTCTCACATTTTGATTTGGTGAGTTTTCTTTATCCCCAGAAATCCTTGCACGCTGCTGAGTGTACTGACCTTCCTGAAGGCATTGTGGCAAGGAGCTGGTCAGTTTATAAATATTTTGGATCAGCTGAAAAGCTCTGAAAATTTCTGGAGACAAATGTCCAACTCTATCTTGCTAATTGCTAATATGGAAGATAACCCATCTGAAAATCTTACTGATATGGAGATTCTAAGTTTAGCGTACAGATACCAGTGTCAATCTGCTGTATTGGAAATTGTGGCATTCGAAATGTTCCTGCAGAAGAAGTTATTACGTGCAAAGTTGTTTGTAAAACAAACTTCTGAATCATCAAAGGATGGGATAGAGAGAGCAGATAGTGCTGAAAAAACAAAAGATGCAAGTTTCTGTGGTCTTAAGGATATTTTGTCAACCTGGTGTGAGGACTCAATTTTGGGTAACCTGATCAAGTCATATGCATCTTGTGAACATGACAGTGATATATATCTTCGTGTGAAGGTAAACTTGTATCCATTTTCCTTTATTGTTATTCCTTCTATTTTAGTGATCACAGACACTATTAGCATTAGCATATTGATTTTGTCACTTCCGTGGAGTCTATAGTACATTCTTTGTTGGGTTGTTTCTTGTTATAATTGATATTTTAATGCCAGTTTTAGAAGACTGGTGGTGTACTTCATGCATTGTACCTGGTATCTGTACATATTTCTCATGATATATTGTCCTGGCTTCTTACTGGTTTTGTTACCATGCCAGATGATTGTCTGTGTATTTGTTTGCTGCTAGGTGTTACTTGTTAGTGTCAGCAGGTAAAGACTGTTGATGCTTGTGGGAGGACTTGAGCCAAGTCTTGGGTATGACTTTCTAAAGGTTTTGATAATCGAGTAGTTGTGTCCATATTGCCATTTTCCAACATTAGATGGTGCTGTTTCTTCTAGTTTTCTCTCCAGAACATGTGCCTACTCAGGTTCACATGTTCGTTGTCTTGTGATATGCATCCACGTGGTTAGGCCTGTCAAGGGATCAATTTTGATCCAAATCTGATCCAATAATCCAGACTTAGTAGGGGTTTTCTGATCCATTAATCTGATTACGATCCAATCCAACTGATCTGTTTACTAAACAAACAAAAAATTAACCATGGGTGATCTGATCCCAAGAATAATCACTGATTAGAAAATGACATTTTTCAAATATTATTTATGAATAACTTCAATCATTGGATCGTTAAAGATTAATGGCTAATGTCCCAATGCTTCTCCCCCAGCATCGCATGAAGGGCCATGGTTGAAGTGGCCGAGAAGAATTGTGAGACCAGCAAAGACAAGTATAATAGATGACTCCCCCCCTCCCGCCTCTCACTCTCTCTACAGCTCATAGTTTTTAGGGTCTATTGTGTTAATCTATGTTCCCCTCTCTCTCTCTCTCCATGATTTTTAAGGGTTATGTCATTAATCTTGTTGAATCTCTATGGGGCTTTTGTTTTTCAATATTATTGGATAAGCCCGGATTTTCGGACCAGGGACCCAATAGCTCATGGATTCAAATTTGGATTGATAGTTTGTCGATCCATTCAGATTAACTGATTGGATTACATTTATCTCTTAACGAATCGTATTATGATCAATCTAGAATCCAGTCCTTGCACAATCCTACATGTAGCAAGTTATATATGAATTGAAGCATAAAGGAGTTTGTTACAATGCATATCTCAATTTCTATCTTTGTTTTTACATGGTATTACGTGAAGTTTTATTCATGTTGCTATGTAGAAACTTTTGAAGATTTGGATTCTTCATATTACTTCTCTTTATATGGGTCACATCCCTAAGCGGTCATTGTTGTGGGATGATATTTTGTGCCTAATTTTTTTTTGGCTGTATGTCTTCCAATGCGGAGGCAAGTTGGCACAAGCTAACAGTATCTGTAATGCTTTTGTTTTTAACCGTTAGCTTTAAATTACCATAAAAATTTCTTGGACGAGCATTTGAAGAATGCTGACAGAGATAATGGCATCATTATCTGAGTTGTAGTTTTCTTGAAAATTGTTTATGCTAGAGCCAATTTAGTGTTCTCCCTGACTTAGAATCAACTGTGCTGTAAAGCTTCACGGTAGCAGCAGACTAGTGGTATCTGATATTATAATTGACTATTGATTCATTAGTTTGTAAAGTTTAGCAGTGTTTTTTTCTTCTTCTGATAAGGAAGAATATCATTAAAAAGTGCTTGGTGGAGGCGAACCCATTTATAAAGAGGTGGCGGAGTTTGTAAAGTTTAGTAGTGTTTTTTTTTTATAAGTAAGAATATCATAAAAAAGTGCTTGGGGGAAGGGAACCCATTTATAAAATGGAGGCAGCTCCAAGCTAGAGCTCACAACCTCCCAAAAACTCTACAAAAGAATCTATACAAGTTGGGAGATATTGAAACACCCAAGAGTAAGAGTTTTTTGAAAACAGATCTTTCAGTCTAAAGCAATTTCTTTCCACAAAAATCTTACTATTCCGCTCATGCCATATGTACTAAAAAAAGGCATAATGGCGCTAAGTCCCAAATTTTCCTAGCACCACCCTTTACACAACAATCTCGCTATCCATTGAGGAATTCTACCACTGTTGTTGGCATAACCCAATCACACCCATGTAGAGAATATAAAAGACACCAAAATTCCTTCCCAAATGAGCAAGGAAGGGTGAGAGGAGGGACAGGTAGGGTGAGGTGAGTAGTGTGATCAGGTGGTGGTTTCATTATTGTCACCGTTGAATGAAACTTACCAACCCAATGTAGCTTGAACCCAAATTGGTGGAGATTCTACTGTCTGGAAACCACAATTTTGTTGACATTGCTCTTCACCGTCAAATGGCCGTTATTGGAAGTTTAATAATATATAGAAAACGAGTTATGAAGCATGGATACTCTATTTTAGTTCATGTGTTCGTGTTGGACACCAATATTCTCAAACACTTCCCGGACATGCAAAAAAAAATATAAATTTTTTAATTTTTTCTCTGAATTTTGGACACGTTTATTTATTTATTTATTTTGGTTTTTTTCTTCTTTTTCTTCTCTTTTCTATAGTTTTTTTTTTGGTAACACGCACATATATATATGTTCTATGTGATAGTAAATTTATTTTAACATCTTAATAATATTTGTGTGTTTTTATGTCAATTTTAATTAAAATAATGTTAGGTTTTTATTACATAGTCATTTAAAAAATAATATATATATATATATATATTCAACGTGTCCCTTGACTTTTCCGTGTCTTACTTTTTTTAGAAATGACGTGTTTGCGTGTCTGTATCATGTCGTATCCATGTTTCTTAGAAAATGAATAGAAAGGTTATTTTAGTAATTTCATTTGTTCCATTAGTTAAATAGGTCATTATGAAAGACCAGGGGGTGAAAGTGTTGCAATTGGAAGATTGAGACCTAAGTCCAAGGAGTGAAAGTGTAATTTATATAAATCATTATAGTTGGCGTTGTTAAAGTAATTATTATGTGTAGTGTCATGCTAGAAACTTTCCTGGCATACTCTCTCAGAAGTTATTTTGGATTTGTGATATTCTTACCATATTTGGTGTCTATATCATTGATTTGCTTCAATTTTTATTATTTTTTATTTCTTCTTGTTTTTGGGGTCATTGATTTGATTTTGTTGACAATCTGGCTTCTTTGTATGGGAAGCGAGGGGATGCATGGTCATAGGTCACTTTTATGTCTATTTTCAGTTTTTATGTGCACTAGTGACGAGGCCAAAAATGACATGTGGATGAGAAGTTTCTTAATTCCAAACTGGTCATACTGGGAGGTCAACTTCTTGCACTATGAAATCTTCAAAATCCTCTATTTCATTAACCAACCTGTGGTATATTTCCTTCATTCTCTTTAACCCTGTCATTAACCCTACCTTCCCATGCCAAATTATTTGACCATTCAGCCTTAGACACAAAGTTCTTCATTTGGACTCTGATGATAAGATTTCTGGTTAGTTAGATCCTGAGGAGAAGCACTCAGTCTTACATACAATTCTGGCAGAACACAATGGGCAATCCATGCATGACCTAAACCATGTATTAATACAAGGAATGTAGATTGGATTCCACTTCAATGTCAAACATCTTTAAATTTCTGTCATATTCAAATTGAACGGAGTTTTTATGTAGTCATTGATAGTCCTCGCTGGTCAAGAATATCATTGCCGAAACTCGAACAGATATGTTGGACTATTGGTCCCCTTGTTCATACCGTCACCTTTCGTTTACTTAAACTGTGATTATATTGACGATTGATGGTTGCAAGCCAGTGAATTTTGTACCAGATAAGGTGGTTGTTACTGGGCCGCATCCTTGGCAAGAAACTCTTTACCTGAGCCTTCTGATGGTGTGGTGGTGGCCTGGAACAGTTTCAACAAGAACAGTTCTTAACAAGGATGGCATAGTGGCTGACTACAATGAAGAAGCTGCCATCAAAGAAACTATGATGATCAGATCGGGGGATATGTGTTGGCTTTGGTTTGACTAATCAACAGGATGGAGGTGGTGGCGGTGGCATGAATATACATCCCAGTGTCAGTGGCGACTGTGTGGGCATGCACATTGGGTCACAACAATCTGGAACATCTACAATTCGCTTTGTTATTGTAATTATTATTGTTGGAGACAGTTCCCTATGCCAAATGGCCATTGAAGAGACCCTGAGGGAGGGACATAGGGGTAATTGATGCATTTTACAGTTTAGGTAGTAACACCAATCCTACAGTTTACGGGGTGAAAGAAAAAATATATGTATTAGAAATGTTTAGCTTTAAAAAGTATGATTTGTGCTTTTGCGTAGATTCATGGATTTTATTGGCAGGATTGGACTTATATGTATGATAAATTGATGCTTTTCAATCAAAATATACTCATAGTCTCCGATCATCAATTTTCAGCTTATTTGCACAAACAGCCATTTTGCTTTTCCTTTTTATTTTTTCCATCCTAAAGGCCCATACATTTATATTTTCTGTGGGTAGCAAAAGCTTGACTTATCAGCCCTTTCTTCATTTAAGGTCTTGATATTTGATATGTGATATTTGACTTTGATACTGTGATGATGATTTTGTGCTATCTTGGACCTTGATGCATCGACACTTATTGTATATGATTAGTTTTGAGTATTATAGACACTCAAGGTGGGAATAAATGTATTCTTCATCAAACTCTTTTGTGTAATGCAAAGAGTGAGAGTTGAATATTCATTTTTCTCCATTCATCTGATTCCTCTTCTGCTATGTTTTCTTTATATTCAAAGGCCCTAGTTTATTGACGAATATCTTTGCAGATTGCTGCTGGTTTATTTGCTGTGCATGTAATGAAAAAACTGAAAACTGGTGATACGGGGCATTTATCTGTATCATTGGTCGAAGAGTTTCATATCTTGTCAAAAAAGGTTTGTTCCTCTCTCTAATGTGCTTTGGTTGATTTCTCTAGGACTTCTGTCAGTTGCTTACTATTGATGTTTGTGTGGTCATACAAATAATTCAGCTTCTTTTGTCCTTTGAGCTCTTTTTAACTCGTCTATATCATGACAGGTTCATTTTTTTTTCCTTTGCATTTTTTATTTCTCGAGGTCACTTCTGGTCTAATTTCAGCTTTTGACTGTCTCCCATCTACAGTTGAGTGATCTGCCTGCTTTTTCTGAATTGCTAGTTCAATACACACGGCATGGTTACAGGTATGGTGCACATAGTTGGCATGTCTTACCAGAATCTTTATTGAAGAGAGACACTTCTAAGCAAAGTATTTGGGTTTTCTTCAATTTCAATGTAAAGGGGCGTGGACTGTTGTCAGAAACCACCCCTGAATTCTGATATATCAATCAGTTTATCTTGATAGAAACTTAATTATTATACCAGCTTAAAAATCTTGTTTTACATATTGTACTTCTAACAATATAGGGAGTGTCAATTATCTTGCTTTAAAACCTTGAGGGAGGATGGTAGTTCTGAAAGTAGATGTCCTGTTATATGTTCTAAATCATTGGTATACTCTAATGTTGTCTCATTTTTCTCAATAATAAAAAAAACATATAAATAGTAAATAATGTTATTGTGTCATTATTGATTATTGTCACATCCAGTGACAACTAGATGTACCTTTTGCTATTGAAAGTCCTTGTCATATACTTTCTACTCTAGAATCTCATGCTACCATCAATAATGCATATGTTCTTCTTATATTATGGATCGTTGTCCTTGTGTTTTGGGGTGATGTGTGGAGTGTGTTTCTTTTGATGGAAGTTCCTGTTACCCTACATGAATAAAAAACCACCGTAGCATCTTTTTTTTCTTGGTTCCTTTTTTATAAATAAAAGAAAACTTTACATTTTGTTTTGCATTCTTAAATCTTTATTTACCATGTGTTGCCTTGCCAATGTCTCTTCTCCTGTTGTTTAAGATTGTGATGATTTTATAGGCAAAACATGAATATAAAGTAGATTCAGTTTATATTTGCTGATTTATACACAGTTCTTGTACATTTCATTTCACTTATTTTCTTTATATTAGGCAATGTATTTTGTCTTCCGATGCTGTCAACAAATCATTAATTTTATTTTTCCTTTTGTTGTAGTGAAGGAAAGGAATTGAGCAATTTAATACTCAGTGATCTTTATTATCATCTACAAGGAGAGCTTGACGGTCGTAAGATTGATCCTGGACCATTCAAAGAGCTCTCCCAGTATCTGTTCGATTCTACTTTTTTACAAGTTTATAAACGCAAGTATGATGGGGACCTTTTTGCATATGCCAAGGATGTGTACTTGTTTGACTCCACACGTTTACAGGCAGATTTGGGATTAGATATGTGGGATTGTTCTGAGTGGAAAACATCTAAAACAGTTGCAGAAACAATGTTGATCTGCTTGCAGGATGCAAATTCAAAGGTTTTGTTTGCAAGTTCCAAGCTTTCAGCATTAAAAGCGTTGATAAGTATCCTATCTGTGTTTGAGGAAGATGTGAGTTCTTAGAATTCTGATTGCTGTTTCGGTGTTCGCATCTTTATAACTGCTTTATTACTGGAGTCATTTGGAAAATTATCAGAAAGTAATATAAACTAATGATTCTTATTCATCAGAAAAAATTTCAAACTTCATCAAGATCCTACTAAAGAAAAAAGCTTCATCCAAATTGTTTGAGATTATATCTGAACTTCATGACTTTGATTTCTTCTGTATAAGCTATTTCTTATTATGTAATGAAGTTTTGCGGTGGGGGTGTGATGACCAGAGTGTTTGTGACATAGATTCTTAAGTTTTATCTGAAAATAATATATTCAAGGAAAGGCAGGGGAATGTACATCTATTCACCACTAAGAGTGACATTCTAACATTAAATAGAGCCTGAAATTGATTTAAATAACTCCAAAGCATTGCATTAATTAAAAACCTGGAATGGATCATAATATTCTCCAAGTGTTTATGTGGGTGTAAAACCCTAGATATGAAGTGTGTCACTCAAACATTAAGGCTCCGTTTGGTTTGTGGACTTTGTAAGGGAAAGTAAAAGACAATGCAAGAAAAAAAAAACAGTTTCCTTATTTGGTTGCCATAGAAAATAGGGGGGTAAAGGAAAAATTTTATGTACACTTTCTTTTTTCCTAATTCCCTATTAGTTTTGAACAAAAAAAATATTGTTTTTTGTTTTATTTAAGATGAAGAGAAAATTTAAGGCGATTGCTTTTCCTATACTTTTCCCTCATCAAATCCGTGAATCGAACAGAGCCTAAAGGGACTGCAACACACTCCTGACCCTTACGTCAAGTACTTTTTAATTAATATACTGGGTGGCTGGTCATTTTTTTTATATTGTCAGTGTGAGGAACCATGAATGTTGAATATTCTTTTTGCAATTAACGTGTTTTTACACAAGATTAATTCAAGGTTTACCTGCTTGTGCAGTCAACTGAAATGGAAACAGTAGGTGGGAAGATTCCTGAGCAACTAGTTCTGTCATGCATAGATCACATATGTCACTGTCTCCATTCCACTGTAGAATCATTAGCTCCAGGTCTTGATGCTTCTGAAGATACCCTTGATTTCCTGGCAGCTCAAGCGGAACTACTTCTCCATCTTATTAGATCTGTACAGAAAAGACTCCCCTTACCTTCTTGTGTACTTGTCTTGAAAACTTCAGGTTGTGGCATTAAAGTATTGAGTGATTTCAGGCCATCTGTTACTGGTGTTAGAGAAACGATGAAGCTTTTACTTATGTTGCTTCTCTCATCGGTCAAGTTAAGTTGCACGAATTCACTTTTACTTGGGGCAAGGGATGCGGAATCTGTCGAAGCTATTGCCGAGGCATCTAATGTGAGCTTAGGGCTGTTACCCCTTCTTTGTGACTGCATTGAACCTGCTGAGCATTGCACCCTTTCCCTGACCATCATTGACTTAATACTTAAAGGTTTCTTGTCACCTAATACATGGTTACCCATCATACAGAAATATCTCCAGTTGCAGCATGTTGTTCAGAGGCTTCAAGATAAAAATTCTCTTGGTTCTATTCCCATAATATTGAAGTTTCTTTTGACCCTTGCACGTGTTAGAGGAGGTGCTGAGATGCTTCTAACCGCTGGTTTTTTCCCAACTCTTGGAGTGCTGTTTGCTGACTTATCAGATGGTAGGCCTTTCTCAATGATTCAAAGTGAGAGGATTCCCTCATCTGACAAATTTGAAAAGCCTCAGCACATTTGGGGACTTGGCTTGGCTGTGGTCACAGCAGTGATTTACTCTTTAGGAGACAGTTCTTCCTGTACTGATATTGTGGAGTATGTAATAGCTTTCTTCTCAGAGAAAGTTTATCTGATTTCATGTTATCTTAATGCACCAGACTTTCAATCTGATGACCGGGACAAAAAAAGAGCTCGGGCTCAGAAAACTCAAACTTCTCTAAGTTCTCTTAAAGAAACAGAGCATACCCTCATGCTACTATGTGTGCTAGCAAGACATCGGAATTCATGGATCAAGGCCATGAAGGAAATGGATTCACAGTTAAGGGAGAGAAGTATCCATTTATTGGCTTTCATTAGCCGTGGAACTCAAAGGATCGGAGATTCTCCTCCTAGGGTTCCACCTCTCTTGTGTCATCCTATCCTCAAAGAGGAGTTTGATTGGTACAAGAAATCATCATTTGTTAATAGCAGAAATGGTTGGTTTGTGCTTTCTCCTCTTTGTTGCAGATTAGATCATAAGTTTTCTGCTGTATCATCTAGAACAACTGCTCTAGTAATCAGGGATCAAGCATCAGAAAATACTGATCCAGCTCGTCAAACATTTTTCTCAGACACTATGGCTATACAGATATACAGACTTGCATTTCTTCTTTTGAGATTTCTGTGTCTACAAGCAGAAGGTGCTGTTAAAAGGGCAGAGGACGTGGGGTTTGTTGATCTTGCTCATTTTCCCGACCTTCCCATGCCTGATATTTTACATGGCTTACAGGTGAACTGTTTATATGTACTCAAAATTATGGATGTCAGAAATTGGAAAATAATTTACACGTTAGGTCTGACCTACTTACGCTTGGAAGTCACCATCCCCAATACTTAATCTAGGCAGAAGCATCTTAATCTGCCAGGATAAAGACATTCAGTTGAAAATTAAATAAGAATTTAAGGGATTTTTCATTGCTGTTTTCAAATTCAGATTAAATTGCGTATTCTTCAGTTGGCTTGTTATCTTTGGAATGTAGGATCAAGCAATTGCAATCATCACCGAATTGTGTGAAGCCAACAAATTGAAGCAGGTTCCATCTGAAATCCAGGGTGTGTGTATGTTACTGCTGCAAATAACAGAGATGGCCTTGTACTTGGAATTTTGTGTGTCGCAAATTTGTGGAATAAGACCTGTGTTGGGACGTGTGGAAGATTTTCTGAAGGAACTCAAGTTGTTGATGAGAGGTAACCTCCTTTCCCTCTTGCATACAACCATACAAAACTTGCTTTCCAATTTGTATAACATTAAGAAGTTTTGACTGTTTTGTTGTTTTATTTTTTTATTTTTACAGCGACGGAGGGGAATGCGTTTCTGAAAACGCCACTTAAATCATTAAAACAAATTATATCATTTGTGTATCCTGGGTTGTTGCAAACCGAAGGCTTCTTGTGAGATAATCATATAGAAAGTTGAATTTTGTAGCCCTAGAAATATTTGAAGATGTGTTTTAAGATTGAAATGTAAGTTCACACAATGATATTTTTTGTGGTCTATTATTCTTAAATGAAAGCTCCCTTTTAGTGCCAAAACAATTCTTACCCATGCGTTTGGTTTGCTGATTTGGTGAGGGTTGTTTTTCTCTTATTCTGTATCTATAACTAGATTGCTATCAAACAGGGCTTTAATTTCTAAATTTATTTAAATAAGAAAATATATATAAAATAAAATTATTTTTCTTTACCTTTTCCTTTTCCCTCAACAATTTTATGAAACATGGCTTGATTGTAGGTTGTTAATAATCGTAATAGATAAATGAAATGAAGTCACAACTCTTCTCTTTCGTGACTTAATTTGTGTGTATATTTTAGTTGCACACATGAAATCTTTGCACTAACTTTCATGACAAACGTTAACATTTTTCATTGGCAAATATTAAAACAACTTTAAATTGATTGATAATTAGTGCGAAGGTTTTGCATAAATCGAGTCTACTAACTAGATATATAAATTTTATTAATCATATTTTATCATGTAAATATGGTGTTATTTTTCTCTTTTAAAAGTCAAATATTTTATTCAAATGACATAAATTTTAGAATAAATTATACTAATTTTGTATCGAGATTTTTGAAATTATATTATCTTTTCTAACTTTACTTGACAAATTATAAATATTTTTAACTCAATTTTTTTTCAAAATGATAATATTATTCCTTTCATTATTTTTATTACAATTTGTTTATTTTAACCATTTTTTTAATTTTTAAATAAATATTGATTAAAATTTTAAATTTATTTTTATATAAAAAAAAAATCTTTAAAAGAAGTTTTAAAAAAATTGGTCTATCTATTGGTTTTGGGTAACCAAATGATGGGCAGTCGAATACGTGGTCAGTCACGTGATCCAATACTGACTGAAACTAAACTAACCATGGTTTAAAATAACAAACTCTGGTCACTTCTCTCCCACGTCCCTCCAGAATCTAGACTCATTTTCTCCGCAATTGAGGATATTTTTATTTTTATTTTTATTTCTTTTCAAAAAAAAGGCAATTGAAGAAGATATGAACCCCGTCGTTCTCATATCTGGTAACCGCATGATCACAACACGTGTCCAACTTAAACAGCCAAGATTAACTTTCCTTGGATAATCCACCGTCGACTCCCTATATAAGCTCGTCTTCGTCACGTAAACCCTACGCAGTTTCAGTTGACGAAGAAGTGGAAGTTTGTGAGATCTGAAAATGGCGAACCCTAAGGTCTTCTTTGACATGGCAATCGGCGGTGCACCCGCTGGCCGGATCGTGATGGAGCTTTACGCAGACACCACTCCGCGCACCGCAGAGAACTTCCGTGCCCTCTGCACTGGAGAGAAAGGCGTCGGCAAGAGTGGCAAGCCCTTGCACTACAAGGGCTCCTCCTTCCACCGTGTGATCCCCGGATTCATGTGCCAGGGGGGCGACTTCACAGCCGGGAACGGCACCGGTGGAGAGTCCATCTACGGCTCAAAGTTCGCCGACGAGAACTTCATCAAGAAGCACACAGGCCCTGGCGTTCTCTCCATGGCTAATGCCGGTCCGGGGACCAACGGATCGCAGTTCTTCGTCTGCACCGCGAAAACCGAGTGGCTCGATGGAAAGCACGTAGTGTTCGGTCAGATTGTGGAGGGAATGGACGTTGTGAAGGCGATCGAGAAGGTTGGATCAAGTTCTGGAAGGACTTCGAAGACTGTGACCGTTGCTGATTGTGGTCAGCTTTCTTAGACTGACCCTTAGATCTGTGATCTGATCTGTTTTATGAGTGTCTGATCTATCTTAGGTTTGGTTTTTAAGTATGTCATTATCATTATGATACTATCTAGGGTTTTCACTATGGAACTTTGTGCGGTGCTTTTGTCTAGTTTGGTGGTTCTATGGAGCTTTTATGTTGAAATGGACTACCTTTAAATAAGATAGGTTACTTCGTCTATTATATAAACTGGTTATTTCTTTTCTTGTTTCAAGTTTTCTTCTTTGCGGGAGGAAAATTATATGGTAGCAGCGATTGCCATATTTATTTCTTAATAATCTATTTTCTTTTCCCGCGATTGTGGTAAGCTGATTCCATGGTTTTAATATTCAGGGATGAAGTTAATTTGTTTGATTGTCAGTTTGCCGATCAAATTTGATCTAGTGATGATACATATACAGGGCACAAAACCCATTCGATGGGATTTTGTGAAAATTGTGGGTGTTTTGACTTTATTTGAAAAAATACCCATGAAATGATTTTGCAAAAATTTAAAAACAGACATTCTTTCTAGCTCTTTATAACTCTTATATGATCTTTATTATCCTTAATCCATCACTTGGCACTTGCTGCCTGTAATTGTGTATTACAGGTTTCATTTCTTTTTATTCAACTGTTTTATTAAATTAAATCAATCAATTTTTTCAACCGATTCTATATTTTAATTTGGAAAGATTATGTGATTATACAAGCAATTTTATTCAACATATTTCATATTTTTACAAGTTTAATAATATGATTAAATATGTTATTCAACATGGTTATATTCTAATAATAATTGTAGCTCAAACAAATTTATTCATTTAATATGACTTACCCAAAAAAAAAAAAGGTTTAATATGATTATTTGTATTCAACAGATTTTCAGTTAATAAAATTATTTATGCCCAACAAATGTATTCAATAAGCACAATTGATGTAGTTGGTTTTCTTAAATTTATTAATTTTCAAACAGACCTTTGACTTGGGGTGATGGAAAGAAATGTATGAGGAAGAAAATCATGGGTTTGTTTTTTTGGTGATACTGCTAACAATATATAGATATGTATGTATGAACTTATACTCATTAGTAGCTAGTTAATTTAGAAATTTATCATCTAAAATGTAATTATTTAATAAATAATGATACTTTCAAAAACATTATATTTTCATTTTAAATGTATTTAAAAATAATCATGTGCAAAATATATAGGGATTTTTACTAGATAAATATCAAAATATATGATTTTACCAACATAGTATTTAAAAATGAAAAATACCAAGCTATTACCTTAACTCAATTTTAGGCCCTTAGAGGACAACACTGTCCCTAAAGTCTAATATGAATTGTGTTTTCTCTTATCTATTGTTTCTCACTTCCTAATGTATTCAATAGAAAGTACTTCCCCCCCCCTTTATAAAAAACCACCTCCACATTTTAGATAAAGAACTTATAATGCTTCATGATGGGTCCTCTGAATTGAGTCTATTGCTCTCAATAGCCTGGCAAAGTGAAAAAAAAAACCTCTCTCTCTCTCTCTGTTCTCCCTTCTCTTATCTCTCTCCCCTTTTTAGTACAATAATTTCTATATTATACATCTTGACCCACTGGGCTCCATAGACCTTTTGGATCTTATTACCACTTTGCTACTGGTTAGCTCAGCACCAATCAATCTGATCCAACCCTCTTTTCTAGTTCTATCTACTTCTTTGTTTTTTTTGGGTCAAAATCAGCAATCCAGTTTATCCAGCGCTAAATCTAATCCAAATTATATTATAGTTACAACACAATCAATCCCAAACAACTAAAATGTTAAATTAAGTTGTATCAGTCTTTATCAGGGGTTATTACTCATGTTTTATTTTCCAATTAAGAAAAGGAAAGAGAATAAAAATTTTAGAAATTCTCTTGGCCCTCTTGAAAGGACCTTATCTTATGACTGTTTATGCCTCTTCAACGAATGGCCCATCATTCAATGCGGGCTGAAGCATATGTTTACAACAAATATATTGTTTGGATAAGCAAGGAAAAAACTTTCAATTAGTAATCCTTTTTACTAGTTCCTAATTTCTCCAATTTTTTTTTTTCATGATTGACATCCTATTCTGAGTTATGCAAATATTTAGGCTCCGTTTGGATTGTGATTTAGAAACAATTTTTAAAATTTTTTTTTAAAATATATTCAAAATTTTGTAATTAATTTTTTAAAAATTGTAAAAATATATTTGGATATAATAATATAAATTTTAAAAAATTAAAAAATATATATTTTAAAATACAATTTTCTCATCATTGTATTTAAAAAAAAAAGTACCCATTCTCTACACAGTTGGCATGGATTTGTTTTTCTCCTTTCCCATCGTTGTATCTAAAAAAGAAAAAAAAAAAAAAGCATAACTTCTCTTTTCCAAAATAATTGATTCTCGTGTAAAGAAAACACTTTTTGTTTGTCTATCTACAGGAGAAAACTAATTTTTTTTTATAATTTTTATCAACTAATTTACAGAGAGGAGATTTTATTATTAGAAATGATATTTGTAATCTCCTTTTTATAAGAAATATCTAAATTTATAAACGAAATTTACCCAATTACCCTTGCATTCAGTATAAGAATTCAAATCGATAAATACAATAAAAAGTGTTTTCTTGGTGTGACTTCTTCTTTTTAGGAATTGCATCTCATGAAAATGTCCCACAAAAATTCCTTCCTTAAAGGCCTTTTCCTAGACGTAATGAATGTTCAGTGAATAATATCTTCTATGTTGCTTGCACTACAAAACAACAAATGGAAGACAAAATCATGACAAATCATCTTGTCAAGCCTATTTTGTTAATATCATCAACCTAACTTCTGAAATTTCATTATTGATAATCTCTGTAAATAATATGAAAAAAAAAATCATAAAAACTTAATATTGAAAGAAATAGTAAAAGAAGAGGAAAAGAAAGAAATTTAATCGGTTTGAGTCATGAAAATAATATTTTTATTTATAAAAATAATATTACTTATATCTAAGTCCGAAGTCACAAGTTTAGATTACGGAAATAACATTTTTGTTTCTGGAGGTAAGATTCCATACTTTTAATTATTCTTAAATTTTGTAATAACGAGAATTTCGTGCACTGATCTAATTATTTTTTATAAGATTAAAAAAATAAGTTTGAGATTTTAGATTTTTATGAAGTTAAGCATCATTTTTGTTTAATTAATTTTATCCTTATCATAACATTTTACTAAAATTTTTTTATCTGCTAATGTGGTTGTTTAGGTGTTAACTAATCATGTCAGTTGGATCCAAGAAATTTAATTGACTAGTACTAAGAGGTTTAATTGCTAGTCAATTAAGTTTATTGATATATACAGACAACAGTTAATTAAGCCTCTTAGTGCTAGTTGATTAAGCCTTTTGGTGTTAATAAATTAAGTTTCTTGACTCACTTGACATAACTAGTACTAAATTGATTGAATTCATTAACACCATGAGGCTAAATTTACTTGCACCTAAATAATCACGTCAGTTGATAAATCTTTTTATATGGTTGTTGAGGGAAATTTTTTGGAATGGCGGTGTCAATATGAGTTTTTAATGATATCTTGTCACGTATATTATGATTTATATTTTGTAATAAGACTAAACTTTTAATGATGTCTTGTTATAATGTATATTATAATTTATATTTTTTAATAAGACAAAATATATATAAAAGAGTATCGTTAAAAAAATATAATATCTCGGTTGTCCAGAAAAAGACAAGTGAAGACAAATATGATAAAATAATGTAAGAAGTAAATGCATTGCACGTCCCAATCCTATAGTCTATTTTAAATTTTAAAATATTTTTCAGATTTATTTTCAGCAATTATTAAAATATGTAGGATAAATTGGAGAGTTATTGGTGTGATGAAAATATTGAAATAAAGTCAAGATTTTGTTTTTTTGCCACTATGGTTTAAATAACAATAAGCGTAATTCAGGAGTCTTGAATATATACTTCACAAATAATAAAATTATTTTAATTTAATAAATGAAATTACAAAACTTATTTTCTTAGAAATGAATTTATAAGTGAATAAGAATAATTAAATAATTCTAAATTTTATAAATTTGATGTCTTTTAACTATAATTATTAAAATTCGGTTAGACGGATCGATTTAACCTATTGAACCCTAAGTCATTTAAATGAAAGGTAAGAAATTTTGTCACTTTGTTAATTTTTACCTTTAGTTTAGTAATATCAAATTTACTATATATTTATATAAAATAGGAACTAATTAATAAAAATCTATGTTAAACTAACTATTCAATTAATTAAATCCACTTATTAAACTAATAAAGCGTAAACCACCTTCTTTATCGAGTTAATTTTTGATTCAATTTTGACAATATGAACTTTAAAGATTGAAAAAATATATATTTTTTAAAATAAAAGGAAATTAAAATTGTGTCATTGAGGATTGAACTGATACAATTTTTTGGTAATAGATTTGTTATCTCATTATTAGATTTTATTTTTCTTAAAAAATGATAAATTATACTAACTTCTTTTGAGACTTCTGATAATTATATTGTCTTTTTTTAAGATTTTTAAAATTACATCGATTTCTCATATTTCATCTGATATTATACAAATAGGGTAAACCTAATCGAAATTTATGAAATTAAACTGATCTTTTTTATCAAAATGATAAAACTGTCCATTTTATTTTATTTTATTTTTTACATTTTTTTAACTTTTTAAAAATATTTTTATATATAAAAAATCTTAAGATTTTAATAAATATTTATTTGAAAAATAAAAAATATAAAAAATGTCAAATTTAAGAAAAAAAATTTAAAAAGATAATTTTATCATTTAAGAAAATTATATATTATTAGATAAAATAAAAAATTTAATATAATTTCTGAAATCTGATATATAATTGTTATAAACGATTGGTCAGTGTAATTTATAAAAAAAATATAAAAACTCATGAACTGCGTTGACTAGGGTAGGCCCCACTGAAATTTTCGGCTGAAGGGAGGCAAATGAACTGGAAACACCGTTGGGCTCTGAGGATTGTGGAGTCGCCGTTATCGGAGTCACGATCAAAAGCTCAAGTACTTTTCATGAGAAATCAACGGTCTGAAAACCACATCATATCTGTGTTCAAAATACGCCGCGTCACAGCCAATCAGGGGTAGTTCCTCTCCAACTGTGAACTGGGAACCTTACGACAAGAAGACGACTAGGGAGCTCTCTGAACACCGTCGAGAGCGTTTCAGATCTCCCTCGAAAACTCCCTCTCTCTCATTCTCTGTATCAAGAAATCGATTCAAAACACTCGTCTCAATCTCGTTGGTCGTTGAATTTTCGGAGGGAATAAGCCTCGCAGTTCGAGTTTACTTGGCGGGAAATCGAGATTGTCCTCATCTCAGTTTGTATTTTGTCATCGATTTAAAGAGAAAAAGAGGGACTTTTGAGCTGCAGAAAGAACAGTTCAATTGACACAGACACACACAAATATACATACTCAGAGAGAGAGGAGGGTGATGGGGGTTTCGGACAACTCGAGAGGGCTGATTTTAGCAGTTCTGTCTAGCTTGTTCATTGGTTCAAGTTTCATCTTGAAGAAGAAAGGCCTCGCACGTGCTGCTGCTGCTGGCACTCGCGCAGGTCAGAATTTGCAATATTATACGATACTTGATCTCTACTAATTTTAATAGATCTTTTATCTGTAGGTTGCTGTCACGATCTAATTTCATTAACATATTCTGTTTTCATTATCATGGTGGTTTAGTTTTTAGATTTCACTTCCAGATTGTAGCATTACAATTTACACACACAAGACATGTTCCTGTTTTCTAATTGAAGTTGGGTTTGTTAAATGTTAAGTATTGATACAGAAATACTCCTGGAAATAGCAAGGATCGTTTTTTTTTTTTAGTTTTTTATTTTATGAGAAACAGATAATTTCTCAAAAGCCATTGAACCGGCATTATAAATTGTTTCTTAATGGAGACAAATAGAACTTTAATGGAATTAATTATTATTTCTGGACAATTTTCCAGGGCATCATCTCTAAATCATTAGTGTATAACTTGGAAACTGAATCTTTCATCAGTTTAATTGCTATTTAACTTGCCAAACCCGTTAACCACTTCCCATATTTTAAAACTCCTGGCGACTGAAGTTTTCCCAAACTAAAAATATTTTATAATGGTTGCTTACTTTTAGATTAATCCAACCCATGATGCATTGCATGTTATGCGTAGTTATTTACTTTTATAATGGGCAAAGTTTGAGGAGAAGTCTAACAAGGCTTGACGGTTACAATGTCTCAAAGAAAGAATTTATTGACACCAATTTGTCCCTCATATGTAAAGGGGTCCTACCCTTACATGATTTAAACCTAGGCAATCCTAATGCTAAAGTTGTGCTAGTTAAACCTATGAGTAATCCGTTTGGTTGAGCGGTGTAAAAGTGTTGTTTAACTTCAGCAGCGCTGTAAAAGTGTTGTCTAAGCAGTTGAGTAGTTAAAAAGTGCTTAACAACTATTAAATAGAGGTATTCATAATGGACTTAACCAATTTAATGAAAAAAACTAGACTTATCAGCTTAACCCAAACCGCACTTAATGAAAAAGTTGTGGCCAATAAGTGCGGTTTGGAATTCCATCTCAAACAGCCTCAAAATCAATTAAGGGCAGTTGAGGGGCTCAAAATGCAGTAAGTGCATTTGAAAAGCTGATCCAGACATAGCCTAAGTCATGCTTCTTAATGATGTAGATATGATCAAACCTAAGCATATTAATCTAACTTACTGCACATTTGGTGTAACTAAAATCTTCACCAAATTTTTTTGTATGACTCTCTAGGGATACTTTTTGATTAGTATTCTCTAGGGATATCTCAATCATTCGATTTAAGAAGGATAATTATATATATGCCCCTTTATGTTTTGGAGGGCCAGAATATATACTGAAAGTGCTAACTACAACTATATTTGGTCAGATACTTGTATCATGTTACAATTAGAGCGCGCCACAAGTCCACTTTGTGGAGACTGGAGATTGTTCAGCTGAACACTCTTGTTAGTATCTTGACTCTAGGAACTTCCATGTGAGGATCATTTGCAAGAATAAGCAAAGAAGGATATGGAGAATTTTGCTGTTAATCTTTACTCAGGTTGTCAATAATTGGATTCCATCCAAAGACTATTTGGCAACTAATCTGTCCTCTTGAAGTTTGAATCTGTTGCATATCTCTATAAAATCTGTCGCATGGTCTACTGAACCTCTCTTTTGAAGAATGAACCAAGTTCCAAACCATTACTATGTTATCACTTCGTAGAATGACCTTGTTATGGTATTTCCTTAAAAATTGGGCTTCCAACATTAGAGTTTTCATACTGAGAGTGCAAGATAGAGGTAGGGAGATGAATCTAGAAATTCCTTGCTACCCAAGGGGACGCATTTTTCTCTCTTCCCCATTTTTCTTCTTACATTGTTTCCCACCTTAAATACTATTTAAAATTTTTCGTTACAACATTTTGGATTTCTTGCTGCCTCAATCCTCGGGACCAGATTGCCAAGAGAAGCAACCAAGAACTTGCAATGATCTTGTATTTGCCAATGTCGAGAAATTTTGCTAGATTTCTTTGGAGGAGGCTTGGTGGAAATGTTATCAAGCAGAGGCTGGTTCTTCATGTATGCTAAGGAGGGCAATTGCCCCCTCAAAATTTTACAAATTTGAATTTTTACCACTAAATTTTATAAAAATATTTTAAAAAATTAAGAATTGCCCCTCCAATTTTTTTTATATTTCTGTAAAAAAAACCCTCTTAAATTTTAACTTATATATTTTTGCCTCCCCCTAACTTTACTGGCTAGATCTGCCACTGTTATCAAGGCACAAAGGTCATTACCCTTTGTAAGAGAAAGGGATCAATGGAAGCTTTCTATCTGGGATTGATTCTAGTGATGATTGAAAAAGTGACATCTATAGTAATTGGATGGACTTGAACCAGCAACTCCATGGTCCTGGACTCTTGCTTTGTGAAATACTGGATCTCTTGAAGATCCAAGGGGGCAGAGTACCAGTAGATTTCTAGTTCGGCCAATCGAAAGTGACTATATGAATAAGAGTCTAATATATGATGGTGCTTTAAAGGGCCTTTTCCTCCTCCTTGATTGAATTGCTTTAGTTAGCCATCCTTGTGTTTTCATCTTCTTTTCTATAAAGTCTTTGTTTTTATCAGAAGGGCAAAAAGGAAAGAGATAATCACTTGTCACTTCTAGTTGGGCTTGAATTTTGTAATTGTCAAGCAACATACATGGGTAACAAGTAGCGATTTTTTTTCCCAATCACTGATGTTAAGGTTTAAGTTCATTATTTGTTTGTTATTAAATGTTTTGTCAATCTCTTTACCCCAGAATTTACTGTATGGAACACATACATGGTTTTTTCGTCTATTTAACATGATTTTATCTTATCAATATTGTAGGAGTTGGAGGTTACACTTACTTATTAGAACCACTTTGGTGGGTAGGCATGGTAACAAGTAAGTATAGGATGACCAATGGAAGTTACTCTCTCCCTCCTTTTGTCTCTCTCATACACGCAGACATGGGTTATTGATCTCTGGTTTTTGAAAAATGTAGTGATTGTTGGAGAGGTTGCAAATTTTGTAGCTTACATTTATGCTCCAGCAGTTCTTGTGACCCCTCTTGGTGCATTGAGTATAATTGTTAGGTAATAACGAAGAAGTTTTGTGTTCTTTTGTATGAAGTAGCTCAGATAAAGAGCTTTGAATGATAGTTTTAGGACTAACCGGTTTGATGAATTTGAAGTGCTGTTTTGGCACACTTAATGTTGAAGGAACAGCTTCGGCAAATGGGTGTTCTCGGTTGTCTATCCTGCATTGTGGGATCAGTGGTGATCGTAATTCATGCACCTCAAGAGCATACTCCAAATTCTATTCAAGAAATCTGGACTCTGGCTACTCAACCAGGTTTTTTGGATTCACTGTATTTTTCATTTTCAGTTTTATTGGCTGTGAAAACCTTTGCTAGTTTAAGAGATTACTAATCATTTTTTCTTATTTTCTTCTCTCCACAGCATTTCTAATTTATGTAGCAGCTACATTGTCAATAGTGCTAGCTTTGGTTTTGCATTTTGAACCTCGCTATGGGCACACAAACATACTGGTTTACTTGGGAATTTGTTCTTTAATGGGCGCACTTACGGTAATTTTGTTTCCTTCAAGTTAAAAATCACTTTAGTGCACTTCTTTGCTGTAGTCTTAATGTCTTATGGCTCCTCGTATCATCAAAAATTTAATTTTCTGTTGGGAGCTTAAGTTTGTGGAATCTTTGTCATGTTACTATGCAGGTTGTAAGCATAAAGGCCATTGGAATTGCAATAAAGCTTACACTGGAGGGGATAAGTCAAGTTGCATATCCTCAAACTTGGTTTTTTCTTACAGTTGCAGTAATCTGTGTGATCACACAGTTGAATTACCTTAACAAGGTGACTATAGTTATATCAATGTTAACACTGGTACCTTTCACTAGTTGGTTTATTTGCTGGTTTCTAAACATTAATTATATTTCTTTTGAGTATAGTTATATCAATGTTTATGCTGGTACATTTTGCCGGTTGGATTTTTTTTTATTTTAAGATTAATTGCATTTCTTTCTTTATCTTGGAGTGAGAAATTTGTCCCTTTGAGTTGCATGCATATGGTTGTTATTAAAATATGCCAAATACATTTCATGTTTTGCAAATTCGGGTTGATTGCTTACATTATATATCTAGACTTTGTCCCTCAGTTGCATGTATATTGTTGTTATTAAAATATGCCAAAGACATTTCATGTTTTGCAAATTCACATTGATTACATGGAAAATATCCATCTTGTTTATCATTAAAAAAATTACTTGGAACTCCATGTCATATTTTCTAGTAAGTACACTGCTATTCTGGAAACCTTTTGCTGGTTTTTTTTTGCAACTTCACCATTCTTATCCTCATCTGTGCATATGATGCAATATATTAAATTCTTAGGTTCCCCTAAGTTGTGTTTAGAATACTATGCTTTTACTGCTTTGTGTGCGACATGCCTCTTGTGCTGATGTGGCAGGTTTTGATGCTTAACAACAATTGTGCTCTTCTGGGCTTCTCTAGGTCATGTAAGAGATTCATGAAAATGATTCAGTGATATCAGTGAACTAGTACAAGTATATTGGTGGTTAGCATTATTTTAAAAAAGTTTGTTAGGTTATGCATTAAGGCATTCCCTTGATACAGGAACCAAGGAAAATGCATGCCTTTAGGAGTTTGGCTTAAGTCGTTTGAAATGAATGCCTTAAGTGTGAGGGAGTCGCACCAAATATAAAAACTATACATAAAGTGCTTTTAAGTGATTTAGACATTTAGGTGCCACATGTATGTTTGAATTTAAGGATTTGAAAGGAGGGAATTTGAGGTTTTCACAAATATTTGGAGGATTGGCTATTGGAGTTGGATTGGGGAAGATGAGGGGAGATAATTTGTGGGAGAGATATATTGAACTAGAATCCTTCATGGAATTAACTCCCTTCACCTTCTTATATCAAATCCACCAAATTAAGACTCAAATCCATTGGCGGGTCTTCGAAAATCCAGATTAAATCCGTAATTTCCAAACAATAAAATCCAAATCCATTCATTGCAAATGCTCCATTGGATGGTTGTATTTCGATGGATGGATTTGAAATGATAGGTGTGGAGTACAAGTTCACAAGTATATGGAAGGGAACCAACAAGCTCTAGCTTGGTTGGTACCTCCTCCACCTCCTCATATGGGAGGTTGAGGGTTTAAGTCCCCTTAAGAGGCTAAGTGCATGTGTGTGATTTACCTTTGTAAAAAAGGTATATGGAAGGGAGGAATGGCTATTGGAGTTATGGCTATTGAAATATCTAAGGTGGAGGATAGAGGAAAGGCAGAGGAGACATTTTGTTAAAATCATTGCGACTAGAATTCGTCTTGCATGGATTTCAAATATCACTCATCACTTTGTTATTTCAAATCCACCTATATAGAGGACTTTCAAATTTATACTCACACAGCTTGAAATCTAAAGCTGAGATATTAAATTTGAATCTAAGTTATCCTCCAATGATTAAACCCAACTCTGTTCATTTCAAATACCTCAATGCAGGTGTAACCTAAAGGTTATTCTTTTGAAGTATTTAATTTCAGCATCGATGAGCTGTTTATCTTTCCCACATTCACTGATATCTATGACACTTTTGTTATAGGCATTGGATACATTCAATGCGGCAATTGTTTCTCCAATATATTATGTGATGTTCACTACTCTGACTATTGTCGCAAGCGCAATAATGTTTAAGGTAGATTGCCTGATCCATCCACTTGGAGTTGATTGCTGATACCACATTGTGGTTCCTTACAAGGAAATAGGTGCATTACATTTATATCGTCCCTATTCTTTGCAGGATTGGTCAGGTCAGAATGCGAGCAGCATAGCCTCTGAGATATGTGGATTCATCACCGTGCTTTCAGGAACAATCATACTTCATGCAACAAGAGAACAGGAGCCAGCTACTGCACCAGGTAAATATAGAATTGAACTTTCCTGGGGCCTTTTATGAAGTTATATGTAGGCCATTCTTCTGAAAGGGTGCCTAAACATTAAAACCATGTAAGGTGGTATCGCGTGGCAAGACTTTGAGCAGTGTGTATATGATACCTGATTTCTGCATTGTCCACATCACCCCAAGTCGTTGTTTGACTGTTTCTTTTGCCCCTGCAATCACATTTGTTTTACCACTCAGTTATTAAAACCACACACACATACCTACTTGATTATAAATATGTGAGATGCAGCAATGGTGTTGAGGCAATTTGCTGATTTCATTGGAAAAAGGATGTCAAGATATTTATCATTCTTAAACACAAGTATACCTTTGGGAAGAGTATAACAAGCATGTGCTTGAAGGAGGGCTTTCTGAAAAAGAAAACCGATAAAAAGCTAAAATGTTTCTTATTGGTAGTCAATAAAGTGTTATTGAATGCACTATGTAGAGTCTTTTTTGTCTTCGTAGGTAAGGTCTAGCTTGGTGTTACTAAGTCCATTTTGGTGGGCCATTTTGGACTTTTGTTCTCGTAGCGTTATGATAGAATGCATCTGAGCTGTCTTCCATGAAAGCTTGAGTTAGAGTGTATCTCATTTTTTGTTTCTAATGTTGATAGGGATTGATGTACAAAATATAAGACTGGGCTTCTTTACTTAGGTTGATGCTTTATCGCTGATTCCTGACTGCTTGTAAATGCTGCTTTTATATTTTATTTTTATTTTTGACTTGAACCCTCAACTTCCTGTTTGGGAGGTAGAGGTTATACCGTTCAAGCTAACACTTAATGGTTGGAAATGCATCTTTGGTATGGAGAAGCATTTTAATTACTTTTGTGCTGTTTATAGCTTACTATTAACTTGAGCTAAGACAATACTTGGTCTACCCAATGCAGGAACTGTAACATGGTACAGTGGAGAATCAATAAAGGATATTGAGGATGCACATTTTATCACTTTGCACAATTCAGATTATTTTGAATAATGAAATCCTCTCTCTCAGATAAATGTTGAAAGAACATGATTCCCTAGCATTGAAGCTATTGATGCAACCTGGCATCATCAGACCATTGGTTTTGCAGAGTGGAGCTCCTCTCTTTTTTCTGATTTTGCAGATTAGAGTTCCTGTCTTTTTCTGCTCCATATTTTTGTGTCCTGCTGTTGTTTAATAGCTGCGCGACACAGTTGGGAAATTGGAAATGCTTCTCAAATTGGAACGGAGATTTCCATACAATATCAATCTTTGCGTAGAGAAATTCCAGTGGTTCCATGGCAGAGTCATACTTGACATTGAGGTTTGTACATATTTATGCTTGTGCTTCATTCAATACTCGGAGGACTTTGTGTTGGTATTGATTATTATTTGTTTATTTTTCTTAATTTCAGTTTGTAATATTCATTTGTTCATTACATATAACTTGAACTGGTCCATTGGATTGAATCTACGAGTGCAGAGTGGGAGGATCGAATGAGTATTCCATTTTCATAAATTTCCAATTTGTATAAAAGCTTTAGTTGGAACTATAAAGTTAATACTTAGGCATAATGATCAATGTCATACCTCTGTTGGCCGTACCTTGTGCACTACCTTCTCATAAAAGGTGGGTCTATGTTGGCCCCATAGATAATGAGTTTTATGTTTGTGAATGGTGATACACAAGATAGTACAAGAGAGGTGGGATAATTAGCGTGATGCTCGGCCTCGCAGCCTTCGTCACTATTTTGAGCTTTTTTTGAGGGATATAAAGTTCGGTAAGAGAAATTTTATCTTATCTGAATATGTATTAAATCACAATATGTAGTATATTCAATTCATATATACTTTTTAAAGTTTCAACATATTGAACAAATTTACACCAATCTAACCACCTTGCAAATCTAACAATCACCATTCCTTAAGCATTACATACACATTATTTATGTCACATGTTTAAATTGATTTAAATGAGCATATAATTTTTTCATATTATCTTACTAATTGATTTTTTACCCGTACTATAATACTCTTGTCTCATATTAGTTAGGTTAAAGTAACATGATTTGTATATTGAGATACTATTAACAATTTTGAACTTAAATTTTAGAGACATAATGTTATGAATTTTTTAATTATTAAATACAACATTGAGCGAAAATTGGGAAAAAAAATTTATTCTTAAAAGTTGGAAAATAATTTACATGTGAACACTATCTAATATTAACTCGAGTATTTTTCATTTTTACAACCTAAAAAAAAAAAATTAGAATGGAAGATTTAAGTTTCAATTGAAAGAGAATGGGGTTCATGTATTGATGGAAGAAGAGCGATTAAATATATGTAAATTAAAAGTTAAAAGTTTAAAACTCATTTAAAAAAAAAAAAAAAAACAATATTTTTGATAAATTTTAAAATCTAATTTTTTTTAAATAAATGTAAATCAAAACAGTTGAAGTAGATTTTAAATTCTATACTTTGATAATTTAAGCTGATATCTTAAACTACATGAGAATAACGTGTCCGCTATTTATTCAATGCATCTATCTAAGCTCTTCGGAGAAAGTCAATTTCCTTTCAGAATAAAAATATCAACAACCACCGTCCGATTATATCCTGATTCCAACTTCCCTTCGGATTAAGTTTTCATTCTAGACCGTCCGATCTAATCTACACAAATCACACCCCGTCCCTTTTTAAGAGCTATTTTTGCTGCGAAAGGCCGCAACCTCGACCTATCTATCTTCAGTTTGCAATATAGAGAGAGAGAGAGAGAGAGAGAGTTCTAGAGCAGAGAAAGGATGGCGGCGACTGTGAGGGCATGGGCGAAACCTGGGGCAGTGGGCTCTCGATTCTGAAGAACACGAGACCGAGCTTCTTCAGCAGCAAAAGGAAGACGCCGATAGCGACTTCAACGGCAGCGATACCTCCGGCCGCCGCGAGCCGGCGGCGCTCGCGGACTTCCCTTCCCTTTCTGCAGCGGCGGCTACCAAAACGAAGAAGAAGAAGGGCCAAACCCTATCTCTAGCCGAGTTCACCACTTTGGGCACCACTAAACCTGCTCAGACCAGCCAAACCAAAGGCCTTACCGCCGAAGATCTCATGATGCTCCCGACCGGTCCACGCGAGCGAACTGCTGAGGAGCTCGACCGGTCCAGGCTCGGCGGTGGATTCAGATCGAACGGTTATGATAGAAACAGATACTCTAACAGTGACGAATCGTCAAACCCTAGGTGGGGCTCTTCTAGGGGTTCTGATGAGCCGCGTAGACAAGGAGGTTTGGGTAGGGACTCGACCAGAGAGTTGGCGCCTTCTCGTGCTGATGAGATTGATGATTGGGCTGCGGCAAAGAAATCAACGGTTGGTAATGGATTTGAAAGGAGAGAGAGAGGAGAGAGGGGGGGATTTTTTGATTCACAGTCGAGAGCGGATGAATCGGATAGTTGGGTGTCCAATAAGAGCTTCATACCTTCAGAGGGACGGAGATTTGGTTCTAATGGTGGTGCGTTTGATAGTCTTAGAGAGAGGCGCGGTGGTTTCGAGTCGAATGGCAGTGGCACGGATTCAGATAATTGGGGGAGGAAGGAGGAGGGGGGACGGAAGTTTGGTGCTGCTGGTGGTGCGTTCGATAGTTACAGAGAGAGGCGAGGGGGTTTTGAGTCGGCAATGAATGGTGGTGCTGATTCGGATAATTGGGGCAAGAAGAGGGAAGAGGGAAGCGGGGCTGGGGCTGGGACTGGGAGGCCAAGGCTTAATTTGCAGCCACGGACCGTGCCAGTTGTTAATGAGCTGCAAAATGGCTCGGCAGCACTTGCGAAACCCAAGGGTTCCAACCCCTTTGGTGAGGCAAGGCCGAGGGAGGAAGTTTTGAAGGAAAAGGGGCAAGATTGGAAGGAAATCGAAGAGAAACTTGAATCTGTGAAAATTAAGGAGATGGGATCTGCCGGAACAGTCACTACGGATGGGCCATCATTTGGGAAGAGGAGTTTTGGGAGCGGGAATGGAAGGGCAAGCTTGTCTGAAGGTCGTCCTGAAGCTGAGAGGAGCTGGAGGAAGACGGACTCTGTTGATGTTGGTACTACAAGGTTTGTGAAATAAGCACTTTCTAGCGCATGGTTGTAAATATTAATTATTTCTTGCGATTTTATTGCTCCAGAGTGCTACTTATCTTCTGATTGTAAGCATTGATTGGTTTATTGTTGAAGAAACGGTTGCAACTTGCAAGTTTGCAACAATTTTATGTTCTTAGAATAACAACTTAATTGCTGTCTCACTTAATTGCTATTTTTGGATTTGTCACTCGACCTGTTCTGTTTGGAACAGAATTTGTTGTTGAATGTTGTGTTGAGCTGTATGTCTGGAATAATCAACTTGCTCATTTGGTGTGAGTTTGGTTCTCATAGCAACCCTTGGGAGGGGAGAGTTGGTAATTTGAGAAGACTGGGTTATTTCATAGTGCTTATGAGGGATTTAGGACTTAATAGGTTTTTAGGCATAGAATGCTTGTGTGGCTATGATATTTTTTACCAAAAACAAGTTTTTTATAAACTTCAAATGAAAGTGGTTATGGGTTTATAACATGTCCTCTAATTTACTGGGCAATTTGTTGATTCTAATTAGCTGATATCTGCAAGTTTTATTGACCCCCCAACTCTCTTCCAAGCCAAGTCTTCTAGCTTGTTTATGAACTGCTGAACTATTTTTAGTTCACGCGAAGAAGCTATAGCTTCCAAAATTTAAAGAAGACGAAGAGGAATCGGAATCGTGGAAGTGGCTGTTTCACAGCTTAGTGCTTTTGACTCTTTTATCATTTCAGAACATATGTATTATAATATAATTCCATGGTCTTCTGGAATATTGTGGATCTTCTCAGGACAAGGAAATGCTTTTTTGGTGCAATCTTGGGCGATTGCTTTCTGTTTAATCTTTGTTCCCTCTTATCCCCTCTGTTCTTTCTAAGAACAATTGTGTTGGCATCATCTACAGATCTGTGAATTTTAATTAAATCAACTTCCTCACTTCTCATGTAGAATGTGCACACTCTACTTCCGTTGTTCGTAGCAGCCCTTGGTTCTTCTATCAGTTCTATATATATTGCTGCATTGTTGCTGTTGTTGGACTGGTCAAGCACCTGTTTTCAGCTACTATTTTAGCATAAAAAGATCTTTGATAATCCTCTTTGTGTGGATTGTTATTCGTACACTACACATCCATATGGGTTTGGGAATCTTCAATAAATTTTGATAGAGCCAGCTGGATGTGTTGAATAACATATTGCAAAATAGAAGGCAAGAATCTGGGGAAAGTTTTAGGTGGATTTATTTATTTATTTAATTTTTGTATTTGTTTATTTAATATGTTTTTTTTTTTTTTGTTGGGGGGGGGGGGGGGGGGGGAATAGGTAATGGATGCACACCATGTCTTTTTCTAGGGTGCAGCTATCTGGATTTGAATTATTCAGGTCATTATATCATGTTCATTACTTAAGAACAACACAATTTGTAAGTGTGTGTATTGTCCTTGCAAAAGTTCAATTTCCTTTTTTTCCCTTGTTTGATTGCACGCAGTTTTGACTAGAAAAACAATTGCCTTCTGGTATATATTTTTCTTTCAATGCAACAAGAAATGTATTTTTATTCATTTAGAATACAACTGGTTATTATGGTGTTTGATTTACTTCAAGAAAAGTGTGATTTAATGAAAGAGCTTTTTGGTTCTTGTGGTCCTTAGAACTTCTTCCAAGCTTTTTTTTTTTTATCCCTTGTCCCCCCTTTCTCTTTTAGCTATTGACTCTTTATTCTGTCATCAGGTTTGATCCATCTGTGTATTGCATTTCCTTTAATTTTTTTTTAAATTTTTTGATAAGTAAAGGTATGTATAGTAACAAAAGGAGCCCTTGAAGGGAGTGAACTCATAATTACGAGAGAGAGAGAGAGAGAGAGAGAGAGAGAGAGAGAAGCTACATCAATTAAGGCCTTAGATTACCTAAAAAATCAACTAAAGATTCTATGTATAAAGGAGAGGTCTCTTTGGGCCAAAATTGCAATAAACACAAAAAAAAATTCCTTAATTTTAAAAGGGGGATTCTCTATCTGCTCAAAAGCCTGACAAATTCCTCTCTAAATAGATCATATTAACCAAATTGGAGCCATCCCCCAAACTATGCTGATGTGAAAGAAAGAAATGATACAGCAGATTTATTTGTATTCTGGTCAATGGATGACTTTTTCATTTGAGTTTGCCCTCAACTTTTTTTGGTCATATCCCTGTCTGAACCAAAGTCCTGTGCATTATAGGACTTACTTTGTATTTAAAAACGTGTAAAGTTACAATATAGAAGGTGAGTCTTCTATTTTGTAAAATTTGCTCAACTAATTTTGGGCTGGTAATTGTTTTTAGCTTTCAAAGATGACTTTGAAATAGAACAGTATGTCTATGCTATCTTTTGCTGCGAAAGTAAGTAGTGCAGGTTAGTTTTGTTTTTTATATTCTCCTTGCTTGTGTTTATTTTTCTTTTCTTTTTTGTGCATTCCTGTTTTGCAATATTGAGTGGTTTATACATGCTTTGGGTGTGCTATGATCTGTAGTATCTTGAGTTTTAAGAATTGTGGCATAGATATGTGCGTCTTTTGTTTCAACTTTAAACAACCTATTATTTCATTGGTTTTGCAAAGAAGAAAAAGGTCGTGGATTTCAGGTTCCATTACTATCAAACGTTAATCATATATCTGTAGATATTAGATGTTTGAACTGCTAAATGCCCTTTGTAAACTAATTCTTCTCTTTTTCATATAGCGGTGAAAAAATTGGAAATGGGCTCGTTGAAGAAGTTGAAGGTAGGGGCGGATCCCTGCAAGCGTGATGCTAAATGGTTGAGCAGGAAAAGAAGAGGTAAAAAAGGAATGGAAATCGGTGGAAAGTTTAATGTATTGGATTGATGAGATTATTGTGCTCTGTTATACTTCTGTGTTGTGCCCGAACTGGTGTTACTTTGAGGCGTAGTTTGGAGGCAAATTTTGATAGGCGTTGTCTGAGTAGTGGAATTATTTATTGGCCAAATGGCTTGTTTTAGTGGGTGTCATGATTAGAATTACAATATTTTTGTATTGGTGACCCAAAAATTTTGTTCCCTTCTTTTGTTGAGCATGAGTGCGAATTCTGGATGTTATATTTTGGCAACCCCAATAAAACGTTAAGATATGTTACCTCTGCGGCTCTGCATGCATTCATTTATGCTAAGGTCTATCTTCATTTTCGAGTATTTTGAACTTCCCCCCGCGGGGGGGGGGGGGGGGAGATTTTACCAGAGGTTTGTAATCTACCTTTGGGTCGAGGGACAGTCTCAGGTACAGTTTCGTAATTATCAGGGACATGCTCGCTAATATAACCCATCGTGTTGTGTGAGCCTAGGAGAAGAAGAACATGTTACACCAAGATTGGATGAGTATGGGAGAAAGGTGAGGAGATGATAATATTACTTACGAGGGAAATGAGAGGAAAGTAAAAGATTAAGTAATTCTCTTTTATACTTGGATAATAAATAAAAAAAATAAAAGTAATTTTCTCATCTTATTTACTTAAAAACAACAAAAGAAAGAGCCATAATAATAAAGAAGTGTATAATTTTTTGATTTTATTTTTTTAATTGTTCTCAAATAAGAAAATTTTTTAAATAAGAAAAGAGGATTACAATTTTACTTTTTTTTATTTATTATCCAAACACGAATGAAAGACTATACTCTCCACTCCCTCACTATATTCCCTCTCCCTCTTTTATAACGATTGTTATCATCTCATATCCAAATGAAAAGGGCGTTATTTTTCCTTTTCATTAATTTTGCTTAACCGTCACTCTTTTCGATCATATATTCAATGCTTATCACCAGCCTCTGACGGCTAACTAATATCGACCCACCACCAGAAGTATAAAACGCAACAGTAGAGGAAGGTGACACGCGCTTCACTCCCCCTCCTCTCTCTCTCTCTCTCTCTCAAAGACAAAGCATTCCCCATGAAATTCTGCCAATTGTCATATTGCCTCAGAAAGTTTATGGCCATGATTACTGCATGGTATTGCTGTTGAGTTCACAAAAAATTCACCGCCGGTGTGTAATTGTGTCTATATATATATAAATATAAATCTTGACGTCTTCTCTTTAGAATCAAGGTAAGCTGAGACACGCCAGAAATTTTTAGAAGGTAGTCTTTTTTTTTACTAAATATTTGCTAGTAAATTTAAAAATTAAAGAAGTATAAAATTTTAATATTTATTTATAATTTTTGTTTTGATAAATAACTAAGTTTTGTTATAGGAAAATCAGAAATTAAATAATAAATTCAATAAAAAAAGATTTTTAAAGAATATTAGGCTATACGGGAAAAAAATTCTTAAAAATTTAATAAAAGTTTCATTGAGGACTTAAATTAAAATTATAATAAGAGTAAAGTGTGAAAAATATATATATAAAAAAAAAGAATTCAAATTAAAAAAAATTGAATCTATTAGAGAAGCTGTTTGTGTTGCTAGCCGTTATAATTTTTGTTAATTGCAATGAGGAAGTTAGAAACTAACCTGACAACTTGAAGGAAAGAGAGGAGAAAAAGCAGAGAGATAGAAAGGGAACTGAAAAAATAACAACCTAAACATATCCATTTGAACAAAGTTGATATTACCTATTAATGCTAACAGATTTAAGAGTCCGTTTGGCTTACTTTTTTCGGCCAAATCATGACTCCGGACGAAGTTTTACAAAAGTTTTATATAGTTCTGTTTAGTAAAATTATGACCTGAAGTCGTGAATTGGCTTTCTAATCGAAGCACTAATTAAGTTACTGATTATAAAAAAATGTTAAACATGACGAACTTTTTCGTTACTAAATCTGAACTGCAAGAATTGACATACATTTATTATAACAGTTCTATCACCTTATGTCTAACTCAGAGAAAATAAAATGTAAAATGCATTATGTATAATTGTACATGCATCACTAGTGATGAAAGATGATTGATTGCATAAGTCCATGGTTTTATATTGTAGAAAATATTCAATGGTCTCTGAATCATTAGTTTTTAACAATTTAGATGAAATTTACGAAGTATGTTAATATATTTTCTAACTAGGTGACCTTAGTCTGAAGGGTCAGGTCAATGATCCCTGTCGTATTGTATATGACCTGGACCCTCTAGTATCACCAATCATTAATGAAAGAACCTTCTTCTCTTTCTTTCAAAACACTCTCTTTCAACACACCTCATAAATGGAGACAGTTGAGGGTTGCAATATATTCAATTAAGTGGAAGCTAGCACTCATCACATTCACCCCATTCTCATTGGGTCATTACAGTCTTTCTTGCTTTTCTCTACCACAGCTTCTCCAGTTTCATGGATTGGCCACAAAAGCTCTTCTTTGCAGCTTTTCTTCTTGTTGCTGCAGCCATTCATGGAGCTCAAGGAGAAGCCATGGTCACTGGTACTGTCTTCTGTGACCAATGCAAAGATGGCCGAATATCCCTTTTCGATTATCCCCTCCATGGTAAGATCTACAATTACTTATTTACTATCTTATTAATTTTTTTTTCTTCATAGAAGTCATTGATAGACAGAGTAGTTTTAGTCTGTTTGGCGTCCCGATTGGAAGGTCAAATTGAGGCCCTGATTTTCAAAACGGGGTTGAAAGTGAGGCCAAATGGACTCTTATACTAACATGGTGGCTTTTTGCAGGAATAAAAGTTGCCATGGCCTGCGCGGACAGTAATGGGAAAATCACAATGTGGAGGGAAGAGACTACAAATTGGTTTGGAAACTATGCCATGAGGTTTGATGGGACCCCGGACTTGAGTGGGTGCTATGCCCAGGTTTCAGGCAGTGGCCAGGGGTCAATGGGTTGTGGGGCAGTGGCTGGTCCAGCCAAGTATCCAAGACTTATGTTTAGGTTGTTTGACATGGAAATTTATAATGTGGATCCTTTGCTTTCTGGGCCTGCTCAACCCATGTCCTACTGCCAAAGGCCGGCTACCCCGGTGCCTGCACCAGTGACCCCTGTGAAGTCTCCGCCTTCAAGAAATCGACCGGCGCCTCGACTTCCACCGATGCCCCCATTGCCTCCAATGCCACCCGTGCCATTCTTGCAAGCTTCAGCATGTCCTTACCAGTAAGTTCATCACCAAGATTTTTGTTGGCCATATATCAGCATGGTATCTTATTTGGCTAAAAAATTTCCTAATTCAATTTGTTGCGTGGAATCATTGATGACTTATTTACGATAAGATAAATAGGCAATTTGTGGTTTCCACCATTGCCATGGTGAAAATTTTGACTCAATTTTACTCTTCGGTAATTTTCATAACTAGCTTATTCATCCGAATGGAGAAGACTTTTTCAGTTTGGACATGTGTGAATTTTCAAACACCAGTTAGTTTTGGATTTGGTAGTTTCCCAATCTTGTGAACCTCTATATAAGACATTATCGTGAGAGAAGAGACACTTTGGGTGCCGTCTTTGATTGTAAAGAGGCTTTTGAGTTTATGAGTATTTTCATTCTTATAATCTCTTTCGATTCATAATAAATTGATCATCGCCGTCTGTATACATAAGTATTTTTTTCGATTCACATAAATTTTGTATTTTTTATCTTACTATGTTTGTTTGATTTTGTACTTCTTTATTTCATTTCTTTCTTCTTCTGATTCATAAAACAACTGATGCCCCCATCATAGTTACGCTTCCTCTGTACTAATGGTTTAATGAATTGTTAGGAAATGGATGATGCCAGAGTACAAATGCTACTGGAAGGCGGCAAGCCCAGACATGAAAGTAGCAGTTGTTTTCGGACTAATCGCGGCGAGGAGATATGGGACAGACATAACACTATGGGAAGCCATGCAAGGAAGAGGAGAACCTTATAAGACACTCCTAAGGGAAGGGACAACTGCACTTCTCAACTCCTACAATAGCATTCAGTTCCCATTACCATCCCCTCGGTGTTGTGCAGCACATGAATTGGGCATTGATGGGTTCCACTCGCCAAGTCGTCTTCACAGCTTTGAGGTTCATGAGAGCTAATTCTGGCTATGATGGCAGAGTCACCTGCAGATTCACACCTTGCAAGTGATCCTTTTTTAATTTGATATATGGGGGCTGTCTTTGCCTTACTCTTATAGTTATATTGTGTTTATTTTTTTGTCAGTTTTTGCATTATATTGGCTTATTTTATAAAGAGGAACATTTGGTATATTGAGATTATGTTTGGATAGGCGATTCAACTGTAACTTAATGCATTTTGAGATTCAAGTACAAGTTATGAATGGAATTAAAATCATAACTTTTTTTTTTTTAATTAAGCCACGGGTCCATTAAGCTAGCAAGTCTATTAGATTTACCATCCATTTTTATTATAGGGTATACAATTCAAAGTATGATGTCACTTCAAACCTCCCAAAAGTCAAGAGATTAATAAATTTTCAATATCAATCGAGATTATTAATTAAATCAATCTGAATTTTTTAACTGATTTTTATTTTAGGATAAATTACACTGATCTTCCTTGAAATTTTTAATCATTACAGGAATCTTTTCCTAAATTTTTGAAATAACATTGACCTACTCTTGCAGCCTTATTTTTTTTTTAAATGATAAAAATGCCCTTTTCAATGTTTAAATTTTTGAATTTTTTCAGATTTGATCAATTTTTTCTAACTTTTTTTTTCATGTTCTAAAAAACATTAATTAAAATCTTATTTAATTAAAAAAATATAAGTTATTTATCTTTATTTTATATTTTTTATATAAAATAAAAAAAAAAGAATCTTTAAAAAAAGTTTAAAAAGGTCAAAATTTAAAAAATTAAAAAAAATAAATGAAAGGGTTATTTTTGTCATTTAAGGAAAAAAAATAAGGCTTGTAAGGAGATGTCTTAATAGTTTGTCAATAAAAATAAAAAGATCAGTATCATTTCAAAAACTTTATAAAAAATTCTTGTAAATATAAAAATTCTTATAAGAGTTCAGTATAATTTATTTTTTACTTTTTATACAATTTCGCAACTATTTTTTTATTCTTTTTAAAATTAAATAAGATGTTAAAATTTGTCGGAGCAATATGACACTTTTCTGATATTATATTTTAAATTTTTATATTAAATGACATGATATTAATATAATATTAAATTTTTAATAATATTTAAAATCAGTATGATACAGTATCACCCTATTTGGATAAGAGTTTGAGTTAAAATTTTAATAAGTATTGCATTTCCCCATTTATCCTCCAATTCCCACCCTCCGAAAGTCAAAAGATTGACTTTCTTAGCCTCACGCTGTAATTCTGCTCTTCATAGGGTCCATTTCCATGAATTCGAACCGAAATAATTCAATCAGTACACCGATGCGAAGGATGGCGATCGGCAGTCTACTCTCTCTCGATCCTTCCCTGTTTATCTCTCTGCTGGTTATCTTAGGGTTCGTCATTAACACCATTAACGGCCAGCAGTTCTCTATCGAGGAAGCCACAATCGAGGATATCCAGCGCGCCTTCACCGAAAACAAACTCACGTCCAGACAACTCGTTGACTTCTACTTGCATCAAACCGAAATTCCTGAATCCGGTGCTTCGCGCCGTAGTAGAGGTGAACCCGGACGCGCAAGATCAAGCGGACCAGGCCGATCGAGAAAGGGGGAGAAATGAAGGCTGTGGATCGCTGGGGGATATGCACGGTATTCCAGTGCTCCTCAAGGACAGCATAGCCACCAAAGACAAGCTTAACACGACGGCTGGCTCCTACGCGTTACTGGGATCGAAGATGCCTCGGGATGCGGGCGTGGTGGAGAGGCTGAGGAGAGCGGGGGCTGTGATCTTGGGCAAAGCCAGTCTCAGTGAGTGGTATCAGTTTCGTTCGAGTCAGACTCCGAACGGTTGGTGTGCTAGAAGTGGTCAGGGTGTGGTTAGTTTATCTTCTTTGCTTTCTCTTCATTCTTTTTATGAACTAGAAAGGACATTCACCAGTTAATACTTGAAACAAATTTTCAGATAATGTTACTGCAGAAATAGAATGTTGTAAATTGTAAAAGTAGTAGGAGTTGGAATAAATTTAATATATATATATATATATATATATATATATAATAGCTCAATCTAAGATCATATCCAATGGTTAACTAAATCCTTACTCAAATAAATTAGAGTAAAAATCATCGAAAATACCTTTCCAATGAATTACTCAAATCCATTTTTACTCTAATTTGTAAAACACTATTTATTTACTCAAATCACTATTCACAGCCAAATTTAAAACATTTGGAACAAGATGGGAATTATTTTGGGACAGGATGAGAAATTTTTCCAAGGATTTCAGTAAAATTACATGTGACCATTGGAAGCTTCATGTCAAATGAAACTTTTACTCAAATTTCAGAGATGGTCTAATAATGAATTATTGGTAGGGAATGTCATGATCTACCCATTATGCTCATGTTTCATAAAATTACAATTAGAGTCGTGGAATTAAAATTGGAGACAAGGGTTGCTTCCGATCCCAACTAATTTCAACTTTAAAAGTCCTAATTTCACATTATGAAACAGAAGCTTAGATTAGTTCAATAATTCAAGGGTTTATTATCCTAATGCTGTCTATTGATAATAATAAATGAGTAAAGTCTTGATGCTGGTTTTGGCTTCCAAGATAAGGAGCTATTGAAGAGTTCAATACCTTTAGTTAAAGGGACTGGCAGGGTGAATTGATAGTTTCCCCTCACTGATTGCTGCCAGGTGATTGTTACTCCTTTCTGCTTAAATTAGGATTGGTAGTGAAGATTAGATGGGCTCATCCCAGTAATATAGAGTACTTTTTATAAAATGGATTAATGTGTATGAAAGAACCAAGTATAATGATTTCAAACAGTCCGATCTCTGAGATGGCATTGCAGATTTGCATTATGATGTAATGAGGTCCTCACTTTCAGTTTTCACTGAGGATTAGAATGCGTTAAATTTGAGTGTCCTTATTTTAACTTCTACTATGAAGTTGTACTTTTGAGCCACAGTCCCGCAACTCATAGCTTATATACTGGCTAAGAAAAGGCCTTACCACATTGATCAACTTGTTTGTTGAGGTCCAGTTTCTGTTGTATACCAATTGAAACATTCCACTGACATGCAGAATCCATATGTGGAATCAGGGGACCCATGTGGGTCAAGTAGCGGATCTGCAATTTCAGTAGCAGCGAACATGGTGGCAGTATCACTGGGGACTGAGACTGATGGCTCCATCATCTGCCCAGCTGATTATAACTCTGTTGTAGGGCTCAAGCCCACTGTTGGACTCACTAGCCGAGCTGGTGTCATTCCCCTTTCACCACGCCAGGACACAATTGGGTAATATCTCTTCAACTAATCTATCACATTCCCTACCATTTAATTATGAGAGAGCCAATTTCTTATGGTGAATTTCAGGCTAATGCAAACTTCCATCATGATGGAATTCCAGGTCGATATGTAGGACAGTATCAGATGCAGTTTATGTGCTTGATTCCATTGTTGGTTTCGATCCTAGAGACTTTGAAGCAACAAAAGAAGCAGCCAAGTTCATACCTATGGGTGGTTACAAACAATTCCTCAAAGGAGATGGACTTCAAGGAAAGAGATTGGGTGTGGTGAGGAATCCATTTTTCGCTCTTCTAAATAGGTCCACGGCTGTTCCAACTTTTGAGGGTCATCTCAACACATTAAGGTTAAAATCATAGTTTCCCTGAATTCAAACAGAAGAAAATGTTAATAATTGCCTTTAAATTAGTACTCATACCATGTGAATTCTTTCTGAATGTTCAAGGCAACGTGGTGCAACCATAGTAGATAATCTGGAGATAACAAATGTTGATGCCATTCTGAATCCCTATCAAAGTAGTGAACTAGTAGCTATGCTGGCCGAGTTCAAGATGTCCATAAATGATTTTATGAAGGAACTAGTCCAATCTCCAGTGAGGTCACTAGCAGACATTATCGCCTTCAACCTTAATAATCCTGACCTGGTAAGTTATTCCCAAACTTTCAACGGCATTCTACATGTGCCATAGCTAGATGACTTAGAAAAATTTTGCAAGTTCATAATGGAAATAACAGATATAGACTTGATCCTTGCAGGAAAGCACCAAAAAGTATGGTCAGGACATTTTTATTATTTCAGAATCGACAAATGGGCTCGGGGAAGAAGAGAGGAAGGCAGTGGAGATGATGGAAAAACTGTCGCGAGAAGGGTTCGAGAAACTGATGAAGGAGAATGAGTTGGATGCAATGTTGACCCCAGGCTCGGCTGCCTCTCCGGTGCTAGCCATTGGAGGTTACCCTGCAATAAGTGTCCCAGCTGGGTACGACAGCGATGGCATGCCATTTGGGATTTGTTTCGGAGGATTGAAGTGGACAGAGCCGAAGCTGATAGAGATTGCTTATGCTTTTGAACAAGCAACATTGGTTCGGAGACCTCCTTTCTCTTAAAGATTTTACACCAGCTAGAATCATATCAAATCCCCAATACTCAATTTAGAATATGGTTTTAGGTTCAAAGTCTTATTAAGTGGTACAAGGGTTCGCCTTCCATGTTGTTTGCGTTAATTAGATTCTCCTTCTTTATCGTTGTATTAAAAAAGAAAAAAAATCTGGTAAGAGATTTCTCGCAGAAAACATTGTAACTCAAAAACTCTCACTGTATTATTGAAAACAAAACCGCTCCATTAACTGTAAGATCAAGTGATCAACTATAAATCTGCTTTTATAGTATCATTATTTACATTATAAGAGTATTTTGGATGCAAATTGTCATTTGGACCATGTTAAAGTTATATTTTAATGTTATTATAATGTCAAAATATTATATTTTGATATTTTATTTCAATAATAAAATGTCATTTTTTTAGCACAATTATTCTTTCTACTAATTATTATTTTTAAATATCATTTTTCTCATAATTTTGCACAGCTGGCAAACCTTCCTTTTAGCGTCAAGGATGAAATTGCCAAATTTTGATAGATGATATAGTAGGGCATTGGAGAGCTAAATTGATTATGTTGCGCTATAATTTAGCAATAGCACATTGGATAGCAATTGCACTAGAAAAGCTCTAAGAAGTTGTTTGGACACCCTGAAAATTTAATTTTGTGGCTTTGAAAAATGTGAAACTGGCTTTTGAGTGTTTGAGTAATTTTTTCAAAACGAAATTTTGTAGTGGGCGTTCACAAAGTACCGATTACAAAACAGAGTTTTGGATAATTTTTTATTTTTCGTGAAATGAAAGTTACGAGACATAAAACATTATTACTCAAATTTTTATTCTTAATTCTTATCTCAAATGATGTGCAGTAATGTGTTATATATATAACTGCATCATATTAATTATATAATTTAATGTACCATTAATGTTATCGTTACATTATTTGGAATGTAAAATTTATGATATATTTGTAATAATGTTTCATTTTTTACCACTTTTATTTCACCTCTTTCAAAATGATGAGACCTATCATTATGGGATCAACAAGTGGGTCTCACTTCTTGTAAGAAATGTGAAATAAAATTAATGAGACATGAAATGTTACTTGTATCTTTGAAAAAATTAGTTCTAGATATTCTCAATTTATATTTTTAATATAATGTGTCAAGAGATGGTGATTTTAAAAATCATATCTTATTAGATATAAAATCATTACACATTATATTAAAAATAGAATAAATTACACTAATTTTTCCTGAAGTTTATGACAATTAGATTGACTTTTTTTGAGATTTCTGAAATTACATTAATTTTTATATTTTACCTAGTAATATACAGATACCTCCTTCCACTCAATTTTTTTTTTCAAAATGACAAAACCACCCCTTCATTTTTTTTTCAAATTTTTAAATTTTGACCAATTTTTTTTTTCATTTTTTAAATAAATATTGATAAAAACTTTAAATATGTTTTTATATAAAATAAAAATAAAATGTTTACCTTAAATTTGTTTTTAAATAAAAAAAAGTTTGGGAAAAAAGTCAAAATTAGAAAAATATAAAAATAAATAAATAAAATGAACTGTTTTGTCAGTTTGAAAAAAATATGGATAGAAAAAAAAGTATTTATATATTGTCAAGTAAAATAAAAGATATCAATATAGTTTAAAATTTCAAAGAAATTAATGTAGTTGTCATAAATCATAAAAAAGATAAATGTAATTTATCCATAGATAAGTGTATAAATTTAAAAAAAAAATTAATAGAATTATCATAAATTAGGAAGATGAGTGGAATTTACCACGTGGGTAAAGTATATATATTCACAATTATCATCTTCCTAAAGATTCTAGTCGTAATAGGTGGTGTTCTTTTCGTAATATTCTAATAACTTATGGCTAAAGTATTAACATAATATCTATATAACCTCTAATAATCATTTAACAGTCTACAAACATCAACAAGCAAAGAAGAAAAAAGATGGAAGGAAAGTACTCAGCCTCGGCGTGGGTTTTGATCCTGTGTATTGCCACTGTACCGGTGCACTGCAAATACCATTCCGACGGCGAGCAAACTGCGCCGGTGAAGGAGAAGAAGACCCATCTCCGCTTCTTCCTTCACGACACCATCAGCGGCAAGAAGCCAAGTTCAGTCATGGTGGCTCATGCAAACCTCACCCAAGGCGACAACAACCCGACGCCGTTCGGCAGCGTGTTTGTCTTCGATGATCCTCTGACCGAAGGCCCAGAGCCGACGTCAAGGGTGATCGGTAACGCCCGCGGCATCTACGTGTCTTCCAGTCAAGGCAAGGACCTATCGTTGGTGGTGTACGCTGATTACGGTTTCACGACGGGTAAATTTAACGGGAGCTCAATCAGCTTGTTTTCGAGGCTGCCGCTGGTGGAGGCGGAGCCGACGCATGAAGTTGCGGTGGTCGGAGGCAGAAAGAAGTTCAGGATGGCAAGAGGGTTTGCTAAGCTTAAGCCTCATTACTTCAATGCTACTAATGGTGACGCTGTTACAGAGTATTATGTGACTGTGTTTCATTACTGATACATATATATATATATATATATATATATATATATATATTACATGAGTTCCTTTTTAATGCCATTGTCAATTAATAGAAAAATCAGCCATTGATGATGGGATTTTTGTTTTTGTATGATTAGAATTTAAAGCCTTCACATAAAGGACTAATTTGTATGAGAATCATATATAGCAGAGACAATTAACTAATAAAATTAAATATATAAATTTTTATTTATTTGAAAATTACCATAAAACAAGTATGGATACCATTTGAATAATTAAGTTTACAATCTTAATAATATTATTAATATAAAATTAATTGCATCTTTCCATTAGAGTTGAAAAATATAACAACAGTTGTACTCGTTTAAAATACTTTATTTCAAAATTGAAATTATATTCTATTGAATTCTTGGTTAGATCCAAATCTAAGAAATCTTGAATAATAGAATGATTACAAATTCAAACATAGAATTAAATACGAATTTTAAAATAATTATATATTTTGACTTAAATTGATATTAAATACCAAATTCTTTTAGGTAATTATATTTAAGGAAAATGTTTGGTATATTAGTTTGATTTATCGATGTACTAATGATATTTTTTGTAATTAATGAATGTGTTTTAATTTTTTATTTAAATTTTTTTAAAATAATTATAATAAATGATTTTATCTGATAAATCAATCCGACGTATCTCACATTACTCAATATTTAATATCACGTTTCATACAAAATGAGTGTTTGAAAAATGCAAACAAATAATAAAAGAATCTTCAAATAGAATGACGTATTAAGGAAACTTTTGTAATTAGGTATTAAATGAAGCCATGTCATTTTGTATGAAAATCTTATGTAAAATGTTATTTATATATTATTATTCTTTATGTATCTCATTTTTTTGTATTATTATGACAAAATTATGGGCTTTTATTATGAAAAAGAATTGATTGAATGGGATATTTGTAGTTTATTAATAAAAATAGAGGAAGTTAGTATAATTTTTAAAATCTTAAATATTATTAATATAATTTTTAAAAATTATAAAAAAAAATTAGTGTAATTTACTCTTATTATTATTATTATTATTTATTTTACTTTTTTTTACTCTTATGTTTCTCTCTACGTATCATGTGGGCTTATTTGGCTATGAGTCTCGGCAGCAGCTTTGGGAGTTCCCACATGAATTGGGCTAAGCCTGCCCCCAAACTATTCATTAAACTCCATATGGGTCAAATTAAGCCCAATTACGGCCCAAGTTGTGAAGAAGAGATATGAGAGGAATTTTATCAACTCAAAGGGGTAATATGATAACTTCAAGTGCAGTAGGGTAAATCACTCGTTGCCCGTAGGTGATATATATATATATATATATATATATATATGACGGTACAATCATAGTTAGAGATAGAGAGAGAATGGAGAAGCTACTTATAGTTGTGATGCTCTGCTCAGTGTTCATGGTGGTTCAAGGCATTACTGAAGGGCCCAATGCAGCTGAAGCCTGGTTCAAAAAGCTGCCACATGCAAAGGAAAAAGTAACCAAGCTTCACTTCTACTTCCATGACATTGCAAGTGGCAAGAACCCAACTGCAGTGCAGGTTGCCCAACCCAACGCTACCAATAAATCACCCGCCTTTTTCGGCATAATAATGATGGTTGATGATCCATTGACGGTAAGGCCCGAACCAACTTCGAATATAATGGGTCGGGCCCAGGGGTTCTACGGCTTTGCCGGAATGGAGGAAATTGAACTGATCATGACCATGAACATTGTCTTCACAGAAGGAGAGTACAATGGTAGCAGTCTCAGCATTCTGGGGCGGAACCCAGTATTCCATCGGTACCGGGAGATGCCAGTAGTAGGCGGGTCGGGCTTCTTCCGACTGGCTCGTGGAATTGCTACGGCAAAGACGTATTGGGTCAATTTTACCTCGGGTGATGCTACTGTTGAGTATAATATCATAGTTGCTCATTATTAGAGTATTTTATAAGCTCTCTCGTTAATATTTATCGTCTGTCTATGTATGACACTGAAATATTTGAGGGAATCAGGTGTCAAAGGTCTGATAAATGGTTTCTGGTTTCAAATCAGTGGGATGCTTTTGTCGGGTCTGTTGGACTTTGTGTCGGATCTTTGTTATTTTTGTGACCATCTGTCTGTTTCTTCTTTTAACTAGTTTTCTTTTAGGAGTTTGGAAATCTAATTTTGGACTAGTTGCTTTGGTTGTAGATTAGAAAGATTCCTGAACAAATAAGCGCAATTCACGTTCACAAATTTTCGCTATTCGCTCCTCTCGTTCACTGTGAATGGGTTGGACCAGAGCTACTCAATCAAACCCGATCCATTCTTCTATTTAAAATAAAACTCAAGGTACCAATTGCCAAACATGAATCAAATTATTACAATTATTATTATATGTGTTGGGTGCACAACTTAATCTTTCAATATTATCTGTTTTGATCTATCAATTTTCAATTCGATAATAAATAATAAACGTTTTGTTCTTTTAGACTTTAAGCTTAAATAGTGTCTCTTTTGTAAGAGTATTATTTCTAATCTACTAACCTACTGGTAAGCGTATAACTTACCAATCAATTATCAAGCTCAAGGGTTTTGTTCAGGGACCCACAACCCACATGCTCATTGTACCTATTTAAGTGGAGAAGTCATAATTTATTTTTATAAGTACATCATAAAAATCATTCATATTTGATGTAAAATATCAACACCTCCATATCGACGCAGGCACAATCTTGACTCTAGTACCATGTTAGACACACCGCTCGAGCCTCACCAAAAAATATTATCCACTTTAATCTATCAACAATCCCTCTTGTATTGTGGTATTGACCCTTGGCTACCACCCCACGCCTGAGGGTTCCAAGTACCCACAACCCACAGGCCAATGCAACTCCTCTCATAGAGGTATTTTGTACCATCTTTATAAATACATTGTCGTCAGCATTTAATGTAAAATGCAACAATATGTTATCCATATATGCATGAATACATAAAGGAACATACAGATGCAGAATTGTCAATCCAAGACAACAGTGAGTTAACAATCATCTGGAAAAATATCTCTAAAAATATTTTCAACATTTTCTAATATTGATCTTAAATTAACATTTCACATAAATTTTTGAGAAAATTAAAAAAAATTCAACAAAATAAAAATAATCACTACAAATTCTTTTAGAAAAATGTTAAAACTCATTGTCTTTTTACTTGAGGCAGCCACAATTAGAGGTGCAAACAAGCCGAGTTAAGCTGAATTTTTTATGTTTGAACTCGAGTTGCAAAGGAATATATAGCGACTCAGCTTGACTCAAAACTCGAGTCAAACTCAAATATATGATCCAACTCGACTCGCAAAGATTAAAGCAAGCCTCATTTGAGCTCGAGCTTGAGTCACTGGATTTTTTTTTTTTTGGTTCAAATTCATGCCAAATACTAAAAAAATATCAACTCACTGATTAATAAACACCACCTCTGGACAAAAAAAAAATACACATGTGTATAATGAATGATGTAACTTTACATAAAATTTTGTACTTTTGAGCTTGGATATGTAAATTAATAATGCATGACAAAAAAAATCTCAATGTTTTTATCTACATAATGACCATCTACTTAACTACTGGGGTCTCCGACAACATGCTTAAAACCCATCACATCTTATACAAGAACGCATGCTTGTTGAAGCAATGTGAGCTATATGATGTTAGTTTTCACTTCATCACCAGGACATTCAGCTTCAAGCAAGCTCTTCACTCTATCAATAAAGTCGAAGCCTCTGATTGTTAGATTTGGAGGGGGAGACCTTCTTAGCTTGATTATTTGAAGTAGAATGCAGAGAAACAGGTGCATCACAATACTAACAAAAGCAGAAAATGTGGTGCAAAATTCAAAATCTAAAACACAGAAAACAGAAGTAAATGAACCCAAGTAAGCAAAGCTGTCAGAAGAAACCTCCGGTAAATGTCATGCAAGAGATTTAGTTGTCACTTTCATCAAGCTAGATTGGTTAAACCCAGGAGTATCAGCAAGATATCCCCCTCCAGATAATGGAAGCAAAGAAACATGTTGATGCCAATGCATTGCGAAGATTTGTCCAACTGTATCAGAAAAAAGGAAATTGAAACAGATATAGCAATACAAAGCATGTTTTCATTAGTTTACATTTCTATTATTAGAGGCAATATTAACCTCAATTCCCATCCACAAAGAAGTTGGAACAATATCCCCCAATCTTAATCATCCCTTTTTTCTTTTTTTTAAAGAAGAAAAGATAAAATCTGATGGCATAAAAATTTAAATCAAAATTAGTCATCAAGTATATGCTTTCTTTCTACTAAACATGATTGCCAATACTATCAAATCATGAATGGCATTTAAATTAGTTAAACCATCTAATACAAAAGCATCAATATTTATTGCAAGAAAAGACATTAACAGAATATTGGTATTGCCAGAATCTTAGGAATTCATCTAATATGAGATCAATATAAGACATGCATAGCAAGTTATTTTCCAGAAAGCAGAGTAGATATACATACACTCAATCATATATACAACACACAATTCATATACAATTACAAATAAAGTTTACAAAGGAATTGTCATTAACTGAGAGGCAGTATTACCCAAACAAATTATCAGAACTTACAAACTTGAATAGTTAGTCTTGCCTAAAAAGTGGTAAAGAAACTGTTAAAAGCGATCTAAGAATAAAATAAAATCATTAAAAAGAAAAAAGCCAATAATTTTGGTAATTAAACAACATTAATCACCTTCCTAACTCATAGAGAAACCAGATCGATGATTGCTAAAGGAGTTGGTAGAGCATCACCACCTGTCAAGTCAATGCAAGGACACATACCAAATTTGTATGGCCTTATCTTTTCACCTTTTTGTGAGGGTGAATCATCTCCTTCATTGTTACCCATATGTTCAATAATGCATATTGCGAGCCACAATCAGGTGTGGGTATGTTGGTGGGGAAACGAGAAAGCGTGAAAATTGTTAATGTCTCACGCTTAACAATTGAATAATATTTATCTTAAAAGTGACCAATTTCATTAGCTGTCAGCATCAAGCATCTTGATAGTTTCTGCTGATATATCTGGTAATGGCCAGAGGAAATCCGTCTATGTTGCCAACTTAGCTTTGCTATTAGAATATCTTTGGAAAACTTGAGTTGATGCCAATAATGTACATAAGTTTTTAGTATACTTTTAACTATTAGGGTTTGGGTCTTAAAAATTAATGGTATATATGATTCCAAGCACGAGTTCGGGAATGGATTTTACTCTTTCTTTCTTTTTCTTTTTCTCTTCAGCTTATGCAAGTAATTAGTTCATCAACTCATTGTGATTCTGATCTCATCAAACAGTGAAGCCTTTACCTAAGGGGCTTAACTTTGATAAATTAAATTGCGATATTATCGTTGATTAAAGATGAGGTTATAAGTGTGTAAAATGTTAATTCCTTGAAGAATTTGGGAAATGTGAATAATACCACCCTTTTTATGTACACTTATATATATATATATATAATATATGCCTTTACATGCATACATGTGTATATGTATGCATATACATTTATACATACTTGTATTTATTCAATTAACATTTATTTCATATTTTAAAAATGATTCTAATAGGCCTATTAGAAAAAAAATAAAATTAGAATAACTTTTAAGAGGATAAGAGAGATGCAAATGCACTTTTGTTTTTTATTATCTGCTTTTAAAGCAAAAAAAGTAAAATTGAAAACAACATTTTTCACTTATTAAAGTAATTTTTAATAGCTATTTCGAATGGTAAGGAACTCGTGGGTAAAATTCCAGAAAATGATAACCATATCCAGGGGATGGAATTTTAAGGTCATCATCATAGAATGCTTGTGCTCTTTTATTCAGACACAAGTAGCGGCAGAGAACTTTTAACTTTAAATCAGTTCATTGTCATGGGCCATGGGCAAGGAATTGCTGGAATTGTAAAGGGTTTAATAATAATTGCAGAGCATTTGGAAGGTTTACATTTTAAACACATGTTCTCCATGATGAATTTTCTCTTCTTACTGAAGAACGAAAATAAATGAGGGAGGAACGAGATGGGTGTGAAGGCCCGCCCACATGAAATCGAATAAAAATAAGCTTAAACATAAACAATTACACACTTGAAATGTCCAATGAAGAGTTAAAAGTTAAAACCTCTAACAATGCTGGTAGTTCAAATGCTGGCAGTATATCTATATAATCCCTAAATTTATGTAAATGAGAATTACATCCTAAGCTAATTGAAATCATAATATTTCAAAATAGCAAATAAAATATAAATGTGTGCATAAAAAAATATAATTTTTGATATTTACTACAATCTCATTCAAAAAAGGCTACAACAGAATGAGGAACACACTATTTTTAAGGCCCTATACCATGTGCTAAACAAACACAATTAAGAAGCAGATTATGGCCTCAGTGAAAGACAAGGTAATCATAAAAACCGGAAAAGAAATTTAGGGGAAAAGGGCAAGTTAATAATCCTGAAATAGAAACCAATTTCCACACACACAAATAATTTGGAAAAAGTAATGATTAAAAGAAGCATAGCTTGGTCCACAAGAAGCTTGTAGGGAACAAAAATCACATATGCAATATCTAAAAGGAGACTACAATCACTATGAATAAGGAAAGGCATTGTTGACTGTGAAAGGAAATCAGCAGCATAGTTATACTCACGTCACGTCTGATGCTGACCATAAAGAGATGGCCCAATTTTAGAAGTTTAATCCTATTACTGCATGGCTGCTGCAGCATATATAACCTAATTTTCATAACTGTCCAAACTGCAACTGTTGATGATACCCAAGTAGCTTTCTAAGTAGAGGAATGAGGCCAATTAAAGCTATTTGCAGCTGTTCTGAGCTATTCAAGCGAATACTGACTTGTCCTGAACCCCTGTTATTGATATTGGCACGGCCAATCAAGTTTGTAAACCGTCCAATAGGGATCTGCGACTGCAAGTTCCATCCAATGGCAAGGTCTCCATGCCAATTCATAACAGAGAGCCCCAAAGTCGTAAGTGAACGATCTATAGGATAATCTTTATCTCTCCAGGTGGTCTCCAAACTGCCACCATAAGCAACATCGCCACAACCAGCAATGGCTCCTCCAGACACAACTAGGCGGAGTCTTTTATTAAGAATCAATTTGTCCTCAACTTTCACCCCACCTGTTAACGCATCACCTAAGAAAGTTGCAGAAAGACCAGCCGTTGCCTTATTTTGCCTATAATTACAAAACCTTGTCTCACTGCGTAGAGTGTAAGCAATGTCCTTTCCAATACTCTGCATATCAAACCCCAAAGAAGTTGCTTTCTCTTCCCCATGCTTTACAGAACTAGCTATCACCATTTGGAGAGTGGAGTCCTTCTTATCCTTTGAGATCTGTCCAGACACAGATAAGGGTATCTTGTCTTTAACCACAAAGAATCTTTCTGCATGTATGCCATCATAACAAACATCATGATCCCAGCCCTGAGATTCTAGAACAGGACTTACAAGCCACTTCGACTCAATATAACGATACCGGTGAGTTGGATTATCAGAATCAAAAGAAGCAGGTAAGGGCATATCTGGCATGGGACTTGGAAGATATGTGTCTTCTACATTCTCATTGTAGTCTCTTGGTAAATCCTTGGACGAAGCAGCCATTTTCTTCATCATCTTCCGCTGCTTTTTCACTTCTTTCAACTGCTTCTTCATAAAAAGTTTTTCCCTGTATTCCAGTTCATCATAATACACCTTCTTCTGGGATTTAGTGAGCTTTGCTAACTGCGCCTTGGTCAACTGTTTAAATGGCGGCAATCCATCATATTCCGATTCATCATCTGGGTCTGATGACTCATCCAAATCACCAAATAGATTGTCATCATAGCCAAACTGCTCCTCTGGCAGTTTCAGATGTGGTCTTGATTGGAGAAGGGATGAAAGAAGGAAAGGTAAAGGAGGTGCTCTTATCCTTGTGGCAAAAAGCTTTCCCGGTGGACTATCTTGCAACTTCAGAAATGTATTTGCTTCAGCCAAAATCTTTGATGCAAAGGAGAGCAACAACAAATGAGGCTTCCAAACCTGACCATTAGGCAATACTCTCTGCCCAGCCCTGTTCGTTCTGCATGCTGAATGGTTCTCCACTAAAGAAACAGGATTCATGAGACGCATATCCCCAGCTGCCTGACGAATTGCTTGCTGGACAACATGAGACCGTTGTGTGACAAACATATCATAACTTGTAGCAGTGCCATTTGGGCCCTCAGGCGGAGCAGATGCAGCATGGGTCAGAACCACAATGGCATTAAACCATATGGTTGGCCCAAATATTTCAGTGATTGTACGTAACAGCGGCATGTCACCAAAATCCCTGCCCTGCATGTCCAACCTATCAAGATACAAAACAATATCAGGTGGTGTTTTCTTGATGAAACGCTTAACAGAGCGGAGGATTTTCTCATTCTGGTGCTGGTCTGACCACGAAGGTAGAAGACCGGGTGTGTCAATGACCTGTACCTTAATTCCCTGCACAGTTCCCACAACATCCTGAACCTTCTTTGTGCCCAACCGAAAAGCATCAGTGCCAAACTTAACTTCATCAAATATTGAGTTGATGGTAGCACTTTTACCAACTCCCGTTTTTCCAAGAACCATAATTGTGCAAGAGAAATCAAGAGGTTCCCGCCCAGATGCCTCTAGCTGTTCTGCCATTGCACTTGCACGGTCAAAGCTGAAGGCAGCAACACGACCCCCATTTCTCCCTCGCAACTGTTCTGCTAATCCTAGTCTGTACAAGACTTGAGCTACAACAACATTATGGGGAGTCTGCCCAAGCCTATGAGCAAGGCGTAAAAAATTGACCCGTAACATCTGGAGTTTTTCCCGGGTTTCATCAGTTTCCTCAGCCTCCCCATTTGTGGGATCTTCACTGAGTTGCATCTGTGATGCAGGTTCCTTCACCCGAGGCTGCTGGACTGCTCGAGGAGCAGGTTCCAATGGCAGGGCAGCACGCCCAAGTCCAGCAGGAACAGGATCAGGATTTTCAGATTTCCCAGACAATGAAGAAATATCTGCTGGAGGCTTCATCTCAAGTTCTCTATTCCCCTGAATACTTTGTCTCGCCTCCTCATGTTTTGCTCCTTCCTTTTCAGACAGCTTGGCCAGAGCATTTAAAACTTCAACATATTCATCAGCACGCTGAGATAGAGAACCTGTATAGTTTTCTGCTCCCAAATCAGATGCACTTGACTGAATCCTCTTGCCCTTCTCAACCACAGAATCTTCTAAAGAAGATGAGATTCTGACCTTGAGAGCTACTGTCCTTTCCTCTGCAGAAGCATTTAAGTTATCTTCTGGTTGGCAACTTTCTCCATGGTGTTCTGAATCAATATTGGTTAAAGAGCCTTTCTGTTCCCTACTAGCATCATCTTGATTTTCCATATGCAAACTAACTGAAGTGTCCTTAAGTTCTTGACCTGCATCATCCAGGTGCCCTAGATCCATGCTAACTGGAGCTTCATCTTTCACTACCTCGCTCTTATCATCTTTTAGTTCCATATCCAGGTTAACTAAACTATCCTTCAGTTCTTCAACCTTATAATCTCGGTGCTCAAAATGGAGGCCAGCTGAATCATCTTCCAGGTCCCCACTCTTGCTATCTTGATGCTCAGTATCCAAATTAATAAAGGTTTCTGTCACTACCTTACTATTTTCAGCTCGAGACAAAATCTCTCCATTGGATTCAACCTCTTGACAAGAATGATGATCACCTTCTCCCACCCAGTTGTCACTTCCATTATCTGATTCTTCGTGAACCTGTGTTCCCTTATTGACGGTATCTCTGCTTTCCGAGTCATCATGAACCAGCATTCTCTCCAAATTCACATTATTCAAAAAACCCATTCCAGACTTCTTAATAAATGCAATAGAGTTCTCATCCAGTCCAGCCCCATCTTTGGGAATTTCCGCATCACCAACAGCACTAAAAACAGATACTCCCTTCCCTTCACCTTCTTCATCACCCACCAACCCATCATTCCACAAACCATTCAATTCATCCCTCACAATTTTCTCTCTGGCAGCTTGATCATCCATCACCTCCTCTATCACAGCCTTGTCAACAGGCTCCCCACCCACCAAGTCTTCTGGCATTTCTTCAACAACCACTGGTGGCTCCTCCTCATGGTTCACAACCTCACTGGGAACCCCAATCGCTTCTTCAAACTTCTCGACCTCGTTTCCTAAATTCAAGTTCTCATCAACAACCAAAGAACCAACCAAATCCGTAATCTTCTCAACATTCCCCTCTTCATTTAAAATAACATTCTCTGAATCAACTCTTGGCGTCTCTGCATCAATGGCCTCCTCAAAAACATCGTCTCCTTCTGAATCCTTCAATTCATCAGACCCAACGGCAGCCTTTTCCTCTGCTCTTGACCCCAACACGTTATCTTCCAAATGTAACCCATCAACAATCCTAACCCCATTTTCCATCACAAATTCTCAAATTGAATCTTGAAAACCTATATTCACTGAACCCCAAAAAAAATTACCAATAAAAGGTCTAACATACAATAGCATACACAAAACAGATTAACGCTTAAATCAAAATACAGTCGTCGTTGATTCAAACATGTATAATAAAATCAACAGATCATTATACGTATTGAAGGTTTATATGATACACTTGTCAAAAAATAATAATACTCGGATACAAAAATTAGATCTTCACAGTGTTCTTCGTTTCATATGAGGGTTTTGCATAGGAATTAATAGTAAGTAAAAAGATAAAACAATAAATCACAGTAAATAACAGAAGAGAAGGCTTACCCGGTTATGCGGATGTGAGAGAGAATAGAGATACAGAGGCGAAACTTAAGAAAGAGAGAGAGAGAGAGAGAGAGAGAGAGAGAGAGAGAGAGTGATAGCAGTGGAACCAAGGATCTTCTGTTTAATATGCTACTGATACTTTCCATACAAATATACCATAAGGATTCCGGGTAAGCGTTTGATCGACGGATGATAAAGCTCGTGGTTTGAGATCGTACGGTGTGGGAGGGTGCAACGATTTTATCGTGAAAAACGCCAATCATACTGATTCGATTGATTGAAAAGGTTACCTGTTTTGTCACGTATGAGAATTGACGCACAATTGTGAGCCGTTAATTAAGTTGTGATTGATGTAAAAAAATTACTTGTTTTTTTTGCATGATTCTGTTACCAAAATTATCATAAATTTCTAGTCTAAATAAGTTAACCTATCAAATTTGGTAACTAAAATATTTATACATATATTTAACATAAAAAAATGCGTGTGATGCGTCCATGTATTAAAAAAAAAAATTTAATTTTAAAATTTAATAATTCAAAAAATATAAATTAGTTTTTAATAAAATTTATATTTTTTAATTCTAAAAATCGAGATTTATTAAACAAAATTTATATTGCATATGATTTTTTTTTAAAGCTAATGAAACTATAAAATTTCAGCGCCATTAAAAAAGTAAAAGTGTAAAATTTACAATTTTTAGAAAAATAAAAGTGTAAAAAGTTATACTTTGAAAAAGATAATAAAAATTTCAATTCCAATATGAATTTCTTAGATATCAACAGTTCTATTCAAATTTTTAAATTGCATTTTGAATGTCAAAAAAAATCTTTCAAAATAATTAAAATTGTAACAAAAAAATAATTAATTTGGACATAAAAGCAACAAAAGTGTAAAAATTTACACTTTCATAAACTGTAAAACTAGCTTGTGAATCAATTGGAGAGGAGATGAGACAGAACTTCAGATTTGAAGAGAACCACACAAAAATTCAAAATTCTTGAACAACCATTCTAAGAACTCCACAAAGTATTCAAAGAATGAGAGATGAACATAAGGCAATGCTTAGATTTTGTGTAGCAGTTGAAGTACTGGTAGTAATACTTATAAAGACACCAACAAATTGCTTCAGATGTACAAATTTGGGGAAGAAAAGCTTGAATAGATCATGCAGTCCTCCATAGTGCTCTCACTTCTTTGTTCAAATGGATCTGGAAAAATTACAAAATGACCATCCCTTAGTTAGAAGCTAGACAGATGATCAACTTCAACATATATGTTAGGGGGGGTGGTGGTGGTGGTAAAAGTCACAATAACAGTACTCGGCGGCACAACTTCTGACCACCGTGTGTAGATCCTATTAGGCTGTGTTTGGATAGTGATTCAGATATAATTTTTAAAAAAATATTTCTGAAAACTTTGTAATTAATTTTTTAAAAATTGTGAAAATGTATTGGATATGATAATCTAAATTATAAAAAATTAAAATTAATAACTTGTCAAACACGTATCACACGTTTTAAAATTAAAAATTTGTATTTGAAAATATAAACAAACAAACCCTAATCATCTGCCATTCCCTTGCTTAACGCCATGGTGCTTGCATGATAATGGTTGAGGTTGCGGTGATGGTTCGTGATGAAGATTTAGCAGTGGACAGCTTGCCGGAGATTATGGTGGCAGCTGTGGTTGATGTGGTTGCAAAATTTTGAGATGTCATGGTTGTGGTGTTGGGTTGGGTGAGATATTCATCAGAGATTCGAAGATGAGCAAGATGGAGTTGTGATGATTTGGGGATTTTGGATTCCAGATGCATGTAAATTTTATTAGGGTATAATTGTTATTTATAAAAAAATTATAAATGTCATGTCATCAAGATGGACCTAGGCTAAAAGTTAAAAACAACTATGTCCTTTATCTGACAATTAAAAATAATGTGGATCTTAAAATAATTTAATGTCTTCTTCAAGGAACTCGAGACTAATTAACCCTCACTTTTTTTACAATTTAGACTTTTGTTAATTATATTTCTACTGTGAGACTCTCATATGATTTTTTAAATTAATTGAAAATATAAATATTGTGGATGTATAAGATTATTCATTTTTTAAAAATAAATGCTACTATTAAAGAGTAATACTATTTTTAACTTAATATTTTATCAAAAAAAATTATTTGCTGACGTGATTATTCATGCGAGTCTAAGAAGCTTTATTGACTAGCACCAAAATGTTTAATTAACTAATATCACGATATTTAATTAATTAGCACCCGCATATATTAAAAGACTTAATTGACTAGCACCCGAACAACAATGTTTACAGATAAGAAAATTTAGTAAAATTTTATGGTAATAATAACATTACTCATTATTAAATGATGACAGATTTGATTGACCATTGTTCATATTTGAGCATTATATAAGCCTTACCTAGAGTTCACATGAAGAAAAAGTCCAACGTCAATCGCGAGTGGCCAAACTTTTCCCGTGATTGATATGTTCAGTTAACTTGCACGTGTGATATTGGCGTGTGATTAGACATACCAATCACATGACGAGTGTTGGTCAACTGTGACTGACTTTGGCACTACTCTTCGTATGAATACTTAATTTTCTGCAATAATTATGGGATGCAACTATCAAATCAATTTATTCTTTCTTTTTGTCCCATTCAAAATGAAGCTCGACTACTATCAAATGCTTTTTTTTATACAAAGATGTAGGAATGTTGCCTTTTGAGTGAAGAGTTGACACTTGCACCAATTTAATTAGACTTTGGTCATATTATGCATCAACACCAAGGTCTTAAAAAGTTTTCCTAGAAAATAAAGCTTCTTTAATTTCTAACTTAAAATTTTCAGAATAAAAGATACTTAGATGTACATCAACATTTGATCCTGAAAATCTATACATGTTTTAGGTTTTCCCCTGCCTACTGTGAGATCCAAACTAAAGGTGCACAAAAAAATTGAGAATCGAGTAACCGAATCAACCCAACCTAAACTCCAATGGTTCGGGTTCAGAATAAATCAGGTTAGTTCGAGTTGAATGTTCGGGTTAACTAAACCAACCCGAGAACCATCTTAAAGATGAATAACCTAATTTTCATTCAACCCCTACGCAGTACGTACTCTGTGAACTCGCAACTCTCTCGATCACCGGTCGATTCTCAAGATCTCCACTCACCCATCTCTCTTGATCACTAGTCAATTCTCAAGATCTCCACTCATTCATCTTTCCCGATCTCTTCATATTAGGGTTAGTGTAATCAATCTCCATTCTATCAACTTGCCGCTCTCTCTCAACCCTCTCGAATCGCAAATTTTGAGGCCCAATGCTTACACTAGATGGGTTTTCTAGGGCTCCCAACCCAAACCATTTTTATTTTTCAATGGCCCAGTGGCTCTCACTGCTGATATATCCATCTAATCCATATGAAGATTGGGGATTCAGTTCAAGTCTTCAAAATTGAACCAACCAATGCAAATTGTTGATGATTGGGTTGGGCTTCAATTCAAATGAATTGGTCCAAAGCACATGAACTTTCTCCCACTATTTATAACCGTGAGTTTTGTCACCTTGTATTTAGGAGTGAGAAGATAAAGCCAAAAAATCTGTTCTCATAACAATTAAAACGACTTGCCCACCAGCCCATAATCTTCCATTATACTATCCAAGAACAAGTAGCTTGAGCCAATGCCAAAAGGTAAATTTATCAAAATTAGACAATTAATACTAGGAAAATCATGCCAAACAGACTTGTGAGAAAGGAATTTCCTTGTTTATATTGTTCCTTTTCTTTTGTAAAAATATATTGAGGCCAAAATCAGGCCAATTGATACATACTGACAACCAAATACTTGGGTCCACATACATGTATATCACTTCAAGTTGGACATGCATGCACCCCAAGAAACTTGTCAATCAAATGCATTCTATGTGAAACTAACAAATGTAATCTATTAAGAAAAGCGAAGGGGAAAAAAAGAAATGAAATCAACAATGAATGTCAATCTTTTAATCTATCTTTACATTGGGATGCAGATAAATTGTGTTGCTATCATCTAACGTCAACTACGTATTAAACTCGAGGGTAGACCAAGTGGGGGTACCAAGAGTTTATCCGTAAATGAAAATTGGTGCGAGTTCTCTTCAGTATAATAATAATAAATAAAAAAAAAAACAAGAAACATCAACCACATATTAGTTTTGTAAGTATAACTTGTAATTGACTCAATAATGAACTAGCAAAAATTAAAATGATGGGTTGTGAAAATGAGTTTAAAAAGAATTACTTGGTGCTCGTTTGTAGAGCGGTTAAAAAGTATGGTTTGAGAAAAAAATATTATTTAAAAAAGTGTAAATTGAATTAAGCGTGAGTGTTTAGATAAATGTAGTTGAAACGGGCTTAAAAGATAATATGTAATGTTTGTATGAGCTGTTAAAAATGTGAAATGTATTATATAAATAAAAAACAAGTGTTTTCGAAACAGGAATTTAGAAAAAGCTTTTTATTAGCACTTTTTTGAAATAAGTGTTTGGACTTGAAAACGTTCAAACGGATGTATTAAAAACGTCAAAACAAACAATTAAATATATATATATATAAGTCTAATTTAAACTTTAAAACGCTTGTTTCAAAAATGCTATCGTCTATTCAAATATATCTTTAAAACAAATCGATGAGACGTGGTTGATATACAATTAGAATTGACAGTGAATGGTCGAAAAGAGACATTAGCAAGCTCACAAAGTCATTAATTATGATAGCTCATTGGACTGGACGGACAATACCATGGCACAATTGTGAGAGACAATGCTTTGTTGGCTAGTCTCAGTTTGTCCCCAAGCCTGAATCTTCTCTGCACTTTCCATTGATCCCTGTAGAGAGCTAGCAAACAAAAAAAAGAGTTGAGACTTCTAATTATGGTTGAGAGCCCGTGACCTTGTGTGAATATCTTTGGATTTATGGCCTACATACTTGAGCACTGATATGGACACTCCATTTGTTAGATGATATGGACATTTAATCTCATTTTGCACGTAAAAAATAACGAAATAGTGTGTGAGAGTAGAAAACTACGGGTTGCACCAAATGGAAGAGAGACTTGAATTTAAGATCTCTCATAACTAAAGTTTTGATACCATATTAGATCATTAGTTGTTCTAAAAATTTAAGTAATTAGAAAATATATCAACGATGTATATCATGATAACATGTACTACTTAAAAGAGGTTGAGGGATAGCTTAATTTAGCACATGTTTTGCTTTTGTTTTGATGCTATTTTGAAATTGTTTTGCTATCTATATATTAATTGATATGGATCTTGTGTAATAGGTGGCATGTATTGCTTTGTTGTTACATGATTTTCCTTGTTATATAGTCTAATTAATCTGTCAACCCAGCACAAGTTCAAGGGTCAAATTTGAAGACTAGCATCTGGACATGTGACCACAAGTTAATTTCTTGGGTTCCATTGTTCTCCACCATTTTTAGGTATTTTAGGGTTATGTACTTGATACCACTAACATGTAGTAGAAGCATCTCCAAAAGCGAATGTAAGAGGAGGAGTCATCCACCTTAACTATCATTTTTGGTTCTCAATGAAGCATTATTTGACTTCTAACAAAGGAGCTATTGTTGGACTCAAAATGAATTCAATTCATAAACAATGACCAAGTACATGTAAATATGAATCCCGTGAAAAGAGAAAGAGAGGAGGAATTCCAAAGTTAGTTGAACGAGAGAAATAAAGAAATAGGTTGATAGGAAGAGACAAAAATATATTAAAATATCAAATGAATACTCTTTTTAGATACCACTGTTAAAATGATGTATGATATTGGAAGTCATTAATATGCATATAAACACTGTAGTAATACCTAAATGAATTTTTCAAGTCAAAAAATGACTCACACTCTTGGAGTTGCTCTTAAACTGAAAAGTTTTTGCATGACCGATTCCATTGATTTGGCATCGACCCAACATATAATATCATGTCATTTAAATAAGTATATTTGGCTTTTGAAAAACATAAAAACAATATCTTGCTCACATAATAAGACCGGGTCAATGGGATTTCTCCTATTAAACTTGTAACATAATCGGAATCATGTAACAACAGTATCCGATATTTTTAAATGTACATATATAATTTAATTTTTATTTATTTTTTTGGTAATCTATTTATAACAAAAAAACAATTGAGTAGGCGAGAAGTTGATAAGCTACTTAACTATATGCATAAGCCAGGATGATGAATTTAATTACTATGTAAACTCATTAAATTATGTTTAATTAAGATAGGTCCAACACTTTATATGAATCTATTAAAAGAAGAGGACTTGAAACCCATGTAGTGTTGGGTAGGCTAACAAAAATATGGTAGATCTAAATTTCACCTTAGATTACTTTACCACCTAATCTTGATCACAACAAATTAAATGTATAAAAATTAATAAATAACATTGTTCCATTGTTTTGAATACATGTTAGATCATTTCAAAGTTCAAATGCTCATAGAGACCATGTTCACATGCATTTCTCAAGTTTCGACTCTATCATGGAAGCCACAATATTAATTAGGAGTTAAATCCTATGGTGCATGTCATGAGTCTTCCTGCATCAATAACCATACCATTAAAATGATATTAATACTCAAAAAGCATCACTATCAATCCCTTCTTTACTTTAATATATCGAATATCGGCTAAAGAAATACAAATATTTTTGTATGAATTAAGTTCATTGACCTAAGTTTGTAAATTTTGCGAATCATTTTATATCATATAAATAAACTATTATATTTGCATATGTTAAAAAATACACATTATATCCAAATTCATACAAAAACTTCTCATCACCATGACAAGGGCAAGTCAACAAGCTTTCTACACTTGCACGATATCCACATAATTCAGTTAAATAGTAAAAACCTTAAAATTGTAAGCCATGACATTCATCGTTTAACTCTCTCTCTCTCTCTCTCTCTCTCTCTCTCTCTCTCTCTCTCCCTCTATATATATATATATGTGTGTGTGTGTGTGTGATAAAAAGCAGGATTATTGAGTGCACACGTCCTCTGCATGTCATGGACCCAAGTGCACACCTAAGACTGCATCATCACCCTCTGATTGGAGTTTGTATTCAGCCTTCTGATTACAGTTGAATGCGCCATTAGAGTTTTACGCCAACCAATGCACTTCCTATAAACTAGGCTGTGCGAACTGTAATTTTGTTATGAAAAACAAAGAGAGAGAATTACGTTCGACCATTGCAAAAATCACAACCACAACCCAAGCTCACCAGCCATCACCACCACCACCGCCACCGCCACCAGCATCTCCGAAACCACCACTCTCACGTGGATGGCAGTAGAAAGACAATTCCAATTCCCGAAGCCACCTGATAAAAAAAGGAAACCAAAGAAATTGCCACCAAAACTCGTAATACGATACCTCCAAAAGTGAGTTTCGAATCTTTTGATCCCACAAACTGTAATACAAACAACCCACAGTTCATCACTCATCACGGAAACCCATCTCTTTCTCTCAAATTTCCAGTGTTGGTTTCCTTTGATAATAGGGGTCCGCTGTGGCCATGGCGGACATTGTGAAGCAAATTTTAGCGACGCCGATACAATTAGCTGACACCGTGACCAAGGCGGCCGACGATGTGAACTCTTTCAAGCAAGAATGCTCCGAGATTAAGGCGAAGACCGAGAAGCTGGCGGTCATTCTCCGGCAGGCAGCGCGTGCCAGCAACGACCTCTACGAGCGGCCCACGCGCCGTATCATTGACGATACCCAACAGGTCATCGAGAAGGCTCTTGCCCTCATCTTCAAGTGCCGGGCCAACGGCTTCAAGCGCGTCTTCACCATCATCCCCACCGCTGCCTTTCGAAAGACCACCCAGCAACTCGAGAATTCGATTGGTGACGTGTCATGGCTTCTCCGGGTGTCCACACCCGCCAATGATCGTGACGATGAGTATCTTGGGCTTCCTCCTATTGCCGCCAATGAGCCAATTCTGTGCCTCATATGGGAGCAAATTGCCATTCTATGCTCGGGTTCCATTGAAGATCGATCAGACGCAGCCGCCTCTCTCGTCTCTTTGGCTCGTGACAATGATCGATACGGCAAACTCATTATCGAAGAAGGTGGGGTTGCACCACTGTTGAAATTGGCCAAAGAAGGACGAATGGAGGGTCAAGAGAATGCTGCGAGGGCTATTGGTCTTCTGGGTCGTGACCCAGAAAGCGTCGAACACATTGTAAATGCTGGTGTCTGCTCCGTGTTTGCGAAAATCCTCAAAGAAGGTCACATGACGATTCAGGTCGTTGTGGCTTGGGCTGTCTCGGAATTAGCAGCACATCATCCCAAATGCCGAGATCATTTTGCTCAAAACAATACAATTCGGTTGCTCGTCGGCCATCTCGCGTTTGAGACCATTCAAGAACATAGCAAATATGCTATTGCAAGCAAACAAACCATGTCAATCCACAATGTTGTAATGGCTAATTCTAATACCAACAACAGCAACAACAATAAACAGGACGATGATGATAAGCAACTCACTGGTCACTCTGCTCGTCCAACGGGCAAGGAAACTCCCAACCAAATGCACAATTTGGTTACAAACACCATGGCCATGAAAACCCAATCCAAGGAAACCCCACAACACAGCCATGCGTCAAACCAGGCTAACCATTCCAAGAATGTAAAGTCAAACCACGATAATCACCAATATCAACAACACCAGCAGCGTGTTTCGCTAATCGGGACAAGCATTAGGGGAAGGGAATTTGAAGATCCTGCTACAAAGGCCCAAATGAAGGCAATGGCAGCGAGAGCCTTGCGGCACCTCTGCACAGGAAACGTCTCCATATGTAAAAGCATAACAGAGTCAAGAGCACTTTTATGCTTTGCAGTTTTGTTAGAGAAGGGCCCAGATGAAGTTCAATACAATTCAGCCATGGCACTGATGGAAATCACAGCTGTAGCTGAGCAAAATTCTGAATTGCGGCGCTCTGCCTTCAAGCCCACATCACCGGCTGCCAAAGCAGTCGTAGACCAGTTATTACGAATAATCGACAAAGAAGATTCAGACCTTCTCATACCCTGCATCAAAGCTATGGGCAACTTGGCAAGGACCTTCCGGGCAACTGAAAAGAGAATTGTAGCACCTTTGGTTCGACTGCTCGATGAAAGGGAAGCTGATGTTTCAGGGGAGGCAGTAATTGCGCTCAACAAATTTGCATGCACTGATAATTTTCTCCATGTTAATCACTCCAAGGACATAATAGAAGCCGGAGGTGCTAAGCATCTAATTCAACTTGTTTACTTTGGTGAGCAAATTGTTCAAATACCGGCATTAATTCTCCTGTGTTACATTGCATTGCACGTTCCAGATAGTGAGGTATTAGCCCAGGAAGAGGTGCTTACTGTGCTTGAGTGGGGGTCAAAGCAGGGGTCTTTCATGCAAGATCCTTCAGTTGAAACACTGCTGTTTGAAGCTGAAAGTAGGTTGGAACTCTATCAATCAAGAGGTTCAAGAGGATTCCATTAATTCAGTCAATTTGTACATTATTGCAGAGAAAAAATTCAAAAAATTTCAGTACTTTAGTTCTGTATCGATACCATGGAATGTATATAGAGTTAGCTTTGTTGTAACTTTTTTAGAAGAATCTCTCGAAGTACTTCCAGTACTGTGATTCATCTTCTTTAAGTTTTCCAAAACTATTTTGGTGGTTGTCCATAATCTTTTGAGAGAGGAGAAGCGGGTGATTTCCCTCACAGTACAGTTGAGTATGCATGCGACTACTACGAAGTAGAATCTAAACCAAGGTATACCTTTTATTGCTTCCTTACAAAGGTATAGTCTAACTCTCTTCTTCTTCTTCTTCTTCAAAGTCACGGATCTCTTTTGCCTGTTACTACCCTGTAAGAGAGGATTGGATTAGAAAACAAGTGGCCTTAAATTTTGTCATTGACAAATGCTGCAAAACACACACAACCTAATTAAGCAAACAACCTGGTTCTATGAAATTATCAATATAAAAACAATGACAGTAATGTTCCAAACTTTCTTTCTATATATGCATACAAGCTCTAATGTCCCAAGCTCAGTTTCGACTTTCCACTTAGATTTAGTTTTGGGTTGATGATTTTGAAGAAAACCAAGTTGAATCCCTACATATTCCAAGAAAAGCGAGGCTGAATTGTCCTCGCTCAGAGCATTTGGTTCAACCCAAAACGATGAATTACGTACAAGTATGTTGAGAAAAGAGCAGCAAATGTACAAACTGCAAAGTGCTCCACCAACTCTTTGTATTTGCAGCATACATTCGTATTCTTTGAGTGAGTCTCAGACCATCACATATTGTTTTTAATAATATTATATTATATATATTAGGTTACATTAAAAAAATTGAGTCATATTATACATAACAAGATATCAATGAATAGACACAACACCTGTCACCTCACTGTATCGAACCATTCAAATTTTTCCGTAGCATACAAGCTTCTTGCTAGGCTGTTGATTGAGCCACCTAGTTTCAAATGAGAAATTTTAGTGTGAAGCAGGTCTGTTTAAAAAATGGTAAATTATATTACTTTTTTTAAGTTTCTATCAATTGTATTGATCTTTATTATAGTTTCTGAAATTATACTGATCTAACTTATTTAACTTAACAATATACAAATAACCTTCTCCAGGCAATTTATTTTCAAAATGACAAAATTATCACTTTTATGTTTTTTTTTCAATTTAAATTGTAACCAATTTTTCTTTTCTATTTTTTTAATAAATATTAAGTAAAATCTTAAATTTATATTTATATAAAACAAAAATAATTTATTTACCTTTAATTAATTTTTATATAAAATAAAAAAAATATTTAAAAAAGTAAAAAAAATTGATTAAAATTTAAAAAATATAAAATAAAATAAAATAAAAGATGTAATTTTGATTAAAAAATTGACTTAAATGAACTGTATATTATTAGATAAAATAAAGAAGATCAATATAATCTTAAAAATTTTAAGATAAATTAATATAATTATCAAAAATTTAAAAAAATATTAGTATAAATTATTGTTTGAAAAAATAAAATATTTTTTTTCAAGTGGACAGTATATTATTCGCCGGGTGAATAAATTCGAACCATCCAAAAGTTTCAACGTTCAAATAGTGTCGGACCCTACTCCATTTTATGATGTTTCCAAGCAAAAGAGTACAACAATGGATGTGAGTTTGAGTCTTATTTTGTAGGCTACTACTGCATTGGTACCAACCTAGTGTCAGGCCTAAGTATTGCTACTACGAGGCTCTAATGGGCCTTTTGATCATTGATGAGTGCTGATTTTGTAGGCCTACTACTAGATTGGTACCAACCAGTGTCAGGCCTAAATATTGCTAGTTCGAGCTCTATGGGCCTTTGATCATTGATGAGTGCTGATTTCAGGCACTTTAATGGCTGTGGTAGATTTAGAACATAAATTTAAAAAATAAAATTATAAAAATTTTAATTTTAATTTTAATTTTTATTTTTATAAAATTATAAAAAAATTTGAGAGAATAATTTTTAAATTTTTATAAAATTATGCAATCCCCCCTTCTCCCGTAGGGGGATCCGCCTCTTTGTAATGGGTTGGGTAGCAGCCCATCAGATCTGGATGAAGGTAAGAAATTGAATCAAAAGCACCTTCTCACTTCAAACAAAAGGCCTTAATTGGCTGCTCAAATTGGGTAAATAATGAAAATTTAGATTAAAAAAGTAAGACCTTACAATAATCACATCATATAGAAATTACTAATTATATTTCCTAATAGAATTAGAAAACTAAGAAATTCAGAAAAAAAAAAAAATCAAAATTGGGATTTTTGTAATTGAACCTAAAATTGAAAACTATATAAGAAAAAATAAAAGAAAATAGAAACCAGTGGGGACTCAAAACAAGTTTCTTATGCAAAGTAATTGCAAAAAAAAAACTGTCCAAAAATATAAAAACATCTTATTGAAGGCCGAAACAATAGAATTTGGCCAAAACCCAACTTAGGCCATAGGAAAAGACAATAAATATTGTTTATCTCGCTGTTTAGAGTCAAAATAGGATCTCGATTTCTAAAAATGTAATTAGTTAAATCTGCTTTTACTAGTATTTTAATTTGAAATCAGACTTGAAACTGCTCTCATTGCTCCAAGAAATTAAAACTCATTTGTTTTACATCAAAATCATAACAAATTTGGATTTTTTTTTATTTTTTTGTACGATGTAAAAAGACTAGTTAATGAGAAGAATTGACATTTTGTGTTGCAAATAAGAATAATGTTTTACTTACATTAGGTGGGTCTCACTAGTGAGATTCGTAATGATAGATCTTACTCCATGCGAATATATGAACATTCATGCATAGTTCATGAATCGTTATCCTACGAATTAACAAATCAAGAGAGATAAAGACTCCAAAAACAACTTACATGCACCATCCCTTAATTTTTTTCTTCTTCATAATATGGCATTGAACCAGCTTTTCATTTCTATTGAGCCAACCAGAACCTGATCCATCTAGGAATTATTCGAATGCCAATACCTATTTTCTTAATGATTTCTAAAGAATAATTTTTGCTAAAAAAATTTAAGGAATTTGCTTTTGCACTTTATTGTATTGGGAGAAAGAACATAAGCAGGCAATGACTTGCTTTGATTGAAAGAGGAAAAAGAAAAACATTCATCAGAATTGAAAAGCAAACTATAATACTAATTAAGATAGTGTATGGAAAGATTCTAAAGTGTTTGATGAAAAAGGAAAAAGAAGGCAGTATAATTAAAGGGATGGTTCAAAATAATTGGATTTAATAAAAAGTAATGTTGCTGACTTGTGAACTTTCTTAAAGCATGACCATTGTTCCAATATAAATTAAAACAGTAGTTATCTAGTTGAAGTGGCATTTTATATGCACTGTGATGGGAGGAGAAATTTTGTCACAAAGCAGCTCTAAGGGCAACTCCAAGAACAGAGTAAAATGATTATCAAACTCTCACATTTTTCACTCCAACAGAAGAATCTTTCTTATATGTAAAGAGCATCCAACTCATGTAGAGATTCATATTTGCATCATTTGGGAAGAGAGGGAGGGAGGGAAGTGAAAATTGGTGAAGAAGTTAGTTAATAGAAAGAGAAAAATATAGATCGGTAGGAAAAGAGTGAGAGAAAAAAGAAAAATATATTAAAATATTAAATAAATACTTATTTTGAATATACGGGATCGGAGATGTATAACAACGTAACAAGAGTCAAATAGATTTTTTTGCCCAAAAAATAGCTTCCACTCCTAGTTTTGCTCTAATGATCTAGTGTATGAACTATACCCATGATATTATATCATATAAATATGACACTATTTTTTTATTTTTTTTTTAAAACTAAACATATTATATAATTGAAAATATATCATAAACGTGTTTTATGAATCTGGTTCAGGGTAAAAGTTTTAGGGTCTGTTTAAAAACTGTTAGAATCGATTTTGTAGAATACAGATGAATTGATTTTAAATTTTTATTATTTAAAATTACTTTTTAACAATATATTAAGTCATATCTGATCGGTAAAAATACATAAAACCTAAACAAAGTTAGACTAAAAATAAATTAATTTTCTTAAAATTTAAATAACTTAATAAAATTATTGTGATCTAATCTAATTTAAATTTTTTTTGAACAACTTAAACAAATCGTATTAAGCCACGTGTATGCATATCTATTTATAAAATTTAAAAATTTATTTTTATCAACACGAATCTTTGACAAAATTATTAATTTAATGAATGGGACGGTTTACTTAAAAATAATTCAACCTAAAAAAAAGTATATATAAAGAAATAAAGACTAAATTTAATAATATTGTAAAAAAATTAAGGACCACAAGGTTGGAAAGACAAGACAGGACATTGATAAGTCATCTCACACATGGTTTGTCTCTTTGACCAGTCCTTCCGTCTTTTACTTTCTTCCATGTCTATTCACTTAATCAACAACATTGAAAATTGGGAGATTAAACAAACACAGTTTTAAAGGTTCATAGAAAAAGCAGTCTTTTTTGGCTTAATCGAAAAGATTATGAGAAGAAAAACAAAATTGAGGCTTTTTAGCCTCCCAACTGAGTTTTTAAAAAAATAAAAAAATAATCGTCAAATTGTAATTCTATTTTATGTATTTTTGTTGATAATAAAGAAGATTTTTAAAAAGAATAGATATTTGTAAAGATATTACTTCTAATTTTAAGAAATTTTTTTTCCATCTAAATTTTTCAAAAGATAAAAAAGATTTACATGTAAATCTAAGTCACCCAAAAACTTTTTATTTTTAATTTTTTTATATTATATATATATATATATTGAATAGTGTGTAAGTGTTAAATTCAAGATTATTAATTGTAAAATGTCAAATTTATTAAAAATCAGATTTTTATATAACTTATTCAAATCATGATTTTACATCTTAATACATCAAAATCACGTTTCGAGTAAGGTCTCCCAAACGTTATCCTCACCAAACTTTCCTTAGATGCATGCCGACATGAATATTTTTTTTTTTTTTATCTTTTTTGTGAGTCCAAAATGTCCCTAATTAAGTTATTTGAAATTAGACTCGTCACTTGTTTGATTTTGAAGATTTATTTGAGATTAATTGTTGAGATAATAAAATAAATTCTAAAATATTATGATAATTGTTAATTTATTGAATTCAACTTAATAAATTAATAATTAGAAAATAAGTATTTTAATATTACATTAAAAAAATATATGCTATATGAACTTGACTCATAATTAAATTGAATTATAAATTTGTTTAAAATTAATTTTAAATATAAATTAGTTAAACTTATCATAATATAAACTTTACTAAGTCAAATTTGAATAAGTTGATATTCAACTTGACCCATTTAGTACATTACCAAAATGCTAACAATTTTGGAGAAAATGGTATTTTTTAAAAAATTTCTTCATATTATTACCATTAAGATCTCTTAATTTCTTATAGTTATATATATTATAATATTATTTAACAATAGAATGTAGATATAATTGGAAACTTTTCAAATATAATTTGTTGATAAACAGTTGGATTAAAATAATATTTATTAAATAAGTGAGACTTAAATTGATGATTTTTTTGAGAAATTAGGTGATTAATTGTACTTAGGGGTATTAATTTTTAATACGACACGAAATTAATGGGTTTAGGTTTAGCATAAATGAGTTTGGGTCATAAACGAGTTGACATGTATAACATGATTAATAAATAGGTTGAATTTGAGTTTTACTAGTGTCAACCTGTTTAACGCGACTTAATACGTTTAATTATAAAATATATTATGAATTAAAAGTAATTCATCTCACATTAAATATTTATAAAGATTTTGAGATTTTTATTTATAAAAGAGGTTTTTACTTTAATTTGGCTCATATTCAAAGTTACTAAACTTGAAAATTATTTATACATATTAAAAGATAGGTAAATTTTTTTATTTAAAAATAAAAAATTAAAATAAACGGGTTAAGTCTGTCGACACGTGTAATCTGTTTAATAAATGAGTTGAGTTTAGGAGCTTTGAAACTTGACATGATTAGTTAATAATGTTGAGTTTGAATTTATACATATTTTTAAATATGTATGTCTTGACACGATTCGAATACGATACGATAATACGAATTAACACCCCTAATTATACTAATCTTAGTTAATTTAATTTAACAATTATTATTTATGGTATCTAATCCCAATTATTAATAAAATTGGGTAAAAAAAGTTGACCAATAGTTTGCCTTTTCCAGTGACGCTCTCAGATCAAAATTTCCCCAGCCGTCCGATTTCAATCACAAAAGCCATACGTCGCTCGGATTACAAAAAGATGAAAAGGGACCCACCAAAATTGTCCATTTCGTCCTTTTATACACTGACTTGGCACTATGCTCCCTTACGAATTTCGCACATACTTGCCCTTATATAGAGAGAGGAGAGAAAAAACTAGGGTTTGCTCTCTTTTTTGGAGGCTCGTTTATTTCTGTTTCGAGGGTTTGCGTCTGGTGAGAACCCTTGGCTTTTGATCCAATGGATGAGGGTGACAACAGCAGATTGAAGGGCGTGGTCAAGTGGTTCAACGATCAGAAAGGTTTTGGGTTCATCACTCCGAACGATGGCGGCGAAGATCTATTCGTTCACCAGTCCTCGATCCGAGCTGAGGGCTTTCGCAGCCTAGGAGATGGTGAGTCCGTTGAGTTCCAGATCGAGACTGGGGGTGACGGCCGTACCAAAGCTGTCGATGTAACTGGCCCAAACGGGGCGCCAGTTCAGGGTAGCACCCGCGGCGGCGGAGGCGGTGGCGGAGGTGGAGGCGGAAGAGGCGGTGGTGGTGGGTATGGCTTTAACGGTGGAGGAAGGGGTGGCAGTCGTAGCTATGGTGGGGGAGGTGGTAGTTATGGTGGCGGCGGTGGCTATGGAAGTGGGGGTTATGGAGGCGGTGGCGGCGGTAATGGCTGTTTCAAGTGTGGTGAGACGGGACATATGGCAAGGGACTGCTATCAGGGTGGCGGCGGCGGTGCTGGTGGCGGAGGTGGAAGGTATGGAGGGGGAGGTGGTGGTGGCGGTGGCGGAGGCGGTTGCTACAACTGTGGCGAGGACGGTCATTTTGCCCGAGAATGCCCCAACGCAGCTCGCTGATATGGATTCGGAAAAAAGAAGGGTAAATGTGTAGTTTCACGTTTTAGTCTTCTCTTATGCTGTTAGGTTTTCTCTTTTAGTATGACAATCGGTGAGCATGTAATATTTTTGCTTTTGTGAACAATATTGTTATTGTGCGGTCACCTCTGTTAAGCACTATGGTTTTGGTTTAATTGTTGGTTTTGGCTTGATTTCGTTTATGCTTATAATTATTGCTCTCTCTCTCTCTCTCTCTTGTTTAAAAATTCGTTATCAAAGTTGATTGTTTCAGTTTTCTGCTGAGTTACGGGAGGTCCAGACAGGAATGGTACATGTTCTTGGGTTGCTCTTTCTTCTCTTTGTTCATATTTATATTTATACATAACATATATATATATATATATGTATATCTACTATATGAGCATACATGTTGGTTTGATATTAATGAACTAGGGTTTCCTAATTTTCTCTCTCTGTAGACTCTTTATATTATATTAAAGGAAGTACATGCTCCAAATCTGGAGAAATTTCCTCTTTCTATGCATATTTCAAACTTAATCTGTCATAATATTAATATGTTAGACTTAGACAATTACGTTAATATTATGTGACTGTTTTAAAGTGAAAAATATGAATTAACTAAAACAAATCTATTCGAATTACATTTTAGCTAGTTTGGATCTAAGTGTTAGATCTTATTTTAATCTTTGAAGATGATAAGCTCGTGAAGATATTTGTGGGGAACATATTGCACACACTGTTTTTCTTTATTTTTGTCATTATTGTTATTGTCGGGTTGCATGTGAATGAGGATGAGGTTTATTAGATACAATCATTAAAATGTCTTCTAAAAGCTTGGTGGTTTTTTTTTTTGTTTTTTTCCTAATCTTTTTACATCCTTTTGGTCCAAAAGAATTTAAAGAAAGAAAATGAAAGGCGGTCAGACATTATTTACATTATTTTCTCTTTGATTTAAAGACGAGGGTGAAGAGAATACATTGTGTTGTCATAGGAAAAAGAAAAAAAGTTTGGAAATTACTCATTTTAAAATTTAACAAGGTTCCGTGACTTTCCAAAGAATGGAAAGAAAAGATCAGACCCATTTGAAGGTTATACCTACACTTGTGGAAGAAGAAAACTAGTACAACTGTGTATTTGGTTTAGTTGGAAAGAGAGATAAGAAAATAAAGGACTATTAAAGAGAGAAGAACATACAATAGTGTTAACTCATTTGTCATCATTATTTTTATTGTCGGGTTGCATGCGAATGAGGATGAGGTTTATTAGATACAATCATTAAAATGTCTTCTAAAAGCTTGGTGGTTTATTTTTTATTTTTTTTCCTAATCTTTTTACCATCCTTTTGGTCCAAAGGAATTTAAAGAAAGAAAATGAAAGGTGGTCAGACAGTATTTACATTATTTTCTCTTTGATTTGAAGACGAGGGTGAAGAGAATACATTGTGTTGTCATAGGAAAAAGAAAAAAAGTTTGGAGATTACTCATTTTAAAATTTAACAAGGTTTCATTGAGTTGAATTATATAATATACTAAAATATTTGATTTGATTTTATAATTTATATTTTTTAGCAGGACTAGAGAAATGTGTTAACACTATTGTATTTTCTTCTCTCTTTAATAGTACTTTATTTTCTTCTCTCTCTCTTTCCAACTAAACCAAATACACAGTTGTACTAGTTTTCTTCTTCCACAAGTGTAGGTACAAACTTCAAATGTGTCTGATCTTTTCTTTCCATTCTTTGGAAAGTCACGGAACTTTTTTGTGCCTAAGCGCATTAATAATTCAACCTAAAGCCACCCACTGATAGGAACATTTGGCCCTTAGGTCCTTAGCTCTGTAAGACATGGCAAGCTTGGGGTCATGGTTTTCCTATTCTAGGTGTCATTGATGAATAAACTGCAATTCTTCCCGGCTGGTCCATTTGATGAGGACATGACCTTATATAAGAACAATATCTTCCTATTGACTCTTTCTCATATCCTCCAAGTCTCTCTAGTGGCTTTTGAAATTTCAATTTCAAATTTTCCCTCTCTCTTAATGGTCTAGATCCACTGTTGGCGCTATCTCACAAAAAGTTAAAAACCCTTGTGTCAGCCTTTTAGACACTTTTATTGGTGAATTTTTCTCCATGTATTCCAGTGCAAGGCATCTGTCTCTCTCTCAAAAAGTTAAAACCTTGACTCGAAGATTGTATCAGCCTTTTACTCCTCTTTTTATGGTATTTCTATTTCACCTGACAGTCAATATTTTGACTTAAATATGTTATTCAATCTGATAAATTAAAATAGTTGGCTGTTCTTAAATTTAGATATTTTCGATCTGATCAACTATAGAATGGGTCAGTTTCTTCTTTGCAATTGGCCTGTCCAGATTTATTACCCAACCTGTTCAGATTTCTAGGGTGTTTCATTGGATAAGGGATTTTGAGTCATTTGAACCACCATGTTTGGTTTTACCCTCAAGTGCCAGACTAATTTGGTTCTTGCAGCTGGCCCTATCCTTTGTTTCAGTTCAGCAACAGTTTTGCCATCCAGGGGTCACCATGGTAGCTGATGGGTTTTGGCTAAATGAGCATATGCTGCACCTGCTCTTGGGCTCAACTCTACACATCCGCCTGACTTTGTGATATAGCCTTTGTCATGGGATAGCTCTAGCATAGTCCTTAGGAGAGAGGATCCCAAGTAACAGAATCTAATATATCCCTGTCTTAATCAAAGCAATTATTCTCGTTCAAGGTTGATATATTTCTCATTACACATCTTTGTAATATATATCATTTCATGGCCACGATTAAACTCACACCATGTTCATTTCCACTCATGTCTGATTCCTTGATGTATTAGTACTGCAACATTGATACTTCTCTTTTTCCTTGCTGTGTGAATTCTGCTTACAGTTACAACCACAACTTCAGGACAATTGAGATTGGACTACCTTCTTTTTCCCTCAAATGTTTTTGCCTGGGTTAAACTGAATTATTCCATTGATTATCTGCTTATTGGTTTTGATATGCAATTTCAAGGAGAGCTGGACCTTTTAACAAGTTTAATTGGTTTTCTTGGGCAAAATGATGTTATTCATGTGTAGGTATAATTTTTGAGAAGCCGGACCTTTTAACAAGTTTAATTGGTTTTCTTGGGCAAAATGATGTTATTCATGTGCATATGTATACTTTTTGAGAAGTGAACTTGGTGAAGGGATTCTATTTTTGAAATGCTAGAAAATCACACAAAACTTAACTCATTTCAAATGCTTTGAAATAAAGATTGGAATCTCTCAACCATTCTCTTATGTTGATCAAGTGTCCTAAATAGGATTTGGTGAAGTAGTGTTCTAATTTCACAGCCTGATGTGTGGTATTTATGAAGTTTCAAGCGTCTTTTTGCTATGTCTGGCGCCAACTAGATGCCACCTATGCCGACCCCACTCCCACATGGGGATGGTTGGCTGATCTAGCTTTATTGTGTAACCCATTAATTAAAAAGCAAATGCTTTTATCATATAAGAGCTTATATACTGGTTATAACTTTTTCCCTCCTTTCCTTTCCCTCCTTTCCTACTTGGGACAAGTCCTATTACGTGGAATAAGCTTACAATACCCTACTCCACTTTGTTCCTTATTTGGAAACTTAATCAGATAAAAGAGTTAAGTTTCTTATGTATCGTTTTAGAGTCTTATTGCTGGACACTGCAAAGATTTGTGAAAATCAAAATATTTGCTGAGGAGTAAAACAAAGTGAAGACTTGTAGTTGCTTAATTGGTCAGTCTCAACCTCAACTGACATAAAGTCTATTGCAAGTGCACCGTTCTAACATATATCTAAGAAAGATTTAACAATGTATATAAATGCAACATTAACTACATATAATTAAAAAGAACATTTGATGCCATGTTGTTCCTTCCTTTTAAAGTTCACGAAGTGGACCGAATGATTTACTTGTGTTAGTAAACTGGCTTCTCTGTGATTGTTTAAGTTTGACTCGTTACAATAAATGAGTTTTAAATTTTTTTTCAAACTAGATTGTTACTCTTTATTTCAAATGAATTTCTAATTGAGTTATATTTGAATAATTTGATTTTTTTATATAGTATTAAATCACTTTTGGTTCATTAATCTAAATTTAAATAAATTAATGAGTCTTAAAATATGTTCAGATTTGATCTGTTTATCTTATGAGCTTACAGTATGGTATAAATATGTTGAAAAATTTTTAATATACCAAATTAGAATTTTAACTACAAGAGAGTATAAAAATGTTGTATTATTTTTTGAATAATATGTTGTACTATTTTCTGAATAGGAAAAAATGTGGAACGTAGTCACATTCCAGAGAAATACAAAAAAAATTTCTCTCTCCAAGTCTTTTTACCAAAATTACATAGATTTTTTAGACCCCGTAAGAGAAATAGTTGTTTGAACGTTGAGAAAACTCAAATTGTGAATTTGTAGCAAGTAGAGCAACCCCACATCCAATGTCTTGTTGTATAGCGAGTAAAAGGAGGATCCAGGTAAGAAGATACCTGGACTTTTAAGGCTTTAAAGTACTGAAAAGAAAAAGATGAGGTCTCGGATGCCCTTAGAAAAGGGATTTGGTCTATCGCAAAAGGAGGGTTATTTTAGACAAGACAACTTTGTTCTGTCAACTATACGCATAAACTTCAAAAACTCTTAACAAAATCTTATACCATTTACTGGTAATACTGTCTCGCCATTTTTTTAATCTTAGTGTTCATGATTATAATAATTTTGACAGGATTTTACGCTATGCAACTCTCTTACTTTATCTACCCTTGGGATATGACAACACAGTCGGAGTTAACTAAACATGTAAGCCTATGGTCATATCTAGTTTCTAACCCTGAGCCCAAAGTCATACACCACTTTAATTGTTAGGGTTTTGTCTGGCTGGCCTTTTTTTTTATTAGCATGAATTCAACTATTGAAATCATATAGAATAGATCTGATGAACACAGAGAAAGCAAAGGATGCTCTGGCTCATGAACTCTAATCTTTTTGCTGCTGCACTGTAATACCTTTATTTTATGACTTCTCATTTTCAAGGTCCTGCAGCCACCCCTTATGCTAGATTTGGGCAGAGCATCTTGTTGTTCTTGGGGAGTTAAAATGTGGGGTTGTTCAACAATTATGGATAGGGAAAACTGTATGATGAAAAAAAAGTACTCAAATAAAAGCAGCTGACAATGAAAATTGTTGCAGAGAGAGAGAGAGAGAGTAGCACTTAATCTGGGAAAAAAAAATTTAAGCATTAACCTTCATAGGTAAAAGTACAAATTTTCATATGTTGCATAAAACAGAGCTCTAACCTAAACGTTTTTTTTTTCTTTTTGGGAGAAGAGACAGAAAATGGTGGGATGTGTATGTTTATGAGGCGGAACATGATACTGGCCAAAGACATGGTGATGAGGGCTGTTTTGACTCTCCAGGTTTTTTTTTGGTTTTTTGTCTCTGGTCTGAAATGATGGAAGGAAAGAGATGACGAGTTGGGGAAGAAGAGATGTTTATGGTGGGGGTTGTTAGGTCCTTGTGGAGCTCTGGAGTTAGCAAGAGTGGGGGATGGGTGGCTCAAGGGTTGTGAAGCAGGTGATGGGGGTGGTGGAGGTTGGCCGGAGAAGGAAGAGGAGCGGTGGAGTTGAGGAATTGAGGTGGTGGTGGAGGGCACTGGTAACACTTGGTGAAGAGTCCAAAAGTGTCAATCTGGTGTATGAAGTTTGTCATGCTCGCCCACCCGCCGAATCCAAACCCAACCACAAGGACCCACACTACCACAAACACATTGATCGTGTACGTGCCCGCCCACCTTCCCATGAACTTCGGCGGTTGCTCCACTGCATTCTGCATCAAAATTTTTAATCAAACGGTCAGTATCATTTCAATCATACAATTGGGGAGTTGAAGTTGGTCCCACATTGTAAAACAGTCAGGCAGTTGGATTCAAGCGCCCATAGGGGGAATCGAACCAGACCAATTATGTAAAACATGAATACTTACACTACTCACATAAGATTTCGGTTATAAAAATCTCTTACTTTTACCTTGCATTATATATGCATATATTAGGTTAGGATATATCATTATCTAAGCTTATATCATATATGCACGCTTAAAGAATGATATGCATACACAAGTTTTGTATATATTTAGGATTGTAAATGAGTCAAATCGAAGTCGAATTAAGTAGTGAGTTGTTCAAATTTGATTTATTAAAATAAACAAGCTTTAAATTATGTTCAACAGTCGACTAGTTAATTTTTTGAATTGATCACGAACGAATCTTTAATCAAGCTAATTATGAGCTGAGCTCGAGTAATTTAATTTTTTATATAGTACTTAAACTATTGTTTACTTAACAACGAGGTCAAGTTGAATTCAATAAATTAACAAGTCTTAAAATATATTTAAATTTAACCTGTTTATGATATCGAACGAGTATTTAATCGAGTTGAATTTCAAATAGCTCGGATCATTTTATTGTCCTAAGAATATTATATCATTGTTTAAGCGTATGTTATATTTGTGTATACGGTATAGGATAGAGAAGATTTAGTACCTCTCGTGCGGCTGCTGATTTGAAGGTGAATATGTGAGCGAGAGCAGGGATGATGTAGACGGTGAAGCTGACGAGTAATGATCCAACGGTGGAGTTGATGGGCCCAAAGAAAGGGAAGACAATAGCCAGAAACCATATGGGGATCACCACAGGCAATCTGGCCGCCGCACGCTTGCACAAACTCTTGCACTCGTGCATCCCTATTGCCTTTTCCCACACAAAATATAGCGGCGTGCATGCGAACCCAAATGTAATAAACTGTAAAGCAACACACTTCAATCATATCACACACTTTGATTGCATTCCATTATTCATGTTATATGTTTATGTATATGTGATAGGGGTGCGTGCCTGATGGATGAGCATCAAAACGACAGCCATGTCTCTGAAGGGTGATTTAGGGAGGAGGGCAAAGGCATTGGAGTGATTGAGAAGCAAGTCTCCAAATGCCCAATAAACTGCTGCTGCGGATGGAAGAGTCAGCGTCAGCACATACAGTGTAGCCAGTAAGTATATGGCCTTGAACTTTTGTGGCTTCCACATTGCGTGCATTATCTCTCTGCATGTCAAATATTCAATATTTCTTAATAATCATTCATACTTGAGCCTTACGAAAATTTCTCAAGGTGTATTGGAATTCTTTTTTTTTTTTTTTTTGAATATGCCTATTTATTTATTAATGCAACTCTCTTTTACAAGATTTATTACTTTTTTATTTTCACAATTTATGATAAATAATTTTTGTATAAATTTAAATAAATAATATAATATGTGAGAGAGGGTCTTAACATATGTTTAAACCACTAACTCTCCACCGCCATCACCATCACATAAAAGAAACTCAAACATCAAATCTGGAATTGAATTAAGACTAGGCATCTTTGGTTTTAACTTTTAAGTGATTTTGTCATAAAGTCTGTAAAGTGAAACGGAAAGTTCTCAAAATCATGAAAAGTTTATGTGGTGGACCATTATTGACCCCCAACCCAAAAAAGAAAAATAAAAAAAATCTTTGTCATGATAAAAGTAAAGGTGAATTAGAAAGAAAGAGTTCTGGCTTTCCTAGAAAGGACAACTTTTTGCCTCCCACGCCTGGAAAGGGTAATTTAGGAAAAATAATTTATTGTTTTGAGAAATTCTTGTAGAAAAAATAAATAAATTTATTGATAAAATAATGTTAAAAAATTTAATATTTATTTAAATTAATTTTAAACATGTGATATGAATGATATTATGTTAAAATTTTAATTTTAAATATAAATCACATCTCAAAAACTAATTTAAATTAGTATGAAATTATTTTATAATTTATATTATATTTTTTATATATTTTTTTTGATTGATCAGATATCTTATTTAAATAACATAATATTATATATAAGATTTATAAATCTGATTCATACAATTTTTTTTTTCATTACTGTTATTGTGATTCATGAAGGGCACTGGAGAATAATAAAGGTTTTAAGACGAAGATTCGTCAATTAAATCATATGGTCAGATTTTGGGAAGGAGTAGATAGAGATTGGTCAATAGATCAGATGGTCAGAAATCAGGACGTGTTGAAGAAAGGACAAGGTTAAGTCATTTTCAAAATTGACTTTAAGGACATTGGGGTTTTTTCTTTTTTGGCTTTTACTGTTTTACCCAACTTCAATTAATGCTTTGTACTTGAAGAAAAGTGGGCAATTGGGTAAATAATGGAGTAAAAGACAGGAATATTAATAATATGAGGTTGTCTTACACAGTAACAGCATGTCCCCCAAATGTGTAGAGAATGTTGGTGGCCCCTGTGAAGTAGAGCACCAGCTTGCTTGGTCCTGTATGTTTCACCCCTTCCACCTACCAATTAGCACGTATTAATGATGTAATTAAATTGAACTCTAATGTAATTAAAAGATCTCATAAATGAAAATGAATTAATCAGAAAACCCACCAAGAATTTGGCAGTCATATGGGTAATGCTATGATAAATTAAATATAAAGTACTTGAATAAAGACGAATACTTAATTCTTAATCCATCCAAATGAGTAAAATTTGAGAGCTTACATTAGCATAACCGAATTCATATTATTACATGAATAATACCATATTTCAGATCATACTAACCATCACCCCCTTTGTCTAGGATAGGTATTTTTCAATTAGTTTAAGTGTATAATTGCTTGTTTAAAAATAGGCACGGAAAATATGATGTATAGTGGATTTTTAATGATTTTTTTTAACTATTAAATGTAAAATAAGTGATTACACGTATATTTATTATCATGAATTCTACTATCTTTTTTTTACAAGTGAGATAATTTATCAAAAAAACCTGTTATGTATATAGCATTACTTTCAATGCAAAATTATTAATATCAAGAGTATATATAAGTCAATTTTAAGACTATTCCAATATGTGAAAAATGGACTCATATTTTGTAGGCGCGAACTAAGAATCAATTAAATATATAAATTCTAAGTGTGTGTATATATATATATATATATATATATATAAAAGGTGATGTCAAAATAGACAGTAACATTATTTATTCATTTTCAGAAACAAAATAAGAGGGTTCAAAGTTACCGGGGAGCGAGAAGAGGGGGTTACCGAGGATTTAATACCATCAACTGTAATGAAATACTTTTATCATAAACTTGAATAACATATGGTTTTCCAGTTGGCTAATATTAGTAGGTGCAAACTTTAATCAGAATGCATGAGAAATCCATGCACTGTTTTCCATACCTGTCCATGGAGGAGTGATGCAATGGTGAGGTACCAAGCAGTATATGTGGTCATTATCAAGCCCAGAAAGGACCACATTCTGTAGTTGTGAAATGAAGGAATGAAGACTGTAGTGGCACAACAAGCTCCGAAGATGTAAGTCCATGTTCTCTTGTCCAGATTATCATTTATGTAATATATATTGCTGCATTAAAACACACCCAGTTTGCAGAATTGGTCAGTGACTCAGTGTTTGATTCTTTTGTTTATTTGAATATATATAGTCTTTGAAAAAATGGACAGTAGAGTTAAAAGAGAAAGGGCCAAAGATGGAGGGTAGGTTACCTTGCACAAGCTATGAGTTGAATTACAGATCCAAACAGAAGAAATGTGCAGTTGAATGCCAAACCCACGTTCCTCCAGTGTCTTCCAAGAAGCCCATCAAGAACTTCAAACCACTTTAATCATAAAGTAATGCCAAAAAAAACCCATATGAGAAAAATATTGATTCATATGTTTTAGCTATGACTCTGTGTGTGTGTGTGTGTGTGTATTTGGAGAGTTACAGTGAACATTTTCATGTCTAAAATGAGTTTTTTTTTTTTGAATAAATTACCTGTTTGATTTGTACTTTTCAATATTGCAATATGCTTAAAAGGATAATTGTGATTGAACTATATGAGAGAAACTTTTTAAACTGTTCTTTTTTACCTCTCCTCCCAAACGGGCCTTAAAGATTTTCGAGATTGAAAAATAACCTGAATTACATGGTTTCTGAAATCAACTTTTTCTCTTTCTTTTCTAGTTCTGTACTCTACGTAGAGGGTGCTAATAAGATAGGCTGTCCAACTACCCATCAAGCCATAGAATAACTGAAAGAGAAAGCCAGAGAGCATCCCAAGCTGAGAAAATGAGTATGGCAATGTTAGCAGAACCTGAGCCACCTGAAAAAACAAATAACCACCACAAATTAAGAATCAACAAATCAAATGGTTGAATTAACGTCATCATATATACTATATATATATATATATATATATATGGATCGATGCTATAGAATACATATATATATATATATGTATGAGAAAATCAAGTCACCTGATTGGAAGCACAGCTAAACCAAGCATCATAGACAGAGCCGCCATGCCAAAAGAACTTAGATAACTTTGTCTTGATGTCCTTTGGCTTCCCTTCAGTCTCCATCTCTACATAACTCCCTACAAGCACTGTCTCTACCACCTTCTCTGATGCCATCTCTCTCTCTCTCTCTCTCTAGATCAAAAGTGTTTTCTAGCTATATCTTCTCTTAAGTAGTAGTGTGTATATTCAACATAAGATAGCTAGGTTGAGATTGGAAATGAGGTTGAATGAGGCTTATGGGTATCTATATCTATCTATATATACACAGAAGACAGGGATGAGAGGTCTCGAAGGGTAGAAAGGCTGTGTATGAAAGGTATAACAGGGAGCGTTTTGGGGAAGCGAGAAAAATCCGCTTTTGGAGCTTCAACTTTGTAGCTTTGACGAAAACTAATGGCTTTGGGGCCCCCCCCCCTTTTTTTTTTTGGTTGCTTCTTTAATTAATTAAAGTAAATCTTTTAATTACACACAATTACTGTGATTTTTTAACGAATAATTATAGGAGCGCGAGTGGGTTATCCGCACGAACGGGTTTCCTCACTTTCAAGTTCTAAAATAATAATATATATTTAATCTGCCTAATCTGCCCTTATCTCATATCAATAATTGCCAACAAGCCACTATAAATAAGTTAATGAAATGGGTTTTCCGAGTAATCTCTCCCCCCGTAATTCGAACCCGATGGATAGTGGGAGGGATATGACAAATGACTATTTAAACCTCTCTTGGATAAATGTAATATTTAGTTATTTAAATATCTCTTATATTTAACCTCCTAACTTACTCTCGTTAATATATATAATCGTGAAATAAAGTAAATTTTTATTTATTTTTAAATAAAAATAATAAATTTTAATATAATTAGAACTAAATAGACTGAGTCTACACTTATTACAATAAGATAGGATGAGTAGAAAATAACATTTGATGTAAAACGGATTTGAATAAAGGATTTTTTCTAAGTTGGACAAGTTTGAGATAGGGCACTCCTATTCCAACCATCCCGTTAACAATTTGACTATATTATGATCATTATTTTTCTTTTTTTCTAAACCTCAATTTTAATAAATAATTTAATTTAAAAAATATATTAACCATTCATTATGCATACATCAACGGGATATTAAATCATTATACAACGGTCGGATACTTGCATTCTTATACAAATACACTAGATATTTTAGTTACGAATTGGTATTAAATGTCCCACTGAGTGAATTCAAAAGTCATATTTGGATGACTAGATACAAATATAGGACTAGATTGGATATAAATGATTCACAAAATTTATTATTCAAGTTAATTGAAAACAACAAATAAAAAATGTGATAACTCTTATATTATATAACTTTTTTATTCTGTCGTTCAAACGAGGTTTAAGTAAATTCATTTTAATGAAAATTAGTGTAATTACAAATATTGGAAAGGGTTATTATGGGAAATGAATAATATTTTTACCATCCAAGTTTATGGAAGAACGTGGGTATTTAGTAGGGGACAAAGGGGAAAAAAAAAGAATAATATAATGTGAATTGGAACGAGTGAAGGGAGGGAAATTATAACAAAGTAGACCGCATGATTGCAGCCAAACGGGCGTGGTCGCTTTATAAGAAGAAGAAAGCTGCTTTTATCACATGGGCTATCCCAAATTCTGCTTTGTGGACTCGGGAATCCATTCTCCCCCCAAAACCCAAAACCCAAAAGTCCCTTCTTCACATGGATTTTTACACTGGGGACATTTGGACATTTCAGAAGCCCTTTCGAGAGGTTTTAAGATCATGTGCTCTTGGAAACAGCATCTTCTTTATCATTCTACTTGACATTTTTTTATTTTTCATTTTTTTGCCTTCAAATTCTTGTACTATTACATAATATTTTCTTTTAATATAGTTTTATATATATTTTTCCTGTATCCTTCATCATTCAGATTCCCTTCACTTATAAGTATAGACAAAGGCAACTACATCTTTACCTTTTCCTTTTGATTTTTCTTCCTTTTTTTTTTTTAATTTGGTAATTAAAGAACACTAAATCATTATCATTACCATTTAATGCATAATTTGGCCTTCAATTGGTGATTGTTTTGAAGTGCATCAATTTTTGACACAACACAAATATAATACAAAACTAACGAGATTAGATTAAACATAAATTAATTTGTGTTATAAACGAATTGACTACGTTTCACAACGGTTAATAAACATGTCATTTTTTCGTTTTAGTCTTGTCAACCCATTTAACTCAATTTAATACGTCTAATTATAAAAAGATCACGGAATTAACCAAAGTTTAGAAAATTTTCACTCATAAAAGAGATATTCACATTGTTTTGTCCCACATTTGAAGTTTACCGAACTCAAAAATTATTCTACAGGTAGAATAAAGGTAAGTAATTCTCTTTTTATTTAAAAAATAAAAAATAAATAAATTGATTAATCGTGTCAACGCGTATAACCTATTTAATAAATGACTCGTATTTAAATTTTAAAACTTGATACAATTTAATTAATAGTCATTAATAGTATCATGTTTGAATTAACCCATATTTTTAAATCTAAATGTCTTAATACGATGAAGACGACTTGTTAACCCTTTTGCCAAAATGTCTAACCATAAAAGGCCACTTCAAAATTTACTTTTATCACCTCCTTTCCCACTTCTTCTTCAATAACCCACAGTTATCTAGGTAGGCCTTCGTTTTGAATTTGAACAAGTCACCCAGGGAGATTGTTGATTATCCTTCATCTCATGATGATAAACCATGATGAGTTTTGTCTTTTAAAAACAGAATTAGGATAACCATGAAGCTAGCTACCATTGAAATTATTGTAAAAAAGCATCTTCTCCAGGCCTTAAAATGCTTTTGTTTTGGTGCAGTGCAACACATTCATGGAGTTTGTTGGACACCACTCATCCACTCCTTGTTAAGTCATGCTTTCTACTCACTGGGACCAGAAAACATTCCCTGTGACTTTGTCTCCTTGACTGCATCTCTCTAGTACAGTTCAGAGCACACCATTTTTTCATGCTTATTGCTTTTCACTAAATCCATATATGCTTTCCAATATTCCAATATCAGTATCTGCATCTGCAATCAGTTCGATTGCATTTATCATCTGAATAAGTTACAAACTGCAACTCCTGTTTAGATCAACTGGATTTTCTTCACTGTCTGACAAATTAAACTAGGGTTGATGACTGAAGTTTCTGGACAATGGCTCTCATTCAGCTCTTTTAGGCATGTTTTGAAGCTAATTCAATGAAGTATATCTAACTTTTGTAATGAAGGCTTCATTTTTTTTTTCCGACATGAAAGACTTCCTGTCGTAAAAGCTCCTTTTTTTTTTTATTCTCCTTTTTGTAACATCAAATCTTTACCAAATGTTGTGAGCTCCATGAATCATAGCATCATCTCAGTAGAAAATGATTTAGAAGCAGAAATTATGAAAAAATTAAAATTTTGGAAATGACTTAAGAGGGTATTTGGCCATGCCTCTCCTCCCACAAAAAATTTAAAAGAAAAACAAAAAATAAGTTGCTTCCGGTTGTAGTCATTTTCTGGCTAATGAAATCAACAATGGAGAACCTCTTACCAGCAACTTGCAAAACAAAGTAGTTAAAAGGTCACCAAAGAGAGGGCATTGAAGAACTCTCCGATGGTTAAGTTAATTGTGTTTCGAAAAAGAATTAAATTGTAACTTTGTTCTAGAGTTTATCATGAAAAATGATGTAGGTCTTCTTTATTGGCATGCGTATCCTTTTCCGTATAAGATTTGGATTGCGAGATTACAATAATTTTTTATGCTGCACTTTTTTGATCAATGGGCTCCAATTTCCTACGCCTGCTGAACATTCAAAGAGAAAGATCAGAGGACTACTGGATTGGCTTCGGTGGTAGCCGCTCCGATGATTAAGTCAAAAAATTGTATTGAAATACTTTAATTGAATGTAATTAAATCAGCATGAATGTAACTGCGTACTTTAGGATTTTATTTATAGGCTATGGATTTCCTTAGTTGATCAGGATTTGGAATCGTGAGAGTAGGAATTTGATCATCGGAGAATGACAGTTACCAAATTAAATACTACACTCCATGAATAGCAGTTTTTTTTGTTGAAGATAGTTTTCTTATCCTTTGCTCGGTTGGATGTTTAAGGCGGCAATGAGATTGGAACCCTCTTCTGTAAAGCTTTTGAGTTGAAAGTGAAACTGAGGAAAGTGTAGGCTCTCGACCTAAGAGCTCTGGATGGCTGAGCTTTGACAGCTCTATAGTTACACGTGTCAGAGCTCCGTACTACAGCAGGTGTATTTGGCACTACTTTATGCTCGGTAGGGTGAAGTATCTTCTTCTGGAATAGGACCTTGTTCTATGAGCAGGAACCTATTATGCTGTCTTAATCTAGTCCATGTGTCATCATCTTGGTGCTTGGGCTATTTTGGGCACACCACTTCCAAACCCAAATCACCCTGAAATAAGACAAGCATGTAAATTCCTCATGATCCTGTTGCTCCAAACTATATTTGGAGTGTTTAATGTAGGGAACTTAATCACCAGATTTGTTTGCTAATTGTACTTAATTATAATTAGTTCTTCCAACATGTCTGAGTCATAATAAATGCAACAACAACCAAATAATGATCCGGCGTGGATAGGAAACAGGCACGCGAGGCTTGACGCTTGAGGAAGATTACATGTCTTAGAAAGTGTTGTAGCTCATGCTAAGTCAACCTATGATGAACAATGACACTTGGATCATAGCAAGGATGGAATAACATTGTTGGCATTAATCACACTTTGCTAAAAATCCTTTCTCAGCAGCAGAAAACAACACTGCTATATATATAAATCAAATCTAAACCTAGTTTTTTTTTTTTATAATTCCATTCCATTGGATTCTTTGCTATGTCTTATTTTCAAAAGCCATTTTTATATCTTTTCAAACTTTGGTGAAAGATTTGGTAAGAGAGTCCTTTAGATACAGGTTATCCTTAGCAATCATTAAAGGTTCTTTACTGGGTCAAGCTTTTGCCATTCTTCATCTCCCTTTTTCAGAACAAATTGTATAAGCTTTTACTGATTGAGTAGAGAAGCACCTTTGCTTTTGAATGCTCAATAGTCATTCAATTAAGAGCCTGCATTGACTTCAAATGCAATTACACGATGTGGGACCTTTGGATTTCCTCTACCCATATGCTCAATGATAATCAACTCCATTAGCAAAGCACTGGGTCTGCTTATATTTAAGCTTGCAGTATAATTGAATTGAAGGCATTTATCAACAAACACAATCATTCTGAATCCTCTTTCTGGCCTCTAAACTGGGAGCCAAAATCAGGACTTGGAGAATCTCTCAGCTTTAATTTAACGGATTTGTGTCACTCACTCTGTCATAAATGTCATTCTATCAGATACAGTTAGACATTTGAAAAGAAAGTAGAATTAAAATCTAGAATGGGGTGATTTGATTTTTATTTTCATAGCAATTGAAATGATTCTATTTGTCATGTGTATCTGATCACTTTGGCAAAATGCGGCAATTTCATATGTGAAGCATCACTCTGTTTAACATTACTCTGTCTTTGTTTTCAAGAGAGCTCATAGCCTTTAAAAGCTATGAAGCTAGACAAAACGATTCCAATTTCTATTTAACATCCAAACCAGGTCATCACTTTAGCTTAAGTTTAATACTTTATTTGAATTTTCAGTAATTCACCTACAAATTTGGTGTGATTCAGTGAATTGTCTCTGTTAACTTGATATATATTGTTGGGTCTATTCTTTGAAAGTACACCAGAATCAAATTGCTTTAACTTCCATCTAGCCTACCCAACAACAAAGGAGGTGTCCCAGGAGCCCAAATGCCTCTAAACAAATGATGAAAGACATATATGCTAAGAGTCATTTTGGATTGATTCAGATTATTTAACATTTTTTAAATTCAAAATACATTAAATATAAAAATGTATACTCATTTTTGTTATTATTGTTGAGTACATATATGATATTGAAAGTCATTTGTGTAAGCAAAACACTATAAAAGAAAACAAATAGACATTTTGCTTACCCAAATGCCCTCCCCGCCACCCCAAAAAAAGGAAAATTGTTTGACTTGTTCTAATAACTTAAACTTTTAAAATAAATTGCACTTTTACATAATATTATAATCTTATTTATGAGAAGTTTTGGGTTCTCATCTCTTTATTCTCTACATGTAAGATGATGTTACACGTGATCTAACCGCCTCTTTCCATCTCTAGATTCTAATTGAACCAAGGGCTTCCCTTGGCTAGATCAAATTATTAAATTGATGAATTTAAACATCATTAAACCGATATTAACTGTACATGCAATGAAAAGAATGAATATCACTTGCATCTGGCCTTAATTCATCAATCGTTTCTGAAATTATTGAAATATTTCAAATTTCAGATAGTTTTCCAACCATCATGCAAATTTCTTCATTCTCAACATGCATATTTTTCTTGCAACATTGTCCAAAGGATGGAGTATTGGATGAAGCAAGCCCGCCTGGAAGTTGGGTCATTTGATATAGTCCACTGTGTTTTGTGCATCAAATCGTTCTTGGACTGGGATTGGGCTTACCTTAACTCATTCCATATGGCTGTCTGAGTGGGTCACAAGGCAAAACATTCGGTTTAAGTATTTTTTTTTTAACACAACGATAGTAAAGAGTAGAAATTAAACTCATATCAACTGTGTAAGAGAATAAGTACTTGCACGACGACGTATTCCTAATCTAATCATACATACGCTTCTCTTGTTTAAAATGAGCCATTTCAAATAGGTTCATTCATTTGGCTTAGAGTACGCTTAATTTAACATGGATTACATAAATTAATTTATAGGATGAATTGATAAGTTAGGCATTATTGGCCCACCAAGTAAAGCCGATGAATTCTTAGTTATGATCAAATAAAACTTAAGATCCATTAAAGATCATTTTTACGGGATATAATTTGTATGAGAAATATAAGATTTTTTTACGATTAATCTTTGAGTTTAGAATAACTACGACAATTTGTAATATGATTCAAAATATTTACATTTTGTCTCAACTAATTTACATCAATTTTATTAACAAAATTTACACTTTATTGTAAATGTAATGTTTTATTTTTTAAATTTGTATTTTAAATAATCTGTATTTTATTATATTAATTATATAATTTAAAATATTATCATATCATGCTAATATTTTATAAAAATTTGGAATATAAATTTTAGAAATGTAGGCTTACTCTTGTCATAATCACATCGAACCTCCTGTTGAAATGATACTCCCGCGCAACACTATTACATCTCTGATCTCTCTCTCTTTGTCCTCAAGACCAAGTGTCGTGCTCATATGGCTTCACTACTCTTAACGTCACCGGAGTACTGATCTTCCATCATGCCGGCGTAGGCCTCCGGAACCACCATCACCTTTTGATACATTACCAACGGAAGCGGCACAGAAGATTTGAGAAAGCTCGATACATTCAGTGCCCAACCCTAACTTTCCTCAAACTGAGTGCTCAGGTACTGGTTATATATTTGTGCAATTCCACGAATTCTACACCAGAAGAAAGAAATTTTCATAGGGTTTCACACTTGGATCCATTTTGAATGCTATGAATATATGAATATATGCCTGACATTGAGAATTACGAGTGGAATGTACGGTCATACTTGCATAAGTAATTCAATTTTTAGATTTCTGTGTAATCAGAACGTAAACATTGGGAATATTAGAATTACTTGATTGTACAAGTCCTCGATCAGCGTTAGTGATGAAAAATAATAAAACAATATTAGAATTGTGATGGGATAGGAAAGTTCATATGGAAATGTATCATGGGAATCTAGTGAAGAGATCATTTCGTTATCAAGAGGTAAGAGTGGAAATCTCCACTATGATTCTACTATATATATGTATATATTATACATACACACACACACACATATATATATAATTTCTTAATAAAATCTCTGTTATCTTTAGCCATTGGCTGTGATTTTATTATACACATTAATACATTTTAATTGTTTGAACCTTGGTATAATTTTCCATATCAATATTATTATTATTTTGATAACTAATATCATTATTTTGTTTGTTGGTATTGTCCAGTAACCTCAGGTGCCAACTTGATTAAGAGATGAGATCATGAGACTTCAAGGAACTTTGGCTACCTTACCAGTTAACTGGCTGCTAATTTATTGATTGGGGCAACTTGAATGAGTTATTTCTTTATTAATGAAGATAACCTCATATAATCATTAACTCTTTAGGTAGAGTTGATTGCCACAGGCCTAAAAACAAAAGAAATCATATAGCTAAGTAGCTTAAGGTTACAAGTTGTCCTTACTAACTCCTTTTTGATGCATCCTCTGTAAGATGGGAGGGAAAATATGACATAAACTAAGCTAAATTCGGGTGAATTGATAAGAAAACTAACAATTATGACTAAACTATGCTAAATTGATAAAAAAAACTAACAATTATGACTAAACTACCTGAATCACTTATACCAAGGACTGAGAAGCTTGAAAAAGTGTTGATTTACTTGCTCTTACCTTTTCTCTAATGGTTCCAGTTTCATTTTTGCAAGGAGCACTTTTTTAGATGTTAAAACACCAGTTATTCCAACGGTTAAACTGTTAGAGAATGCGTTTAACGTTGTATATTGAGCTTTCACACCCTTTCTCACATGCGGCCTTGTCTTGCATGTGGAGAGACAAATAGATACATAAGCAGATTGAATAACAGAATGCAACCCTTGGACTAACAAATTAAACGGGGACTAAAAAGATGTGAACTCAAGCCCTCTTACAACCACGATTTTGATAACATGTTAGAATACCATTTACTCCAAAAGTTTGAACTGTTTGAACGATATATATCAAATTCTCACAGTAGGTATGAGATCTTGATAAATGTTCTGACTTAAATTAGTCATGCCAAATTTCTTTATTGGCCAAATGTCTTAACTGTATGTATATCTCCTATTGTTGTCACATTTTTCTTCAAAAACTACCGCCTTGGAATATTCCCATATCTTCTTGACTTTTTTTTCCACAATAAATACTTGATCTCAGCTTGTTTTTCCTTAAGAAAGATATTTGACTTCTGGCTTTGGTGCTCGATGATACTCTTCCAGGTTGCTATATCCTGTTTTTTTTCTCCTTTTTTCTGGATTATAGTTTCTACCACTTTTTTGGAAATTAGTGGAAATTATGACGAAGAGTACAATACAATGGCTGGAATTGGAGTTTAGTTTGGGCTTCCTATTGTTCTACTGTTTGGTGTTTGATGGGTCTTTCAATCTGGGTGTGTTATTACGTATTACTGAGTGTTTCACTCTCCTTATGTGGTTGTGGACCATTTGACTGGGCAGTTAACTGTACTCTTCAGCCATAATCTCGTCTAAGTAGTTTATTTGTTAGATACCCTTGGTCAAAAAGACATTGTTGCGATTTCTCTTCCCCTTTTGAATCTATTCTACCTCTACACCCTTGACATCTGTTAATAAATTGTGTATTTGGGCTTGAAGGGTGATTCTGGTAAAACAAGAGGCGAAAATATGAACATTCTGTGAAGTTGGAGAATTTCTAGCTTTAGAATGTAGTAGTATTATAATCAGTTGATGATATATGATGGTTTGGAATTAGTTTTTAGTTAGCTTGAACACATTCCTCCAATTTCATCACAGTCTGGTATTTGAAGGGCATTCTGTGCGCAAAATTAATTCATGATTGTTCTATTCTGTGAACATGGTTGTTGATTACATGACTAAAAAGTTGATTATATCTTCAAGCCTAAATATATTCTAAGTAATGAAACTGTTGGATTCCATAAATATTAAATAGATCCTGTGTTAGGTCCGTTTTCCTTCAAAGTTGATTCAACCACTGCAAAAGGGTTATCTTTCAATAAGTTGTATGTTTGGACTTTTTTTGTCGAGTAAGAATGCACTATAGGGTTTTCTTATCTTCGCTATGTTGACATTCTTCTTTCCTTATCTTTGAGCAGAAGGCAAAATGTCCGCCACACAAGATGGAATTCTAGGTCGACCCAAGGCAGAGTGGACACCTTCTCGTGATGCCTATTTGGTTGACCTTTTTATGGAACAACACAATTGTGGAAAAACTGCTTATAATGAGTTTAAAAATGAAGTATACAGATCTGTTACGCACGAATTTAATAAGAAATTTGGCATGAATTTGGAAGAGAACCAGATAAAAAACCGTTACAATGTGATGAAGAAAGATTATGGTGTGGTTAAAACCCTTCTTAGTCACACTGGGTTTTGTTGGGATGAGATACGACGGATGGTTGTAGCTGACGATAAGGTTTGGGACAGCTATATTGCGGTAAGTAACACATCTATATATATTTTTTAAATATTCAAAGAAATTTAAATCTTATAATTGTAGGTACGAAGTGATGCAAGACCATTTCGCCGTAAGAGCTTTCCTTTGTATAATCAGATGTCCTTAATATTTGAAGGTATGTTTCCTTCTATTTCCCATTAATTTCTTTAAATTCTCTTGCTGTTAGTGACACATATCTGGTGCAGGAGAAAGAGGTGCTGGGAAACACCAATTTCCAGGTGGAGTAATTGTGCCAATTGAAGAGGGAAATAGCAACACAGAAACAGTGCGGTCTTCAGAACCCACTAACCGACCTGCACAAGTAGTTGATGGTGCCCTTGATTCTGATTCAACATTCCATGTAAATGATGCACAGCCTAAGAAACGCAAATCTCTTGGTCCAACAATTTCAGGTTGTAAGAAAAGAGCATGCATTAAAATGGGAGATAAGATAGAAAATGTGCTATATGAAATCCTATCGGCAGCCAAGTTCAAAGCTGTGCAAAAGAATGGATTGGATGAAAAAAGTTTGTACCAGAAGTGCTTGGAGGAGCTGCAGAGAGTGGAAGAGTTGGATGACACAGAGTTTACAAAGGCTGTCAATGTCCTTAGAGATGACAAGAATGCAATTGCATTCATGACGATTAAAGGACCTAGGCGATTGTCCTGGTTGAGGTCTCTATGGCAAGCATAATAATGTTATACATGCAACATTAACTTGCTCTCATTTATGCCCTTTTTCATTTCTTTGAAATTTCGAAGCCCTTGTTTTTTCACAAAATCTTATAGTTATGTTTGCTGTTGAGCTTATTGTATTCTATATGTACTTGTGAAGGATTTATTCTTTTCCATATGGCATGCCCTTTTTATTTACTTGCCATTAAAGTTACTCGTTATAATATCTTATTTGCAGTTTAATTACAACTGAGTTTGAAAGATGGTTTTACCCCCCTTTAGTTGCAGAAAACTTGCAATATTTCCTCGTTTGACAGCTTCTTGTAGCACATTGGAAGAAAATTGTCCCCCAGTTTGGAACAACCAGAAGTTTGCTTGTGTTCTGGTCCACAATTTGAGCATAGCATTGACATGCCAAGACGTTACAACTCTCTTGGATCTTGGTCAGCAGCTTTGGGGGTAATTTTTTTTCCTCTTTGAAATCTATTCCTTCTTGTCTACTTTGAAGATACAGGTTCTGTGTCATTGACTTTCTTCATTCACGACACTTGAATGTTTAGTGTGCATCCATGCGTGTGCATGTTCTTCTTTTGGATTAATAGTTTGCTTATGAGAACTTGAATCGAACAGTGTTTTGAAAAAAAAGCCTGATTTGTTATGTGATGTGGAAGATGAAATATTAAATTTGTGGGTCTTATTGGAGATTGAAGAATGCCTTACAGTCTCGGAAATAGATACCAAAACATAATTATCAGAGCAAACTGTGATCTTATTCTGGAAGAGACTCAGGTTTTTATCCTAATGGAACTCTGATTGAAGATTGCAGAATTCTTCTTTGGAATTTCAACCTCCAGTACATCTTGAGGGAGGAACAGAATATGGTGCTTGTGCCAGCTGCAAAGGCTTTGACAACGTTGGATGTCCTCTCAAGAAATCTCATGAACCTGCTTTTTGAAGACCTCATGGGAGCCACCACCTCTGTGAAGTGGTAATCCCTCCTGCTCTGTTCCTCTTAGCACAATAGAGAGTTTAAATAAATAAATAATTGTATAAATTACCCTGACTAGCAATATTTAACAATTGCAAGTGGTATCTCGTGTTTCTGATCCGCTGGCTTATGCCATTCCTGGCACAGTCGCCAAGCAGTCGTGTCATGCCATGCCACCTCTAATTGTGCCTGTCCGGCCTGACCCATATCACACCTATACCTAAAAGAGAGTCCCTAACTCAGCCCAGAAAGAGTAGTACACCGTATCATTCACGTTGGCATTATCCCTGGACGGGTGTAAATGATTGGTATAAATGTTATTGGGCTTGGGTTGGTTGTCGGGTTCAAAGTTGGGTTCTAGTTTGAGTTGATTATTTTAGAGTTTGGACAACGCTTGGGTATGACTTAACCCAAGCTTGACCTAACTCGTATGAGTTACACTCCTAACTAACAGCCTAGGATAGATTAGTGTCAAACCCTAAGTAGGCTTTGTCGACATGGACATACTTGGTGGCACCTTGCACCAAGTAATGATCCAAGTCAGGTAAACAAGGTGGTGAAGATGATATACGCAAGAGGTCATGGTCATTCTTGTCAGACTGGCAATTGTTCCTAAGACATGTATAGGGGGGTTTTCCTCCCCACCACCTCAAGACATGAGAGCAGCATGTCTAGGCAAGCCTTGGCACGACATGGCTTGCCCAAGCCCTATGGACCAGTCGGTGTTGGTTATTCGGATTGGGGTGGAGCATAGGGCATGGCTCGGTGACATTGCAGTTGGGTTCAATATGGCTCAGTGGCTGAACTACAGTGGGAATGATTACGACGGCTAAATGTTGACTGAAGGAGTGTCATGACATGTGTGGGACACATGACTTGACAGCATGGCATGGGTGCACCCCAGCATGCAAGCAGTTGGGTGCATGGCTTGGGTGCAGCCCACCATGCACAAAGGTGGTTTGCTCAATGCGTGGACACGTGGACAAGATAGTTATGTGATATCAGACATATGGGTATATATATATACACACGCGCGCGCGCACATGTGCGTGATGTACTGGTGTAACAGTTGCAAGCAAGTGGGCGAGCATGGAGGTAATGGCTTGCAGCAGTTTCAACTGCACCACACAGGTAGCAGCCTTGGGGGGCGCCTGGCGTAGCAGTTGCAAGCAAGTGGGCAAGCATGGAGGTAGTGGCCTATAACAGTTTCAACTGCACTACGCAGGTGGCAGCCTTGGGGGCGCCTATCGTAACAGTTGCAAGCAAGTGGGCAAGGATGGAGGTAGTGGCCTGCAGTAGTTTCAACTGCACCACACAGGTGGCAACCTTGGAGGCGCGCTGCAAGGCAGGTGTAGTTTCAGATAACTGCTATGCCATAGGTGGCTCGTTTAGACTTGTCCAGCAAACCCTTGGGCGGTTGAGGGTGTCAACCGCCATCTTCTCTGTGTATATAAACACACTAAGGCCCTGCATTTAAAGGCAGAGAGTCTTTGGGCGGAATTGTATTCCTTTGTAATCTGATTGATATCAATATAAAAGTTTGAGAGTGTTTTTTCTGTAAACGAGTGTTGTGCTGTGTTTACTACGTGTGTGTGTGTGTGTGTGTGTGTGTGTGTGTGCTGCCTTGTGAGTTTGAGGACGAGTTGCATAGGCAACATCATTATTAGGATGTCATTGTTGCGCAGCAAAAGTTACCTTGTGACAATTAGTATGGTGGAAGAAGACTACTCATTTTTACACGAATCTCCAAAAGCAATGGAGATTTAGTCGAGTCTGCCACATGTGCCTCACCCTTCGCGAGGATTTGCACGTTGGGCTTCAAATTACTTTCCCATCTTCCCTAAACCATTCATGTACGAATCATTATTCGTTTTGCATGTTGGCAAATCTGCCTTAGGGCCAGTTTGGGAGTGCCTTTTCCCCCTGCTTCAGTGTTGCCATGTAAATAACATGGTTTTAAAAATGTAGATAGTTATTTGTATAACAAACGTGTAAAAAAAAAACAAGGATGTTGGCCCACCACAAAATGGTAATAATAGCGTCTCTTGTGAAGCAATCCAACGGAGCTTCTTCCAACTTCAGCTGATTCTTTCGTTTTAACCTTTTTAAAAAGCCACCTGTCATTCTTTTTTATATATATACATGATATATAATAAACAAATGACAAAAAAGGAAATTCTCAGTCTGTAATCACTTTTAAACATACCAAACATTAATAACTTTTTTCTCTCAGCATTTTTATTCACCAGCACTTCTTCATAATTTGAAGCACACCCAAACGGAAACTTAGCACTAATCTTAGATGGAAACGTACACATTCTTCTGCCTTTTGCCAAAAGAAAGAAGAAGAAGAAAAAATGAACAATTGAAGTTGGATTTTTAATACAAAGTTGGTCTAAAAGGTATAGAAACCAAAAGTAAAGGAAACAACAAATTATGAAGGTGTGTGATTTTTTTATGCTATATATCTACCTTCATGCAAACTTAATCATTCCTAATTATGACAAGGGGAAAGGGGAAAAGTTTGAATAATTTACAATTAATTAATGAAAGATAATGGGTTCCAATGCATTATGAGTTAATTGGACATCATTAAACTAACCAAAAATCATCTTCAAGTGTTTAAGTTTTCAAATTAATGAACTTCAGGTTGATTGTTGTGCTCAACAGGAAAACTAGTTTTATATATATATATATATATATATATATATATATATATATATTGTGATATGCTAATGATTTTGCAATTTGTTTTTGAGAAGGTTGGAGAGATTTCATTTCACACACGTTTCCACATACTACTGGTGTACCCATGTGGATCCAGGGAGGCCAAAATTGGGACAGGTGTGGGTCCAGTTTGAACACAAAGGGCCTGAATCAGGTCCGTTTATTTTAAAAAAGATTTCCACCCAAATCATTGAGTATTGGAATAATATTTTCATATATATATATATATGTATACACACATACATATACATACACAAGTAATATGAGTGCTTAAATTCATTTAAGTTTCTTGTTTGCAAGTCAAAATGACAGCGACACAAAGATGAAGCTCATTTATTTTCATTCAGTACTAAACCAGCTCATATTCAATCTGTCGCGACTACTTTTTTATAAAGTGTTTTAAGAAAGTCTATAATTTCATAGAGTAGCGGTTTACTCAGTCTTATTGTTGTACAATAAGTGGTAGAAGATTTTGAAGCAATGAAAATGCAAGAAATTCAAATTATCTTATGAAAGTGAAAGAGAATTACATTTTCTGTTAGAACGTGGTTGCAGGGTTACGAAGAATTTGTGATCATCCAAAATTCTCGCATGAGAGAGAGAGATCGATCGATCAAAAGAGGAAAAGGGAAAAGGCTTTGTCTCACAAAGAACAAGTGTAGAATCTTATCCACGCACCACTTTACATAACCCGCCATTGGTTAATAAATTCTAACCATGCTTACAGCCCCTCTTGTTAGACAACTCGTCTCCTAAAAGCTCTCTTTTATGCAATAGCGGCACTTTTACTGTTCTACAATGTGCTACTTCACACACACACACCTGTTACAACGAGAAGTTTTATCAAGAATCGGGTTCATCAATCTCATCAATAACATTCTACTATTTAATCAAAAAAATCAATTCTTGTCAAAATTTCTGATCACAAAGAAATTGAAGTAAAACTACAATTACACAGAAAAAATATTCATTGATTGAGGAGCATCTCGTCTGCTGTTAAAAGCATGTGACTGAATAATTAATAGTAAAAAAAGAAAAAGAAAAAGCATCAATTGAACTCAATAAAATTTAAAATATTATTATTCTTTATCTTTGTTGACAGGTGTCATCCAGTCATTGTCCCAGCACCCCAGAATAATGAATCATTTCTCCTCCTCTCCATCCCATGACAGATTTGGTTGGCTAAATTACCATTGTGACCCCCTAATGAAGCTGAAATTAAAAAAGGAGAAAGGAGAAAGCACGATATACATAACATGGAAAAGATTTTCATTTTTTGTCTCCTAATCAACAGCAAAACTGTCACGGACCCAAAGTAACAGCAAAGTTAATTACATATATTTGTCATAACTTTTGTACTTCTACTTTTAGTTTTGTATTTACATATTTTATAAACTATTTTTGCAATAATTTTGTTTTTTTAAAAACCAGAATTTAGATTATTTTGTTACCAAACAGACCTTTTGCATTGGAAAAAGAATCCTTAAACAGCGGCTAAATAGTAATTTTGAACGTCTGCATTAGTAATTTCATTATGGGTCAAAGATCACGGCTTCTGATTAAACGTTACCCAAATATGAAAAGACGAGAGAGTTAAGAATCCAATGCGGCCATGTGAAACCTAAACTTGAATTGGATCATTCCATGTTTGAATAATGTTTGGTATTACTTGTACCGATTATATAAGGTGTACATATACTTGTATTAATGTTACGCTCGTACTCTTGTGAGTATATATATATATATATATTATATGTATATAAATATGCCTGTCACGTGACTTTTGCTCAATGATAACAGTTCGATGTGGCAAAATAATGGTTAATGAGTTTTTTCTGTATCGATTATTGAGTGTTAAAATTTAAAAGATGGATCTAACTGTTACGAGAAAAAAAACTTAATTTAATATACATAAGTTAGTCCAAAATATTTTCTTACCACTTTATCAAAAAAAGAATTATATTTTTGAACTAATACTTTTGATAACAAAATCGACAATCACGTGTATAAAAAAAAAATAATCTTGTATAAATAATTATTAATTTAATTATTAAAAATATGATATTTAAAAAACTATTCAATATTTATTCCATCTCACCAAAGGAGATTGCCAGGCAGCAAGATCTCATGAGTTGAAATTATTGAATACTTTCATTATAATGATTTTAATAATTAGATAATAAATTATATATATATATATATATATTTACAGAATCAATGTAACTATTCATCTAATTCTGAAGACGGAAATAATTGCTCCCGTGGTGGACCCTTTACTGTTCTGGGCTTTGGTTCCTTTTTTGGTGGACCCTTTTTTGTTCTGGGCTTTGGTTCCTGTTTTTGGACTTTTCTTGCAACCTGTTTCCATGTGATCCTTGTCGACGTTAATCGTCAGTTCTGTTTTATTTTGGGATGATTAATGGTATTTCTTTTAAATTTTTATATTTTAAATAATATGATCATAATTTATTAATAAAATATTAATTAATATATCTACTGCCACTAATGTAATATCTTTTATAAATTAAATTACAAAATGTTGTACCAAAAAAATATATATTTAAAAAAATTAAATTTCTCAACTTAATTCAAATTATATTTAATAATAAAATTATTATCAATAAATAAGACTTAAAATTTTATACTAAATAATTTCAAAATTAATTAATTAAAATTGCAGGTTCAAAACGCACACTAAGTACGTTTAAAAAATTAATCCAAACAATTCAAATAAGATGTTTACATGCCTCAATCAAACCACACCGTTCAACCAAACTGGGTCATAGTCGGATTAAATGACTGCTTGCTCTACTTACTGCCTTGCCAACCTGTTTTATGTGGGTATCTCCAGATTATTTTTTATTAGACTGGGATTATTGTATCTTGTAATTAATAATATACCTCACATATATAATTTATTAAGTTCATACATATTTGCCGTACCTTTGAGATCATTGTCCCAAAGAAATACCGAATATTAAGAGAGTAATTGACCTGTCTAATCCGAGCGCTGTTTAAATTTTTTAAAGAATTTGGTTTCATCTTTTATATTTTGGGTTAGACTTAAATAAAAAGAACTCAAACCCGATTAAAATTAAGATTGGACTTGAATTGAAACTTTAAAAATTTGAGTCTAACACGAATTCAAATTTAATATTTTATATATTATATCTTTTATATTTTTGTTATTCATCATTAGATTAATAAGACTTTCTTACTAAAATTATTATGTATGTTTTTATAATTTTAAAAATGTGTTGATCTTTTATTATTTTTTTTAAAATTAAATTATGTTGAATGAATTATTTTAATAATTTTTATTTTCTTTTGAAATGAGAAATTAAGAAAAATTATTGAATCTTTTCATGTATAAAAAATAATAATAATTTATTAAATAAATCATGAATATAATTTAAAAATTAAAATTAATAATTAGTCTCTAATTGGATTCGGATTGAATGCGATAATTTCTAATTCTAGTCGACTAGAATTGGATTGCTGGAATTCAGATTGAAATTAAATATACCCGACCCGACCCATTCATTTGCACCGGTACCGAAAATTAGCTTGGATATCTACAAAGCTAAGCTCTTGTCCATCCGACATTTCTCCCTGTCATCTACCTCCTGCTGCAGGGCACGAAAGAAGCGTACCGTCCCCAATTCTTTGTTCTCTTCACCTGCCTTCATCAATGCACCTTCTGTAACCTCACTTTCCCTCCCACAACCATCATATCTTCGCCATCTAAACCACAAACACAAAACCCTAATGGATCTGTTCTCGTGTTGCTCTTCAATTCTCATTCTCAGACTCTCTCTTGCTGTGCTTTTCCTTTCAAGAGGTAAATACCGCCATTCTTTGATCTAGCCATCTCACATTCACACACACACACACACACACACAAATGCATTTATACTACTTGAAGTGGGTTTCTTTCTTATTTTCAAGTCTCAAAGTTTTGCTCTTAACAAATCTATATGGTGTGTTTATATCTCAGGTGTTTTTGGGGCTACATTTACATTTGTGAACAAATGTGGCTACACTGTATGGCCAGGCATTCTTGCAAATGCAGGCAGTCCTACACTCGACAGCACTGGATTTGAGCTCCCCCAAGACAGTTCCCGTTCATTCCAAGCCCCCACTGGGTGGTCCGGCCGTTTCTGGGGCAGAACCGGCTGCAACTTCGACGGATCCGAGTCGGGTACGTGTGCAACCGGCGACTGTGGGTCGGGCCAGGTCGAGTGTAACGGCGCTGGAGCCGCCCCGCCGGCGACGCTAGCAGAGTTCACGTTAGGGACTGGCGGGCAAGACTTCTACGACGTCAGCCTCGTGGACGGGTACAATCTGCCAATGGTAGTCGGAGTGAGCGGCGGGTCGGGTATGTGCGCGTCGACCGGGTGTGTGACCGACCTTAACCAGCAGTGCCCGGCCGAGTTGAGGGTCGGTGACGGTGAGGCGTGTAAGAGCGCGTGTGAGGCTTTTGGGACGCCGGAATACTGTTGTAGCGGCGCGTACAACTCACCGGCCATGTGTAAGCCTTCGATGTATTCGGAGATGTTTAAGTCGGCGTGTCCCAGATCGTATAGCTACGCTTACGATGATCCCACAAGTACGTTTACATGTGCGGGTGCTGATTATACGGTGACGTTTTGCCCTTCAATGCCAAGGTAAAAATATATCTTTCCCTTTTTTGGGCTCTATTTTTTAACCATCACTGCATCTGCATGTTCTCTAATTTTTGTGTTAATTTTTTCCCGTTCTTTGTTAATCTCTGTTCGTAGATCTCGCTGTATATATATATATATATATGTATATTGCTTATTATTTTCTGGGTATTATTTCATGTCATCATATTTTTTATAATAATTTTTTAGGAGAAATTACTCATTATTCTTTTGTGATTAGCCTTGGCTTTCTTCCAGAATTGAGGATATAATAGTATACATAATTTCTTAGGATTTAAATGTTTAGCTGGGGAAAGACGCGGCTGTATATTTTGATGAAAAAATTAATAATTTTAATTTTAAGAAAAATTAAGGGTCCATTTTTAAACTATAAATTAATATGAAAACCAGTGGAATCAAGGAATAATTTTAATATTATTAATTCTAAATCATTATCCCATGTGAAAGTTATTGTCATTTTTTAATGTAGACATCCACTCACACGGCCATTACTTTTTTACCAAAGAATCTTACTTTTTCAAAAAAAAAAATTATATTTTCAATTTAATTTATATATATTTGCAAAGATCATTATGTATTCCATTTGTGGTATGCAGTCAGAAATCTTCCACAGATTCATCACCAAGGACCACAACGACAGATGGGTCCGGATCCGAGATCATGGGGGCGGGCTCAGGGTCAGAGATCATGGGGGCGGGCTCAGGGTCAGAGATCATGGGGGCAGGTTCAGGGTCAGGATCTGAAGCTATATTGGCTGATGGATCATGGTTAGCTGGTTTGGCCATGGGTGATTCAACCAGGATGGCCTCTCCTTCTGCAACCTTCTTTTTCCTTCTCTCTTTGTTCTCTTGTAGTCTGTCTCTCATGCCCATCTTTCATGGCTTTTGAGTTTTGGCTTTTTTAGTGCGTTCATTGAACAGTTGGGGTGTTTGCTTTTGTTAGGAAAAACCTGACAGATTCAACCAGATTGTAAACGATCCGCTTTCGGATTCTCCCTTAATATTGTTAATATAAGCCCGTTTTGAAGTTTTCAAGGTTCCGCTATTGCCTATCATTGAAGTTTAATACTCCTTTGGGTTGAGAAAATTGGAGAGAAAAAAAAAAGATTAAAAGGTCTCTGGTGTGAAAATAAATAGAAGAGAGAGTGTGAGGGACTTCTTTAAAAGTGAGAGAAATTTGCAAAGAAAGAAAGAGAGTGTGAGGGACTTCTTATCTATACGAGTACTGAGATTGGATTAATGTATTGGCGTTTCTTTTCTATCTTGTTCATAGGAATGTTGATTAAAGTAAATAAGTCTAATAAGATAAAAAAAAAAAAAGAATTTTGGTATAAAAAGGGAGGGTCACCAAAGCTATATATCATATTGTTTGGTGGGATGGGATGGGAAATGATGTTGAAATTGGTGGTTGGACTTTTAAAGGAAAATGACTTCATCATTCTTCATAGAGTACTAGTAAAGGCCATATGCAATGTCTAATCTCATCATCAATAAAATAAGTAGGGACCAAAAAGTTGTGGAATAGGCAATCCTTTCTAGTGACAGGGTAAATCATTAATTAAACAACTTGGCATGTAAGTATAAATCAAAATAATAGTTTATGAGTTGGTACACTATCACACTCACTGCCGGATGTAGCCAAGGCAAGGTAAGAGCAACTCTAACGCGGGAGTGGCATATGAGGTGTTAAATCTTTACTGTTGAAATGACATTTCAAATTTAAAATTTTTTACTTCAATAAGGATATTATTTTTACAAACTTTGAAAAGAGTAAAGGAAAATGTGACATTTGAAGGTTGGGGTCATTTTTATTTTTACTGTTACAACAGTTACTATTTCAACAAAAAATTTTATAAATACAAGGAAAAAACTTACCAAAACTCAGAAAATACAAAAAGTTTGTTATTTTTTAATTAAATTATTTTTTGTAATTTAAACTGATTTTTTTATTTTTTATTTATTTTTTAAGTTTTGATTTTTTTGTTAATTTAGGATGATTTTATTTATTTAACTATTTTTTATAATTAAATAATTTTTTTAATTTAGTTAATTGTTAGAATTTAAATTAATTTTTTAAATTAAATTAATTTTTGTAATTTAATTTAAATCAAACCGTTATAAAAACTATACCCGTTAAAATATAACCGTTAAATTTAATTTCTTTTTTTAATAAAAATTATTAAAATGACACCCTATTTTGGCACCTGTCATTGGAACAAATTTATAATTCTGAGGTGCCGTAACATTATTTAAGGTTGTAAATAAGTTTATTGACACCCCAAAATTTTAGAAAATCTTTTACATATAAAAACGAATAAATAAATAAAATCTAACTCTCAAAATTTTTACAAAATTTCAATTAAGTATAAATACTTTCAATTTTTACCCCCTTTACCCCAAAAAATCAACAGGTTTGTGAAAGCAATCGCATTACTGGGGAACCGCATGATGTGTTGTGGGTCCGACCCACTAATATTCTTCATCATGCCCAAAATCAAACTGAATATATAACCCTCTCAAATCTTTCTATCATATAATTGGCAGCTTATAATCAAATTGATTGGACCGGCACAGGTTAGTTTATTTAAAATTAAAGGATTCATCTCTCTTGTACGTATAATTCTAATTTTATCAAGATTTTTCTCTCTTCACATTACTTAAATTAAAAAAAAAAAAAAAGTTCAAACTGATTGAGCCATAACGATCATTCAACAGACATTGGGCGAATGAAGATGCTGATTAGCAGATTGGACAGAAATCAGAATAGAGGAGTGAAAGATGGAACTTTTGGAGAAAGCTAATTGCAAATTGTGTTGAAGACAAAATTTCAAGGTGAAAGTGAGTTAGATTAGTGATAACGAAGTAAAAGGAAATCATTCTGATTGTAAAAGGGCATCGAGGAGCAGAAAAGTGTGCTACAGACTGCCCCCAGGAAGGCCTACTAGAAGGGCACCCTCCATATGTTACAATTTTGAAAGACAAGAGGACTTAATCCAACGAATTCAATAAGTTTACGAGCTTTTGACATATTAATTAAGCTTATAATATTTAACATTAGAACAGGTATGAAGTCATATATTCGAATCATGAAAAAACAATCTAACTACTGAATTAAATGTCTTGTTATTATTTATGAGTATAATGTTAAGTCATTGAGTTGTATCAATCCGAAAACTTTTGGTGTATTGGTTTCATTCTCAGCTTGATTAATTCAAGCCATCACACATTTACCTAAAAGCAGTAAATATAGAATTAAGAAGAATTTGAAAGAGAATAAACAAAAAACTTGAAATCCAACAAAAATTATTCATTTCTTTCCCTATTTCTCTTCTTAGTCAATCGGACCATCATGAAATCCACTTCTTTTTCAATGGATGAAGGGTCAGAATCACTACTTTCAAACCCTCTTTCATCATCACATTGCTGGAAGCTCTTTGTTCAATTATTCACGATCATGACGGCAAAGCTTTTCATGTATGGATTCACACCAAATGAAGAAAACAGAACTTCTAAAATGTAAAAGTTTTTGTTATAACGTAATTACAAAGTCAGGAGAGGGTGACGTGGTACACAGCAATTAAGAGACTTGTTCTCAAGATCGTCAGGTAAAAATTTAACGGATGTTAATTTTTTTCGGGATCAGTCCATATGTAACGCTGCCTTTAATCGAACCCTTCGTTAATAGACGTTGGAATTGGTATTACGGATTTATCGACACAAAAAATCACATACCGAATTATAAAAAAAAAAAAACTTAATTTCAAAAGTAGGATATAATCATATAATTATAACGTAATTATTGTATAAAATAAATCTTTCGTAGCTATGCTGTGACATAACTGTTATATGCCTTCCAGTTGTATGCTAAAATGTCTAGTTTCATCACCTCGACAGAGTGAGAATGTTGAATTTGCACTTCTGTTGCCATAACTAACCATCACCTTGTATTCACCTAAAAACCCATTAAAACTATATGAGCCGTGGTCATCTGTCTGGCCTGCTTCCTCTCCAGTTTGCCATTCGTTTAAGAGCTTATCGACAACATCACCAGCCGGGAGGTTATGAAGATTGTTATCTGTTAGGCACATTTGGTAGCAGCCACTTGGATGCAGTGCTGTCCAAAGCATTACCCCATTTACAGAAGGGTGTGAGAAGCCTTCTCTCAACACTGTTTCTAGATATGTAGCCTGCAAAGTAGATACAATATACAAACCCAATTCAGTAGAGGATTCCACAGGAATGTTCACTCCAGAATCAGAAAAATCAAAATTGACTCTTTTCTTTTCATTTATTTATTTATTTTTGTAATTATGACGAGATAAAAATATTGAAACTTTTGAATAATCTAAAAGCTTGGTTGATTCAGTTCAATTTAAGGTAAGTTCTAAATTGTTTGGACTCTAATCACGACAGAAAGCTTTGAATTTACAGAGCCCTAAAACAAACTAAGTTATTCAAATTCGATTATAGAGACATTTGTGATTAATTCGCAAGATAAATAAGACAAACTTAAACATATTTTGAGCTCATTAATTTATTAAATTCGGTTCGAGTTCAGCTCAATAAACCAATAAATGGTCTAATACTAGACAAAAAAAAAATCAAGTTATTCGAATTCGATTCGATTAGAAGCTCGTTCAAGAAATTAATAAGATAAACTTGAAACACAATTTGAAACTCATTTATTTTAATAAGTCAAACTCAAACAATTCATTACTTGCCTCAACCCGACTCATTTATAATCCTAAATTTTCTTATCATGAATTTAACAATTTTGATAATTGTCAGGATATTTTTGTTGGTTACTCAAAATGCATATTAAATTTAAATTTAAGTCAAAATATTCAAAAAAAAAAAATTCTCTAATTTTATACTCAAACCTATACCAAATTGAATTTTACTCAAGACTTACACCCAAATTCACAAAATAAATTAAAACCTTATAGGACAATAAAAGAATTTTATAAAATAATTTGAATAACCATTAGATGGCCTTATAAATGCATACCTGCGTTTGCTCATCAAATTTATTGCTGATATCAACCTCTGTAAGCCAAATGGGAAGCTGTAGAGTTGCCAACTTGTCAAGGACAGCTCTGATCAGAGGAGGGTTTGGTATTGAAAAGTGGCCTTCAAGCCCAATTCCATCCATTGACACTCCACCTTGTTTGAGTTCTCTCATCCTTGAAATGTATGTATCCACAGTGGAATTTATATCATCACAAGTCTCCACAACATTGTATTCATTCATAAACAAGGTTGCCAATGGATCTGACTGGTGTGCTGTTTCAAAAAACTGCAAGGTTGCGTTTGGACCAAGGCGCTGCTCATAGAAATCAAAATGCAGCATTTCATTGCTGACATCCCAGTGAATGAATTCAGTTTTGTATTGAGTCATTAGGCTTTGTATTCGAGAGTTGACAGCTGACTTGAGCTCAGGACCTGTTAGGTTACGAACCCATGAAGGTGTGAACATGGGATTTTCCCAGAAGATGTTATGGCCTCTTGCAGTGATCTGGTTGGCTCTAATGAATTCTAGCATTTGGTCTGGTATGGTGTAATTGACCTTTCCTGGTTGGGGTTCTGTTGAGTACCACTTGAGTTCATCTTCAAAGACTGCAGCATTGAAACGCTCAACGAACCAATTCTAAAACAAATTGAAGTTTTGGTGTTTCAGGGTGTTCTAAATTTTCAACCATAAACAAGAGTGACAATATAAAAAGACTAGTTTAGTGCACGCAACTTCTGTTACTGCATGTTCTTATAAGTTTATTTCTGCAACTCGAATTCATAACCTCCAAGTAAATATAGTACTTGCATATGATTAGCTATAATTGCTACAATGACACAATAGTAAAAAAGGGCTTGCTACCATTTTATTAATTATCTCTACCAAAATTAAACTTTGTTTTGACAAGGTATTATTATATATTTATTAATTATCTTTATCAAAGTTAATTTTAGTCATAAGAGCATAGACGACCAAAATTAATTTTGATAAAAATAGTTATAAAAAAATATGATAATGAATAATCTAATTGAATGAATGATTATAAATAAAGATAAAAGATGAAACAAGATTCATGTAACTGAGATCACAAAATTAGGATAACGAATTTATTGAGTTGAGTTAATTTATGGTAAACAAGTTAAATTTGAATTTATTAATTTATTAACTTCGATTCAAATTCAATTCGATAAGTTAAAAAATATTCTACTATTACATAAAAAGTCAAACTACTCAAAATTAGTTTAAAATAAAATTGAGTAGAGCTTCATTCGACATCAACTCAAGGCATAAATAAGAATGGTGAAACTGTACTTACCTGGTAGGGAAAATTTCCAAGAATGGTCTTAGCTATAGCAGACCCAAGTGGGAAATCTCTTGAAATTTGATCAACTTTAACCCTCGCTCCTTGCAACCTATCCCCACGTTCATCTGATACATGGATTGTGACGGCACGTTTTCTTTCCTGGACAGAGAAATTTTTGGAACTGTTTGGATGAATAGAAAATTTAGAACTTGGATTTTTTGGCACTAAAATAAATAAATAAATGTCTCAATGATTTCAAATTTATTTTGCTCCCTCATTCTTCTTGACTATTTGAATAGATTCAAAAAGAAGAAGAAGATAGATTTCTCGTAGTTACTGTGTTGATTTTGTATTGCTGGTTTGTTCTCCATTGTTGTTCAGTGAATGGCTGCAAGGAAGCACTCGCAATTTTCATATTGATCTCTCTCCCATCCGAAGTCTGTAAAACAGAAGAATTTGTCAAAAAGAAATTGTATTTTTCGAAGTATGCCACCGTCAGTCATAGAGGTCGGATTTTCATATCCGACTGTTGATGCAATACATGCACATGCATCTAGCGCAAGTGTGTTCCTTGTTTTAGTTATGCTGTTGAAAAAATTCATTTAAAAAATTTGGGACGGTAACTGTTGTGCAGAATTGATAAAAAAATGCTTAAGTTTATAGGCATCAATAATTAATTTACTGAATAGCAAGAAGATTTCATTAGCAAAACACTTAGAACCCGAAATCCTCACTTACGCCTAATAACATTTCACACAAACTCGAATATTTTCTCCCTAAAATATAACATTTTTATATATACGTGTTACAAAATAAGAAATGAATCAAATAAAAAATATGCAAACAAAATGGGTCAATTTTTTTTTCTTTTCAGGTCGCATCAGACTATCGACAATCTAAGTAAATTCATGACAGTGATCTAATAGTAACATAACATCATATTGAAAGTAAGAATACCTGCAAGTATAAGAAAGAGAGATTTGAAGGTGAATCGAGAAGAAATCCACCTTTGAGAAAAGACCAGCAACCACGCTTTGCAATAACGGTCCCTATAGACTGGAATGTAGTATTGTCCCTTGTTAGGCTTGCCTTTATTAGTGTTGAATCTGCACCCTTGATCTTTACCCAACCTGTGTGACCACCACCATTTCTGAATTTTATTGATTTTTCATCTCTTGCAAGTAATATCTATTAAGGTTTCCAATTTTCATAATCTTATCCCAAATCTTTGAGAACATGACTAATTTAATATTTTAAGTTGTAACTGGACTACTTCAGACAAAAAAATAAATAAATAAAACATTTGATGAAATTGTTAAGATAAATTAAAGAAACTGTAATGCTTGATAGGATTCATTGCACAATCCTGTTTTTTTAAAACATGTTCATCTAAGACCTTTTCCAAGGGAAGAAGTAAATGAGGCAGTAAAGTTATTTAATTAATGTGGGGATCGATATAGACTTTCCTACCATTGTAAATAGAGACTCTCCTATTAGTTTAAAATTAAAAATAGGGAATAGTATTTGGAATTTGAGACAAGCTAGCTAGTCAAAGTTTCAAATTCATACTCAACTCGAGAAACAGTAGATGGTGTTGGCGGTGAGATTGTGAAACACAAAACTAGGCGTATACACACCACTTCCAGAATTACTGTGCCTACCCGCCTTGATGATCCCACCATTGTAAAGCGGCTCCTCTGGCACTGCTTTACACTGCCCCAAAGGTAGAATTTTTACACGAGTCTTGGACAATTAATCACCTTGTTATAAACACTGTAAGAGCACTAATATATATATATATATATATCATGTAAAATCAAACAGTAAATTATATATACTGTAAGAGCACTAATATATATATATACATATATCATGTAAAATCAAACAGTAAAATATAGCTGAGATCTGCACCTCGGTGTAAGCAGAATAATCATATAAAGGTCCATCTGCAGTAAAAGCACGAGAAAATTAAGGATTACCCATTTAAACAAGTACTATGTGTGTGTGTGTATGTGTGTGTGTGTGTGACACAGAGGGAGAGACAGAACCGTCAGTAGCCGAGGAAGGGCCGATGATAAGAAAGAGAAGCAAGAAGCAAAAGGGTAATGGAGGATCTTTCATGCCTTTCTGCATGCACAAAAATGTGGGGTCCAAATGCAACTAGAGAAAAAACACTTGCATTAATATCTGAATGAAATAAGACTAATGGTGGAGTTGGTTTCTCTTCTGAAAGAAACTCTCTATATATATTACGAAGCTTTCATTTAGAGAGGGAGCAAGAGATCAGGGTGAGGGAGAGGGAGAGGGAGTGAGAGACGTTGGAGACTAGCTTGCCAGTGAGCACACGGGGACGGTGAGTGTAGCATTTGAATATATATCAACCTGTGCCTGCTGGTCACATGCGATACGATATCTTAATGAGGTTAATTAAATTTGTTTTCAACTTATCCATCATCTTTTTGCGTATGAACTTTGGCATGTTTGTGGACTTGTTCCTCAACTTTGCTGATGTTCATATATATATATATATATATATATATATATGTTGAACCGTATTCTGGTATGGCTCGCCACATACGGAAAGGCATTTACTCCTTAATCAGCCTTATCGAACCTGCCTATTCTCTTTTCTTCATTTCTATGATAGCAATGTGGAGAGCTTTATAATTATAATTAGCCTTAAATGACTTTCAAATCTAAGATTTGGTGAGGATTATAATAAAATGCAACTCTTCTTTAATTATCTCCATTTCATTTTGCTAAAAATCTTGGTGTGCCACCTGATAATTTGGAGAAAATTTCTGTTAGAAAAAAAAGGGGTCATTTGAACATGTTTATTGCAACGAATTTTCTCATCCCATTTTCTCATTTCTCTAAACACAAGGTGTTAGTATCCAATCAAGCATATCCTTTATAGATTCACGCATAAACCTCTTCAAACAAGGGTCTGAAGCTTTCATGGCTTGAACTTGCTTGCAAACATGACATGAGGGACCATGGACTGGCAGGCTTGATGAATAATTCCCCACCTTCCAAAGTAGAAAGAAACAGAAGATGAATATTTAAGGAATATGACTAGATTAACGTGCCTTATTTTTAATATTCTCTTCTAAACATTCACCATCACAATCCCCAAAAACATACTCCTTTGATGAGAAGAGAAACCATATATATTTGAAACAATATAAAACAAAATAACAGTCCATAAAATTATAATAACAAAAATGAGAATTTTATATTTTATATGCAACAAATGAAGAAACTATAGATAGTGAACCACACGACACGTTCACAAGAACACAAAACAAAGAGATGACACCAATTTAGATTAAGATTACAAGGACAATTTAATCATCTGAAAAAAGATTGAAATCTGAAAATGTGACAGAATGACTTGGTTTAGGTTGAATTTGATGCACGATTGTTTTTGTGAAACAATGCTTGAGTAGTTACTACACTGCTAGCTGTTAGAGAGTAAGTCAATATGTACATCAAGCTAATAGTTGCCATGCGACATTAACTAAGTACAACTGAACTTTTGCTGCTTAGGACTGTGTTCATGCTAAGTACTCATGCTTTCCCCTGAGCCTTTTGGCTCAAGGTTTTGTTTAATAACTGCATTTGATTTGATTTAAAGGAATCTCATCTTTCCCAGGTGCTAGCCCTCAAAAATTTACATCCCATTTTGGCCAGAATCAGCTTTATTGTTTCTTTTTTTGAATAGACCATCAGAAACTATTTTAGTGGCTCCTATATATGTACCTCATTATTATCCGAGTGGAAAGGTTTAAATCATAAGCATCATGGCTCAAAAGATTTGTGCATATTTCTTGAACAATCTATACATTCTGTACACCACTGATTGAGAAGATATTAGAAGATCCAGAACTTCAATATACCTATTTAATATGCCAATTTATATTGCATATCCAAATCCCTACCTCAGAAATAAAAAGGAAAAGTATATTGCATATCAATTCTTTGTATAACATACAGGATAATCTCTACTTTCCTTGCAGGGCTATTTTCCTTCAATCTGCTATAGTTATGCCATTGATAGATCACAATTTAACAGTTACAGTTGAATGCTAAAATGTCGAGTTTCATCACCTCTAGAGACTGAGAATGTAGAATTTGCAGTTTTGTTTCCATACTTAACAGTTACCTTGTATTCACCTAAGAACCCATAGAAGCTATATGAACCACGTTCATCTGTTTCGCCCTCTACCACCCCGGTTTGCCATTCTTTCAGGACCCTGTCAACCACATCACCGGCAGGATGATTGCGAAAGTCAGTATCTGTAAGGCACATTTGGTAACAGCCATATGGATGAAGGGCAGTCCAAAGCATTATCCCATTTACAGAAGGATGTGAGAAGCCTTCTCTCAGAACTTCTTCTAGATAAATAGCCTGTAAAATAGAAAAACAAGAAGGAAGCCCAACTCAGTGAAAGATGTTCTTATTGATGTTTCAGACAATCTAAATATATTCAATTTCTCCACTATAAAAATTGAAGAAGTCAATAATATACGTAAGTATTCATAATTCACCTGTGTTTCCATATCAAGCTTCTTGCTGATATCGACCTCTGTAAGCCAAATAGGAAGCCTTAGCATGGCCAACTTGTCGAGGACAGCTCTCATTAGAGGAGGATTTGGCACTGTAAAGTGACCCTCCAAGCCAATTCCATCCATTTCCACTCCACCTTGTTTGAGTTCTCTCATCCTTGAAATATAGGTGTCCACAGTGGAATTAATGTCATCACAAGTCTCCACCACATTGAATTCATTCATAAACAGCGTTGCTAATGGATCTGACTGGTGTGCTGTCTCGAAGAAATCCAAGGTGGCATTGGGGCCAAGACTTTGCTCATAGAAATTGAAATGAAGCATTTCATTGCTGACATCCCAGTGTATAAATTCGTCTTTATATTTGCTCATTAGACTTTGTATTCGGGACTTGACAGCTGATTGTAGCTCAAAACCTGTGAGGTTACGAACCCATTCTGGTGTATACTGAGGGTCCTCCCAGAAGATATTGTGGCCTCTAGCAATAATTTGGTTTGCTCTAACAAATTCCAACATCTGGTCTGCTAAGGTGTAGTTCAACTTCCCTGGTTTTGGTTCTGTAGTGTACCACTTTAGTTCATTTTCAAAAACTGCTGCATTGAATCGCTTAACAAACCAATTCTGAAACAATTCAAAGAATTAATTGTTTCAGCTTGCAACATAAAGAGGATCATGTTGAATTTTACATTTGTTTAATTTTAGTGCTTTTATCCTGCAGCTTTTTATGTGATTCATTGAAATTCTCTCTTAAACATACAGCATAGCTAGTTGAAACTTGAAATATATATATATATATATATATAGTTTATGGATTATTATATTTACCTGATAAGGCATATTTCCAATAATAGTCTTGGCTATGGCAGATCCAAATGGGAAATCTTTGGACACTTGCTCCACTGTAATCCCAGCTCCTTGCAATCTATCTCCTTGTCCATCTGACACATGGATTGTCACAGCACGCTTCCTTTCCTGGACAAGAATGGAATTACTAATAAAATAGTCTCAATTTTAGGATAAAAGAGAGAGATTTAAAGCCATTTCAATATAAAAGGAAATGTAATAGTGCTTTAGTTAATTGCAGAACAACAGAGTAATAGGCTAGCGTTCTTTAGCACTTACAGTGTTAATTTTGTATTGCTGATTCATCCTCCATTGCTGCTCAGTAAATGGCTGCAAAGAAGCACTCGCGGTTGCTATATTGATGTCTATGTTATCTGAATTCTGCAGTAAAGCTTTGCCCTTTAGTTTATATGTCACATATATTATAGAAATCATTTTCAGACCATAAAATCTTGTTTTATTCTTTGAAAAAAAAAAAACCTAAATGCATTATAACAATATGCCAAAAATATATCTACCTGAAAGTATAATAATGATATATTTGAAGTTGTAGTTAATACAAATCCACCCTTGAGAAACGACCAGCATCCACGTTTGCTCACAACAGTCCCTATGCAGTCGTGTGTTGCATTTTCTGTCATCAGGCTTGCTTTTATGAGAGCTGAATCTGCTGTGTTTATCTTGACCCAAACTGTTGAGATCCAAAGATAACACACCGTAAATTTCATTCAATCTGCATCAACCATGTAGTCATACAAGAATTTTTGTGGTGTTTTAAATCAACTTCAAGAAAGAATGGCTTCTGATGTCCACCAGAGTTCTAGGCATTTTAAGATCATTCTAGTAAAAAAGAGGCCCCTGGCATGGAAGTTGCTCTCGAAATGTTTATATCCTGACCCTTTCCTTTATAACAAGATTCCCAGAAACCCTTAGGTAATATGTATAAGGTCTCAGATTCAACTCCCATTCCAAGGCAGTAGGGCAGAGAGGTTTACTAGCACGGATGAAAATTGATTGGCCTCACGGATTGTGTATTAGAATTGGAATTGGAGGCAAGCGAGCTCAAAATTTGAACATAGTAGTTTGCTATTCCAAGAAAATCCAAGTTCAAAACTTAAATTTCATGGTGCCAAACACAGTGAAAACCACCTTCCCACATCATTCTGTATAAGTTTTTAACAAACCATAAATAGAAGAAGCATTTTCTTGTTCACCAGGAATGCAGATCTTTTAGGGAAAGCATTTTCTTCTTGTTATGTCAAAACTGACTAATTTTCTATAAACGTCACATTAGACTTAAGCTGTCACTACAATAATACCTTGGTGCATTCACAGGACGAGCAATAGATCAACTGACTTAAGCTAAAGGGCAGACGCGCCCTTGAAATTGAATTGCCACTGTTAGATATATAGTTTGAAGCCATTCAATTTCCAGAAAACGTTCAAAATTATTCTACTCTTATCTCCAACATAATAAAAAAAAATAGTAATAAAATGAGTAAAATAAAACAGCAGAAGGAACTCAACTGGAGAAGCAGTAAATGGTGCCAAGGGTGAGATTATTCAATACGAAAGCAGGCGAATAAAACCCGATTCCATTGTTCCCAACCATCCATTTGACATCAGGAACTTGATCTTTAAGCACCCCTCCATTGTAAAGAGGCTTTTCCGGTTGCGGTTTACACTGCAATTGCCAGTTAATATCATTTAGTGTCATAGACCAAACACACCCCAACTTCAATTAATTGACACAATGTAAAGTTCTGAACCAAAAAAAAGACAGCCCTGCTAAAATAAATGTGAAATGAAACCTTAGATAAGGAGTTCACAGTAAATTTTGGATACTCCTTTAGTGTCATTCCCTCAATGACAAGATCAGTGACAACATGTAAAAGATTATACTGTTTCATATGTAGCCATCGATCTCGCAGTTGAGAGGAACTACCCAATATTTTTTCCAAGTTTAAAAATGTATATTTTTTTACCTCGGTGTAAGCAGAAGAATCATACAGAGGCCCACCTGCAGTTGGAGAAGACACAAAAAAAAAAAACATTACAAAATTAAAAAAAAAAAGATACATACTTCATTTTTGTGGGAGAGAGAGAGAACCGTAAGGGGAAGCCAAGTCGGAGCCAAAGAAGAAGGCAAGAACCAATAGCTGGCAAAACGATGAAAGATCTTTCATCCTTTTTTTTTCTGCTTAGAATAGGGAGCTGCAAAAATATACTACTAAAGAATAAACATTGCAGTATATAGTTGAATGAAATGAGTTAGTTTATATACATATGGGGAGGCTCTGTTTTTCAAGAAACTCTCATGAGAGAGAGAGAGATCACAAGGGGAACAGTGCAGGTCTGACTAGTTCCGTGCCTGCTCACATGCTATGCGAGAGCTGTTTCACATATACATATATTTATAGGCTTAAATGGAGTTATCAACCCTTTTCTTCATTATCTTTACGTTATTTTGCTACTTTTGTGGTAGTGATTACTAATGCATATGTGTAAGCTTTGGCATGTTTAGGAACTGAACATTTCAACTTTTCAGCTTTTCCCATGTTTGTATTCTGACTTAATAGCAGGTTAGATTACCAACCACAGGTTCACACTGAGAAGACATTTATTTCTTCATTTGATTTTTTAGATAACATACCAAACTTCAACTCTCACTTGGTCTGCTTTGATGATGGCATCATGGCAATGTCAAGAATTGAAGAACAATAAAGGAGATATAAGCTACTTACCAAAAAAAACAGAGAGATACAAGCTGTAAATTAGGGGCTTTTTTTGGATTCTCAAAATAATTTCCCTGAATGTGTTTTGCTTTTTCAATTATAATGTTTGTTTGATATACCTTTGTATATAAAGGGTTCTTTTAGGATTTAAGGATGTTTATCCGAATTTGTCATCATTGTATGAGAGAGAACCGTACTTGGATGTACAAAAAATTTATTGTTTATTTTTATAATCTACTCGTTACATAGTAAATCAATTATTGTTACGTGTGAATGCAAGTATCTTGTCATACCTTGTAATCTCATCGTTACACAGTGAATTAATCATTATTGTTGGTAAACATAAGTATCTTGTCAGACCATGTAAATCTTGTGTCTTTTTATGATTGTGTTTTTTTATTTTTGAATTTAATTTATTATTTATTTATCTGCTTTTGTACAACATTAACAGCATAAAATTTTCAAGTAATTAATAATATAAAATAATATTAGAACATTGATTATAAGAAGTTTTGTTACTCACATTTTATTATCTCGGTGTGTTTTCTCTCCATATACTCTCTACTCTCATTTACATTGCGGTAATTTAACTAAAAAAATGACATCATTTTTATTTAGAGACAATAGACCAGTGGCAAGTGAGGAGCTGAAGTTGTTGAAACAAACAGTACAAGACCCGTGAATTGAATAATTATGAAAGGAGTGGTAGGGCTGGCCCGTACTCCTCTATAAATTTTGTCTACTTGGAGTATCATGTAGAGCTCTTTTTGGGGATGCCTTGGATTGTTTTGCAAAGATACCAAAGATTCGAGTATTTATTTTTGGATGGTAGCTTTTGGACAATGACTTCCAATAGGGAAATTTTGCAGAATATTTTGGGTGCCCTTGACATGTGGTTATGCCATCCTCTAGTGATGGGTTGCATGTGAGTTAATGTCCTATTAAAATAGACACTTTTCAATGAAATTGGATAATCTCGTGATAGTACTCTTATCATATCAACTATGATTCATTAAAAAAAATGAGTCGTAACACACATAATATAATATTATTGAAAGGACATACTATCACAGTGATAATAGAACAGTCCTATTCAAAAATTTTTTACTAAAATATATGGAACATATCTCACATGATGAGGTTGTGTTAAAAGGTGCCATGACCAGGGGGCACCATGAAATACTTACTCTTGCCATCCACGCTTCCATAAAGAAAATGAATTCAGTCTATGTGAGTGGCAGTCTTGCTAGGCATTGTACATAATGGAAAACATTCATGACTGCAATTTGCATGCCTGGATATTGATAAAGGGGACCATTTACATCACACACACTAGAGTGTGAATCCGGCAAAGGAAGTTGCTTCATTTACACACAAAATATATGATGCTTCACAGAGGTATGATATAAATTTTAAGTTCAGTTCTCTTTTCCTTTCTTTCACTGAATCCATAAACGAAACAGAGTATATTGGAAATGGCAGAGGCTGGGTCATAACATTGATCACCTCCTCTAAAACTTGTTCTTTTCTTCTACCCTTTTCCCTAGGCAAGTGGCACCCAAACCGAGCCATTGAATGATTGTAAGACAAGGGCAGTGGGCCAGTGCTAACTTGGAACCCATTGCATAATTGCAAGTTGGAACCCGAGCCAGAAACAAGAATACTCAGACCTCTGTGCCTAACCCACCAATTCCTCCAACCCTGGGTCCAAAACTTGAAAAATTGTTCATTGGTTCCACTGGAATAAATAACACATGAGCAAAATGTATATGGAGACCAATGAATCCTTTTCTCTGAATTTAATTGATCTAACCCATAATCAAAAATGATGATTATGGTCGTGTTATGATGGAATTGACGTTTTAATTCAACCGGTAAGGAATAATCTGGTTCCGTATGGGAGTTTAAACGGATAAGTATTCATGTGTCTCATGAATCAAAGAAGATTAGACACATTAACATAATTTATGAATTATCAACTGATGTGTTAATTACTCTGGATGCAGTGTGCTGTACTAATGGATAATATTTATTACTTTAAACACTAAAGTATTTCTCATCAAGAAAATAAAAGACATTTGACGAGATACTCATGAAGTTAATAATAAGTTCATCAGCACAGCCCTTACCCACAGATTCAAAAGTCGGCTCAAGGCATTATCGTACACTGACATCCTTAGAAGTCCAAATAGTAGAGCTGCGCAGAACAAGTGACTGCTGAGATTCGTGCGGGAACATCCATTTTGAATTTTAAAGAGAGGGTTTAGAAACATATTTATTCTGACTCGTTTTTGGTGAAAAAAAATGTGAACGAAAGATCCTACTGAATTGAATTAGGTCTGTGAATCTAAGAAATAGTGAGAATTCTTGATCTCTCTTAATATCTCTCTCAATTCGAAAATTCAGAATTTGAATTGATGTCCACAAACGCAAAGTTTATGGCTGAATGGGAAAAACAAATTCCAAGGAATCCAAAAAATTGAAAAATTGGATCTATGTCCAACGGATCACACCTACATCTCGATTGGCCGAGCCGAGCTTGAGCCTTGATCACGTCCAGTCCGCGATACACGTTATCGAGCTAGAACTTAAGAATAACCCGAAGAGTGAACCCGAGCTCATCACGAAAAAAATACCCGAAGAGTGAACCCAAACCTGTCTCGACAAAAATATACCTAGTATTAAGTTTTTCTCGAATACCCGAATGTTCGGGTTTTTTTTAGCTCAGTCATGTTTCACAACAATCTCTTAGAATTGGGGTCTATAATGTTTTCTAATGATTTTGCATTTTTGTTTCGAGCTCTATCTGTTTCTTTACCTTTTCTAGTAATATATATTAATGTAATGAACAATCACAATCATTTACATATTTAAAATCGAACGGTTCATATTAATTGAAGTATAAAATATATGATTTTAATTAGTAGTAATTCAAGTTTGGGTACTCGATGTCTCTGTCCAGGCCCGTTTTGATTTAAATTCAAGCTCGGGTATCATATAGTTTTGCTCAAACTCGTAATTTCTCAGGCCGGCCAGCCCGGATCGAGCTTAGGTTGACCCCCGACTTGCACCGCTACCAAATACGCAGCCTTGGCCCATCAAACTAGTCATTTCAATTCAAAAGCCATCTAGGCCTGTCCAAAATTTTTCTTTTTCTTTTTTATACAACACCGGGGAAGGAAAATCTTATTACTACTACTGATTTGTGTGCTGTTGTGAAAAATGAACCCACTTTAACAACGTGGAAAAGTAGACGCTCTCACGGCTAGGATAGGACTTTGATCCTAAACGATTATATATACAAGGCGGGAAGCCCACCAAACGAAACCAAAATATAGAACAAGCTCAACAAAATCCCAACCCACAACCAGCACAACAAAACCCACTGGGCTTGCACCCAAGAAAGAAAAAAAAATCAAAACAATCAAAATAAAAATAAACCAAACCCCTCTGGACTAATATAAAATACACAACAAAGAAGAATCCTGGCATATTCCTGCCAGTAGGCCTCAAATACTTCATCCTTGCATCTTCTTCTTCTTCCGGGCTGGCTGGGCTGGGCTATTGCCCACCCTAATATTTTGAGACATTTTAATATACATATTTAGCCCATCGTAAAATTTAAAATATATGTGTGTGTGTGTGTGTAAAATATTTGGGTGACCCAACCCTAATTCGAGTCCCAGCCCAATTACTACCCTCCAAATATAATTTTAAATTGATGTAAAACAAGTGGTCTTTAACTTCTAAAATTTTTTATGATCCCATGTAACCGAAAAATATTTTCAACCCGTTTTTTGTTTTATGAGAGTAATAATTTCCTATTCAAAGTAATAGTAGAGCTCTATAAAAATGATGTAATACAACTGTTATCAATAATATCAATTTATTTTTCTTATTGGGTGATTAATCCCGATATTACTTACATTCGTGTTCAATTCTTTCTCACGTTTCCCTTTTGCATCACAAATTAACATAATTAAATCAATTACTATTAGAGAATAGAGCTTCAAAATTATGAAAACTGATATCAATCCTCACAAATCTTATCATTAATATGTGGAGATACAAAAATACAAAGCCTCATAGGCTGTACCTAACCAGCTAGAGCTCAACCAAGGACATCACTGGGAAAAAAAATACCCATCAATCCCTTATTTCTCTTCTCCTCCCAACCAGATGAGATTAGGGTTATTCAACAGCCATTACTTACAGGCGATGATGATTTCTTTGACTTCCTGCTTGCATAAATCTTGGAATAAATACTTTTAGTTCTAATTGCCAGTAACACATCCAAACCAAACCCAATAATGCATGCAATGGCCATGACCACAAACACAAGCCTGTAACAGTGGGCACCTATGCAAGTGTTACCACCTCCGGCTGTTTGTGTAGCCTGAGCATCGTATAAGAAACCGGCAAGCAGGCCGGAGAAGAGGAAGGAGCCGAGAGGAAGATTGAGGATTAGAACATTGTAGATGAGACCGTAATATTTAAGGCCAAATAGTTCAGAGGCAGTTGGAACTGTGACAGCAAGACGGACTCCATAGCATATCCCAACTACTATTGAACCAATATATAGCGAACCAGGCAAAGCCATAGCCATTAAAATGTACCCAACTGCCATGATAATTTGAGAAGCTGCATTCCAGAGAGGCCTTGGTGTTCCAGCTTTCCTGCAAAATTTGAATATTAATGAGCAAAAGAACATGGTGAAGGCAGATTATTAAATGCCTTGAAACAATTACAACTACTTAGCTTTCCTGCAAATTTTCCGGCCATGCAAAACGTTTTGTTATGATCAGAGATGGCTGTGTTTGGTAGTGGTAAAGGTGATCTACTGTTATATGGTAAGAAATGGACATAAGTTTGATGAATGAGACCAATTGGAGCTTGTGGTCCATGTTTTCGGGGAGCCCACAAGGACATTAATATCCCAGGAACCCTTTGTCGTGTCTTTCAGTGATGGACAATAATTTTCTGTAGCACTTTCCGGTCCAGGAATCCAATGGCCTCAGTGTGTCTTAAAATTTGTCAAGTTTCTTAAAATGGAATCAATAATTTTATAGCTTTTTTTTTTTTTAACTAACCCATATCAGGTGGGGTGAGACCATGCAAGAACTAAAGACTCGGATAAAAACGTCCCTACAGGAAAGCAGGGCAGAAAGTCCTTCAAAACGTAGATCCATGAAGAAAAGTTCCCTCCATTAAGTGCGTGCTAGTTTGGAGCCGCGTGGCCACATGTGAATCGCAGGACCAACCCGCAGAACGATCCGTTGAAAGAATTGCAGGGCCGGCCAACAGTTTTAAGCCATGGCCGTCTCCCTAAACATACCCTAAGTCTGCCCACAAGATTGACCTCAGGAGTAAAGTTTTTTTTGGTAAGCAAAGACTTTTCCACTATAAATAGCCCTTCCTCCAAGCTGCAAGGGTCCTCAAATTAAGCTTTAAGATACATTTTCTTTCCACACCAACCCACTTTGACTCTCATTAAGTTATCACCGAAAGTATTAAAGTAAAAGTAAAAAAGAGATAGAAACCAATCTTAGTGGCTGTAAAAATTAGCGTAAGTTCAATGTTTTCATCCATCTTATCATCCATAGCCCATAAGCTCCTAGCATCAGGTTAAGAAATAGAAGAAGAAAACAAAAACAGAAAACCTTGGACATCAATCTAATAGCTCACTTCTCCTTCTTTCGAACTTCCAGGTAGCTTCTCAGCTCAAAGTTTTTCAAACTTATTAATGAATAGAAAAGGACTTGTCCATTGTGACCTATTTCTGTAACTTTTTTTTGATAGAAATAATACTAGCATCAATCAGATATAAAATCTCTACAATCTGATCTTTATAATACTCGGACGATTGACCAAAGTGGTACTCCTTTGATAGATTATTTGATCAATCATGTAATAATCAACCAACTTAATTTGCCAATTAACTCTTAAGTATTTACTGAGGAAATTCCCACAGTAATGGCAAAACTTTATCCAGAAAAATTAAAGATTCAATGAAGGGAGTCTTGTTTTGTACAAAGTATGATTATAATTAAGGGTCACTTATCCCCAGGGGAATTATGACCTCATGATTAGCCATATATATTTATATACATATATTATATATAGTAGTAAAGAACTGGATTTAACAAAGATTATATATATATATATATATATATATTACATTGTATTAAAGAACTAGATTTAACAAAAATAAGATTATATATATATATATATATTATATTGTAGTAAAGAACTAGATTTAACAAAACAAGATTATATATATATTAGATTTAACAAGGATGATATAGAATAGTCCAAGTTGACTTACTTGATGAAGTACTCAGACACCGAACCAGAAAGGATGCGGCCGAAAAATCCCCAAATGCTCGTCAGCGACACAAACATGGACACGTCAACATAACCAAGGGCCAGCCCCATCTGTCCCATGTTATTCATCACCGCCAAACCGGTACCGACCCCGCAAAGGAACGACACAAACAATATCCAAAAATCAATCGTCCTTAATGCCTCCAAAATCGTGTGATCCTCTCCGATCACCGGCCGTCTCTGCTTAATTTCCACCCTTTCTTCTGCTTCCTCTGCCGTCTCCACCAATCCCTCCGGCTTCTGCTCTTTCTCCGGCACAGTTTCTTGAGGCAATAACGGTTCTATCACGTTTCGTTCAATATCAGAATTGGATTTTGAATTGGAGTGGTTTAAATTCTGAATCGCAAGGTACAGAGGGACCGATAATGGCGAAGCTAAAAGGATGAGAAGTATGATGGCGAAAGCTTGGGAAAAGACACGGCCGTGAGTTCCAGTAACGTCGAATGCTAGAAGATAGACTGCCACCACGACGGCGACGATGTTAAAGACTCCAAAGTATCGACCTTCTTCTTTTTCTTCACCTGAGGTGGCAGACGGTGGAACCTCGCGGAGGAAAAAAATGGCAGTCAGGCAAACGAGGAAAGGAACAACAGCGAGCATTAGGAGAAAAGAGGAGGGAGAGTCTGCGAACAGAGCGGAGCAAAGATCGGTGAATATGGCGGTGCTTAGACCGACATAGCCTTTGAGTATTCCCGAAACTGGTCCCCTGTTTTTCCGGAAGTTTCGAATGCACGTCACGAGAATGGCGGTGTTCATCCATGTAGTACTGTTCCCTCCCATACATAGAAATATACACATCTGCAATCCATAATGGTAAATTAATTAATGAGTGTGTCATGTTTGTTCAAATGTCGCTGAGAATGAAAAATAGTATTTTGTGCTCACCTGCCAGTAGGGAAGAGGTTGAATTATCCGGCTAACGACGAGATATTGAACACCGTAACCGATAAATCCTTCAACGGAACCAATGAGGAGAATAATTGGAGTGGGCAAGCGATCGGAGGCGAGACCGGCGAGGAGGCCGAAGGCTTTGCCTACATCTTTGGCAACGGAGAGGTTGTTGAGTTGGAGTTGAGTGAGGGCCATAAGGGATTTGAGGGCGTCGGAGTAGTTTGAGAAGGTGTAGTTCTTGCCGGAGATGGCTTGGACCCAAACGGCGGTCACAAAGCCCAGCCATTTTCCGGCGGGAGACGTTGGAGAGAGTTGGAAACCCATAGGCCAAGTCAAAGTAGTAGTTGATAGCCTAACAGTCCAAAGCAAAAGATTGAATGGTGGGTGGGAAACTGGATGAGAGATGACTTGCAACGCAATTTGAGCCGTTATTTAAAGAAAAATGACTGTCGCGAATAGTAGATTTCTTCAGCCGATAAACAAACATTTATCCGTGCATTTAGTGTCACTTTGATGATGATTGTTTTCACTGCACGACAAATTATTTTGTGTTCGAATTTCAATGCTTTTAAGATCATAATATCTGCTACACTGATGACTTTTTGAAAAGGGTAAAAAGAAAAAGAATTAAAATCTTACATTCCTTAGATATTCATTATATACTTGAATTGGAAAAAGAATTGTATTGGTCTTTGTAATAAAAATAAAAAATTATAAATATATTTAATTTCAAATTTTAGGAAAAAAAATTCTTGTTGCATAAGTAATTTTTGTTTTACTTAGTTTTTAAGAATTTGACATGATTATATTTTACGTTTTCGCATCAAGTTATTTATTAGCTTATAAATATTTGACACATCACCAAAATTATTAATTTTAAGATAAATTGCACTGATATTTTTTGAGATTTTTGATAATTATATTATTTTTTTTAAAATTTTTTAAATTGTATTGACATTTCTTATTTTATTTGATAATATACCGATACTTCGTCAGTCATTTTTTTTTATTCAAAATAACAAAATTTCCTATTTTATTTATATTTTTTTAATTTTGACTAATTTTTTTAAACTTTTTTTAAAATATTTTTTTATTTAAAAAAATTAAGATAAATAACATATTTTTATATTATCTAAAAATATATAAAATAATAGTTTTATTATTTTAAAGATAAAAATTAACTGAAGTATGGTATCAATATATTATTAGATAAAACAGAAAAAAAATTATTATATTTTTAAAAAATTCAAAGAAGATGGATAAAATCTCATAAAAATATGCATAATTGACCCATAATTTTATTTACAATCTTCTAACGTGTGAACATTCGCTGGGACAATGAATAATGTTTCATCCTTGTTGAGTTGAAAAAGAGAATTTCTTCCTTTATATTTTATTCCCAGATTTTTTGAATATTTACTTAGCGTAATTTAGCAGGCACTGCTAGCTCTGGGACATAGGTCAAGACGGTACGGCAAGTTTCCATAGCGTGTAGAATCCGTGTAAAAAGGCAGTGGTACGGTCACAATTAATCCGGCAAGGGATTAGCACACACCACCACCACCACTGCTACTACTAGTACTACTAAATCCGGTAAGCTATTAGCCCACCACCACCACCACCACCAGGAATAAGTCTCTCTTTTTTTTTTTTTGACAATCAAATTCATTATCAGAAATTATTTTACGGTCTTAGTTTTTAAATATTCTGGGCCTAACTCCTTCCTCTCCTTCCCTTAAATTCTTTTAAATTCTAATTATTAAAGATGAATTCAGAAAGAATTCGAATTAAAAATATTTAAATTTTATCATTAACATTTTTATTGTTTAATTATACATCTAAGTGATTATTAGATCTTTATTAATAATAATATTATATTTTAAAATTCTATCTTAAATGAAAAGGAGTTAATGTATCATTCAATTACCAATAAAACTTTAATTTATGCAATTAATTTAGTACTGCCATGTCATTTAAAGTATAATTTTAATGTTTTATTAAATCAAGAGAGATATATGGTAAAAAGACAAAATGATGCCTCTAAATTTGTTAAATGACATGTAAATTATAAAGAATTCATTATTATGTAAGGTCGTTTTTGATACAATAAAATGGACATTTTAGACATGTCTAATTTAATATTTTCATTCATTATTCTTGTTTAATATGATTAAAAATGTTTATTCCATGAAATAAACATTCTATTAAAAATCATTCAAAGAATTTCTTTAACCCAAAAGAGTAATTTTTATTTCATTTCATGTCATTTTTATTCTATTTAATGAGCATTTTATTCATGTTTACCAAATACGACCTAAGAGTTTATATTTTTAATTAAAATTTTTTTATTTTTAAAAAAGACAACTACAAAAATCTTTCTTGAAAAAATATTTTCTCCTTTACAAAAGACGTCTGTTATGTAAGAATATGTCGAGTCTCAAAATTTTAATTCTAATATGAATATTATTATCAAAACATATCATAAATAGAATATATATAAATGCATGTATACTTATTTTATTTATTTAATAATTAATATTATAAATAATTTTTTAAAATATTTTATTTATTTGTAGTCTCCTCGCATTTGAATACTTGCCATATTAATGCCCTGTTATGATGTGTAGTAGCATTAAAATTTATAATTTTAACATAATTTGTGTAATCTTTTTAACTAATGAGTTGTATTATAGCTAAGAGATTAGCAATTGCAGTCCAATTGTATACAATTTAATAAAATAATTTTCTCTATTTATATACATAATTTATTTTATACAATGAATTATATTCTTTTAAAAAAATTCAACTTTAAAAATACAAAAGCATGAGAAGATATCTTAAAAAATCGTACACCCCCATATATCCAACTCAATTAATATAAAAATATTAATAAACTGTTTTTATTTTTTTTAAAATGCATTATTTTATTTAAAAAAAAATTCAAATGCAAACATAATACAAGAGTTACACGTTCCCAAATTATTCTAGCTGACATAATATATTAATTAAACTTAACAAAATCATAACATCATGACGTTTGGTTTAATATTGATACTACACTTATCACATTTTTAAGTCATCCTTACTTATCAATTATTTTATTTTGGTGGGATTAAGAATGACAACGGGACAAAGTTGGGACAGGGTTACCATTTTCTAACTCCGATTATGTTTATATTTTTCACTCTCAACTCTAACCCCGTCATATCCCGTTTAAAGATTTACCTCGACTCCGATCCTGATTCTGACCCCGACCCCGTTTATATTTTCCAACTACATCCCATCCCATTCCGAACTCCGATATATATTTTTTAAGTAAATTAAAATTTTGATTTTGATAAGTAAATTAGATTTTTTTTTGTCAAAATAACTAATACAATAAAAAAATATATGAGTGTCATATAAAAAATCTTAAAACTAATTTTATATAATATTATTTATTAGTAAATATAGTATATATAAAAATAAATAAAAAAATTTAATATATAAACAGAGCGGGATTGGGACGAGGCGACTATTGTCCAAATTCGATGAAGTTTTAAAAATTACACCTTGATTTTGTCCTGACCTCATTTATGAACACTCATGCCTACTCCATTAAAGACAGGACGAGAGGAAGTAGATTGTTATCTTTAAATAGGATCTACCATTAAAGAGACTCATCATTAGAAATATGAAACACATTTAGGTGAAAAGATTATAATAAAAAATGTATAAAGAAATAATGTGCAATATTTATTCTTAGTCTAAATTACGGGAATTTTTGTGTGAATCAAATTTATTAATATAATTAATGAATGAAATTAATCATAATTTAACAAATAACCAAAAATAAATTTTTTACGCATAAGTTCTCGGTATAGTATGCTTGAAGGACAAATACAAATGAACAAAGCCAAATATATGTTACCGCATATACATATACATATATATGTATATGTGTTATAAAATATTACTCAATTTTTATTTTTTTATTTTTACCCCCATAATTAGTTCATATTGTGAAAATCATGATGCAGGAGATGCCTTTTTTTAATGTAAAATGGTGCTGGTTGTCTTTCATTGGTGGGCGTCTAATAAGCTTGTCTTTTTATCACCCCTGATAAGTACGTGTGCGGCTGTCGGATATTGATCAAAGCAACAAATAATTTACTAAATTTTTAACGCATAAATTGTCGGTATAGTATGCTAAGGACAAATACAAATGCACAAAGCCAAATATCTGTTACCATATATACATATATATACATATATATGTATATGTGTTATAAAATATTATTTAATTTTATTTTTTTATTTTTACCCCCATAATTAATTCATATTGTGAAAATTATGATGCGGGAGATGCCTTTTTTTAATGTGAAATGATGCTGGTTGTCTTTCATAGGTGGGCCTCAAATAAGCTTATCATTTTATCACCCCTGATAAGTCCGTGTGCGGCTGTCGATTATTGATTAAAGCAACAAATAATTTGCCCGTATATATTGTTTCATTCACAGGCGTACGACTGCCTCAGTCCATCACGTTCATGATCCGAATGATTTGATCATATACGCAAAACATGGATCCTACAACTTTTTCCCCACGTGAGTTATTTTAGCATTTTTTTGAATTTTTTTTTTAATTTTAAAACATATACTGACTTTTTTTTATTTTTATTAACAAATTATAAATATTTCTTTAATTAATATTTTTTTAATAATAAAATTCTTCTTTCATTTTATTTTTTTTGCAATTTTTTTAAATTTGGACACACATCTTTTTAAAGAATTTTTTTAATTTATATACAAATGAATTTAAGATAAATAACTTTTTTAATTTTATAAAAAAATAAATCTAAAATTTTAATCAATATTTATTTAAAAATAAAAAGAATTAGAAACAAAAATTGGTCAAATTTTATTTTTTTAAATGTAAAAAAAATATGAGATGGATAATTTTATTATTTTAAAAAAAAATTAATTTAAAAAAATATTTATATTTTTTGAGATAAAATAAATATAACTATTAAGAATCTTATAAAATGTCAGTATGTCCTTACTAGACACCACATACTTGTTTATATGCAAAATGCAAACCACCGTTAGCTTCGCGTGATATCATGGACAGACTGTCCGAATTTGTCGTGACCTCCCCAATTAGAGATCAATTTTGTGCAGTCTGCTCAACCATGGAAGTGAACGATGATGGCCACTTCGATTTATGTGAGCAGTGCCAATATATTGAAATGCAACATCATATCACAACATCATGAAAAATTTACAATATAATCGGTAATATCACGAGTTTACACTCGTTGTGACTGTCTTTTTCAAACAACTATCTACCCACATATTCTATTTCTAAAAAATTATTGTATGGTCAAGATCTTTGACTAGATTAAAATTATGAATTATTATATATATAAATTTTTTTAATTTGTTATACACAAGACATTTCTCACATAAATGAATAAATAAGAATTCCAGGAACAATTAGGGTTGATAATTTGTTCTCTCATTACATTTTATCTCGTCCCGTCTCAAATGAGGTAGGTATGGAATGTTTATAAATTAAGTTGGAACGTGACTTTTAAAACTCCGTTAAGTTCAGAACGGATTTGAGGAATAGTCACCCCAATCCAACCGCATCACGTTTGTATATTAAGTTTTTTTTATATTATTATATACAATATATTTACTAATAAATAATATTATATAAAATTAGTTTTAAGATTTTTCATATCATGCTTATATATATATATATTTTTTTTTTGTATTAGTTATTTTGACAAAAAAAATTAATTTACTTATCAAAATAAAATTTTAACTTATTTAAAATATATATATATATATATATTAAAATTCAAGACGAGATGGGGTGAATCAGAGAAAATAATATAGATTAAAATCAAGATTACCTTTTAAACAAAACACGACAAGTGAAGGAGTAAAGAATATAAATCAGATCGGGATTAAAAATTGATCATCTTGCCCCAAACTCACCCGTTATCAATCCTAAGTACAATTTGTTTAACCACAATCGATAAGACTCCAAACTTTTACTGCCCGTATGTTGAGGCGTTAATGCCCACTGAACCCTTGGCCCTCTTCAGTTTCAATGGAAGATATGACCAAATCTCTCCAACAGATCCACGTTTGTTGATGAAGAAAACCCAATAAAGGAATTTGTAAAGCAACGACAAGTTGTTGCGTTGTGGTTCGTTTTTTCAAATTTTTTGACAGTTTTTTGTCCTTTACCGTACTATTAAAGCAACAAGTTGTGATGTAAAAAGTCATGGTCAGGCCGCCATTAAAAAAATCAATGGTAGGGCCCACGGAAATATTGGAAATCTTATCCACATATTCTAGCAACTTGCAAAGTTTCATGATACGATTGTACTAATTTGTAAATTTAAATTCCGGCGATCTAAATCTCTCCTTCAACAATTGACTTGACTAGCTAATATATATATATATATATGTATATATATTTTTTAAAAATTTAATCTAAACTTCTTTAAAGTCTTAAATTACAAGAATTAAACTTTTCAATCTCCTACAATTTTTTTTTTTTTTTTGGTCTTTTTTTTGGGTGAAAAACATGTTTTTCAACTATGCTAACTTACACATTTGCAGCTTTCTATTCCTTAAAATTATTTTGTTTTAATGGAGTTATGCATAGTGATAATAAAATAATAATCCGTGATATGAAAGTAGGGGTGGGGGAACAGGTGGGACTCATAAGCCAGAGTCCTTATCATCTTGGAAAGCGTGAAATAATAGTTTTATATGACGTGGACCTCATAAGGCCATGACCTTATCGTCTTATCATTTTTGGGTCGAGCAAAGAAATTATATTAATGAAAATACAGGGACAAGTCCTTATCCTCTTATCGTGTAGCGATAGCTAACTCTCTATCCACCATGGCCATACGGACTGTTTTGTTTCTCCGCAAGATGATCAGATTCTATGAGCTTTCCATTTCCCGTTTAAATTAATCCAAGTTTCATTTTTTATTGTTAATTTCTTATTTTTTGTAGTAATTGCATGTGTTTAAGACAATATCTAATTTGTAAATCATGTGCCAATCTACATACGTACTAAAGGGTGTGTGTGTGTATATATATATATACATATAGAAATTTAAAGTATTAATATATTTCTCTATTTATATTTCTTTTTAGTATAAAAGAAAAGTCTCATTTTTACCAATGAGGAGCCGAGTTTATGTGCCCACAAGCAAATTGATGAAATATTTTTATATAGTGATACTTTTGATATTACAAGACATGTAGATGAATATTTCTTTATTAAAAGTATCATATCTGTCTCTCTTTATGATCTTCTAAGGAGATACACAACTAATGATTTTTGAATTAAATACTTATTATCTTAATTTTTATCATTTTGAATTTTTACTTTGTTCGTCACCCTTCAACCCATGAAAAGAAACTTAAATATCTTCTTTCATTTTCATCAATAATGTTCAAAATAAACAAACAATAAAATTAGGGAGATGATGTTCCCACTTTCTTATATAATCCAGGACTCTAAAAATTTAACAGATGCTTAATTATGAATAGCGACAAATAGAGTGTGGAGTATATATTAGGAATGAAAATAGACTCACCTTAAAATTAAAAATGATATCTAAAATACTTTAAAATAGGTAGTGTTATTCAGACATAACATTACTTTAGTTTTATATACTTTTATTTTTGTACTTGAAAGAAAAAAAATAGTAAATATTTATATTCATAATTTAATTTATGAATATATTATATATATTTATTTCATATATAATTATATATACATGTCAAATCGAAACACGAATTTTAAACGTTCATACTTAAGCATTTTCCTTCAAAAGAGACAAAGGGAGAGAGGATAGAGAAAACGATAGAGAAGAAAAAGACGGTCTACCTAAGTCTTAAGAAAATGATAAAGAAAAGACGTAATGTCTTAATCAGAAACAATCTGTAGGAATTTGTCCTGTCCGTAGGAACTTCTTTTCTCTAAATGTCGTGTTCAGTGCTTAATTATTATTAGACTCTGTTAATATTCAGAATTTAGAACAGTTGTGTTGTATGATCAGGAATGTTAGAGGTGACTTAATCATAAATTTAATAAAATGATCATTTTAGACCCACTTAAAATTAAGGTTTCAAACTTTATATATTATAATAAATTAAATTAGAAATTTAAAATTAATAAAAGTGTAAGTTTACAAAAGATCTAGATTTTATAAATTTATAATATAATTTGTAATCAAGTTAGAAGTTTAAATTTAATAAAAATCGAAAACTATTAAAAGACCCCATTAAAAAATATTTAATTCTATTAATAAAGTTTTATTTGTATTTTACTCTAATCTTTTATTATTATCTATTTAGATAAAAAAAAAAGTATATAAAAACTCTATTATTAGAATTTCATTTAATATATATCTCTCTCTTGTTGAAAATAATTAAATTTTATATAACAAAAGTAAATATATTATATATATATAATAAAGTAAAAAATTATATTAAAATTTAAAAAAAATTCATTTAGAGTTGTTCTTTTTATCCATTTAAGTTTCTAATTATTTAGAATCGACTCTGTATTACATGTGTGTGAGTGATTGTACGTGATATTAACGTGTGTGCCAATTAGATTGTGAGTTTCCACATTCGTGACTGATGCTAGTATTTCTCTTGTATGAATATCATGAATTTATTCAGATTTTGGATAATTTATTTATGATATGATACTATTTGTGAAATGAGTAATGTGTAATATTTTTATTATTGTTACGGAAATTTTTTTGACCTGGTTTTATTTACGGACTTTTTTGTCTCAATGAAGTATTGGGTCTTGTTTGAACAGAATCCCATCCGAATCAAAGATGTTTTTCTTTCTGATGCTTGAAGAGTTCCTTGTACCGACTTGGATTTTGGTTTTGGCAATTTCTAAACCTATATATGTATAGGTGTTATTCAAGAGTTGCAAGGAGAGCGAGTTATGGTCATTGTGAGAATTTGAAAAGTAATTTGTGAGTCATCTTTGAGTGTAAAGGAACTTCTGAGTTTATGAATATTTTTATTCTAACAATATTTTTTGAATCATAACCAATTAATTATTGTTGTCTATAAATATAAATATCCTGTTTAATCACATAAAATATTTTATGTTCTTTATCTTGTTGTATTTGTTTGTTTTCACTTTTCTTTATTTTAACAGTTACTTCCGTTGCTTAGCAAATTAGAGTATGCTTTGGTGGATAAATATTTATGTGGTTTGCTAACCCAAAGTAATAAGTGACAGAAATAGTGGTCACTTTGTATGGGGATTGAGTAATGCTATAATTTTTTTAATTTATATTTAATCTCAATTTTGTTAGATAAATGAAGTAGTTAAATTTGAACATATTTAAAAATTTATTAATTTACTAAATTCGACTTAATAAATTAATAAATGATCTAATAGTGTATAAAAAATCAAATAACTCGAGCTCAGCTTATGATTTACTTGATTAGAAACTCTTTCAAAATCGGTTAGATAAATAAATAAATCATTGACTTAATTAAAAACTCTTTTAAGATCGATTAGATGAATAAACAAGTCAATCTCAAGCATAATTTAAAATTTGGTATTTTAAATAAGCCAAACTTAAATAGCCTTCTCTTAAACTCGGCTTAACATGACTCAGACTCATTTACGACCTTCTTAAGTGGCATTGAAAAAATGAGGAAATTAATTACATCATAGAAGGAAAAAAATAAATAAATAATGCCTTTGAGAGGACAAAATTCATGCCACTGCATTTAAAATTGGAGAAAAAAGCTCTAAAATTTTGCATAGTCAGATCAGTCCAAACAATCTAATCATCAATATCTGGAAACTCAAGTGATCGATACATTGTTTTCGGAAGATATGTAATAATTAAGCAAATGCTCAATAATTGAACCAAGAACATAATCACACAGAAAAATTTATATTAAACCCATCAATCCTATAGTTTATTGTTCTCCCATCTGGGTGAGAATGCTGTTATATATATATATATATATATATATATATATATATATTCAATTGCCATTTATTTCTTGGACTTTCTTGCTTGCAGAAATCTTGGAATAAACACTCTTTGTTTTAAAAGCCAGCAAGACATCTAAACCACATCCGATAATGCAGGTAACAGCCATGAAGACATACACAAGCCTGTAACAATGGGCACCAACACAAGTGTCGCCACCACCGGCGGTGGTTGTAGCCTGTGCATCGTATAAGATGCCGGCAAGCAGGCCAGAGAAGAGGAAGGAGCCGAGCGGAAGGTTGAGGATGAGAACGTTGTAGATGAGGCCGTAGTATTTGAGGCCGAATAGTTCAGAGGCAGTTGGAACTGTGACAGCAAGACGGACTCCATAGCATATCCCAACTACTATTGAACCAATGTATAGTGAAGCAGGCACGGCCATGGCCATCAAGATGAATCCCAGTGCTAGTATAATCTGAGAAGCTGCATTCCAGAGAGGCCTTGGTGTTCCAGCTTTCCTGCAAATAATAAAACTAATCAGCAAAACATCTGAGTGAAAACTAATCAAATGCCTTAGAAACAAATCATACTACAATATAATATGATGTAAACAAATGTATTTTAATTTCATGAATCAATGGATGGAAGCGTTTTAAGACCCGTTCAAAACAAATATAAACAAATATATATATTTTGATTTCATGAATCAATAAGAACATCTCAAGACCTGTTTGAAACAAAAATAAACAAATGGATTTTGATTTCATTAACAAATGGGAGCATTTCAATACCCGTTCGAAACAAATGTAAATAAATAGATTTTGATTTCATGAGTCAATAAGAGGGTTTCAAGACTCGTTTGAAACAAAATTATGCGTGAGTTAACAATGACCCGAATGCAACCTGATTTTGACCAGTTTCCTTTGTATTTTTCGGTTTCTTAATCGAATTCGGATTAGTATTAAGTAATTGTTATCTCATAGATACAAGGAATTAATAGTTTTTTAATTATATTAGTACAAATAGTTAGTATCCTTCTTACTCTTCAGATTATCAATAATATTAGATTTTTAAAATTTCAAAGTTTTTCTCTCTTTACGTTTTTGTATTTTGTTATAATACAACTCATTATATTTCATATTTGTAGAAAATCGAATTCATTAGGATGTTTGATCTGAAATGATTAAACAGGATTAACCCAATTGATTAATTGTGATAAAAAATATATTAGACATGATATATTTTTACCACGCGACATCCCAAAGTCTTTCCTCATCAGTCATCTCCTTGCAGATACGTGATGAGTAATATAATAAAACATTGATATACTTGTTGAGATCTAATCTAATTCGGGCAATAATGACTATCTCACTGAATTGGTTCCTAACTTGAAAACGTAGAGTTTGACATAACTATCTTACCTAACTCATTCACAGTTGATAATGTAATGTTACTTCTGAGAAATTTCTTAGCGATGCATAAGAAATTGTTGTGATCACGCATTGTAATAAAATGGGCCCGTCGGAGTTACGATCAAACCATTTTGATGGGCTGAAGTTGGTGGAACAGAGGCCTGTGATCCATGTTTTTTGTGAAACCACCAAATCAACCCGTTGCCGTACGCTACCAACCCTTCAGACAAGGATGGATTACAACATTTAAGTACAACTCGGCAGGTTGAATTCGAGTTGGATTATTTTTAAATTTAACTGAAGTTTTAAAATAATTAATGTAAAATTAATTTTGAATTGATTATTTAATTCAAATTAAAATTTATTAGTATTGGATTCAATTTAAACTCAACAAATTTTTAATAATTTTAATTTTCAAATTTTATTTGTATTTTCTTCATTCTTTTTTCTATTTTGATTATATATTAAAAGTTCTAATAATTTCTCTTAATTTCTCCTTTAAAAAAGTAAAAAACTAAATCCGTTAAAATGATTCTTTCAATATAATTTAATTTTTTTAAAAAATATTAAGTATCAAGAAGTTTTTAAAAATATAAATAATAATATTTTTAAGAAATTTTTTCTAATCTAATGGTGTATAATTAAAATATAAAAAATATAATACATAAAATATTAAATTCAGATTTGAAATGAGCTCGAGTTGTCAAAATCTCAACTTAAGTTCAATTCTAATTTAGATCGGACTTAAGTTTTTTACTCAAATTAATTTTAAAGTATAAAAAATAAAATCCAAACTTTAAAAAATTTAGATTGAGCTTGAATTAACGAGCCTAAATTACACCCTTATGTAAATTTAGGGAAAATCTCCGTGACAAGAAATAAGAGGATGGGAATTACTAAAAAAAATGGGATGTATCATTCTAGCAAGAGTAATGTTTTATGATTTATGCATTGTAATTCATAATTTTGCCTGTCACATGTGACACTCTACTTTTTTTGGGGAGTGGTGTAGATGAGTGAAGATGCATAGGTCATAAAATATTACTTTTCAAGTACTGCTATTTTAGTATTCCTTTTCTGAGCACCAATTTTTTTTTTTTTGCTACCTTTGTATATCTTTTTATCACCTTTTGACATGCCTGAGTCCTAGAAATGAGTTCCACGGTACCTTTGGGCCTTATTGGCACTAGATCTTAACAATATAAGAGGGTGATAAATAAGATAGTAAAAAAAGGTGAAAAGAGTAGAATTACTAGCATTTTTGTCTTGCAGGGCAGAAGAATATCAACTAAGCATCCTCCTCAATGAGTAATACTATATTTATTTATAAAAATTATTCACCTGTTAACTTGACAATATTACATGTGATGTGATATTAAGCTACTATAACACTAACGCTGTCAAAATGTGAATCCAAAAAAAGATGCCTATGGCCACCAATATGTTTTATTATTTACCTGCAAAATGGATCATAATCTACCATATCTTATGGTCCAAGCCCTTCCTAGACATGCACTAAGTCTATCCACATTATTAAGTTGAAAAACAAAGTAATAACAATTTTATTTTATCCGTGTACGTATTTTAATCATAATTTGTCATATATCAAAACACATATATAACTTTTAATTGAATTTAATTTTTTTTATTTAAAACTAAATAATCATGATATGATATTAATGTGATTATATATATAATATATTAAGATTATGAAATATATTTTAAAAGGAGGAGGTTCTTTTAACTTGATTTGTAGTCAAATACTGTCTATTTTAAAATATAATCAAACTTGATTCGACTTTTTCTTGAGCCAATTTTGGAAGAAGTTTTACTTTAGTTTATCATCAATTAAAGAATTATTTTACCTTGTTTATTAATTCCATTATTTATTAAATCAAGTTTAAACTAAGATTAATAAATTATCTAATTTGTTTTAACTCACGACTTAATTTTGGACAAAGTTCTATTCAAGTAATTTGACTTGTTTTACAATTGGTAAAATTAAAACAGTGTAAAAAAGGTTACTTTAAGCTAAGAGCAGTAATTAACTTACTTGATGGAGTATTCCGAAGCCCAACCCGAAATGATGCGCCCGAAAAATCCCCCGATGCTAAGGAGGGACACAAATATGGATACATCCGAATACCCAAGCGCCTGCCCCATCTGTCCCATGTTATTCATCACCGTCATACCCGGCCCGACTCCACAAAGAAACGATACAAACAGCATCCAAAAAGTAACCGTTCGTAACGACTCAAAAACGGTGTGATCCTCTCCGATCACCGGCCGCCTCCGCTCAACTTCCACCACAACCACCACCTCCTCCTCCGTCTCCACCACCACTGTTTCCGTGTTATTCTCTACCTCTGACGCAGTTTCTTCTGCCAGTAACTGTCTGGTAATCTGACGTTCGGTGTCTGAAGTAGATAAATCTTTGGACCGATTTAAACTCTGCACTGCAACGTAGAGAGGTATCGATAATGGCGAAGCTAAAAGGATGAGAAGTACGATAGAGAAGATTAGAGAAAAGACGTGGCCATGAGTGCCGGAGACATCATATGCTAAAAGATAAATGGCCACTACGACAGCGACAATGTTGAAGACTCCTAAGTATCGCACTTCCTTCGTTTCTTCTTCGACTGAAATGGATGACGGTGGGACCTCACGCAGGAAGAGAATGGCGGTGAGGCAAACGACGAAAGGGATAATGGCGAGCATAAGAAGAAAAGTGGAGGCACTGTCTGAGAATAGAGCCGCGCAGAGATCGGTGAATATAGCGGTGCTTAATCCGACATAGCCTTTGAGAATCCCCGAAACTGGTCCCCTGTTCTTGCGGAAGTTTCGAATGCACGTCACGAGAATAGCAGTGTTCATCCATGTCGTGCTGTTCCCTCCCAGGCATAGAAATATACACATCTGCACTCAAATATCAACGCAAAGATGATATGTTTACATGAATCTGTATTGTTTGTGGAAAGGAGGCAATGAAGAAGATGATTTTATGCTTACCGCCCAATAAGGGAGAGGCTGAATTGTTCCGCTGACGACGAGCCATTGTACGCCATAACCAATGAATCCTTCGACGGAACCAATGAGGAGGATAACTGGAGTGGACAAGCGGTCGGAGGAGATACCGGCGAGAAGGCCGAAGGCTTTGCCAACGTCTTTGGCAACGGAGAGGTTGTTGAGTTGGAGTTGAGTGAGGTTCATGATTGTTTTGAGAGCGCTGGAGTAGTTGGAGAAGGTGTAGTTGTTGCCGGAGATGGCTTGGACCCAAACGGCGGTCACAAAGCCTAGCCATCGACCGGCGGGAGACGTGGGAGACAGTGGGAACCCCATAGGCTAAAGTGAAGTAACTAACAGGCTACCAGTCTGAATGAAAAGAATGAACGGGGGGGCTGATACTGAGAGGATGGTGCATGACTTCTACTTCTAGTTTTGCTCTGTATCCTATATATATATATATTATAGATTATAGTAGACTGTTAGGTGTTAACCTGCAACTATTCCAAGGCTCCAATGGCCGGATAGTTCATTTTTACGTACAAACGCTCGGTTACAGTCTCTTTCTCTTGTTGTTTGTATCGAATGGAAATAAAGAATGACTTTCCTTATCGTGAAGGTCCGATCGTGAAGGAAATAAATAATGACTATTAATTATTGTATTTGACCAGATGAGGTTATATTTTAAAAAATACAATAATTAATAATTTTATTTTTATTTACACAATCATTTTCAAACCACAAAACATTATCCAAAGATTTTAATATATCTCAAGAAGGGTTGAGACTATTCAGTGATGCAATACTGTTTGCACCACCTCGGAACCCCACCAAACTTTTTTCTGTTCTTTCTCCCTTTCCTCGTCCTGCCTTATTGTCATTTCCTCATATAAAAAGTAAGTCATATTATATTAAAATTATATTCTCACGAACATTTTGAAATTTTAATTGAATTAATAATTTAATATAATATTAAAATAAATGAAAAAACATATGCTGTTATTTATAGTTATGTCACTACACCGGTCCATTCCAAAATTTTCCAAATGATGGTACAGATAATGTGATCCAAATGATGGTGGTCAATTGAATTCTTAGTAGGCACCTCTGCAATGACAGACATAACATGAAGGGTCAAAAGGAGGGCATGATCAGTACAACACACACTGTCTACTGGAATATATATATATATATATATATATATATATATATATATATATTTCTTCACTTTGTGATTGGTTCCAAACTTCTTCCACTTTTTTATATGCCCTTCACCTAATAACACTAGCTACTAGTCAAACCATGGTGTAACGACCGCCTATCTTTTTCTTTTTTTCTTTGTTTTTTTGAACAAAAAAAGAAAAAATTAAATTTTAAGAAAAGATCAAGATTCTTTAATCAGTATTAAATTTGAAGGGAAGACGAAGATTCTGTAATCAGTACCCAGTGCGTACCCCCCAGCTTCATTATCTCAATCAATCTATCCTTCTTCTCATTTTAGCCATACTCTCGGATAAGGAATAAAATATTGATAAAAAAAATATCATAAGTTTAAAAAATATAGATATATAAATGAATATATCATAATTGTATATTGATATTAAAAATATATTTAAATGATGAATATTTATATAAAATTATGAAAATTTTGAATGAAGTTTTTTGGAGTATTAATTGTGATATTAATACATGGTTTTGAGTCAATATTTTGTGTATATATATATATATATATATATGATATGATATGTAAGGTAAAAAAAAAGTATGTTCTGATCAGAATTTTAAAAACTGTAATTAGACTCAAAGTTTATTTAAGGTCGGATCAAGACAATTTGAGACTTAAAGTGATAATTTTAAATGATTTTTTTATTATTATTTTGAAATGAAAGAATGATCATTTTTAATAAAAAAAAGTGATTTTAAACAATGTTAAAATAATTTATATTATAAGAATTCTAATTTAAATATAAATAAAACTCTATAAATAAAAAATAAATAAACATTTTTAATGATTTGTTTTTAATATATATATATATATATATATACACACACACACACATAAAATTGTATTCTATAGAATTGAATTTTTTTTTTTTCATGTAACATCTATGGACTTTTTTGTAGAGTTAAATTTTTATGGATCTTAAACTTCTAATTTGAATTTTGTCATAAACACATAAAATTTAAGGTTTTCTTATTGGAATTAAAATTTCATTTTTGATTATGATCATGACATATAAGATTTAGAGCATTCTTTACAGCTGTAGCCTACAAAAAATTTCTATTTTTGCTTAATGATAGAGTTACCCTGGGCCTACTGTTTCAATTTATTTGTTTTTTATCCAAATTAAGGGGAGACTCTTCTCAAGAAATACCAACTCAAAGTTAAAAAACGACTCATCGGATATTGTCCAATGAATTCTATTATCTTGTGTCTGAGAATGAAAATTTTTTTTATATAGCATCGCTCCTTAATAAAAAAGAAGAAAGAAGTAGCTTTAGTCATTGGCTATACAACAAGGGTTAGTATCTTGATTGCATAAATTGGGTTGGGTTGAAGGATCGATGCCTTATTCAAGTAATTTTAATATCTATTTTTTACACAATTAATACGAGTTTGATTCCCTTTCCAATATATCGTTGTATCAAAGTTATACATTGTGTAGGGTTGGGCCTATGCGATGTCATATTAAAAATTTAAGCCATATCTGACTCATGCCTAGCCCGTAACCTCTTAAAAATATTAAAACCCAAGAAGTTCCGCCCAGGCCCACTCAACGGCCTGGTTCGGGCAATTATCATCGTTTCCAAATGAGTGGCAGTGATGAAGGAAGAAAATCTGTAAAAGTTGCCTTAAAAAAGAGTATTAATGAAATTTCCCCATCTAATTCTTCCCCAAAATCTTTATTAGCCGTTCTAATTACGGTTTAGGAAAGCCTAAAAGCATATAAAATTGATTCGATTGATTAAATTAAGCAGAGACAAAGAGAGTCTCTTCAGCGCCTCGACCTGTGAAGACAGTAATTACATGCTCTGAGAGGCGACTGACAGTGGTGTGGCTGTGGTCTTTGAGAGGGAGAGAAAAGTTTATACAGAAAAAAAGAGAATTAGAGAGAGAGAGAGAGAGAGAGAGAGAGAAAATTCATCGGAGACAAAGTCAATAGACGTCGTTGAATGCTCCGAGTACAAAGCAACCAAAGATGCGTCGAGCGATCTCCATTTTGGTTCAGCCAAGATACCTTCTAATCTTCTTCGTCGCCTTAATTCTCATCTACTTCGTATTCTCGATCCCTCAACAGGTACGCTTTCGTAACGGATTGCGCTATACGATATATATATCTATGACATATATTTATGGAGTTGTTGTGAACTGTACGAGATTTGTAAGCCTTTGGCTGATGATTGTTTTGAATTGGGAACTATTTGGGTTAGGATCTGATTAACGGGTTTATATGGAAGGGCAATGCTTTTACTTTTGCTTTTCTATTTGGAGTCTTTTATGGGGTTTTGTTGTTCAGCTGATATCGAAATCTACATCAAGTCTTTATGGGGTTTTTTTTTTTTGATAAGAAGTCTTTTATGAGGTTTTAATGCTTTTGCCTCAGGAAATGGCTAATTAGAAACTGAGAAGAAGAGGCTTTGATTGGATTGATTTAATATTAGTTAATTCACCAGGAAACCTAATTCAATAATGTGGTGTTGGCGTACTCAACTACTCAACCGAGGATTGATTGAACTTATGTATTCCTTAGGTTCATTATTGTTGCTCTAGACATTCACACGTGAGAAAGATAGTTTGTACATTTGTGGATTGGATGTTTTAGGGAGTGGTGTTGATTGACTCTTCATGTTTGATGAATTGCTTTTGATAGTGCAATTCATGTCAACACATCATCTTCAAAACCTCCAAAATTCATTTTTGACACTACCAACTTTACTTCTCTATACCATCCACCTTTTTACTCGAAGATTGTTAAGAACCCTGAGTATGAGGTCAGTTTGAGCAGTAATGGTTTGGGTGAATGTAAGGTTCCAGTGTTGATACAATAATGTGGTAGGTCAGAGTTATATGAATATAGTTAGATGGGATCTTCCATTGCCTCCTCTTCTTGTAATTTCTTATTAATAAGTCTATTGAATCTCTTAAAAAATTGTTCAACAGTGGAGCCTTATATGTCAGTCAACCACATTAAACTCTTATGTCATGCTATTGTGATTGTGATTGCCTTTTTTGTTTTGTTGCATTAAGAAAAATATATCTTTCATTTTTTCCCCTTAGCAGTCTGATTTCTAGTAACCAACCTATAGCCACTACAAGTGGTATTAGAGCTTAGTGCATTGTGTTAGAGATGATGGGGGGGATATGTTTGAGCATTCTAGTTAGTGATGGGTAAATCACCACCATGCTCTCATTCATCAGATTTGATCGGAAAGGGTTTTCATGAGGTGGGTTTCTTGAACATATTTGCGTCATGACCTTGAGTTTTCCTTGTATGCAAGATGGGAAACTGGTTTAAGAAAACAAGGGTATTGACAACATCATGTAGGACAAAACTAGGAAACTTAAAATCATGTTGCCTATAATCGGTTTTATGATGGGCAAAAGTTATGGAAAGCTCGTAGTTTACAATTCTATTGGTAGAAGGAAGTTCTCAGGGTTTGTAGATGGAAAGGGATTGGGATTGGCTTGATTTTTAAAAATTTAAAATCGATTGAATTTTGGAAGGGTGGTGCTTTTGGAGTGCTCCAAATTTGGCTTCTTGAACTCCCGTCTGCAATTTTTTTTTGTTCCGAGTGACAAAATATTCTCTTTTAAACAAAGAGCCGTTTATAGATTATTTATGTTTCTTCTATCATGCCATGTTTGAAGATTTAATCCATTTCTTCTATCAGGACTCGTTGTTTTTCCTGTGGTCTCTTCTTTCTCATTCTCATGATGAGCACTATTATTGTCTCTTTTTTCCTATTAAGACCACAAGAAAATACTGAATACTAAAATGCAGAGAAATCATAAACCTAACTCAATCAACCTTCACTTATTATGCAGCATTATGATCCACCCAAAAAAAAAAAATTGAATCGGTCTAGAGGACTCCACTTAAAAAGCATAGACCCAACCCAGCTTAGGGAAAAAAAAAACAAAAAGTAAAGCCTTTGTCGGATAAATAGTTAGCTTCACAACCATAAAACTAGAGAAACAACATTTGACGCAAAATTTGTGTCCCGCAACGTGCAAAAGTGACAATTGATTTTCAAATTAACCATGGGTTTAATTGATTATTGATATTGAGATGTTGAATTTGATTACAAGGACATAGGTTTTGAGACAGAAGGGGTGCCTCGTGTTTGTATAAATGGAGGATAGGATAGTATAGATAGATATAAAACAAAAATGATAAGTAAATCTGGCACTTCTCAAAGCTTTGAAATGGAAGGAAAATACACACCCAGACTCTATATTGTATGTATTTTTTGATAACTCAGGGTATCCAGGCCACTTAGCACACCAAATTAATCCTCGGAGCATGTGCAAACCCTCCTATCCACACTCCTAGGTAAATTCGAGGGAGGTGGCCATCGAGTGAGTGCTTCAAACTCAAGACCTCATGCTTTGGTGCACAAGGCCCTGGTCAACTGCGCTACCCTCTCAGGTTATATATTGTATGAATTTGATCATTACGAAAAGATGAAATGGAGTTTTTAGATTTAATCTCTATAGATTATTTTAGTTTAGCCATTGATTTTGTAGCTACACAGGTGAAATTAAGAGTAATGATGCTCTTATTATTCTTTCTCTATTAACCACAAAAATTTCTCAACAACATGTGAAATAAAGCCCCTAAAACAGATCATCGTCTCTTGTTGAAAAGGTAATTCGGCTTACTGATTCGAAGTGATGTTTCTTTTGGCATGAGATAACTTTGCCAAGACAAAATGTTAACAGCCCATTTGGTTTCATGGGATGAAATGAAAAAGGGTAGGATTCATTAGTGAGGAGAAAAAAGGAAAAAAAATAGAAAAGGGAGTGATAATTCCACGTCTTATTTGGATAACTAGGAAGTGAAAAGAAAGGAAAAGATAGTGGATAGTGGTTAACCTTTCCTCTTGTTAATAAAAGATAAGAGTAAAGAAAAGGAAGTAAATGAATGTTTTACTGTGCGAATAAAATAGAGAAAATGTGAATTCACTCGTAATAAAAATTAGGGGAAAATGGGTAAGGGGTTAGGACTATAGAACTAGGGTTTTGGGATGAAAAATTTAAGAAGCCGAATACATTTTTGATTAAATTAATAAAATTTGATTGTAGAGAATCAAAGAGAAGAAGAAAAAGAAACTTCTAGAAATCTCACCTAGACTTCCTTAGGCTTTGCCCCTCAAGGTTAGGTTGCATCATTCCTTAAACAATTTTAGATTCTCTAGAACAAATACTGGCTACTGGAGTTTTTCCTACTTTCACTAAGACTAAGACTAAGACTCCAAAATTTAAAACTTTGACTAAGATAATTCTGGACAAGTAATGTTAGGAAAATTTGGGATATCACGCCTCTTAGTCTTTTTTGGTACTTATGGCGCGAACAAAATAGTAGAATTTTTGAAGGGAAAATACGCCCCTTTTTAGGTTAAAGGATAGCTTTTTTGAGATTGTTATACTTTTGGATATTAGAATCTTACTCGATAAGTGCCCTTGGGATGGGAGAATCTTACCCAACTTGCCTTGATTACTTTGTAGAGTTTTTGGGGGCTTAAGGCTATAATTAGTGCCTTCCTCCCCTTTTTTTTTTTGTATATGGGTTCACCCTCCTTAGGTATATATATATATATATTGAAAGTTTACTTATCAAAAAACAAAAATCTAGACCTACTAAAGCACAAACATAAAAACCCAATAGTACAAGACCTAAAATGACCCATGAATTACTACTACAACTAATGTTCTGAAATTTTTGAAAGTACCAAAATATCCTTGATTCCTAAAATATATAATCATATTAACCTAAAATTAATAAAAAGACTCATTTCAATCCTAAACTTGATTACACACGGTTTAAAGTGCAGTCCACGTGAAATTTCAAATTTGTCCCTTTTCTTTTTATCATGCTCTATATCATAATAACTTTGCTCATTTAGTAAAGCATGGCTTTGGTTATGGTCTACCATCTACCCCGTTCTTGTTTTAATGACTCATTGAGGAAAACCAACAACCAAGGCTTGGTTAATGCTATGACATTTAATCAAGGGCATGATATGCATCATTTTCAGTTGAGTAGCGAGATAGAGGGGTGGTGGGTTGCATTGGTATTTGGAGTTGTAAAGATTTTCTTATGCTCTCGTTGTTTTTCGCTTAGTGGGGAACATATATTTATTGATTACTTATAGATGGGGTCTTCTTTTGTGGTCCCAATTATTTGTTTTATTTTGTTCATATTCTCTTGGTTTTAGCATGAGGTCCTTGGAGGGTTTCATCAATTTTGTTGGGAGGAAGAAATTAATTAAATTGGGTGTTTGGGTCCAAGAAAGCTGGATCATAGTGCAGGCCATTGTTGCAACAAAAAAAACTCAAAACTGAAAAGTGCACACCGAGACAGGCACACACAATAATACATATACACATGCATTTTAATTTCTGTTTTCATTTTTTCTTCTCATATGTTTGTGTATTTTGTTTTCAATTTTGGTGGCAGTGCCGCGGTTCTTTCCACCAGGTTTGAGGACAGGGGAAGTCATTGGGTATATCTAATAGTTCACTTCTGAGGTTTAGTGTCAAAATGGTAGTGGTTTTTTTTTTTCAAGAAGATTTCTAGGGGTCCTCAATCTGCTCTATTCGACAAGAAAGATGAGGTTTTACCTCTCTTTCCTCATATTTTTTCATTATCATATTGATTGAATATCTTTTTGGTGGTTATGGTGCATTACAATTGAATTCTCCATGTTCAAGATTTGAAATTATTGTTTTAGTTCATTGTGGAGTCATTATTTTGCTAAAAGCATTCTCACTTAGAATATTGATCATTACCTCTGTGTTATATTTGCTAATTGAATCATTTCTTTAATTTGATGCTCAGGAGGAAGTGAAGGTGGAAAAGGTGCATGAAATTCTCCATGTTCAAGATTTGAAATTATTGTTTTGGTTCATTGTAGAGTCATTATTTTGCTAAAACCATTCTCACTCACAATATTGATCATTAGTTCTATGGTATGTTTGCTAATTTGTTGAATCACTTCTTTAATTTGATGCTCAGGGGGACGAGAAGGCAGAAGAGGTGCATGAAATTACCCATAGACTATTTTTGGATGTTGATATTGATAAACAACGTGTAGGTATGGGGTCATGTCAATAAATTTGTAATGAATTGTATTCAGAGTGATTAGTTTGTTAGCATGACTGCATGAGTATCCCTTATTTCAGTTTGCATATAAACTTTGCCTTTGGTTCATTGCTTCTCAAATCTTTTATCAATTTTGTTTGATCTGAACCAAATCTTAGTTTGAGTTCTTGGTTCTGTCAAGATGATGTGCTTTTTAGTGATTACTATTCAACTTCAAAATAGTCTTTGTGAATTTCAACTTCAAAATGTTTCTATGTTCAGGCACATGGTATAACTAGCTGGGATTATCATAATGGTGGTCTGCCTCCCATTTTTGCTTAAGAAGGGTCGTTATACAATAGTTCTTTTGTTGTAAATTAGGATTATTTAAATTTTGGGTTAAGTTGATTGAGAAAGGAATGTCGTCTGCATTGTTTAGGCTAATTTGATCATACTTATAGTTCCTTATGACAGTAGATCAACTTTCACCAAACTGTGTCATCCTGGTCCCTTGGACCCAGTCTTCTGATCTCTGGTGGGTGTAATGCATCAAGGTGCCTGTGAACTCCCTATAGTATTAAATGTTATTTTTGAGTTTTTTTTTTTATAAGTAGTTTATTGTTAATTTTTGAAATTTGACTGGCTCAATCTGGTTTACATTGCATTTGAAGGTAGAGACTAGTAATCTAGAATGGGCCATTACAGAACATTGAAGGTGTTACTGCTAGTTATGGCGTTCAGGGTCATGGTTGATTATGCTTGATAGCTATGTAAAACACAAGAGTGCTTCTCAATACACATGGGACATGAGCTGTTTAGGCTTTTAATTAGTTAATATCTTCTGGTCGTATGTGCTTTGATCATATTCTTTCACATCCCTTTCCAATTTTGGCAGATAGACATTTTATGATTGGTTTTGATTCCAGAAAAGGTACTGTGTTGTTAAGTATTTATTCATTGTTCATGTATTCTTAAGGTGATATGTTTTCATATGAATGCGTTTCATCCTTGAGTTTCATTACATGTCAGCTAGTAAGTTATAACTGCCACATTGACAGTCTCCATATTGTTGATTTTAGGATCGTGTGATGTTTGCAAGGCACTTCCCACTTTGTCAATATCTATTCATGTTGATTTATGTTGTGTCCTTTTCTGATTCACTTCTAGGAGTGCTAATGCCTCTCTGCTATATTGGAACTTGGAAGTGTGATTGAACAGGCAATGCAATATTAAATGAAGAACATATTCTAGTTTTTTTTTTTTGGGTGTGTCTTGGTCAATATATAATACTTCATGTGCCATTTTTTTTTCTCTTTATTTCTTTTTCTGTATATTTATATTTCAAACATTTTCTTGAGTTTTTGCAGGGAGAATCATTATTGGATTGTATGGCCAAGTTGTACCGAAAACTGCTGGTATTCCTTCAATCTTCTGCATGATTATTTTAATATTTAGTTTTTGAATTGAAGTGATCTTGTTTAAAAATGTATATATTTATTCTCTCCAAGCAAGTATCACAGTTTTTTATTTATTGGTGATCAAAAAGTTGGTTCTCGACTTCTCTGATAAATTTAAGAAAGAAGTTTGTCTTAACCAACTTCCAATCATGTAAATGTAATCTATCCACATTAAATCACAATCATGTAAAGGTAGTTTCAGTTTGTTCTGTTCAACATACAATGGTAGGTTTGACAAATAACCCTTACTGAAAAAAGAATTTTATTTGTTTTACTTGTCAGATGATTTTTAAACTTGCCTTTCAATTGGGATTAATTTACCGATGTCTGTCACACAATGCTGTATGATTACCTATTTTCATAATTAACTGGAAAATTTCGAAATACAGAGATATTAGTTCATTCTTTTATTCACAGTGAAGCTTCTACATAATCTAATCCTTTGAGGCTTCCATTTTTGCAGAAAATTTCAGGTCTTTGTGCACAGGTATCTGACTTGCTTTCTCTATAGTTTCACATTCTTTTGAACCTTTTAATATTACACTGCTAAAGATAGCAGCTGCCTTTTATATTGTCAGTGTGCTGCATATTACTTTCTTCTTTTAAATGCAGGGGAGAAGGGCAAGGGTGTCAGGGGAAAAGCTCTCCATTATAAGGGAACTCCATTTCATCGTATAATACCTGGATTCATGATTCAAGGTGGAGACATTGTCTTCGGTGATGGAAGGGGGAACGAATCTATATATGGTGGCACATTCCCAGATGAGAATTTCAAGATAAAACACTCACATCCAGGTTCTTATATGTATTTGTATGACTGTTCTCTGTTTTGCTCTTTTTCTTTTTCTTTTTTTATGATTCACGTAAATCTTGCTTAAAGTGGTAAATCTTTCTTGAGTTTTAAGTTTTCTATTTTTCTCAAACTTTTTCACTGAAGCTGTAGTTCTTGCAGGTGTTGTTTCCATGGTGAATTCAGGGCCTGATTCCAATGGCTCACAGTTTTTCATCACCACAGTTAAGGCCAGCTGGTAAGCTGTTGTATGGAAGTGGCATTGTGGTAAACTAACTTTATAAATATAAATACTAGGTCCTAGACAAAACTATTGGACACAGACCTAATAAATCTTGTTAACTAGGGGGGCATGAGCTGCCTCTCTTTCAAAGAAGTTATCCCTTACAGATTTCCCAAGTTCCCCAATCCATAAAGCATGCTGTTCTTCACTGCTATTTCTTTAACTATCTATTGAGGCTAGCTGGTTTGTGACTGGCAATCAGATCGATCCCACTTTAATGATCTAGAACAATTCACCGATGACTACTTGCTTGGAACCACCTTAGAATTTGTTTGTTTTTGTTCTCTCTCTCTCTCTCTTCTTTAAAACAAAATGGAAATGGGGCAAGGGGTAGTTTTTGAATGAATTAGGTTCTCCCAAGTTATATGGCCTAAAACTAAATGATCTTTGGCATTGTCAATCTTCATAGCTGGTTCTGCATTACTAAACTTGAGCTATATATCCAGTTAGTGTCTGAAATTCTATGATATGGGCATGTGGCCCAGATGCACCATGAATGTTGGTCTATGAATTATATCCATTCAATTTCCAGATGTCTTATAATTTCCACATTCGACTTCCCAGGTTGGATGGGGAGCATGTTGTCTTTGGCAGGGTTATTGAAGGCATGGACACAGTGTATGCAATAGAGGGGGGAGCTGGAACTTACAGTGGAAAACCGAGAAAAAAGGTAATTATTGCTGATTCTGGAGAGATACCAAAGAGCAAGTGGGATGAGGAAAGCCGTAGCTCAACAAATGCCTTGTTACAATAGCATCATCAGGTTTTTGCAGTACAAGATTGCTAATGTGGTTTAGATACTTATTTTGCATTCTTGTCTCACTTTGTATCATGTCCATCAAGTTATATACTAATTATGATATCCCAAATTGAAATGACTAAGCTCTTCTTGGAAACACTGTAATTTGTTTTCTGCAAGGGCAACCACCTATACTTGTAGAGAAATCAAAGAAAATTATCCTGTTTTCATTTTAACCTTCTGGCATGTTGCTTGTAGTGATTTATCGTTTAACTTCTTTTATTGATTCAATAGTTCAGTTCAGATTCTACTGTGGACTCCTTATCACCCACTTCATCATGCTAATAATTATTTCATTCTTCAATATAATACCTGTATATTTATATACAATCAACACATGTATCATATGCATTCTTTGCCCACTTGTATAGAGTAACCCCTTCCTCCCATTTGGTTTTTTTTGGTAACCCGGAACCAACCCTTCCACTCCAATCTTCAGTTACGTGGTCGGATAGTAAATTGAAACTCCTTTTAACGATTATTTCACACAAGTTTCACTTGCACGAAAAGTGATCCAACATAACATGTTGCATATGCCACCTGCATGCATGCTACTTACTCTCAATGACAAGAACAAGCCGTGGCATTATTTTGTTCAATGGTTCCTTTTGGGGCACACCAACTTATGTTAAGTTTTTAACTTTTTTCTTTTTAAAAAAAATAAGATGGAGATGTAAACAGTTCAACGGAATATATTTTCTCGATTCTTTATATTCTTTTGAATTGAATTAATCATGAAAATTACTCACTCAAATAATATAATAATTCTCAAATTTTTAAATTAAATATTATTGATAAACTTTATATAATAAAAGACTTATTACATTATCTTTATAAGTTTAGAAAACTACTTTTTGAATATTAAACTTCTAATTCATATATTAGTCTTAACAAAATTAGAAAAATTTAGAATAAATCAAATTTAAAAATTAAAGAATTTTATGATAATTCTGAAATAAAATATATGTTTTTTATACATACCATATATAACATTACTAAAATGGTGTGAAGATAGTTTTGTTGTTAATATATACTTGAATTTTCATGGTGGGATCATTTCGAGGGAAAAAAATGAAAAAAGAAATAGTCTAATACTATGTGTAATTTTGGAATCATTTTAAAGGAAAGGGAAATTTTTTTGATATTATATACGGTTAGTGACTTGAATTTGAATCATGGGTATAAAAGCAATGAATGTTTTTAGTTGGTCTAAAAACAAAATATTTTCAATTACTTATTATTCAGTTGATAAAAAAACAATTAAAAAAAAAGAATAATGTTTTACATTTCAAAAATTTATTCCAAATTTATATTTTAAACGACGTGAAAGTGATATGACAGAATTATATTGAGGCACATTAATTACATGATTTAATGTATTATTGATATTACTGTACTACATCATTTGAAATATAAAATTTGAAATAGATATTTAGAAAACATAACATTACTGTTAAAAGAATATACTTAAAAATTCTTAAAATAATTTTTTAAATATATATATATATTTTAGTATTTGTTTTTTTAAACTATATCTTGAAAACTATTTTAAGATAATCTATAATATTTTTTAACTATGTTAAGATAAAAATTAACAATTAAACTTTTTATATTAAAATTTTAATTTTAAATTTTTTAGATAAAAAATTATATCATAAATTTTTAAATTAAAAATTATTTAAATTTGTTTAATATTTATTTTAAGAATTTTTTAATTTTTTTTTCCAAAGAAAATATAACGAACAATGGGCTGATTCGAGTCCATGAATGTGAGAAATGAAAATCAATTTTCAGAAACAGCCATTCTAATCTTTCGTTCGGCGGTAATGACCGACCATCATTCTCATTTCTTACGTCTCTGTGTTGATTAATCAACGATTGACTTCATTACAGACCGCCCCACAGCTCACATCCATCTCTCTCCTCTCTAAACTCCACTCCCATCCCCCCCCCCCCCCCTCTCTCTCTCTCTCTCTCTCTCTAAATGGGCAGCACAGAAGAGCCCAACAAGTCATCCGATTTCTACGACCCATCTTCCTCACCCTCTCAACCCCTGCTCTCAAAACCCTACCCTTCACCATCATCTATTGACGAACCAGCATCCCACGACTCAACCACTTCTGAACCAGACCAAACTCAGTATCTCCAGATCTCTTACAATTACGGCCCCCGATCCATCAAAGACCTCCCATTTCTAATCCTCTTTGCACTCTTCGTCCTCTCCACCTTCGCCTTTGGCATCTTCGCTTCCGTCAGTCGAAACCCTAATTCGTTGAACGTCTCGTCCTTCGTCTACGACTCTAACTCCACTTCTTGCGTTAAAGGATCGTCCTCTGTTTCGTCCTTCAATAGTCTCTTTCTTGAAAGTTCTCTTTTTCTGTACTCTTCTTCTTCGAGTCTTTGGAAGAGTTTGATTTGGACACTTGTAATTACTGTGATTATAAGCGTTCCCTTTGCACTGTGTGTTCTGTTGTTGCTTAAGCATTACACCAAACAGATTGTCTACGTTTCGCTTCCATTCTTTGTTATAGTACCAATTTTCATCAATGTGTATTGGTTTGTTGCGTGTACTGTTAGTTCGACTTGCAGCGATGCCTTTCCGCTGGTTTACCGGATTTTAGTGCTTGTGTTTGTGTTTTTGATAATTGGGGTGATTGTATGGATTTTTGTGGCGAATTGGCATCGAATTGAGTTGACTGTGATGATTATTGGGGTTGCCTCTGATGCTTTATCGCAGAATTTAGCCTTGTTTGGGGTTATTCCTGTTTTGACTTTGGGGTTGGTGGTTTATTATGCACCAATTGTTGTGTTCTTGGTGTTTGCAAGACAAAATGGGAAGATTTTGGCGCAAGAAAAGAGCGGAGCGTATAATTGTGTTTGGAAGCAAGATAGTTGGGTTCCTGCCTACTATGCACTGGCAATACTTACGATGATGTGGTCTGCAACAGCTATGGTGGAAGCACAGGTTTATGTGATTAGTGGGACTATTGCACAATGGTACTTCTCTAAGGATGATTCGACTCCAAGGCGGAGCATTAGAAGTTCTTTAAGGTGATTTCCTGAAATCAATCTATTTGTTAAATGTATCATTCCCACTTTCTGTATAAGTTTGTGTCAGTTACAGGTAGGTAGTTGTCTTGGTACCGGCATACTAATTTTTTAATACTCCATTTTTTGCTTGGTTGTGACTTGGGACCATGCTTTGAGAGTAAAATATTGGATATATACTTAAAGGATGTTAGTTGCGGATCCCATATACATTTTTATTTTTTCAAAAAAAATTAGCTTCTGGTCTGAGAAGGTTATCCTTTTTTTTTGTGGATCAGTGTCTGAGAAGGTTATCCTTACTCCTTAGTAGTTTGAACTTAGAATATTAAATGTATGTTAGTGAAATGAGGAGTAGAACGAGGGATTATTGGTAATTGATGGCATGGACTTCATTCTTTTGCTAATAGTCATGGTGTTTCACTCATCTTTAAGGAATAAAGAGTTTTGAAGAGGACACTGCCATATAATTGGAAGAGGATATACGGATTGGATTTTTTTTCTTACTTGTGTGATTACACATTGTTGTATTTAATAGTTGATATTTAAGAAATTACATATGGCTGTTGATTTGATATAATCTAGGCCAAGCCCCTTTTCTTAATAAAATTTCTCTCCTTCCTCTGTGCATCCCAAAAAAAAATCACATTTTGCTAAAATGAGCATAGTTGAAATGTAGATATTGAGATAAACAACTGTCAAGATAACGGGGATAAAATTAGCGTAATTGACCACTCCGTGGGACTAGTTGGTCAACCTAGCTTGCTCTGTGGCAGGAATTGGAAAGCCATGGTTATCAGAAAAAAAAAAAAGGAATAAAATTAGAAATAAATGCATTCATGATGAGTTTCCCGTAGTGTCATTTGGAAGTTGGAACTAGATGAGGGAGGGGCAAAAGGAAATATTACATCAGATCTATTTATTGCATCAGTAAGGAGAATTGTGCTTCTTGTGGTGGTTGATTGAGATTTTGGAAATAAGTGGCCTTAGATAGAGTGGGTTGATGAGGGGGAAATCCCTTTGTATTCATCCCAAAGAGTCGGGACACGTACTTGTTGACAGGGAGCTGCAAGGCTCAGGAGGAGAGTGGTGGAGAGGAAAACTCCAATTTGGGAAATTGAGGGCAGATGCTCTTGAGCAAAACATTGAAATTGGAGCAGGGAAATGACTACATCTGTTGCTTTGCAATCGAAGATACCTTATTGTATAAGTATCACCTTTTTTTAGACTTTGTACAGTGTTTCAATGAGCAAGGGGGCAGGCTACATCAATAGACTGCAAACAGGGGGAAAGGGGGGTTTCTAAATGTGGAGAGATTTGAGAGGAGGTATGCTTTGTAAGAAGGTAGGTTGTGGAGGAGAAGAAATGTGGAGACAATAAAAGGGTTTAGACTTTGAGAGAACTTTCCTATTCTTATGGCATCGGGCTTTGGAAGGGGATTAGAAATGGACGGAGGGAGTTTAGTGTGTCAGCTTTGTGGTGAGAGATAGTCAGAGGGTGAGGTTTTAGCATGGTACTTGGTGTGGGAATAATCAATTGAAGCTTGCCTTTCTAGAGCTATTTTGTATTGGCGGTAATAGAGGTGCTCTTATCTTGGATCATGTTTGTTTTATTGGGGTGGGGGCTCTTGGGAGTCTAGATTCATTACGGCTCTATAGGATTGGGAGGTGGAATTAATTGAGGCATTTGTGAGATTTTGTATGGTGTTTTATGAGCAGGGAGAGGCAAGATGTTTTGCGTTGAAAGCCGGATAAGTCCGGGGAGGTTTGCAGGTGAAATCGTTCTATCCATGATATGCTTTACAGAAATTGTCTTGGATAAGTGAAAATTTAATTAAAGGAAAATGAAGAGCGAGGACTGGCACAAGCTTGATTTATAAACTCTGAGAAAGAGTTTCTACCTGTAGATAAGGATGGGTAGCACCAAAGAGACAAATCTTAGGAAAACATTTTAATTTTCAAATAAGGAACTCTTGATAAGGAACTCCTGATTCTCAAATATTCTTCTATTCTGCTCTTTCTGCACATTTCAGAGCAAACATAAAGGAACCACATTCCATGTAGTCTTGCAACTTGTATCACCCAACTCAATCCACCACTGACTCAACATATTTAACACTGAATGGGCATGACCCATGACCCAAACAATAACCACAAGGAGAAATGAAAGCCCCAATGCTCCTGAGAAAAACAATTAAATAGGTGGGGTGTCCCTAACCCATTTTGAGTCAAGACTAAGCCTTACACAATTGTTCGTGGTGTCAATCCCCTAAGCTCCAATCTACACCAAATTAGTTTAAGAAGTTGGAGTTCTCACGCGGTAAGTAGGATAGGACATTGTTATTGAATTCTTCACTACATGGTAAACCAAGTCATCTGTGCCAGTGCATTAGAAATAAACAGCAAGTAATTGCTTTAGACATGTTCTGTTATTTGTTCTGATTATGGAAATGAGGCAGAAAGCAAAGTTGAGACAGGACTTACTAATGGAATAATGCATCAGGCTATCATAACATAGATTAGTCTAAAGAGGACCAGTGTTTCAAAATGAATACTCTAGAAAGAAAGAAAAACCCATTCACAAACCATTGCATACTCAAGATTTTAAAATTTGATTGGCAAACTCTATGATGCTTTTTGTTTTACTTGGGACCAAGACCTTGCAGCTGTTGTTTTATTATTGAGGCCAACTCTCCCACACAAATGAATCTACTTGTAAAGCTTATTGTGAAGGAATCCACATGCTGACCTGGAAATTTCGGGTCCTTTCTGTCTGCAGTTGCTATCATCATTGAGCGTGTAACTTTAGTTAAAGCTAAGAGCCGACTGTTAGCATATTTTGGTTGTATGTGTAAAAACTTGAATTTATTAATCATATAAACTTAATTATGTTTGTATAAAAACTACAATTTATTAATCATATAAACGTAATTATGTTGTCTATAGTTTAGATTCAATTAGCCTTACAGTTTAACGTCGTCATCATGGCATTATTACTTATTTCATGATCCTTTTGCAAACACCTGCAGAAATGCATTTGGCCCCTCCTCTGGCACAATATGTTTATCTGGATTACTTATTTGTGTTGTTCGTTTGGTGCGTGCTGCGGTTGATAGTGCAAGACAAGATGTTCCTGGGATAGTGAATATTATATTGCGATGCTGCGTTAATACCCTACTGATAGCAGTTGACTTCCTTAACAAGTTCACCATCAACTTTGCAGCAATAACTGGTGAAGCTTACTGCACTTCTGCCAGGATGACATATGAGCTTCTAAAACGTAATCTTCTCTCAGCTGTTTTTGTGGAGACGGTCTCTACTCGTTTACTAGCTGGAATTGTTTTTGTTCTGTCAGCAATCTATGCGATTGCGGTGAGTAGTACTTCATCTCTGATCATTCTTCTTTCCAAAACTGACTAGTTTGAGATATTTGTGTCCCAAGTTGATGATGTAAGGAAACTATTGCAATGCTTGCCAATGTGGTACCCTTTTAGGAGGGCAGACCCTGGGTTGATATCCTTGAAAATTAGGGGGCTATTTAGTTATGAAAAGATTCTGTTTTCTATAATTTTTTCACCACCTGTTGGGATTTTCTTAGATTTCGGGTTTTTTGACATGCAGGTCTGTGCTATATTAAAAGCTGTTAGCGGTCTTGGGGTGGACTTGTACTTTGTGGCTATTATAGCATGGGTGCTGCTGATCATGGTGCTGGGTTTCTTTGTGCATGTGCTGGACAATGTGATTGATACGGTGTATGTGTGCTATGCCATTGACAAGGACAGGGGGGATGTATGTAAACAGGAAGTTCATGAGGTTTATGTTCACCTCCCCATCAGCAGGAACCATAGATCATCTCCTGTTACTAGAACTCCTCTTGTTGTATAACCATCCCTGCATTGAATTCATGTGTTGTATCATGCCTTTTATTTGTTCTCTTTTTGGAGTTTGAACTGCCATTTGGCAAATTGTGCATATCCATGAATGTTTCATTGTACCATTGAGGTTTGTTCAATAAAGAATGAAATTTTGAGAGGCATTTGTGCATCATTTTTTGTTGTTTATTGTCATGGTGGTGTGACCTCTTGCCGCCTTACTTGTCCCTAATAGGGACTTGGATCTTCCCTGAAGCAAAATTTGTGGGTGCAGTTCAGTTCTTAGAATTGGAATAACCTTGACCAAGAGGTTTTTTTTTTCTTTCGTTTCTGTCTTTTTACTCATTTTAAATGAAGACAATATTTTGAGTTTTTGTTTTACATATGATCTTATCTTCATAATTTACCTACCTGGTCCCAGAAAAAGAAGAGTTACCAAGTGAGAAGGCAGGATGATCCTCTAGGTACAGCTGCTAAATTTCCAAGAAAAGGCATCGGAGCTAGAGCGATATGCTACCTTCCCAAGTCAAATCATAATATAATTTGTCTTGATATTCTGATTAATCTTCTGTCGAAGTCAAGCATAGGAGTCCTTTTCCACTGGATAGAAGTAAAACTTGCAATTCCCCTGCCAATAGAATTCAACCCAAAAGGTTAGGATGATTTTATTGAAACTCACTTGAGGTCTGTGGGGAGAAGCTTGTTCAAGAATTACCACTGCTCCATCGTCAATGTTACTAGATCCTGAGGCAGCAACATATGACAGGCCTTGTGCCTAATTACTGCTCAGAGAAGTGTACTTGTTTATCAGGTTGAGGAGATGCCAGCCATTCAGCAATGGCTACAGATCATCATGGACAGACAGCCAGATATGCAATTGTTGGAAATGCTTTTAGGAGGATGAAGCTGCACCACCAAATTGAGTACTTCCATTAGAAAGAAGTCTGAGTACTAAATGAGATTCCGTGGGGTCAAACCCGAAATTAAAGCAGGTCCCCCATACATAACCACACCCTGGTTTCACCATGACACTGAGAACCAGAGAAACTCGAATTCTAAGGGACAATAGAACAAACGAGTGGTGGACACTAGTTGTTGGCCTGATAAGTCTAATTGGGAGGGCCACCCTTATAAGAGATATATGTCTCCTCACGCTCGTCCACGTGTTAGACTGGCTCCTGGGATTGTTTGATTTTTAGCATTTGTAAGCACTCTGTTTGTGCTTGATTCTCTCTCATTCATCTATCTTACCACTTATGTTTATCTGAAACATAAAAAAGAAACAATAATGTTACTCTTGTTAAGTTTAACATAAAAAAAGAAATAATAATGTTATTCTTGTTAAGTTTCACAATAATCATTTGCGATAAAAATTTAAAAAATGTAACACGGAAAAAAAAAACAATGGACAGACATGATGTTTGGTTTGAGGATCCTCTCTTAGTTGGATTCATTTATTCTGTCATCTGATACAGATGTAATTTCTTCTTAATTAATGAAACATCTCTTCTTTCGTTGGTAAAAAATAAACAAACACATACAACAAAAAAACTAAGCAGCCTGGGTTATTGGGTCAACCCGAATCCGAATGGGTCTGAATCTAAGTTTACCTATATTATTATTATTATTTTTTTTTGAGAGTTAAATTTTGAAGATCCATTTCTTAGTTTCCAAATGTCATCAACTACAATTCAAGGTTAAGAAGGGGGGGGACTTACAAGGTAAAACACGTTGAGTTTTTGGGTTGGGTAATTGGATCTATCGGGTTTGGGTCGTACTGGGACGGGTCTAGGTCGTATTAAGATGGATCTTAATTAATTTGTCCATATCCAACTCGTTGATAGGCCTATAAATTAGATGAGCATTAGGATATTGGTTTTATTTACAGCATTTTCGTGGACATTTTTACAGGAGAGGTCAAGCTTTGGGATTTGAAATATTGAAGTTGTGCACCAAAAGTTATATAGTATGAATATCTATTGAAAAAAGATGATAAGAAAGTTGGGGAAAAGAAAACAGTGAACATAACTTCCTACGTGCATTGGTTCACTTGTACCAAGAAGCTTTTACTTTTTAATCTTATATTGATTTTCTCGGTAGTCTTCCATGGAAGGTGATGAATCCTCAGTTTCTACTTTGCTTTTACGCAAAGACTTTAGAGGAGTTCAGAGACACAGGGATGGGGATTGGGGTGAGGGGGTGCGATCCAAGATGGGACCACCATCATTCCTACACAGTAATATGAAGTATGTTTAGTTTAGACAAAGCATTCTCCAATGGAGATTGAAGGATTTGATGTTGGACCTCCGCATATATTTCAGTTTATTTCTATGTAGCCCATACTTGCATAGCAAATGTACTATTTTTAGGGAAACATTAGAGAGTTGTCTTTGTCTAACAAGTTAATCTTTTGAGTTGGACATTTGATTCGTGTCAATTATTTTTTAAAAAATGAACACGACACTCTTTTAAAAGATGAACAATAAACAATTGTTTCAGTCGTGATGGACGATCAACACAAATCTTTAGTATTATGATCATGCTTACAAAGGGTAGAGCTTTAATCCAACTATTTAGAGTCAATTTTACGCATCTAATCTCGTCATTAAATATAATTTTTAAAAACATAAATGTTATATGTTAAAAGAAATTTACATAAAATATTAAAGGCTCAATTTGCTATTTTTTATTTTTAATACACGTTACGTGGAGAGGGAAAAAAATTTAATATTATGTATTTTTGGAGCAAATCAAATTAAAATTATTTGTACAAGAGAAATGAATATTTTTATCACAAATAAATTAACTTTATATTTTATATTTTTTTAATTTGAAGATAGCAAAACCATTTGCAATTTAAACTTTAAAGTAGATGCCAGCCCATGAAACTCACATATCTGTTTGTTAGTAGGAGCAATTCATGGATAGACCAACCAGACATTAAACTTAATAATTGAGTTACACACACACATACACACATACCAACATTCGAATACATGGACGGGCTGTTAAGGGGCGTAATGGTCAATTGTCCCTCCTCAATTTCTTTTATGTGACTTTTTTTGTCTAATTTATAGACTTTTTATATTAATTAATTTAGTTTTCTATAAAAATATCATTAATTCATATTCAATTTTTATGTTTCTATAATTTTTATTGTACAAAATTTATTCTTTTAAAATAAATTAAGACTCAGAGTCAATTCTTATAAGAAAAAAGTCTAATATAAGAGTAGCACGGTGCTACTCTGTGATTTAAGTATCGTACTAAAATTCACATAAATCAACAAAAATAACAAATTATAATGACAATAATATGATATTATCATCTATTTTTTAATAAATTATAATAACAGTAACACAGTATTATCATATACTTTTTTCTATTTCTACACGACATCCAACTTAGTATTATTCAAGACTCATTTTTCCGTTTGCATAGGCACGACATCCAACTTAGTATTATTCAAGACTCATGAAACTAGATCTTTTAGGATAATTTGGTCATTTTAAAAAAATCATACAGAGCACACAGATCTAGTATTGATAGATTAGTAATTTGGTACAACAATAATGGCATTTCAAATGACCTCATCTATATATAGTATATGCAACACTCCATCTTACCATACTCTCTTAAAAGCAATTCATAGTTCAGAGCACCATTCACCTGCAACGACAAGAACAAGTTAACAACAATGGCCATGGCTTTCAAGATGGTACTCTCCAAAACTTCCCATCTCCTCATTTCATTTCTCATTATCCATCATTTTAGTCAATTGGGTCTAATCTCAATTCTCTTTTTTTTTTTTTATTCTAAAATTGTCTTTATATATGCACATATACAATCCTCTCTCTCTCTCTCTCTCTCTCTATATATATATATATATGTATATATGAACTGCGTGGATGATTATATTGAATAGGCGACGACCGGCATGTGGGTAACGGATGAATGCAAGAACTCATTCATGGAGATGAAATGGAAGAAGGTGCACAGATACATCGTGTTCAAGATCGATGAGGGATCAAGGCTGGTGACCGTTGATAAGGTTGGTGGGCCCGGCGAAGGCTACGATGATCTGGCCGCGTCTCTGCCCAAAGATGATTGCCGCTATGCTGTATTTGATTTCGATTTTGTCACCGTTGATAATTGCCGGAAGAGCAAGATCTTCTTCATTGCTTGGTCCGTCACTCCATCCTCTCATTTTACTATAAATTTATTCTATAATTCCATTATGACGGCTTCGATAATTATAAAAACCTGACATGTGATGAATTTTTGAAATAATTTTTTAATTATATTAATTCTTGTTAATTGACCATTTTGACCCTGTGAATTAGAGGTTTTGAAACTGTGGGCACCAGTGACTTTGGTAGCCAATGACCATACCACACTACACCACCTCGTTGTACAACTTATGGAAGAAAAAAACAAGTGTATATCAAAATTTAACATGTGATGTGTGTTTTATATTATGATTAAAAGATGATATCACTTGTTTTACGTATCAAATTTTAATATGCATGATTAAGAATTTTTTTAAAAATATTTTACCACTACACTTATTTTTTAACTTAACGGATTGTTTTTCTTTTATCTCACGTATGAGAATGGCAACATATTCACTTCGCCCTATTCAAACGGGTATTTAAAAAGATTCTAAATGCGGTCAAATTTGAGGAAGGTGATTAAAACTCCGATTGGATTTGGGGCAGGATTGAGAAGATTTGCTCTGACTTCAATCTTAATTCATTTAGCAAAATTGATACTTCTATTTTACAGATTTAACATATTAATTTATTATATTATGAATTATCTTTTTTCTTTTTTTATAGTTTTGATAGTTTATATTATTGCATTTAAATCAACTATATTTATAAACTTACCTTGGAGGGAGAGGTGGGTCCGGGGCAACAAATTTAAGCAGGACGTGTTGGAGTGGGGATCTCACTTTGACCCGTTACCATTCTTACTCAATACACATCTTTAAAAAATAATAAGCATTATTTGATAATCTTATTTTTGAATTATTATCATGGAGTTCTCAACCCATTTAGGGTTGAGATTCATACATAACCAATTATAAATGAGGTGATTATCATGCACATAATACCACATTATATTAAAAAATTATAAATGAAACTTAACACTGCTCTCTAATGCTAGATCACCCTTGCATTATGGGGACACATATGGTATTAATGGATGATTATTTTGTGAAAACATAATAAATCACTTGAATCAAAATCCAGTCCGATCCGAATCGGGATTCTTTTCATTACATTTTTCTCTCAATTTTTTGAAACGTATTATTTTCGATTTCAGGTCTCCGACAGCATCAAGAATTAGGGCAAAAATGTTATATGCAACATCTAAAGATGGATTGAGGAGAGTGTTGGATGGCATCCACTATGAAGTCCAAGCAACGGACCCAACAGAGATGGGGTTTGATGTCATCAAGGACAGAGCCAAATAGATGCATTCGAGAAGGAAAAAAAAAAAATTAAAATCATCATTTGGCATCTTACTTTATTTAATAACTCCAATTAGGTGGTGGTGGTGTTGCTTTGTTCTTTCTTGTTGTCACCTTTACCTTTTCTAAATTTTTGGTACTGATGTAAGTTAATCCTCTAATTTGTATAATAATTATTAATTATTATTATTATGTCCTTTGCTCTAATTTAATGGCAAAGCACCTTTGGCTTTTGATGCCTCTTGCTTTAATTGCGGGCACACTTTAATCCTAATGCTCCTTTTTACTTCTACAAGGTCAATTATATCTAGCTTTTTGAATTACACTAATCACAAAATCTTAATAAGTTAATAATTTTTTAAGAAATTAACTTACTTGGTGGAAGTCTAGTGAGAAGAACTTACAATATTTTAATTTAATTTAATTTTTTTGAGATTTTTGATGTAATTTGCGCAAGATGTATAGAGTTTTTTGATTTTTCTTTTTTTATACAACAGTGAGAATAGAAAAGAGAAATTGAACTCATGCTAATTACGTGAAGAATGAACACTTGGCAACTCATACTACTCGAATGGAATCTCGGGCCTAAATTTTTTGATTTCTTTTTATAAGAGCGATGAAGTGTTACAATCAATTAAATAATAGAAATATAATATTAAAAATTACCCAACTTAAGAGTATATATGAGGAGTCAAAGGAGGCGAATGGCCTAATCCAAATTTTGCACTATAGCAAGGGAGACATCATGGGAGGAAAAATGCCTCCAGCAGATAATGGGAGGCATATATAAAAGAACTAACACAATTTTTCTACTAATTGATTGGTTTAAATTGTTTAATATTTTTTAAATTCAAAATACATTCAAATATAAAAAATAGATAATCATTTTGACTAACATTGTTAAAGTGCATGTTTAGTAGTGAGTCATTAGTATAAGCATCGCACTATAATAGAAGTAAATGACATTTTGCATTAGAGTTGCTCCTACAACAATACGAGTATGAGTATCTAAAATATGAAAAAAAAATCTTATGATAAGATAGTATGGAAAAAAAAATCAATAGTAATATAAATTAAATTTTGACATATAACACATTTTGAATTACAATATCACCATGATATCATTCGTGTCACATTTAAAATTAATTTAAATGATCATAAATTTTTTTATGCTATCGTAGTACTTAGACTTTTTTCCGTGTTTGTACGTTGTTTTTTTTTTTTTTTTTAATTTTATCTTTTCTAAAATTTTATTTGTGCAATTAGTTACACCTACAATTTGTACTTGTAATTATGCCTGATGTGTTTTGAATTATTAACAAAGCACTTTTAATTTCCCTACTTTTCCGGGATGGGAAAAGCACATTAGCGTAACCTTTTTCCTATTCAACTACCAGCTCAATGATTCCTTTTCATTTTGTTATCAAAGTCAAAATTACTTCAAGAGGCATAACTCATCAGTGTTATCCTAATTAAAAATATCAACTTTTGACACGATACGATAATATAATACAAAATTAATAGATTTGAACTATTGTTAATTTCTCGGAGTCTTACTCTTTCGATGAAGTATAGAATCAAATCTAAGTTTATCGCAAGAACTTGAAAGATAATATTTTTAGAAATAATAAATAGCATACACGAAAAGATAATATTTAATTCCAAACTCGTAAAATGAATCTTCTCTTATCCGGATACGTGTTTTAATTATAATTTCTCATATATGTAATACACATATTTTTTAATTTTATTTTACATTTATTTTTAAGTTAAAAAATTATATAATATATCTATATATAATTTTATATGTGGCACAATAAAATTATGGCACGTAGATAGAAAAATGTGCAAGCAGGTATCATACACAAAAAAGTTCATTGATGTAATCATCTCTCGGCTTGCTTTGCAGTTTCACAAGGGTTCGCTTATACCTGCTGGGCTTCATTCACATGCTGGGTTCTGTCCAAATATGGGCCTTTGCCAAGAGTGGGCTCGAATCATTTTTAGTTCTTTAACCAAGCATTAGATAATAGGATAATTACACTAATTAACTTCTCTTTATGATATGTGATAAGTACATGTATCTTTCTTTTAATCTATCCCCTGTGTGTTAGAATTATCGGAAGACAGTCGTTAATTAAAAATATAATTTATTATTTTATCCTTAAACACTGACTTTCTTTATAATATATGATAATTACAAGGATTTGTTTTGTAATTACTAAAAAAAAGAAAGAAAATTTACTGTAACATACAAAGATATTTTAATTTTATAAAAAATTTAATTTAAACCTTAATATTGTGGATGAAATTTTTTGTATAGATGTGAAAATTTGTGAGAGAGAGAGAGATGTGTGCACCAATGTATATTAAATTTAGAGATTAGATATTCATAAAAAAAGTACTTAAAACAGAGATACAAGTGAGTAAAAGGAACATTCTTATTGCCAGCCATCCCTATACTAAAATAGAGGATTATTAACATAAACTATATCATGTTACTTAGTAGCTAGTGGGGAGAGTACTATGGACTATACAAAACCTATGAAGTCTTCTTGGCAAAGATTATAGCAATTATGGAATCCATGCCAACATATGCCTCCTTTGCAGCTCTTCAAGCAAACTGGTTTTGAAGGGTATTGAAAGATTGCAATTGCATCAATGAGAAGAGTTGTGAATATAAGGATGAAAGTAGAGGTAGCAGAAAAAACAAGAAGAATGAGAGTAGATAATCTGCCTTCTAGAGGGGAGAACAAGCCAAGCAATTGCAGGGACTTCAACAATATGATATTAAGAGCCCAGACGTAGCTCCAGTTGGGTGCAAGAGTATCTGCAATCCTCATGTTTAGAGCCTTACCAAAAAGAAAAGCCTGATATGGGTAGAAGACGAGGATGTGTGTGTATGTGTGCGTGTGGTGTGTATATATATAGAGAGAGAGTGATAGGTATGCTTGGTACTTGATAGGCATAGAACAATCTAAGTACCTTAGGCTAATGGAAATGAGTTGAAAGGGCAAGTTGGATGGCAATGAATTTGGACCATTGCACCTGCCTGTGTAGAGCATTGAATGCTCCAGCTGTGTCTCAAAATCTCTCACTTTGAAGAGAAAAATCTAGGGAAGGTCTTATCCGATGCTTAAATTTGAGTATTCCGAAAGACTCGTGTCCCACATGAATATATATATATATATATATATATATATATATATAATGACAGTAGTACAGTGAGAACACCCCATTGAAATTATTTTCCGCTTTGAACTGATAGTCATTAGTGCCTCTTATGCTTCCTTTAAACTTGATCCTTGGACCTGGTTGATGTAAGTTTGAAACCCTTCTAATTCTAACAAATTTTACCAAGGTTTTCAGCTGTCACTGGATGATGTTGGATGCATAAATCACCAGAAACGCCACCAAAAAACCAAGTGGAACGGTTTAGAGAAGTTGTAGGAGATGACAACTCTGAAATGTGTCTCCACGAAAAGTTATTGATTGGTTCTGGTGCAATATGTGATTGACATATAATGCATTACACCCGGAATCAATGAAACTTTTCTCCGGTTCAACACGTGGTCATAGTTTGCTTGGGGATAAGTTGGGCATTTAGAGCAGGCCCATTTATGTCAGAACCCTTGAACCTGGTCACAAAAATAGTTTACAAATCTTGGACTTAAAGTTCAACACTTCCTATAGTAAAGCAAGCAGCCACCATGCTGTAGCCCATCCAGAGGGTTCCCCACCAGTTATGGGGCTCGACTAATATATATGTAATGGTTTTTCAATTGAATTGATCATTGCTAAAGAATCTTGCTGAATCACGTATATAATGTGTCTTCTCTGTATTTTTGTTTATTTGAGATCAATTTATTGTTTGGTTTTATAGCTTCTGTAGAACAGTTTGAAATTGGTGACTAATCAGAATTGTGAAATTCAATGGAAGATATGGTCAAGATTCTTATTTCTGCTATAGCAAAATGTAAATAGTTTTAACTGTCTTGATTGGATTGAAGATGTTATATTAATGCCCAACAATTCAATTTTTAGGCTTGTTCTAGCTCTTTCTTTATACATTCAAGAGAACAAGAGCATGCTTTTGTAGAGGGTTGAGGATTTAGATTAGCAGCAATTGTAGAATTTAGATAGTTAATTGTGATACAAAATGAATCCTTAGTTTATCTTGTCTTGATTTGTGAAATTGGTGGGGCTGCAGAAGCAGAACTTAGGGGGTTAACTTTGAATTGGAATTTCTATACTATGAAAGATGGCTCTAGAAAAATCCAGGGCAGGACATGGCTCACTTGCCAGATGAGTTTGTCAGAACATGGCACTGTTGTGTTTTCACAGTTAGTTCTTTTTTCTTTTTTTTTTTGGATAGTTGCTGGAAATTGTTGTATACTTCCTGCCTCCTGCTTATGACATTTTTCCTTCTGCAAACAGATTATGTCTGTGATGCTGTTGAAATTGATGGAAGAAATGTGATGTTGTGACAACAGTACTTGATTTGCAAAGTAAAGATAAACACAACGCGATGCTCCAATTACATCGTTATCATCATGGTAATTGCCATATCATTTGTCATCATTTCAATCATTATGTTGTTTAATTGGGCAAGTTGGCCGTGCAATTTGTGGTGCTGCTCTTCTGCTGTGTTGGAATCTTTATATTGCAGTGTGGTAGAAAATCTATTGTTGAAGCTTATCTTGCTCCACTTGCTGCCACCGGCTGACAGCGGCCCAGATAATTAGGCAACAATGCCACTCTTAAATATGATTAACCTGTTGAATCCATTGAAATGATGATTCTGCAGTATGTATGGAGAACAAGCAGTGAAGATGAGAAATGAAAGGCATGCCATTGGAACTCCTTGGGCTGTGTTAAGACAAAATGTCCATTTCAAGTCCTTAACAAGTACCCACTATGAGTTGAAAGCGATGGAGCTCCAATTACTCAATGTGGAATCCATCTAAATCAATGAAAGGTGATTCTATGAGAAAGTGGGCAATAGTAGGTATGGAGCCTTGTAGCGAAAAAATTGGGAAGAGAAGAAAAAGAAAGGAAAAAGAAAAGAAAAGAAATGTTTGGAATTTATAAGAAGGATTAATTATGATTGCAAGCAAATACAAGATTTATAGAGAGTGAGAAGAAAGCTTATTATGGTTCCATATTTATGCTTTTTTATTCCTTACAAAATTACAGACATGATTCTTCAGTTACTGCAGTTTTTACTCAGTACAAAACAGAATATGATAAAAGATTTCCAAATTAATTCCTATTGTATTATCTCTCTTAATGGTTTTTTTTTTTGTTTTTTTCCATCAATAACTAGTCTTAAACGGCTTGTAAGTTTTAAGATCTAGGACAACACCAGCAAAAGAGCCAACAGCTGCAGCAATGGAAACAAAGAGGCAAGTCACACTTAGTATCTGAAGTCCAAGCCACCTGCTGGTCCATCTCTCAATCTTCTGTTGGGAAATGTACATCTCAACAGGGAAGTAGACGGTTAATGGCCAGAATCCGAAGGCTCCAAGTATTCCAACAACATCATTGAAGAAAGGCATGAGCATGGCAACAATGGTTGTCACCACCACAAAAATGGTCCTCCACACTAGACGGAAAAAGTTGAGCTGGTAAACACCAAAGAAAGGGATAGGTATGTCGTATTCTGCTGTTACAAAGTCACTCTTTGGCCACCTCTTTGCACTCCACTTCTCCACAAATGCATACAATGGCTGGCAATATACCTGCAGTTTTTCCATTTTTTTAACTTTTAATTAGTCATAACGGATTATCACACTGCATTTTCTCACTCCCAAATACAAAATGATAGGACCCACGTGTATTATTATACTGGTTCCACCGTAATTAGCATTTTTCTTTGTATTTTAATGAGTTTGTACCTGATATGCCCCAACCAGATGGACGACAATTGCAAAATTGGCTATGTCAAGTAGCCAGTAGGGGTTGTAAAATCCAAAACCAGTCAGAAGATTTCCAGGAGCAGCATCCCCAAACGCAGCATAGCCCATGCATCCACAAAGTAAATAGAACACAGTTGTTATAGTGATGCTTAGTAAAGTGGCCTTCTTCATGGTCTTGTATTCCGCCGGTGGCGATTTTATTGTATCCTATAAATACAGATGCATCTTTAGTTTTCAACCAGAGTAACTCCAAAGCTTGTAATTCTGCCTTTTTTTCACAGTGACATAAAATTAGATTTGAATACCTGAATTTCAATGAGAATAATTGAATAAGAGTATGCAAAGGCAATAGCTCCAAGAGCTTGCAAACTCCTCCACAACTTCTGTGTACCAGTCACTGTCCCAGCATGAGTTAATGTCCCTATGCTGATGCCAGTCAGGCTTCCTTTGAAGCTTTCATTTTCTGCAAAAATCCAGTACTACAGATTTAGGAGATTTGGCTTTTGAGTTCTGAGCATAGACGGATATATTTGGTGTAGCAAGAAAAATGAATATTCATGTATATATATACCTGCAACTTTGGCAACGCCAAGACCAAGACCAACAGTGGAGTATGTGAAAGACATAACAGCTGCAACTATAGAGAGCCACCACACTTGGTCAAAATCTGGGATCTGAGAAAATATAATCTCTATGATTCCAAATGTTATCATGTAACCATTGCTCGACATGTGGCATGGATTTTTCCCACCACTTTGGTGAAAACAATTTGATCTCTTTATTGCCCTAAAGCAAACAAGAAATGGGAAATCAAGAAAAGGATAAAAAAATATGAGAGGATTAGAAAAGAAATAAAAAAAAATAAACAAAGATTCACTCAGAAAACTCACATCATGCTGACTGAGGCTGCGATTGTATACCCAATTGCCACACCAAACAAATTAAAGTACTGAATCAACCCACATACTGTAACCTTTCGCCCCCCTGCAATTCCAAATGATCATAATTACAATAACAATAATAATGATGACGAAGAAGAAGATGAAGATCAGGACGATGACCACAACAACAACAACAAGAAGAATCCCAAATTTTAAAATGATAGATAGTAGTTCTTACCCAAGTTGGCCTTGACAGCATCCATGTATGTGTAATTTCTTTGGCCAGTGACAGGATCTCCGGACCTGTAGCACTGTGACAAGAGGTTGGAAGTGTAGAGAATGACAAAGGCGAAGAGGATCATCACAGCTGGTCCTGTAACCCAACCAAGCTGCGCTATTGACCATGCCAATGAGAGGACACCAGACCCTATAACAGCAGTGATAATGTGCGATGTTGCAGTCCAGAAAGTCCCTGCACCACCGTAATGGTATCTTCATTCGCTTCATGTATTAATTAGATTCGATCAATTTACTAATGAAAGCATGTAATATTGTTAGTTTACTTAGTTCAAAGTGTATATTATTTGTCACTTTTGCAGCATAAATATATAAGAAATTCAAAAGTGATTATCCATGATATTAAAGTGAATATTATTTATATTCAGTTATAAAGCTGGTTTGTTTGTATTTAGCTGATTGAAAATGGTTTCCCAATTCAGAAAGTAATTTAAAATCTTTTCTTTGTAAGTGATGCAACACTACTAAAAACAGGATGATTAATTAGTAAAAGCTGATTTTAGAATTGCTTCTGAGTCTCATGAACATTATAATTCTAAAGCATGATACTGAAACTGAAACCGTACATAATCTTCACCTGTTCTCTTCAAGCGGCCATCATCATCAAAGCACTTGGAATAGTTGGCCTGGGGGTTTATTGCTTCAGCCTCGGTGCGGGCTTTAGGTTGGACTTCCACTTGCAGGTAGTGCCTGATATCTTGCCTTTCTTCAACCTAAAAAGATTGACAGATACATTAATAGAAGAAGAAGAAGAAGAAGAAGAAGATTAAGTAAAGTTTAGAATAAAGCTAAAGATGGTTAAGCTGGAACTTAGGATGATCTTACGGTGCCATGATGGATTCTAGAAGGAAGAGTTCGACTCCTAGGCAACATGATTGAAGGGCAGATATGTTATTCCCACTTTAAAATGCGGAATGGGCTTTTATAGGAGAGAATTTATCTGAGTAGAGAATTGTGTGTTGGAGAGAGAGAGAGAGAGAGAGAGAGAGAGATGAGGAGAAGAAGATTTGATGGATGGTTGAAGATGGAGAATGGGGTTTTATAGGAGAAGATAATGGCCATTGTAGATAGAAGAATGGTAGTGCAACACATGCAACACGCTTTGTGAAGAATCGTGTAACATGCCTCTCTCTTTTAGGAAATTTTTTGAATGGGATGGTAATATATTTTTTCAATCATATTCTATTATATATAATATAATTTATTATTTTAATGAGATATAATATATATGACAGACTGTCTAATAAGATAATCACGTAATGTCACTATCTAATGTGGTATGGCGATATCTCACAAAGTACTTAAATTTTCTGTTCTTTGACTTCCAACTGTGTTGTACTGTGAAACATTTGATTCACCGATACTATCAAAAATATCATGCTTATGTTATTATTACTAATGATTTTATTATCTTAGACCACGAAGACCCTATAGAAAAGTAAATATTTCAAGAGCTCATAATGGAAATTTCAACACACATTTGTATTGATCCTTCGAATGTTTCTTTATACAGACCTTACAAATCTATCTAAGGAAATATATAGCTATCAAAACTGACATGTACATCGGTTACAGAATTTATTTACTTAAATACAACAAATGCATCAGTTACAAAACATGATTCTTGGCTTGGTTGCTGCTGCAGATCACTTCCAGATTTCTTGTGAATTTGAATTTTATTCTTGCTTTGTGTCACCTTCCTTAATATACCCCTGCAAAATTGAGCTTCCATTGGCAAGACCAATTTTAGCTCTTAAAAATTTTGTACGTTCCTGAGACAGTGGCTTGGTTAGTAAATCAGCCAAGTTGATCTTGAGTGTGTACATGACTCACTTTAAGTGTACCTTTCTGAACTTGATCACGCACAAAGTGAAGATCAATTTGGATATTCTTCATTCTTGAATGTTGAGCCGGATTAAAGCTGAGATGGGTTGCTCCAAGGTTATCACATAGAAGAGAAGGTGGCACCTTTAATGGAAATCCAAGTTCTTGAAGAAGTGCAAGTAACCACATTGTTTCTGATGCTCCATTTGCAAGGGCTTGGTATTTGTTTCCGTAGTGGACCAAGCAACAATTCTTTGTTTTTTTGAACTCCATGAGATTGGATTGCAGCCTAGGAATGTGATGTAAGCCGATGTAGAGGTTTTATCATCAATGTTTCCAGCCCTAGTCAGCATCACTGTAGGTTGTTAAACATGGTGCTGCAGCTTTCTTGATGTGAATGCCGTGAAATATCATTTTCTTGAGATACCGAAGAAGCCTCTTAGTGGCTGTCCAATGGGTGACCGTTGGCTTGTGCCTAAATTGAGGAAAGATATTGTAGGCGTTAAACATGGTGTTAAACATGGTGCTGCAGCTTATTTACTGCAAAGGAAATGTCGAGACGGGTTAAGGAAAGATATTGTAGGCGGCCAATGATGCGCCTATACTTTGTACTGTCCATTGCAATCATTCCATCCACCAAATGAAGGCACAGGAGATTGTGAATCAGAGACAGAAGTAGATGCAAGTTGATGTGAGGATGAATCATGCGGTGCCATAACATTTAAACTAGAATTCAAGTTCGAATTTAAATTATCAGCAATTAGGGTTTCATGTGATTCACAAAGAGAAGGAGTAAAGAGAGATGAGGGTATACCTGGAGGTGGTGCAAAGATGACAACAACATTTTCCTAGCTCGTTGGTGGCTGCGATGGTCGATCGAAAATGCGTGATTGCGCAGGGACTGAAGGAGCAGAAGAGGAAATGTTAGGGCACAAGTTCTGCGTACGGAAGAAATGGGTGTTGGCAGGTGGGTTTTCTCTAGATATTAGGTTGTGCTTGATGTTGGTGGAAACTGGGCTTTGCGTTTCATCAAAAGTCACATGTTTGGATAGATAGATTTGATCCGTTGATGGATCTATGCATTTATATGCATTCTGTGTTTGTGAATATCCGATGAAAACGCATGGAATTGACTTTGGTTGTAATTTGTGGGTATTGTATGCCCGTGTGAGGGGATAGCATAAACATCCAAATTTGCACAATTTGAGATAATTTGGTCGTTGACCAAAAAGGACCTCAAACGGAGACTTATTTTGGAGAAGAGGAGTTGGTTGTCGATTTATGAGATAAGTGGCGGTTTGGAATGCATGAGGCCAATAAGAGAGTGGTAAGGAAGCATCATAAAGCAAAACAAGACCTGTCTCTACAAGATGACAATGACGCCTTTCGAAAACACCATTTTGTTGTAAGGTCTAGGGGGCGGTGGTGTAGTGGCTTATACCATGATCGGACAAATATTTTTTTAAACGTAGAAACTCTCCACCATTGTTCGAGTACAAACTTTTCATGTTGGACTTAAACCTTGTTTCAACAAGCATTTTAAATTGTGGAAAAATGCTAGAAACAAGAGATTTTGTAGACATTGGATAAAACCACATGTATTTGGTATAATGATCCACAAAAATGAGATAATAGAGTGCGTCATTTAACCCGGTGATAAGAGCGGGACCCCAAACATCAGTGTATATAAATTCAAACGGTTAATGACGTTGAAAACTTGTAGAGCCAAATGGTTGTTGATGTGCTTTATTTATTGAACAAGAAGTACATAAAGATGGTAACTTATTTGTGGTAAGAGAAAGAGAAAAAAGATTGACAAGATTTTAAACAAATTTAATCAATGGGTGGCCAAGACGCTTGTGCCACCCTGTCTAGTGCAGTCCGTTTATCCAAATAAGCAACCATTTTTGGAGTAGAAGAAGCCACCATGGAGTTGGGAAACATGTAGATGCCATTTGCACACGCACCTCTTAGAAGTATCGCCCCCGTGGATCGTTCCTTCACAAAAAATAAAGTGGGTGAAATTCAAGAAAAACATCATTTTGTTTGGTGAAGTGATGGACTGAAATGAGATTCTTGTGAATATTTGGAACACATAATGTATCATGTAAATGAAATTTTTTTTTAGGCGTGAGTAAGGTTAAAGAACCAATATGTGTAACCGCCAAACCTGTACCATCACCAAAAATGACTTCGTCAGTGCCATCATACTCAAAGTGAATGGAAAAATTTTGTATATCACCCGTGATATTGTGGGAAGCTGCGGAGTCAATTATCCATTTATTTTCTTGACCATCAGATGTTCCTGTACAATTAACAGTCATTTTAGAAGGTTGTAATTGCGGGCAGGCCTTGGCTGTGTGACCTACTTGGTCACAATATTGACACTTAGGCTAGAAGCGTCTTTGGCTTGAGTTGGGCCGGCCCGAATTATTGTTGTGCCGTTGGTCTCGAGGTGGGCCATTAGAGGAACAGTTCTAGCCTTGTTGACGTGAAGGCCCATTGTTTTTGTTACTGCCTTTCTGTTGTTGGGTTGCAGGGAAACCAGAACAACAGCTTATGAAGTTCACAGCAGCTCGTGGCTTCTGTGTAGCAACCTCCATCCTCCTCAAGTAGCTCTCATGCCCAACCAATAGATCATGGAGCTCTTCAAAGGCAAGTGATTTTTCTCTTGCCCGAATCGGTGTAGCAATCTCACGAAATTCGGGACCTAACCCGTTGAGGACATATAGGGTTAAGTCATCATCGGAGATTGGGTGATCGATGAGAGCTATCTCATCAGCCAATCCTTTAACCGCATGAAGGTACTCTAGGATTGGTCGAGTTCCACGCTGAATCAAGGTCAGTTATTCCTTGAGTTGCATTGCCCTTGTACGCGATTTGCTTGCATACATAGTTGATAATTTTTTCCATGCCTCATACGAGGTTTTGGCTGTGGCAATGAGAGGCACGATTGTTGGTGAAGTAGATGCAAGAATAGCGCTAAGAATTAGCTTATCTTGCGTAACCCAGCGGTTTTTCTTGGCTATAAACGGTGGGGTTCCATTGGAAGGGGGGCATTGCAATTCTCCATTGACATAATCCATTAGATCATAGCCAATTAGGAGGGCCTCAAATTGAGCTCGCCATTGGGGAAAATATGAGGGTGTGAGTTTCTCATTGATCAGAGCGGTGATGTTAAAAACGACAAGAGGAATTTCTGAGGAAGAGATTGGCTGATTTGCGGAAGACATTTGTGAAATGAGGATCAAATTCTCGTTGGAGAAATGGTCTCTTGATAACATATAGAAAAGTAAATATTTCAAGAGCTCATAATGGAAATTTAAACACACATTTACATTGATCCTTCGGATGTTTTTTTTATACAGACCTTACAAATCTATCTGAGGAAATATACAGCTATCAAAACTAACATGTACATCGGTTATAGAATTTATTTACTTAAATACAACAAATGCATCAGTTACGAAGCATGATTCTGGCTTGGTTGTTGCTGCAGGTGACTTCAGATTTCTTGTGAATTTGAATTTTATTCTTGCTTTGTGTCACCTTCCTTAATAGACTCCAGACATGCTTTTATTTCCATTCTCATCATCTTGTAATTCATGAAAACTTAATTTTTTTATAAATTTAAAAATTTTAAAAATAATAGAGTGATACTACAATCTCACTGACTATGAAATTAATGGGATAGTGCTATTTTTGGTAGGTAGATATTTGGATCCTCACTATCTAATAAATTGTCACCACTATCCATGACCTAAAAAGACTAGTTTTGAAATGAATAGAACTAGGTCGCTATTAAGAAAGATATGATGGTCTTTTTGAATGGTGATAAAGTGATGTCACGATGCATTTTAAGCATCTACTACAATTTCTTTTTCTTGAGTCCCCTTTTTTCCCCGCGTCTTGACTCAGTTTTTTTCTTTGTTTTGGACCGTCGGTTTTATGAGACAAATTGGTGAAAGTCAAAATTCATTGCTAATAATGCTTTTAAAATTGTGAGCCGATAAAATTAACGTTTATTCAAGTGATGTAAGTGTTCATCTTGTATAAATAATATGAATTTGATTCTTCCTTCTTACATAATTGTATAAAACAAAAAAAAAACAAAAAACTTGTACCGATGCAAAAATAGAATTTTTTTTCTAGACCTTTTCTCACTCTACGAGACAATAGAGTGGAACCATTATATCGGACACACTATAATGCATGAGATAATTATATCAACAAGATATCTACAAAAATCTATAATAAGGTACCGATTTTATGTGAAATTTAACCAAGTTAAGGGTGCACATCATATCATTATCATAGAATTCTAAAAATCTTGTTATTTTACATAACGGTGTTCCTTAAGAAAAAATATTGTATGGTCCCGTTTTAATAATTTCAATAGTTGGATAATAAGTTATGTATATATGTACAATTTAACATGCCGAATTTCTTATAAAATAAGTAACATAGGAACTCTTCACCCAATAAAAAAAAATAATTATCAAAAATTTGTAATTAATATTTATTGATAAAAAAATATAATGATAATAACCTATTACATCATACTTATAGTGTTAAAATATTTCTATTTTGACTAGGAAACAAAAATTTCTATTTTTATATTAATACTACTACAATAAAAACTAATTATTTGAATAGAAAATTACTAATTTTCATATTTTCTATATTAATCTTAATAAGAAAAAAAAAATTAGAGAAATTATGAATAAATCAAAAGTGTAAATTAAACAATCCTAATATAACTCTAAAAATAATATTCTTATTTTTAAGATACTAAATCTGTGTTACATCACATTTACACTTGGTACACCTTAGGTACAAGGCCAAGGTTTCATTTTGGGACGAATCTTTTTATCATTTGGTCCTACCTGCAGTTTGGTTCCCATCCACAAATTGACCCATTTTCATCCGAATCCGATTTCTTCCATGCTTGATCGAGCCATTTTTTTTTTCATCATAAGAAGAATTATTTTGTAAATTTGCATCACCTTATACAGAGAATATGAGACTTGAACTATGACCCTTCTTTTCAGAGAAATGCATGACCAGCTAAAATTAGCCTGATTGATTGTTTTGAAGCTAGCATTTTACATTTAACATCATATTAACTTATGTTTTATCCATGGATGAATCTTTAGACAAGAACATTGCAATTAAAGTGGATTTGTATTATTCTTCTTCACCATATGTGAGGATATATTGTTTATGGTATTCTATTTCTTTTATATATTGTAGTGTTTATATTCTTTATTATATAACACTATACGTAAAGTTTTAGGCCCACTTATCATTATGTTGTTGTGGTGAAATGCTTCCATGTTTGAAAAATTGGATATTCTACCAATTTGAAGACTTAACTTACAACAAATATAGTCTCCATCATAATGGAGATCATAAGAATGAAAATTTATAATCGACAATTGTAAAATTTATAATCTTATTTATTTTAATATTAAATATAAATAACGTTAAATATGTATGTATATAGAATATGGAAGGAATTTTGTGAAAATAAAAAGAAGAATAAAGTATTTTTATTAAACAGGCTAGACATGTTTTTAAAAAAGCTCCCTAAGATTTTTTTTTCCGAATTTTCGCCTATTTTGGAATAGAATTGATCCGTTACATATAGTTTAATCATGCGATCCAAATAGACTTGAAAATAATTGAGTGCAATTTGAAGTTGAAAATATCCGAATCCACTTTAACAACCAATGATCAAAACAAAGCCTTAATATAACATCCTAGTCAAAACAACCCTCAACACGTGTTCAATATATAAATTGTATGTATATTTTTACCTCTTTATAGTGGGTGGTTAAGATTTCCCTTTCATTTATCACTTTAATGAAGTGGTGGCATGTCAAAGTGGAATTCTTTTGTGTCAATGAAGAGACGCCAAGCTTATCCGGTATGAATGTCACTCTATCTTCCTTTCAAGGGAAAATTTTTGGAAGGAAAAAAATTTAGATGGGACTTATACAATGAGGTGATATTGTATCTTTTTAATAATATCATGTGTGATATGTCTTATTCTTTTAAGTAAGATAGTATATATAGAAAAATTTTATTTAAATAACACATTATGACGTGACATATCATGCCTATAAAAAAATATATCTCCCTTTCAAGAAGTTTTTTTGGCAAACAATGCTTGCTGAGTCTCCAACCACAATCAACAGTGCCCAATACCAAGTCATTCCATAGTCGATGCAATCATATAACCCAACTTCTATTCTTGAAAATATCAGTTTATATGTAATAACAATAATAATAATTGGTGACTTTTGCATGGAGTTTTATATATATATATATATATATATATATATATATATATATATATATTTTGGCCTATCGGATCGACTAATTCATAAAATCAATTCTAAAGCCTATTAGTGAGAGGTCCGATTAAAATGGAGACAACAACTCGTATGAATTGACCAAAAAAAAAAAATAGCATTCGCTGAGTTTCAATATGAAAATCTTAGGAAACAAACCCCTTACTCACTATCTACCATCCACTTGACCACTCCTTTTGAAGTTACTTTTCCATGATGTTAGCATTGGGAGGTGTAAATAGGGATGACAAAATGCATTGTCACGACCATAGTCAATAAAACTAATTTGAAAAGAAAATAAATGTAATAGGATAAAGTGAGGTAGAAATGAAAGAAAATATTAAAATATAATACGAATTAAAACTAATTTGAGAAGAAAAGAAATGCAATAGGATAAAGTGAGGTGAAAATGAAAGAAAAGATTAAAGTATAATACGAATTTGAAGTGGGGATGAGTTTAAATACTCTTGCATGTTCTATCCTGATTATATATTTAAATTAAATAAATATTTTTCAATATTCTCGTATTCTTTTATATACCTCTACATGTATAAATCTAGGTCAATGTGTATATAAAATATATATGTACATATATTTAAAACTTGAATTTGTAATTACATTATTTTAACATTTTTTAATTAATTTTTAGATGGGAAGGAGCATTGCATTGTTTGCTAGGGTTTTTTTTTTCTTTATATAGAAACACAACAAACCATTTGAAAGGGTTCTGAAATGAGATTTCTAAATTTGTTAATTTGGCCATTCTTGCTTAAATAAAAGATATATATGCATAAAATAAAATTGATGGTAGATAGTGATTGTTTTCAATATGGTCAACACTTTTTTGACTTGTGCTGACTGGCCAGTCAGTTAGTCAACATTTCAGGTACGCATTATGTATATGAAAACGTGTGATCTTTTTACAGTTTCTAGTTTGATTTCTCGATTGCGCATGCACTGTTTTTTTTTCCTTTCTTCCATAATGCTTCTCATAATCAATTAGTCTCAAATGAGCATTTTAAAAATATTCAGTTTAATTTTTAAAAAAATAATAAAAAATTAAAAATTTTAAAACTTTAGAAAGGAGTTATGACCTTTGTCATCGTTAGATCTGTCTGACTAGAAGGTTTTTGTATTGTAATATTTAATTTGAGAGTAAAAATTTTGCATGAACCAGATGCATGGATTCAACTAATAATATCCTGTTATATAGGTATAATATTTTATTTTTGAGAGACTAAAAATAATATTCTAACGCATAACAAAATATCATTGTTGAGTTAATGAACAAAATCAATAAATCTAATTCGATCATGTCAAAATTTCTCGTTGGAGTAATAAGTTAGGTCATCTCTCTAATGACAAGTATGAACAGCATTGCTCGTGGAACACACACACACACACACACATATATATATATACACACACACACACGCATATACGCGAAGATCTAATGTTGTTCTGGTTGATCCTCACAAACCCTCATCAATTAGGTTTGAATCCTGACATCCACTCAATAAAGAATTTACAGTGCTTTTCTCTGCTGACATGATTGTGGACCAATAATAGTACCCAGATGAATGTTCATGGTGAGGGTTCACCACATTATTCCACAATTCTTGACGGAAATCATTTGTTTGGGGAAAGGAAACAACATTCAGAAAATAGAAACTATCCAAATTGTTGGGCTAGATTGCCCTTTGTCTTTCACTTTATTTCATACAACTTGCTAAGACTAAGAGGGCCGACCCCAAGTCTCCGCACTTGGTGGTGCGCCACCGACCATGGGCAGACCCAAGTGGATTTCTTAAAGTCAATTGACCCTCACCTACTTTGAAGAATAAAATAAATCAAGCAAATGATAACTAATAACATTTTTTCTATTTTTGTTTTGGATATAACTTTAAAAACTTAATAATTCATCTCAAAATTTTATAAATATATCAACTATCTTAAATTTTTTTAAGTTAAACAACTCAAACTTGAATGTATATATTTCAAAGTGATCATCACAATATTGTAAGAAAATATTTTTTCCATGAAAATTAACCTAAATAGTATTATGTTGAATAACCAACTAAGACATTACATCTGATTATGAACCCGAAACAATTAAACTCATGGTTTGATTTTTAAAAAACTATAAAGCTTCCGAAGAGGACAATGTCAAACAAAACTTTCCTAAATCTTTTAAGGAATTGAGAAAGCGAAAAATTCATGAAACCTCACTGCCTTGTAGACTTGAACTGTAATATTCAATGTACACGATGCATACAAAATACTCAAAAGAATCACTCCTCCCCGAAGTCCCAACCAACCAAGTGTGGCATCTTTATTTCCATTCCTGCCCAATCATTTCTTGTCTTTTTCTACTTTTAGTAATGATTCTATTGGTAGGTGTGATACACTTGTAACATTCTTGTTGTTCCATTTAGAAGTACTCTTTCATTAACGTGATCACTTTTTCGTGAATCGGATCACTACGTGACAGTGTGTATTTTTAATAGTATTTAATCCATCAATTCCCCGTGAAAGAAGTGGGTGAAAATTGAATATTTTATAATTTAAAAAAGTTTTATATAATTTAATATATTATCAAAAATTAAAATATATTTTTTAATATAACATATATTATATTTAATTGGATCGAATTTGTGTAATCCATTTCAATCTACTTAAATGAAAGAGTTATCACATCACAGCATTATATTAAATTCTTTATACTATATCCGAATAAATGTATGGCTAACACCGAAAAGAAAAAGAGAAAGAAAAGGAACATGTGGTGATGTACCACACTGACATGACTCCAAGATAAGAACTTGGCCCATGGCAAAACGTATTCTCTTATATTCGACTTCATTCGGCCAATCTAGCCTGCTTCAGGCCCAGATAATTTTGTTGCAACCCAATTAGGCCTACGATTAGTCCAGGCCCATTTATCAGTAAGTTCGAAACTTCTCTCTTCTCTTTGTTCTATGATTTAAAATGATCATTTACTGAATCACAACCCTAGTGTTTACCTAATTGTTCATTCCTTGCCTATGAGAGGAAAAAATTCACACTCTTTTGTTGGGTGGTCGTCATGGATTCTGTCCGATTCTTGATAATTCGATGCAACCTGAAACAAAAATTTGAAAAAAATTATGACCTATTTGTTTGGGTATTTCTAAGTAGTTTCATTTTTTATTTTGTAACTTGCACATATAAAAGTGTTATTTTTAATAGTTACTTCATATGTGAAGAGAGCCAATTTTGTATGAGCAATATGCCAACGTAAAGAGATATTCAGGTTTGTGAGTGTTTTTCTCTTTTAATCTCTTCTTTACATAATGAATTGATCATTGTTACTCATAAATATAAGCATTTTAACGAATCATGTAAATTTCGTATCTTTTCAATTCTTTTATTTAATATCGATTTATTATTTATTTTTACCAGTTTTCCCATAAGCAACTTCTCCATCATCTCTTCCAAAGAGAATATTTTAAATTTCTTGCAAGTCAATATAGTGATACTTCGTCTTTTTGGAATGGTAATCCAGCTATCACTTGGTATTTTGGACATGCTAGATATCAATTTGGCTTTTGATACATGCAAAAGGCTAGCTTTTGTATGATTGCTAATCATTTTGTTACCAAAAATCAGTTATCATGAGCTTAATTCAGAACCCTGATTGGGACATGTAAGGCTGTCTCTTTCCAGTCTGGAAAAATGATGTTTTCAAGAACATTGAAAACATGGGATCTAGAAAGTGGGTATGCATGCCCTTTCTGAAGATGGAGGTTTCTTGTGAAACAACAGTTCTGGTGATAAATGGTGGGTGCGAAAGAAGAGAAACACATTGCGTGTTTGTCATTTCCAGAAGCTCTCTCACAACGACTGTTGCGTGTTTTAGGTGCACTCCAACATGTGTGGCCATAGGCAAGTTAATGTGAAATCAAATTCAAGAATATGTTTTAAGGCTTATTTTTAGATCTTTTTATTTTAAGGGCAAAAAATACTTGTGGCAACCGTAAATAGGGTTGTAAAACGAGTCGAATTATTCGAATTTGACTTGTGATCGATTTTGTTAGAAACTTGTTCTAGATCGGCTTGTAAGATTAAAAAAAATCAAGTTTAAACATATTTTGATATTAATAAATTTATTGAACTTGACTTGTGCTCGACTCATTAAGTCAAAAATAGTATAATACTATATAAAAAAATAAAGCTACTCGAGCTCGGCTTGTGATCAATCTCAATTAAAAACTTAGTTCGAAATCGGCTCAAAATATTAACAAGTCAAACTTGAATACAATTTGAAACTCATTTATTTCAATAAACCGAGCTTAAACAACTAACTATTCCAGCTCGACTCAGCTTCTTTTACAACCCTAACCGTAAGATTGCTCATTTTCACCTAAAGGTCATGGATTTAAGTAAGGAAAACAATCTATCCTTCTCCGAATTCTGTAATGACAAAATTCTCATGCCTTCTATTTAAATGCCACCGACTATCCGTGGAAAGTCAAAATCTAAGCAGTTGTACAAACATATCTTAATTCTCAGTAGACAATTTTCATAAATTGGTTGTCTTTGTGATACCTCAATTATGGGGTTGATGTTTCTCATTCAGTTGATTGTGCTATTGCTAGACAGAAATGTAGGTTGGCATGTTAGCTACTGCATATTGTGGAGTATTGCTATGCATTTAAACAGCCAGTTGCTTTCTGGCAATATGTTGGTTTACCTATTTTTCCTGTTGGATCCACAAACTCATGGCTTGTAATTAATTTTCCACCAGAATGCATGTTTAGTTGATTCAGCCCCAGAAAGAATATTTGTGTCTATCTATCTAGGAATTTAGGGAGGGCAGTTTTATTGAAAGAGTAAATCTGACTTTTATCCAAGTAATTGCTTTTACAAGTTCCACAGTTTTAGTTGGACTTTACAATTGTAAATTCTTTTTTAAGAGTCCGTTTGTTTCAATTTAATAAAATCAGTCCGTTCGTTAAAAATTAAATATTTAACACAAAATTAATATACGAGTGTAATAAAATAGAATCAGCTTATGCAACCAGGGTCATATTTTTAAAATTGAAATTAGCGTATTTCGATCAGTTGTTTCGTGATAATTATTTGATTAAACTGATGGAAAATAATGTAATATTATTAATATTTTTTTTTCTTTTTGTCTCTTTCCTAGTCATTTTGTTTTTTCATATAAGGTAATCATTTTTCAACATTTTTTTATCAAATATAAAAATGTTATACTCATCAATAACTTATTTCTATCAGTGACTTATTCTCACGACCTGTTTATTCTCATCAATACTTTTACTTAGCTTACTTACATTTAAAGACAGTAGTATTTTCGAAGAGCGCTTCGAAGTTCAAAATAAACACTTTTTTATATTTAAGTATTTGTTTCAACTTTTTTGAAATGCGTGTTTTGACGTTTCTAAGTTCAAACGCTAGTGAATGGTTTTTTACAAACTCTTATCTCGAAAAAGCTTGTTTTCAATCTATATAAAACATTTAGTACTTTTAATAATTTATACAAACATTATAATATCATTTAAACTCGTTTTAAATATATTCATCCAAATACTCACGGTTTAACTCAATCTGTATTTTTTCAAATCACATATGATATGATTTGATATTTAATAACTGTTTTCAAATAAACTCCACCAGCCCTCAAAGCTCAAAAATTAGAAATTGCATGAAGAAAAAGAACTGCCAAAAATTTTGTAAATGGGAAAATAAAAACATTCTCAAACATTTTTCTTCAGTTTCTTTTATAGTCTATTAGAAATTGAAATTCTCACTAAGTAGAGAAATTGATTTCCAAATATATTCACATGAGTGGTGGCACTGTGGCATAATACCCATTTAAAGCCTCTTTCAGTCAAAATCAACTTGATAGAACTTCAAACTTCCCCATTGAATTGTTTATAGCATGCTGCATGTAGTTGATTGGGTACTCTCTTGGCATATAACAACTTCTTTGGCGTGGTGTGATGATGTTGGAGTGTGTAATTAATGGTAAAACTCTTATCCACATTGTAAGATATATGTATATATATATATATAATATAATATAATATAATATATAAAATTATAGTATCCCACATTACGGTTTGAAGAATTACTTAAGCACACGCATATTTGTGAAGTTATTGTATGGCCTTGTTATTTGTGTTTAATAATTTATATGATTTTAATAATATAATAAATTTTATATGAATTTCATAAAATATTAAAATTTGAGAGACCATCATAACATAGTGACGAATTAATTGAATAAATTTTTTATATTTTTTTATACAACGACAAGAAAGAAGAATCAAACGAACTCATGTCTAAAAATAATAATTTGTCCCTGAATTGCAAGGAAACTCACTCTAATCCCTAATGAAAAGGGTTTGGAGAAAAAAATAAACATAACATGATAGAGAATGGAAAGAAAATATGATAAATGAGCAGTAACGAAAATAGGAGGGACTTTCACCCAAAACCCGCCACGTTGTCATTATTATTCCCTCTTTTTGGAACTTATGCTTTTTTGTGTAGATGTAGCATAGTCTTCATATAGACAAAATTGATTAGCTAAAATAGAAGTTTTTGCTTACAACTTTTGGAAGTTCTGAAAAAAAAGAAAAGATGATATAATTTAAAAGAGAGAAAAAAAAAAAAAAAGTGTTCATTTTTATCACGTTTAATAGTTAAGGAGAAAAAAAAGAATATTATTATTTCTTGTTTAAATTATGAATGAGAGAGAAAAGAAAAGAAAGTTTAAATAAAAAGTATTTTTTAAATAAAAAATTTAAAAAAAAATTGGTCAAATTAAAAAAATACAAAAAAATAAATAAAATAGGACAATTTTCTTATTTAAAAAAAACTGACACGAAATATATTTTTATATTTTCAAGTAATAAAAAATTAATATAATTTTAGACATATGAGACGTGAGTTTAATTGTCATAAATTTTAAATAATATTAATATAATTTAACCAAACTAATATATATATATATATATATATATATATGATAGAGAGAGAAGGCCAGTAGTTGACCGAAATGGGTTTTGGGTTAGGTCATTGGCATACATCACGGTGGCGAGGGGACCACTGCCAAACCAATATGTACAATCTTTGCCACGCGTTACCAAATATCCCATCCCCGGGCTTATCCCCACCCTTTATCATATCCCACCAAACTCTTTAACTTCCCCTACCAGTTTAACTTTTGCTATCTTACGCACGGAGCGTACTTCCTCACCCCCACTCCCTTTTTTTCCTGCTCATATTAATGTTAAATATTTTAATTTCAATTTATTAATATTAGCATTTTCAAATTTAATTAGTCATTTAGCGACATTTGATAATGATGAGATTGATAAGCGCTTTAAGCTAGATTAGTGGCCCTTTGGATGCAACTTAAGGGTCCAAATATATTTGATATGGACATTAGCGAATTAGGATTTTCTTTATTATATATTTTTTGTAATATGGTGTCAAATATATGTCACATATACATTTACTATTAAATAATTAAGACTCCTGATTGAGAAAGTTTCAGATTTTTGGAAGAATTAATTCTAAAAATTTAATTATTGAGAAATAAATTCTGAAAAATATAATCAATTTGTTATTTGATAAAAATTATACAGAAGTATTATAAATATAAATTTTTTCTTTTATTTTTTTTATTATATATCTTGAGTATGTGAAAATAGTAAATTTAGGAATAAAAATTATAAAAAGGCAAACTCATTTTGAAAAGTAATTTTTTTTTAGCAATAAATCGTAAATTTAGCCATTCTCATAAGAAGTTATCTTGTAAGAAGTGGCAGGAGATGTCACTAGAAATTTAAGCTTGACAATGGGAAAGTTTTTTAATACGTCTGTTGTAATAACGTGACAATATATTTTTTTAATAATATTATATTATATTATGATATATTTTAATTTTTTTAATAAGACATAATACATATAACATAATATCGTTTAAAAAAATATATTATCACATAATGTATCAGGCCGTTCTAAAATATCTGAATACAATGGGGTAATCTTGTTAAACCCAAGTAAGACAACAATGCAACGATTTAATTATGTGAGACTAATTAACTGTTTAAGAGTTAAAGAAAATAGATTAAGAATTTCATTATACATGGACCTTTTCCTATTACTAATTTACTATGTGCTTTCCTTTTTCCTTTCAAACCACTTGCCTCAAAGGAAAGGCACATGGCTTGACACTTTGACTTATTGCACAGAAAACTAGTACAAGAATTTCAATTTTTTCCTTTCAATTTTACTTATCATTTCAACAGCATTAAACTATAAAGAGTAGAAAACTATGACATTGACCCTTTTTGTTATCTTATTTATGATTACAATAAATTTCAATTTTTTATTGACAAAAAATCAACTATTGAATAATTTCATATTGGAAAGAGTAACTGATGCTCCACTCCACTTGCAATTCAAAAATTATTTTTTTATTAATCAAAAATATATTTTTTTGAAGTGCCAGTATATAGGTGGGGAGTTGGAATAGTTCACCGCTTTCTTATTTTATCTCATTTCTTAAAATTTATTAAATACTAATTATAAGTGAATTTATATATAATAATAATAATAATAATTTAAAAGGTGATAGCTTCTCCTCGTTAGAATTGAAGAGTGATCGATGTAAAGTATGGCGCATGAGAGAGAGGGGGGTGTTGTTGTAAGTGGAGAAGGTATTTTTTAGTAAGATTAGACCATCACATGCTAATGTGTAAACTCACGATAAAAAATAAATCATATCATATGTAAAACAGTCACGATAATAGGTCAATTCTATTCAAGGTTTTTTTTAAATGGTGAGACTTAATTTCGCCACAAGCACATGAACCTCCATCAGACAGGATTGAAGTATTTTTTAATAAAATTAAACGATCATATGTTAATGTATAAACTTGTTAGATAATATAATAATAAAGTTACACTCTCTCTTAACAGTTTAAGCTTTTAGATGAATTGGTAATTTAATATGGTATCAAAACAGGTCAAATGTCCTGAATTCAAATCTCATCATTATCCTAAAAAATATTAATTAATACGTGTACGTGAAAGAGCATATTAAATAATATAATAAAATTAAGTTTTTAAATAAGCTATAATTTAACAAAACTCACGGTAAAAAATAAATCATATCATATATAAAAACGGTTAAAATAATAGGCCAATCATATTCAAGATTTTTTTGAAATGGTGGGACCTAATTCCACCACGAGCACATGAGCCTACGTTGGCCGGCTGCCAACTACCGCCCAAAAAGTGAGGGAGTTGGTAGCCTGAGAGATATTGATGTATCCAAGCTCTTTCTACTAATGCCCTTAATCCCTATCTAAATTACACTTGTACCCTCGACACCAAGTGGTCCAATCCAAAAGTAAATATAATAGAGAATACTGAGTTCCTAGCAATTCAACTAATTCTATTCCCCAATATTCCCATTAGATTTCATACTCCTCAGTGATATATTTTGCAATATATATATATAGAGAGAGAGAAAGAGAAAGAGAGAGAGAGACAAAAAAAAAAAAAAAAAACTTAGTGTGCACACACACAATCTAGAACTAAAAGAAGGATTAATTGGTAGGATTATACATTGGATCAAGGTATTCTCATGATGAATAATTGAAGTTTTGGGAGTCAATTTGCATGAGTACTAGATCCAAAAGGGTACTTACATGGGTCCACCACCTGGGTCATGCATGTGGCTTTGGTGGGAGTTGAAATATTGAACTATTATGGTACACTACAATAATTACACCACTGATGGAGAGAGAAGCATTTAATAAATTATATCATAATAACATAGCCTTGTTAAACAATTTTTTTCACTAAGTGTGACTGTGTGTATGTGTGTGTGAGAGAGAGAGAAGGGGGGAGTGAAAAAAAAATCTTATGGAAGCTTCTAATGTCTCTACCTAACCACCATTAAAAAAAAGGGAAAAGAAAGAAAATGTGAAATATTGAAAGTGACTTCCTTTTAAAGAAATTTTTTTTTGAATGGACCGACTTATAGTTATACACTTTGTTAATAATGTTTTAGTGACTCATAATATATATAATAAAATAATATTAAAAATATATATATTATTACGTAATAGTTTAATTCTGCCGAAAAATACTTATATTTGAGTTCATTTTTCAAAGTAGTTATCAATACCCATGTGTCCTTTTGCTCTTAGTCATCCATACCCTGGATTGTTTTTCATCTTCTCTTTTAATTTTTTTTGTTTTTTTTGGTTAGGTGGGACATCTTATTAAAATTGTTTTCAGAATTAGTTTGGTAACACTGCTATTATATATATATATATATATATATATAGAGAGAGAGAGAGAGAGAGAGAGAGAGAGAGAGTTGATGTTCATGGAGGTAGCCATAACCAGTACTGAAATGGTGAAGCACAAAGATAGGTGGTTCGGATCGGACCCAGCGTCATAACGATGAGTTAATGCTGGAGGTTTGCCACTATAATGGTGGGTCTAACACCTTGACCCATAACCAAGTCAAATCCCATCCTATATGGCAATCATTTCCACTTCACGACAAACAATGTGTAATGTGTAATTGTATTTATACCTTAATACAAGTCAGCAGCAAAAGCAAAGTCACATTCAGTGTGGTAATTCAAGTGTCTTAAAGTTTTAATTTTTTTTTTATTAATTATTTTTATGAAAAAAAAAATTTAATCTAATGTGCATAATTTGATTCAAAAACTTACTAACTGATCATAGCAAAACTAGGTGAGATATAAAATAAATAAAAAAAAGTCTCAGTGTTCGTGTTAAAATGATAATATAATTTTAGACATATTTGAGTTTTTTTGATAAATTTTGATATATCATATTTGAGTACTGGCATCTTTATGTGTTATACACACATACATATACATATACATATATAGATTTAAATATACATACAGATATAATTTACCTTAAGTTCAAAAGGTGCAATTTTGCGTAATTTTTTATTAAACATATTATTATGTAGCTGGCATAAAAACTTAGCTCAAACTTTTACCTTTGATTTGTGGATTTAGTGAGGAAATTATATTTCCTTATTTTTAGAGTAATTCAAAATATCATTAAGACTACAAGAAAATATGAGAAAGTGAGGGAAAAAATCTTAGTTTTATATATAATTTTCCTTATCTTCCTCTTTATTCCTTAGCATTTTTTGCAATATTTTAAATTAGGTCTCATTTAACCAAGAAAAATGTGGGGGAAAAAAATTCAGCAAGCCAAACAGAACCAAATAATAGCCAGACAAATAAAAAGAAATGGAGTGTAATTTTGTTTGAATTGAAAAACACTAGAAATACAAAAGTAATTTTTAAGTTTTTCTCCCTCATTAAATCCCTATTAACCTAAATTTGCCATCTTAATTTCCTCTATGAGCATGCCTTCAAACTCATTCAAAGCCAAATCTTCAAAAAAATACGATATGCATGAGGTGAAAGAATATCGAAGTAAAAAACATCCTATCATGTCCCGTTATCGGAATACATTGCACATCCTGACAATAGCAATAAAAAAAAAACTATTCACGTTCAACAGTTTTACTGTCCTGTTACACCAGTTAATGAACTAAGCTGGTTAAACTATCATCTCTTCTATAAACTTAAATTATTTTGTACTATTTGAAATCTGAGATCATGACTTGATATTTCTTAGGCAATTATGATATTGATCGCTATCACTTGAACTAATCCCTTTAGGGTTGACAAAGATAATAATTGATAGGTTGGTAGAGATGGTACCACTGACGGTTGTTAGTTTGTTCACGGTTTTTATATAGGAGTAGATTTTAGGGCTTTTATTATCACAGAAGAGATAGGTTACCCACCTCTTTCTCCACCTTTCTTTCTCATCCTCTCACAGCTTATCCATTGTCCCACTCATTTTTCCAAAAAAAAAAAATATCCAATCTTTTTCCAAAGAAGACGAACCCATAAAGAATCTAAAATTAGAAAAAGAAAAAAGTAATGGGAAGAAAATGGTACAAGTGATGACCTTGATATTCTCTGTGTCACATGTATCAACATGTGCCTACAAAAGACACATCATAAAAGGCACAGAACTATAAAAAATGAAGAGGGTAAGTTGATATGTTGAAGATGAAAAATATATTTTTTTTTATACACACGAGTTTTTTTAGTTTGAATTATATGCACAGATAACATTTAAACTTTTTTTTCGATCACATCGCTTGTATGAGAAAAAATGGTTTTGGAAGATCACTAAAGAGGGAAAAAGAAACCCTTTTTTTCATTATATTGTATGAGAAAAAAATATATTCAGTTAAAAAAAAAACACTCATCATTTCTCTTTCGAACTAGGAAATCAAAACAAGTTGAAAATGACTACTCTCTGTCTCTCCCTCTCTCAAAATAAGTAGAAAATGACTACCCGCTCTCTCTCCAATACTGATCCTCTATTACTTTATCTCTACTTTCTGTTAGCATCAACAACCACAAAAGGAGGACAACCAAACAAGACTTAATGAAGATCTGGTAGGGGTCTAACATATGCCAACTTTTACTTGGAAAACAGAAGGGGCTACAATAGTAGAAAAGAGAGAAGACATTTATGAATAGAAAAATTAAGAAATAAAACATAAAAGAATTATTGATAATTATCAATGGAAAACATTTAGTAGATTTGCTAAATGAATCAGCAATTAAGTCGTCATCTCTGTACTGCTACTATATTACCATGCACTACTTATAATTATACAAACAAGAGAAAATTAGAGAGATTAATTTAATCAATTATCAATCTCTTTCTCATTTCTCTCTCCTTTCTTTTTTGCTACATCGAATTCATTTCATCTCCAAGCTTCTGTAATCCAAAACACCAGTTTTCAACCCTAAGAAATCATACCCAGTGTCGCTGCTACTTGTACCATTAATACAACTGCACTCCTTACCATTCTGAATTCCCAAGCTACATGCCAAACAAAGACTAGTACCAGTCCTCCCTCCCGTGTTCAATGGCTCAGGTTGGTGTTGGTATGGCGGGCTAATTCTCAGCTCAAGGTTCAGGTCGGGACACCGTTCTCGATCTGGGCTTTTCTCTTCTTTGCTGGGGGCAGTAGTACTACTGATCTTCTCTTCTTCTTTAGCAGCAAAAGATATGGTTGTCACGTCCCGTGCCGGCTCGTTGATCGGCCGGTGAGTTGCCGGATCAATACCGCGGTTCAAAAGCTTTCTTCTGATATGGGTGTTCCAATAATTTTTTATCTCATTGTCTGTTCTTCCTGGTAATCTTCCAGCTATAAGAGACCATCTGTAACAATAACAATGAAAACCCATTAAGATTAACTAAATTTTTGAATATTATACACACACACATATATGGTTTAATATGTATCTATGAGACTTACTTGTTACCAAGGAGGCTATGGAGTTTGATGATGAGTTCATCTTCTTCTTCTGTAAAATTGCCGCGTTTGAGGTCAGGCCGTAAATAATTAATCCATCGAAGGCGGCAACTCTTGCCGCAGCGGAGGAGACCGGCGGCCTTAGGAAGCGAACGCCAGCAGCCCTCCCCGTGAGCTTTGATATAAGCGATAAGCCGATCATCTTCTTCTTTGGTCCATGCTCCTTTGTTTGTGTGAGCTTTCTCACAGCAAGGAGACCTTCCCATTGAGTAGAATTACAAGTAAATCTACCGGCTTCGCCTGTTATTTTTTTCCCCTCTTTCTTCTTTCTTTTTGGTTGCAGTGGTCACGGTGGATATGCAGGACTTATTTCGGTGGTGCTTGAGCATCAAGGCCGGCCCTATGAGGACTTGTGGTGGGGTTTTATAGGATTTTGACTCTATTGATATATATATATATATATAGAGAGAGAGAGAGAGAGAGAGAGAGAGAGAGAGAGGAGGGAGGGGTGTGTAGTGACCATAATTGCTTCTAGATGCGAGTTGGTGAGACAGGTTAGAGGGAGTGGCTGGTGGCCTCTCTTTTGATGATATTAGCATCATAATCTATCATATAGTAAGGTAAAGGGACATTAATTATGGGTAACCTTCAGGTAGGTGTAAAGTAAGGATATTAAAGTATAGCAAGACAAGGTGTGATCTCTGCCTTTCTTTTTGTCTAAAATCTGAAAAAACTTAATTAAGAGATTAATAATTTAATTACTTTTTAAAAAATTATCTTATAAAACTGTCACATTAAGCTATTAATCGTGTAATGTACTCTCATAAAAATTTAATTTTTATTAAAATTAAAGAGAAGTTTAATTTCATAAAATATGAAAAACTATCATACGACGACATGATATGATAATCTCATCTAATTGAATGGACAACACGAACCAGAATGAGTACTCCACTTTTGTTATATATTATGTTGTTGGAACTAACATTCATATTAGTATGTGGTTGTAACAATTGAGTTTAATTTCTGTTTTATTTGAAAATACTTGTAAGTGTGTGTGTGTGTGTGTGTGTGTGTCTGTGATGCTGTTTTACATTATATGTGACTTGGGTTCCTTTGGTTTTTGTTTTAACATGGATGTCAAATAAATTAATTTTTTTCAATGCTAAAGGATGAAATTTTTAGTACTCAAATCTCCATGGAACATGAAAAAGAAAAGCATATAAATAAAGAAATCAATTACACCCACGCTAGTTCAGATGAATTGGTAAACATATTATAGATTAAAAGTCACGAATTTAAACTCTATACCTTACATCTCATGAAATTTATGGTATGAATCTCATAACGATAGAAACATTAATTTAGTGAACAAAGTGGTTGAGATGCCTTACTTTCACAAAATAAATAAATAAAGAAAGAAATCAAATCTCAACTAAGATAATTGGATTCATGGTTTAATGATGAAATATAAAATGTTGTTATTTTAGTAATAAGTTAGTTGGAGTGGGCATTTGGGAAAGAAATGTACACCATCAACTGAGTTTGTCTTTTCTTTAAGAGAGAGAGAGAGAGTTTCTAGAAGACTTGGATGTTGTGTTCAAGAATAGAAAAGGAAACGAGTATGGTTGTGGTTGCGGTTGCGATTTTATATGGGCTTCGGTTCACCATCCACAATTTTTTTCCCCAAACCTTGTGGTGCAAGTTTAGGCAACAAAGTATGGTTAGGAATGAGAAAGAAGATTGATTCACCATTTTGTTGTTATATCCAAACAAATTTTAAATAGGACTGATATAACAAAAACTTTTGTAAAATAATGCTAGTTTTACCTTCATATTTTACTAAAAGTGTTTACCTTCATGAGTTGACAGTGTTGTATTGGCTGAACATGATGTGATATCCAGCCAATACAACACTGCCAACTCATGAAGGTAAACACTTTTGATAGAATTTTTAAGTAAACTTAGTATTGTTGTTTCTTAAAATTGACTAATACAGTGACATTATAATATAATTTTTTTAATAATATTATATAATGTGATTTGACTTTATCATTTTTTATATGAGATGGTGACATTAAAAAATTACATTACCAAGTATATCTATATAACTCTAACCATCAACTTGGGCTTGATGAATTGTGAGTGAGAGAGAGAGAGAGAGAGAGAGGTCCACTTGTGTAATTTCATGTGTAATTACCTACCAATTCACCTTTTGCTGACTGTAATAGTCCATAACTGGCCCCACATTTGATGTTGAATGGTGGCACGATTTATGACTTTATACCACCCACACGTACCTCATCTTTCCTTCAAGATAAGTCCATTTCTTTTGCTTTCAAAAATTGAACCAACAACAAAACAATTTAAAGCTATCATATGATGTTTAAAAATGGTAGAGAAATCATAAAATAAAATGATGTTTTAATTAGAAAATTAGTTGCAACCATAAAATAAAAAAATAAAGACGTATAAACATCTAATTTCGTGCATTAATTGCTTGTTCCTCAAAGTACCTCTTTTTTTCGATGGAGCCGCACTCAATGTTACAAATAGTTAGGTTGCTTCAACATCAATGATAGGTACATTAATCTCGTCCCAACTCAAAAAATAAATAAGGAATTCATATCCTCTACGAAAACTTTCGCTCTTCATAATGTGTTAGGCCAAACATTCCCGAACGCTATATAAAAATTATTGAAAAGAGCTTTTGAAAGACTAGTAAATATGTTGAAGTCAAATCGAGTAACGAATTATTCAAGTTTAACTCACTTAAATAAACGAGTTTGAAATTATATTCAATTTCGATTGGCTACTTTTTTTAGCCAGTCGCGAATCGAACTGAAATAACTTAATTTTTTATATAATATTATACTATTTTTAACTTAACGAGTCAAACTCAAACCGAATTCAATAAACTTACAAGTCTCAAAATATGTTTAAACTTGACTTATTAATCTTACAAGTTAATTTCGAATGAAATTCTAACCAAGCCAATCTCGAATCAAACTTGAATAGCGACCTCAATTCATTTTACAATTTTAAGATTTTATCCACGACACTATTTTGAACGTCGGATGTGTTTCACCGAATGTAGCCTTTACATAAACTAGTTAAAAGAGATTGTTCATAAAAATTGGTGAGTCATTATTTTAAAATAAAGAACAATTTTTACAAGGTGCAATGATTTCAAGTTTATTATGAAAAAAGTAAATGTAAATAACATAAACCCAACAAAAAGTGGAAATTTAAAGATAAAAAATAAAAGATAAAAATGTTAGAACTAAATTGTAATAGGTTGAGGAAGTTGACGAGGGAATGAATAATAATTAGTGATAAGGTAGGCAATAATCAAATTTGGTATGGTGAGAGACAACTCAGCAATTCGTGGATATCATGTGTTCAGGAAATGAACAAACTCGTGGGGTTGTCCTGAAAACCCTTTACCTACCTCTTTGGCTGTCCTTCCCCCATGTGAGGCCCCTGTACCTTTAGTTCTAACTTCCAACACTGTCTGATTTCAAATGACCTACTGGATGGATAAAGTTCCAAATTTTCCATCCTTCATTTTTATTTTATTTTATCGTTTCAGTACCCTCTTGAAATTATTGATCGAGATGCCCAATTGGGATCTTCCTGACCTGCCCAACATCACCAGAAGTATCTTTACGCCCTCCCAGTTTTCTCAGGGATTTGGTTGGGGTGACCATTGAGTTGCTGGCGAAGGAAGTCAAATCTACAAGCTTGGAGTGGTAAGCCCCTTACAAACAGATGATCTCCCAGTCGGCCAACCCTTAGAGTAGTCCAATGACACATCTGACACAACCAAAGAAGAATAGGTAGCCCTTGTCAACCTAATTAGGGTATGTTTGGCGCACTGTGGGAGCTCCAAATCACGGAGCCATCACGCAATTCCCCACACTCTGGTGAGAGCTCCGTTGAAGAAAAGGCGGGGTAGGCCAGCATTTTTTGGTCTATGACGCCGAGCCAAACTAGCTCTTAATCCTATATCCCTCTATCGGAACTTGAGCTCCTCCAATGTCAGCACATTACACAGGGAAGTCCAAAATAGATGGATATACATAAATCAAAATGCCAGTAATAGACAGAAATGAGGCAAAAGAACTAATCTGATTTGCTCCCAACGTTTTTGGTAAATAGTAAAGACCAATCAATTTCAAAGAGTTCTTTAGGGTGCATTACAAGAAACCCTGCATTACAACCACCATCTTAAAAAAAACTTCCATGACTTTAGCATCATCTGTTAAATTAGGAATGACTCTATGACTGTATGCCTGTCACTGACAAATTAGGTAAGTGAGAGTCCACAACTTAATTGTAGGCACATGGGGCATAGACAAAGTTAACATACCTTCAAATAATAGGTATGCAATATACATAAATCAATATGTGGTTTGTGGCTTTGTCCACAAGCCCCATATATCCAAATCTGAATCTTATCAAGACCACCATCAAAAATTCCCAAGTTACCCAATGAGCTGTAGCTCAATTGGTATCACCTAATCATCACCGGTAGGGAGGTCAGTGGTCCAAGCTCTAAGAGGTGTATGTGGGCGAGGGGTGAGATATCGAGTCATTTCTAGCCTTCGAAATGGGCTTAGGATTTCCGAGGGAGAGTCTCCCCTTAACCTGGACCCAAAAAAAATTCCCATAGTCATTTTTAAAGATGACTCCTACTTATTTCATCAAATCAATCATACATTAGAATAATAAGTAGCTATCCAGAAGAAGTGAATGAGAGTAATCAAAAGAAACCCATAAATCATCTGTGCAATTTAATATTTACTCCATTATAGGGAGGAAAAAACTTCCCTTTCATCTTTCTCCTAGTTCATATAGCTGGAGACTACTGAAGTCCTTCAGTGTGTATTATTATAAATAATATCAAAATGAAAACATAAGTACCCAGCTCTTTATCTAATAGACTTGAGCTTCAGCCACTGATTCATACAGGAACATATAATGTGAAATCAATAGAGAGATCATATAGGTCTCATTTACCTCGTCTTTTTTTAAACTTCATGTAACTCAAGATCGCCATGACAGCACCAACAGCTACTTTGGAACCAGAAATGTGACACCACATAATCTCTAAAGAATGCATCCTCATCCTGCAATATGCTAAAAATCAAGACTCTGGTAAGTGTGAATTTAAAATTAATAAGGATGAACAATAAAAAGAGTCCAAAAGAAGAAAACATGGTGGCTAAGCACCACAGCAAGTTCATTGCACCTTCTCAGGACAAATTGAGTAATTCTCATAACTTCCAATTAGCTTGTCCACAAATAGTAGCAGAACATATTGAAAATCTATCCCCAGTTTTGGTTTCTTAGACAGCCAAGACACCTCAATTAGCATGGCAGTGGCTCATAGTTTCTAACAATTGGTCAGGTGTGGGTAGCTTCAGATTGGATCACATTAAATTCAGGTTTTCAGAAAGAAAGAAAAAAAAAGATGCGAAAGAATGGGTGAAAACAATCAGCCTAGACCCAACACTCGCAATCAACAATTAAGGGTTAACTCAAAATCAATTTTCCAATCCAAGTATTTTCTTTCCAGATATCCATAAAAAATATCTAATTTAACTTGATGACAAGAATTAAAAATATGCTAATATTAATTAGCTGAATTTGTTTATTGACAGTCAAACCCTACTCTGAGAAAGAGTTGAACAAAGGTATAAACTGTTCAAGCTTGTCATCACCGAAGATTTTAAATAATAATAAAAAAAAAAGTAACGTAAGGCATTACAGAGAAATTTTTACCCGACACATGCAATTTTTTTACTAATATCCCTAACTCATGTAATTTTCTACTAAATTTCTGAATCCATGCACTTTTCACAAAGGTCTTTTCAAAATACGCTTTTGAGCCTTTTGAAAGGTAAGAATTCAACATTCTCAACCATCAAATGCGTTGATTTGGAGTAATAGTAAACAAGGAAAGCCAGAACTACAATGTCAAAATGAGAAAGTAAATAAATAATGAAGAGCCAAAGATACAGGGTGTAATGCTTTTGAAGTTATTATTGGCAGTTGTGTACGCAAACCACAAACACAACAATTTTGGTTTTGGAGTCATAGAGGCAACTGGGGCTTTATAAAGTAGCTAGTCTTTTGAGTTGGACACCCGGCCCATGACAGGCCATTTAAGAAGTTCTCTATTGCAGCTCGATATGAATCCGTCCATTCTTCGAACCTATGAGATAATATCTTTCGTTGATGCGTTTGTTGCTAACATCTGCAAGATCGATATCAACATACCCCAAAGATTCCTGATTCCAGAAAGAGTACATAAACAAGTTAATCACTTGAAGCAACGCAATTATGCAAACAAAAATGATAACAGCAATTAGTAGCACTGCTCAATGGGGGATATAAGAGGGGGCCTTTTGCTTTTTTGGGGGGGTTGGGGGGGGGGGGGTGTTGGCTTACCCCTTTTATATAGAAATTTTAAAAAATAAATAAAAATCCCCCCACCCCAAATAATTTTTCTTGTTTTTATAAGAAATCTCCTAAGATTTTAGTTTTAAAAATTTTACCCCCCATGCTATTGGTCTAGATCCGCCACTAGCAGTGAGCACCATATCAGTGACTAATTGTCCCAGACATCAGTGAGCACCATGCAAAAATCATTCAGCTTATACCCCCTATAATAATATTATGCATATGGTAAATTTTTAATCCCCCAGAAAACACTATGCTAATTCAACTGAAATTGCACTCTCTTAAATGCTTATCCCCATATAGAACATCAATTTCTTTTAAATGAAGCACAATGAACTGTAAAAATGGTTCTCTCATAACAGATAGCATCACTATTGCCTAAAGACCATGATTCTCTTCTGAAGCACTAATGTCCTCCTAACTTTAACTATTACCCTTTATGGAAGACTATTTTAGCCAGAATGGAGTCCCTCTATCTAGCATATACTAGATAAGGATAAAGTATGCAATCTGTACCTTACGATGTAGAAGGCCAATCCTCGAAGATTTGCTGAGAACTTCCACATGTAGTTTATCATTAATGAGAGGATCATCCAGCATGAACTGGAACTCCTCTTCCCACTTTGGATTTCTGTTCTTCTTTACACGCTGTACCAATGAAAAGTTAAATCATCAACGACAGGGCGTATGCATTAACACATCAAAGCAGTTCTAACAAAACTGGTGCACCATTTGGTGGAATTCAAAATCTAAAAAGTTTAACTGTTCATAAATTGTATGAATTAGTAAAGGGTGGCAATTAAGGAATACCTCAGTAATGTATAGCAACTCTTACTGCAGCATGGAATGACAAGGAAGAAAAAGGGTAGTAACAAAAATTTTTACAAGTTGGGTCAAAAGGCAAGAGTTCGAAATCAATTTCATCAGCATTAACAATAACATCATATACTTCAAATTGCAAGGGGAGGGACCAGTCCTTGGTGCAATGGCAAAACGTTTAGGCTACCATGTATGAGAACGCAAGTTCGAATTTGAGAGCAATCACATTATGCAAAACACCTACCAGCACCCCACATTGGTGGGATCAACACTCGGTGATGGACTTCAAATTGCAAGGGGAATTAAATTCTGCATCATGTGATGTGGAGATTGATTATAATCAGGGTCTTCAGGTTTAAACATCCAAAATTAGTATTTTCCTACTATTTCGAAAGACAATAAGTCTTACAATGATATTTTAGAACAAAAGTACAATAAGTAAGGGGGAAAAAACATACAAGTCCATATACCTTAGTTTTCCTCTCCTCCCCTCTAGAAAGGATCCGTACATAGGGATTGGTGTGGTGTTTTCCTTCCACATCTTGCGCTTCATGACCTATAACAAGACGCAGCCCCCCACTAGCAGGCATCCCTTCAGGAGCCTTTTCCACTGTATGAGAATCTTCAAACTCTTTTAGAATCTTCAATCTTCAAATCATTTTGAACATCATTTGGATCCATATTCTTAAGGAGATCAAGAGTCATAACTTTTGGCTCATTAGAGCGAAGTTCTTTCAAAGGAACTACATTCATACCCATCTTTTCATGTTTGCCAAACTAAGGAGAAAGGATAAATGGTTTGAGATATACAACATGAGAGAGAGAGAGAGAGAGAGAGAGCTTCTAAACATAAAATGAAATGCATACCTGCTCCCAATCATAAACACTAAGCTCCAAAGCTTGGGTCTCTTGATCTTTAACTACCAGTTTGAATTCCTCATTCCATTCAGGGTTCAAAGTCTTATGCTTCACAGTTGTCTTCTTTGATGGAAACTTAGGTCCCGTTTGGATAGTATTTGAGAGTTGAGAATTTTAAGAAATTTTTTGAGATTTGATTTTAATTAATTTTTTGAAATTTGAACTTTTGTTTGGATTGATTAATTTGAGAAAAAGATGAAAAAGTAGTCTTGCTTATTTTGGTGCCTATTATCGCTTGCTATTGATTGAAGTTCTGTTGCCTCTCACTGATTCTAGCATATCATTGCATTGTTGTGCACGGACGTGTTTTTTCAGTTGACACTTTGCAGGCTTGGCTGCGCCATATGGCTCTTTGCTTGTGACACGTATGATCACGGATTGTGACATATATATATATATATATATATATATATATGACAATGGGTAGGAGGGGAAGTCTGATAAGAAAGAAAAGAAAATATCCAAAAAGAAATGACAGTATTTCCCCAGCTGTTCACGTTACCTTAGAGAGTCATATGCATCAGCTTTTTCTTGTACGGAGGGGCATGCTTTATTCATTTCTCCAGAGACTTCCAAGTTAAATTCTGAAACAAACAAGTTTTTCAAATCTTGAATACTGTACCTTTAGTTTGGGTAGCTATCCAAACGGAACCTTATCCTCCGTGAGCTTTAGTTTTACATAAGGGTCTGCTGCACCCAGTAGATCTTTCTTTTTCAGATTCATTGCCCTCACAACTTTCACACAGAGAATTCCTACAGGCTTCTTCAAGGCTCTGCAATTTCCAAATGGATTAACTCAATGAAAATATAAAACAAAGTACGTTTAAAATAATTAAAACGAAGTATGTTTACAGAAACCCACCAGAAAGAAGAAAAGATAGGGAAATGCGGATAGGGGAGAAACTTACTTCATCGGATCCATAATTGGTACTTCAAGGGTTCTAGGCCACATATACATGTTGGCAACCTAATCCTTGATAACCTCCTGCAGAAATAAACCACCTTGAGATACCTCCAAGGAAGATACACAAGCCAATACATGGAGCAACACTATTACTCTAGTTCTCATAATCTGTCTAATTCACTGACTTCCTAAAAATCAGCTACCAGTTTGCACAACAGTGCCATCAATAAGGATCCAGGTCCAAACAAGACAAGTACAAGATCATTTAATAGGCTGTCTGTGGGTAGAAAAATATAAAAACTGTCTGACTCCCCATCAGAACACTTTTTTCTACACTTCCAAGCTGGATCGTTTCCCCTTTAGGCCACTGATTAAGTGATTCCAAGGGATTCATAAAATGATAGACCAACCCAACTCTTTAACTTCCAAAATATTTGCTTAGGAAGATGAAAGTTTTTTTTTTTTTTTGGTAGGTAAGTTTATTAAACCAAAAAAGGAGGGGAACACCCCAGAACAACTTTTACAGCAGAACAAACCAAGCAAGAAGTACAAAGCTATACATGCCACTGAAAGCTAAACCAGACAGAAACAAGAATACAATAGAGATAGCAGAACCGTCACCCTTCAACCATCCACGTTCATTTATTAGTGAGGAGGATAGAGTTAGACACTCCAAGGCATAGACTGAGCAGCCAGTTATCATGATTGTTTGGAATCCGTCTCCATGATGATATAATGTCTCTCATTGTCCTGATTATTATCCTACTTACAGCATCCACATCCAGCACCTGTCTTCTAAAGATTCTATTATTTCCACTCTCCCATACTATGTAAATTGTAGTTAATAATGTAGTTAGTCTCACCCTACTAACAAAACTAGTAGCATTGGCCATATTACTTGCCCACTGGAGAATCAATTCCCAAACCAAAGGAACTTCCTGAACATGACAGTAGTTACAAATTTTTTTCCAAATCTCTACAGTGTAGTTGCAACTGAAAAATAAGTGTTCAACAGTTTTCACTGGAATTACTGCAAAAAGGGCATATGTCTTCAATTTCCATTCCTTTTTCTTTTAGTCTACTTCTGGTAGCAAATCTCCTTTTGAAAGCCATCCACATGATAAAGGAAGATGAAAGTTAATATCAAAGAGTGTATGTAGGCCACATAAAAATCATTTCTAGTCCTTGAATCCTCAGAATTTCATTACATATGTATCATCTGCTAGCCCCACTTTATCACACAACAGGAACGAATTGGTAATAAGTAGAATGAATAAATAGCATAGACATATCAAAATAAACAGCTAGTACAGCTCCCATCCATTAAGGAAACATCAGTTCTCATATTAGTAAAGATCCAAGTGGCCAGAGTGCAGATTAAGAGCAAAAGCAGGAGCAACAGCAGGAACGAGAGCCGCAGTTTAAGCATATACTGCGGCAAATGTAGATTAAATAGAAGGAAAATTACAGTTTCACCACCTGATAGGTCAAGTTTCACCAAGTCAAAATGGCCACCAAACTATCATCATTATCACTAACCCTCCATTCACTTGCCATTGGTTAAGTAACAGCAGTTGGACATCTGATTTGAATGCGACTGTTTTAGCATTTTAGATTGAACATTTTACCTCACCACTCAATTCAACATCATCTAAAAAATTATTTTACCCTCCTTCCCCCCCCCCCCCCGAAAAAAAAAAAAAACAAGGTCTATGGTGCTGGTGTTGATTCTCACAGCTGCTGGCAGAGTAAACCCTTAGCTAAGGTGAGCCTACTTCCCAATCATCAAAGAATCTCGCCATCTCCACTCTCTAAACTTTATATATACTTCCTATCTCTCAAATCTCTCTTTTTAATTGAAGACCTTTCTTCTTCGAAGGTCATAAGAATGATTACACTAAACTTTGATTTACCACAATAATGGGTCAAATTCAATTTCTAACCCATTCAATGAAACAACCTATTTCTGCTCCTCTCTTCACTTATCAACAGAACTGGAATTTCGTTAAATAATTTTTATCAAAAAAATTAGTAGTAAAAAAAAAAATGAGAGGGCTTGGGGAAGAATCTCTAGGTTGAAGCAAAGGATATACCAAAAGGGAGGGGTATGGTGGAAGACCATGTTGAAGGCAGATGACCAGTCCTAGATGTTACTGCACTAGGAATTGAGACGAATCTGCTCGATAGCCCCTCTGTCATACTATCATCAGGCCATCTTCCTTACATTTAAAGTAATAAGCTTTAATCTACCAATGAATAGGAGGACAGGAGGAGGAACAGTTTGGAGTTTTCCTTGTCACTTGTCAATTGCCATTGATTCCTAAATCCCAATCAGGACAACTGTAGTGCAACTTTTTGCAAACACACAACGTCATTGTTTGACATAGTAATGCACCTAAACATGTGAATCTATCTCAGTTGGGTTAGTTTTGATTTTCCATTATGTTTAATCCATTACATGTGTTATATTTCATTTTGTGAGCGAATTTCTTTTTGGTGAAAAGGTTCTATGGCTTCAGCAATTTCCATATGAGAGCCCAGTACTTCATAGTTGAAGTGGGTGTTAGAAAGGAGAGGGAGGAGAGACAGGTTGCCAGGTATTGACATGTAAATTTTTATTTATTTTTTTTTTGGGGGGGAAGGGGGTAGGGGGGAGTTTCACTCTTCTGGAACTTTAGGGAGCCAATTGATGCATTTAACGTTCAGGGGGTCATAGTGCCACTGGCCCTATAATTTAGGAGTGAATGCGTAATTTTCCCTTAAATAAATATATCCATCAATTATCCTATTAACAAATGTATGTATCAACTAATGTGTGGATTAATAACTCAAAGAAACAAGATCATCAAATTAAGAACTAAATAAATGAGCAATCCACTTCTTATAGCCAAGTGGCAAGTGGCTTGAAAGTTGTTCCTAAGGTCTCAGGTTCAATTCTTATGCCTTGAAAGTTCAATTAAGGCATTTTCTATCATTATTTCTGCCAACATCTTTGGTTCCCACCTTCTAAAGGTAAAGAACAAAGATCAGATATGATGTGTTTGTGGCTCATTGAGGTATAACCAAAGTGTACACCCAATCAAAGGAAAAAAATTATTCTTACCAAAAGACATTTTACCAAATGAGTTGACAGTATTGTATTGGATATAATCATTTTTTGATGTGATATTCAACCAATACAACACTGTCATGTAATTTGGGATTTCACTTTTGGTGAAAAGTTTCGGGATAAATGGCATTACTCCAATCAAATCCAGCCTTGAAATGATCCAATAAGCATTATTCCACCATAAAGCAGTGTAGATCCGTGATCTATTCTCCATTCTATGTATTGGTGGTAGATTCACTCTCGAAACGCCAATCCTTGAATTGAGAGGGTGGCATTCCACGAGAAATTCACAGAATGACATAAAACTCCAAACATTTTCCACACAAGTAGTTATAGCCATATAGTGGTATTAAAGGCCAATATACAATTGACCCTCTAATAAATAATATTTAATACTTTGTATTAGTTATAATAATACTTAATAATTAATATTTTTAAAATACCTTCACAATTTTAATTATTAGAATATAAAGAAATATATACATATGTATATTATATAAAGAGTACTAGTAATATAACTTTTTGAGATAATTACACTAACCTATTCCCGAGTAATCTAACAATTACAGAGACCTCTCATGTGTTTTCTAAAATTGCACAGACCTTCCCTCTGTTATAACGACAATACACAAATTCTCCCCCTCCATACAAATCTCGTCATTTAACTATGATCGGGTTTCGACCAAAGCTTTTTGTATTACTTAAATACCCTTATATATTACACTGAACCTCCTCTAACTTCTCAGAGATCACAAGGGAGATCTCTGTAATTATCAAATACTACAGAGGAGGTTAGTATAATTATTCTTAAGGATAAAACAGTAAATTGATGCTTTTTGTTAACGCCTGTCACCTGAAAATCACAAGGGAGGTCTCTATAATTTTCAGATATCACAAGAAGGTTAGGTGTAATTATCCATACATTTTTTAGTAATAAAAAGGAGATTAAGATGCTTTCATATACCTAAAATTAGGTATAATACATTTTTTATTGTAAAAACAGTTCATTACCCTTAAAAATATGTGGATGTCTTATTTTTATATTTAAAAATCGTATACTTGTGACAAAATTTTTTCATTAAGAAAATTAGTAATTTTTCTTGGAAAGCCTAGCCAATTGCTAGGGTCGATAGTATTAAATCCCTAATAACCCTCCCTCCCCTTGCCCGTGAGACTTCGGCTTAATAATTAATAATTCTATTAATATAATTTTTGAATCTTCTAAGATTATTAATTATAAGATTGTCAACTATAAGCAAACACAAAACCTGAACTTCCTTGAATTCATTTTCTTGTCCAAATTACAACTTTTATATGCAATTCAATGATCATATATTACAAGTTGTTTCTGAAAGCTGCACCCTTGCCTGGGAGGCCTATAAAGGGCTCAACTGAACTTGACAAAGCACTATATCCCAACTACTTGCAGTCAGCAGAAAGAGGAGGGGTAAAATATATATATATATATACACATATATATATATATATATTAAAGAAAGGGAGAGGAAAGGAAGAAGAAAATTTAAAAAAAAGAAAGAAGGAAAAAGAGACCTAGAAACATCTTGAGGAACTATACCTGAACAAACCTGTACAGGCCAGGAATTGACATAAGATCAGCCCCTAGAACCTTAAGTCCAAAGTCCACATGTGGCTGCAAAAGCAAAGGCATGCAATAACAAAGAAGAATCACTCAAATACAAAGAATACTCCAATTGACGTCTAAACCCAACATCTAATGGCTGAAACCAGAAGATTCCACTAGATCTTGGATGTCCTGAAAACAGATTTCCTTAACAATCAGAATAGATTTTTTACAACATCTAAAACTCTAATGCAAGTCTCAGATTTGATGTCTTCAAATAGCAGACTGGGAACTGCAATTTTTTAAATAGAAACATTGATTTTACCATCAGTATCACAAACCTTCTCCATTAGACAGACATAGATTTTTGCAAAACAAGGAAAGCTTGGAACCAAAGGCTTTAATGCGATACGTGGTGCAGCAAAGATTTGCAAATCCACCACCTGAAACTCTCACAGAAAATTATATATTTACTTCTCTGTACAGGGCGTACATGCAGCAAAGTACTCTTGAGTCTTCATGTGTGTTTTTGTATGTGTAGAACAAAATTGAAACTATTTCCCTTAAACGATAAAACAAGCCAATACCTGAATGGTTGCTTTCAGTCCAAATGCCTTGACAGCAACAACAACATTAGGATTTCCCGCCCATTGTACGGGCAGGTTCCATAATCAACTCCTCCTCCTCAGTATCATAGACTTTTCTACCTGGAAAGAAAAATATTTGCAGAAGAAAAAAAAATTGAGTGCAGTTTGTAAAAATATTGTCAACAGTTATATTGAAAACATATTTGATATACCAAAGCATATCAATTGCATTAATGTTGCAATATAGGCATTCATCCTTCCTCTATATCTACTGTGGTAGGAAAATTATACAATTTTGTGTTGCAATTCTTTTTCAAAATATGTAAATTCTTTAGACCAGTAATTGTTAACTCGTACTAACTCATTTGGATTATAGCTAGTCTCAAGACGAAGACTCAAGAAGCCTCGCAAATACGAACAAATCTGAAGAAGTATGCAATTACTTTTTTTTATCGGATAAAGAAGTGTGCAATTCTAGGTAATGTTGTCATGCGCATCATGCACTATACTTAAGCATTTGACTTTAGTATTGTATTTAAGTTTAAATTTGGTCTTTACAATGTTTAAAATGACCTTAGGTATGGTTTAATTTTAACTATAGGCTAGATATATTAGAATTGTCAAAAACATGTTTCTAAATTATTTGTGTTTTTAAGTCGTTTACTGGAAAACAAGAAGCTTTTCCATTCCAATGCGGCTTGTCCCATTCTAACAAAAGCGTCATTTAATTTTCCAAAAAATTTCAGTAGCTCTTCCATCCAAACAAACTAGAGCTCTGTCCAAACGAAGTCTTGTTCGAACGCAGAGTGCATTCCTGCTCAAATGCGTGTCTGTTTTATGCGGCAGTAATTGGTTGCGCATTACCTATTCCGAATTGGTTTGGGGTTTTTCATGATTTTGTTGTAAATAGTGCCATGTCCTATCTCATGTAAGGACACCTAGCATTTTGAAGCATAGAGATACATTTAGTGATTTTTGCTTCGGCTTTTATTAATATAGTCAGTTCTTCTGCAAGGTCTCAATACCTTGTGTTTTGAAGTCTACATACCTAGTGTTAGGCAGTACAAATGGGTTTATACAGCGAGATAAGCTCATACTTCCATTGCACAAAGAGTTGCACATTACTACGATAGTGGATCTGAGGATCGTTAATGATGTTGTGGTTGTGAAAGGCTAATCATGAAGAAGCACACGATGAGAAGAAGATTCAGCAAGCAAACTAGAGGTAATCAACTGGTTTGTGGCAGGTTAGTTGTTTGGGATTTATCTTTGTAGACTTATACGACGTCATTATTGATTAGTAGATCTTTTACAGCTAATGGGTTTTATTCACCGTGAGGGTTTCCCACATAAAAATATTTGTGTCTCATATTTATTTTGTTTCCATACTTGATCATCATTATAATAAACTATATGCATGAATTTGAGATCTTAGTAATCTAACAAGTAGATTTTTTCAATTGTAGTCCATCTTAAATTTAAATAAGGTGGTTAAATTTGTGTTCCTTATTGATTAAATTAGTGATTTAATTAATTAAAATCTTATATAAATCTTTCCACGATCTTGGTAAAGAAATTCTATCATTAGTTTTTATATCAACCCGAAATTTGTATATTTAACATACTGAAACGAGGACGTACATACAAAAGGAGAAAATACAAAGAAATATAGGTCCCCCCTAATACAAAGTGAATGTCAAAGGATCTTAATATCTATAGTCAGCATAGAAGTTGCCCAGATTATCTGCAACACTGGCAGACACCATAGACCTCCAGAGCTTAGATCAAAAGTTTCGAAGAGGTAAACTGTTTGGTTAATTTAACCAATGAAACTAAAATGCTATTAGAGCAACGTAACTGCAAGACCAATTTCTGTAAGCTAAAAGAGATCTCCAACCTAAGGTGTGTTGCATCTTTCTGTTGTATACCATGCCTTCTCAATATGGTCATTCTTAAATATCAAAGCAACAAGTTTGGATATTCGAGCATTTTTTTAAAATATTCTTTTATACATTACAGCAATTTAAAAGGTGAAGTCTAGCCATTCTTCTTCTCTTCTCCTTTGTGCATTTAACAATGGTAATGTCAACTTCTAAATGAGATTTTTCTGACCCCAGGTTTCAAGTAGCTAGGGCCATGTGCAAATTATCGGGAGGCAGATAGGCCCCAAATTCTTTAGTGTCTAGGAAGTATCCACATCTCGGACAACTAATCATTCTCCCACAATAGAAAACAGAGAATTAATTTCCTAGGAGTAACCTGTGCTCAAAGTATAAGTGAAGAGTTCCTTCATAAAATCTAGTATACTCTTGTATCATTCAGAATTACAATAGCAACTCACAACAGAGCCGCATTATGACATACTAATAATTCATGTTAACTAGATCCTTCACCTCACCGTGGAGTGTCATGTCAAGACAATATGACATGGGTATGGCAAAGGTGTGTGCAGTGTTTTAAAAGGTGGAAGCGTAAGGTAAGGTGCCTAACCGTTGGGAAGGTGTAGTGTAAGCCTCAAGGCGTAAGCTTTTTGGGACTTAAATTTCTTTATTAAAAAATACAATTAAATATTATTATTAGCCAAAAAAAACAAAACTTTAGTGTTTTAAAACTTTGTCATCATTATAATTTTATAACTCTTTAAGGAAAGATGATATTTTTTTTATTAGTAAATGATATATAATATTAACAAAAGCACCAAAGGGGGCGAACTCACTTACAAAAAAGAAACTATTCGAAAATACTAATTCATAAGTTTTTTATATCCAAAAAATCACGATATAACATTTTCCATTCTCTCTCTCTCTCTCTCTCTCTCTCTCTCTCTCTCTCTCTCTCAAATAAGGATATAATATCGTATCAACTTCATGGTCTGGACTCCCTATTTTAGAAGAGACTTCTTTGATTGGGAGCTCGAGGAGGCGGATTCTTTTCTCCACCACATTAACAATTTTCGGATTGTGGAAGGTAGCGAGGACAAGAGGGTCTGGAAGTCGGGAAAGTTATCTTTTACGATCAGAACCTACTATAGGAGCTTGTTCGATTATGAAAGTCCTCTTTTTCCCTGGAAGCTCACTTGGCATTCAAAAGCTCCTCCCAAAGCATCCTTCTTCGCTTGGGAAGCTTCTTGGAAGGCCATTCTTACTGCGGAAAACTTGAAGAAGAGAGGTTTTCTTATGGCTAGCAGATATTACCTTTGCAAGAATGACGAAGAAAAGGTGGACCACGTTCTCATCCACTGTCATGTCTCTCGTAGCTGTTGGAACCTTGTCCTTTCCATGTTTGGCTTCTCATAGGTCATGCCAGGCTCCATCAAAGAACTTCTCTTGGCCTGGGAAGGGTGTATCATTCCTAAAGAGATTAAAAGGATTTGAAATTTGGCCCCCATTTGCCTCTTGTGGTGCCTTTGGATTGAGAGGAACAACCGAATTTTTGAAGACCGAGAGCTTTCCTACTCTTTTTCTTAAAGATGTCTTTTTACGTTTACTATTTTTTTGGGCCAAAGAGGCTTTTCCTGTAAATGTCTCTTCTTTTGCTGACTTTCTGGGTCTGTAAGACCAATGTAAAGCTTTTTGGGGTTTTGCCCATGTTGCCTTTTTTGGGCTTTTAATACACTTTTACTTATCAAAAAAGTTATAAGAGACCATAATCCATCTATATAAAAGATTCTTTTTTAAAAAAGAGTTTGGGTTTCAATGAGAGTGGTCAACCATTATTGTTGATTATAAATTATCCTCAATCAAGGGTTTCCATTGATTTATAATAACAGTTTAGGATTTTTTGTGCCAATCATTACAAGGTAAGGGTTTATATTCTTTTAAATTGCTATGAAGCCCCAAAGTTATTCAAGTATTATGTACAAAAAGTTGTCAAAGCATTACTTTTGAATACCTTTTGAGTTTGATATATCTCAAGACCACAATTTTTTTTTTTGTTTAAGAGTTTATGCATTTCAGGTATGCCTTGCTTCAAGGCCAGTTTCAACAAACTTTTTTAAAGCATTAGCTGTGTAATGGAAAATCTCTGGAAGGCAAACAAATCTAACACCAGGACACACATCCAATGCCTGTACCCAAGTTCACATAACATAGTTGTATAGAATATAATAATGAAGTTACACCCTCTCTAAAAGCTTAAACTTTTCGATGAGTTGGTGATTTTACAATAATTAATAATGAAAAAAAAGAGGGGGGGGGGGGCACAGAAGAGAACCTTCCATATCTATTTTAACAGGAAAGTTTAAACGGAGCATCAATCAAGCTTTGCACAGTATAATGTTGCAAATAGGGAAAAAATGTAAAGAAAGAAAACTAAAAACAAAGAGTATCAAATCCACTAACTTTGGAAAGTAGGTGATAGAGACCCCAAAGTAAGAGCTTCAAACTCAACAGATTCAATTTTATATTTCAGAATTTGAGCGGCAATAATGGGCTTTGCAATATTCTTTGTAGTCCTGCATATTGCCTGTGTGAAAAAAGTCAAGACATATATACCCAATACAAAAAAGTTGAGGACAAGAATTAGACAAAAATAAGATTGAAACATGGTAGACATGGGAAAGTACATTGTCTAGGTAAGGCCACATATATTCAATAAACTTGTTTAGCAAGTCAACCTTGATAAGAACAAAAGAGAATAAGGAAGTTTTCAAACTGCAATGCAGTCAAGAAAAAAGAATAACAATAGTTTCAGAAGTTAGCAACAATCACTAAGTACATACACGATCATAGTCTGGATTTTTCACCTAAAGGGGTATCTCAGGAAGCAGCTGCTGCAAAGTTTGAGAGTCTTGCTCAACCAGTGGACAGACAACAGGATCCTGAACAAGCCAGCAGTGTAAGCCAGATAATCTTCAGCCAACTCAGACAAAGAAAAGAAATGTTAAAAACTTGATTGTCCACAGCATGCAGCACTGCTAACAGTCTCTCTTTTCAATCCCACATTTACTTAACTTATGTTGCGCAACTATATCGTCAGAGAATAAATACAAGATTGAAAAAATAAAAGTTACAGAATGTACACATGCCTCCCTTCCTCCCTCCCATCCATCTCTGCAGTATGTATAGTAGAATGTACACATGCTTCCTTTCCTCCCTCCCATATCTGCAGTATGTATGCATGCCATTGAATGGTTACACGTCTGTCAAGCTCAGGCTTGACCATGCAGTCTCTATCACCCATCCAGTAATCCTACACATGCCCACACTGCATCTGCATTTCCCTTAAGAGATGACTGGGTCTCACTTCCAGATGCAGGGTACATGCAAATTGCCACATCTTCTCATTTCCGGAAAAATTTTAGAAACATGGGAGTGATCATGCTTTTGGAGTTCACCTCCATATATGATCACTTGTGTACATCATGGGCATAGCTCCTCTCCCATTGACTACCTAGTACATACTAATAGCCGAACACATTGTAGAAAGTACTAGTATCAATTCACCAATAAATCAGACAGTTAATAATTCATCCATTTTGCTTTTTCAGTACAACAAACTCACACCTCCGTACCAGAGTAACCGGATGGTAAGAAAATTTCTGAGATAAAAGATACCTGATAGATAACAAAGAAAGGTAAACCAATGGGCTCCATTCAATTGATAGGGTATTAAAATGAGTCAAAGAAGGGTGAGTATTGAAAGAGCTTGATCCAGCATCATTGCCTCCTTCCCTCATGTGACTTTGTTACGTCACGTGATGAATCAAGATTCAAGAATGAGACGAGCTGCTGGCTCAAGCTCTCAAAATAGTTAACATTTGGAAACACTGACGTATTGATAAAGATAAGAAGAGAACACATTCAGGCCACTAAGGAACCAATTTATTCTAATACATCAAATTTATGGACACTGCTGGGTTTGGTTATGAATTAAAAATAGAATTCTCATTCATTTTACATTGTTGTTTGAAAAAAAAAGCAAAATCAAACTTATATTCAAACTGGTTCACATCTTTTATTTGATTTGACAATGATATTAATATATATTATATTTATAAAATATTATATTATAATTTATATTATACATATAAAATATTATTTTATAATATGCCAAACTTATGATATATAACTTTAATTTTGAAAAATATTATATAATTTAATAATTAATATATGTTATATTAATTAATCGAATTTGTTAAATCTTGTTATTTTTATTAAATTAATTATTAAATTTGAATAAAATTAAATTTTTTATATCATATTTAATTAAATGTATTAAATTCCGATCACAGTTTTTAAGAATATTAAAAATTATAAAAATACAGTAAAAACGTAACCAAACACATTTTTTAAGAATATTAAAAATTGTGAAAATGTAATTCAGATATAATTTGTTTCAAAATATTGATTTTTTAAAAATTGTGAAAATGTATTTGGATATGATAATCTAAATTATAAAATAGTAAAAAAATTTAAAATTAATAGCTTGTCAATAGCGTATCCCACGTTTTAAAATTAAAAATTTATTTTTTAAAATCTAAACAAATAAAGGGGGGTAGTTTTTTATTTTTAAAAAATATTATAATAAAATAATAAAAAATATAAATTTCATATATTTAAAAAATAAATACTCATCCCAAGCGAATAGGACATTGATCTTAAATTCATCAACGGTCTTATTCGTTGAGAAAACAGTTGATCTTCCTAAATAAAGATCATGTAAGTCATGCCTTTTATTGGATGACCGTTTCTATAAAAAAAAATATAATAATAATCAAGACTTACCAGTATATAATAATAATTTTGAGAAAAAAAGAATTTGAATGGCTTGTCAATGGATCAATGTTAGATGTTTACCTAATAGTAATTTAGATAAAATTTTCTGAAAATATTTTAAAAAATTTTGTAATTAATTTTTTAAAAATTATAAATATGTATTTCGATATGATAATCTAAATTTAAAAAAAAATAATAATAATTTCAAACACATATCCTGTAATTTGAAATTAAAAATCTTATTTTAAAAACATAACCAAACATAACCTCTTTTTTTATCTTTTGTCAAATTAATCAATCTTAAACAAGGTCAAATTTCAAAACTTACTTAAAAACGACTTCTCAAAAATTCTTAAAACTCTGACTCTCAAAAAACTATCTAAACAATGATTCAAATTTCAAGAAATTACTTAAAAACACTTCTCAAAAAATTTCTTAAAACTCTAACTCTCAAAAACTATCCAAACATGGGTGTGAGGGTTAGATGTACGAAGCGTTAACAGAGAGCTATTTCCGTGACACCAACATCTGACCTCCATGTCACAATGGAACAACCTTAACCTGCCCTGAACTCTTGACAAGATACAATGATATATTTAATTTCCACTCTTTAACTCCCATTTCCCTCTTGATCCTTAATTCCTTATGCATTACCAATGTATATAATGCATACATTTGATAAGTACTTTCCATAACTACATAAAATCAAATAGAAACAACAAAAAACAAGATATCATAAAGAAAATCTCTGTTACTGCAAAACATAATTACATGTATATATACATGTATATTTAGAGAGAGATAAACCTTGACATCGTTGCGTCGGAAGTAGATGAAGAGAAAATAACCGATCACAAGACCAGCAAAAAACCCCATTCCAAATCCAGTGAAGACCAGTAAAGTACTGAGTAAACCCATCTTTAAATCTCTTTCAAAGTCACCCGAATTCCCAGTTCTCGTTCTCTACGCAATCCAAAAAACCGAAATAACACTTCCCTCGTTCTCTGTCACCTCACTCGCCTCAATTTCTTTTACCAGTCACACCCAAATCCGATAATTCCACAGAACCCATTTCAAATCACAACCACTCTGGAAAATTAAGAAAACAATGATTAAAGAAATATTCAATAAACAAAATGGCTCAGCCGTTAATGTACTAATATTTATTGTCGTGATAAACCAGCCCCTCACTGTTTTTTTAGTGCGTCTCGCGCTCAGCGCTTCTCAACGAAGAGAGATGAACAATTGTTTACGATTCACCGTGAGGGTGGGAGTTACGGAGTAGAGAAACCAAAAGGGGAATTTTAAAAATCGAAGAAAATTGAAAAGCTTTTCATGAACAGAACACATTTTTCTTTGGCTCTGTGTTCGGGCCACCGCCTGCTGCCCCGCGGGATCAAGGAAGATTCGAGACGTGGCGGTAACGGGTGGATAAAATGAACTGAATTACTGATTTTCACACGTCAATATTATATTATTTAAAATATAAATTTGAGACAGCATAAATAAACAAAAGGACTTCACAGTATCTTGACATGTTATCCAGCTCAAACGACAGTTGTAATCAAGCGGGCCATCGCTTTACAGGGAACTGCCACCTGGTTTGCATTCGTGGCACCTCCAACAGAAATCCAGCGAGCATAGGTCATCAGAACTTAATTGTTGAAACCATGCTCGCGTGAAATCACTCAATAATTACTCTAATAACACATAGTACAGTTACAAATATTTATCACAAAAATTAAACAGAAATCTAGTGATATCTGAATTGATGCACTGTTAAAGCATCTCCATTTGTGTATTTAGGAGAGAAATCATCAATCCTAGCTAATATTTTAGTTTTTAATGAAATATTATTTGATTTCTAATAACAGAATCGTAGCTAGACTCAAAATGAGCGTAGCTCATGAATAATGATTAAGTGAATTCATATATAAATCTAACATGAAACAAGAAAACGGGAGAGTAAAAATTAGTTAAAATATAAATATAAGTTTGTGAGAAGAGAGATAAAAAATAAACAAAAATATATTAAAAGATAAAATAAATATTCTTTCTTTACATTAATGTTGGAGTGATTTATAATACTATGAGTCATTGTTGAAGTGATTTATAGTACTGAAAATTATTGGTCTATGTATAAACATTATATTAATACTCAAATGAGTTTTTTTTTTTATCTAAAAATGATTTTTATTTTTGGAGTTGCTATTTATGAGTCAATTAAACTAAGTTACTATAATTTTAATAGGACTCTTAATGTTGAGTCCTGGGAGTAGTAGGATTTGCTTTATTTTATCTTAATGAGACTAAAAGTCTTTATTCTAGTGAAAGTAATATTATTGATTTGAATAAGATTAGAAGTCCTAATTGTATTAAGATTAGATTTTATATAATTTATACATATATATATAAGGGTGCAGGGTGTGCTGCTAGCCATGAGAAAAAGTATGGGATTGTCGTCCGCCTATCCAAAAAAATTCAAACAATTTGTTTGAATTGCCATTCTTTTGAATAAATAAAATATAATAATTTTGTGTGTTTATTTTTTTTGTCTTTTTGTTTCACCCACTTTGTTTCTTCTTCCTTTAGATTTGTATTCAATAATTGGTATCTGAACCTGTATTTTTTTTTAGTTTGTGAAGGTGTATTCACTTATTTGTACGGTTTATAAATTTAATGAAAAATCTCCTTTTCATATTTGAGAAAGTGTGATGATGACCTTTTCTGGTTCAAGTGGTTTGACAATGAAATTTATTAAGAAAGAGCTTGCAGCAAATACAGATGAGGCAACAAGGCAAGTACACTTCAAAACTTTAAATTATATTCATCAAGTTTTAGATATGTCTGTTCTTAGTAAAATTGCTCGTGTTCAGTCTGCGAAACTTGCATGAGATATTCTTAAAAAAATATATATTGGTGTTGATAAGGTGAAAAAGGCTAGATTACAAAAACTGCATAAATATTTTGAATTGTTGCAGATGAAAAAATCATAAACTATTTCAAATTATTTTTTGCGGACCGCGGCACTCATTAATGAGATGAGGAATAATGGTGAACAAATAGCAGACCGTCAAATAGTTGAAAAAAATCTTCGAAACTTGACACTGCAGTTTGAATATAAAGTGACTGCTATTGAAGCGTCTGCTAACTTGGAGTCCATGATAGTGAAAAAATTACAGGGTTCGTTGACTGTTCATGAACAACGCTTGAATGAAAGATCAAAAAATTCAGTTGAGAAAACTTTGCAAGCTCAATTAAATTTAAAGAATGAAAAAAGCGAGTCTCAGAATAATGCAAAATTTAATTAAAGTTTTTTAAGGCTACTAGAATAGAGGGCAGAATCACAACAACAGAGGAGGCAAAGACAATAATGGGCAAAACAGATCTGGTGGAGGAAGAGGCAGAGGCAACCAGTGGCAAAACAACAATCAATGACAGAATAATAATCAGTGGCAGAATAATAATTGGCAGCACAGATCGGTCTAAATAAGAGGGGATGGCAACAATTCTAATCCATAATCTCATAAATCCAATATTCAATGTTTTAATTGTAGCAAGTTTGGGCATAAAAAGTCTGATTGCAGATCTAGAAAGCCGAATAATAGAGATCATCAAGCTAATGTTGCTGAAAATAATCCTGGTGATAATAATGATTCAAAGACCATGTTACTGGCTTGTAATGTTGTGGATAATGATGATGGTGCTAAGTGGTATTTAGATACTAGCTGTAGTAATCACATGTGTGGTAAGAAAGACATGTTTTCTGATTTGGATGAGTCTGTTTGATCAGAGATAAAGTTTGAAAATAATTCAAAGATACCTGTGATGGGTAAAGGTAGAATAGCAATCAGGTTGAAAAATGGGTCTCACAAGTATATTTCAGACGTGTTTTATGTACCAGGTCTGCAATAAAATTTGTTGAGTATGGAACAACTTTCAGAAATAGGTTATGATATGAGAGCTAATCATGAAGTTTGTACAATCAATGATGATCGTATGGGACTAATAGCAAAGATAAACATAACTCCAAATCGTTTATTTCCATTGAGTATTAAATGTGATAATTTACCTTACTTTAGTTATATGATTGACGATGATAGTTGGTTATGGCATATGCGTTTTGGGCATGTAAATTTTGACAGTCTTAATTTACTTGCTAGAAAACATTGGGTTTTTGGTTTGCTTGCTATTAATATCTTAAATAGAGTTTGTGAAACTTGTGTTATGGGAAAGAAACATAGAAATGTTTTTCCTACAGGAAATTCATGGAGAGTCAAGAGACCTTTGGAGTTGATACCCTCAGATTTGTGCTCAGTGAAGGTACCTTCTAATGGTGGCAGTAGGTATTTTATTACTTTCATTGATGATTTTAGCAGAAAAGTATAAGTTTATTTTTTGCAACGTAAATCTAATACTTATGATACTTTTAAAAAATTTAAGGCCTATGTTGAAAAACGAAGTGGATTTCAAATTAAAACTTTAAGAACTGATAGGGGTACAGAGTATATTGTTTGTGATGATTTTTTGGAGAAACATAGTATTAGACATCAGTTGATTGCTAGATATACTCCACAACAAAACGAAGTAGAGGAAAGAAAGAATAGAACTATTATGGATATGGTTAGATGCACGTTGAAATTTAAAAATTTGCCTAAAGGATTTTGGGCTGAAGCTATTGCTTGTGCTTTTTATGTTTTGAATATGTGTCATACTAGAAGTGTTTCTAACAAAACCCCGCAGGAAGCTTGGAGTGGACAGAAGCCTGTCATTAAACACCTAAGGATGTTTGGATGCATTGCATATGCTTATGTGCCAGATCATCTTAGAAAGAAACTTGATGATAGAGGTGAAAAATGTATTTTCATTAGCTACAATCAATTGTCAAAGATCTACAAGTTGTATAATCCAATAACAAAGAAGGTAATTATCAGTCGTGATGTGACTTTTGATGAGTAAGGAGTTTGGGATTGGTCTCAGAACGATCAAATCCAGCTCGCTTTAACTTTTAATAATGCAAACCCGCATATTGAAATACAAAGTGAGCCTCAGATTAGTGATCCTCCATTTTCAGATGTGTCATCACCTCATACAGAGTCCTCTAAACGTCCTCAACGCCAGTGTTACTTGCCTGCTCGCTTACAAGATTATGTTGTTGGTAGTGATAATGAGCCAACTAATGAAGATTTAGTGAATTTTGCTTTATTTGCAGATTGTGATCCAATGACTTTTGAAGAAGTCTCTCGTAATGATTATTAGATTAAAGTCATGGATGATGAGATTCATGCAATTGAGAAGAACAATACATGTCAACTTACTACTCTTCCTAGTGGTAAGAAACCAAATGGTGTGAAGTGGGTGTACAAGACAAAGCACAGGTCCAATGGTGAGGTAGATCGCTTTAAAGCAAGATTGGTGGCTGAGGATTACAAACAAAAGTCGGGTATTGATTATTTTGAAGTGTCTGCTCTTGTTGCTAGACTTGATACAGTTCGTATGTTTGTTTCCCTTACTGCTCAAAATAATTGGAGAATTTTTCAAATTGATGTTAAATCTACGTTCTTAAATGGTGTACTTAAAGAAGAAGTTTATGTTAAGCAACATGTCGGCTGTGTAATAAAAGGGCATGAAAACAAAGTTTTTAGATTGAATAAGGCCTTGTATGGATTGAAGCAAGCACCTAGAGCGTTGTTGAGCATGGTTTTGAGAGATGTCCTTATGAGCATACTTTATATGTCAAGTCTAATTCAGATGGTGATATTCTTATTGTGTGCTTATATGTTGACGATTTGATATTTACTGGCAATAATCTAAAGTTAATTTCATAATTCAGGAAGACTATGATAGCTCACTTTGAGATGACAGATATGGGACTAATGTCTTATTTTCTTGGCATTGGAGATGTTCAAACAGATGGTGAAATTTTTATTTCACAAAAAAGTATGCTAATGATATTTTGAAAAGATTCAGGATGGATAAGTCCAATCCGATTTTGACTCCTAGTTGATGAGAGGTTGAAGTTGGTGAAAGATGGTATAGGTGATCTTGTGAATCCAACCTACTTTAAAAGGTTGGTAGGAAGCTTGAGATATTTGACTTCTACTAGGCCATATATTGTGTTTGGTGTTGGGTTGATTAGCAGATTTATGGAGACTCCACATTAATCTCACTTGCAAGCTGCTAAACGAATTTTGCGATACATTCGAGGTACGCAAAGTGATGGTATTTTTTACTCATCTTCTAACAGTTTGGAACTTGTTGGATATATAGACAGTGATTGGGCAAGTGATACTGAGATGCGAAAGAGTATTTCAGGATATGTTTTTCATCTTGATTCTGGTGCATTTTCTTGGTCTTCTAAAATGCAGCAAGTTGTTGCTCTTTCAACAACAGAAGCAGAGCACATTACAGCAGAAAATACTGCTACTCAAACAATTTGGTTACGACAGATGCTTGTTGTTCTACAACACAAGCAGGATGATCCTACAACAATATTTTGTGATAACAAGTCAGCCATTGCATTGACGAAGAATCTAGTTTTTCATGGGAGAATCAAGCACATTCATATTAAGTTTCACTTCATTCGTAACTTAGTGAATGATAAGGAGATTCAGCTTGACTTTTGTCTTTCTGAAAAAAAAGTTGCAGATATTTTTACAAAGTCGCTCAAAACAACTTCCTTTTTGAAGTTGAAGAAATTATTTGGCATGGTGAAGCTTGAAGACCTTGGTTTAAGGGAGGCAATGTGAGCCAATTAAACCAAATTACTATAGTTTTAGTAGGACTCTTAATGTTGAGTCCTAGTAATTGTAGGATTTGATTTGTTTTATCCTAATACGACTAGGAGTCTTTATCCTAATGAGATTAGTATTATTAATTTGAATAGGATTAGAAGTTCTAATTGTATTAGGATTAAACTTTATATAATTTATATATATATATATATATATATAAGGGTGTAGGGTGTGCCGCTAGCTATGAGAAGTGCAGGGTGTGCCGCTAGCCATGAGAAAAAGTGTGGGATTGTTGTCAGCCTATCCAAAAAAATTCAAACAGTTTGTTTGAATTGCCATTCTTTTGAATGAATAAAATATAATAGCTTTGTGTGTTTATTTTTTTTGTCCTTTTGTTTCACCCACTTTGTTTCTTCTTCCTTTAGATTTGTTGTAATACCCCGACCCGAGTTTGTTGGTACCGACCCGAGTTAGCCGGTACCTGAACCGAAAATTGATGAATATATAAAAATGCAAGGATTAAAATGAAAATAAATAAATAAACAAATAATAATAGTAATACAAATATATGTGTGTGTGAGATATATATATATATATATAATATATTTACAAAATATCAAAAACAAAAGTCAAAACAAATTAATGTAAAGTAGGAACTTGGGAAGAACAAAATTAATTAAGAAATAGAGAGAAATGAAGGGCTATGGTGTAGGGATAAAACGTGTAGAAAGAGAAAGAGAAAAAGGAAGAAGAGAGAGAGAGGTCGGTTGCCTTTCTTTTTAAAGCCAAAGCATGCAATTCATGCTGTCTTCTAAAGGAACAACTGAACAAGGAAGGAACTGAGGAGAATAGAGAAAGAATCAGAACAAGAAGAAGGAGAAAAACAGTGGAAAAAGGTAAGAAAATCCAAATTATCGTTTTTCTCTCTCTCTAGAATTCTGAATTTAATAGGAACTGTTTTAGAGTTATTTATGTAGATACAATGTTTAGATTATAATTAGACTTGTTTAAATATGAAATCAGAGTGTAAAAACACTCAATGACAAACCCAGAACCAGGAATTTACCTTCGGTCAACCATGGTGGAATTATATCCATCAAACAAATCTTGATTTTGAGATTAGAAATCAATAGGAAACAACTCCAGGAGTCCAACGCAACTTGAATCACTTAAAACGGTCAAGAAATGACCATTTAGTGGCCAAAAATCCAGTCACCGGTGTAACATCGAAAAACTGAGGTGGGTGTCAGAAAACCGTGATGGTTTGAGGCCAAAATTTGTTCTAAATTATAGTTTGAAGTCTTAGAATTGCTTTGATGTGAAAAGAATAAGATTTGGACGTGAAAACTATGAAAAAATTGAGAAAATAGTGAGTTGGGGCACTGTTCCGGCGACAGTGGCCGGAATCTTCGCTGGAGAAGACGACCGGAAAGTCGGGGGCCATGTCGGGTCAAAACGGGACCGGATTCGGGTCTAGGATCGGGTCAGGACCCGATCGGATCTAAACGGGTGGTGACACGTGTCGCATTGTGTTTGAATTTTAAGTTTTAAATTTGAACCGGTCGGTTCAGTTAAGGTTCAAACCTGGTTTAGGGTTTTTAACCCTGAACTAGTGGGTTCAGACCGTAACTCTGGGAAATTGCAAACCAGCCCCAAAACTTTGAGGAAATACCACTGTTGCCCAAACCAGAAAATTAATAAAATATTAAATTTTTTCAAAAATGCCCCTAATTCAAAATGAGTCTAATGAAGTCCAAATTGAGTAAACCAATAGTGCATTTTGACTATTTTGGGTGTTCTGAACCCAATGGTGGGGTCCGTTTCACGAGATGAGACTCCGAAAAAATAGGACACGTTAGAGTGTAAATGACCAAATTGCCCCAAGTGCCCCTAAAACCAAACGGAAGTCAGAGGGAGTCCAAATTGACTTTCTTCAACGTTCCGGACTTCAATGGTGAGGTCCGTATTATGAAATAGGTACAAAAAAATATGATACATAAATATGTAAGGTAATAGAATCAAACTTTAAAATTTAAAGAAGCTACCCAAGAAATATAACTAAAATAGGAAAAAGAATTAACGATAATTAAATCAGAGTGATATTATGGAATGTGACCGGACTTTGAAATAGTGATTTTAGGGAACTTCAAAGGAAGGATTTTGGAGTTAAGTCTTCGGAATTCAGGTGAGTGTTTCATACCGTATTAAGGTAGACATTTTCAGTATAGATATAAATATTGAACTCTTTTATGATATATCGATATATGAAGTCGTTTTCCTTTATAGCATTTGTTTAACAGTTATACTATATACGTTTTGAATGACCTATTGATAACTATATTGACTTCTATGACTTAATAAAATGTATTTGTAAGATACTCAAACGTTATGTGATTTTCTCACAAATGTTGAACTGTTTTAATTAAACATCAAATAAAGAACTTTGATTTGAGTAATTGAACTGCTATTGATGATTATTGATTTTGAATATGATTTGGATATGATTTTGATGCTTTGAATAGAACACTCTTCTATGATTGGTCACTATCGAATAGGTTGTGATTTATCGAACCCATCCCACAGGGTATATTGTGGTGAGCCGGTGTTGATACGGCATATCGAACTAGCTAGCCCATCGATCTTAGTCAGCGAGGTTCTAATTTGCTGGGCCATAGAAGTGGAATATATCATTTTGAATATGAATATTGAAAATCGAACCATGAATATGAATTATCGAACTATGAATTTGAGATATTGAACTATGAATTTGGGTTATTGAACCATGAATTTGAATTATTGAGTTATGAATTATTGAACTATGAATTTGGGAATTGAACCATGATATTGAACTGTGATTTTGATTTATTGAACTATGTTATTGGTTATCGATTTACGATTATCTTTGAATTGAGATACATTGGAATTGAATTTGATACCGTTATCTTGTACTATAATTAAGATAACATATGATATCTGATCATTGACATTTCAGTATTGAATTAAATAGTAGTTTTGAAACCCTTGGTATATTATAAAATGCTCACGAGCTGGGATACTCACGAGCTATTGAGCTCATAGGATATTCTTATCCTATTTCAGGTGATGATATCGGAAAAGAAATAGCAGGTTCAGTCAGACTAGCTGGAAGCTTAGTAAAGCTATGAACCCCTTTTTGTAATAGGATTTTGCTAGTCATGATGTAGGTGCTTTTGGAAAATTTTGGACTTGTATATTAAACATGACATCAGTAGGCTTCAGAAAAGTTACATCATGTACTTTTTGTAATTTCTATGGAATGTATAAATAGATGACTAATGTTGACTTATGTATTGATTAGCGCTTCCGCAATAGAAAAAGAAATTTATTCCTATTGCGTTTGATTAATGGAAATCAGAAAAGGCCTCGGTGGCCGATCACGAACCCTCGATCTGCATGGACCGGATTTGGGGTCGTGACATTTGTATTCAACACTATTGGATTCAAGGTTTAATTTGGATCAAATAAGTTAGAAGGAAAAAGAGTTGCAAGAAAAAATATGATGAGATTAAGAAATGAAAACTTATTTTATATTTGGTTTAAAAATAAGATTAGAGAAGAAAGAGGAGAAAAAGGTTTAAAAGCTTGTTTTGCACTCTTTTCAAAAGCGAGAAGAGGTTTGAATAAGTTAGAAAGAGAAGAAATGAGATAAGAGCATTAGTTACAAGGAAGATAAGAATAGAGATCTTGTTTGAGAAAGATAGAGGAAAAAAAATTTAAGAAATGGTTTTATATTAAGTACTATTATATCATAAGATATATGTATCTTTTTATTTTACAAATTCTATAATTTTAAGTATATTATTGGTATTAAAAAAGGTATTAAAGAGTTGTCGCCTCTACTTTGGTCTCATTCCGCTTTTGGACAAATTGTAAAAAAGATCAAATAAGCGTTAGGGTTCTCCTTCTCTCTCCTTCCTAATTTTTATACTAAACATAAAATTAGTAATTATTCATTTTGCCTCTATTTTTTTTACAAAAAATAAAAAACGAATTCCTATTTTACAATTTCACTCATATTGCAAAGCATTTCATTCCTTATTTCTCAAACAAGATGAGAGGGTTACAATATCCTATATTTTCATCAATTATCCAAACGTGAAAAAGTTCTCCTCTCATTTTATCTTCATCCACTTATCCAAACGAACTACAACCACTTTAAAGACGTTTGCTTACCCAACCCTTTCCTATTAAGGAGAGACCATGATACCATTTGTAACATCTTGAGTTTTTTTGACATGATCATGTGATTTAAAAGATTTACTCATATTATTAATAGTAAAACTTGTGATGCTTTGCATGTTAATTAAATACTTCTCACCTAAAAACATGTGAGATATTGCAACTACTAACTCAATTTATAGACCATAAAGCATCAACATTGTCGAGCTTGCTAGTTTATGACTCAAAAATGTCATGGCTAGAACATAGAATTCTCTATTTGCCCTGTTAGATAAAATTCTCCCTTTTAGGCTTGTTTAAATTTTAGACTTAATTAGTCTTAAGTCCCTAAAAAATATGACAAATTATAGTAAGATGCACACACATTTCCAATTTGAGCTGAAGGAGGTCTATTTTGATAAGCTGATACCAACCAATTTTAATATATGACTTTTTTTTGCCCCTTATGTCATTTTATCATAGTTGTTTGGTTTCTTTCATACCTAGCCTGTTTTGTTTATTTCTTCCCATAGGATGGATCACGAACCAAATTTTTTTGTACATTGCTGCCGCCTACCACATCCTTTGACATCGCCTTCGTCGTCATCACCAACCCTTTATTACAAATCACAACATTATACTCGCCATCATCACCATTGATATAATCATCAATCCCATTCACCATCACAAAACTTTTATCGTGAATGATCATTGAAGGTTGGTATCGCAACAAATTTGGACTTCACAATTTGGTGACAACTAGGTTTGACATGGAGAGCAACTGTTGATGACAATGTTAGAGGATTGTTTCAGTAAAAGGCAATGGCAATCTATTTGCAACATAGAAGATTTGTGGTTGTATTAGATATCACGGTGACGTAGCGATGTTGTCGACAAATAGGGGTCGTGATTGGTTTTGTAATTTATGTATGGTGGAATATGGACTTGGTGTTGACGATGATTTATGAGGTGTGAATTTTAATATTTCATATGCAATTAAAAATTGCTTATAGGTTTGAAGGACTCGGTATTGGTCACTGCTTCCAATTCAAATATAATGGTGCAAGATTTGATTCATCTCATATTGACTTTGTATAATTGACTTCATGTGTCAATTTTCAAATTATTCATTGAGAAATACACAGAGTCAATCATAACTGATAGAGTGAGTGGGGGAGGAGGGTAGTGATGATACATAATCAAATGTTTTATAGGAAAATTTCAACTACAAAGTATCGTATATTGACTTCAAAAGTGTTGGAGTTGATCAATTCAACCCCAATCACTATTCTATCTATAATATATGAATGTAACACTGTCACGATCCGCAACCCACCCTTTACGGATTAGTGGACCGCAACTATCTAACCTGGTCCTTTCGCCGAACCGGACCTAATAATCCTGTTACACTATCATCAGTGTCACTAACATGTAACCACATACATCATCATATATAAACATAGCGAAAGACATCAAGTAAAAGGTTACGTGTACATATCATTATGTTAATACAAAAATACAGCCTATAAAATTTATAATTCATCATCTCGTCCCCAGGACGTGAATACATGAGAGTGCTACAAGACTATACTACTATGACCATTACATGCCAAAATATCCAACCTATAACCGCAGCCTCCTATAGTCTGTCCTCTGTGTCAGTCCCTGAAATCAACATATAAGTTTGGAGTGAGCTAAACTAAGCTCAGTAAGTAAGTCCCCTACTTCGCCATGTGTACATGATCTAGAAAGAAACTGAATAATCCAATAACGAGGATATGATAGTTAGTCAATATCATAACAACAATCATAGCTCGTCAATGAATATCATATGATCAGGAATACAAATGATAATCAAAGAACATATAGTCTGAATGACAACATCATATGCTACAAACAAAAACTGTCAAATACATGATCATAGTAAGTACTCAAATAATGTTGTGCAACTACTTGATCATTCATACAAGAATATGATCATACTAGGAATCTTAATAAATAGATAGTGATGTCAAAATTGGTGGATAAGGTCAACTATGGGGTTCGACTACCCCTTGCGTGCATAAAGCACTGAGCTCAATAATGTAAACTATGTCCTCCAGGACTGTTGTCATGCACTATGCCTCGACATAGCCATGATGAAAATTGGTCCCCGTACTCGGGACAGGACCCCATACTTGGGTCATACTATGCATCCAGATGGAGTTTGTGACTAAGCACAAATTCGGCACTAATAAATATCAATATCATGCTACTTTCCACAAAGAAGAATGTGGATTATAACTGGTTTAAGGCAACATAATTGATCTGTCGTGGAAATCAATCAAATTACCAAACTAAACTACTAGTATAGTAGAGAAGTAAGGGTCGAACCCACAGAGACTATTAATCGTCTAAAAATCAAAGTTGAGATTAATTTTAATTTCAAATTAATAAAGATTGATTATTGTTGATTTTCTTACTAAAATTAAATGAGAACTATACTTAAAGCAAATATTTAACTGAATTAATGAGGAATCAAATTAAAAGAGAATTCCTAGGGTGTTGAATCCACCACTAATCTTGTAACTAGCTTCAATTGTATTAATTCTTAGGGTCATTCAATTTGGATGTAAAAGACGTATTTTGGCTACAAGCCTCAATACAATCATCAAGAAAACCATGCACCAAAACCCTAAGCACGAATCATCTTTGGTCAACACAAATTGTTTACGCTAATTCTAAGGTCATAGTCACAATTTGTTTTCCCTGAGTTATGACTCGTTATACGGTTTTGATGTATGTACACATATTACTATTGTATAACCACATAAACAAAATCACAGAAATTGATTATGTGAAACTGAATAATACGATCAATGCTTTAATAAAATCCCAACGTTATACAATCTACATCCAAGACTAATTAACCCAAAAATAAAATACAAAGAAGCAATATTACTTGACTAGGGTTTCATCTAAACCCTAGGAATGAGAGAACTTAGCCCATGATAGTGGAAGAGGAGAACACCATAGCCATGGAGTTCTTCATCTTCTTCTTTTGAGTCGTCTCCTTCCTTCTTCTCCTCCTCCAGATCTCCCAAAACGGCCTCCTTCTTTTTCCAAAACCCTAGTTCACAATATTATCCCCCTTTTTCCAAAATTACCCTCACAAAATAAGAATTAAAAAAAATAATATAAAATCCCGTAATTAGACATTAAGGGCCCAAAAAAGGAGGCTAAACTACTCCAAAATAGAGTCTGTAGTGCTAAAATGGGCCCTAGTCCACCCATATATGGGTCAAAGCATCTCTTCTAACCCAAAACTACTTGTTTTCCACTTCTTTATGCACTTCAAAGCCCAATATTTTCTTTTTGCTCCAAATCCACCACTAAATCATCAACTTTGTCAAGTTTTCTCTGCAAAAAGATAAAATAAGAATTAACTAGCAAACACATATAGATTGGAGAAATTAAAATAATAAAAGTGCAATACTATCTAGGGTTAACAGAATAAATATGCACTTTTTGACTAGTTATCAATAATATAACTATAGCTTTTTACGGCTATATTACCGGGCTGCCAAGAACAATAACTACTGGCCCCTCTTAGTCCTATGTACAAATGTATAGAATGGTCATTTGCACAAATGTACAGGAACTCATGATCAAGATATAACGTCATCAATAGATATGGAAATCAAGAGCAAGATACAACATCATAGCTAAGCTATTCCACTGATAAGCAATATCACATAGTGGAATCATAAAGGATCTAATATGATAATAACGAGTACAAATGTGTATAAAAAAATTGTGACATGGCTGAGAATGTACTACATGCAGAGATTGGTTATTACTTACCCTTTACTATTCCTTGGAAATCAAGCTACTTTTCCTTTCCTGTTACTGAACGTTGATTTTCTTCTCTTTCTCTTTAGATGATCCTGTCATTCAGAAAATACAACTCAGTCTATAACCGTAATCAGTTTAGGATACGTATTCAAATATATCTATCATGGTATAAGTATTTTATTTGCTAATTTGGACCTCGTCATCGAGTCCGGAACATCGAATAAAATTAGTTTAGGTTTTTACGGATCTCAATTTGGACTCTTGGACTGAAAAGAGCAAAATGATCATTTTGCACTTTTATGTATCTTTTATTCCCGGTACCCTTTTTTTTTCTTCATAATTTTGACTTTACCATTGGGTTTGGAATGCCCGAGATAATAAAACTTGACTATTTATTTGCCTCTTTTGGAGTCCGTTTGACCCATTTTTAACTTAGGGGTATTTTGATAATTTTTTTTATAAAAATATTAAAATAATATTTAATTAACTAATCTTTTGGGCCTTTTCATACTTAAGTAAGAATTTTGGGCCCTTACATAATTTTCATAAACTTTGGGTTAATCAGTAATTTCAAAAACCCTTATTCTTATTCAGAATAACCAAATAGTGGTTAATAACTTAAAATTGGAATACAGTTATCCTTGTTTTTCCTTTATTTTCAATTTCTGATTTCCTATCCCTAGCGCCCAAACACCACCAATCCAATTAAACCATAATCTAAACGCTGCCGTTTTGGTTGTTCACAACTGTGGGTGGGTCGGGTCTGACCCAAACCTGATCCAAAACCGGGTCCAATTGACTCGAACTCCCATGACCTTCCGACGTCTTCTTCGGCGACTCTTCTAGCGCTGGTCACCAGAATTTCATAGTGCCCTCACTGTTTTACACCTTTTTTTTATATGTCTGTTTTTCCTGGTTTTTGTATCAAAATTATTTTGAGACTTCAACAAATCTTTTAGAACAAATTTAAACCTCAAATAACCTAGTTTTTCGACACCCACATGAGCTTTTCGGCCATTACCCTTTTTTCGGCCAACTGTATTTTTTCAAATTTCATGCATTTTCTTCTACTGTTTACACTTAATTTGACCATATAACTCCATTACACCTGACATAGACCAGTTCTACATCATTTAGATCGAACAATTCAAATAAAATGACAGCTTTAAAAACATGTACACCGTGACTTGTAATTGAAATTTTCTCCTTCACTTTTACATCATTCTTTTTGCATTTAAAAGCTTAAAACATGCTCATCACAACCCTCCAATTGCATGTCATTAATATGCTTTCGAAGCTAAAATTTAAGGTTTGAATTTACCTACTGTTTCATTGAATTTTCCCCCCTCTGAACAGCATCGGTTCATTCCTCTTTTTCCTCTCTTCTTCTTCTACTCTCTTTCTGCAATACACAGGACCATTTGTAGCTCTTCAAGTTTTCAAATTCTGCTTGAATTCCCAAGCTTTATTTTTGGATTTTCTTCTTCCTTTTCTTTTCTTTTTCTGCGCCTCAGCTTCTCTCTCTCTCTCTCTCTCTCTCTCTCTCACTTTCTTTCTCTATTTCTCTCCCTCTCTAACGCCGTCTTACCCTCTTGACCGACCTTGGGTCGGTGGCTGCTGCCACCTGCCCTTTTCTCCTTTTTCTTTTTCTTTATTTTTTCTCTTTTCTTTCCACTTGTTACTTCACTCGCATGCAGTCCTCTCTCTCTCTCTCTCTCTCTCTTCTTAATGCTCGCCCACCATTCTAGACTTTTCTCAACTCTCCTACTTCTTTCCAATTTCTTCTACTAATTTCTTTCTTTTTCTTTTTTAATTACATTAATATATATATATATATATATAATGGAAATCGTATATATATATATATATATTCATCAATTTTATATATATGATTTAATTTGTAATTATATATGTGTATTTAAATACATATATGCATATACACTTACGTGCACGTTTTCTCGTAAAAATCAAGCTTTCGGTACGACTACCTCCGAGGTACTTGGAATTGCTTGTCATTAAGATATACGTTCGATTTTATTCACGTATTAATTTGACTTACAATTCAAATTTATAAATCATAGCCCGATCCAACCCGAATCGAGTACTAGTCTAACTTGGTTCGAGAGTATTACATACACTCCATCATTTCTATTAAAAAAAAGTGTTGAGCTGGGGATAAATTTATATCTTTTTGTTTTTGGGCCGAACCACAATAAGTTTTATAGGAGTTTTAAATTTTTTAACAAGAATCAGGATCGGTCTGGAAACTATCCGGATCAAACCGGACCCATATCCCAAAATAGCCCAACAGCCCATCGGTGGAGTGGAAGGGAAAGAAAAGGAGGCGTTGCCAAACAAGCCGTGTGAAAGCAGCGAAAAGCACCGAACCGGTGCAAACGCAAACCAATAGAGAGAGAAGTTCACCTTTTGGAATTTTGTTGTTAAGGTCTACATGGCAGCTTTCACGGTAAAGGATGGGCCATCATATACTAGACCGATAAAGACGGATTGAAACGGAGAAGTATTCACCGCCATGGAAGCTTACACCATTTCATAGAGATTGAAAAAAGGACACGAAGCATCTCCCTCTCATTTTCCTTGTTGCATCCATTAGGGTTTTCTATATTCCTTTCTTTCTCTCTCTCTTTCTCTCTATATCTAAAACACACCTCCCTCTCTCTCTCTCACCTAACCGATCGTTCCAATTCCCCAAATCTTGATTGAAATCGTATTTAATCAAGCTATTCGGCTTGGAATTTGGGGGTTTTGGGGATCGTCGAGCTGATTCAATAAAAGATTCGGTCTTTTTTTGTTAGGAGGAGATTTAATTTGAGTTTTAGGGTTTGGAAATGATTAAAATTTGTGGATCGGGTTGCGTTTGATCGCCGTTTATCGGCGAGCTGATTCGCGGTTTTGAGGGGGTTGGGGTTTTGTATGGAAACTCGGAGCCGGAAGCGGGCGGAGGCCACCTCATCAGCCCCTTCTTCTTCTTCATCTGGTCCCACCACCCGGTCGAGCAAGAGAGCTCGTCTATCTACCACTGCTGCTTCTTCGTCTACAGTTCCCATCACTGCCGTTTCGTCGATCTCAACTCGTTCCCGTGCTTCTAGGTCTCAAGACTCATTAGCTTCGTATACTCCGATGGATTCAACCAACGAGTCGTCTGGGTCTGCTGCCCGTCGTGAGTCGGGTGGTCGACGGGGAAAGAATCAGGGCTCCGATAAGGATAATTCTGATAAAGGGAAGGAAAAGGAGCATGAAATAAGGGTTAGGGACAGAGATAGGGACACTGAGAGGAGCTTAGGGTTGAATATAGATGGCGGCGACGACGAGGATGATAATGATAGTGAGGGGGGTGTTGGGATTTTGCATCAGAATTTGACTTCTGCAAGTAGTGCACTTCAAGGGCTTCTTCGGAAACTGGGGGCAGGATTGGATGATTTGCTTCCATCATCAGCAATGGGATCAGCGTCCTCCTCCCACCAGAGTGGGCGGCTCAAGAAGATTTTATCTGGGTTGCGGGCAGATGGTGAGGAAGGGCGGCAAGTTGAGGCATTAACGCAGCTTTGTGAGATGCTATCTATTGGGACGGAGGAATCACTCAGTACATTTTCGGTGGACTCCTTTGTACCGGTGCTTGTGGGTTTGCTAAACCACGAAAGCAATCCCGATATCATGCTTCTCGCAGCCAGGGCGCTTACACATCTGTGTGACGTGCTTCCTTCGTCATGTGCCGCAGTTGTGCACTATGGTGCAGTTTCATGTTTTGTTGCACGACTGCTGACAATCGAATACATGGACTTGGCTGAACAGGTGAGGATTTTTTTTTTTAAAGAAAGGAAAATTGAAAAGAAAACAAAATAATTAGGAACTAGATAACTGATAGAACTTACCCAAAAAAAACTAGATAACTGATAGAACTTCACATGTTATCAAACTTGTTGATATCACATTATGTAGGATTGGAAATTTTTATTGTAAGTCTTGCTTTCTGATATTCGTGTTTACTTCGATGGAAACAGTCACTGCAAGCTCTTAAGAAGATATCTCAGGAACACCCAACTGCTTGTTTGAGAGCTGGCGCACTTATGGCAGTTCTTTCATATCTTGACTTCTTTTCCACAGGAGTCCAGGTAACTCAAGTAGCAAAATTTTCACCTTCTCAGTTCTAAACTGTATCTAGTATGTCGAAGCCTTATCAAATGAATGAATGGTGATATATTTTCTTCTGATCTATATTCCAGCGAGTCGCATTGTCCACTGCTGCAAATATGTGCAAGAAACTCCCTTCAGATGCAGCTGACTTTGTGATGGAGGCCGTCCCTTTGTTGACAAACCTTCTTCAGTATCACGATGCGAAGGTGTGGTCATCAATTTGTAGCTTCAGAATTGAAGGCAACTAATTCTAATTAGCTAACCCCTTTCTTAATTTTGTTTCTTTTTTTTTTGGGTCTGCTTTGTTGTGTTTGTAGGTGTTAGAGCATGCTTCTGTTTGCTTGACTCGAATTGCTGAGGCATTTGCATCATCTCCAGATAAGCTGGATGAGCTTTGCAATCATGGATTGGTTACACAGGCTGCCTCGCTTATTTCCACTAGTAATTCTGGAGGGGGTCAAGCATCCCTTAGCACACCCACGTACACGGTAAATTCAATTGTTGTTCCCACTTCTCAAATTAATATTTTTTTCCCATATTTGGAGGCTCCAGTTGTGATTTAAATGGCATTCAGGGTTTAATCCGGCTGCTTTCCACGTGTGCAAGTGGTTCCCCTATCGGAGCCAAAACTTTGCTGCTCATGGGGATCAGTGGTATTCTTAAAGATATACTATCAGGGTCTGGCCTTGTTGCAACTATATCTGTTTCACCTGCCTTGAGTAGACCACCAGAGCAGGTACTTATTGCATCTTCTTTTCATTCTTATTCCTTCTGCTTTGTTTTTTTTTTTTTTTCCGGAGTTCTTTCTAGCTCATCGCATTCTTATATCATGGTGTGTATATTTGCAATTTGGAATTGATGGCCATTATGCCACCATTGAGAATCCAAAGTGAATTTCGAGCTGGAGCACTGGCAATCTTTTTAAGGATCAGCCTTTGTGTTATTAAACCCAAATAATTGTATAACACCAAGATATATAAAGAACTAGACATCTGTTTGTTAAATATCTTCAAATTTGATTTTTTTATTTATTTTTAATCTGGTTCTGGTAATCAGTTATCAACTTTTACATGAGATAGCTGCATGTGATCTTGCTCACTAAATGTTAGGATGAAAAAGAGAAGAAAGATAAATGAATAATAATACTTTCATATGTCCATTTTAGAATATTATATTGCTTGTTATTACCATTGTTCTCATTTTCTTTTAATTAGTATCTTTGGTGAATATATGTTTTACTTCTCTCGAGTTTCCTCTCTTTGACACCCTAGTATAATGCATCTTATTTTTCATTAACATATGGATAAGTTAGATTTGATATTATAATGCTCCTGATTTTTATTCTACTTCTTAGATTTTTGAGATCGTGAACCTTGCAAATGAGCTTCTTCCCCCGCTGCCCCAAGGAACTATATCTCTTCCAGCAAACACTAATTTATTTGTTAAAGGATCTCTTTCAAAGAAGTCTCCTGTCAGCAGTTCTGGCAAACAAGAAGATACAAATGGAAGTGTACCTGAGGTTTCAGCTCGTGAGAAACTATTAAATGATCAACCAGAGCTTCTGCAACAATTTGGGATGGACCTTCTTCCAGTTCTAATTCAGGTTTGTTTTCCGGAGAACTTGATTAGCATCTAGATAATACTTGCTACATTTAGTAAACAGCAGTGCCATTTTTTGTCAAGCAGGTATATGGATCAAGCGTGAATGGTCCTGTTCGCCACAAATGTCTCTCTGTTATTGGAAAATTGATGTACTTCAGCACTGCAGATATGATCCAGTCTTTAATTAGTGCAACAAACATATCCAGGTATGGAATTTTTGAAGAAATTTTGTTTGCATTTTTTTTTTTTTGCTTTTTCCCATGCTTAGTCTGTATGAATACTTATGAGTTCATTATTTGGTTCCTAGTTTCTTAGCTGGGGTTTTAGCATGGAAAGATCCACAAGTCTTGGTTCCTGCCCTTCAAATAGCAGAGATTTTAATGGAAAAGCTTCCCGGGACTTTCTCAAAGATGTTTGTGAGAGAAGGGGTTGTTCATGCTGTTGATGCACTTATATTAACCGGGTCCCCTACTACTGTTCCTTCCCAACCGTCTTCCAGTGAGAAGGATAATGATTCTATACCTGGAACATCATCACGTTCTAGGCGTTATCGACGACGTGGTATTAACCCAAATGCAGATGTAAATTCTACTGAAGATGCAAAAAATCCAGTTCCAAGTATTGGTTCACCTCCAAGTTCTGTAGAAATTCCAACTGTCAATTCTAGTCTTCGAATGGCAGTCAATGCCTGTGCCAAAGCTTTTAAAGATAAATACTTCCCGTCAGACCCTGGGTCTACTGAAGTTGGAGTTACGGATGATCTTCTACATTTAAAGAATCTCTGCATGAAGTTGAATGCCAGTGTTGATGATCAAAAGACTAAATCGAAGGGGAAGTCTAAAGCTTCTGGGAGTCGCCTTGCTGATATTTCTACTAGTAAAGAGGAGAACTTGATAGGGGTGGTAGCTGAGATGCTAGCAGAACTAAGTAAAGGGGATGGTGTGTCTACTTTTGAGTTTATTGGAAGTGGAGTTGTTGCCGCTTTATTGAACTATTTTTCTTGTGGGTACTTCTCCAAGGAGAGGATTTCAGATGCTAACCTGCCCAAGCTTCGACAACAAGCAATCAAAAGATATAAGTCATTTATTGCTGTTGCCCTCCCGTCGAGTATTGATGAAGGGAGCGTGGCTCCTCTGAGTGTCTTAGTTCAGAAGCTTCAAAATGCTCTGTCCTCCTTAGAGCGCTTCCCGGTTGTGCTGAGCCATACTTCTAGGTCATCTAGTGGAAGTGCACGTCTATCTTCTGGTTTAAGTGCATTGTCTCAGCCATTTAAGTTGCGTCTATGTAGAGCCCAGGGAGAAAAAACTCTCCGTGATTATTCTTCTAATGTTGTATTAATTGATCCACTGGCAAGTTTAGCAGCTGTTGAAGACTTCCTTTGGCCCCGAGTTCAACGAAATGAGTCTGGGCAGAAGCCCTCAGCTTCGGCAGGGAACTCCGAGTCTGGGACCACACCTACTGGACCTGGTGCTTCATCACCGTCTACTTCTACTCCTGCTCCCACCACTCGTCGTCATTCTATTAGATCCAGATCATCTGTTAATATAGGAGAGACAGCCAAAAAGGAGTCATCACAAGACAAAAGCACGAGTTTATCAAAGGGAAAGGGTAAAGCTGTTTTGAAGCCTGCTCAGGAGGAGGCAAGAGGACCTCAAACAAGAAATGCTACCCGGAGAAGAGCAGCTCTGGATAAAGATGCACAAACGAAGCACGTAAATGGGGATTCTAGTTCTGAGGTATGCTGTTTCTAACACAATTATATGGTGACTTGATTGTGCGATTGTTTGGTACCCATTTAGAAGAGTTCTTCTAGATGAAGGGTGCATCATGTCTACACTCTTCTTGCCTTGGTTGGGATGCAATTGCAGCTTAATCATTCCTGTGTTTCTTTAAGTGGTAGAGATGTTCCTGTTGAGATTTGAGATGCCTTGTGTGAGGATGGAAGTTACATTTTTTCCCGAGGCAGGGTTTGTAATATTGTCCATTAGGTTGACTCATGACTGACTGATTTTGTGGAAGTGGTGTGGCCAAATAATTTCTTCATGCAAAAAGGTAGATGTTGACTGCCTTACGTTCTGTCCTTTTTCTGTTAGATTTGCGTTCTGTTGGTGTATTGGAGAACTTCTGAAAGTTCTCCTGCTTATTAGACGGAACTTGGAAGGATGTTTCGCGAGGTTCTATTTTTCTGGGCTTGTTGCATGGGGGATTTTGTTCTCCTTCTGTCTCCTGCCTCCAAAGCTCTCTCTCTCTCTCTTTTTTTTTTTGAGTTGGCATTAGTTTATGTTGTATAGATTTGTATATTCCTTGTGCACTGGGAATAGCCCCTCTATAGTTCTCTTGCTTAATTTTATGTTGGTCGCTTATACAATGGTGGAAAATAGATTTTCTTGTTTCCCTTTTTTTTTTTTTTTTGATAAGTAGACTTTCTTGTTCTGTTAAAAACAAAAATTCAGTGTGGATTTTACATGATGGTGAAGTTGAAGAGCTATACTTAAAGATGATGAAGGTAAAAATACTGGAAGTTTAACAGATTCTTTAATGCAAGGAGCAAAAGTTTAGGATTTAAAAATCACTACTAGGTTGAAAATCATTGTAACTCTTGAAGTGCTATGCTATTGAAGTTCAAAGGGGCCAATAATATTAAAGTAGGAAAAAAATTATGGGCGTTCTGGTCTTCCATTTGAGTCTTGGGAGTTCATGGGTGATATCGGCAGACCTGGTTGAATTGGATGCTAAATAAGGTCATAGAAGCTAAGAAAATGCCTGATCTTTGGCACCAAATGGATGGGGACTCTGTTGGTTTCTTTGTATGGAATTACTCATGTACATATAGTTGTACCAAGCATTATATTGTATTTACAAGTCCTACTGGAAACTTAGGTAGACTACTTGAAATGAAACTAAAACATGAAACCTGAGTACTATAGAACTATCTGGTTTTGAGTTGAATTATGTGGTAGCTATTTATTGATTTGGGTGATTAATGGAAAGGATTGGAGAGAAGGAGGAAAAGCCTCCACACACACACACACAGCTTTTAATAACATCCTTAAAAGGGATAATGTGGTCAAATTGAACAAAAAAGAGTACGGAATTGTTTTTTATGTGACTGGGTACAATTAAATGATGGAGTTGTTAATGTGGGAATGATTGAAGGAGGATAGTAAATACATTTGATATCAACAAATTTTTTTTTTCTTTTTTTTTTTTTTGGGGGGGGGGGGGGGGGTGTGTTATTATCTAAGAAGCACAAATTCGACGCGATGCGGACATGCCGACATGAGATTTTTAAAAAAAATAGGACACCGACACGTTGGGTATATGTTGAATAATATATATTTATTTATATATATGATAATGTAATATAATTCTAATATTATTTCAATCAATTTCAAGACTACCCATAATAAAATAATATTAATAATAAAATATTTATTTTATGACATGTTTCATTAAGTTGATTTATTAAAAATTAATATAATTTTTAAAAACTAATTTAGTGATATAATAAGTATATTGGTGAAATACATAAATTAAAAATTAAATGTATAAATTATTATGATTTGATCCAACAAATAATAAAGATGAAGAATTAATTATTAGACTTTTTAATAATAGATTTTTTTAAAGAATTATATAAAAAATTAAGTTAATTTAAATAATTGAGTAAATGTTATCAACAAAATTATTAATACTGATAAAAAATTATATTCACAAACTTAAGAGAGGGGGATTGGGGAGAGAGGTATTAAAGATTTGGGTGGGGTGGAGGAAGAGGGTTTGATGCGTCAAAATAAAAGGGGGGGGGGGGGTTGTCATAAACAGAATCGAGAGAGAGAGGGGGAGGTATCTAGGAGGGTTTTTTTTTTTTTTTGGGGGGGGGGGGGTGATCGAGAGAGAGAGAGAGAGAGAGGGGGAGGAACCTCGTGGTCGTCAATCTGGTGCAAGTAGCAGGTAGGTTGCTCCTCTCTCTTTCTTTACCTTCTTTGATGATTCTTCTCTCTTTAATCAATTTTATTTTTTTGGAATACTCATTCGTTGTTCAACATTTTCGTGTGTGATTGTGTGTTGGCGTGTTGGGAATGTATTTGAAAAATAAATAAAAATTTAGATACTTAATTTTAACGTGTCAGACATGTTTCTGAATTGTGTCCATGTTCTACGCGTCAGACATTGATGCTGTGGCTTCCATATGTGTCGATGCTTCTTACGTTATTACAAATGAGATTATTGGGTATATTCTAAAATCCCTATCGTGCATGTTATTTGTTTATATTTTTAATTTACAAAAATTAGGGTAGTGGTACATGTTGACTTGGACCCATGGAGAGATGCTTTGAAAGAGAGTGGCAAGCATTCACACTTCTTGCATTGATTTCAAAATTGGACAAGTTTGTTATTTTAGTAAGTGTTTACACTACTAGGTCAGAGACTCAGAGACGGTATATATCGAACTTGGCAAGGTTCTTTGGGTGTATTGTTTTTTGTTACTTGTATTGATAGCTAACAGGAAGCAAATGAATCTAAGTAGAGATAGGTTAATTTAGAAGTCAACCATAAAAATTGCATGTGATTATGATGGTTAATACATCTGAGACCATGTAATGGAAGTCATGCTGAAGCTTTTCTAATTTCCTTTCCACCCAGACGGGTTAACCCTACCTCCCTCACCGCTTTCCACCATGTAATGCAAACACATGGATGGTCTTTTGGAGGTGTTGAGCACATTCCAAGTGAGAGAGGGAAGACAAGACGTGATGGTTTGGACAGTGAACAATTACAAGGCTTTGGCGGGTAGAAATGAGTAGTCCTTTCCCTTTAAGCTGATTTGGAGTACTTGGATTCCTACAAAAGTTGCTTTCTTTGCTTGGTTGGTGGCTTGGGGTGCCATATTTACAATGTATAATCTTCGGCGAAAAGGGTTTCATTTTGGTAACTGGTGATGCATGTGGAAGAGTGAGGTAGAGACGGTTGATCACCTTCTTATTCACTATAAGATGACGTGGCATGTTTGGGGTTTGATTTTTCCTCTGTTTGGTTGTAGTTGGGTGGTGCTTACCTCTATTTTGTAGGTTTGATAATCTTCGGCAAAGACGGTTTCATTTAGGTAACCGGTGTTGTATGTGCAAGAGTGAGTTAGAGATGGTTGATCAGCTTCTTATTCACTATAAGATGGTGTGGCATGCTTGGGGTTTGATATTACCCCTGTTTAGTTCTTGTTGGGTGATGATTACCTCTACTTGGGAGATGTTCTTGAGTTGGAGATATAGTCGGGGAGGGAAGTGAGGATTGCTTGGAGGATGGCTCCTTTTTACCTAGTGGTGTTTATGGAGGGAGAGGAATAGGAGGACTTTTGAGGGGATAGAGCAAGTATTCTTGAGTTGGAGATATAGTCGGGTTAGGAGAGAAGTGAGGCTTGCTTGGAGGATGGCTCCTTTTTACCTGGTGGTGTTTATGGAGGGAGAGTAATAGGAGGACTTTTGAGGGGATAGAACAGCCCTCTTTTTGCTTTAAAAATAATTTTGTTGCATTTACTATACTTTTGGGTCAAAGAGTCAGACCCCATATATATAGATTTTTTTGTAAATTTCTTAGGGAATTAACTTATTTACGCCAAAAATATAATAATCTAAAAAATAGGGTGTTTAAAATGAAGAACGGACTGCTCTTGAGTCTTGACCTTCAAACATTCTCCTATTCTTTCCTGCCATAAGCACCACAGCAAACACATTGAAGCCATCTTCCAGACTACCTTTGTTTCCTATCTCAGCCTGCTGCTTCTCCACCTCATAAGCAATGCCTTTACCGAGGTTGGCTTGACCCAACTAACCCCAGAAAGAGAGAGAAGCAGTACTCCAACAATCCATCACTACATCACAATGCAAAAGAAGATGATCCTCCATTTCCTCCTCTTTGCATATACCATACTGATTAACTATCGGGAAGCCCCTTTTCCTTAAATTATCCAAAGTCAAAATGGACCCCCAAGCGGCCTCCCATGCAAAAAATGTAACTTTTAATTTTCCAACAATTTACCAAGGAAAGTTCTGCTCATTACCACCCTCCATTGCTTTGTAGAAAGATTGCATTGAAAATTTCTTGTTGCTATTCTCCTTCCAGACCATCATATCCACCTTACCATTCTGGACCTTGCATCTACTCTACAAATTCAAAAATTCCTCCACCTCTCGCAATCAATGTTTTAAAACTCATACCGTTCAGCGAACCGGAAAAAAAGACCGGGTCTCTGGTGCAATCGTCGAGTTAACCAGAATCGAACCATGATGTTATAATTACATCATAAATATATTTATTATTAATAGTAATAATATATAAAATTATATAAATCATGCAAATAAATTTAAATAATATAGATATTTTTTACAAACAAAAAGATTACAAATTTTATATCAATATAAACAATGCAATAAAAATTATGATCAAAGTCATTAATTGTAATAATTTCATATGAAAATTTTAAAAAGTATAAAGAATACTTTTAACAAGTGAATTTCTAACAAGATCCATGGTGTAAAAAAGTAAATGCAAATTTAACTTGAAAAGAAGTTCAAAAAAAAAAAATATAAACTAAAGAGCAGGGGATAAACAGTTGATGGCATGATGTAAAGTGAAAGCATGTTGTTCCATGAATCCCAAATTGGTGGTAATAAATTGAGTTGAAGAGTTTCTTTGCTTATAAAAAAGCAAGCTCAAAAGCTTCAATTTTATACAACACCAAATCATACCACATCGAATTGGGGTTGAAAAAGCCAAAGGAGTGATTGCTGTTAAAAGACAGTCATGTGAGTTGCAGACTACTTTATTATTAATTAATAGTGAAAAAAGCATTTAAAGTTAACTGTGAATGCTTCAGAGGCATTCAATGTGACCAGTGATGAAATCTTTTCTTTTTGTTCACATTTGATTTGAAATTGACTTTTGTGCCAACCGTTTAGAACTGGGGCCGTTTTTTAAAATTTCCAGTTGGGCCGCCCGGTTTGAATGATTTTTAAAATTTAGAGTGGTTTTATTTTAATTCAGATTTACTGGTTTGAACCGGACCGTTTCTTGTACCGGTCGACGGTTAAACCGGTTGGTCCGGTTTTTAAAACATTGCTCTCAATTCCCCATCACAGAAGTGTCTACGAAAGCTTGGACGCCAAACCACCCCCCCAAAAAAAAAGGCAAATTCCCACATTCCTCCACCAAAGCTTCCCTATTACCAGCAATACTAAATAGGATAGGAAACCTCCTCTTCAAAATTATATACTTTTACTGAACAAAAAGAAGTATTAAGCTTTTCCTAGCACAATGTAAGCTAGGTGTGCATGGGTTTGGGCATGTGGGCACTTAGTTTGAATGGGTCTCAGCTATACCTAGCCCAGATTTGGCTATGTTGTCTGCAATATTCACTGGGTAGGCATTGCGTTAGTGATCTGGTCATGCAGCACGGGATATTGGCAGGACAGGCATTGGGTTATGACATGCCTTGCGGTTCGTGTTATCTAATTATAGGGTAACATCATGCGCATATATATTTGTAATTGAGCTTGTTTAAGGCGTTATGCTCTGTTTTGTTGGTTGGTAGGTGCCATTCATGTGTTGAGAAGTGTTGAGAACACTTGTATGTCAAATGGTCTTTAGTGCTTGCTTTGGTGGGGTGGGTCTTTGCATGAGCACTGCGTTATGGGTGCTTGACTCTGGGTGCCTAGGGCAAACTAGCTTCTTTGCTATTTGCCATGTGTGAAGGTGACACTTATCCCAAAAAAAAGAAGAAGTGTGAAGTTGACTCGATATATAAAGTTGGGATACCAGTACATACACAGCATAGGAGTGCAATTGTATTTGGGTTGCATATTTGTGTATAGGCTCAGTGTGGCAGTACTTGTAATGTAGTTGGGTGGTCCAAATTTGTGGTTGTGTATTTTTAGGCATGGTTATGTTGCAAGTAGCTCTATGATAGTGGGAACCTGTCACTGGGGAGAGCATCATGTTTGACATCGTTAAAACCAGCCCCGCCTTGTGGTTTTGTGTTGCTGCATGGTGTGAGGAGTTGAACTGTGATAACTGGAATTGAGGATATTAGGAAGGCATATACAGTGGAATGGTTGTTGTTTTCAATCTAAGTGAATATTGGTCATCTGTTGGACCGTATGTAGCTAACGCCTGAGGTAAATAGGAGTGGCATGTGGCTTTCCATATGGGGCTAAAGAGAATGTTAAATCCTTGATTTTCTTTTTTTGAAATGCCTGCAATTGTGGCCTCAAGCTTCTAATGGGCCTCGTCATAAAAATAAATAAATAATATAAAACAAAGAAGAGTAGACTTAGTTATCTGTTCATTTATTAAAAAAATATAGTGGTGGCATCAGTTGGGCTTCCTTGAGGCCCTCAGAATTGACCTTTGTTTCTTCCCATGTCGTTACGATGCTGTTATAAATAACATGATTTGCATTGCCAACTTTTTGCTAAGTCTGTGTGTTTATTATTGTCTCCCCCACCCCAAAACCCAAAAGAAAAAAAAAAAAAAAAACAAAAAACAAAAAACAGAAATCTGGCCTGTGTGTGTGTGTCGCTCAATTTTGACCAGAATCATGTTATACAAACTTAATTTTTCAATGTTTTGTAGGATGAGGAGTTGGACATATCCCCTGTTGAGATTGATGATGCATTGGTGATTGAAGATGATGATATCTCAGACGATGATGAAGATGACCATGATGATGTATGTTATTGAATCCTTTGGTTTTATTTTATTTATTTTGCTTTGCATCCCTTCTTATTTCTAGGTTCATGTTGAATTTGTGTAGTTATAGCATAATTCATTAGTTAATAATGCTTTTCAATCCAGAATTCTTTGGAATGAACTGAGGTGATGTTGGTTTGTTGGTTAGCATGTAAGAGTAATTTTCTAGTGTTTTGGGGCAATAATGTGAGCAATCGTCGCTTTTGACAGCAATACGATCGCCAAACTTTCTAACTCAACAGCAGCTAAATTAGCATTTTTTTTAACATCTTAAATGGATGACAGCTCTAAAGCCACAACCCTAAAAAACATATAGCATGAATGAAGTACGGACACTCTATTTTGGCTCACATGTTGGACACTTTCCGGACACATGTCGAACACTCGAAGAAAGTGTCTAATTTTGTCTTTCTGAAGTTCGGACACGTTCCGGAGATGTTTGGGACCTGTTCCCCCCTCCTTTTTTCTCCTCTTCTCCTTGGTTTTTTATTGGTTATATATATACATATTTGTGTTCTATTTAGTTTATTTTTTTTGGTTATATATATACATATGTGTTCTATTTAATAGTTAGTAAATTTGTTTTGAAACTTGAATCATGGATGTTAATGATTAAATAAAGAAGTTTTTGAATTTTTATGTAATGGCTTTGTTATTTTAATATCTTTAATAATATTTTTTTTTGTGATTTGTGTGTTTTTATGTCAATTTTAATTGAAATAACGTTAGGTTTTTATTATATAATCATATAAAAAATTTATATATATTCAACGTGTTCGTGACATGTTCGTGTCTTACTTTAGTATTCCATGTCCCGAGTCCGTATATGTGCTTCTTAGGTAGTTATGCGACCATCCTATATGTTGTATGATAGGCAAGGAGAGAGATGGAAGGGGGAATTGCTCGAGTCATGTTTGCAAGGCCGATCCATCCTAGTTATAGAATTACCAATCTACTAGTTTCCATCTAGCAAATTTCAGGTCAAGTTTTGCCCTAATGGTTTCCTTGTTTGTCAATTATTAGGTACTAAGAGATGATTCTCTTCCTCTTTGCATGCCTGACAAAGTACATGATGTTAAACTGGGCGACTCAGTTGAGGATAGTCCTGGTGGCCCTGCAACAAGTGATAGCCAGACCAATCCAGCTTCTGGTTCTAGTAGCAGAGCTGCTATAGTTAGGGGCTTGGATTCTTCTGAGTTTAGGAGTGGGAACTCTTTCAGTTCAAGGGGTGCAATGTCATTTGCTGCTGCTGCCATGGCTGGGCTTGCCTCTGCAAATGGTAGAGGCATTAGGGGAGGCAGAGATCGGCAAGGACGTCCTCTGTTTGGTTCTAATGATCCTCCTAGACTAATATTTTCTGCAGGTGGGAAGCAGCTCAGTAGGCACTTGACTATCTATCAGGCTATCCAACGACAACTTGTGTTGGACGAGGATGATGATGAGAGGTTTACTGGCAGTGATTTTGTCTCTAGTGATGGAAGTAGGCTGTGGGGTGATATTTATACCATAACATACCAAAGGGCAGACAGCCAAAATGATAGGGGTTTGGTTGGGGCGTTGAATTCTACAACCCCATCTAAATCTTCCAAAGGAGGATCTACCTCCAATTCCAACGTTGATTCATCACTGCATCGAATGTCACTTCTCATTAGCATTTTGCAAGGGGAACTTCCTTGTGATCTGGAAAAAAGCAATCCCACATATAATTTATTGGCACTGTTGCGCGTATTGGAGGGTTTGAATCAGCTTGCACCCCGTTTAAGAGTCCAATCAGTGGTTGACAGTTTCTCTGAAGGGAAGATCTCTAGTCTTGATGAGCTGAGTGCTATCGGTGTTAGGGTTCCTCCCGAGGAATTTATTAATAGTAAGCTCACTCCAAAATTGGCTCGACAAATCCAGGATGCTCTTGCACTTTGCAGTGGGAGTCTTCCTTCATGGTGTTACCAGTTGACGAAAGCATGTCCCTTTTTGTTTCCTTTTGAGACTCGGCGTCAGTACTTTTATTCTACTGCTTTTGGCTTGTCCCGTGCTTTGTATCGGCTTCAGCAGCAGCAGGGTGCAGATGGTCATGGATCGATTAATGAGAGAGAGGTGAGGGTTGGGAGATTACAGCGCCAGAAAGTTCGTGTCTCCCGAAATCGTATTCTGGATTCTGCTGCAAAAGTCATGGAGATGTATTCTAGCCAAAAGGCTGTTCTTGAAGTAGAATATTTTGGTGAAGTTGGCACTGGCTTGGGTCCTACCTTGGAATTCTATACCCTTTTAAGTCATGACTTGCAAAAAGTGGGACTGGGAATGTGGAGGTCAAATTCTTCATCAGATAAACCTTCAATGGAAGTTGATGGAGATGAACAAAAAAATGGAAAGACCAACAATATAGCTGGGCTGGGCTCTGCTGTGATCAATATAGATCTTGTTCACGCTCCTCTTGGGTTGTTCCCGCGTCCTTGGCCTCCAAATGCTGATACTTCTGATGGTAGCCAATTTTCGAAAGTCATTGAATATTTCCGTCTGATTGGGCGTGTGATGGCCAAAGCTCTTCAAGATGGGCGACTTTTGGACCTGCCACTTTCAACAGCATTTTATAAGCTTCTGCTTGGTCAAGTAGGCTAATTGAATGGCTGTTTCCTTTAAGATTGAAATGCTAAACCTTCATATATTGCATGCTGTATTGGTTTGTTTGATCACAGCATTCACTCTTCTCTAATTCACTGCAGGAGCTTGATTTGCATGATATTCTTTCTTTTGATGCGGAATTTGGGAAGATATTGCAAGGATTGCAAGCCCTTGTTTGCCGGAAGCAATACCTAGAGTCGGTGGGTGGCCATAATTGTGATGAAATTGCTGATTTACATTTTCGGGGAGCTCGAATTGAAGATCTCTGTTTGGATTTCACCCTTCCTGGCTATCCAGATTACATTCTGAAACCAGGCGACGAGAATGTATTTTACATACCCAGTTTGTTTGTTTTTTGCACACATCTTTTTCTCATTGGTTTAGTATTCATAACAAATATTTTTGTTAATTAGATTGTTATCTTCTCATAATTTGCAGGTGGAAATTAATAACTTGGAGGAGTACATATCCCTGGTGGTTGATGCTACTGTCAAGACTGGAATTATGCGGCAAATGGAAGCATTCAGAGCAGGGTTTAATCAGGTTAGCAACTTCCTCTGATCTTCACCAGACTCTGATTTTCCAAAGAAATTGATTTCTCTTTGGTTTAGTCTTACTCTGTTAAATTCAGTGTTTGTTTCAGCTAATGAGTTATTATCGCATGTATGCTGGAGATTTATTACTTTTTCCACTTCTTATAGTTGCCTCTGTAGTCATCTATCAATGATCACAACTATCATTGAGTGGCTGATTTCATTTTATCTTGCCACATTTTTTCCTAATTTTATTTTTGGTTTTGGGGGCGGGGGTGGGGAACCTATTTTGTTTTGGTATTTCTTTGTTGTTTCTGCATATGATTGTCTGTTTTCCTATTTGTTGGCACTAGGCAATGAAACCTTTTTTTTTTTTTTTGTGCTTTATAATCAGGTCTTTGACATCTCGACTCTCCTAATATTCTCTCCACATGAATTGGACTATTTGCTTTGTGGCCGTAGAGAGTTGTGGGAGGTAAACTTTTCTTTAGCATGATTTCCTTCTAACAAGTCAAGATTGAAATCTTATATTTATTGCATTAGCATGCTTAAGAATTTAATTTCCTGTTTATGCAGGCTGAGACACTCGTGGATCACATAAAATTCGATCACGGATACACTGCCAAGAGCCCTGCAATTATTAATGTGTGCTCACCCACGCCCTTTTTTCTCTCATTTTTATTCCCCAATCCTGTCTAGACTTAGGACTTCATCCTTAAAATAGTTTCCATCTGATTCTTACTCCGTACATATGTTGTCCTATAGTTACTTGAGATTATGGGAGAATTTACTCCGGAGCAGCAGCGGGCCTTCTGTCAATTTGTTACTGGTGCACCTCGGCTTCCACCTGGTGGTTTGGCAGTGCTAAATCCAAAGTTGACAATTGTAAGGAAGGTATGGTACAGATGAAATGTTGTCAAGGGCCTCTTGTGGTTCTCCAATATTTTTTATGCCATTTGTATATAGTGATTGCATTTAAACTTACATGTCTTTTGGTGCAGCATTCTTCAACCACTAGTAACACAGCGTCCAATGGAACTGGGTTATCCGAATCTGCAGATGATGACTTGCCAAGTGTGATGACATGTGCTAATTACCTGAAACTTCCTCCCTACTCTACCAAGGTACAAGATTTGGTGAATGAAATTGTTATTTATGAGATTCCTCATAATACTTATCCAGCTATTGTCTATACTCATCATTTGATGGCAGTGTTCTTCATTTATGAGGAAAGAAAAATGACGATATAATTGCTTCTAAACTGGCAATTATTTTCTAGTGTCATATTTAATCGCTATTTCATTTTTATTTATCGATGATTTTCTTCTTTTTAACAGGAAGTGATGTACAAGAAACTACTTTATGCAATCAGCGAAGGGCAGGGATCTTTTGATTTGTCATGAGTCCTCGAACTAACCCAATTAACGGTGTATATTATATCGAAGAACTTTCAGGTCATTTCTTTAATGGGCTAATTTTGGTGTTGGAAGTGGCATCTATTGTGCTCAATAATGGCTTCCTTTTGGTGCCCTCCCTAGACTTGCGGCTTGCTCAAGGTTAGTTCCTATATTTCAAGGTGGGCTGGTTGAACAACATGGTCAAGGCCAAATTATATGTGAGAGTTTACTTTAGTAATCCAGTATTAGTTTTCATTTTTTCAACCCATTTTGAGTCCATCAGTTCATTCCATTTTCAAGTTTTTTTTTTGGTTATTTGTATCTCTATATCCTATTAGTTCTCAATTCATTATGCTGATTGACCTAACCCATCAGTTTTTTTTTTTTTTTTTTAAACCTGTCGTTGAATATTATTGAAATGTCAGTTAAATGTGGATGTCTCGTTCAGGTTGATTGATCGTCGCATGTTGAGAGAAGCTTCTTTAGAGAGGGGAATTGTGGCGCTCTTCGCGTCTTCAAGTGATTGTAAATAAATAGGAATTTGTGATTCTTCATGGTTTATTTCAATTTGTTGGCTTTAACAGAGTATATACATGTATGGGCATTTATATTGCCTCCCTTCTCTCTCTCTCTCTGTCGGAAATATGGTGCAGCTTGCTGCTCAACAATTTTTTGTTAGAAGAATAAAAAAGTGTAGAAAGGAAAGAAAAACCGGAAGATCATATTGTCCTTGGACCTTGATGGTTGTTGGTGGAAGAAATCATTCAAGCTTTTGATTTGGCAGTGATTGTGAAGCTGTAAGAATAAAATTTGTTTTTAATGTTTCATGATATCCTTCAAAGTTCCAAGTTTGGAAGATCTTTCAAGTCAAAGATCCTATGAGACCTAACTGCCCAAACCTTGTTGGGTGGTCATGCTTTTAACAATTTCTTATTTACATAATTATATTTGGGCGGGCGGGCGGGCGGGCAGGTAGGTGAAGTGTTTCCGTTATGATCTGGAGGTTACTGTTTTATATAATGAAAATAGTTTCTCTACTTGTCAGACCTTGCGGTAGTCTTTTTAACATAATCTCATTGGGACATATTGAGAATTTTTGAATTTCTTGTTGGATATTTTAAGAGAGAATATTTGGACATGCATATGATTTAGCCAATTGTTGAGGTGGTATTGTTATTATTATTATTATAATAGTAATGTAGTGATTATATGTGGCACTCTTTTATTTTTCTAATTTAACTCGAAATTGAATTTGTCACTCTAGATTTACTTCTTTTCCTTTATTATGCTCCTTTTTCCCTTCCTTGAATTGATAATAATTCAAGAGGTTTGTTTCATTACCCTGCATATCCTTATTTAACATCGCTAATAATTATAAATATACCACCTTAGTTTAATAAAAAAATAATCTCTTTTGGAAAAGACTTAAATAGCCGACTAATTTGCATTTTGCTCATGTTTTAATGTCATTTACTTGCATTGCATGGGATAGTGCAGAGGTCTCTTTCTTTCATTGGTCAATTAAGTCATATTTTCTCTTCCATTGTTCAAGGATCAAAATCTTAGAAACAATCAAACCCATCTCTTTGTTCTATTATTGATATGCCAACATGTATTCTTAAGTACTGCGCATGTATGCCAACATGCAACCACATTCCAATCCCGAACACATTCATAATTCATATGTATATCTATATCAATTGTAAGTCTCATCAACATGAATATAAACAGCTCATGGTGTCGTGTGTACAACAACAATCGACATGATCCAAGAAACTCATGCTATCCATCTAACACCACACCCATAAAAGCATGTGCGCGCACACAACCACTCACGCCACCCACATTTGTCATCCTATTCCCACGAGGTGGTCTTTACGAATTTCTTCCACTTCTCAAGTTACAAATTCATTGGTAGCGAGTATCACTTGCCCAAGTCCCAAGACTCCTTCACTTATGCATAACACTTACTACGACATTGTCGTAGCCTATGTCCCTACTCACATCCCACCAACTCACACCAACAGTCGGTGCACATCAAGCATTTTTCTTATTTCATTCTTAGGTTCACACACGTCCAACACATACATATTATATCCAAACATCTCATCAATTCTCACACAAGTGCCATATCATACACATAAGTCTTATTAATGCTTGCTTGTTCATTTCAACTTTTTAGTATTACATTTCATTACGTGTTCAATGCAATTTTTTAGGGTTTAACATACTCTTACCTATCTCTCGTGTCCTAGTTCTCTCAAACGGATGCTAAAATAGATTTCGGGACTTTAAAAATCATAAGAAGGTATATTCTTGGAAGTAATATAACTTTTAGAAGTCCATTACAATCCTAAGGGTATTTTTTATTAATTTCATTGATACTGACTTCACACCTTTGGAGACTAAGTTTCCCCAAACGGAGCTTAGAAATAAAATCAAAATATTCAAAAATCCTAAAGGTGCTATTCTCATACCTCGAGTCCTCTTTTAAATATTTGTTCTAAGCCTAGGACCAATATCCTAATTTTATTCATTTATATGGGACCAACCTTGTGTCTCAATTAGTTCAAACTGACATTGTATTTGAGTTCATGACTTAAGCAATTCTTGGACACGTCATTTTCGAATTTTATTTAGCTAATTCGTTACTCACTTCAACTTAGGGTTTTTTTTTTACAAAATTATTTCAGATCATTCAGAGTTTCCGAATGTCCAAAAGGAATTCATATTTGAATTCAGAGCACCCCAAAACCCTTGAGTATGCCTCTTTCAACATTTTAATTGGTTTTTGATTCAAATTGTAATCTAGTAAGCCTTTTCGCAATTTTTCATAAATCAGTTAACCTATTTATAATTTCTCAAAATAAATCAACCTCTGTGTAATTTTTCCCAATACAATTTCTTTTACCCGTGGCCAAATATGATTTCTTTATCAATTTCTGGAATGAGGTTATCATTATTCTAATTTGAGCCAAAAACCGGTTCACTATAAATCATTGCCCAAAAAAGCCCTTATGTCCAATAGTCATTGGGCCAACTCCATCGACAGACCTAGACCTAGACCAAGACCTAGATCTAAGCCTTCGAAGACAGAAGACAGAAGACAGAAGACAGAAGCCTTCGGAAAAAATTTTGATATAATTTTTTGTTGTGTAAGTACGCTTACTTTTTAATAATTAGTAATTTTATAAGATTCAAAAGTATTCATTAATAAAATTATTAATTATTAAATTTATTATTTTTTTATGAGTAAGAATATTTTTTTACAAGTATATAATTTTCAACATAAAAATAACAAAGGTGATAAACTTTTTTTCAAAAAAATATGTACAAAATTAAGTTATGGAAAAAATTCTTAATCTCCTTTATTGTTATAAAAAATTAATATGATTAATAATTTATATATAATTAATATGTACACGTGTATTTTTTATTTTAATAATTAATATTATAAAGAGAATTTTAAAAAGTTTATTAATTTTTAAGTAATAGAATTATTAATTATTATTACAGAGCGAAGTTCATGTTTAAAAAAATTATTAATTATTAAAAAAATTAATATCAATTATTAAATGATCAGCTGTAAAAGAAGAGAGATGGAATGAGAAGAAGCGGAAAATTAGCCTCCAATTGCCATGGCATTACCATGAAATGACTAATGCAAATTTATAAATTGAAATTGAAGCTCTCAATTATACACATGTTCATTGAATTAAGCTATGTTAATTAAGTTTAAACCCCATGATAGATATATCGATCACAACCAGCTTGCAAGCCATGCACTTTCTGTGTCATCATTCTCTTCGTTCTCATGCATGGGCGCACCTCACTTGGACAGCCAGTGTCTTGGAAACCTCAGGGCAAGGATCCTGGCTCTTGCCATCAAAAACTTCTCTTTCAAGTGGAATTGAACAGCTATTTTTTCCCAAGCAATGCTGCTCAAATTTCAAACCAGAAACCCATAATCAATGCATTGAAAAATAGTTTATGTCTGTTATATATAGAGATGAATTATGATAGATTTTACCTGTTCAACAACTTTCTTGCTGTTTGGCGAAGAGCATTTTCCAAGAGAGTAGGTTCCACAGACACCATAAGGATCACCAAAGCTTGCAAACTCGACGATCTTCATCACTTTGTCCTCAGGACAAGTTAAATGAGCTCCCGATTTTACTTCATCCACCACTGGGCGGATTGAATCTCCTGCTCTTGCCCATGACTTTACATTAGGTGGGTGATACTCAGTTATGAAGCTGCATATTGTATCTCTATTGACTTTTAGGACTTCAATTCCTTCTGGCTTTCCTCCTGTTTCCTCAAAGACAACCAGGAGATTGTTTGTTGGCTTCAAGAAGGCTCTCGGAACATGGTACCTGATACACAAATATACATTTATACATATATATTGTGTTTTCATGAAGACATTCTAGTTACACACACACACACACACACGTATATATAATTGACTGGTGCAATATTACTTACTCAGACTGAGAAGGCTGTCCAAGAGGTGAGAGGTAAGATACCCAGTAACGACCAATGCTGTTCCCATTTACCCAAGCCATCCCTTTGCCCATTGTGGTCATCCGGAGAGCAACTGGACTTTGGCCTTCTGGAGCATCAAAGTATGTCTGCAACAAGAAAGATTCATTGGCTTTTGAAATTCTGTATATATAATTGAAGATGACAGTGTAATTCTGTAAATTTTGTATTATTAACACAAATTCATTTTCCTCTTGCTTAAATTAATTAATCTTAAATTTTTTATTTTTTTCCTCTTGCCAACATTTTTTCTTTTTCTCCACTTACACTTCCCAATTCCTGAATTCATGATACATCACTATGGCATTACCTTGTACCATGTAAGAGGTGGTCCTGCTCCCATAGCAGGAGTCCATTGTACTTTACGCAATCCTTCCTCTGTAAACAACTGGAGCTTTTCTCCTTTTACTCCTACCTGCATGATAGGCAACGACTCTATATCATCATGAATTTGAATTTTCTTGGGGTTGGGGAGATCAAATGGCATGGCCAGAAGTTAATTTTGTCATGAAGAATCTGGTCTATGAATCAAGTTAATGATATTATGTTATTTGGACAAAATGTTTGACTTTTAAGAAATACAGAGTCCTGATTCATGGAAAAAAATTCTCGATTAGTCTTACGAAAGTTCATACATACCTCGTGCGCCCACTGGTTTTGTGTAACATCAAGGGTTCCAGCATTCAACCCTTGGATGGACACGGCTCGGACACCCGCAAATCTGTGTTCCATGTAGGCTCCGCTATCCTGCAATATCAGTAAAGAATGTCCCATCACCATCTCTTCTTAAAATAATAGAACTGCAACAATATGTAATTCACATGCAATTTTTCTTACTGGAAGTCCAACTGTCATGCCCAACAGTGATATGTGATTAACTCCTGGCTTCAAGTTTATAGGTCTTTGGAAAACGAAGCTCTTTTCTATGTTGCTTCCATGTTCAAATCCTGAAAAATAATAGCCAACATTAGCTATATTGATAAAACTTGAGTTAGCTATGAAACAATTCAGTGTTTGTGCTCGTGATTACCTATATATTCTCCATTTACAAATGCAAGCATTGCATGGCCAAGATTTGCTATCTGTAGGACCGGAAGGATATCGGCACGCATTGGTAAGTCACGTGGTTCAAAATTTAAGCTGCAACCAGAGTTTCAAAAACATGTCACATTCAAGTATGTACAAGAATATATATATATATATATATATATATATATATATATATGTATGTATGTGTGTGTGTGTGTTTGCTCATACAATCATGTTTAGGAAGAATTTGAAATGGAATCACATTCTTTTACCTCGTGCTGTACCATGCGTAGTCTGTGGTATCTTTGGTGAAGCTATAGAGCTCCATTGGCATCTTATTCTTAACTGGCAAATCATTAAAGGTTGGAATGCTTTCCTGGAACATTTCCCATTTGAGATTCTTTGCCTTCTTAGATGGATGGAAATTCCTTGCACTATGTTGTGCAACAATCTGTTTTTTTAAAATCAAATTAAGAAGGATTACTAAATATTCTTCCCAATTCAGAACAAGGCCCTTTGTTTTGCAGTTGATAACTGGTATATTTTCATTAGGGAAATGTAAGAGATCGACGGTTACCGTTTGAGTATTGAAAACCACAGTCTTGCAATCAGGGAGAATGCTGATAGATTTTGGGGGAAGGTAAAAATTCATGCCCCTGAAGTTAATGGTAGCAGCTGATTTGGAATCGTTGTTGTTCAGGAAAGCAGTACAAATGCTACTTCCAGGCCTTTCATAAGTTATAATCTGCATAGCATAGCAGCTTGTCAATATCCATTTCTTTTTCCGAAAATGTTAGAGATTTCCAATTTATATCCTCAATGGACGAGGAGGCAATTTCAACAAATCAAGTCTAAATTTTTTCATTTGATTGAATTGTTTACCTCGAGATCATTGCTGACTCTTTGGACAGCAGGAGTCCCCCAAAGCAAAGCCTTCTTGGACAATCTTAAAGCCCTATGCAAGTCCTTAAGATGACCCCATTTTGGGTCCCTCGTCAAACCTGAAAGGCACACAGAAGCAAGCTTAATTAAATGTTTGAATGATCTTAATTTCTTGTATTAATATTACAGATGAAATTTGAAATTAATATCAACCATATTCGTCAAGAGGAGCTTCATCATAATAGCGAGTGGTCACAAAAGATGAAGTCGATCTGCCATAATTTGTTCCACCATAGTACTGCAAACAAACATATATAAATGTGATATACATTGAAAAAGAATTAGCATATATGTATGCCGATTGATTAGTATATATTTTGATGAAAACTCAAGTGAGAGTCAAGTACCATATAATAATTGGTAAGAGTTCCATTCTTCGAGAAGAAGCGAGCAACTGCATATGCAATATCTTCTGCTGCTCTTTGAGACGGGGGGTCTCCAAATACTCGATACCTGTAATGATATCGTTCATTGAAATGCGATTAAAGTTAGTTAGCAGGAATTGGACATGAAATTGTAAGATAATATAATAATAAAGTTATACATCTTTTATAGCTTAAGTTTTAGATGAATACTTGAGGGAGCGTGTTAAATAATATATATATATATATATATATAATATTAAAGTTACAAGTTAATTTTTTAGGTCAGTCAGTGGTTTAAAAGAGAGAATCTCCTCAGTGTGGCTTGATGTAAAACCATCTGAGCTTGATCTACCACTACAATGTGTTCTTCTCCCTTGGTATATATCTCTTATGTTGATAGATGGTAGATAGTTATATATGCTTTACAAAAAATAAAATCTGACTAATGTTATAATGCATGTTATTAAGGAGTATATATATATATATATATACTCACTGAGCAGTCCAGTTCTCAGTCCATAGAGAAGGCTTATCGGGACTATTAGGGCCAGTGAAAGTATCTCCACAGTGCCTCCCATTGCATGTATTGATCTGCACAAAACCAATACTATTTAAGTGTGAATTAAACTGGACTGAAAAGTACAAATCTTCCACTGGTTTTAAGTTTGATCTTCTTTGCTTATGCTGTAAGATGTGCCAGACCCGATCCACACAAAAACTTCTCGACATAAACTTACCACTGGATCCGGGGCATCCTTTTGCTTGCACATGATCCATGGGACTCCTGTTTTTAGACCCACAGCCATATTTGCAGCCCACTGAATGTATTGAACACCTAATTCCCTATAAGCAAGCTGGACGTTGTTGTACTCATTTTCGATCTGCAATATCAAATAGAAAAAAGTTAAGCAAAAATTAACGAGGACAATCAGGAAATATATAGTTTCTATAATGTATGATCATTAAACAAGATCAAACCTGTGCCATAATGATAGGCCCTCCTTGAGGAGCAAATAAATTCTCTTTTTTCATCAAATCTATGATCATCTTGACGTATTTTTTCATGTAGTACTGCAAATTGAAAAGTTATAATTACATGAGCTGTTTGATCGTGTTTCACTTCTGCATATATATATATATATGTATATGTAGTCTTATTATGTTAAGTGGCATGGGTGGAAGAAAATCACCTTGAATGGTTCATTATCAGCTCGGAAAATGATATTTGGGACCTCCCTTAGCCAATATGGAAATCCTCTGATCAGGGAAGAGAAGAGAAGAGAAGAAAGAGAGATCATTTTTGGTTATTTTATAATTATCCAAAGGCAATTAAAGAAGAAAGATATAAACATAAATTGAATTGTACCCGTGGTTCCATTCAGCCTCGATGAAGGGCCCAACCCTGAGGGTTACATACATATCATTCTGACCAATCAGTCTGATAAATTTCACCAAGTCATTATTCCCCTCAAAATTGAACTGCAAATATAAACAACATTGGCAATATTAATGGTGCATATTTCTAAAGGGTTATACTATACATAATAAATTTTTTCATTCTTAAGTATAAGGTAGCGAGACTTGGAAGGGCCAAACCCCAAAGGTGAGTCTTGGGAGGCCTGACCCCAAGAAAATCTCAATTGGTGGGTTTTGTATGCACATGCCACTTGTATTTGTGCATCGATAGAGATTTGACTTCACACTCATGATCAGACCAACTGGATATGATTTGCTTTATCATTAAAATGTCATCCTTTCAATCTTTGCACTTGTATTTGTGCATCGATAGAGATTTGACTTCACACTCATGATCAGATCAACTGGATATGATTTGCTTTATCATTAAAATGTCATCCTTTCAATCTTTGCACTTGCGTCTTGATGATGGTTCCCGAAACTCGAATTGGAGCCCTTGGAAGTACATCCTCAGTTGAGGTAGTAACATTTATTATAATAAATGTATTTGAATTCTATTACTATTTTGTATTTAGAGCAATAGAAAACGGTGTAAAAAAATGGATTATATTTACAGGAGATGACCAGGCAAAAGGCAGCATTAATTAGTAAAAAACTTAGCAACATTTCGAGATGCAGCAAACAGTATATCACCTGGCCTTGAATAGGCTCGTGAATGTTCCAGAAAACATAAGTCTGAATCACATTCAAACCTCCCATTTTAGCTTTTTTGATGATGTCCGGCCACATCTAAACGCAATTCAACAAAGTTAAAACGCAAATCAAACTGAATAAAAAGAAGATATATATATATATATATATATATAGTGAGAGAGAGAGAGAGAGAGAGAGAGAGAGAGAGAGAGAGAGAGAGAGGTTTCTAGTTCTGAATTAATAGAAGATACCTCAGGAGGCATACGAGGATAATGGATAGAACCCGAGAAGAGAAGTTTTCTAGTTCCATTAACGATTAATGATCGGCCATCATAAGTCACGACCGTCTTGGAATTCTTCCCTTGGGCTTGAACAACAGCAGAATATGATACCAGCAAGCAAAGAAAGGCAAAGAAAAAGACTCGAAGTGGTAACTCCATTTTTGTTTTTTTTTTTCGTCTTTTTTTACTTGTCCTTAGATAAGAGAGATAGTTTTGGGTAGAAAGAATTTGAAAATTTTAATGGCAACTGGTGTGAGAGACAGGGAGCGAAATGGGACCTCTTCCTTATGGGGAGGAGGTGCCCCGGAGCTGTCTTGTAGAATCCATGCATGACCAATGTTATAGAGGGAGGTATGGTCAATATAAGGCTTTAGAGGAAAAACCGGACTTGTCTTTTGTGTTTTTGCTGTTTTCAGCCATTGGTTCTGCTTTCTTGTCCCAATTTTCTTTCTCTTTCTCTCTCTCTATATCTATTCTTGGAGGGTAAGAGAACGAGTCGATCGTTTCAGAGACGACAGCCATGCAAATTGCAAATGGATTTTTGACGTAGCAACTCTAACGAGAATACGAAAGCGGCGGAAAGAAAAAAATAAATAAACAAATTTGCATTTGTCCGAAAGGAGTCATTGTTAACTGAAATCATCATTGACACTTTAAAATTTTAAATTCATAGGAAAATTTGTGAGACATGACATTGACAAACTACATTAAATAATGAAGAAGAGAAATAAAAATTTACCCCTCACTAGGAACTCTTTTTTAACAGAAATAATTTGTGACAAAAATAAATAAAATGATACACGAATAAAAAAAAAATACTCAAATTTAAACTTGAATTTAGGTTTGAATGAGATGATATCCCACTATAATTAAATATTTAAATTATATAAAAACTTTTTAACATTTTTATATTTCACTAAATATTCTTACATATATATATATAAATCTAAATATATAAAAAAATATAATGTTTATATCTATCATGTATATTATATATACATGTCAATTTGAAATTGTTTTTTTTAATAAATTAGTTAATTAAATTTTAGACAAATACAAGAAGGGTGGATATGAGAATGGCGGGTATAATAAATAAGGTAAGTAAAATGAGATATTATATTTTAACGAAATTAAGATGAAAGAGGAATCCACGATCTATACCCGATTCATTGTCAATCTTAAATGAGTTTTTAATTATTAGTCACAAGTTTAAGGATATATTCTATATTATTTTTTTGTTAAAATATATCTCCACCTTCTTCCCCCGGAAATGTAAACGAGTGTATAATATTTCCCTCTAAAAATTCAAACCTCCCTCCAAATACCACGCAGTCGCAGACCTTTATTATGACATAATCGTAGAATTGTAGTACAGTATACAAAGACACCATTTTTCTCTTCTCTCTCTGGTTTATCTATCACCTACACAAGCTCACCATGACAAACCACCAAGACGATCTCGATCTCCTTCTCTCCCTTCAAGATAGGGTTGTGGAAACCCCTCCTGCTTCTCCTTCAACCTTCCACTCCCAATCACCAGGTAACTCTTGTCGATTCCTGTAAATTCATTATCTGTTTGTTTATTTTTGGATCTTTTTCAATGAAAATAAAAATGGGTATTTCTCAATTTCCTTGAATTTTTAGGGTACCTTTCGGACGATGGGTCGCCTAAGCGAATGGGACACGCGGATATGTCTGTATTTCGAAATGCCGTTCAAGATTGCCTCGATTACGAACCTGAAAGTGTAAAAACAGATTTCAAATCCAACCGGCTGAAGAAATCTAATGATACTGAGGTTGAGAAGTTTTCGGGTTTACGAATTCGGTAGGTTACGGCCGACCCCAATTGAAAAAACTGCCATGTGATTCTATTGCTGTGTATAGTCAAATCCATCATTCAATTAGGTGTTAGAATCTAGCACTTATTAACATTGCTAATCATAATCAATTTCATTTGCAAATTGCAACATATGCTCATCAGAAAATCTGTTCTTTACGATGTCACACGTCTCAAGTCTCAACCCACTAGATTTATCTTATTTTTACAGATTCTCTTCCAAAATTTTAGGTACATGTTATGTGAATTTCAGAACAACCACCTTGGTTTTTCACGAGCCTAATCAAGTTGAGCCTACTGCATTTCAAACTTGGGCTGTCACATGATTAAGCATAAAGCTTCATCTTGAATTTATCTCAAATTATTTTGCACATATTGTATGTATATGCATATGTATGTAGGAATTATAAACGAACCAAGCCTGAGCTGTTTGTAAATAGCTCAGTAAGTTTACAGCCCTGATATTGCTTTCAACATGTATTGGAGATAACCACACAATTTTTCTGAAACTGTTTGTGCTTATTTTGTTTGCCTTTTCTTGTTCAGAAATCAACTGGTTTCCCCTACAGAACTGAGCAGTCGCTTTTCAGACATTCGATTTGTTCGATTACCAGCAATAAAGTATACTCTGCTAAATGTTTTTCTTATAAATTCCATAAATAAAATTGTGATGTGGTTATTGATATCATATTTCACTGGGTGTTTAGGAATCTGCTAGTGGGAGATACTCTTTCTGGTTGTTGGGCAACTGTTGGAGTCTTGACTGAGAAGGGGATTCCGAAAATGAGTTCTACAGGGAAAAACTTTTGTATATGGAAAATTGGGAGTTTAGATGAAAAGACTATTTCTCTTTTCTTGTTTGGCGATGCTTATAAGAAGAACTGTAATGAAGCGGCTGGCACAGTCTTTGCTCTGTTTAATTGTGGTGTTCGGAAAGACACTTTGGTATCAATTTTTCATATTACTGATTGAATTGGCTTTGTTAAGATTGCCAGATTGTTGACTTTTGCATCTTTTTGCAGGGGGCAGGGTTTTCTTTGAGTGTTTATTCTGCCGGTCAAATTTTAAAGATTGGCACTTCTTTTGATTATGGAGTTTGCAGGGGGAAAAAGAAGGACGGCATGGCTTGTACAGTAGTCGTTAATAAGTATGTTATATAACTCCTTCCACTCCTTGTTATATTGACTGAGTTGGAGATAATGCTACTTCATCTTGTGGAAAACTTGTCTAAATGCAGTTAAAAATGTTGATTCAAGCATAAGATCAGTGGAGCAATAGCAGGGTTTAGAGAACATTACATTGCCATCTTGTGGGATATGGTCACACAATCATGTTTCTTGTAGTTTTTTAGTTAAGTCCAATAACTTTTCATGTTAAAATAGTCAAAACCTCTTGCCTCATGCTGCACTATGCTTTGTTTTCAAAAATAATTTGGCTTTCCTGGTAGATTGATATGCCTTTGTCCTTCTTAAAAGTATATGGGACCCCCTCCACCTCCCCATATGGGAGGTTGAGGGTTCAAGTCCCCTTAAGGGGCAAAGTGGTGTGCGCGTGTGATTTACTTATCAAAAAAGAATTCAAATATATGGGACACGGTACAATAAGATGAACGAATCATCTGATAATTTTTTTTCATTGAAAGTAGTAGAAATGCCATGTTTTTTGGCTTCAAAGCTTGATTTCAAAACAGATTTCTGGCTTTTCATTTGTGAATGATAGTAGATTTATTTCATCACATAATGAAGATAGACGCAGGGGAAGTCTACCTTTAGATAATCAGTTACCCTTATTTGCATACAGCTTTAGTTCAGGTAGAAACAAGAAAATATCAGGTTTCAAGGGATGTTTCAAGGGCATTCATTGAATTGGGCACCTCAATCAGCTCTAAAAAAGTACACTATAGCAACCCTATGATATTGCTGCTATGGTTGATTTGCCAATTAAGATTAATACTTGTTTAGCCTAATAAGATACTGCCAATGGAGGATCTTTGAGTTGTTCAGCAGGAGGGGAATTAATAAATCACAATATATATATATATATATTTATTTATTTATCTTTATATATATATATATATATTTTGCCCTTGTCACTTTTCTGTTTATTTTTAAAGGATTCCACTTCGAATTGTGTTCAGATGAAATATCATGCAGAAAATAGAGATCACGTGGAAGGGTGGAGCACATAATTACACTTGATCTAGGTTGCGTGGTTTGTTGTTGCTGTTTTCCCATACAGCATTTTTTAGCACTTCTCAAATGGGAGTGGGTTATATAGAAATGAGAATTGTGATGTAACTTCTGACCTTTTCAGATACCTTTATTAACAAGAATAGAATTTTATCTGAATTTTGAGTTTTCTTTTTCCCAAAATATGGTTCTATGTGCGCTGTACGAATGTTTATACCAGTTTGCAGTACCGATTTTCCTTTTGTTTGTTAATTATCAAGGTATTTTTTAGCCTTGTGAAGCTAATTTCTCTTTGAAGATCACTGTTGTAGCATCTGCAGCTTGATGTGAATATGTTAACTGCAAATTGAGAAACATAAAAGAATCTGATATGTCCTTATGTACTGACACATCGTGAAACTTAGTTTTAGACAATGTTTGGATTTCTGAAACTGATATTAGAAATTGGGATTTCATTCTTGTTTTGGCATATTCCATAGTTGGGGTTTTTATTGAATGCATATGAATCCATATTTGAGTGGAGAAAAGCATCCAATAAACATGGGTGATCAATCCCAAAAGTTGTTTTTTTTTTTTGGCGGGGGGGGGGGGGGAAGTTTGGTTATTATCATCCCATTTTGGGCGTAACAGTACCAAATGTGGTCTTTAGTAACATGTATCTGTGTTGGAAAGAAAAGCATGGTCTGATATAAGTACACTGCAATTTACGGAAAACAATCATGTTGTGAATATACTAGTGGCATATATGTATATGCATATGTATGTATAAAAATATGAACAAACAAGTGAAGTCCTTAAAGAAGCTTCTAGAACCACCAAAACCCAAGTTTAGAAAGATTATTACATGTTTTGATTTAAATTGTTATCGAGGTATACTATAGCATCCCTATATTTGTATCATTAACATAAAACCAAATTTCCACTGCACTGCAATCAACTAATAGTTCTTACCATTATAAACTGTAGCATGCACTCATCATCTTATAGAATTATGAGTTTATCCTGCGTATATTAATGTGATTTATTTTTGCAGTATCTTTCATACTAAACATTTTCTGGAAAATAACTTAGTCATTGTTTATTTTCAGACGTCGTGGAATTTATTGCACATACCATAAATCGGTAAGGGTGAATACGCCTCAATCTTGGCTGAGCCATTGGTCTTTTAAGGAAATTTATTAACCTATGCTTCCTATTATTATTTTCTTGATAGAAAGCATCTGAGAAATTTTCTATTAGGCGAGCTGAACTCAAGGGAGGGTAGGTGATAATTTCTGAATCTTTGAATGTTACAATTGTGCAGATCAGAGGACTGTTTTCTTGAACTGTTCATAAATTCTCTAAATGTTTACATCACAGGAATTTAAGAACAGCCTTTAGGGATCCTCTCAAGTCTGAAGGAATTTACTTGGTCAATCCTCTGACAGACAGAACAAACTTAAGGAAGCCCATGCAGCCAGTAAAGTTGTTGTCTGTGGATGGATTGAAGAAGGCATTAAGGTTTGTTCTTGGTAGCTTGTTTCTACTCACTTCAATCTCAAATCAATTTGTTAATGCTTCTGTTTGGGCACCAAGAAGAAAATGGTTGTGAGATTCCCAATTTTTACAAGCCCCACACCTCTCTCTCTCTCTCTCCACACACACACATGCGCAGTTAAATAAGTGGAAACTGCCAGCTATGATTTGTAGTTAATGCTAAGGGCGTCTGTACTGTGAACAGCAATGCAGGTAAAGTGACGACAAATATACATTCACAAGGAATAAGATTTCTTGCTGAAGTTACAGGTTTAAGATTGTCTTTTATCTCTGTTAATTTTAAATGTGATCCTGCGTGATTATTTTCTCATACATATATTTACTCTGTAATTACAGGGAAAACTGCTCAAAGAACTTCAAATAAAGATCATGCAATGCAAAAACTACAAAACTCAGAGAAAAGGTGAATAAAATAATTTTATTTTATTTTCTATCTGCTGTTTGTGCATTCATTCCTTTCCACTTCCCTGAAAAATTATATATCATTTTACTCATCATTAACTGTGAGATTCAATCTTCCTGCGGTCAGAAGTCAAGAACCAAATCCAAAAAGAATGAAAATTGGGCAGGAGCAGTCTTCAGTGGAGAAAACCAAGCAGGTTAGAGAAAAAATGATTGAATTAGAATTTGTTAGCTCAGACGAGGAAATTTGAGACTGCCTTTAACCCTCTTACTTCATCCCTTGATATGGTTGAGCCTCCAGTTTTGGAAGGAACGTGAGAATTGTGCTCATATTATTGAGAACTATAGCTCCTACAAGATTCAAAGGGGTAGGAATCTGTGTAGAACTCTATATTGATGGCATCGCTCTTGGTTGGAGCTTTGAGGACTCGATGAAGATCTAGTTTTCTTCCTAGAGTACAGTTTTTATTTCATCCAGTGAACGGATAGGGTTCCCATCAATTACTAAACACTTCTAATGATTACGAATTAGCAAAATCTCTCCTGTCAAAAAGCAGAGTGAAAAAAGTTGAGAAACTTGAAATGTGTAGTAGTTGTCTTTGTGAAGTTCAATCTATTCAATGTTTTAATGAAGTTATGTCAAAGAAATCTTGGAAGATTTATTTATTTTGTTGACATGAAACGTATTCTTTTCGCTTTTTAACATAATTTTTCCCTTCTGTTATGCTCCATCGATTGCTGAAGAGACAAATAAAAGAAATGAAATTTAGGATCCAAAAGTTGATTGGGATTGGAGTGGCAGTATAGCAAGATTTGGAATCTTACCATACTACTTAAAAAAAAAAATCAATGATGCATTTAAACAATGTATTAAAGTTCCTCAATCTCTGTTCTGTTATAGCTAATCATGCTTATTAAGGGTGCATATTGATTGTGCTTTTAAGCCTTTGTTTAAAACTGGGACAATCCAGTTCAATGAGGTTAAGCTATTGGGCTAAATCATTCATATTTGAGGGGCAGGACTTGGAATTCTTACAAGGTTAATCAATGACTCTAACCACCTGGGGGTGGCCGAGCAGTAAGGGCTTTGGGCAAAATGCTTGAGGTCTTGAGTTTGAAACAATTCTTAACATTATCTTGGTGGGTGGAAGCTTTAAAGTGTTGGCCCACTTATACGAAATAACAATAGGATTGAATTCAGTTACCTCTTGTAGTATAGATTTGCGGAAGCGGAAGGAATCAGCTTGTGTTGCGAGTTGCTTATGTATTTTTACAATCTAAGTCCAGAAATCTCACGATGATAATCTTGGAAGAATATCGGAGAGAAAATAGAGAGAAGATTTAGTTTACACCCATTGCGTAATTAAAAATGTGGTATATATCTGCATTGGTTGAAATTTGAAATTAACTATGATAAGAATTTTAATCTTATCACAATTCTCATTCAAATCTTGTGAATGCTTAAATGATTATGAGTTCGGGTGAAGTCCGTTTCAATATCTAACACTTAGGTTTATGATTGATCACGCGACCAAAATGTTGTGGTTGGTAGGACGGTTCTTGGTCATTAAAAAAAAAAAATCAACAACTCTAAATTTTGTTGGAAAAACTACATGGTGAGAAATAACTCTTAAATGTTGTTGGAAGAACTCTATGGTGAGATGAGCCATCAAAGTTCGAGATTGATTACGGATGATCACAAGAGTGATTACAACTCCATGTGTTCTTTATTTTCTCTCTCCTCACTTATGAACTAATATTTAAATCAAGGATAGCCTAGATTTTCAACTGCTTTAACTTCAAAATTACCAAACTTTTATTTATGGGAGGTCATTGTTGCAGTGAAAGCTGTGTCTGCCAGTTATATTTCAAAGCTTCAAGGGGATATATCTACTTAGATCCACCTAATTAGAGGGCATGATCTAAAACTTTTTTTTTAATTACAGGTATGATCTGTTACTTAGTTACACCTAATTAAAAGTTTAGAATCTAGTTGAAGTTTGAAATTTGCTTGTCTTCATTATATTTATCAAGGGTTTAGGTAGGCTATCGATGTTCTGTGTTAATTTAATAGTTTTGTGTCCATTTCAAACAACAGCAACAACAACAATATGGTGTGTAAATGTTTTTGTTTTTTCCCCATTGAATTGTATAATTCACTTGAATGCATACAATTGGGAAAAGAAAAATAAAAAAATTGTTATAGAAACATAAGTACATATATATATATATATACATATATATATACACACACACACACACATACATATGTATATTGTTTCATCCATGAGAAAGTTTGGGGTCATGTGCCAGGGTTAAAAATTGTAGGGCCTACCTTCTGAAAAACTCATGCTGCTCTGAGGAGCGTTTTGAGAATTACAGGACCGGTCTATGTTTTTAAAGTTCAACGACTTTGCCAAATATACGCATAAAAATAAATCCAGTTAGGGGCCATAGAATCCCAAAGAGGGGCTGCATGCCAAAAAAAAATGATTGAGAAAGGGAGTAGGAGGATGGTTGGTAATCCATGCACATGGAATTGATATCAAATTTCTCCATGAGCAACCATGAATTTATTTGTATTTCATACTATATTTTGTTTTGGCACATTAGAGTATTAGGGTGGGCAAAGTAGAACATATTATAACAAAAAGTTGTTAGGTTTAAACAAGTTCTTAAACTAAATTAATAGGGAATGATGGCCTAGGTTTGGCCTCCAACACCTTGGTAGGATTTGTTTTAATTACATTATGTCTATACTGGCACATATAATACAATATATAAGTTGTTAGGTCATGTTGATTAGTCATGAAAGCAACCCTGCACTCCAACAGTTGATTTTACCAAGAGGATTGCCATAATCAATGTTAAAGAAATCCTGGATCAATGAAGTATAGCTCAATTAGTATCACCTAGTCATCCAAGTGATGAGGTTAGGGATTTAAGCCCTAGGAGAGACGTGGAGATAGGGTGGGATCGATAAAAAAAAAACAAATAATAAATCGATGTAAAACAAGAAAAATAAACAAAAATTTACTAAAAAAATACAGGATATACGTGATTCCAGAAGATATCTATGTGCACAAGTAACAATGATCAATCCACTGTGTCGAGAAAATTACAATAGTAAAACACTCACAAACTTGAAATCTCCTTTATATCTAATAATAGCTCACACAAACTCGACTCTTTTTTTCATAAGAAGAAATCCTAAAAAATTACATCCTTAGATATGTGGGTTAGAAATAAGGGACGATCTGGGTTAAAAATATTCAAACAAAATGGGTTAATTTTTTTCTTCTTCTATTTTTCAGGTTACATTGTGTCATGAACCGGTCATCGAGAAATAATTTATGACAACCACCCATTAAATTTAGACCCAAAAAATAAAAATAAAAAGAAAGATAGAAAACAATCAATCTAAGATTTGGGTAGCTAAATATCAATTTAAAAGAGATCTCTGTATAACAAGCTAATTCATACTATCACTTCAAGCCTTCATATTTAATGATGTATTGTTATACCCTAGTTTGGTAGATCCATGGACTCTCAAACCGCTCAACCACCACTTTTTTTAGTGTGTTATTGAAGAAAGGACTTGGGGTGGTGGTTCATGAGTCCCATTGGATGTTATGAGTCAGAACTTAATTAACATGGCCATGCTAACCAACCAACCCAAATTAAGTTGCAAATTTTGATCATTATTATTAATTATTGTGCTTTTACTTTCCATTAGTGGTTTTGCCTTGCAAGCCCAGAATACCAATCCATCCCTATTCCTAACCTGTTTTTATTTTCTTTATCTTTGCTTCCTGAGGAAGGAAACTCACTCGTTCATCTCTGTGAATTGAGTCAACCAATCCAGTAAAAATGCAGCAAAGTGCCCCCACTCCACTAGGCTCAGAAGATGAATTGCAATATGCTACCTGTCAATGCAGTCGTAGTGAGGACTCGCAACACCTAAATAAAACTTCGGTTTTAGAGATGACAACAGAATAGGGTGTCTTTCTCCCATTCTCATTGTGTTTAAAAATAGTTTATTCTATTATTGCCTTGCTCCGTTTATTATGTCTTCCACCAGTCCGTTTAAAAATTAATTTTTTAAAATTAAAACTAATTAATTAATATTATTTAAATATAAATATAAGGACAAATTCTCTTGTCATTGCGAGATTCAAAAAGGTTAAATGTATGTAATCTTATAAATATATATTTACATAAATATATATATATATATATGCACATATTTAGATATATATATATGTGTGTGTGTGTGTATGTGTATGTGTGTGAGTATTTAATAAATTTTGAAAATATTATATGATATTTATGTAATTTAAATATATAATCAGGATATTTTCTTTCATTCCTATTTCATATTTGTATTGGATTTTAGTATCGTTTTCTATTCCCGACTCACTTTCTTTATTTTTTTTCAAAATTCGTTGAAGACTTAATGGAATGGGTCATTTTGCATCTCTACTCGTCCTTATTCCTTACCAATTCATTTGTATATCAATCAACACTACAATTGGCAAACTACTTAAAATCTTAAGAAAAGAAAGACAACGACGACCCTTCAAGGCAGGCTGAAGTTGTTAATCAAACTCTCATTATTTTTTTTTACTATTATTATTTTATATTACTGATTAGGTTTGGAACGTTACTCAATGAATGAGATGAATCCCCATTCAGTCAAATAAGCATAAATTATGTCGAAAATGATTAGTATAATCCTCACAACTATTAGGCTTGGGCTCTTGAATACACCGGAGCAAAATGCATATTCTAAGAGGGTATTTGCATTGACTTCTGATAAAACTCAGGACTGGAATATTCATTATATGGAATAATTATTTTCAATTATACCTGACAAAATGGACAGATAAGATGGGTCGAAAATGGATTAGAACAAAATAGGTTGAATTTATATTTGATCTATAATTAAACAGATGGAATACGGGTCAGGTCAAGCATGAACCGGGTCAATCATACCAAACAAGAATAATGAACGAAAAAATTAAAATAAACATTTTTAAAACACTCATTTTATCGTACTAAACATGACATAATACTATTTATCTTACATCTTGATAATAAATTTTACATTCTAAATAATACGGCATTAGATTATTGATAATATTTTAGATATATTATAAATATTTTTTCAATAATCTATTTTATATTATTTGAAATACAAATTTTAGTATTAAAATTTGAGACATATAACATTACTTAAATTTTTATTATTGGAAATTTTTTTGAAAGAGTCAGTTCCTCTAAATATTAGATTTTACTAGTCATGCGCCATTGATTTATCTATCCGAGTCAACTAAAATTAAACGTAGATGTTATATTTATGTAATAATATATTAATTATATATATATATGTATGTATGTATGTATGTATGTATGTATGTATGTATGTATGTATGTGTAAGTGTAGTGAACCTTGTGATTATGTTTGGTGCATATTATATTTGCTTTAGGTTGATTATGCTAAAAAACTTGCAATGATAGACCAATTGGCTAGCTACTACTTGCAATATGGAGCCCTGAAACCACTTTCGTTCTTGTATTCTGTGTCTGTTATATGAGTTTGAACACTAAATTCTTGACTTGTGGCATCATGTCAAAGTTTTTTCTTCTTCTTTTTTTCGAAGAGAACGTAAGTATCAGTGGGACTTAGGTCTAATTAACACAAGTAGAGGCACATTCATTTTGCCTTTATCTAATGGTAAATGCTTATTCAAACTTTTTCCCTTTCCTTTCTCTCTCTCTCTCTTTTTTTTAATTATTATTATTATTTTTATGTATATAAATATATCACAATGACCTTTGCTTGAAAGTGAAATTTTAAGATAGCTATAAATGGAGGTTACCTTTTTCTCTAGGTATTTGCATCTATCACTATGAGAGTTCTCTCTCTTGAGAGTAAAACTTAGCACCATTTTACTTACCTAAAAAAAAAAAATTTGCACCATTTTTTTAAATAAGAGTTTGGAAAAATGAAAAAAATCAATAAATAAATATTTATTTGACAAACAAATTCAAAAAATTAATTTTAAACATTTCAAAGTTAGTCTACAAGAGTGTTCTTTGTATAGCTAGCAGAAGAATCGGAACAGTGAAACGGTTGGTTTACGATTTACGATTCACTAGTTCAATCAATTTTATAATTAATATATTAAAATTTAAGAAAATAATCTAATTTTTATTATTATTATTTAGTAATAAATAAAAAAATATAAGAATAGTCATTAAAATTATTTTAATGTACAAGTTTTATATATTTGTATAGATAACAAAATTACATGCAATAATATCTTATTTTATACCAAATTTTATCATTTAATCATCAAAACTAAAAATTTTGTAAAAAAAAAATTATAGATAATAAAAAAATAAAGGATGGTTCAATTGTTTTTTTTTTTTTTTTTAAATTCAGCCGATTGATTCAATTTTTTTTTTAAAATCCATTGATTCAATCGATTTTTTTTTCTCTTTTACAAAAATGATATATTAATAAAAAATGATATATTAATCAAATGAGACGGATTTAATATCTAGTTGAAGGATTCTATCTTAAATAAAATTTATCTAATTGTTCTTGATTCAATAATTCATGTACAAATAAATTATATAAATATATATATATATATAGAGAGAGAGAGAGAGAGAGAGAGAGAGAGAGAGAGAGAGGGGTGGTTGGTTTTGTTGTGGGATATGTTATATGTTAGGTGGGTTGGAACGGGCCCTGAGACTCAGTTAAGGCAATATAGCTGGCTGAAAGCTGGCTTGGCCGTCGTAGACCCTCCTGCTGCTCTCTCAGTATCGCGTTCCTGGGCTCCCTCATTGATGGTGCGTCTCTTCCTCTATCTCTCTAAATCAAATCACTCTGCCTCTGCAATTAGCTCTTCTGTAATCGCCCATATTATATCCATACATATTAGGGTTTATAATTTGGCAGGGTTTTGTTTGAACAATGTGAGTTTTATCTTTGAAAACAGATGTATACTTAGAAACAGCAAGAGGAGACCAAGAACACAAAGAAAGAGGACCGCAGGGGAGTCGTCGTTGTTCTCCGGAATAGCTCTAGGTGAGAGAGAATGAGCGCTTCTAGGTTCATCAAGTGCGTCACCGTCGGTGACGGAGCTGTTGGTAAAACTTGTATGCTTATATCCTACACCAGCAACACCTTCCCCACTGTGAGTACCCAAGTTTTTCGAAATTTAAGATGCTGTTTCTCTGTTACAAGTAAGAGAAATAGGACCTTTTTGGTCCCTCAAATGTGACATTCTTGAACTACAATCTCTGCTATTCGAGGCTCCTTTATTTCTTTAACAAATAAGGGAGAGCAAAATGTAGGGTTATTTTTGTCCATCAATGTGGCATTCTTGAAGGAAAATATTTTCTTTTTTATTGTTTGTTTGTTTCTCAAGAAGAATGAAGGAATAGGATAACATTTCTTTTTTCCAATTAGGAAATTAGGGCTCTATTTTTGGGTGCATCTACATTACATAATATTTTTGAAGAAAAGTGATCGTCTGTTTTTGTTTTTTTTTGGGGTCTCTTTTTCAAGAACCAGATTGAGGGTGAGGTTTCATGGATTTTATTCAGTTGAATTTATGGTTAAAACAGAAAAATGTTTCGTGTGTGTGCTTTCTATTTTTTCGATCATGATGTAGAAGAAACCTTCTATTATAAGGTTTTGCAACTTTAATTATGTTCATAACATGTTCTATGATGGTATGTTGTTAAAAGTTGAACCCTTCCAAGACATCTTTACATGTGTATTACTTGATTTGGGAAACTAGAAATGTAAATGCTTGAATTTTCTCAGTAGTTATGGATTTTTTCCAATTCAAAGTATGAAATTGATGGAACTAAGGTGATACTAGTTATATGATTCTGTCTTTTATGGTAAAATATATTTGTTGATTGTTTAGGAGGGCTTTTGGTGTAAAATAAGTGTAACTTTAAGGATTTTGTTCTCACTGATAATTGTGGTTTAATTTATACAGGATTATGTGCCGACTGTTTTTGATAATTTTAGTGCAAATGTTGTCGTGGACGGGAGCACTGTAAATCTAGGATTGTGGGATACAGCAGGTAAGTTTATTATAGCCACTGACTTCTTCTTCTTCGGCAATCCTCTTCTCTAAACTTTTTGTAATGCTTGGTTTGACTATTTTCTTTCATTGACCAGGCCAGGAAGATTACAATAGATTAAGACCTTTGAGCTATCGTGGTGCTGATGTCTTCATACTTGTATTTTCTCTCCTTAGCAGAGCCAGCTATGAAAATGTTTCCAAGAAGGTGAGGATGGCTTATACCTTACGGATAGATATTTTTCTTTCTTACCCCCTACCGATCAAACACCCCCCCCACCCCCCCCCCCCCCCCCCCCCCCCACCCAAAAAAAATAATAATAATAATAATAATGCTCCTTTGTTTGCTAAGAAATGAAAGAAAATCTAATTTTCTCTTACATATTTTTCATTGGGACCCAACCAATAAAACAAGATGCTTACCAGATTGAGGTTAATTCAACTATTTGACTTAATTGTTTTGGCTTTTATCTATGTTTTTAAAAGAAATATTTAGAGTTTGAAACAACAAGACACATAAGACTCCAATTTCATATTACTTATTTTACTTAGCAATCAAACATAGGGTTAGAAATGCTGTCTAATCATATGTTGCGGTGAGGAATTTATATAAAAAAAAAGGTGTACTGATGACTTCTTTTTGTGTTCTAATGTTTTGATGTTCAGTGGATTCCAGAATTGAGGCATTATGCACCTGGAGTTCCAATAATTCTCATCGGATCAAAGCTTGGTTAGATTCTCATGTTCTGTTCTTTTCCTCTTGCTAATGCAATGCTACTAATTGCTACTTTCGGTCATTTGTATCCGAGATTTCCACATGGATATAACAGTTATTCTTTGTTTTGTGACAATCTTGTTCAGAATTGTGGCTTTTCATGCCAACATTGATTAGCTGATGTAATCATTTCTTAAGTTCACTGTCAAGTTCCCTCAAAGCATATCTGCACACCTACATCCCCCTTTTCAACATCAAAGTGCAGTTGTTTGGAACTGTTTCTATCTTCTTCTTATTTCAACATCTTCATGTTTATATCTTTATGCCCGTGTTTGGACACCTTTTTATTTAAGATTCTCATAATAGGAATAAAGCAAGTAGAGAGATTCAACAAAGATCACTACTGTTAAGCAACCAATTGCACTAAAAGTGCAATTGATTGCTTAATAACTACGAAGCTTTGGTTTTGTAGTCAACAAGTTTCAGCTGCCACTTAAGCTCAAAATCAAAATTTACAGGGTCCTTCCAAAATTAAAAGCTTCCGTCAAAGTTACAATATACAAGCGCCCTGGAATGTTGTAATTGATAGTTGCTTTAATCTTGTCATTTTGCTACATTAGACAAGTTCTAATTTAAGTTTTTTCGGTAAAATTAGTTTTTTCCCCTTTTTTGGCCTACTATTGGGTAGCCACGTGTCTACAAACAGTGACCTATTTTTGTGTGTGTGGGGGGAAAATGGACACTATATTTTCTAGTCCTTTAATAATTGCAAGGCCATGAAGGCAGGTTTCTAGAATAAAGCTACAAAGAATTTATTAGAATGGAAATTTGCTCACCGCAGTGGATTCCCAGGTCTAAAGAGGATTTTACACTTGCTGCTCTTTGTTCATGCATTCTTAGAGCATTTAGGCTAGATGTCATTTAATCCTCCTTCCTTTTACTCAAGTTAGAACTCTGTTTATGTGGTTTGTTTGAGATTGATGGGATTTAAGGATGTTTACTTCAAATGTCATTTTGACTCCCTTTGTTAATGTTTAATATATTTTAATATATTCACTTAACCCAGCTATAGGGAAACCTATAAAAATAGAAAATGTGATCCAATGTGAGCCACAAGCTGTGATGGACGATTTGTTTAAAATTTACCTTATAGAAAATTTGCTCATTATAGATGGCTTGCTTCATTGGAAGAACCTCCGATTAAAAGATTAAATCAAAGAGGCAGAAAAATCAAATGTGGGTGAATCATGTTGGATCCAGTCTAGAGGTTGTGCCAATGCAACATATGACCCTCAGTTAGAGTCAGAGGATTCTTTTATGAACAAATAATTATCATTCCACTCTCAAATAAATTTGATTAGAGTTTTTATTTAATTCCGGATTAATAATCATTTTCCACATAGATCTCTATTAGGATTTTAAGTTCTGGCCCCCAGCCCCCCCACCAAAAAAGTCGCATACATTGGATTCTAATAAGTTAGGAAGCAAAAGTGGCAAACCGCATGAGGAACCTGATTGATTCTGGTTAGAAATCTGAAGGAGCTTTCTGTATGTATCACTGACCTGTTGGTTTCTGAAATATTATTGACCTTTGATTACTCTGTTTTACTTTTACTGTTGTTGGCTTGAAGGTATTAAAATGGCCAATTTATCTATGATTTAAACCTTGGTTAATATTTTGATCAAAAGGTACACAAATAGAGTGACTGAACTTGATGGAGGTAAGTAATTAAGACCATTTAGGAAACTTACATGGCAAAACTAAATAATTCCTCACAGATCTTGGTTGCAGTTCAGAAGAGTTCCAGAAATATTCGATTTCCGAAGTTCAAAAATTTCTGTTTGTCAATTTGTGTCTGAAATGTTTCTTATATTCCTGAAAAGTTCAGTACCTTACACTGTGTAATGCATTTCTTATTTGAGAACAGGTCTAGGTAATTATGCATTGAACCAGTTTTTTAGAAACATTGATTTACTACTTTGCTTGCCTGTACGATAATACGACTGTTAATGGTCCTTAAATGTGAATGATTTTTTATTTTGCTTTCTGTAGATCTTCGGGATGACAAGCAGTTCTTCATAGACCACCCTGGTGCAGTGCCTATCACCACAGCTCAGGTAGATGTTACTGAAACTCATGTCCGTAAAGTCATTTTCCTAGCCATCCACAATTTATCTTGTCCCTATCTGTTTGCATCCATGGTTTCTAACTGAGGTTACTGACCACCTGAAAGAAGACCTGACTTCCTACCTTCTTTTGAAGGGAGAGGAGCTGAGAAAGCTGATTGGAGCTCCTGCTTACATCGAATGCAGTTCAAAAACGCAGCAGGTAGATTTTATTTTTTTCCAGATCAGCAACCCCAAACACACAAAAAAGGATATATATATATGGAAAAATTACACAGACACCTCTGTAGTTTTACTCATTTTTACTTAACCCCCTTATATATTAAAAGTCAATATATATACCCCTATGTCAGTTGAGTTTGATTTTTGAGACATGGAGGGGGGTGTTTCTGTCCACAAACTGTAGCGCGAGTCAAGTAAAAATGAGTGGACCTACTATGGGATTTCCTCTGTAATTTACCCTATATATATTTATTTACATCAATGTGCATCCTTGTGATGAAATTTTATTGTGAAGTCAATATAGGCTGTATTTAATATTTATGGAACTCTTCCTTTGAAATTACAGAACGTGAAGGCTGTTTTTGATGCGGCCATTAAGGTGGTTCTCCAGCCACCGAAACAGAAGAAGAAAAAGAAGAAAAAGGGACACAAAGGCTGCAATATATTGTGATGAGGGAAAGCGTTGGCATGGAAAGATAAGATGACCAACTGGCTGAGTGCACTATTAGCCTCTTGATCTGTCATTCTCTTTCTACCTTAGGAAGCACTAGGCTGTGGTTTAGTCTCAACTGACTGAACTAGGGAGCTCTCTCAAACCATTTTAAGTGGTTGATTTGCCACTTTCTCGGTTTGCGTTTTGATTTGTATATCAAAGATACATTGTGTTTCGTAACGTAAGCAAAATATGCAGAACTCTTATATTTCTTCAGGTCTAGATTTTCATATTGTATTAACCGTATTGTACGTGGAGCATCCCCGTCTATAAAAGACCAAGCTGTTTACTCCTGTGGATGTGGTCATATTCGTATTCTGTGAGTTGATTTACAGTACTTATTGCTGTGTTTTGGAATTTATAGTGAACGTGGTGAAGAGATTACATTGAACTAACTCTTAAGCCTATCTAAATAGCAAGACAAGAAATAAAATAGGTAGGTCAAATTCCATAGTGATTTGTGGAAGGAATAATACAGGGAATTGGAGATGGAAAAGGTAGGAAAAAGAAATGGAATTCTGTGGAGGCTATTATCATATTTGCTGTGGACAGAACAATTGCATCCAATTACCTTTGAGAGGGATTCTGTTAAATCAAGAAAGTGTGGTGCCATTTTATGTCTATTGTCGAAAAAAGTTGCTCCTCAGATTCTCTAGTGACGGACGGTTTGAGCTAAGCACGAATGTCTTTTCCCTCGAGTTGTATTTTATTGGCTGATTAGATGGAAATATTCCTGATTGGATGTGCGTGCAGGCAAAGTTTCTTTCTCTGAATTTCAGCCATCCCTTAATAGTGATGCTTACAACCATTAGTTCTTTATCCATCTGGAATCCTATTTGGCTATTTGCTGTTTTAGCCTCAATTCTTTTTTTCTTTTTTCTTTCTTTTTTATAAGCAACACACGCATGTACACTTTATTCCTTAAGGAAATTTGAATTCTCAATCTCTTGCATGAAGAGTTGGAGAAGATATGAATCAAGTTAGAGCTTGTTTGTTTGTTTTGACGTCAATTCAAGTGAAAGATAATGACAAATTATATATGTGAATGGTCTCTCTGTTTGAGTTGTAAATTTTTTCATCGAACATTTGACAATAGTCATATGGCATTAGGGAGAAGCACGACATTCATACGAGATATCTTTATAAGAGAAATTTTTGAATGAATATATTTCATGAATCAGACCAATCATCATTTGTCATGTGAAAGTATTGTTTCTCTCTAAGAAAAGATGAAAAAGTTTTATCCAAATTATTATTAGTTTGATTCATAAATTTAGTTCATGAGTTTGGTATGTCCTAAAATTGTTCGCTTTTTGGTGAGTGTGAGACACTATATGGTATGATTCTTTCAATGACAATTTATTATGTGTTTTATCATTCATAAAAAAAAATTAAAATTAAAAATTAAAAAAAAAATGATGTGACATAAAATATTAATTAAGAGGAGGAACCAGGGGACTAGTGCCACAGCACCATTCAAGAATTTTCTCATTGGTACTCGAAGGAGCAAAGGTGTTTGGAGGATTGATTCCCGATAGATATGAAGTGATAGCAATGCTTTCTGAGTTTTTCAGAAAAATCAGTGGATTCCTTCTCCTCACCACCACCACCACCACCACCACTTGCTCCATTAAATACTGGCCTTCCCTTTCGCGGGTAGTCAATAGATTGTTTCTCTTCCTTTTGCTTTCCCATTCTCACCCTCTTTGGATTTCTTCTCTATCTCACTAGCTTAGAGAATTTCTACTTCCTGAAATTGCTCTAATGGCGTCAAAGAGAATACTAAAGGAGCTTAAGGACTTGCAGAGAGACCCACCAACTTCATGCAGTGCAGGTTAATTACAAACCAATCAAATTAAGCAGCTATTTTTTTTTTCTTTTCTTGACAGAAAAAATAATACAATTATTAATTGTATATATATATTTTTCAGGTCCAGTGGCGGAAGATATGTTCCATTGGCAAGCAACCATCATTGGCCCTAATGATAGCCCCTATGCCGGTGGTGTCTTCCTGGTCACCATCCATTTCCCGCCTGATTATCCTTTCAAACCTCCCAAGGTATATATAGATATCTGAATCCAGAGATATCTATAATTAGTTATATATAGTTATGTAAACGGATCGGATACAAATTGAATTTTGGGTGGTTCTAATCCGTCCATTAAAAAAACTCCCAAATAATAAATTACTTACTGATTGATCTAAATTTAAATATATTAACTATTGAATATTTGACCTGCTCTCATAAATGAAATTCAAATAATATAAAATTATTCAAATAACTATCGGATCTCCCATCCGATCCCATAAATTAATAGATGAGATCAGGCAAATTCATATCTAATCATTTTAATAAATATTCTTACTGAATTCAGAACGGATCGAGTCTTAAACTGATAAGATTCGGAATTTGATCCGTTAGTTCTATGCATGCTTTGCTAGAAAGCTGGCCCTTCTTCTTATGATCTATAAAACTCATTATCTTTTTACAATTGGTCTTTGCTTATTAAAATCATTCTGGCTTTAGTTAAGAATATCTAACATTTTCCTTTATTAAAAACTATTTTTCAGGTTGTCTTCAGGACCAAAGTTTTCCATCCAAACATAAACAATAATGGAAATATTTGTTTGGACATTCTCAAGGAACAATGGAGTCCTGCTCTCACCATATCCAAGGTGATTATTTTTGGAAATTATGCTAGTCTTATTTCAAATTTAGATGGAAATATTCCTTAAAAGGAAAAAAATTTAGGATGAAATTCTAGGATCCATTGTAAAATGGAGAAACTTCATTTGTGAGAGAAAGTGGGTCTTATTACATGTCAGTGCCACATGTGGTTGATCTCATCTTTTTCACGCATGGAGTCTCTCCATTTCAAATAAATTGGATAGAAATCAAATTAAAAATTCTAAGTGTCCATTTTGGCATTCAAAGTTTTGCTCAGGTAGTTTCATGTTCAACTGAAGTAACAATACTTATCTCAAATTTGCATCACAAATGACGTATCTAATTCACCATCAATAATCTTATGCCACGTCGTCATTTAAGATTTGGGTGTATATGAGTGGGGTTGGAAGAAAATCAGAACCGGTCCGACCTTGGATGGTTCTAAAAACAGAACCAAACCTAAACTGCAGTGATGATGAAACCGGCTAGACCCAACTCGAAAATCGGGCTAGTTCTGATTCTACTCGAATACTTGTAGTTAAGTCATGGGAAATCTTCGATATTGTTACTTTATTAACCATCGACAAACAGTTTGAATATAAACCGCAATAATACATATATATATATATATATTAACTTTTTAATAGAAGTTTTGCTTTTGGGTTGGGTCGATTTAATTCGAATTCTAGATCGGAATCAATCCGAATAAGCCGGTTTTAGACCCGACGCAACCCGACTCATTCGGTTCAAATTAGTTCAGGTATACAATTCTTGATTTTTGTGTGCACCCTTTTTTCAGATGAGAAATTTAGAACAAAAAATTTGAGATATTTAGTAAAATTGTTACAAAAACATATAATGGGGGTGATTAATGCAGGTCTTACTCTCGATATGTTCACTGCTTACGGACCCAAACCCTGATGATCCACTTGTTCCCGAAATTGCTCATTTGTGCAAGTCTGACAAAGTTAGGTATGAGTCCACAGCTCGGAGCTGGACCCAGAAGTATGCCATGGGTTGAACCCAGATGTAGCAGACTGAACTGTTCTCCCTTTTTCTTGTCTTTCTTAATTAAATTTTCAATCTTCTTTCCCTTTGTTAGTTACATGCTTCCATGTTGAGGTTTATAAATGGACTAAGCTTGAATATAAACACCTGTTTTGGGTAATGTTTACTTGTAATTCAAATATCTGTTTACTTGGAATAAATAAAAAGGCAGGGAGACTTATGAGTTGTTATTGTCAATTTAATTGTGTCTTCTTGTTTGGGAAGGTTCCTATTCTGGCTTTGTTATTGTGAATGCATGTAATATACTTTCAATTTCTATGGTGCCTAAAAAAAAGAATGCTACTTTCATATATTAAAAAAATTTGTTATATATATATATATGTGTATATATTTATATATATAGCACTAGTTTTCTTATATGAAGGTGTGTGGGATGTGCTTGAACCTGCCAAAGAGGGAAGGAAACACAAGGTGGCCTTCTGGTACATTTGATTGGGTTAATAGGCCTCTCAAGCGAGAGACCCAAAGCCCATTTTGATGGCTGATACAGTTTGATTTAAGGATGAGAATTTGGACATGTCCTGTCTTGTCTAAGATTTATCCCGTCTCATCTTTAATGAGTTAGAATTGTCAAAAAATGATCATCTCACATTGTTTATATATTATTTTTTTATTCCTAAGATGTATTTACTAAATTATATTATATAAATTGAGATTTAAGAATTCTCATACTACACTTATTGTTTTGATGATAAAATCTTAGTTTACTTGTAAAAAAAAGTTTTAACCTACATTAAGAAAATACAAATTGGGGTTTGGGACAAGATAGAGGGAAGGGAGGGAGGTCAGAGAATATAAACGGAATTGAAAAAACCTCTAAATCTAGTGGGTTCGGGACTGAAAGATATAAACAAGTTAGAATTGAAAAAGATGATCGTATTCATCACTGAGGTGTCTAATTTGATGCAATAAAGTATAAATCAAATTATATCTTAATTCTTATAAGCGAACAGGATGAAGTCTATTTCAATACTTCTCCCTGACTTCTCATTTCTACAATGATTTCAAAGTTTTGAACGTGGAAATAACTTTATTTTCATCATGTCATTTTATTCACTTGTTATATAATATATATATATATATATATATATAGAATTGCTGGCTCAAGAAATCCACGTACTCTCTCTAGGTTTCATCCCCTATCTTTTTCCCCTCTTATCATACTTAAATGTGTGAAATTAACCACATTTTGGTTCATAACCCTTTTACTCTAATCTCAATTTCTCGTGTTATATATATATATATATATATATATATATAATAATAAATAATGAAGGTTTGTGGTCTTTTTTATTAGATAATTTTATCTTTCATATATTAATTATTTATAAGATTGGGATTTATTTATTTTTTTAATAAACATAATTATTTTCATTAATAGAATCTATGTTTATTTAAATATATTATTTTGATGCGAGTATTTTTGTTTGTGGACCTATGATACTATGATCTGCACGGATCATTGACTAGTATATAAATATATATATATATATATATATATATATATGCTAGGCTTAGTAATGACAGTTTACTGATATTTCTACTGATTGCTCAAATTCACATAAAATGTTATGGAGAAAATAATAATCGAAAATTCATATATAATTGAGATTAATCACATGTCACCACTTTTCTTTTTGTTTCTTTAAAATTGGAGATTTTATTTATATTTTTGTGTAGCAACTCGACTCAAAACCATATATATGAGAGATGAAATTTCCATCTCGAATATATCAACTTGCTAATAAACATTTCTTTTGAAGCCGAAGTCGGTAATGGCTCAATAATATTACATATTTATTTTTAGATTAAAGAATAGGATTTAAGTTTTCCTCAAAATGAAAAATTAATGAATCAATAAAAATTTAATACCATTGATCCTAATAATTAAATTTAAAAAAAAAGTATATGAAATACATATATATATATATATAAATTATTCAAAACTAACCTATCCAATATCTGATACATGTATTACCTTGACTCCTGTTATGAACCATGAAAAAAGACCAATCTCTTTTTTCAAAGAGAGACTTGAGAGAATTAAGTAAATTGATCATATCCGCCAAGAATTTATACTCGCCATCATTGTTGTCTATGTATTCTTTTAAAAAGATTTCATCTCTATGGCTAATGACATTTGACTTGGAAAAATCTCTTACGCGTGGCATTATACGTCGCTGAGTTGTTGAATTTGCTGACGTGGATCGATTTGGCATGAAAATGACTACTACCAAACAATGGGTATTTCTGTCCTCCAAATTGGCGATCAAAGTTGGAGGCCCTCAATGTTGAGGTTAGCTCATAAGTCATACCTTTGTTGGAAAAAAATCAAAAGAGCACTGTGAATTAAAGCTTAATCAAACCTAGTTATGATTATAACATTTTCAAAAAGTTACTACTATTTAATCCGAGCACATGGGTGAAATTATCAATTCAATTAGATGTAACTGTTTGTCGTGAAAAGTTGTACAATTGTATCAATGGTTAAGAGTTCTTCCAAAATAGATGATCGAAAAAAAGATTATTCATTATTTTCAATGCATTATACTTGGATTAATTAATAATCGATTTGTCAATGAAACCTACAAATTTGCATTAAATTGGGTGTATTATACCCTGAACTAATAAATACAATCTCCAATATCGACAACAGTAAAATAATCGAAAAGATTCTAGGTAACAACGATTCTTACGATCAAGACAATAAATAAAAATGAACAATAATATCAGGAATCAATCTAGTCAAGAAATTGAGATTAGAGTATTTGCATACCTTAATCTACTTGAATAGGATCTCAGTTCTTTATTTTTTGTCAAATAATTTAACAAAGAGAAGATGAGAAGAAAAGTTATTAACCAGAATTACTTTGAAGTCACTATTCTTAAGGGGGAATAAATGCATAGGGGACTTTTTCAAGGAAGCACATTTAATTCTGTAGAGGAGCCTAAGAAATAAGGGTAAAATTCAGCTTGGTTTGGTTCAACTTGGTTTGTGCTTTCAAGTCAAGTTCTTATTTTCCTAACCCTAAAGAAAATTATTGACTATCTAAACCAACCCACATAGAATTTTGTTTAGTTCAGATTGGTTTAGAATTTGAAAAATAAAATAAGATTTCTTCCCCTTTTTCAATAAGTTGGTAGAGTTTTTAGCTAACAATTCTTTCCCCATTTAATGGATCATTTAGTTGAGCCCCATATAGAACTCTGTTTGAAAAATATATTACACCTACTGATTATTAGCTTATCAAAAAAAGAAAAATTATTTAATGTGACTGTCATTTTATATTATTGTCTTGACGTGGTGTAACGATGCTTTACTAAATTTTAAATTTTTTTAATATGCAAGATAAATAATATCTTCGTAAATTTAAAAATATTAAAATATTTGTAAGAGTAGCACTGGATCTAGACTTTGGACATAAGCAGGATAAGAATACAAAAAAATTAAAATTTAAGATGTTTTCTTGAAATATAAAAAAAAAATTAGGAAGGATGGAACTCCTAATTTTTTTTAAAAAAAAGAAATCTATAAAATATAGGGGTAAAAAATCAAAATTTTAAAAATATGGGGCCATTGCCCTGGCTCTGACGTGTCTCTGCCATTGTGTTTACCTATTCGTAAACCCGCAATAGCCGGTCGAGAGTTCTCAGCCCCAATAATCGGCCGTTAAAACTGACCGGATATCATGGGTTTCCGGGAACAAATTACCGGTTTTTTAACTGACGGAAAGGGAGAGACCCCTGCCATTCTCTCTTTTTTCTGGAATTTCTCTCTGATTTTCTCGGCTATTCATCTCTCTTGCCGCCGATTCCTTCTACTTTCCTCTCACCCCTCTCTCTCATCACTCACTCTCTCTCTCTCTCTCTCTCTGATTCTTCATACCTCATTCAAGATTTTTTAAACACAAACCCATCTGCTTAACTTAGCTTTATCGCTGCCGTTTCAAATTTAATTAATTGTTAGTCGAACTAGGTAGGCCGCTAATCTTCGGCGGCAATTTTATTTTAAAAGATGATGGGCTTGAATAACGAATGGATTCAAATTTTAGGTAGATTTATTTTGTCGGGTTGCGTTACTTTTTCGGAATTCAACATATAATATTTTTATAAATATCTGGTCTTCTCGGTTTTTTTTCTTCTAATTTTAAATTCAAAAGGTGGAAATGAGAATTTTCTTTTGGAATTGTTTAGAACTCTCAATCTGAATTTTCTGATTGCAATCTGTTAACGGGTTATCATTTAAATTCACAAAAGAGAACTGCGTTAGCTTTTTGGCACAGGGTTTGATATGATGACTTCAAATACTGGGATGGTACTGCAGAGGTTCCAGAGATGTTTTGAAACTGTGAAGAGTTATTGATCAGGAAAGAGCACAACGACTATTGTGCAGGCTAAGGCTGTGGAGAAGAAGAATGTGTTAGTCGGAATCCGAATTGACAGCCAAAGCAGAGAGCTACTCAACTGGGCTCTTGTGAAAGTTGCAAATCCAGGAGATCAAGTCGTTGCTGTTCATGTTTGTCGAGATTCTGGTACTGCTGGTTTCAGATTCTGAAAAGCATTTGATTTGTTGAATTAGAATCCTAAGTTATAAAATGTATTTATCGTTTCAGATTCCCCTTTGGAAGACAAATCATTGTTGGATAGTTATTTGGAAGTTTATGAAGGCCTATGTAGTGTAAAACAGGTTTGTTTTTCTTAAATTTTCATCATCTTCATATAAAAATTGAAAAAAAAAAAATGGCCAACACTGGTCCTGATTTCTCATACTTGGATTTCAGGTAGAGCTTACTGGTCAGGTTTTGACAAGAAGTTCAATCAGAAATCTTTTGGTGAGAGAGGCAAAGAATCGTGCCGCCGTGGCTGTAATTGTAGGAATTAGCAGCCACAACCCTCTCGGGTAAGGGGAATTAGAAGCTTAAATTATACACTAATACGAGGACATTAATTCATTTCTAATTTGTCAGAATAGATCACTTTTTCAGGAGATGGGCTTCAATGGCTGAATATTGTGCAAAGCAACTAGCTCCAACTACCCAAGTTCTGGCTATCCACAACGACAAGGTTGCCTTCCAAAGGTTTCCAGATAATCAAATACCAGGTTCAGTAGCTGCTGCCATGAAAAACCAGTTTTAAGTTTTTCTTTAGAAAAATATTGAATTAATTTCTAATGGTTTTAGGATGTCTAAGAGGAGATTCAAGATCAACTTTTTATCCAACTGGAAATCCAAATCTTAAAGATGACCACTCTGAATTTGATGATTCTGAGATACCAGAGATTGCAAGACACAGTCATGAAGGGGTTCCGAACTTGGAAGATGAATCAAGAGATGGTAGTGGAGAGTGGAAAGATGACATTTTCAGAGTTGTCACTGCTCAGAAGAAACTGTCTTTGAGTTCAGTTTCTCTTTTTACAGAGGGCCTGGCCGCGCAGAGGCCCGGTTGGCCCCTACTACGAGCAGCTAGTTCAGTGACTCCACGAGCAATGGAAGCAAGAGAAATGTCAGTGGTGCAATGGGTAATGAGCTTACCTAACCGGTCATCACCAGAAACTCCTCGGTCCATGGCTGGTTCCAGTTCAAGTGAGAATGGAAGTCCTTTTGGAAGAGAGAGTAGCAACTTCAAAGACAGGAGTCCTAAGAATAGTAACAATAGTTTATCAAAGGGTAGTGAGCTACCAGAAAATCTGGAGGTTCTCCTCAAATTAAATTCATCTGACTGCAAGTGGTTCAGTCACAATGTGCTGAGAACTTCAACTTGTCAATTCTCCTCTGGTAATTGCCTCTTAACTGGTTAAAACCATTTCTTTATTTCCTCCACAAGCATATTTTCTTCCTAAGAACCTGGTTCTGTTACAGAGAATCTGATCGGAAGAGGAGGGTCTAATTATGTATACAAGGGGCTTCTTCCTGATGGCAAACCAGTAGCAATAAAGATCTTGAATTCATCAAAAGAAAAATGGAAGAATTTCACCCAGGAAGTCGATATCATGACCTCATTGAAGCACAAAAATATCACCCCTCTGCTTGGAGTTTCTGTTGAAGATAACAATCTACTCTCTGTTTATGATTTCTTGTCTAAAGGAAATTTAGAGGAAAATCTACACGGTAAAGCTTCAATGAGATTCATGTTTTTCTTTGTTAAAATTCTTAGAAACCATTCTGATATGAAGCTGTTTTCCAAGGCAGGTAATAACAAAAAAACACATATGTTGTCATGGGAAGTGAGATTCAACATAGCTCTGAGGATTGCTGAAGCCCTAAATTACCTACACAATGAATGTTCTCGGCCTGTTATTCATAGAGATGTCAAGTCCTCAAACATACTTCTCTCCGAAGAGTTTGAACCGCAGGTGCTTCACTTCAGTAATACATATGGTAATCGAGATAATTGAGGATGTACAATTTTGCAGTATTGCTAAATTTTTGTTTCTGTCAACAGTTATCTGATTTTGGACTAGCCATATGGGGACCCCCAACTTCATCTTTTCAGACAAACAGTGATGTAGTAGGAACTTTTGGGTATCTTGCTCCAGAATACTTTATGTATGGTAAAGTCAGTGACAAAATTGATGTATACGCTTTCGGTGTGGTTCTACTTGAGTTGTTATCAGGGAGAAAACCAATCAGTTCTGAGACTCCCAAGGGAGAAGAAAGCTTGATCATGTGGGTAAGTCCCCTTATATGTGACATGAAAGATTGAATTCCTAAAGTTACATTTGCGCATATATAAATGTATTTCATATTCAGGCAAAACCAAAACTAGAGAGTGGGGATCTAAGAAGCATAGTGGATCCAAATTTGGGCAAAGCTATTGATGAGGTTCAAATGGAGAGGATGGGTCTAGCAGCAACCCTCTGTCTCAGACAAGCAGCTCGGCTTCGTCCTAAAATGAGCCAGGTAATATATTGATCCCTTAATTCTGATATGTTATTTGTTAAAAATTCTTTAGTGGCAAAGTGATGATTCCTTGATTTTATTTTTCCCTTTGCTATATATCACAGATACTGATGATCTTAAGAGGGGAGAAATACAAGGATGGATGGCTAAATTCACCATGTGGGGATCAAAATGATGCAGAAAACCAGGATTATAATGATGATGAAGTTTATCCAGATTCAAGTGCAGAGTCCCATATGGGTCTTGCAATGCTTGATGTGGATGACAACTCCACATCATTTAGCAGCTTGGAGCAAAGCAGCAGTCTTTCCATAGAGGAATACTTTAAAGGAAGATGAGAGTCCATCATCAAGCTTAAACTAGCTCCTGTTCTGCTCTCTTTAAATACCTTTCACTTGTTTACAAGACAACGCAAAATGTGTAGTTTGTCATTATACAGTTGAGGAGAGTGAGAAAAGGAGGAGGAAAAAGAAAAAAGAAAAAGAAACATGCACCCAATTATGAGGTTTTTTGTAAATGTAGACACGGGTTGAGTTTTGCTACACAAAATGTGACCATGCACTCAATATTTTATCTGGTGGAGCCTGGAATTTTTAAAGTTTTACATAAGAATATACTCAGTAACACACATACACACACACACAAAATCAGTGCATAGACTTCAGAACTACTCTATCAGAAACCAAAGATGGCAGCAAACTATGAGACAGCATTCATGTTCAATATATGCATGAATACTAAACTAATAATAGAATTACTTGTTCATTTGGCAGTGACTGAATTTGGGTGCATGAATTTATAAAACACATTACATGGCAAGAACAAATTAAATGCAAGTGTAATGCCATTTGAAATTCAAAATGCAACAGTTACACTGATAATAAATGGAACTTTCGCCACATGATGATGTTCTACATGTTTTGAACTTGTCCTGCATAAGTGACCCCATCTACATGGAAAGAACTTTGAGTTAAATCCTTGAATAGTATTAAAAAAAATACATAATTTTTAATTAATGATTGTTTTGATCTTATTTATTAAAATAGAGTTGTTTTGAAAACGTTTTCTCAAAAAATACTTTTTAAAGAAGAAATTATTTTTTACTTAAAGAATTAGAGTTTATATAAAAAATATTTTTTAAAAAATGCTTTTAAAAGCATCTTTTATAAAAATTATTTTTTTGAATAGACGATTTCTCAATTTCGATCACATTTTCTATTTGCAGGTATGCTTTGGTGTATCTAGTTGCTAGCAATAGCTTTATTTTCAGACAAGATCAGTTTCATTTTCATACTATATATATATATATATATATATATATATATATATCCTGTGGACATCCAAAACATTGATACCAATAATTATTGAATCTTTGTTTCAATTGTACTTTGAAATGTTTAGATTTTTTTTTTGCTTCTAAACATACATAACAAAGTCTACTGTAATAAATAAATACATGTAAAATCACTTATTTGTATCCAAAATAATAAATAAAAATGCATCAAAAAGATCCGTAATGTATTACCACAATTTTTTTATTTGGCGGTAATCATTAAAGTATACAGGCAAATCTTGATAAATGAGATGGGCCCACATAACTTAACAAATCAATAAATTTATCAACGAAATTTGGACAATTTATTGATTTGTTAATATTTATTGATTCGAATATTCTTTCTATGAAATAATTTTTAGTGGTTTGATATAAATAATTTATTTTTTTAATAATATTATGTCATATATATTATGTTTTATTAATAAAAAAATAAATTTTATTATTTATAATAAAATATTATTAAAAAAATGTATTATCACGTTGAAGGATTGACTGAGTAAAAAAAATTTTAAAATTTAAATTTAAAATCTTAACAAAATTAATTGATATGCATACAAACTGCCTGTACTACCGGTTATAAAAAAAAAAAAAAAGTCTTATAAAAAAAGTCTTATTAAGAATTTTCCCTCTTGCTATTAGCATCGGCACAACTAAGGAATAACTACCCTTTTTTACATATATATTTAGAATTTTACAAATCACGCGCCAAATACGTATAAATTGAGTCCGGAGACGTCCTGGGTTTCCGACTCTGAGAAAGAGACCCATCCTGTATCTATTGAAATTTTGAACCATGGATTTTCCTGGTTCGTTGATTTCTTTTCCGCCATTAAAATGTTGCCAGGTATCAACTTTTTTAGCCTTTTCTAGGTTTACTTTTCCCCATTAATCTCTCTGTCAATAACGCCTCTTGGTTTCTAGGGCTTCAAGTTCGACCGCAATCGTAGCGATTACTGCGTGCAATTTGATTCGTTCTGGGTTCCTTTTACGGTAAGTAGTATGATCACATAGAACAATTTGGGTTGTGATTTATTTACTTGAATTCATGTGTTTATATTGTTTTACTTTCAGTGTTTGTAACTATTTCTTGCTTGATTTGTTTTCAAACACATTTGATATCGGTAGTTCCGTTAGGCAACACAATTTTTTATCTAGGTTATGATTGAAGACCTAATCTGTTTTCGTATACTGTTCTCTCTGTTTTCTAGGGTTGAGGGTTTTCAACACCCAACTTAAAATCTCTTAGACCCATCAAGAAATTGAATATCTGCATCAGGGAAAGACTGCAATTTTAATCTGGGTCAACTTCATTCATCCATCTTTCGCTGGATTTTATTGAATTGTTTCTTCTGGTTGCCGGTTTCTATTATCCTGATGGAGGACCGGGAGGTTGACTTCTCTAACCAAGAAGTGTTCTCAAGTTCGAATATGGGTGATCTCCCGAGCAGTTGTTCTATGGATGGTTTCCTTGATGAAATTCTCAATACACATTCCTGCACTCATACCCACACTTGTAATCTACCAGGCCCTGATTTCTCTCATACACACACTTGTTTTCACGTGCACACCAAAATTGTATCTGCCCCAACTGAGGATAAGATTGCCAGCAATGACACTGCCGAGTCTGCAGAAAAGAAATCAAAGAAACGCCCACTGGGTAACCGTGAAGCTGTTCGCAAGTACCGTGAGAAGAAGAAGGCTCGTGCTGCTTCCTTAGAGGACGAAGTTGTTAGCTTGAGGGCTGTGAATCAGCAGCTGTTGAAGAGGCTGCAGGGTCAAGCAGTATTGGAGGCTGAGATTGCAAGGCTCAAGTGTTTGCTTGTGGACATTCGAGGGAGGATTGAAGGGGAGATTGGATCTTTTCCTTATCAAAAATCAGCCAAAAGTGGTAATGTGTATCAAAACCTAGGTAATCTGAACTTGCCAGGGGCATATGTGATGAATTCGTGCAATATGCAGTGCAATGATCAGGTTTATTGCCTTCATCCAGGGGTGGAGGGAAAAAGTGGGGAAGTTCTGACATTAAATGGTCAAGGGGTTGGTAGTTGTGAATTTGAGAACTTACCATGTCTGGGAAACATGAATTCTGGATTGAGGGAGTTCCCTGGTTGTGAACCTGGGAATGTAGCATCTACTGTCAATTCCAATGGTGCTAGCAAGAGAAAAGGTGAAACTTCAATTTTTATTTTTCTGATACGCATAAGATACTTAATTGGTTAAATAAGCACACTACATGAATTTTTTTGACACTTTATTATATCCAAATCGGTGATTTGGTGCTTATTGCTCATCTTAGACTATAGTGTTTAATTTCTTTATGATTTAGGGTCTTAACTGGGCAAGTTTGTGTCTTTCAATATAGCAATGTTGAAAATCTTATAGCATTTAATTTTTCTGCTTCAAGATACTTTGCACTTTGTTAGGTGTTTGTTGCTTGTTGGCGGAGCAATGCAAGTGATTCATGGAGTCATCTCATATATTTATAAAAGATTCTTGTCATTGCAATATGATACATATCAATATTGGCAACTTTTGTTGTGGTTGTGTAAGAATTGTATCTGATTTTTCCACACAAGTAGTGCAAGTCTTAGATTTTTTTCAACTTTGCAACTTGTCTCCTTGTTATCTTCCATGAGGTGGAATGCATTTTAGACCTGCATATATATATATAACCTTTTCGTGACAATTTTGGAATGATCTTTCTTAGTTGGCAACATAAAGTTATAGTCACTTTAGTAGCATTAGGAATTTGTTATGATTTCTAAAATAATATCTACATATCTTACTTTTGCTGCTAGAATATGAATATATGTTTCTGGTAGACTGATTCATGGGATGATGTATATCAGATGAGCGAACCATTTCTAAGGTGTGTTTTTTTACTTTGGAGATAAAGAGAAAAAAGTAGGAGAATGGTGGAAATAGAGAGAAAAACTCAATAAAACTGTCTTTGTTAAAAAAAATGGCAGGAGGAGATTGGTTCTCATGATGAACAACTTGAAATCAGAAGCAGCTAGAATTTAGCTTTTTATAAAAGTAAAATCTGGGCACTATTTCGTTCTGAGAATAAATGAAGATGAAAATGATGATACAACAATCAATCAGGATATACTTCAATCCAAAATGTAGCTTGACTTCCGTCGAGCTCCAATCTAGCCCATGTTATCATATATAATCTGGCATGGGGTAAAAAATTATTATTATTATTATTCTTATTATTATTATTATGTCTAGTGTGAGAATGTGGTTCGAGTATGGGAGTAGTCATTTTGTGCAAAATAACATTAAAGGTCAGGACCCCTCCCACCACTTTGCATAAGTGAGCAGCAAATGACCATCCCCAACGTCACCAACTAGCTAATGAGACAATTTAGACGAACTGCCATCCACCTGTTCTTACTAAGAAACTGCTAGAAAACTTCAAAACTTTTTTATTTGTTGTAGACTATATTGAAATTTAATTTTGTTTTTCTTTATAATGGATTGTACCGAGTCAGTTGCGATGTATGTCATGGCATTTAAATTATGAATTTTGGCGTTATGAACATTGTATGGGGCGGGAGGCAGGGAGGGGGAAAGAGAGTGAGAGTGATGTTCAAATAAATAAATAGATAAATTTCCATCTCTCCCTGGCATTATGTAGCCCAGTCCTCGAGTTGAGAACCCTGTATTTGAGGCAACTGGATTGGTGGTGTAATCGCCTAATATAGTTTTTTACACTTGGGCTTTTGTTTGTTTAAGTAAAAAGGCATAAGTTAGTCACAGTTTAATGTAGATGGCATTTGCAATATTGTTTGTGTTCATGGTTTTCAGAAAATGCTAATGCCCCAGTAGTTTTTGTTTTGGTATAATTTCATTTTTTTTTCAACACTAAATTTAGTTATCCAAAAAATATTTTGTTGCTTCAGTTAGTTTTCTGCTTTATAAAAAGCTAAAGTTTCAAGAAAAGATTCAAAGAAATCTGTTCTTATCCCGTTCCATCTACTGAAATGATCAGCATTGTTGGTAATATAATTCCTAAGAGAGTGCAGAATAAGGTGAGGTAGAGAACAGTTACCATACATGTCCTTACTCTACTTCAAAATAATATGAACCATTTTTTTTATGTCCTTTCTTGCAAATGATCATTCCTTGTTGATTGATAATATTATCTGCTTGAATGCAGTTTGAGGACTGGACTTACTACTCATTGGTTTTTTATGACTGGTCATTTTTGTGTTTTTTCATTTAGGAGGGGCTCGTGCAGCAACGGCTAGTTGAAGAGCTAATCAAATGGAGGTATCTTTATTCTCAAGGATACATATTGTCTCCCAATAAGTTGTGTTGTCGAAACTTCAGTGTCATAGCTGCAACTCTTACTTAGATGAAGCTCAAAATTTACTATATATACTGCTTTTCTAGTTGGTGGTTTGTTCAGTTTATGATCTCCAGTTTAAGCCTTCATAAATCTTGTAAAAGCAGAATGCTTAATGGTAGCCTAGCTGGGAGAACTTATGAGCAAATACCGACTTTTCATTCTTCTCTGAAGCTCTAATTGCTTTTCTACTCAGCCTTCTCATTCTTTACAAAGACACATAAATTAGTATATTACCAACCATTGTTTAATGTATTAGTTTGCTGTGTTTCTTTTGGGGCTTCTCAAGGCTTGAAGTTCTTTTTTATTTCTAAGCTATTTGAATCTCCATTGCTGGATCACAGAATACAGGGAAGGTGGTATTTCTTTGGTGTAGAACTATTATCAGCTGTGAACAATATCATGTTTCACTACTGTGGGTTCTGATCAGGTGAGTTTTTAATTGTGCTTCCTGAGTCCCAAACTTGTGATTTGTTTTGAAAACTAGCTTGCATAGATTCCAGCAGTTGTTAATTTAGTTTACTCCAAATTGAAGAACTGTAGAAATTTCATCTCGCCTTAGAATTTTGCTATATTAGGGATGCCAAATTCCCATCAGGAAGCATTGCTTTATAACCGAAGGTGTTGCAAATTGAATTACTTTTTTCTGCAAGTTGAGGCAGACAAATAGGTAAACTGCTCAGTATGTGTTGTATGACTGATGCAACTGATTGATAAGATTATTAAGGGAAACCTCTAGTTATCACTGGGCCGGATTTGGAGGTGGCAAGAGAATGGTTTTGATGCACATTTTCTTTCTGTGGAGTCGTTGGAATTGCGGGAATTTGAACTTCAAACTTTCAGTTGGCTACATCATGGACTAGTAAATTTGGATGATATAGACTTCAGTTTCTACTAGTTTTTTGATAATATTCTTTAAAATCATATCCTTATGATTTTTAGTGCCAGTATTCTTATAAAAATCAAGCGGAGGCTGTTTCCACCCTGCACGGGGAGGCTCTCGCGTTGTATGAAAAACACATGCATTGTGGTAGATGACATGCTTCTGTGGAAAGGATCTTGCATTATGGCTTCTTACCTGGGAAATGATGTCCAGGAAAAAGGGAAAAGGGTAACCTTTTTTTTTTTTTTTTAAATCAAATTATTGTGTAGTGATATAGATTCATAATTTCAGGCAGATGACTGAAATTTAAGAATTCCATTGACAGCAGAAAGTATTTTAGTGGTTTCATAGAACCCATGAGTTTCTTTCCCCTATATATATATATATATATATATATATATATATATATATATATATATATGTTCTAGGGCATAACTATTCCCCATATCATAGAGCTTTTTTTATTATCAAATTTTCTTACATATTGATGTAACTGTTTAGATACTAGTATATAGATTAGAGAAATTAAAATAATAAAAGTACAAGAATATTCAAGATTAACAAAATAAATATGCATTTTTTAACTAGTTATCAGTTAATTAATTAAGTTTCTTAAATTTACTTGACATGATCAGTATAAAGAGATTGAATATATTAGTATCTAATCAATCACGTACGTAAGTTTTTTTGATAAAATATTATGATATAAATAATATTATTTTTTGTCACCGGGGGAGATCATAGCTTAGCCTGGACCAAGTAACATTCTTTTCATAATTATTAATTATATATAATAACTAATTAATGATGCTAAGTTATGATTTGGCTGATACAAAGTAAAGATAACCAATGGTGCTGTTAGGATAAGACTATCATTACCTTCTAGATTTGTTAAAAGTGTTTTGTAGGTAATGATTTTATATTATATTATGTGAGGTAAAATAATTTTTTGATAAAATTTTAAGATAAGTATAACATTGGTCTTGCTGTTTGTGGCGGCAATTATGTGCTGATTTTCTTAAAATACAATGATTGATTCATAGATTTCATCATTTTGCTACACGAAAAGGTCCCATCAAATCAGAAGTTAGTCGGCAACACTATTATTAGCCCCGGGACTAAGAAGCTCTAGACGAATGAAAGATTGAGGATTACAGTAAATCTTTTTGAAGGAAAAAGTGATGTGTGTGAGATTTATTCATGGAAGGCTGTTTTGGTAATTTTTGTAATTTTATTGATTTGTGTGATATATATTTAAATGTGTATGTTACATAAAGCAACGTGGTCGTGAAAATTTGACCTTTATGATTTACTTTAACAAAATTTTTATTTATGTATATATATAAATAATAATTATTTTGGAAAAATATAAGAATGATAATTTGTTTTGTCATGTTAAAAACTCGTCTTATTTTTTATAAGGTAGTATGAAATGTTCATAAACGATTTCGAGACATGATATTTAAAATTCAATTGAGTTTAGAGTGGGGTCGTAAGATAGTTACTTAACTCCCATCTTGTTTATATATAATTAATTTTTTTTATTTCTATTTACACTATTAATTAATAAATTATATTATATAAAATTAATTTAAGGTATTTCATATAACACTTTTTTTTTTTCTTTTGTCAATTGTTTTGATAATAAAATTTTATTTTACTCATAAAAAATATTAATTTTGATAAACAAAATAAGAGTTTGGTGTAAGATTGAAAAATATAAATAAAATTAGAATTAGAGAAGGTACACTTGCCCCCCCCCCTCCCGGGGCTATTTCTAGGGAATGATATTATTTTCCAAATCATTACAACGAAACAACTTATGTAAATAAAAGTTATTTCACATGTCAAGTAATAACCTTTGACCGAGCTCATTAAACCTAGGTCCAACAAGAATTTGTTCCTTTTTAAATACTTATTCGTTACCGTTACTTCTCATCAAACGTAAAATAATGAATACATCCCAATCTCGAATATTTCATTCAAGAAGACAATGATCCAAGCGTTTGAAACAAGAGTTGTGGACCATTTGATTAGAGCACTGAGCACTGCGTTAAATCAGCCTTGTCAAAAAATTATTGGCCCTTCCTTCCTAAAAGCAGCCCATTCCATTATGTTTGATTAGATTCTTCATTGCTCCTTGTGAGTTGTGACCTCATTTCTTCATCATCTCAAAGTCTTCCATTCAACTAAATTTTCTTGATTTGTTGGCTCAATCATGTATCTATATAAATTCACCTCAAAATTGAACACACATATTATATAACTCTTAACGCAATAAAAAGGTACAATTTGGTGTCTCTAGTTCTAACTATAGCTAATGAAAAAAAGAAAAATACAATTGAGGCAAACAATCTTCAAGGAAGCACATAGAGATTTATATGTTTATGACCGCATCGCATCACATGATAACACATGCGGTTGGATTTTCATCACTGAAGGCCGTGGTGTAACGCACTTCAGTGGAGCTCGCACGTCCAAGCTGATGACTCTGTTGCTGCTCACCGTACCGCACGTACCCAGCTGGCGCCTTCTTGTCGTAAACTCCAGCCGCGTAGGGATGTGCTACCGCATCGTATGGAACGTAGGGCCACAGCTCAACCCTCTTGCCTGTCCGATGAGCCAAGCGGGACAAAACTTTTTCGGGCTCCACGTATCCGACGACCGTGAGCTTGTTCTGCTTGCGCACCACATCCACTGATTGTACACCTCTCATTCCTTCCACTGCTCTCTTCACCTTCCTCTCACATCCTTCGCAGTCTATCCTCACCTTTATCTCCACCGTCTGATCTCACATCATAATAGTACTTGAATTAATAAAAAAATTATAATTCATATAACCCACACAAATATAAAGTCCCACTTTGTTAATACACACGATAAAATTATATTACAAAACTCGAGACTTTGCTACTAATACTATTTATATATAATATTATATCAAATAAAGTGTTTTAATTATTAAATAATTATGAATTAAAATTATAATGATTGAAATAAATAAAAATTTAATTTTTAAATTACAAATATCAACATTTATCATATATATATATATATTATTTATAAATTACAAATATGAACATTTATCATATATATATATATATATATTGGATGGTCTACTTCTCAAATAAATAGGATGGGAACAAAAATGAGGTGATGCGTGAACTGCCGTGAAGAAATTGGGTCCCGCCAAAACACTATATTGGATGGGCTACTTTTCAAATAAATAGGATGGGAAGAAAAATAACGTGATGGGTGAACGGCCAAGAAGAAATTGGGTCCCGCCAAAACACGGAAATATCTAAGTAATATCTGTGTGACTTGTCGATGATAGGATATTTTAAACGATCACTAGAGACGTGTCAAGAAATTATTGGGGAATTCCATGTAAAGAAATAATGGCGTCTTACTGCGGCTGGTGACTCCATCCAAGTGATTAGAGCTGTTACCATACGGTTCAGCATACAGACAAAGAGGTTGGTCCCACCAGCCCGATGGATGGAATCACATCAAGTTTGTTCAGCCGTTACTGGCTTATTCTGAAGATACTTGCAAGTGGGCAGTCTGTAATCATGATCAACAGTCCATAAATTTGAAAATATTACACCTTTCACACGCAGGCTCAAACCCTATCAAAGGTCCATGAGGTGTTGAAGGGAACACCAGACATGAACCCTCTTAATACAATGACAATAAAGGCGGTGGTAAAGCTGCCGTCAGCACCAGAGCTCTTTCGTACCGGCCGGTTCGTGTTCTACCTAGCCGAGTTACGGAATCAATGTAAAAACAGAGAATATCTATTTATGGAGTTCAGTTCTTGAAAAAATAAAGTAAAAAAGATACCAGAATCCAGTAAAGCAAGAGTTGATCTGGAGTTAATTTGTAGATCTGATCTATAGAATAGAGCGGTGGAATGGAAGACAAGAACAAGTAAAGAATAACATGAATGAAGTGTATATATATATATATATATAGAGAGAGAGAGAGAGAGAGAGAAAGAAAGAGAGAGCGTTACCTGCAATTGCTTGCGTCTCTTGAGCGTGGTACTGGCATGAGAGCAATCAAAGAAACCAGAGAAATGATCCAGAACACCCATCGACCCTCCTAGCTAGAGATGATATAGAAAGTAATAAATGAGAGAATATTAACAGAAGAGTCTGTTTCTTCGACTTCAAGCTTGAAAATGATGCATCCTTTGTTCGTTGTGAGGTCCATTATATAAAGGAAAACACATCCCCCCTCACTCTGCAACAGTCTATCACTGTTGCGGAAAATCTTGCTTGTCCGCTGTCTACCTTACTTAGCTGTTATGGGCCACGTGTCCTTCTTCGGCTGATATTTTGTTTTCTCTTTCTTTGACTTTCAAACTTTCCATCGACTCAAATTCACGCGTCACATAATCAAACTACCATTATCTCAAACTAAATTTCTATCCCACACGTTTGGTTTTTGATGCAACTTATTTCACAATATGATTTTTTTAAAAAAAAAAATATTAAAAAGTTTTTAAAATAATATTTTCATAAACTTTTTTTTAATCTAAAATATCTAAAAAAGATGTTTTTAATACAAAAAAATTAAATTATTAACTTTCATCTCAATACCGTTAAAAAATATTATTGATTCGAGCAAAATAATTTTTAAGATACATTTTAAAAAATACTAAACAATAGATATAACAAATTCTTTTATAAAAAAAAAAACATAACATTTCTTTTTTATCTAGAATGTCTTTTATATATATTTTTTTAAATGTATTCTGAAGACTATTTTAGTATAATTAATAATATTTTTTAACGGTGTTAAGATGAAAGTTAATAATTTGACTTTTTATATTAATTTTTTTTATTTGTTAAATAAAAAAAAATATCAGACTAATCCTCTTTCCATACACAGAATTATATACTCACAGAATTGTATAATGCTAGGACTACTAGTCCAGACTAATAATTAGCTCCAAAAATAAAAACAATGAAAGTCGAATTTGTAAATTTTAAAAAACAAATTCTTTACAAACGACTCTTTCTCCACTTACACTCTATAAAATACACTTTTAAACCATTACATTTTTTTTGGTCAAGAAAAAGGATATCATAACTTTGTTTAGACTAATTTAATCATTATTCATCAGATAACTCAATTTTTAAAAACCATAAATTCAAATTAGTAAAATTCAAACTTTTAAATTTATTATACGACTTTAAAATCAAGTCATCCACACATTGTTCACTTTTAAACTAATAAAATAATATATATATATATAGCTCAAGTGAATATTGTGGAATGGGGAAACGAGCTGGGCTTTGATGTATGTCGGTATCAGCGCACCGCCTAGTGGGTTAGGGGATAAAATGGGTAAATAGAAGCAGTGATCCGCCAGGACGGCTTCCCACGATTTCATCATGAAAATAGCTGTTAAAGTGCGATTGCTCTGCTGGTGGGTTAAAAGTGGGACGAAGTCTCTCTTTCTTATTGGGTCCCACACAAAATTGATATTTGTGAAGAAGAAAGATTTCAGTGATTGGATTTTTTCATTCTTAAGCGCGGGAAACAGAGCAAGTGTGAAGACGTACATCTTTCTTTCGCATTTATACGAGGAAGTTACTATTAATATCTCGGCAACAAAAGCAGTGGGGACTCAGCTGTTGGTCTCCTTCCTGCCATCTCACATTTATAAGTCTCCATCAAATTTATTTATTTTGTTTTTTTTTTTTGTGTTGATTGGGAGTTTTATTTCTTCAAAATCCCAGTAAAGAAAATTGATGTAAAAACACATTAAAATGTGATTTTTAATTACGATTGGTTAAAATTTGAATAATATGTTGTTATACACACATATAATAATATCCCTCTCTTATTGTTGTACTTAAAAAAATAATAAATAAAGGTTATGAAGACTGATTTCATTATTTTTATTTTGAACTTTTGTATCATAAAATAGAATTTAGATTGAAAAATATAAACTCTATAAATCATATCTATAATATTTTTTAAAATATTTTTTTGATTTGATAATGAATATACTTCATAATCATTTTATTTGTTGCAATGAATTAATTGGTTTTTTTCATATGAATCTCATTTGTTTAAATCTTTATTGGGTGACTTTACTTCTTTCATTTTTGTGATATTAATCGATACCATCTAATCAGAGAAAAGTCGTATTGATAATGGACTCTTAATCAGTTTTTCTATTGATTTATTTCAGAATTCTGAAGTTTTTTATGACTTAATTCGAAATAAAATATGCATTGTGTTTAAAAATAATCTTTTATTTCGGTCTTTAAAAAAAAAAAATTGTTTCTTGATATTGAAGAACAGATCTTAACTTATACAAATTAATAATTTTGGTTTGTGATAATTTGTAAAATACATATGCTTGTGACAAGGAGGATAAGTCACAAAAAAATCTATGAATTTTTATTATTATTACCAATATTATAAAATGAACTCTATTTTGATTTGTTTTATCAATTCTTTATTCGTCTCATATCTGAATTTAAATCATTACCCTTAGCCAATTCTAATTTTTTGGATAAGCGAACACTTTTAATTTTTCTATACTCAATTGCCATTTCTTTATTTTTTCAACGACTTAAATCTTATTTTTTATGAACATAAATATGTTATATATATATATATATATATATGTATGTATGTATAGAGAGACAAATTGGTTTAATAGATACGAAAAAATTCATTTACTCGAGCAATATTTAGAATTTTGGTGCTCAGTCCTTCTTCACATCGGTTGTATAAAATCAAAAGGGAAAAAGAAAAGAGGAGGCTGTCCATAGTGTGCCTATGTAGTTTGAAAGCCTATTAAAGTTTTTATAATAGAAACGAGGTGGGTGGAGCCCAACTTTCACCCTTCACATCTTGTCCGTTCACTCTAGCAACCATCCCCAAAATGCATACGATACCATGGAAAACCTTAAAAAATCCAATTTTTGCAAGTGCTACTTACCAGGGGGAAAACTGAAAAGAAAAAATTGGATTTCTGAGCTGACTGTTTTTTTCGTTGAATCTCATGAACTCTGATTATCTTTTTCAATATTCAATAAGGTTAGATCATAATCTTCATTTTACTTTGATCAACAAAACCAATAAACTTACTGGAGCTTCCCTTTTTACAACTCTAATAGTAGTGTTCTACACATATCTTAGCTGTTGTGCTCACCAGTGGCCTTGTGTAAATGAGTCAAGTCAAGTCGAACAGTAAGTTAATCAAGTTTGATTTCTTAAAATAAATAAATTTTAAATTATGTTCTAACTCGACTTGTTCATTTCTCGAGATGATCTAATACAAGCCTCTAATCGAAACAATAGTAATCCGAGTTCAAGTAACTTAATTTTTTATATAGTATTAAATCATTTATTGGCTTATAAAACCAAGCTCAATAATGAGTCTTAAAATATGTTTAAGTTTGGCTTGTTTAACTCACGAGCCTATCTCGAACGAACTTTTTAATAAAGTTGAGCTCAAATAGTTTGGTTCGTTTTACAATCCTAGACCGAAGTTCTATTCAAATAGTGCAAGTGTTCACTCACCACTTAATTAGTATGACTTGGATTCATCCTTCCCCATCGTGGTATTAAAAAATGGCAATGGGCCTGTGTCAAATTCCCTGGGCCTAAAAAATTTCAATTTGTAATTAAACTTTTGGGCTTCAGCGCCAATGGACCCAAATCACAAGAATGAGCCCCAATTTGCCCAATAATTTCACAACAGCCACGAACTTTGCTATACTCTTTCGATCCCTAAGGCGTGGCAGTAGATTATTTAACATTTTTGTGGCCCATATGGATGGACTTGTAGTCCTTTGAAGTCCATCTAGCAAAATCAAGTTTGTTTAAACATTGCAAATGGGCTTTGAAGGTATACTCTTTCTTGCTTTCTTTTTTTCAAAGGAAATGGTATCCTAATTTTGTCATATTAATATACTTTCTGCTCATAAGATGGTCCGAAAATCTCATGAATTATAAGCGTGATAGATTGAACTCTCATTAACACTTTAGCAACAATACTATGCCATGCTTATGTTGTCCAATCAAATAGGTTACCGATCGTAAGGCGATATGAACTATTGCAGATATAATTGGATAGATTCGATTTTGTTTCTTGTAAGCATGTTACATAATCTAAACAACATGCTTAATTTTAATCATATCAATTATGAAAAGTGCATGCACTTCAAAAATATTCATTCATCAAATATCTTTTATTTTTTAACTAAAAATCAATATTATGAAGTCCATCTCAAGGAAGAAATTTCACCCTCATCAAGTTGTCCCATGTAAATAGAAAATGAAATAGAAATGAGATGAAATGAAATGAAATGAAATATGAATTACTCATCTAAGTTAAAGAAATGTTTGGAATAGCTTTTAATGAAATACATATTTCATGAGATAAACATTTTTAATCATATCAAATAAGAATAAGAAATAAAAATTAAAAAAATTAGAATTATAGAGAGATAGTCACACTACATCAATAATAGCATAAAGTGATTGTTCCATGGATGAACTTTTCAAGAGTCAAGACATCCCCTCTTGAATGATTCACGGCCTCAATACATTTGGTCCATCCAAACAAACAAGTCAGTCCAAAAATGGATATTGATTTACTTACACATTGAATAGAGACAGATGGTGCATCGCAAGAATTGTCACATAATTCACATGCATGCATGCATTGAAGATCTAGAAGATAATATGTACGTCGTACATGTATCATGTGCCTATGGAAAAGTTTGAAAGAGCTTGACAGATATATAGATAGCTCTCTTGACAGTTGACACTACATAGTGTGGTTCCATGCACCATAGTCATCTTCTTTAATAGTTTTGTCTGCAGAAAGCTACAAATATTGATATAAAATTATTGCAAAGAGACAGACAAACATATGTGGTTGCGGCCCAGACAAACAAAGGTACAAAGTACCAGCACAGCTAGTCGTTGTTTGTGAATACAAGAATACAATAAGTCCATAACTCACCTCTCCATTAAAATACAAATGGATGTGCAGACTTGCTTGTACAGAAGGCCACATGCCAATAATAGATGGTGTACGATAGGTGGTCTAGCCTTCTAGGCTTCTTAGGTATTGCCTTCTGGAAGAAGAGTCTGTTCCAGGCCTGCAGGATAAGTCTTCGAGACGAGTCTGTTGCAGGAGTACTTATTATTCGTTGGATTTTGGGTGCATTACAATCCAATCAATGAATGTTTAACAAATCAGTATTCATTTGTCTGTTTGAATGCAATGTATCAAGATCAATGAATAATTTTTCAGAATTAAAATAAGGATTTTTTTTTTATTGATTCAACAATCGGTGAAAATTGAACTCACATGAAAAAGTAACCAATCCAGACCTCAGTCACAAGTCTCCTTCTTATTATTAATAATAAGACTACATGTACTGATTCATTTTTGGGTCGATGCTAATTCTTAATAATGGAGGGAAAAATTTATCCTGTAAATCATACAAATCGAGTAAATCTTATTTATTTAACTCACTAGATCTGATCTATTACTTATCTCACTGACAAAATCACTCATACTATGTACCCTGTTAAGAAGTTATTCAGTAAGACAAATCATTTCACGCTGTTATCTGATATTATATTACTGTCTCACACAATCTTGATCACGTTGTCATATCACATCAAATAATAGCGTATAATTTGACTATCCATTGAATAATTTCTACCTATGAACTCTTTTTTCTGTTGAAAAGGAGGGTTATGTTATGATAATTGGGCCATTCATCATGGAAAAGGAGGCATTACTAGCCATGCTTAAATATGATTAGTGATAATACCGTGCCTAATTATATCATTTCACGTGTGGTTGGCAGGTGAATGAATAAAAACAAAACAAAAAAATTTAGAGCCTGCTTGAGAGAACCATTGCATAAGTTAAAAATGAGATACATTATTGTTACTTTATATAATTTAATATCCCCGTGGAAGATGCTTCAGAACACAGTCCCCTAAAACGTAGGCTAGTGAATTAGGGAAACCTTTAAACATTTAAAATGGTCGGACTGCTTATCAATTAATTGCCCTCTTAATAATAATTCAAATGGGTCAGCATCAAAAACCAATTCAACATATTTTGGATTATATGAATCTTTTGTTATTTTTAATTTGATTAAAGTCTTCAATTATTGAAATCTTTGTGCACAATCTCATTGTCTAAAAGTTATCGGAAACTAAGTGCCCATTTGATTAAGCAATGTGAAAATATTATGTGAGTTGAGTATCTGTTTGATTTAAGTAATTGAGTGTTTGAGTGAGATGTTAAAAAAATTGGAACATTCATAACGTCATGACTCACTTAATAAGAAAAAAAAATTAAACTTATCAACTTAACCTAATCTGTATTTAAAAGTTATGATCAATAAGTAAGGTTTGGAATTTCATCACAAACAAGCACAAAATCAACTAAATGTGATTGTTAAACGGCTCAAAATGAATTAACTGTATTTAAAAAACTTATCCAAAAATGGAATGTCGTGGTCCCTTAAAACGTGATTTTCTCTAAAATTATGTGTTTGATGTTTTTTTTTTTTTTTTAACTATTCTTTTCATGAGTAATCTACTAAATCTCGTTTGTGAAACGGAGGCCTATTATTCAAATAACTTTTATTTTTTTACATAATTTATTACTAGATTCATCACTTACATATTACTCAATATATAATATAAAGAGCAAAAGAAAATTTTACAGTATAAAATTACTTTTACATAATGTTTACTAATACCTCAAGGAACAGTCTAATTATATTATAATTAATTTTATAAAATTCAATCATCAGTAATCAATTCTTCAAAATCAATTTTCTAGAGTATAAAGCTCTCCAAAACGGTAGAATCTTACAATCAATTCAAAGAGAACTTTATAAAGGAGTGAAAGATTTCAATTTTCCCATTTCTTACATGTATTGTAGGCTATTGCTTGAAGTGCAAAAGGAACAAGAACATGATCTCTTTGAAGCCAAACCATTCTTAAAGTCCAAATAGAATACCAATAATGCTACTTTTGCTTCTCAAATTTGTATTTTATATTTTTATTTTAAATAATATGATAAAATTATATTAATCACGTAATTTAAAATATTTATAGTAATTTAATATTACATCAATTGAGAAAAGAATTTAGTGTTAAATTTTGAAAACGGTGGTCTTTGCATACTGTCATCATGGCGTTCCAATCATATCACAAAGTTAGATACAGTATTCTGTCCACACACACACACACACCAATCATTTTATATAGAGATAACTTGTTCACGAGAAATCTTACTACTCCATGATGAAGCAATCAACTTTACGTTTTTAAAATTATTATCATTATTTTTATTTGGTTAATTAAGGAGCAACCACTATTTTTAGTACATTTAAAAATAAACCAAGACACACTCATTATCTTCTTAATTGTCATGAAAATAACAATCTAACTTTCTCTTCTCTCCCATCCATTTCACTCGATACATATATATATATAGGTGGGGTCAGCCTATTGTGGGAAGGGAGAAGCAACCAAAAGGGGCAGTGTATGTCACTTTGCCAAAAGGTTAAAAAACAAAGAGGAGTTGGGAAGTTGCAGTAGTACTGGGGACTTTATCATCAAAATACGAGACATGGGCTTTTGGATTTATGCACTATATCATTTACTATCGTTAATAATAACATGACAGTACTGGGTCTTTATCAATGTGTGTGTGTGTGTGTGTGTATATATATATATATATATATATATTTTGTGATATGTGTTGGTTTGGTCATTGGTGTTTTCACATGGATTGCAGCATAGTTTGCAGATGGGCCTCCCAAGCACAGCATGACTCATGGGACCCTAAGTAGGTGGGCAGCACATGGCCCCCATCTGTGTTGCCTTTCCTTGCTACTTCTCCACTGCAAATGGAAACCATTTGTGTTTTCAAAAGAACAAAAATAAAAATAAAAATAAAGGTTACGCCTTTCAATATATATATAGATATATCGCGCGCACATAGAAAAGACTTTGGGAAGTGTAAGAAGGATTTTCTTAGGTAGAGTTTGCTGTGGACCACTGAATCGATTTTCATTTTGACATGGAGGCAAATATTATGGAGTCAAAGTCCATGGATGGTTTATTCCGTACCATCCAAATTGGGGGTGACGAGTCACCACGGGCCATTGGACCAGGAATACATGTGCATGTGCAGGGGTCAAAGAGACGTTACACATGAATTCATGGAAAATTTTAGAATGGGTATAATACTGTGACATGTTAATGTATTATTTTAATAATATTTTTTTATATGTAATATGACTTAATTTTTAATAAAACATAATATATATATATAATTAAAATGACATATTATTATGTCTGTGTCAATATATATCTATATATAAATATATTGAATTCATGAATTTGAAGGATGCGAGGAAAAAGGAAAGGGACGCTTGTGTGTGTGTGTGTCAATATTTTATATATCATTATTTATACATTTTTTTTTAAGTGAATTAGTAGCACGGAGTGCTGAGTAATTATTTAATATAATCATTATATTATGTCATTGTATGAATAATATATATATATATATATTATCTATATAATTAAAAAAAAAATTGTAATTATCGAATAACACAATAAATATTAATATAATTATTTCTTAAATAATTGATGAAATTAATTGGAATTAATAATTTTTGGAAAATCAAAGAAACGTCAAGATAGATTCCCCTAAATGACTTGTGGTACTATTGGTGGCTAAAATTTCTAGGGTGGTCTAGGCGTTTGGAGGAGCATGACCATCGTAGGGTATACCCCCTTTCACTAGGTATCAGACGAGGTCCTTATCAAGCAGTTGGAAGTTGTACGTTTGGACTGCTACTTGAGTCCTCAATCAACTTTAGTCATGACCGATATAAAACATCGTAGCATTAATTCTTATTGATAATTGATAAGAATGAATTAAATTATAGCGCCATGATATTAAGGGATCATGCCTATCTGAATGGTTTCTTATCCCATAAAATTTTCTCAATTTTAAAACGTGACTAAATAATAAAAATATTAAAAATAAAATTTAAAATACAAATCTCAGGAAATTAGTTCGTTTCATAAAAAAAATAAAAATAAAAAAAAAACTCATTTGCATATAAATGCAATCTCTTAATAACATTATTATTAAATTAATTGATGTTACAATTTCTGGCTCGTCAAGGATCTGTCCGTCGCAGTAAATGAACCTGAAAAGAAATGATATCAAAAATGCTACCGGGAAAGGTTCCGATGGTAACCTCTCCGATGGTTAAATTAGGTTCTGTTTTTTTATCAAAAGCTTGACCTTAATAATTTTAGTTAAGATGCAGATACCTTTCACATATCTCTTTTGTGGTATTTATAGGCTGGCGGAGCATTAAATTGCCTGACAAGCGATGAATATCATTTCATCTTGACTTTCCAACTCATGACTCCCTTTACACGTGTAGTTGTAGGAACGGTCCTCAAGCCTGTATCTCTTTTTTGCAGGGCTAGGGCTTTCCGCCTGTCAGGCTCTAATAATGTCATCATAAGACTCACGTCATTCCTTTTTGTCGCTAACTCCCTCATTGTTCCGAGGTCGGTACATCAAAGTTGACATCGATATACTCTTTCACCTTAGAATTCCGAATAGAGCTAATTTAGACACATGTTGAACCTTGGTTGGGTGGAACGCTTTCTGGCATATCATTAATTAAATAAATTTTACAGAACAATGATCAAATAATAGGTCATATATACACACATGCTCCTTAATATGATAATTAGAAACATGATTTTGTCAAATGGAACACACACACACACACACATATATATATATTATATATATACACACACAAGAATATATCAATTTCCTTCGACCACGCGAAAGAAGAGAAATTCCTGAAACCTCACCGACAAGACTAATACATCAGATGAATGAGGGGCAGAAGGCTTGAACCAACACCCTACCTTCTTCCAATAAGTTTTTCAACATTAATGTATTTAGATTAAAATATAATTATTTAAAATAAAGAATAAATTTTTCATAAAGTACAGTAAAAACAAATAATTTTAAAATATTGTTATTGTAACATATGTGATCTCTTACTTATCAGATTATTAATAAATTACGTTGACATTCGCTAGAATGAATTAATTACTAGATAAACACACATTTATTACAATTAGTAAACACTGTTAGCCTCAAATTATTGGTTTTGAATCAAATTAATTTTGTGTTTAAAGTGAGTGAATTAGTGAGATGCATTGTCATATCATTTAAATTTAAACTAGAAACTTGAGAAGCTCAAAATTACTTAATTTAATGTTCAAAATGCGTTTTCTAAAGAAGAAAAAAAAGAATAATTTAAAAATTACAAAAATAAAGAAAATAAAATAAAATATTCATCATTAACTTCGTGAATGTTTAAGAAAGTAATGAGAAAGAAATAAAATCATAACTTCTTATTTGAATAATTAGTAGAAAACAAAAAAAATATATTAAATTATTTGATAATTGTCTTAATTTTAAACTCTTATATTTTAGAATATTTTAAAAAATCCCTTAAATAAAATTTATTTTCTCTTAATATTTGTTCACTTTTGGTGGATTGATTGAAGAAGGAAACATAATTACTCAACTTTCTCTCTTAATGGTATAACTTTAACTTAAATTATTTCTATTTTCTTCAGTAATGGCATCCAAACAAACTGTTTGATTTAGAATTAAGAAAGAAATAGGAACCCTATTCTTCAGCCTTTTCAAATTACCAAATTAGCAAATCTCTGATTCCATATTTCCTCTCTCTCTCTCTCTTAAAAAACAAGGAAAAGGAAAACAAAATCTGACTCTAAAATAAACAGAGTCGTGCCTCTGAAATCTCTGACCCGATAGTTTAGTCACAAAATCTGCATGTGTACGTCGTTTGCTCACCACCTTCCCTATATCTCTCTTTAATGCTTGGCTCGAGAGAAAGTAAAGAGAGTAGAATCCTGGGCCCATCCCTCTACCTCTCTTATTTCCTTTTCACGTTTTCAGTTTCTTTAATTCAGTCAAATTAAATCTATAATTAATTCACATCACTTCCTATATATATATATATACACACTCCCCCACCATCTTTGTTTCTATGTTCCATAAAATCACAGCAAACCCAAAGAAAAACAAACCAAAGCAAAGTTCTGGGTCTGTTTATGTTGATTCGGGTTTTGAAAAGGTGAGAGATCTAGAAAAGGGTTCGTTTTGACTTGTTATCCCTCTGGGATTTTTGTGGTTAGCCATGGCTATTCAACCGCAGTTGTATTCGGAGAATCTTGCATTCCTTTTGGGCGGCTCACAGGATGCTTTTGGGTTGAATGAGTTCTGTTTCAATGCGTCACAGAAACAAGAAGACATTCAACAACAGCAGTTACAAAACTGTGATTTGTTTCCAAAAATCAACAGCAAAAGTCATCAATCAAAGGCGTATTCTCCAAGTATAACGGCACAGATTGAGAAGCAAAGGCAAGAGATTGATCGGTTTATCACTTTACAGGTTAGTAAATAGAGATTTTTCAGATTGGTTTTGGTTTTGGTTTTATTTTTATTTTTTTGCCTGTTTTGATTTTGATTCGTGTGTTCTAATTGATTTTTTGGGAAACAGAATGAGAGATTGAGGTTGGTTTTGGAAGAGCAGAGAAAGCAACAGCTTGAACTGCTGTTGGAAAAATATAATGCAAAAACACTGATTCTATTAAAACAGAAGGATGAAGAAATAGCAAAATATGTGCAAAGAAGAATGGAGCTTGAAGAATTCTTGAGAAGAATGGAGATTGAGAACCAAATGTGGCAGAGAGTGGCCAAAGAAAAAGAAGCCATGGTGTTATCTCTGAACAATACAATCGAACAGCTAAGAGAAAGTGCTTGCTTTAACAATGGCGCTGAAGATGCAGAGTCGTGCTGTGATGTTATGAACAGAGGAAGCAGAGAGGACGAAACAGGGGAAAACAGAGGACATGAAGAAGAAAAAGAAGAGCAGAGAAGAAGAAAGATGATTTGCAAAAGCTGTAATTCTCGGAACTCGTGTGTAATTTTCCTACCTTGCAGGCACTTCTGTTCATGCAAAGCTTGCGAAGCTTGTCTTGATTCTTGCCCCGTCTGTGGGATGACAAAGAAAGCTAACTTAGAGGTCTTGATTTGATTTTCCCGAGAAAATTAAACTAGTATTTTCTTTGGTTAGATGAGAGTGAATGTAAAGGGAGAAAAAGGACCCATTTTGATTCGTGCACTGTTTATTTAATTTATTTAATATTTACTCTCTTGTTTTTTCTCGGTTTCCCTGTTCAGCTTTGATATGTACTTTAAAAACAACCCAAAATCAAGGAACAGGAAATAGGGGACAAGGGCATCTTTTACTTTTTCTGAATTTTTATGCTTTTCCGTTTTTGGGATTCAATTTTCACTGCGATGGATTGATTTGATTATTAATCCCAGATTTTCCACCAGGCGAGTTAACTTTTTGGTGTTCTCTGGCAGTGCTATATATTTACAGTGACAGAAGGAATTGATAGCAATGTCAGAGTGGCCTGTTTGATGTCACCATTGACACAAACAGAGTAATTCATTGCGCAACTTTCTTTTTTAAGTTTTGAGGGGTTTAGATATTTTGAGGTGTAAAAAAATTTATTTATAATTTTAAATAATATTATGATATTTTAAAATTATAAATTTGTTTTTATGGTAGGTATTAAAATGGAGTGTTATTTTAATATTTTTTATTAAAAAATATAATTAAACTTAACAGTTATATTTTAAGGAGTATAATTTTTATAACGGTTTGATTTAAATTAATTTTAAAATTAAATTACAAAAATTAATTTAAATTCTAACAATTAATTAAATTAAAAAAATTATTTAATTATAAAAATCAGTTAAATAAATAAAATCATCCTAAATTAACAAAAAAAATAACTTAAAAATAAAAAAATAATCTAAATTACAAAAAATAATTTAATTAAAAAAATCAATTTAAAAAATAACAAACTCTTTGTATTTTTTGGGTTTTGGTAAGTTTTTTTCCTGTATTTATAGAATTCTTTGTTGAAATAGAGTCGTTAAATGATAGCTGTTATAACAGTAAAAATAGAAATCATCCTAATCGTCGAATGACACCTCTCTCTTTTTTCTTCAAAGTTTGTAAAAATAGCATCCCAGACCATTAGGTTCCATTTTGTAACGGCAGATACCACCCCCGTTGGAGTGAAAAATTATGAGTTTTGAGTGCCATTCTGTCGATTATGAATTTGACAGCCTACATTATTCGTTAGAGTTGCTTTTACATTCAATCTTATATTAACTTTACATAAGGGTATATTAGTCATTTGGTATATATTTTTTAAAAAAAGTTTATTCAATTGTTAGGGTCATAATAATCTGACCGAGCTGTTATCGAACTGATGCAAGCAACATTAATTGGGATGAATCTTGCTCCTTTATTTTCTCCCTCCTTATTGTCATATATATAATGTTTTCAAACCCAGATCGGACCGGCCGGTTCAACCGGTTGAACCGTCGACCAGTCCACAAAACGGTCCGGTTTAACCCATAAACCCATTTTAAGTTCAAAACCGTTCTAAAAATAGAAAACTAGTAAAACCGGACGGTTTGACCGGTGAACCGGTTGACCTGGTACTGGGTCAACCGGTTCTTGGTTGCAATTTTTTTTTGGTATATTCAAAATCTCAAATTTCACTGCAATTTTTTGGTTGAATTTTGGCTGAGTTGAGTTGGTCTTTGGCTGAATTTATTTTGGATTGTATTTAAAATTTTAAACCCTTGAAGTTTGAAACTCCAGTATTATACATTTATATCATGTGGTATTTTATTTTATTTTATTTTATGCATGATTATTAGTGTTTGTATTTTTTTTTTTTTTCATGTAGTTGAAGATTAAATTATTGGATTATGCTTGGATTAGATATTAAAATGATTTTTGTTATGGGCCTTGTGATTATGGAAGAATGACAATGAAGTTTCAACTTTCAACATTGTAATAAGGTATGTCTACTATACTTTTTTCATTTTTTCCTTGAAATTTTACATATTAAGAAAATTCATATTTTGTAAATTTTTTTATATAATTTTTAGTAATTTTTGTATAATTTTTTAAATTTAAAATATCAATAATATGTATTATTAAATTTATTAATTACATAATTATGACATCACGGTTTGATTCCGATTGACCCGACAGTTTAACCGATGACCCGTAATCCAGACAGTTTTTTCTGTTCGATAAACGGATTAAGTCTGAAAACATTACATATATGTAAGCCGTACTTGAAATAATTCTTGTTGACTTATGAGATATTACAAAATTTTCATAAATCATAAGATTTTTTTTTTGTCGAAATAAGTAGACCAGACCGAATCAACCATCATTGTAATTATTTATTTTTGATATTTTAGTAATAAATTTTAAAAATAATTAATTTTATTTATTTATTGACTTATCATAACTCACGAAAAAAAGCATACTAATTAAAATTTTATTTGATTTACACTTTTTCTATATATATAAACCAAAAAAGTGTATTTGGAGTATATTACTCATCATGGGATATTTATTTTTATATTTCATTGCTTAGCCTTTGCAAACGCAAAGACAAAAAAGGGATATAAAGGCTACCAGAACAGGGTATTGTATAGAAGATAGTATATATGTATTTCAAGTAAAAAAAGAAATTTTTTTTTTTTTTTTGGACTAAATCACTCTGTCTAAGGCACCTGATGACGTGATAAATACGAAAAATATACTTACAAAGTGCAAAAACAATCATATTTTCCTAGAAGGGGTCAACCCCAACGGGGGAGTTTTGGATGAATTCGAGGATATATATATATATATATATAATGTAATTTTGCCCTAATTTTCGAAGCGTTTTAATATTTCGTTGACAGGGATTCTCTTCTCGTCCTTGTTTCAAGCCGGTCCTACCACCGTACGGCTCTGCGGTTACCTCATCAATGCGTCATGGGTAGAGTGTGGCTACTTTCGTCCTTTTATTTTACTTTATTTTATTGGTTTGGAGAGGAGTCTTTGATTCTATTTTATTTATTTTTTTATAAAACTTTTCTGTCTTACACGTCAGCCCAAAAGGTGCTCCAATAATATTTGAGTAACATTAACCACATTATTTATACTATTTAAAATATTGTAATTAGTAATATAATGCTACATGAGAGATGTCACTTGAGATAAAAATTTAAAACACAAATTAAGAATGTATAATATTATTTAAACCAACTTTGATATATTGTACGACACTCAAAGTTGTTTAAGAAATTTTTAAATTAAATTATTCTTATTAAATTATTTAAATTTAAAAAAAATAAATTTCTCTTTAGTTCGACTCTGTTTAAATTTTAAGTATTTTTTAGAATCATATATAAATTAATATATTATTAAAATGTACTTTCTAAACAGTAAAAAATTTAAAACAAATTTATCTATATTTTACAGAACCAGTTCTAATATTTTTCAAACAGACCTTAATACTATATTATCTAAACATTAGGCTAAAAAATATCTTAACCAACGTGACAATCTTATATGAAACCATGAAATACTAAGACCGAAATCCTATTCAACAGTTGCAAGTGCTCTCTCTCACGTAATTAATGTGAGTTTAATTCTTCTCTCTTACGTAATTAATGTGAGTTTAAGAACGTAATTAATGTGAGTTTAATTCTTCTCTCTTCATCATTATATCAAATACACACACACACACATATATTTATATATAAATGTCACATCATTTATCATCTAAAACTAGAAGTTTGAAGGGTAATTTTCAATACGACCACAAGGCTACTCAGGTATTAAATTTTAAGGCAGTAGTCCCGATGTTTGTCTACCTCATTGTCACCTATTATACAAGGAACAATACAGAAGTTTGAATCAAGAGAATGAATGTAAGCTGCAAGCACAAACCAGATGACAAAAAAAAACAAGCTGCTTAACTATTCTGGACATGAATAAAAATTACAGACAAATAGATCAATTGAGTATAAAATTACAACTGTCCAAGTCAAACAAGAATGATGTTTCTCAATGATAAGATGCCACAAGGATGAACCATTGCCACCCCTAAATCCATTCATCCCTTTCAGAATCTTTTTCTAAGACTACCGACGAAACTTAAGAAAGGCCAAACTTGAATCAGTATAGATTTAACCCAAAAAACTGGCTAATGATAATGGCAAGTCCCAGTGCAATTGCTACAAGGGAAGAAGCCCAAGTGAGCTTCTCAGTTATTCTTGGGATCCTCTCTTTCAATGCCTGACTACATGAGCCTATAAATACAGTATAACTACCCATTGCAACTACAGTCCCAAGCAAGAACATACCTAGAAATGCAGCGCCGGCTAAGTGAGAGGGCAATGCAAGTGCAGGCAAGACCATCATCAGTGCATCAGGTTGCAGCCCATGAATAATCCCTGTGGCAAAAGTTGCAAACCCAATCTTCTTCTTTCCAATTGTTGGGTTTTCGAGGTTTTCGTATACACTGACATCACACTCACCATTTTCCATAACGAGACATGGGGCAGGAACTTCGGAAGCTTCCCTGATTCCCATAGCACCAATAACAAGAAGAGTAAAGCCCACCACTGTTGCACTCCAAGTTCGGATAACTTCAATGTGGAGCCGATCTTTTAGTAACAGAAATAGCAACCCGAAAATAACCTGTCCAGCATCATGGCCACAGCCCCAGAGGGCCCCAACAGCAGCACTTTCCAATCGGGTGCGGCCAATTGAGAGTGGCGCCAAAGCAGCAAGGTGGTCGGGCCCTGATAGTGTATGCAGGCAACCAGCAAAGAAACCAGTCCAAGCACTGCTCAGTAATTCAGTCCGTAGAATTCTTCCCCCTGTGGCAGCAGCTGCTGGACCCCCACTCTTAGATGCAATTTGAAAAGCTGCAAAAGCTGGTGATGCAACAACTGGGTGGATTAGTATGACTACGAGAGCTGAGAGTAGTATAACTGTCCCAGCAAACATCACCTGAAATGTTTTCAAAAAATGAAAAAGGTTTTGTCAGCTTTGTCAAAATACTTGGGATAACTGGACATTTAAAAGGTAAAACAGCATATCAATTGGCAGGAGTCTGCATATTCCTTTCAAATTCCCAAGGAAAGTTTGTGATGCACAGATTGAAAGTGTGACGATAATTGCAGGATACTATCATATTATTTACAATGGTGAATGGGTGCATGACTTCTCATGTGTAAGGTCACTGTCAAACTCATCCCCCCCCCCCCCCCCAAACACTTTCAGGCTGTCTTACGTTCATCAAGAAAATTATATTTTCAAGAGTTCTTTATTAGATATTCAGTCCATTTTCATATTGTAGGCGTGTAAATTTTTTTAATAATTTCAGAATTTTCTTTTCCATTTTCAAATGTGACCAGAAATTGAAATCTGGAGTAGCTGTTCCCACTTGAACTGAAAATGGCTGATAATCCTGGAAAAGGAAAGGGCTGCACTGACTAGCAGCCAAAGCAAACATAGCAAAATTCTTGATGTATGAACCCTTGGTTGGTTACATTTGAAATGAGGCATTGTGAACACAAATGCTAACAATAATAGTAGCAGAACAAGCACAATAATATTAATAACCAGCCTCTCCACTCGTGGGATAAGGCTGCATACATCTAACCCTCCCCAAACCTTGCAATGTTACATTCCTCGTGAATTGGGACTGCCCTAATAATTATATAACTCCCTTTAAGTATGGCACCAATTCCTGAATGGATTATGTAACTAAAATGTGGTGGCAGTCTTTATGAAATGTGTGCAAGTACTTGACAAGTAAACTGATGATCACCCAAAAACTCACATGAACTCTAAAACTTCAGCCATTCAATATTATAACCAAATGAGACTCAAATTATATAAATAAAACATTTCTAAGCTACTAACAGGCTGAAATGCAACCCGAGAAACCTCCGAACTTAACTCAGAGTAGGACTCCTAGAATTTAGTAAATCTAACCAAAAATAACAACTTCGGATGCTTACTATTATGTAGAACAGTTTTTATGAAATTCATTTTCCTTTTACTTGAAGAAGTTGACATGATCTGGCACCCCCACCCCCAAACCATAAAACAGAAAACAAAAAATATCACATTTCCAATGTTACGCAAGTATTGAATGCTGGATAAGCAAGCGCTGGGTGTTTAGAGCACTTTAGAAACATTAAAAGGGAACAAAATATTTGTCAAGACAAAGGGATGGTCTAACACCCAAAAAAGAGGTAAGAGTGATAGGATAATATACAAGGGGGTGTCAAGTAATTTACATTCAATTTCATATATATCAAGAACGAGGCATTGATAAAATCTGCCATGAGGGAAAGATGCGACAGAGTTAGAGGGAACATTTGAAAAAAACAGAAAAAAAAAAAAGGCACATCAACCAATTTATTTTTGCTATAAACGACTACTTGTAATCAACAAGAAGACTAACAAGACACCAAATGATTATTCAAAACCTATGAAACAACAACTAAAAGATCTACGGCCCACATCAGAATAAATTATACAAAATATTAACTAATAAACCATACTCGACAATAGACTCACCATCCATCATCAATACCTTATATTATATACCACTATAGTACTATTATAAATCTTCAAGAAAGATAAGGCCACCCAAGCCTCCTTCAACCATGAACATCAAGAGCCCACTGACTGCTTCGAACTTGATTTGCTCAAGCAATAATATAATTTACCCATGAACTGAACAGTAGACAACTACACCATTAGTGTTTTGTGTTTATAATTCTAATTAAATTCATAGACATCAATATTGGTTTAAGCCTTTGCTTGGTAATAAGTAAACTACAAAGCATGGACACAATTATTGGATATGAATACACTATAAACCATTTACCCCCATAATATTTCAGTTCTTCTACCCTAAAAAACAGTCCATATATTTGAAGCATTTGTTATGTTTTCCATAACAATGATATTTTATCCTACACTTAGAGAACGTCTGAATATTCAGGATATTTCAAATGCATATAACAAAGCAAATGAGAAGTATTGAACAATATTCAAAAAAAAAAAAATTAAATATTCAACTAACAGGTACATTCAGGAAGAATCGAACATGAATCAGCAAGTATATGAGAGGTACCTGTATCCAACATGGAGACGATACAAACGTGGCTCCCTTGTAGAAGTATCTATACTTCATAGTAAATAAATTTAATATTCATGTTCATGATGTAATACCTTTAATAGAGGGGCTAATGGCACAAAAATAGAATTGCACATTTTTCCTTCTTTTTTGAATTTAAAAAGTTTGCAGATGACTAAGAGGGTTGACTACATGCAATGCATCAGGCTAGCGAACATAAATTGAAGTAAAGGTGACTTTTAAACTTTGTGGCCTCTAAAGAATCATTTATGGTACCTCAAATTTCTATTATCAAAAAGTAAGAAGAGATTACAGAAGTTGTTTCTTCAAAATCACAGCATGATGGCCTCAGCAAAGGTGAGCTGACACAGTACTATTGGACTTAAATATTCCAATATAATTAATCCAAAAATTTACAAGTCAGTAATGACACCAATATCCTGTCAAAGAAGAAAACTTGTGTGCAGTGATATTTCCTGAGAGGGAATACACTCATTTTGCACTATATACAGTTCACTAATCTCCCCACCCCAATCTATCTATATTCACAAAGATTTAAATCGGAGCTGAGATGGAAAGGAGTCAGAAGTATAGAATGAATATGGTGCATGGGAAATTGAGAAATAAAATTGTTAAATTTAGATAGGATAGGGAAGCAAAGCTATAGAGGTTCGAAATTGTAGAATTACTGGAACAATCTTTGCCTTATGAGCAAAGCTAGCTGAAATAAAGAACCTACCTATTTTAATCTCAAGCTTCTTTTATAGAATAACAATACAAATAATAATAGAACTTCTTAGCATCAATGAAAACTTAACTGGAAAGAAAAAAAAAAAAAAGAACAGTTTCTGATGTACATGTATATCAATGTATGTGAATTAAACCCAAGAAATAGAATAATGTGGTATTTGCAATCATGGAAGTTATATATCCGGTGCATTCACTGTATAATTTTTAATAAATCCAGTTGCTTTCCTTAACACTTCCTAATAATAAAGGCATTTTTAAATTTCAACAGTTTGAATCATTTCAGTTCTGTTTTAGTGATTAATGTCATCATATCATATGCTATCAGCCAATGCATCCCACACTCCAACTGCTATGTGAAACTCAATGAATTTTTTTAAACTTCAATAGGACTTCCAACCTTGAAATTAGTAGGTTTTTAACAAACTACATCATTTTATGTGATTTTTAGCACCTCAATGTTGTATTCACTGGAAACTAATCACTGTGTTCCTATCTCGATAGCAGGCAAATCCCTTACCTTGAATCCCTTCATAATTTTCTGGTGGGCATTCCCAGAAACTGCTCCAATCCAGGAGGCCCCATGATCCCTGCTTCACTACCAACAAGATCTAGATTGACCCTGCTGAAGGTTGGTGCTGTAGACTTTGGAATAAATTCTTAATTCCACTGCGTAACTTTCCAAATGTCATCAACTTCATGAATCTCAACAGATAATTTCTTCAATATGGACATTCAACCGACCATAAAATTCAACATATGTCGAAGCAAAAACACACCATACAAACTAGCTCTGACTGTCCCTATTTGGTTATCATGCTCTGTTCAAATAAACAAGCTAGTGTGAAATCCAAAAGCACAAAGGAATTCGAAAAATTTTCCACCTTAACAACCTGAAAAACATATATTCATTTGTAAAGACCTTTTGCATAACTTATATTTTCTAGAACAAAGTATGAATGCCCACCAAAAGTTTCAAAAGAAATTAAATTGTATTGGTATTACTTAATTCTCCATGTCAATGGCTAATATGGACTCCAAACCTTCTCATATTACTAAGTTTGTGCTACTTTGAGTTTCTGAGAAGGAAATTTTAACTTCTAACCATATTGGTTTTAGGGCAACATTCAATGTTCTTTTCTACCTCCCCCTCTTTTCCTACAAACCAAACAGAGGAATCAACGAAAAAAAATCCAGACGTTTGAAACACAGAATCGAGGGACTCGCCTGAAAGAGCAGAGACAGTTGACAGAGAGCGCAAGAAAATGAAAGCAATGAATCATACTGAGATTAATGCAATCGAACAAAAAGTAACAGCAATCTTTGGTTCCCCATTGGAATCTAGCAATCATCACACAAATATTCACACACAGCATTTACACATAATGTGCGCAATTTTGCATATGAACTAACACCTTTTGTTGCCGGGAAGCTCCTTCTGCGATCTGTTTGCGAAAATCGGGTTTGGGTATAGACCCGTCCGTTGATTCCACCGGGGAAGACTTGAAAGACGGTGGTCTGATCGATCTGATCGAGTGTTTAACGGCGGGCATTGAAGAAGAAGAATAAGAAGGGTCTTCGTGTTTGCAGAAGAACGAGTAAAGTCGCCGAGACTCGATGCATGATGATGATGATGATGATGAAACATCGAGTTTTGGTACGTCAAATCGGCCGAGTCGAGGGAGAAAAGCACACGGCTTTAGATATATTCTGGAGGGAATAGGGTTAGAGTAGATAAGCCTGTCCATGGCCTCTCTCTATCCTCCGGCCCTGCACAGGATTGGAGTTGAGATTTTGCAGAAGAGAGGGGAGAGCGTTGAGGATAATCCGCCGTGAAGCTCAAACTGTAAATTGATTTTTTCGTTTTAAAAATTTTTCAATGCCCGCCTACTCACGTGGGTGGGCTCACTATTTTATGGGATCCACAGATAAATTTCACTCATATCATGAGTACAAGATAGGACTAACAAAATTTAAACATTAAAACATTTTCAAGAAATTATTATATGGTCTCAAATATTAATTAAGTATTCATTTGAACGGTGATTAAAAAATATAAATTAAAAATAATATAATTTAAATTAAGTCGTAAGTATTTGAATGAATATATTTAAAATAAGCATAAATAATATTATAATATTTAAATGAATTGTTAAAAGTGTTGAATATGTTATATAGATGAAAAATAAGCGTTTTCAAAATAAAAATTTAAAAAAAGTTATTCTCTGTCATTTTTTTTTATTGGAATTGAAAATATTCAAAAAGATACTTCGTATATGTCAAAATAAACATTCAAATATCAAAAAATCTAATTTAAACTCCGAAACACACGATTTAAAAACATTACCACCTATCCAAACATATCTAAGTTAATAATCCTAACTTATCCCAAACTGTCGCATATAAAATAAAATAAAAAATTACTTTTTTATTATTTAAAAACTCAACATGTTAAACACATGACAATTTATAATTAGCCGAAATCATTAGTTTCATATCACACTGGGGATGACAATTTGCCTCGTATCTAATAGGGCACGTATGGAGCCTTTAAAACCCTGTCAGGGTTCGGGATGAGTTTGGGGAATGGTCACCCCATCCCGATCCCACTCCGTTTATATATTAATTTTATTTATTTATTTTTATATACACTATATTCACCGATAAATAATACTATATAAAATTAGTTTTCAGATTTTTCATATTACACTCATTATTGTTTTTCTTATATTAGTTATTTTGACAATAAAAAATCAATTTACATATCAAAATAAAAAATTTAACTTACTTAAAAAATATATATATTGGGATTCGGGACTGGACGGGACAAGTGAAGTCGAGGAATATAAATGAAGTCGAGATAAGTTTCTAAACAGAGCAGAATAGAAAATATAAATGAGATCAAGGTTGAGAAATGACTACCCACCCCAAATCCCCTCTATTATCATTCCTAAAACACACATCATATATTATCATTGAAAGAATGTATGGACACGTCATGGGTTGCTGTGCATTTTTATTCCAAGAATGAATGGGACCAAATAAATGAATGGGATGGTGATTTGAAGAATTGAAATTTTCTTGGCTTTCTTATTTTCAACAACATTGTCTTAGAATAGTCTAATGAAACTCGTGGCCTTATTCTGCCACAACACTCCTCTATAAACACGCAGACTCGGTAGCTTTGACGTCTCAGGAAAGGCATTCCGGGCTGGCGTCTATTGAAACCAATTTGTTGCTTATTGCCACTAATTTCATTGCGGAATCCACCTTTTGTTACTTATTCCACTTACTTTGTTTCGCTTCAATTGTTGTCGTATCTAAACATTGCATTACCAAGGAAATTGACCTACACCCACTTTTTCAATCTCGAATTAAACGTTTGTTTGGTTAAGCGATATAAAAATATTATTTGAATTAAATAATTGTATAAAAATATTGTTTAAGTTAAGCATCCGAATATTTGATTGAGTTGTTGAAATATACATAAAAATTTTGTTCACAATTATTAAATAGAAATATTCTTAATAAATTTGACTAACTTAATTAAAAAAAGTTAGGCTTACAATTCTAATTCAAACTGCATTTAATAAAAAAATTATGATCAATATGTATGATTTGAAATTTCATTCGAAATAGTATAAATTAATTAAGTATAATTAAGAGATTCAAAACACAATAAATACGTTCGAAAAACTAATCCAAATATAGCGACTATTATGACTCTAAACGTAATCAATGTTTAACTTAATACTAACATTAATCCGAAAGCCAAAAGGGTTTGACTCACATCAAGCCGGTAGGGCATATCTTGGAGCCACCCATAACCTCCACCTTATAGCAAATTTTTTTCTTCTAATCTAATCTTTTTTTTTTCTTTTTTGCCAACTAAAAATATATTGTACAATCATTACTTCACAAAAAGTATAAGTTTTTTAATTCTAGACCTAACAGTCATTACTTCACAAATCACCAAAGTCTCTCAACTTTGGACTCTAATGATCATTACTTCACAAACCACAAGACCTCTCAATTATGTACTTTGAAAACCCAACAATTCAAATCATTACAAAGATAAGATTGAACAAAACTTGGAAAGAAAAAAAGAAACTACACCCCCACCCGTCCGCGGCGAATGGATTAAGAGGTACGATTCATGATCCTCTTCTTTGAGGAGAAAAAAGAAAGTACCCTTCAAGCGGCGAATAGAATTAAGAGTACGATTCATGACCTCTTCCTTCGAAAAGGTGATGAGTTATCTATGAAGTTAGTCCTAATTAATTTTTTAATCCAATCACAATTCAAGATTGGGTTTGTCCTTTGGGTCTTAATTTCTAGGGACTTAATAAGTTGAGTAATGCTATACTTTTTAAATTATATTTCAAATAATATATTATCGAACTTGACATTGTATAAATAATAATATTTAAAATCTTGTAATTAATGTGCCACAGTATCAATATGACATCATTTAAAGAAAGAATTTGAGATACTGATTTGAAAAACATGACATTTTCTAATAAGTTACACTCTACTGAAGCATGAATAAATGAGACCTTGGGTAAATAGAAAGTTTTATCTTTTTAAGGCTTGGAAGGAAGTGCTTTAATTAATGGGTTAGTTGAGAGGGGCCACAGGCCCATAGTCTATCCTGTTAGGAATAAAGTAGGTAGGAATGTGGATAAAACTAGACTTTTTCTAATTGGAGCAGATTGCAGAAGTAGTTGGACATCATAAAGCTAATTTATATAATACATTATCATTAATTATAAGATTTAATGCACAAAGTCCATCTTTAAAAAAAAAAAAAAAAGAGTAATGTTGCTATAAATGCCAACTTATATGAGATATGATTTTCTAATTATTGAATGACTTTAAGAATTAAAGAAAAAAGTAATTGAAATAAATAAAAACTCAATCTTAAAATCATTTCAGTTATTAAAATACTCTGTTTTATATGATCTCGAACTTACAGTATCGTAACTTAAAAAAAAAAGTAGTAATAAGAAAATTTGAAATTTTTTATATTTATGTATATTAAAATCTCACATGTGACATGTATCAGCATTTTAAAACAAAATAAGCATGTCAACAGATTGGGTCAAGGCCCAATCCGACCCATACCCGCTCCGTTTACAATATATTTAAACTCGCGAATATGGACCTAATCCAGACTCGTCTAATCATTTAACATTCAAACCCAATCTAGACCAATTAACTACCCATTAAAGAGAGAAAATGGATCAGTCAAATGAGTCGGATACCCAAATTCATTTGGTCAAAGTCTGAATCTTAGCAGGTATGTTCAGACCAAACCCATTGACAAGCGTAAAACATGTGAAAGTTTGGTTTTGACATAATTTATGGCCACGTGTAAAATTTTGACATGCGTGAACATAAAATCCTCGTGCATTACCTTACCATTGGACATTTTTCTCATTTTACACATGCTGGATGGTCGCTTACCGTATCGCCATTACGTGATAAAGGCAATCTTGTCACTAAAGTATTGGCCTAGAGGATTGGGCTTCAGGGCTCTTTAATCTAGAGTTGCTTCGGATTCCAACTGAGTTCAAATAATAATACACTTTTTGGGCTGAGAAAGCATAACTATTTTGACGTTACGTATTTAAAACTTATTAAGGTCAAGTTTGAATTAAATTTTCAAATGTACATAATTCCTTTTCAAATCATGCATTTTTTCTTGAGGGATCAAATTCAAATCACGGGGTGATGTGGTCCATATCCAATTTGTTTATAGGCCTAGTCCAACCGATCCAAACTCGAAAATAATTGGATTGGATCGAAAGCAAAAAATGGCCCATGTTCTTGGAAGCCAAAAAAAGGGTTATTTCTGTCATTTAGTAAAAAGGATAGAGTACTCCTTACGTGTCATCCCATTGGTGAAGCCATATCCTCTTTATCTTGTGCCAAACGAGAGGCCCAAAATTCTACTTCAAAACAAACCTCTAACCCTTCAACCAAATTTATGCACTGCCTACCGTAATAACTTGCATCACTTGGATCAGCAAGATCAACCATCACTAACATAAACGATCCTTGTCACTAAACAAATCAACTCCGTAAAGACTATTTAATATGGTAGTCCGGGTCACACCATATCAAACATTTAATTACAAATAAAAAAAAATAGAACACTGTATTCTATTTGCTTCACAGTCACACACAAAACAGACTGAGAAGTTTGAACTTGAGCTGCAAAGCCTCCATGGCGAAACCAGTCTCAATTGACGTCTGGAACCCAAATGGGAAATACAGAGTTGTCAGCACAAAACCCATGCCAGGAACTCGATGGATTAATCTCTTAGTTGAACAAGATTGCCGTGTCGAAGTAATTTTCCAACTCCTAATCTTCTACTCTCTCTTTGGTTTTCTTCATTTCAATTGTGATTGAATTTTGTTCACCATCATGTTTCAGATATGCACACAGAAGAAAACTATTTTGTCTGTTGATGATATCATTGCTCTGATCGGCGATAAGTGCGATGGAGTGATCGGACAGGTATATATATATTTTATATAACTGGGTCGTGTCAGCCTGGTTGAAAATTATTTATTTAGTTTTTATTTGGGAAATATGGTTTTTATTTTCTGGGTTTGTTTAGAATTGTTTCTATTGGTGTGTTGCAGTTGACTGAAGATTGGGGAGAGACACTGTTCTCTGCATTGAGCAGAGCAGGAGGCAAAGCTTTCAGCAACATGGCTGTGGGATACAACAATGTCGATGTCAACGCTGCCAATAAGTATGGTGTTGCTGTTGGAAACACTCCTGTAAGTTCATTTTTCTTGGGAATGTTTTTCTTGGATATGTTATCTGTACACGTGCACAATAATCTATGGATGAAGATTGTTTATGTTATGCTTGACTAAATATCTAGGAGGCAGTAGATTATGCAGAAAACCAACAATTAACCCCTACCAGATGACAAGTTGATTTCTGGCTTGTCATTAGTCTCATCACACAACTACCAATGTCATTTTTCTCTTGTTTAATGTTACATATAGCATGCACAGTGTGCCCCCAATCATCATGGACGTGCAACTGTGTGTGTGAGTGTGAATAAGTTGACTGTATTTTACATACGGTTCACAGAAAAATAATTACAATTTTGGTTCTGTGTGATCCAAAGAAAAAAATTGACATTCAGGTAATGCTTGTATGGTTAGGGAGTACTCACAGAGACTACAGCAGAGTTAGCAGCTTCTCTTTCTTTAGCAGCGTCTAGAAGAGTTGTTGAAGCAGATGAGTTCATGAGGGCAGGCTTATACGATGGATGGCTTCCCCATTTGTATGACTACCACTACTTAGCATTACCTTTTATTCATTGCTTGTCTCTGTGTATTTGATATTTAAGGATAGATTTGCTCCTAACGGCAACAATGACATGATTTGGCTTTAATTCTTTAATAGATTTGTGGGGAACTTACTTAAAGGACAGACTGTTGGTGTGATTGGAGCTGGTCGTATTGGATCTGCTTATGCTAGAATGATGGTAATCTTTTATTACTAGCCAAATATCTCATCCAAGGGTTTACCTTATCCACTTGATTTGGTTGGATGATAAAATAACTAGAGCATTTGTACGTTACGTAGAACTCATTTCTAACTTTGTGGTTAGGTAATTCAATGTAGAAAAAGTTTTTCAAGTTAATAATTGAACAAGCTGAAGTATTCATACTTATGCCTCAGAAAAACAGGTGTAAGTGAGCCCTTTTAGGAAAATTCTGGGATAATGTAGACTCTCAACTAATTACCCAAAAAAAAAGACTCTCAACTGCAATGCATCTTCCCACATATACCCATATTTTCAAGCATTGTCTACAATTGCAGGACTACTAAGCTTAAATATACAACGCAGTGTTTGTTGTTGCATTATCTCAGGTTCTACTATGAGGTAGGATGTTTTCCAAAATTCCAAGTTGGGACAAGAAAGACATTACCAGTGAACAAGGGAAAAAAAATGAAAATTTCTCATATTTGATGGCTGTCTGTTATTGTATTATATTGCTAGACAATAGGGGCCTGTTTCTCATTTAGTAATTCTCAAATATTCTCAATTAAATTTCAATGGTGAGTTGATTCTGAGGTCCCTGATTCACTTGGCTCTCAGTGGTTCCGTATGTAGACTTGTTGGGCTGAGTAATTCTGTTGTTCTACTGTGACAGGTTGAAGGGTTCAAGATGAACCTCATTTACTATGACCTATACCAATCCACACGCCTAGAAAAGTTTGTTACAGGCATGTCTAGATCAATTTGTTGAAGTTAATCCATTTCCCAATTCTATGCTGATGCTAATGTGTTTGCCAATGCAGCATATGGTCAGTTCCTAAAAGCCAACGGTGAACAACCTGTTAGTTGGAAAAGAGCATCAACCATGGATGAGGTTCTCCGAGAGGCCGATGTGGCAAGACTCTTTCACTAGAACTTATTGTGCATTTCAATTGTTTTTAGTTATATTATGTTCTTAAGTGAAAAGTGTTTTGATTGGTACTCCTCCTAGATAAGTCTCCATCCAATACTGGACAAAACAACTTATCATCTGGTAAATAAGCAAACGCTCTCAATGATGAAGAAGGTGAATATTGAATGAACATTTTTCTTGTGCTTGTTTATTTATTAAGTTTGACAAGTGGCTGTCACTTCAAAATCTGCTATCTAAATCTATAGGAAGCAATCCTTATAAATTGTAGTAGGGGGCCAGTGATTGATGAAGTAGCTCTTGTGGAGCATCTGAAAGAGAATCCTATGTTCCGAGCTGGTCTTGATGTTTTTGAGGTAATTGGACCAGCTTCTGTCTTGAGTCATATCAATTAAGAACATTTATCTCCAAGTTTATACATAAATCATTTATGAATGGTGTTGGTCTAGGATGAGCCTTACATGAAACCCGGGCTTGCCGACATGAAGAATGCCATCGTGGTACCTCATATTGCTTCTGCTTCCAAGGTAATATTGCTCAACTTTTTATATATTAAGCATTGTTTGAAATTGAAAGAATAACTTCTCTAATAATAAAAGCCCCTCTAGTTTTGTCCATTTATCAAATGGAGATGTTTCTCTTATTGTCATTCTGTTGTGAAAGTATTTACACTGGCCAATGGTTCATGTAGTGGACTCGAGAAGGAATGGCAACATTGGCTGCTTTGAATGTTCTGGTACGGAATCTGGGGATAAAGAATTTATTGCTTTGAATGTCAACTTGCTATTCAAGTTTGATTTCAATTAGTTTCACTCTTCTAGTATGATTTGTATTTATGGTGATATTTAGAAGTCTAAGAAAAGTATTGATCGTCTTTCTCTGTGCAAACTATAGGGAAAGATTAAAGGATATCCAGTATGGTCTGATCCAAATCGCATAGAACCATTCCTGAATGAGAACGCTCCACCTCCTGCTGCATGCCCAAGCATTGTCAATGCAAAAACCTTAGGTAGAATTCGTCATTTGAGCTCTGCCAATTTTGTCCATGTATGATGGGATTCTCTAACACCTGAATCTCATTCTTCTTGCAGGTTTACCTGTTTCAAAGCTGTGAGCATGGATGTCTGATCATGATCTCACGCAGACCTTTGGTGCAGATATGCTCTTCTTTTTTTTTTGACAATGGCAGACTATAGTGAGTTTGCATTTAGGGAGTGCTGATAGTGTATATTTCATTCTGAAGAATACTGATAATGTTGTATATTGCTGCACCTTCTTATTCATAGTGGCTTCTTAATCACTTCAAATATAAGGCCTTTCATTGGCTTCCCATCTATTTGTGCTTATGAGTCAACTGTGGATTTAACATGGGTCGGCTTAGGGGTAGCCTGGATTTCATGCCCTTGATTAACTTGATACTCTGTTTTGATCTGAGGTTGGTGAATCCACCAGTTCCTTCTAGCATCCATGGCCCGTAGGTCTGTGACTATAGTTTATCGAAAGTTGGAGCCAAGTCAAGGCGATTGCTTGGTTTCCTAACAAGTGATCAATATCAGCAGAGTGCTCAGTGGATCATTGTTATCCTCTCGTTGTTGCTTCAGAGAGCTGCAACATCTAGAACTAAACATAATTTTCTTAACAAGTCTCCAACTTACACTAGATGGTAATACATAAACATGTATATGTGTGTGTGTGTGTGTGTATATTTATATAGATTTTCTTGAATGTTTTTTCAATATTGGAGTTGGGTGTTCCACCTTGGCTGGTATATGAGCCTTGTGAGTTTCATTACCCAACAACTTAAGCTTTTGGATTGAAAGAAATGGGTATTCAAAGAAAGTATTTCAAATGTGTCTTGATAGTCGATCAATTTTAACTTGGTCATCTGTGATTTGTCATTATGGTTGGGTGCATGTATCTAGAGTTCACTTCTTGACACAGCTACAACAATTTTATGTTCCATGTATTTTTACACTTCTACATAAAATCTACGGAAACTTTGACGGTCGTTGTTCCTTGTGTGAACTTCACATCACATTCAAATCTAAGCCGGTGTTTCACGATGCGATTGACGCACTAAACTTTCTTTTCAATTTTAGAGATTGTAATCTCCAAATGCCAATCCTAATACTTTTTTCTTACATAGAGTGCTTCCTAAATCCTAATACTTAATCCATTTAGTCATAATTTTTAGATGTATCACTGTGTCCATGTCAAGCCAAGGATTACTTTTGCATGCGAAATTTCCAGAGACCCATCTTTCGGTTCTAGAAATGCCTCCATGTGCATGCTGATCATAAATGACCACAACTGTGATATATATATATATATATATATATGTAGTACTATAGCATTACTCATAACTTCGTGACTTCATATTTAAAATTAATGGCTAGAATACTATTGGGAATGCCATATGATGAATGGAATCCTCTAAAAAAACAAAAAAGATATGGAAGATTTGTGGTCACATGGGAAGTTTTATTCTATCCCCTGTTTTCCTCCATCTGCACCATTGTTGTACCCAAATGGACTTCATTTGATTAAGTAAATGTTAAGATTCCTCTTTCCATTTCTAGTTCCCTGATATGAGTCCTGCAGCTTACATCTATCATTCCTATGTCAAGACAAAAGAGATCCATGGGCTCCATTCCTCCAGTAATGATCTTCCCTTCTAATTCTCTCTCAGCTTGACCTCTATGATCATTACATTGATACAGAACACATTCTTGTATAAGCAGTTGCTAATTGTCCAGTTTATATTGAAATATTCAATGGCCATGGCCATTGACATGAGAAATTTGGCATGAACGAGGTCCACTGACCTGGTTCGTGAACTCGACAAATGATATATTGTCATACGACACGATGTTATTTTTTTCTCTCTTAAAGATAAAACATTTTATCCAAATAACATGATATTATTAGTCAAGTCTAGAGATCTGGTTTATGCAAAAAAAATTTCGACACAATAATATATTCAACGTGAGGTTAAGAAATATAATAATTATGTAACTTTTTTTTTTTATTATTTGGGTAAATTACATCGACTTTTCTTAAAATTATACTGACATCTTATATTTTACTTGACAAATTATAAATATTTATTTTAATTAATTTTTTTTTAAAATAATAAAATTATTATTTTCATATTTTTTTAATTTTGACCAATTTTTTGTTTTTCATTTTTTTTTTTCAAATAAACGATTGTTAAAACATCTCAACCAAATGGGCCTATTTTGCCAAAATTGAACACACGAGAATGAGTAATGTTTGCGGCAAATGGGCTGTGGATGAGGTCATTCTCATCAATCACAAAAAAAAAAGAAAAAAAAAAAGAAAAAAAAAAAGAGAATAATAAGAAAGAAAAGGAAGAACGTCGCATCTTATCAGAACACAATTCATTGTATTTAATTATAGGATCTCCCTAATCTCTTTGGAAATGGCGGGTGGCTTTCCAAAAGGTGGGGTCACTGCACGCATTTAACGTGCGCTGCGGGGCAGCTTCACTCACGGCCGCAAAGCTAAAGATAAATATGACCGTTGTCTATTAGAACCAAAGATCAAAAAAATCAGACCGGTCCCTCTCTCCCGATTTCCCAACGGTTAAAAGAAAACACTCTGGAAACATCTGGCCGTTTCGCCAACTTTACACGTGTTAGCACCTGGCTGGTTTATGCTGACACAGAAATTTTATAAAAGGAGAAAAAAAACAGATGATGGAATTTTAAAATAATAAAATGTATTTTTGTCTCATGCAATCGCATTTTGAGCTATAAAACCAATTTTGATGGTAAAAATTATTTTAATTATGTTAAAGTTAAATTTTAACATTGTTGTAATATTAAAAAATTATTTTTTTAATATTTTGTTTTAATAGTACAATGCTATATTTTTTTAAAGAACAATCATTCTTAAAACAAAAAATAATTATAATTAAATTTAGATTGTGTATTTAAAATAATCTAAATTATTGAGATGATTCTTAATTATTAAAGTAAAATAATATTTAAATAATATTTGATTAGGTAAAATCTTAAAAATATGAATAACTAACTGTTAGAGCATTACTTTAAAACTGAGTTACTAAAATATAAATATAGGTTAGGAATGAAGGCAGGAATTTGTTTCGAGGGGTGGGAGAATTTTGTTCTTGATGTTCGATGATAAATTATAAAATTAAAAAAGTACAAAATTTTAATATTATATTATAGAATGTTTGATAAATAATTAAATTCATTGATATGAAAGAATTTGTAAATTATATAAAAAATATGACCAAAAAATAGATTTCAAAAAACTTAAACTATATAAAAAGACCCTAAAAAGTTGATAAAATTTTTATTGAGAAGTCATATTTAAATTAAAATGTGAGTAAAGTATGAAAACCTTTAAATTCAAGGAGGTCAAGACTATGAATTAGAAGGGTATGTTGACATATTTTTTAAACATATTAAGAAAAATTTTGAATAAAAAAATTTGAGGGGATTAAGTGTCCCCCCTATGCCCCAACTAGTTTCGTTCTTGACTATAGCAGCTCTAATAACTGAACTGTTAGAATTGTTCTAAATGAGTCGAGAGAAGTGAGTAACAAGTTATTTAAATTTTACTTATTAAAATAAATAAATTTAAATTATATTTAAACTCGGATTATTAAATTATTAGATCAATCTTGAACAAGTTTTCATAAGTCGGTCGTGAGTTAATTTCAAATGAGGTTTAATTAATCGATCACGAGTCAAATTTAAATAATTTGATTTGATTTTTTATATAGTATTTGATTTTTCAAAGTGAAATGCATCTCGTCCATCGCAAAGCCCCTAACATTTCTCCGTAAGCCAAAAATAGTTTGGTCTTACAGCCTAATAACATTTAGAAAGAAGTGCTTTTATGGAAGTAACAGGAATGGGACTGGAAGTAGCAATTTTCGTAAACCATTTCTTACAGTACTAATCACACGCGCATACGGGAGAGTGTGGACGCACGTCAAAATCACTGTGATATGGTGCCCCCTCGATCGTTAAATGTGGGTCCCAAATACCTCACGAGCTATTCTGCGCGTGGGATGATTTGCGAGGAGCTTACGACGTAGATGGGGCTTTGAAGATAAAGATGAGAGGATATTTGTGGGCCTCCGAATGTCATTATCTTTTATCAGACGCCATCGATGCCAGCTGGGTGGCACATGATGGCTGATTAATCCACTTGAGGATGGGTCCCCCAGAGATCCATGATTTCATCACTAATAACAGATTTAATTATGGCCAGTTTTATTTGAAGTTTCTAGTTTTCTGATTTTTTGGCTTTTACGACCGAACAATACTTAACTCTAGATAAAAAAAAATAAAAATTCATATACAGGTATGTATTTTAATTATAATATAACACATAAATAATATATGTATAATTTTAAATTTTATTTTATTTAATTTTTAATTAAAATTAAATAATTATATAATATACATATTTCGTATATTAAAGTTATGAGATAAAAATAAACATTAAGTGATACTTCAGAGTCAAACACTGTCTTTTATGTTTTATAAAATAATATACAAATATATTCTATCAATCTTGTTTTTTAAAATGATGAAACTATCTATTTTATTTATTTATTTTCTTATTTTTTTAATTTTGACCAATTTATTTTAATTTTTTTTAAAAAAACAAATTTTAGATAACTAACTTATTTTTATTTTATATGAAAATAAATTTAAAATTCTTATCAATAGTTATTTAAAAGTAAAAAAAAAAATTAGTCAAGATTTAAAAAATTGAAGAAAAAAAATATGAAAATGATATTTTTGTCATTTTGAAAAAAATATTGATTGAAAAGAATGTACCTGTATATTATTTTGTAAAGTATGAGAGATTACTGTAATTGTAATAAATCTCAGGAGATGTCAAGTATAATTTATAATTTTATTAATAGAGTAGGATTCTATATGAATTCTCACAAAATATTGAAATTATAGAGACTGTCAGTTTGTGTGTCGATCAAATAAAATAATTTTCTTAAAAAGTTGGTGGTTACTTAACAATTTTAATAGTAAAATTAATTAAACAAAATCCAACTTGATGCTGATGAATCCAAATTAAAATATCATCGAGCCACACAATGTGTATTTGTTTTCACTTTCCAATAAAATCCTTAGACCACTAATCCATTTTATATTAATTTGCAGGCTTACATTGGTATAATGATGAATTAGTTTGTATAATACTATCATTATGTAATAAAAATACATTCTTTTTGTTTTTAGGGACAAATGTATGTGTATGATTGATCTAGGTCCCGCGCGCGTGTGAGAGAGAGGGGGAGAGTATAAACTTAACTTGAAGCTAAGGAATAATTAGGGAAATATTATAGTTTAAGCAACTTTTAATATTGTAGATAAATTTAAATACCCAACTATTATAGTGTAAACTATAACAAAAAAATGTAGAAGACATGCAAGTGACATTTTTCCAATTAAATGCTACAAAAATATCCTAAATATTTTCTCTTTCGTATAGTCTAAATATTATATATAGAGGCACTTACTATGAATTAGTACAATATAAATACAAACACTGATACACATCCATATATACAAAGGTGATACCCGTCGGGGCTCTACTAAAATTTTAAAATTTTTTACTTTTTTTTTTCATTAATTTTCATAATTTTGTTTAATTAAGAATTATCATCCTCTTCAAAAAATTTCATATTTTAACAAAGAACATCTTAAATTTAAATTTTTGTAATTTTATATTTCTTAAACTGAAGTCTAGATTAGTCACTGTTAGAAATTTCAAGAAAGGGATTCATTTTTTTGACTCAAATTTTTTTTTAATATGGTGCTACAGTATTTATATATACACTAATAACTTTCAATAATATATATTACTTTATTAGTATTATTCAAATGAATATGAGATAATTACACCTACTTGATATTTTTGATAATTGTAAAAACATCTCTTATATTTTTTGAAATAATACTGTCTCTCCTGTCAATTTGGTTAGGTTAGATAAACGGTGTTAACAAAATTAAGTCAATTACGAATATACCTTATATATTAATAAATCCTTCTTCACGATCATCCATTTCTCTACCCTAAATTCTCTATTTTTCTCTCTGTCAAACCCATTTCCCTGCCCATAATTCTCCATTTTCCTCACTCTGTCAAACCCAAAAATCCATATCTCTTTTAACCCTACCTCTCCTCTCTCTCTCTCTCTCTCTCTCTCTCTCTCTCTATCACACACATACACTATCTTTTATTGGTGAAAAAGGCTTATATGAAACTGGAAAGGATATCCCTTATTGCTGCTCTCCTTCCATCTCCACTCTCTCTCATAAACCCAAATTCCTCTCTCTCTCTACAACCCAAATTCCTCTTTTCAGGTTATGTAAGATTTGAGGGTTTTCAGTCTAATTAGCTCGACCCTGCAGCTTGAGCAGGGCTCATTGACTGAAAAGAGTGAAGCAGTAGAATTGATTTAAGGGATGCCCATTAACCCAGATGTTGTGATGTGGAGACCCAAAACCCAGAGGGGGAGAAACGTAGCAGTCGTCTCCAATGTTTTTATCTTCACTGTTGGCGAGTCTTGGTAGTGTTCTCAACCACAACCACGAAGAAGAAGACGAAGAGGAAAAGGAGGAAAAGATATTTTGTTGGGAATCATTTTCAACTTTAAAAGTTTGAAGATCTGGTTTTACGCTATTTGACTTGTTTTTTTATTTTGAGCTTATTTGTTAAAACTCAGTTAAAATTTAGAAAAATCTTTAAGCTTTGATATTTAAAATAGATGGGAATTGAAAAAGTTTTTGAAGGAAAACAATGGTAGGTAATGGATATATCAGTATGTGTATCTACGTGTATATATCTTCTGTGTATATAACTCTGTACATAGAATGATTGTTGCAAAAGGAGTTGAATTCCACAGTTAACTATTGATATAGTCAAATGGGTTTCACCATACGTGATTACTTTTCTCTCATTTTATTTTGGTGATGGTAAGGATTAGAGATGGGGATTCAATGTCATCACAATCATGGAGCTGAGAAAATGGCAAAATAAAATGAGAGAAAGAGATGAGAGAGAAAGTGAAGAAACTAAAAAATCATCTCACTGGGTTTCTATACAACGATGTGAGAGAAAAAGCGAGAGAGGATGGAACGAGAACCCTGATTAGAGGAGAGGGAATAGTTGCAGAGATTGGGTTTTCTTCCTTATGTGTGTGAGAGAGAGAGAGGGGGGATGGAATCTGAAGAGTAATTTTGTCTTTCATTATTTATAAGGGTAAAATGGATATTTCGTGTTATTTTTATGCTGATGTTATTAACTTTCATTAAGTCAATTAACAGATAATAACAGAAGAGAGAATCTGATACCAACATTGAAACTAGAAATAAGATAATGTTATTTCAAAAAATATAAAAGAAATTTTTACAATTATCAGAGACTTAAGAAAGATAAATATAATTTACTTAATGAATATCTATTTAATATTTTAATATATATTTTCTCTTATTTTTCTTTCTCTTTCTACCAATTTGTCTCTTTCTCTCTTTTCTAATTAATTTTTGGATTCTTCTTTCATAATATACATATTTACATTCACTTCTTCATTCATAACTGATTTCAAAGTAAGTGCTAGAATGAATGTTAAAATAAAGGATAAACAGCAAAAGGACGAGAACTATATTAATAATTGGAGCGAATGACTGCCCTTCTAAAACTATTCTTAGAATTACTCTTTTAACATATATGAATTCATACACACATTTACTGTGTATTAGTACAACTATACATGCAAACACATACACACATTTATACACTGCATATATAATAATATACATAGACACACACATTTATATGCATATTTTTATATTATATATATTTCAGATGAATTATACCTATATAATTGGTGGGGGGATATGAAGTAGGAACAAATACTCCTATATATTTTAGAGGGAGATGAAAGTAAAATAAAATAAAATAAAAATAAAAAGAGAGAGAGAACATGTAACCGTTAGGAGTTGGCTTTAGTTGGATGCCAGGCTGACACTTCAGGCCAACAACAGTACCCCAAAAGGATGATTAGCGATCACATGGTCCCACCTTCCACTCTCTCTCTCTCTACAAAAGAAAACCCCTCTCTCTCTAGTCTCTACTCTCTTCTGATTCCGAACATTTTTACATTTATATGTATATCTATATATATTAATAATATTTAATTCCCAAGAAAGCCCTTAACTCATCCATAAATCCTCCATTTCCCAACCATTCTCTCCATGCTTAAAAAGAGTCTCACCACTGTATTTCCAAGCTTCAGATAGCAAGAAATACAGAGCTATAGCCATATAGAAAGAGAAGAAGAGTTTTGAGAGAGAGAGAGAGAGAGAGAGAGAGAGTGAAGAAGATGTCGAAGGAAGTGAGCGAAGAGGGACAAACACACCCCCATGGGAAAGACTACGTCGACCCACCACCAGCACCCCTCATCGACATGGCCGAGATCAAGCTCTGGTCCTTCTACAGAGCCCTCATCGCCGAGTTCATCGCCACCCTCCTCTTCCTCTACATCACCGTCGCCACAGTTATCGGCTACAAAAAGCAAACTGATCCCTGCGGCGGTGTTGGTCTTCTGGGTATCGCTTGGGCCTTTGGTGGCATGATCTTCATCCTAGTCTACTGCACCGCCGGCATCTCCGGTAAAAACCCTATATTACCCTCCTAAACTTCACAAAACCCTTCCCTTTTTCCTCTCTTTTGACGTAATTACTGATCTGTTTTGGGGAAAATTATGCAGGTGGTCACATTAACCCGGCGGTGACTTTCGGGTTGTTCTTGGCAAGGAAGGTGTCGCTGATTCGGGCTGTGGCTTACATGATCGCGCAGTGTTTGGGTGCCATCTGTGGTGTGGGGCTGGTCAAGGCGTTCATGAAGAACTACTACAACTCGCTGGGTGGTGGTGCTAACTCTATTGCTCCTGGCTACAACAAGGGCACTGCTCTTGGTGCTGAGATTATTGGCACTTTTGTGCTTGTTTACACTGTTTTCTCCGCCACTGATCCCAAGAGGAGTGCTCGTGACTCACACGTCCCTGTAAGTATAGCTCGGATGTGACCTAATTTATGTACCATTTCTTGCTATATATCTCAGAGGAGAAGGCCAAGTTGTGAGATCTTTGCAGTGTGTTGTTTTTGGGTTTTGAGTATTATATGCTTGCATGCATGCAGGTTTTGGCTCCTTTGCCTATTGGGTTCGCTGTTTTCATGGTGCACTTGGCCACCATCCCCATCACTGGTACTGGTATCAACCCTGCTAGGAGCTTTGGTGCTGCTGTGATATATAACAATGACAAAGTTTGGGACGAACATGTAAGTTACTTTCAGGCATTTTTTGAGTGTGTCCACTTTATCTCCCTCTCTCTCTCTCTCTATATATATATATATATGTATATATAGACATATAATTAATAAGACATGGGTTTTGGTGATTGGCAGTGGATCTTCTGGGTTGGACCGTTTGCGGGAGCATTGGCAGCGGCAGCATACCACCAGTATATTTTGAGAGCTGCAGCGATCAAGGCTTTGGGATCCTTCCGCAGCAACCCCACCAACTAAGCAACCACCACCCTAAGAAACCCAAAAAAAAAGAAAAGAAATTGCATTATATCTATCCAAGCTATTTGTTTGTTCTGTGTGTATGAGAGAGGATGTTCATGAGCAGTTTTTTTTTCTTCTGTTTTTTTATATAGCTTTAATCTTTTGTTAGGTTGGATGTGTATTTATTTGGTTGGAGTAGTACTGGTGATGGTGGTGTTGTTTCTTTCAGTCTCTGCGCACTGATGTCTTTTCTTCCTTTGTAATGTTTATTCTAATTTCTAATTAAAAGCTTTCATTATCTTTTGAAAACCTTACTTTTCAGCGGAATGACATGAATGGCCTATTACTAAACCTAAATTCCAGGTGGATGATACAAAACATTTCGGAGGGCATGTTGGGAAATTTAGGTCGTGATCCAGACATTGACTGATGGGTGTTGTCTAGCTTGGGTGGTAAAATTCTGAGCCTTCAGCCCTGCCCTCTTTCAGTGTCATGACACGTATCAGCTGGGAAATGACCAGAGAGAAATTCCCTTTCTTTATCCGGGGGCGCTTTGGGTCCAAAACTTTTTCTTTTGTTTTTTTCCCACCTCCTGTGCCTGGAAAGGTCTCTGTGCACTGCTGGCCCTGCCCTCTTTTGGACTCAGGAAGGACTCACCCAAGAAAAAGGCAGTAAAAGATGTCTCGTCCCTAGGATACGTTCTGGCAGATGGACGTGTCGACAGATGAGTGGTTTAGAGGCTATAGCGATCATGTGGTGGTGGTGGTCCCATGCAACAAACCATCAACCATCTTTGCTATTAAAAAAAAAGGCAAAATTTACATTAAAGTTGTTAAGTAGGATCAAAATAAGAGTAAAATAAGAGTAATCATCAAAATAAGAAATTATATTCTCTCTTTTTGGGTTGAAAAAAATAAATTTTATATTATTTTATTACTATATTCTTTGAGATATCTTAAGATAGAAGTCTTTTTTTTTCCCCCCTTCTATACAGTAATCTTAAAATTATTAACTCCTTTTTTTGTTCCTCCTCCTCCTCGCATGCAATTCAATACTGGAATTCCAATATATATAGATCAAATTAATAAGTTGACGGGATACAAATACAATGACACATTTTATGATATATTGCTAGTGTTTGAATTGCCTATTAACTAGTTAACTAACTAGTTGAGTCAAGACTGAAAATCGTTTCCCTAGTTAGTTCATAATGAATACGAGGTTCCTAAACATCATCCAACATTAACATGTTCTGTTAGTGGGCACGGGCATCCACTATTCGGATTCCCAGTCATATGGATTACCTAAGATTTCAATAACAGGAATACATCTCAAGGGGATTCCAAAGTAAAAGATATCATGGTCAGTCCTAACACACTTTATTTTTGGATAATTGAGTGAAATCCTTGAAGGAAATCAAGCGGTGTACACAGTGACAGGACACTTGGGCTACTCCTTTATCAACCTGACCGTTACACAGGTCCAAGAAATCTGAGCCAGACAAATCATCAAACTGAGACCACAGAGCAAGACCAAATTAACGGTATTCTGATCGTGAAGAATAGTTTATAAGTTGACTCTTTAAACTATGATGCAGCTAGCAAAACCAAGGCACCCAAACAATCCCATAAATCTCAGGCAAAAACTGCATAGTTTGAATCCAAGTTTGATCTGGATGCAGAGCAGGTTCAGGACATTACATTTCAGTTTTGAGGCCAAATTTCACTCACAAGATCTATGCATGAGATAAATACAAAATAGGAACATGAAGGAACGCAACTATGGACGCTAATAAAGAAAAGCAGCATAACCATTAAATAATGGAAGCATAAATGCACGAAATACCCACAAATCATCTTCCAAGAACTGATAATCTGAAAGTAGGAGAGATGGTAAAGGAACATTCCTGATTATAAAAGATGATTATTACACCCACAATATTAAACTACAAGGCATTACTGATCAAACGAAAGATTAATACTAGGCATTATAATGCTCAAAAACCTCAGTCGGGCAAAGCTGTTCCTCTCTCAAGATTGTTCTTGATCTCCAGCGTGTATTTACCAAAGGCACGCTCAATCTTCTTATTGAAATGCTCGTTACGATCATTGATTGAGTCGACGTCCTGCTCTTCATGGAACCGCCGCCTCCGACTAAATGAGTTGCGCTTCTCCTCCCTGTCCTTGAGTTCCTTCGCCATCCTTTCAATCTTGTCCTCTGAAATTTTGGGTGCCTGTCCAATCAAATACAGAGATTTAGAACTAATGAGTTTTGCTAAAAAAGTCCCCAAGTTAAGCCAATTTTAGCTGGCAAAACCTTTGATTCCTCAATGAAATGCTTACCTTTCCATACTGGAGGCTTGAAGCTTCTCTGTAAAATTCTGGATCAGCTTCTTTCATTTTATTGTATTCTTCAATGTCGACCTCTATGTTCTTTGTCCGTTTCTTGTATGCGTTGTACAATGTTTTCTGATTAAAAACTGTTAAAACAAGATACAAAATGTTAACTTCACCATCACACCAAACTTCTCGTTTTTCTTTAATTTTTTACTTCTTAGTTTTTTTATTCTTCCCTCTCTAGAGCACCCTTTCCAAAGTCCCAGATGTCAATTCATATACATAAAAGATATCATGCAAACAGTGTTTAAAAAAATTATGAAGATAAGAAAACGAAGAGGGAAGGGAAAAAATTTAAAAAGATCTTCTTTTTTCTCAAAACAATTTTCCTAGAGCCCCAAACACAATTTGTGGGAAATTTCAGGAATTACATTCCAAAGTTATGGTTCTGGAGGCATGTAAGTAGGAAATTGGCCATTAATATTAAAGATATAAATTATCTTCATCATCTTCTCAGGGAGGTGATAGTAAGGCACTGCACATATGCAAACATAGGAGCACAAATAATTTGCTATCTATTTGACTGTGTAAGAACAAATTTTCTGGCAATAATTTCAATAATCAAGTTCTCTTCCAAGATGATACAGGTCATTATAGTCGTTATGCAAATAGAAGAGTATACTATATTATACTGTTTATCTGACTGTGTAACAACAAATTTTCCCGCATTTTATAATTTCATTAAGCAAGTTCTCTTCCAAGATGATGCAGGTCATTATAGTCGTTATGCAAATAGATGATGAGTTAATCAAAGTTCAGTGTTTTGAAAAGAAGAATATGCTCTCCCCAGATGCAGATAGAACATATGTTTGTTCGCAATTCATACAGCTCTGAATATATTACTAAATGTGAGCTGTTACATGGACACATGCATATGAATATATGATACACAAACACAAACATTCAAGGAAATGAATCAATTAGGTAAAAGTTTGTCTGACAAAGTGAAACAAAAATAAATAAACATACAAAGAGCTATTCATACCGTCCCAACCAAATGGAGCAGGCTCCTTTTCCCATTTCTTATACTTCAACTCTGCCATTTCCTGTGTATCTAGCATATGCGCCTTAGTCATATCCAAACCATTTGCATCCAGAAGTTTGCCAATTTTTTTCTTCCTTTCCTCAATCCATTTTTGCTTTGAAACACCCCTAGACTCTGATGGAGCTTCCATCCTATTCTTCTCCGCCACCATGGCAGTTTGATTAGCTTTTCGTGCTTCGTTCTGCATGTAGGGAGCCATATGCCATAAGGGACCCAAAAAAAAGAGAAAAGAACAACTGAAATAACACAGTGAAGGACTTGGTGAAAAAGCTTAGCATATGCAATCAAAACTAGGAAAGACAAACAATTCCATTTCAATTATTGACTAAAACATACCATCTTTAGCCTTAACTCAAATAATTTTTTCTGCCGTCCTTTAAGTGTTGTTAAGTCAACTTGGACATTGTCCTCAACAAAAGTATCACTATTCCCATCTGGAGATTCTTCAAGGTCATGTATTTCATCATGTGCATCTTCATCCTGATCAGGAGCAGCAACTGAATTGGGCAGAACATTGACACCAGTAGCAAGCATAACTCCTGGTTAAGTGTATAGTAAGTGGATAAGTAATTAAAAAGAAAGATTATAAAGAAAATGGGCACCTGTATGACAGAGTGAGGGAACTTCAAAGGGAACTTCAAAGAGTTTCTTTAGAGTGAGGGAAAGGAGTCATAGAATATCCCCCCCCCCCCAAAAAAAAAAAGCACTTTCATTACAGACTGCAGATATGTTATCTAACAGAGTACATATTTGTGCATCCAGGATTTAGTTTTTCCAAAAGCACAAGGATGCTAAATATCATTTTCTAGAGCATCACGTAGAAATTAACATTCTTGCTCAATGCTTTCCATAAAAGATGACCCCTGCATCATTAAAGATCATATAATCACCTTTGCTCGACCTGAAGAGGCTCATGGGTATTCCATTAAAAATATTATTTCCCTTTGTGATTCCCAAAGTGTTCATAGCATCAAATGTGCTGAGACTGTTACTAAAGCAAGTGGTCACATTTCCAGTGCAACCTCACCTAGCTTATATATATATAAAGATGAGTGAATATAATACTGCTTTCAAACACTCCATCGTTTAATAAATCCAAGTATGTTAAATATTGAACACCCTTGTAATGATTCAAGAAAAGATGACACCCCATATTCCTCAACTTAGTTAACCAACCATAGAATTCTTTTTATTTCATTCAGACGAGAGTTCATGGTGCTAAAAGAGGTAATTACGGGGACACAAATATGCATTTCAGAGAATGTTATTATTGTAGCCAAAAATTATTAGCATTAAGGACAAAGAAAGGTAAATTCTAGGATCAAAATCACTGCTTTTAAGGGGTAAATTTGAAGCCAAAAAATTATGACTTGTAAGGATAAAGAAAGGAAAACTTAATATTGAAACCACTTCTTTCAAAATGTAATACATGCTTTACTTTCTTAAGACCCACTTGTCAGGAAACTAAAAGTCAAACATCAGAGAGAGCAATCCTACTCTTCCCGAAAACAGTAAATACTCTGCACTTTCTAAATTAAAGCATGCCTTCTAATAAGCTATGAGGAAAGGGTTACAAAGGAAACATAAAAAAAAATTATTACAAAGGAAGCATAAAAAAAAATAAAAAATTCAATGTACATTCTCTCCCTCAATTTATGGTTATAAGGAAGTATATCTAACCCTTCCCAAACCCCATAATAGCAAGATATCGTGCATTGGGACTGCCGTTATGAGTGGACTTTCACATAGCCAGATATATCTTACATATGTTACTTATTTGTAGAACAAACAAGAGTTTCACCGGTAAGTTTCTCCAAAAAAACGAAAAATGATATTATCTAAACTATCTACACCCCAAAGGCCACTTAACTCCTAATTCCTAACATGGTAAATATTCCACCTAACTAATGCCCTAAGAGGCACGGACATGGGACAAGGATACGACACGACATGAATACGCCAAAACGCGATTTTTTTCAAAAAAGTAGGACACGAACATTGGAAACACGTTGAATAAATATTATATATATATATATACATATATAATCCTATTATAACTTTATTTCAATCAAATTAGAAATTAAAAAAATCCACAAATCCTAAAAGATCAACTATCAATTCATTGATTTTGATTAATAATCACACAAAGCTTAAAACATTCCATTATTTCAACATTTCATATCAATATATGATGATTATCATTCAATGCAACATTTAGACAATTCCAACATTTCACATCATCGAGTCATAAAATTAAAACTAAAGTACAAATATTTTGAACCCAATTTCCAGGTAAGTCGGTAACTAAAATTGGAAAACTATAACTCAAGTAACCCATATTCCAAGTGAACCCGATGTCATGATTCAAAAATAAAATCATTGCATGTGATGGAACCCCCTTTGGAGATGCACGCAGAAAAAAGAAGGCATAAGTTTTATATTAAGTTTCACATACTGTATAGTGTGCATATCTGCGGGTTAAGAGAACACGGTGAAAGAATGGATTGCACTCCATGCGAGGTGCTCAAAAAGATAAGTGCAAATGCTTATGTGCTAAAGCTAAAATTGGAAAATTAGAGAACCCAATGTCATTAACTCAGTTACTTCAGTGTGCACTTATATATATATATATATATATATATATATATATCCAACGGCTCAATAGAGGAAAGAGGTCAAGAATAGAGATAATCGGAGAGCACATTCATTTTTGCAAGAAGAAGAGAGATGATCAGAGAGCACAATCAGACCATCAGTCAGAATGATCAGAAAAAAGAGAGATGAGATGATTGAGGGGGAGAAGAAGAAATACGAAAGCCAAAAGAGGGGGGGGGGGGGGCAAGAAGTCGAGATGGTACATGGGATTGCAATGACCAGAGAAGAGATGGCGGTGGAGATCGACGGAAATTGGGTGCTGTGCGCCTCTAGGGCTCCCCCCAAAATTGTTATAATGAAAAAAAGTTCCCAATCCCTCCTCTTAGAGATTATAATTAAAAAAACATGAAATTAAAAATCTGTCCCACTATGTTTTTAAAATATCATAACAGACCCGATTAATTTAAAAACAAAATTACATTTTAACCCCGAGTGTGTCCAAATGTCTCGGCATGTCCAGGCGTTCGGAACATGTCTCAGAGTGCCCATAAAAAAAAGACACTCTTTTGAGCATGTCCTTGTCCTAGACGTGTCCGACACCGGTACATTGGCCAAAATAGAGTGTCTGCTTCATAGCTAATGTCATTCAACTAAGAACCATCATGGTTTTTGCCATAGAATATAACGATAGTTTTTAAAACGTGTATTATAACGCCTATCATTTTCCAACAGGAATGTGTCGGAGAGTGTCCAAAAAATAAAAATAAAAAAACATGATACTTTTGAGCATGTTCGTGTAGAAAACATGTCTGACACCAGTACGTTGGCTAAAATGGAGTGTATGTGCTTCATAATTAATGTCATTCAACTAAGAACCATCATGTTCTTTGCCATAGAAAACAACTATAGTTGTCTAAACGTGTATTATAACGCCTATCATTTTACAAAAATAGTGTACCGTAAAATATGATCAATTTTTTATATATATGTGTTTATAATTATAAATAACATTTAACTTACTTATCAAAAAAATCAACTTAACTTCCATATATACAAAAATCAAGATTTATAAATACTATAAGTTTCATAACAAAATTTGATAATTCATCAATATCAGAATTTAAAGCCAAAATCCCATATAATTCATTCTTATAATCCATCCTATTTCCATCTCAATCTCCAATTTTAATGGCATCAATATCATTATCATCAGATGCCAACAATTAATTCTTCACTTCCTTTTCTTTTTCAACTTCTTGTATGTTCTCACTCTTCATTCTCGTACTTGCTTTTCTTTTTTCTTATTTAAGGAAAGATTTCTAGGCCTTCAAAACAGGCAATATAAAATAAAACAAAACGAAAAACATCTTAGTGCTAGCATATATATAACAACCGTGCAAATGGCAGCCATTAGGTGAACAGTATCATTGAAGTTAGACTTGAAAAGGATGTAAATACTGCCAATAAACATTCATAATGAGATATGCACTAATTGAGCAAAAAAAAAAAAAAAAGAGGACCTAACCTTCATCAAATCAGCCCCCTCCCCCATAGAGAGAGAGAGAGAGAGAGAGAGAGAAAGAAAAACAATAATCTTAATGTAGCTAAAGTTGGTTCAACACTAGAATAATGGCTCCTCCATCAAGTTTTGCAGCCAAGTCAAGAAACAAAAGACAGATGGGGAAAAAAATAACTCGAAGGACTTGGACAGTTGGACTCAATAGCTTTGCAAGTATACACAAACTTCCAACTCAACCCAAGAACCATTCCCCCAACAAACAGTAGTCTGCTATACAAATCCAAGTGTGCCATTTGATAACATGCACGTAATATTTGTCAAAATTCAAGCTAGTAAGGGGAAGCCTATTACATTCTCCTCATGCAATGTCGTTTTCTCACTTTAAACATCTCTGTTAAGCACGTTGTTTGTTCATACAAAATGAATTTAAGCAAGTTATGAGACTTCACATGCCACATTGACATGTAAAGGGAGTATAACTGTTTGTTGGAAGTTTCTTTAGTTGCTTCATAATAGGAGGGGAGGGAGAGAGAAGCATACGAACATATGAAAATAAAAATTGGGGGACAACTCCTAATTTTTTAAAAAATATAAATAGTAATAAAAAATATAACTTTCAATTTTTTTTCTTTTTGAAGAGGGGCGGCAGACCCCAGTATATCTTCTATTAGCATAAATGATATACCTAACATCTACTTTGCAAAAATAAAATGCTTCATCAGTAAAAGGCTGTGAGCAGATCACTTTGGGAGAGGACAAGAATGAGTAAAAAAATGGTGAAATGAACACAATATTAATTACTAAACTAAAAATATTTAGCATTGCCCCTTCATGGATATGATAGAATTAAAATCCTGTAGGTGAATTTTTCACCAAAAAGGTGGTGATCACCATTGATGCACTAGTGCTAAATTAGGTCAAGCAATCCTGGAAGACTTATCTGTCCCAGGCCATCCCAATCTCATCTACTCAAAATTAGATGTAATAGAAAATCACTATGATGAAGCAAACGAACACCAGAATATAAACAAGAACAGAAGTGACGAGATAGAGTTATTTTTAGTTTAGTAACATTCAATATAGAATTGCTTTAAAGAATCAAATGAGAAACATTCTAAAAAGTAGAACTAACCTTGGTCATTTTTATCCATCCGCGCCTTGGCTTCGGCAATTATTTTAAAGCAATATTCACTGCATTCATGGTAAGGGTTTGGCGCATTTCTGCAGTCTGGGTGCACTCTTCCTTCTTCAGCCATTTTTTTGATTCTATACCACCGTGATTGCAATTACGAAACCTACGTCCAAAATGTGGTTGTAAGTTCCAAACCCAAGTACATACATACATTCATACATACCTATAGACAAATATGTGTATGTTCATTTATGAATCAAGACCTCAAATTGTAATTTCGATGGAAATTAATACAAATTTTCAAATGAAGTTCCAAATGAAGCTAATATATTATGATTAGTTTCAAAAATTTGAGATAAGAGTTTCTATTATTATCAAGTATATATTGTGCAACAACCATGAATACTAAAACCAGAGATGTGCACACTGTTGCCACAAAACATAAGGAAAAGGAATTTGCGATTTTCCCCCTTTTTCCATAAATTTTTTTTCCTTCGGGATTTCTCAACAACCACAGATATGTACCAAAAACATAACAAACAAAAAACAAAATACAAGGCAATAGCTTAGGGAATAGAAATAACAGTGCCAACACAAGAAAACTGATAACTTACAGCAAAGTAAAGAGAGAGAAGAACGTATGATGATAAACCCTAGAGCTTTTCGTTTAATGAGAGGATTGACGGAAGCTTGAAACGATAAAAAGAGGACTGAGAATAGGGATTTGATTTTTCCAACCAAATCTCAAAAAGTTCGATATGCTTTCGATTGAATCCCTCCAAGTTTCCACCGTCGCTGGTATGGTGGAGTCTACGCCGTCCAGAGGCCGATAACTATGTCGGCGGAAGATTGGATGAACCAAGGGATCGATGTCCGTTGTTTTGGATTGAATTTTTTTAATGTGTTAATTACGAATGGAGTGAGAATCCGCTGTTCCTGTTTCTACTAGGATTGGTTTGGGAAAGCGATATGAAAGCCATTAGGATTCGGAACGAACCCCTATCCTATCCGTTCCATCTGGGTATATTACTTAAAATAATAAAATAATTTTTGTATTAAATATTGAATATTTATAATGATATTAACTGATATTAATTTCATATGTAAATTTATTACTTACAAAAAAAATATATATTATTATTTTAATTCTCTATTGAGGTCTCATGTGAAAAACTAAATATATGAGATTTTTTGAAATGGAACAACTCTTAATTTTTAATTTTTTTTATTATAAAAAATAGTGATAAAAATTTAAATATTGGCGGGGACATTGCCCCGTGATACAATAATGTATCATATGGGCAATATTTGGTTCTAAACAAAATTAAATTTTTTTTTTAAATAAATACGTGTCACAATCTTAATCAATCACATAAATATTATATGAATATTTAATTTTAATTAAAAAATAAAAATTATATGTACTTTGCATATGTGAATCAATTCATTGGCCAAGTTAGTAAACTCTGCCAATCAATTTATGTCATATAGACAAAATCAAATCTTTTATCTCTTAAAAAGTTATCGACACGTAGAATTATCGAAAAAAAATCTCGACAATATGACTCCTACCATTTCTCAAAGGTATGGGTAAGGTGGGGCTCAAGACAGGATTATATACGGCAAGTAGCTACCATTCGAGCATGGTGCCTGTGATTTTTTTTTTCTTATTTTTAATAACCAGTAATAGATATACTTTAACCATATCGTATAAAAGAAAATCTTTGAACAAAATTAATGCATTAGTGTGTATTTTTTTAATGGTGTCATATTATTTGTATTAAAAAAATATATTATTACATAATATTACAGACTCGTAGAAAAATACATTATGATATAATCACTTTGATACCATGTAGTTGAAACTTGGGACAAATAAGAATATTTAGTCTAAACAAATTAAAAAAATAAAAAAACTAGAGAAGGTAGTTAGAGGTTTGTACGCATCATAGCTCATGCAATATGCTCCTGTTAGTGTTACAACACATATCTTTCATTAATATTTCTTTCTTTCCCTCTAAACTAGCTTATCTTTCTAACAACCTCAATTCCCTCTCCCTCTCTCATGCATGCACTGCAGTTCAACTACCAATGTAACAGCCAAACTCTCCACATTTAAAAGAAACACTGTGATAATTGGGTCATTTGTAGTTTCCTCTGTTTCTTTTTCATTAATCTGAAACTCTAAAAACAAGACCCAAGTTACCTCCTCCTTCATTTGCTGAGTTGGGGTCTTTGGGATGAGGTAAGCATTGGCTGAGAGGATGATGGTGCAGTTAACCGTTGCTATCAACTAAAGTTTGTATGGATCTCTGCCTTGGTGTTTTCTACTTCATTTTTGTTTCTTTCTCTCCTCTACTTCTATTTTCCCTACTTTGTTCCGTCAAAAGAGGTAGCATCAGACACATAGGAAGTAACACAAGGTACAGTTTTTGGTCAGGTATTAGTCTCTCCGTGCTTGTGAAACACTTCATGCTTTTATATCTTTTGATTCGCTGACAGAACTCCTTGATGAGAAGTTTTGTCATGGACACGTCAATAGATCAATTCAATAATATCTTATTATTTAAATAAAATATTTAACTTTTATGGGATATAAAAATAATAATTTATCTATGTGACAAGATACTATTTGTAGAAGTCATGAAACAAGTCAATTGACCTGATTCATACTGAGATATGTTTGTTTGTACATGAAAATACCTTGGCTTTCATCAATCATGTGGCCTCCTCCTGTCTAATTAAGAGAACAGTGTTTTTTGCAGGAAACATGAATATCGTACAAAATCTCATGGAGAGGCACAGACACCTGGTAGGTCTGAAAAGTTGGGATTACTGTGTTCTTTGGAAATTAAGTGAAGATCAAAGGTTAATTCAGATCAAAAACTAGAAGATCCTCATCACTCTCTTTACTTCCCTCCCTCTCTGTTTCTCATTTTCAATTTGCTTTAGGTTTCTTGAGTGGATGGATTGTTGTTGTGCTGGTGCTAAGACCATTCAAAATGGTGAAGAAGAGCTTCTCTTTCCTGTTTCTTCAGTCATTCCTTGCAGGGATGTCATGTTTCAGCACCCAAGAGCCAAATCTTGTGATCTTCTTGTCCAATTGCCTTCTTCCTTGCCCCTGGATTCTGGGTCTCTCTCTCTCTCTCACACACACTTTTCCCTCATGATCAAGTAGTATACACACACACACACACACATATATATCTGATTGGCCATGTTCATTAATTTACAGGATTCATGCAGAGGCCTTAATATCAAATCAACCCAGATGGTTAAACTTCTCTAGTAACTCAGATTCAAGTGTTTTAGAAGTGAGTAAACTACTACCCCCCAAGATAGGATCTTCCGAACACACTCACCCCCACTTTGTGTTAAGCCTAGTAAAAACCTTCTTTTGCAGGAAACATTTGGGACTAGGGTTTTGGTTCCTGTGCCAGGAGGACTAATTGAGCTTTTTGTTGCTCAACAGGTATGATGTTTTTCCTCTTATATATTTTGCCTTTCATGCATTAGTTTAACACTGGGAAAGGCCAAAAATGTGTATCACCCCGCATTCTGCATGATGAGTATTTTGATGAAAATGAACTTTTCATGCTAGAATTAATTTGGTCATAACATTTCTTTTTTCTGTAAATTATTAATAAGACAGATTGATATATATTGTTGCCTCATTTTCCGTTTAAGCTTTTAAAGCAACCGATGATCTAACAATTTATAACTTTTCTTGCAGGTTTCTGAAGATCAGCAAGTCATAGATTTTATTACACCCGAGTGTAATATCTCGTTGGAGTATCAAGCCATGATCAATTCAAGCAGTATGGATACAAGTTTCTCAGTGAATATAAATTCAATCAATGAAACTCAATCAAAGCCTTTTCTATTAGATGGAAATGATCATCAAAAAGATCCCAACAATCCTGTCCAGCCACCTTTTTCTCCGGCAACAACGTTAGAAAATTTGAATCAGCAGCTGCCATATGACATCTCTGTTGACAGAATCCAACACTGCAATTCTCCAATGAACTTCTTGCAGCAATTCAATTACACCTCAGAAAATAGAACCAAGAATGATATGTTTTTTGAAGGAACAAATGAATCTTTTCTTGCAGATAAGCCATTGAACCCTTTTAAGTCTTCAGCAGAGAATGGATTTGAAGAGATGGATGCATTGCAGAAGCCTATGAACAATACAGGAAACATGCATATGCATATAATGGAGCCTTTGGGAAACAAGGAGCAGCATGGGAATGATAAGGATTCGATCAAGCATGAGATGGGTCGATCAGAATCAATCTCTGATTGCAGTGATCCAAATGATGATGAAGATGATGCCAAGTATCGAAGGAGGAATGGGAAGGGGCCTCAATCGAAAAACCTTGAAGCTGAGAGGAGGAGAAGGAAGAAGCTTAATGATAGGCTCTATGCTCTTCGAGCTCTGGTCCCCAAAATTTCCAAGGTAATTACCATTAATTACCATTTGCTCCAACAGTTTACGATGTTAGTAACTAGGGATTGCATTTACCTGTCCTACCCCTAATGAAATGGTTCGGGGAAAAAATAAATGGGTTAAGACAGACATGGGTTTGGAGTGAGGTGGGGGAAGGTGGCCGTCCTGTCCCATCCCGATTATATATTTAAATTGTATAAATAACTTTTAATATTTTAATATTTTATTAAATACTATCACATGTGTATATAATATTGCGTATACATTATTTATATATATATATGTAAATATAAGGTTTTTTTTTAATAATAGTAGTTGAATAATTTTATTTTTTTGACGGACAGGTGAGGCCGGGTTTGGGGTAGGATAGACCGCCAACAAGAATGAGGATATAATAAAGAGGATGAGGACATGAATGTTAATTATTAACATTCTAGTAATAAATTTTTTAATAGTTAAAACTTATCGATAGACGTCTCTTGAAAAGAGGTGTTTAGAATCATCACTCACGTACATGTAAGATATAACCAAAATTACCTTAAAAATAATTATCATAGTCACTAAAAAAGGGCAGTCTAGAGGCTCTATGCTACTGCAATTTTGCATAAGGTTAAATATATTCAATCTTGCAATTTTACCTTTTGCGGCGAAGCCCACCATCTCAGAGATGATTAAACCATAACAATACATCTTATTAGTATCTAAAGCTTCCTCATGTCATGTCCCAGTTGGATAGAGCTTCAATCCTTGGCGATGCAATAGAATTTGTGAAGGAGTTGCAGAAGCAGGTAAAAGATCTCCAACAGGAGCTTGAAGAGCAGTCAGATGAGGAAGGCGCTAAGAACACCAGTCACAAAAATGGCCCATCAGAGATTCTGAACCAAAATGGATTTCATCCTGGCCCCAAACCTGAACATGAAAAGGCTTCTGATGGGTTTCATTTGGGATTGGCAGGCAACAATGTCTTTGAGCCCTCTAAACAAAATCACCAGTATTCAGATAGTAGTATTGACAAGGCACCCCAAATGGAGGTACATTATAGAAATTAATGGATTATAAATTTATGTGTGCGTGTGTGTGTTTACTTTCTTTTCACCATTATATAGAAGGACTGAAACATTGTAACAATTGTAGCCACAAGTAGAAGTAGTTCAACTGGATGGAAATGAGTTCTTTGTCAAGGTATTCTGTGAGCACAAGCCAGGGTGGGTTCGTGAGGTTGATGGAGGCTTTGAGTTCTCTGGGCTTGGAAGTAACAAATGTTAATGTAACAAACTTCAAAGGTCTGGTTTCAAATGTTTTCGAAGTAGAGGTAAGTTCTTTATTTCAGTAATATCTCAAATTCAAAGTACATACAATTGCATATACGTGGATGAAAATTTTATTTCATTTTGTCACATCAATCTGATTGTCTCTATTATTTTAGTTTTACAATAGATTCGGCATTGATTCTATAAAAAATTGAAATTATAGAGACCGTCACATTCATAAAGACTGTTACACCATATATTATACTCATGTAATAATTTTTCATAAGTCATAAGAAAAGGAAGATTATTGAAAAGTAGGTGTTTGACTAGTGTTTGTAACATGGTTTTGAGAAAGTGGTTTTATTCAAAATGGTACGTGTTTGGTATTTTTTTCGATTGATTGTGGGACTCACTAAATTTTGTTTGTTGGGGAATGTTATATATATATATATATATTTTTGGTGGTTGCAGATGGACAGTGAAATGGTTCAAGCAGATCATGTTAGAGACTCCTTGCTGGAGATAACAAGAAACCCATCTGCAGGGTGGCCTGACATGGCTAAGGCGTCAGAGAATGACAACGGCAGGGATTACCATCATCACCACCACCATAACCACAACACCCATAACCACAACCCCCATATCCAGAGCCAGCAACACCACCACCACCGAAACCTCCACCATCTCCATAACTAATGTCTAAATGCAACTCCTTACTGAATTAGATGAATGTGGGATCTTTAAGTCCTTTTTTTTTTTGGACGTATAAACTGGTGTATTAACTTCATAGACATGATCTACAATAAGATTAGGATTTTCTAAGTTCATAATTGATGTTATTTTGATTTATTAATTTTGTACTTATCAAAGAATTAAAACGTTATGATACTGTTAATAGGGTCAAAATTTCCAACTACTAAACAGAGGGAGAGGGCATATAGTTAAAGGCCATTTTAACATCTGGAAAATTTAATCTCATATAGGCAGCCAATCCAATTGCTAGCATATATATAAAAATCGACCATTCATATCTTAAAGATTCTTCTAAACTTTAAATGAGAGAGAGAGAGTTGAAAAAATCAACCAAAAACAAAAGCAAGAAATAAATTTTGCATTACAAATTATCTTCAATTTGATCTTGCATCAAGAAAAACACCAAATAATGCTCCAAATGCAAGGAAATAGTGCTTGTTTGGATGAGTGGTGAAAAAATATGATTTGAAAAAAGTACGATTTGAGAAAAGTATATTTTGAGTTAAGTTCTGAATATTTAGATGAATGTATTTGAAATAGACTTAAATGATATAATTATGCACCGTCTTAACATTAAGTTCGATGATTTCATGAAACAACCCCACTTTGATAAATAAAAATTGTTCGACATTAAATTAGTATTAAAGATTATTTTTAATCTTTTGCCCTAACAAATTTTAGTTTTTTCTTTTAGTTTAAGAATTTGTGACTCTTATTTGAAGTCTTCAAGTTCACCGACAAGAGTGGGTAATGGGTCTACGGCTATATTTGTTTCGGCTTATTAGTCATATTTAATGATTTTTCAAGTTGAGAATGAACTTTTCTAATTTGTAGTTTGCCGGGTATTTGGTTCAGAAAGGAGATTGCACTTAACCCAAAAAAACATTTTTCAAAAAGTTGCTCACATTTAATGATTAGGGATGGCAATTTGTCTCTCAAAAAATAGTCTAGTGACTAGCGATGACAATTTGTCTCGTCCCATCACGAGTATGGAGTATTCATAAACAGATTGGAGTGTTCATAAGCAGGTCGGGTTGGAATTTTTAAAATTCTGTCGGATTTAGGACAGGGTCGTGAATACCCCACCCCGTGTATATACTATTTTTTTATTGTCCTTATGTATAATATATTTATTAATAAACCACACTATATAAAATTAGTTTTAAGATTTTTCATATAACACTCTTATTATTTTTTTCTTGTATTGATTGTTTTGATAATCAATTTTTAATTTACCAATCAAAAAAAAGTTTTAACTTAAGAAAAAAAAATATCGGGGTATGGGCGGGACAGGGCGAGGTCGGAGTGAACCTCTAGACGGGGTGGAGCGAGAAATATAAATAGGATCGGAGTTGGGAAAGGAGCACCCCGCCTCAAACTCGTTCCGTTACTATTTCTACCAGTGAGACTTATTAACAACTCATTCAAACATTACCATATCATTTAAACACTTATCAATTACATTTATCAAAATGCTTAATAACTTAACCCAAACAACACTTTTTCACAGCCAAATACATAAGCACATGAGGGGTGGGTTAGATTATAGCCCCCCAAACAATAGAAATTTTTTTATATATGTAAAATCTTGGTTTTTTCAAAATTTGCTCATCCCAAAATTTTTTGCCTAACCCAATCTCTTCCCATCATTTCTCTCATTTTTCATCTTAAAATTTTGTTCCAACCTAAAATTTTCAATAAAATTTTATCTAAAAATTTTCTAATCCCCTGTAATAATTTTCCTAATTTCACCCTTATCCACAACTATTTATTCAAACCGCATTCAAACTAATGATCTTGGCCAACTTCACAATTATAGGCATTGTCCAACTTGGGATCTTTCTATTATGGGTTTATTCACTACCTAGATCTATTTTGAAATATCACTGAATTTAGCTCCATACAAATCTTTGCATTCTCATTTGACCCTCTTATAATTAATATTTAATAAATTAATAAATTTTTAACGAATCAGCTTGATTCATGGTGTATAATTAATAATTTTAATACTTAATAATTAATACTTTTTTTCAAAAAAAAAGTTACAATATTAATTATTAGAGTGATAAAATAGTTATATATATACTTATATATATATATATATATATTTCATTTATGACATGACTTGATAATTATATTTATTAATTTTACATAATTAAAGTTAAAAATTATAACACGAGGAAACCTGATTTCTTTACCTAAAATGGACTTTAGGAGTTTTTTATGTCATAACTTGACTATTAGATATATTTTCTTATGAAAAATTAAAATGTGATTGAAAAAGTAAATATAAGACCATCTCTAAGAAAAGTAACAAAACAATGAAAAACTCAAATTTAATGGCCATATCACATTACAGAACTCCAAAGAAAGTAGTAACTTAACTTTCAAACTTGTTATTCTCTTTCAAAAATAGAAACTTTGCTACTATGATTAAAATGTAGCAAATGTACTTTTTATATTAAAAAAATTGTGGAATCAAGTAATATACAAGATTTTTTTGTTTTTATATAAAAAAAATTGTGAGACCCACTTGTTAATATAAAAGATAAAAATATTAAAATTTGCTACTACTATTGGAGTGACAAGTTTTAATGTAAGTAGCAAATTTGTAACAAATGACAACTTTACTACCTTTTTTTTTTTTTTGCTTCATCATTGGAGATGATCTAAGGTCTTATTTTTATATTAAAAATTATTTACATGTAAAAAAATATTTGTTCACTAATGAAAATATAAAAAATTTAATAATTAATAATTTTAACAATTAATAAATTTTTAATCTTCCAAGTCTATTAATTAATATAAGAGGAGTCGCTGTATATGGTAAGACGTCCCATTTAGAACAATGTTGAAGCCATAGCAAGCCCATTGTAAATTATATTGATCTCTCTTAAGGCTTTTGACAATTACGGAGACCTCTCTTGAGATTTCTGAAATGACAATGACCTCCTTTCAACCTTATTTTTTTTCAAAATGACAAAAATACTCCTTTTATTTTATTTTATTTTTCATTTTTTTCATTTTTGACTAAATTTTTATTTTATTTTATTTTATGTTCAAGAAAATATTAATTAAAACCTTATTGGACTAAAAAAATTTAGGTTATTTATCTTTATTTTATATAAAATGAAAAAAAAATAAAAAATGTTAGAAAAATGTTCAAATTTAAAAAATTTAAAAATTATAAATAAAAGGGATATTTTTGTTATTTTAGGAAAAAACAATATTTTTTTTATAAGTAAGAATTGTATATATATAAAGGTGCCCAAGGAGGGTATCAAGGACAAAAAACTCAAAAGCTTACATCTGTCTTAGAGAACCCAAAAAATCAAAAGAAGAGACATTTACAGGAAAAACCTCTTTGGCTCAAAAAAATAATAAGCACAAAAAAACATCTTTAAAGTAAGGAATAGAGAGCTCCAAATCTTCAAATACACGATTGTTCCTTTCAATCCAAATATACCACAAGAGGCAAATTGGAGCCAGTCTCCAAATCCTCTTAATCTCTTTTGGAAGGTTGCACCATTTCCAAGCCAACAGAAGATCTTTGATGGAGCCTGACATAACCCAGGAGAAACCAAACAAGGCAAGAACAAGATTCCAATAGCTTCAAGAAACATGATAGTAGATGAGAACGTGATCCACCCTTTCCTCATCATTCTTGCAAAAATAACATCTACTAGCCAAAAGAAGACCTCTTTTCTTCAAGTTTTTCGCATTTAAGATGGCCTTCCAAGAAGCTGCCCAGGCAAAGAAGGAAGCTTTATGGGGGGCTTTTGAGTACCAAATGAGCTTCCAAGGAAAGAGAGGGTTTTCAGAATCGAACATGCTCTTATAGAAGGAGCTAACAGAACTTCCATAGCCCGGAACTTGTTAAACAATATTATAGAAAGATTTTATAATTTTTTAATAAAAATAGAGAAGTTTGTTCTTATTTCAGAAACTTAAAAAAGATCTTGTAATTATAAAAAATTTAAACCTAAAAACTGGTCCCTGTACCAACAAAATCTTTGTCCGGAAGTCAAAAACCCTGAGAGCAGAACACAAAACCCTAAAAAAACTTCATTGTCACCTCTGAAACGGTTCTCTCTCCATTGATGGCATTTTCAGGAGGCTGATTCAAAGAGCTCTTTAAGAAATACGGAAAGGTGGCATTGGGGGTACACTTCTCAGTATCAGCCGCCTCGATTACAGGCATATACTTGGCCATTAAGAACAACGTTGATGTTGAATCGTTGTTCGAGAAGGTTGGTATGCGAGCTGTCTCCACCACCAAAGAGGAGGAAACCCAGAAACTGCCCCAAACAAATTCTGAAATGACCGATGGATATATTCTCGAAGAAACAGCGCACGATCAAGGGGGTATGGTGGTGAATAAGAAGAATCGGACGGCTGAGTTGGCTGCTTCGAGTGGTGGAGCTCTTGCGCTGGCTATTCTGTTGAATAAAGCTCTGTTTCCAGTTTGGGTTCCAATTACTGTCGCACTTACTCCTCCGGTCGCAAGGTACTTGGTTAGGCAGCAAATTGGCAAGAACAGCGTATGATCTTGTTTTTATTCCCTTGGGATTATGGTAATGTTTCTAGAGATAAATGGAAGTTGTGAACCATATGATGGATTGAAATCGTTTAATTGGCTATGGGTTTTAGTGGATTTTGTTATAAATTTGAATGTTTTACATATCAATCATATGTTGAATGGAAGCATTGGCATGTGATGATAGATTTTTGGGTTGCTTCCAATTTGATTACAGTGACGAAATAAAAGTTGGGAAATTATGCAGGTGTGCTTTGGAGCATCTATTGATCAATGTCATATTTCTTTGTCTCTAATTGTATAATACCTATAATAATGTACAGGGTATGTATTTTCATGTTGTTGATGTTTTGGTTTTTGCTATGTTGGAATTTTTCTTTGGAGATGTACCTGATGATGCTAGAGTCAAGAAGTCTAGTTAGATGGTTGTAGTGTTAAAAGTTTTGGTGCTATATTGATGTTTTTTGAGACAGTCATAAAGTTCTTTGTTTCTGCTCAGTCAATGTTAAATTAGGTACTCAAATCTATTTAAGAAAAATACTAAGAAAATCACATATGGACATCCATACGTACGCGTGAATATGGAAGGTAATTGTAATAAGAAACTGAAAATCTCATGGTTTAACTAAAGATCTTTCATGTAACAAGCTGGAATCAACAGAAAACATAGCTGTCGCTATCCCTGAACAGTTTGGATCAAAGTTGTTTAAATCGAGATCCTACGATGGATTGATGAGTGACCCTAGGATCGGATCATAGAATCGTAAGATTCTACAAAATGAGAAAACTAATATTTTTGCATCTTAAGTATCCTTGAAAATACACAATAAATAAGTTTAAAACTCATGAAAATATGAAAAAATTATAATAAACATTTAGAGTACAAAAGCTTCCATTAGTACTAAATTTTTTTAGTTTATTAGTATAAAAATTGTTTTATTTATATAAAATTTAACTAAGATAGCAAATTAAAATATTTAATTTATATTAGAAGAAAAATTTTATTTTATAATATTGGGTCACTCAGTAATGAAAGGCATTATAACAGAACTTATAACATACGGGAAAAAATTAGCACTATGATCTATTTAGCATAAGAGATCAATTGGTTCAAAACAAACTTATTGAGTTTTTATGTGTGCAAGAGAGAGAGAAAGAACTAATTAGCTTAAGACAATTTTTTTTTAAATGGAAATATCATACCCATACTAGTTGTAAAAAAGAAAAACGAATGACTTAAATTAACTAGTATGACACTTGACTAAAATCAAATTAAAAGTAATTCAAAAGGTCAAAATGTAAGGAAAGTTTTGACATAATTTTCTCACTTAGGATATTTAAGGAAATAAATATTGGTATTTATTTTATAATAATATTATGATCTTGAACTATAACTTATCAAAGACACCTGAGAGAATAACATTATATGATTATTTGAAGGATCAGTAGAATCGGGAGTCAACTCAAGATCTCAGAGATCCTATAGGATTCCATAAAGATTCTACCATTTATAGATGTTTTATGGGATCGGGGTCAGGATCAGGATCGATTTGGTACTTTTGGATTGTAAAACCATAGGATCGTAGGATTTGAATTGGGTTTTTAACAACCATGGTTTGGATAAGTCACTAGGGACCACTATAAACTCATTTAAAATATATCTTATCAACATTCAATGTTCTTTTTTTCGCCTCCTTTATTATTTCAAAAACAATTATTCCTTAACTAAATCCAGTTTTTAAAAAGATTAACCTGTGATGTGTGCTTTTAAGTACCTATAGTTACTGGATCAGAAATATAAAAAGTTAAACATAAAAAATAAAAGGTATTTATATACACTATCTAATTCGAGAAAAAACCCATTGAAATTGCCAGGGTTAAATCTGCAGAATATAGATACTATATGTTGAGATGTGTTTATATCATACATTTTTATGTACGCTTGTATATTCTCAAAACACAATGCTGTTTTGTATAAATCACGTTCCTTAAATTATTGTGCTTTTTGTAGAAGTCATGTTGTGAATTGAGCTTAGATACAAAATTTGATTTTTCTTGTGATTGGGTTTCTCAAAATATGAAGGTACATTAATTATATGAAGAAGAAGAAGAAGAAGAGGAATTTTTACTTAAAAGAGTACATTACTAACAAAAGGAAGAGGTATAATAATGAGGGAAAAAGAAGAAAAGGGATGAGAAATTGAGGGTTTTTCATAATATGAAAGGAAAGTATTCCTTGAGTAAATCTAAGCTTTGAAGAAAATGATAACTTTATTTCAATCAAATTAGGAATTAAAAAAATCCACAAATCCTAAAAGATCAACTATCAATTCATTGATTTTGATTAATAATCACACAAAGCTTAAAACATTCCATAATTTCAACATTTCATTTCAATATATGATGATTATCATTCAATCCAACATTTAGACAATTCCAACATTTCACATCATAGTCATAAAATTAAAACTAAAATACAAAAATTTTGAACCCAATTTCATCATCCAAACTCAGGTAAGTCAGTAACTAAAATTGGAAAACTATAACTCAAGGAACCCATATTCCAAGTGAACCCCATGTCATGATTCAAAAATGAAATCATTGCATGTGATGGAACCCCCTTTGGAGGTGCATGCAGAAAAAAAAAAAGGCATGAGTTTTAGATTAAGTTTCACATACTGTATACTGTGCATATCTGCAGGTTATGAGAACACGGTGAAAGAATGGATTGCACTCCATGCAAGGTGCTCAAAAAGATAGGTGCAAATGCTTATGTGCTAAAGCTAAAATTCGAAAATTAGAGAACCCAATGCTTCATCAGTAAAAGGCTGTGAGCAGATCACTTTGGGAGAGGACAAGAATGAGTAACATTCAATATAGAATTACTTTAAAAAATCAAATGAGAAACATTCTAAAAAGTAGAACTAACCTTGGTCATTTTTATCCATCCGCGCCTTGGCTTCGGCAATTAATTTGAAGCAATATTCACTACATTCATGGTAAGGGTTTGGCCCATTTCTGCAGTCTGGGTGCACTCTTCCTTCTTCAGCCATTTTTTTTTATTCTATACCACCGTGATTGCAATTACGAAAGCCGCGTCCAAAATGTGGTTGTAAGTTCCAAACCCAAGTACATACATACATACATACCTATAAACAAACATGTGTGTGTTCATTTATGAATCAAGACCCCAAATTATAATTTCGATGGAAATTAATACAAATTTTCAAATGAAGTTCCAAATGAAGCTAATATATTATGATTAGTTTCAAAATTTTGAGATAAGAGTTACTATTATTATCAAGTATATATTGCGCAACAACCATGAATACTAAGACCAGAGATGTGCACACTGTTGCCACAAAACATAAGGAAAAGGAATTTGCGATTTTCCCCCTTTTTCCATAATTTTTTTTCCTTCGGGGTTTCTCAACAACCACAGATATGTACCAAAACATATAACAAACAAAAAACAAAATACAAGGCAATAGTTTACGGAATAGAAATAACAGTACCAACACAAGAAAACTGAGAACTTACAGCAAAGTAAAGAGAGAGAAGAACGTACGATGATAAACCCTAGAGCTCTTCGTTTAATGAGAGGATTGATGGAAGCTTGAAAAGATAAAAAGAGGACTGAGAATAGGGATTTGATTTTTCCAACCAAATCTCAAAAAGTTCGATATGCTTTCGATTGAATCCCTCCAAGTTTTCACCGTCGATGGTATGGTGGAGTCTACTCCGTCCAGAGGCGGATAACCATATCGGCGGAAGATTGGATGAACCAATGGATCGACGTCCGTGGTTTTGGATTGAATTCTTTTAATGTCAATTAGGAAAGGAGTGAGAATCCGATGTTCCTGTTTCTAATAGGATTGGTTTGGGAAAGCGATATGAAAACCGTTAGGATTCGGAACGAACACCTATCCTATCCGTTTCATCTGGGTATGTTAAATAAAATAATAAAATAATTTTTGTATTAAATAGTGAATATTTATAATGATATTAACTGATATTAATTTCATATGTAAATTTATTATTTTAAAAAAAAAATTTAAATATTATCATTTTAATTCTCTACTGAGGTCTCATGTGAAAAACTAAATATATGAGATTTTCTGAAATGGAACAACTCTTAATTTTTAATTTTTTTATTATAAAAATATTAATAAAAATATAAATATTGGTGGGAACATTGCCCTGTGATACAATAATGCATCATATGGGTAATATTTGGCTCTAAACAAAATTGATGAAATTTTCTTCTACATAAATGAGTCATAATCTTAATTAATTATATATATATGACTATTTAATTTTAATTAAAAAAATTATATGTACTTCGTATATGAATTTGGCCAATCAATTTATGTCATATAAACAAAAACAAGTTTTTTATCTCTTAAAAAATTATCTACACATAAAATTATAGAAAAACATTTCAACGACCATTTTGAGTATGGTGTCTGTGGTTATTTTTTTTTTCATTTTTTTTTAATAATTAATAATGGATATACTTTAACCATTTTGTATAAATGAAAATCTTTGGATAAGATTGACGCATCATTGTAACGGTATTTTTTTTAGCGATATCATGTTATTTGTATCACAAAAAAAATACCATTACATAATACTACCGACTTACAAAAAAATGCAATCTGATATAATCACTTTGATACTTATTATTTGATTCTTCTAATAATTCAGGCTGGCCGTGTAGTTGAAACTTGGGACAAATAAAAATATTTAGTCTAAACAATTTATAAAATAAAATAAAAAAAACTAGACAAGGTAGTTTGAGTTTTGTCCGCATCATAGCTCATGCAATATGCTCCCGTTAGTGTTACAACACATCTTTCATTAATATTTCTTTCTTCCCTATAAACTAGCTTATCTTTCTAACAACCTCAATTCTCTCTCTCTCTCTCTCTCTCTCTCTCTCTCTCTCTCTCTCTCTCATGCATGCACTGCAGTTCAACTACCAATGTAACAGCCAAACTCTCCACATTTAAAAGAAACACTGTGATAATTGGGTCATTTGTAGTTTCCTCTGTTTCTTTTTCATTAATCTGAAACTCTAAAAACAAGACCCAAGTTACCTTTTTCTTCATTTGCTGAGATGTGGTCTTTGGGATGAGGTAAGTATTGACTGAGAGGATGATGGTGCAGTTAACCATTGCTATCAACTAAAGTTTGTATGGATCTCTGCCTTGGTGTTTTCTACTTCATTTTTGTTTCTCTCTCTCCTCTACTTCTATTTTCCCTACTTTGTTCCGTCAAAAGAGGTAGCATCAGACATATAGGAAATAACACAAGGTACACTTTTTGGTCAGGTATTAGTCTGTCTCTCTCTCTCTATCTCTCTCCGTGCTTGTGAAACACCTAATGCTTTTATATCTTTTGATTCGCTGACAAAACTCCTTGATGAAAAGTTTTGTCATGGACACGTCTATAGATCAACTCAATAATATTTTGTCGTTTAAAAAAAATATTTGATTTTTATCAGATATAAAAATAATAATTTATTTATGTAACAAGATGTTATTAGTAAATTCATGAATCAAGTTAATCGACCTTATTCATGGCAAATTTTCTCCTCCCTGCTAAAGGGAATATTGAGATATGTTTGTTAGTACATGAAAATACCTTGGCTTTTATCAGTCATGTGGCCTCCTTCTCTGTCTAATTAAGAGAACAGTGTTTTTTGCAGGAAACATGAATATCGTACAAAATCTCATGGAGAGGCACAGACCCCTGGTAGGTCTGAAAAGTTGGGATTACTGTGTTCTTTGGAAATTAAGTGAAGATCAAAGGTTAATTCAGATAAAAAACTAAAAGATCCTCATCACTCTCTTTACTTCCCTCCCTCTCTGTTTCTCATTTTCAATTTGCTTTAGGTTTCTTGAGTGGATGGATTGTTGTTGTGCTGGGGCTAAGACCATTCAAAATGGTGAAGAAGAGCTTCTCTTTCCTGTTTCTTCAGTCATTCCTTGCAGGGATGTCATGTTTCAGCACCCAAGAGCCAAATCTTGTGATCTTCTTGTCCAATTGCCTTCTTCCTTGCCCCTGGATTCTGGGTCTCTCTCTCTCGCACACACTTTTCCCTCATGATCAAGTAGTATACACACACACACATATCTGATTAGCCATGTTCATTAATTTACAGGATTCATGCAGAAGCCTTAATATCAAATCAACCCAGATGGTTAAACTTCTCCAATAACTCGGATTCGAGTGTTTTAGAAGTGAGTAAACTCCTACCTCCAAGATAGTATCTTCCAAACACACTCACCCCCGCTTTGTGTTAAGCCTAGTAAATACCTTCTTTTGCAGGAAACAGTTGGGACTAGGGTTTTGGTTCCTGTGCCAGGAGGACTAATTGAGCTTTTTGTTGCTCAACAGGTATGATGTTTTTCCTCTTATATATTTTGCCTTTCATGCATTTGTTTAACACTGCGAAAGGCCAAAAATATGTATCACCCCACATTCTGCATGACGAGTATTTTGATGAAAATGAGCTTTTCATGCTAAAATTAATTTGGTCATGACATTTCTTTTTTCTGTAAATTATTAATAAGACAAGTTGGATATATATTGTTGCCTCATTTTCTGTCTAAGCTTTTAAAACAACCGATGACTAACAATTTATAACTTTTCTCGCAGGTTTCTGAAGATCAGCAAGTCATAGATTTTATTACAGCCCAGTGTAATATCTCGTTGGAGTATCAAGCCATGATCAATTCAAGCAGTATGGATAGAAGTTTCTCAGTGAATATAAATTCAATCAATGAAACTCAATCAAAGCCTTTTCTAGTAGATGGAAATGATCATCAAAAAGATCCCAACAATCCTGTCCAGCCACCTTTTTCTCCAGCAACAACGTTAGAAAATTTGAATCAGCAGCTGCCATATGACGTCTCTGTTGACAGAATCCAACTCTGCAATTCTCCAATGAACTTCTTGCAACAATTCAATTACATCTCAGAAAATAGAACCAAGAATGATATGTTTTTCGAAGGAGCAAATGAATCTTTTCTTGCAGATAAGCCATTGAACCCTTTTAAGTCTTCAGCAGAGAATGGATTTGAAGAGATGGATGCATTGCAGAAGCCTATGAACAATACAGGAAACATGCATACGCATATAATGGAGCCTTTGGGAAACAAGGAGCAGCATGGGAATGATAAGGATTCGATCAAGCATGAGATGGGTCGATCAGAATCAATCTCTGATTGCAGTGATCCAAATGATGATGAAGATGATGCCAAGTATCGAAGGAGGAATGGAAAGGGGACTCAATCAAAAAACCTTGTTGCTGAGAGGAGGAGAAGGAAGAAGCTTAATGATAGGCTCTATGCTCTTCGAGCTCTGGTCCCCAAAATTTCCAAGGTAATTACCATTAATTCTCTGTCCTCACTCTGAAATAATTTCCATTTTCTCCAACAGTTTATGATGTCAGTAACTAGGGATTGCATTTACCCGTACTGCCCCTAGTGAGACGGTTGGGAAAATAAATAAATGGGTTAAGATAGGATGGAAGGAGATAGACATGGGTTTCGAGCGAAGTGGGGCAGGTGGCGGTCCATCCTAATTATATATTTAAATTGTATAAATAGCTTAATATTTTCTTATTTTTTAAATACTATCACATGTTTATATATATTACGTATATATTATTTATATATATATATATATGTAAAAGTAATGTTTTATTTTTAATAATATTAGTTGAATAATTTTAATTTTTGGACGGACAAATGAAGCGGGGTTTGGAATGGGATAAGCCGTTAACAAGAATAAAGATATAATAAATTTTTTAATATTTTAAACCTATGAACATCTCTTAAAAAAAAGTGTTTGTAATCATTGCTCACATACATGTAAAATATAGCCAAAATTGTTAGTCCAATTAAACTACTATATTCAAGAGTTTTAAATTGGAAGAATTATAATAGAATTAAAATTATAGAATAATTAAACTTCATGCATATAAAATAAAACAATTAAATTAACATGCGTCAATGACAGAAAAAATAAGGTTGGAGTGAGCTGGCCTGTGAGGCGTGTAATCACTGCCCTAAAGCTGTTGTGCCTCCCTACGTGAAGGTTCCAATGGTCACAGACAGCTCCAAGATACAACCCAGGTTTTGCTCACAGCTAATCTCCTCAGAGTCCACGCCCACTGGGAGAATGAAATGAACCGTCTAGAATCAAAGTTGCCCACACAAGTATAATATGAAAATACGTAAAGGTTGGATGGAAGAGATTTGATTAAAGAGAAAAAGAACTCTAGTTGTTGTATTGTGGAAGAATACATAGGCCTCTATTTATAGGCATTTTGTATATCTTCTACCAACAAAATATCCCACAAAATCAATCACATGTGGCAAAAAATCAGCATTAAAATAATTAACAAGTCAACAACTAACATATCATAAAATCAGCAACAAAATAAAAAATCAGGAAGAAGTCAAAATAAATTTTGAAACTTTTAATAATATAAAAAATATAACAATCCCCCACAAGTTTCAAAATTTATAAAACTCATAAAACATATATATTATTTACATATATATAAATATAGGAAAGTTTGGGCAACTATTATACTGTGTAATAGGTGTAGGTGTCTTCCGGACTTGAACCTCACTTAGTGTTGACAGTCTCTTTCTGAAGGATCATAGTGAACTAAGTCTTGAACTAGACCCTTTGAATCAGAGTTCAACAAGTCACACACACAGTACTGATATTAGACATGGTTCCCGGGTTAGTGCTATTAAAGGCCATGCACTTGATCTTGATTTTCATGAGAGTTTCTAGAGAATAGCTCAATTCTCATAGTCGCGGCCTCACGACAGCTCTCACTTAGGTGAGTCCTCCAAGGGTACATGTGACCTGTACCTCGCAAGAGTGTTCATGCCTTGGGCTCATTCAGGGTAAATCCTTCCTAAATGTCACATCACACAACACACTGCCATAGGGATGAGCAGGAGCATTTTATTAAACGACTCCTTATATAAAGTGCTGGATATATAAGTCACGCAATATGAATTGTTACTACCCATTGAACCTCTTTCATGGGGTCCCCAATCACAGAGGTTGGGTTACTTTCCTAGGTGACTTCCTTGTGAGCTTAAGCCCATCCCCCTCGACAAATCTAGGACTACACTCCTAGATAATCCCTTAGTCAAATGATCAGCAATATTGCGTTCAGATTTCACATATTCCAATGATATTATATTTTTATTCAACATACTTTTCACACATTTATATCTCACTTGTATATGTCTGTTCATTTTCTTATTAGTATGTGCTTGTTTTACTAATTCTAATACAGCTCTATTGTCACATTTTAATGAGATGGCTGGCATTGGTTTATTTACTAGAGGTATGTCTAGTAATAAATTTTTGATCCATTCAGCTTCAGAACAGGTGGTATCTAAGGCTATAAGTTCTGCCTCCATAGTACTCCTAGAGATTATAGTCTGTTTTTTAGAACCCCAAGATATGGCAGCTCCTCCTAATAAGAAAACATAACCAGTGGTGGACTTTATATCTATACTATCTGTAATCCAATTTGCATCACTATATCCCTCAACAACATTTGGAAACCCTTTGTAACACAATGAATAATCTAGAGTTCCTCTAAGATATTTAAATACTCTCTCTAAGGCAGTCCAATGTTCCTTGCTAGGATTGTGGGTATATCTACTAAGTCTCCCAACTGCATAAGAAATATCAGGTCTAGACTTATTTGCTATATATAATAAAGAGCCAATCAATTGTGAGTATTTCAATTGAGAAACTGGTTGACCATTATTCTTTTTCAAGTGTACACTAGAATCATAAGGTGTTGACACAAATTTACAATCATAAAATCCAAATTTTCTCAACATTTTTTCTATAGTACTTGATTGATTCAAAACAATACCTTCAGATTTTCTTTCTAACTTCATCCCTAAGATCACATAAGCTTCTCCCAAATCTTTCATATCAAATTTTTTAGAAAGATAAGATTTAACATCCTTAACTATTTGTAGATTCGTCCCAAAAATAAGTATATCATCCACATAAAGACATAACATAACACTGCCTTCATTATGTTCCTTATAATATAAGCACTTATCATATTCATTAATTCTAAACCCAAAATCTAGTATCACTTTATCAAACTTCTCATGCCATTGTTTAGGAGCTTGTTTAAGACCATATAATGATTTCCTTAATTTACACACCTTATCTTCTTGTCCTTTTATTATAAAGCCCTCAGGTTGTTCCATATATATCTCTTCATCTAAATCTCCATTTAGAAATGCAGTCTTGACATCCATTTGATGTATCACCAAGTTATAGATAGATGCCAAAGCTATTAGGATTCTAACAGTAGTAATACTAGTAACAGGAGAATATGTGTCAAAATAATCTATGTCTTTCTTTTGTGTATATCCTTTAGCCACCAATCTTGCCTTATATTTATCTATGCTTCCATCTGGTTTCAATTTCCTTTTGAACACCCACTTACATCCTATAGCTTTGTTTCCGGGAGGTAATTCAATTAACTCCCAAGTGTTATTTTGTAAAATTGATTCAATTTCACTATTAACAGCTTCCTTCCAATATGGTGCATCTAAGGAAGTCATCGCATCTTTATAGGTAGTAGGTTCTCCTTCTATTAGAAAAGTATAGAACTCTTCTCCTAGGTTTCTAATAGTTCTTGCTCTTTTACTTCTTCTTTGTTCTATTTGTGGTTCACCTTCTATTCTTAAAGGAGCATTAATATTTGAAGAAGGTCCACTAGTTGAAGGTGTTTCATTTATTTGATTTGAGAATCTTCTTTTAAATGGAAAAATATCCTCAAAAAATGTAGCATCCCTAGATTCAATTATTGTGTTATTTGATATTTCACTCACTTCAGAGTTAATTACTAAGAACCTATTAGCACTACTATTTTGTGCATACCCTATAAAGACAGTATCTACAGTCTTAGGTCCAATTTTTCTTTTCTTCGGTTCGGGAATTGCTACTTTAGCTAAGCACCCCCACACTTTTAGAATATTTAGATTCGGTGTTCTTTTCTTCCATATTTCATAAGGAGTTTTATCATTATCTTTTACAATTATTCTATTCAATATGAAGCAAGCACTAAGTATAGCTTCCCCCCACAAATTCTCGGGTAATCTCGAACTTAATAACATTGCATTCACCATATCCATTAGTGTTCTATTCTTTCTCTCTGCTACTCCATTAGATTGAGGAGAATATGGTGGTGTCACCTCATGGATTATTCCATGTTCTTCACAAAAATTACTAAGATCTGTTAATGTATATTCGCCTCCTCTATCAGATCTGAGAATTTTAACTTTCTTTTCTAATTGATTTTCTACTTCAGTCTTATAAATTTTAAATTTATTGAAGACTTCATCTTTAGTTTTTATAAGGTATACATAACTATACTTTGAACAATCATCTATAAATGTTACAAAGTATTTATTTCCAGCTCTAGTTGGTGGTCTGTTGGAATCACATACATCACTATGTACCAATTCTAACAGTTGAGAATTTCTTACTACACTCTTAAAAGGTTTTCTAGTTTGTTTTGCTTGTACACATATTTCACATTTGTGTTTATAATTTATTTGAGATTTTGGAATAAGGTTAAGATCCATTAAGGACTTGACTTTCTTTAAACTAATATGGCCTAGTCTTCCATGCCATACGTTACACGATTCTACATTTAAAATTCGAGAAGAAATTTCATTAACATTCAAAGATACATTTAATTTAAATAATCCATCGCATACATAACCTTTTCCTACAAAAACATTATTCTTGGTTATTACAACCTTATTTGTTTCCATTACAATTTTATAACCTTGTTGAACTAAAGATGATCCACTAACAAGGTTTCTACGAACTTCAGGAACATGTCGCACTCCTTTTAAGATTAGAGATTTCCCAGATGTCATCTTCAATTCAATATCTCCAATTCCAAGCACTTGTGCGACAGAATCATTGCCTAGGGTTACACTTCCTCCACTTGATTTCTGATAATTTTTAAAACAACCATGATCAAAACACACATGTATATTAGCTCCAGAATCAAACCACCAATCTTTATTTTGATAAGTAAAATTGATCAATGGTAAGTTATACCTAAAGGAAGGTTGGGTAGAATTGTCTTGCTCCACTAGCATGTTGACTTGGCCCTTTGGTCCCCTTTGAATATGATTTGGTTTGAGACTTGGTTTGTATGGTTCAGTCTTCTTGTAGAAGCAATTTCTCGCAACATGATTGGTCCTTCCACATACATAGCAAGGCATCTTTTCTCTCTCTAAACCCTTTTGTTTATTGTTTAGATTTTGGGCTTGGTCATGGTTGGGGTTGAAGTTGGAATGATTATTGAATTTCTTATTTTTAAAGGTTCTACCTTTGGGATGGAAGTTGTTCCTATGATTGAAGTTTTTAAACCTATTGTTATTATTGGACCTATTGTTATTATTGTTGTTGCTTTCCACTAGATTTACTTTAGGTTGTCTCTCATTTTGAGCATTTATTATTGGTCTATGTTTTTCTTCCACTCTTAGAGAGTTAATTGCTTAAACCAATGTTAACTTACCTTGTTTATGCCTAAGAGTTTTGGCAAAGTCATTCCAAGAAGGTGGTAGTTTATCTATTAGGCAAGACACTTTAAAATCTTCACTAAATTTAGTACCACCTTTTTCAACTCCTCTCAAGAGTTCTTGAAACTCATGGATTTGATTTCCTACTAATTTATTATCCACCATTTTATAATTAGTGAAATTAGATATTTTAAATCTACTAATTCCAGCATCGTCTATCCCATATTCGGCTTCTAATGTGTTCCAAAGTTCTTTGGCAGTTGATGTGGTACTTTGGTACACATCATATAGGTGGTCGGATAGGGCACTCAAGATCCTATTATAGCAGTGAAAATTTATTTCATCCTTAGTCATTTTCGTGGATGACTCTTTAGGGGTTGATGTTTGGGAGGATGATGATTGAGTTGATTGAGGGGTTTCTTCTAAGGCAGTCACTAACCCTAAAATGGTGAGCCAATAGTGTACTTGTTTTTGCCATCTCCTAAAATGTTGTCCATTAAATTTTTCAGGCTTAAGGGTAACTGTTTCCTCAAAAGATGTCATGGTTTAAAGAGCTAGAGAGAATTATAGTCACTCTGTAATAAAATAAGAAATAAAATTGTTATTATAATTTCAAAATTAATTTTATTGAGACTTAATAAAATAAATTTCTATTCAATAGAAAGTAGTTCAGTTGAATTATTAAAGTTCAATTTCACAGTTATAAAAAGTCTTTCAATTAATTTTACAGCAATGTACTAAAATAAAGACCACTATTAATATATATATTTATTTATTTATAGATTGATCCTACTATTAATTTGGAAGACAACTTTGAGGTAGTTTACTAAGATTACAAATTTATTTTTATTTTTTATTTATATATATATGTGTATATATGTATTGACGAATATAAATAAATATATATATATATTTAACTTAAAGAATATATGTATATATAAATATTAGAAAGCAAAAAAAAAAAAATGGAAAACACTTTGATACGGTCTGTATTTTTTTTTTTTTTTCACTGTTAATCTATAAATATATATATATGTATATATATATATGTATGCAACACTTTATATATGTATCTAACGGTTTATATATGTTTATATGTATGTAACGTTTATGTATGTCTAGATAAAAATCTGTCGTAAAAGAGGATGTTTTTTTTTTTTTTTTTTTTTTTTTTTTTTTTTTTTTTTTTTTTCCTTCAGACCGTTGAGCAGATTTTGTCAAAAAAGGGAATGTAAAGAAAAACTAGCAACCTATCTTCTATGTAAACATGAATATATAAATATATAAACTGTTATATATTTTCTTTCAGACCGTTGAGCAGATTTTGTTAAAAGGGAATGTAAAGAGAAACTAGCAACCTATTTTCTATGCAAACATGAATATATAAATATATAAACTGTTATATATTTTCCTTCAGACCGTTGAGCAGATTTAACATGCAGAAGCTGAACTATATATATATATATATATATATATATATAAGATTTATATGTATGTAAATAATATATGCACGGTTTTATTTACAAATACTATGTAAACATGAATTAGTGTTTTAATTAATCTATAATTCTTTTATAAAACAAAGAACAGCTTTAGATTGTTAGTCCAATTAAACTACTATATTCAAGAGTTTTAAATTGGAAGAATTATAATAGAATTAAAATTATAGAATAATTAAACTTCATGCATATAAAATAAAACAATTAAATTAACATGCGTCAATGACAGAAAAAATAAGGTTGGAGTGAGCTGGCCTGTGAGGCGTGTAATCACTGCCCTAAAGCTGTTGTGCCTCCCTACGTGAAGGTTCCAATGGTCACAGACAGCTCCAAGATACAACCCAGGTTTTGCTCACAGCTAATCTCCTCAGAGTCCACGCCCACTGGGAGAATGAAATGAACCGTCTAGAATCAAAGTTGCCCACACAAGTATAATATGAAAATACGTAAAGGTTGGATGGAAGAGATTTGATTAAAGAGAAAAAGAACTCTAGTTGTTGTATTGTGGAAGAATACATAGGCCTCTATTTATAGGCATTTTGTATATCTTCTACCAACAAAATATCCCACAAAATCAATCACATGTGGCAAAAAATCAGCATTAAAATAATTAACAAGTCAACAACTAACATATCATAAAATCAGCAACAAAATAAAAAATCAGGAAGAAGTCAAAATAAATTTTGAAACTTTTAATAATATTAAAAATATAACAAATATCATTAAAAATAATTATCATAGTCACCAAAAAAAGGGCAGTCTAAAATCTCTATACTATTGTGATTTTGCATAAGGTTAGAAATATGCAATCTTACAATTTTACCTTTTAAGTCAAAGCCCACCATCTCAGAGATGATTAAACCATAACAATACTTCTTATTAGTATCTAATGCTTCCTCATGTCATGTCCCAGTTGGATAGAGCTTCAATCCTTGGCGATGCAATAGAATTTGTGAAGGAGTTGCAGAAGCAAGTAAAAGATCTCCAACAGGAGCTTGAAGAGCAGTCAGACGAGGAAGGCGCTAAGAACACCAGTCACAAAAGTGGCCCATCAGAGATTCTGAACCAAAATGGATTTCATCCTGGCCCCAAACCTGAACATGAAAAGGCTTCTGATGGGTTTCATTTGGGATTGGCAGGCAACAATGTCTCTGAGCCCTCCAAACAAAATCACCAGTATTCAGAAAATAGTATTGACAAGGCACCCCAAATGGAGGTACATTATAGAAATTAATGGATTATATATTTATATGTGTGTGTGTGTGTTTACTTTCTTTTCACCATTATATAGAAGGACTGAAACATTGTAACAATTGTAGCCACAAGTAGAAGTAGTTCAGCTGGATGGAAATGAGTTCTTTGTCAAGGTATTCTGTGAGCACAAGCCGGGTGGGTTCGTGAGGTTGATGGAGGCTTTGAGTTCTCTGGGCTTGGAAGTAACAAATGTTAATGTAACAAGCTTCAAAGGTCTGGTGTCAAATGTTTTCGAAGTAGAGGTAAGTTCTTTAATTTCAGTAATATCTCAAATTCAAAGTACATACAATTGCATATAAGTGGATGAGAATTTTATTTCATTTTGTCACATCAATCTGATCGTCTCTATTGTTTTAGTTTTACAATAGATTTAGCATTGATTCTATAAAAAATTGAAATTATAGCAATCATCACATTCATAAAGACTGTTACACCATATATTATACTCATATAATAATTTTTCATAAGTCATAAGAAAATGAAGATTATTGAAAAATAGGTGTTTGACTAGTGTTTGTAACATGATTTTGAGAAAGTGGTTTAATTCAAAATGGTACGTGTTTGGTATTTTTTTCGATTGATTGTGGGACTCACTAAATTTTGTTTGTTGGGGAATGTTATATATATATATATATATATATATATATATTTTGGTAGTTTCAGATGGACAGTGAAATGGTTCAAGCAGATCATGTTAGAGACTCCTTGCTGGAGATAACAAGAAACCCATCTGCAGGGTGGCCTGGCATGGCTAAGGCGTCAGAGAATGACAACGGCAGGGATTACCATCATCACCACCACCATAACCACAACACCCATAACCACAACCCCCATATCCAGAGCCAGCAACACCACCACCACCGAAACCTCCACCATCTCCATAACTAACGTCTAAATGCAACTCCTTACTGAATTAGATGAATGTGGGATCTTTAAGTCTTTTTTTTTTGGAAGTATAAACTGGTGGATTAACTTCATAGACATGATCTACAATAAGATTAGGATTTTCTAAGTTCATAATTGATATTATTTTGATTTATTAATTTTGTACTTATCAAGCATATAAACGTTATGATACTGTCAATAAGGTCAAAATTTCCAACTACTAAACAGAGGGAGAGTGCATATAGTTAAAGGCCTTTTTAACATCTGGAAAATTTAATCTCATATAGGCAGCCAATCCAATTGCTAGCATATATATAAAAATCGACCATTCATATCTTAAAGATTCTTCTTAGCTTTAAATGAGAGAGAGAGAGAGAGTCAAAAAAATCAACCAAAAGCAAAAGTAACAGATAAGTTTTGCATTACAAATTATCTTCAATTTGATCTTGCATCAAGAAAAACACCAAATAATGCTCCAAATGCAAGGAAATAGCGCTTGTTTGGGATGAACGGCGAAAACGTATGATTTGAAAAAAATGCGATCTAAAAAAACTATAATTTGAGTTAAGTTCTTAATATTTAGATGAATGTATTTGAAATAAACTTAAATGATATCATTGTGCACCGTCTTTTAAGTTCGATGATTTCATGAAACAACCCCACTTTGATAAATAAAAATCATTCGACATTAAATTAGTATTAAAGATTATTTTTAACCTTATTGCCCTTATAAATTTTAGTTTTTTCTTTTAGTTTAATAATTTTGTGACTCTTATTTGAAGTCTTCAAGTTCCCCCACAAGAGTGGGTAATGGGTCTAAGGCTATGTTTAGTTCAGTTTATTGGTCATATTTAATGATTTTTTTAAGTTGAGAATGAACTTTTTTAATTTGTAATTTGTTGAGTATTTGGTTCATAAAGTGGATTGCACTTGACCCCAAAAAGCATTTTCTAAAAAGTTGCTCACATTTAATGATTAGGGATGATAATTTGTCTCTAAAAAAAAAATAGCCCATTAGGGATGGTAATTTGTCTCCAAAAAAATAGTTCTGTGACCAGAGATAACAATTTACCTCGTTCTACCATGAGTATAGAATGTTATAAGTAGGTCAGACTGTTCATAAGCAAGTCAAGTTGAGATTATTAAAATTTTGTCAAATTTAGGGCGGGGTCGGGAATACCCTACCCCATTTATATATTATTTTTTTATTGTCCTTATATATATAATATATTTATTAATAAACCACACTATATAAAATTAGTTTTAAGATTTTTCATATAATACTTTTATTCTTTTTTCTTTTATTGATTGTTTTGACAATAAATTTCTAATTTATCTACCAAAAAAAAGTTTAAACTTAAAAAAAAAAAAAAAGTATTGAGGTTTGGGTAGGATGGGGCAAGGTCGGGATGAACTTCTAAATAAGGTGGGACGGGAAATATAAATAGGGTCGGAATTAGAGAAGGAGCATCCCGTCTTGAACTCATCTGTTGCCATTCCTATTAGTGACACTTATTAACAACTCATTCAAACATTACCATATCATTTAAACACTTATCAAATATATTTATCCAAACACTTAAAATAACTTAACTCAAACAATACTTTTCCACAGCCAAAGACATAAGGACATGAAGGCTAGGCTAGATTACAGCCCCTAAACTATAGAAGTTTTTTTGTATATGTAAAATTTTAATTTTTCAAAATTTGTTCATCTCAAAATTTTTGGCTTAACCCAATCCCTTCTCATCATTTCTCTCATTTTTTACCCTAAAATTTTGATCCAATCCAAAATTTTTAGTAAAATTTCTCAAAAATTTTCTAGTCCTTTGTAATAATTTTTCTAATTTCATCTTAATCCATAACTATTTATTCAAACTGCATCCAAACTAATGATGTGGCCAACTTCACAATTATAAGCATTGTCCAACTTGGGTTCCTTCTATCATATACCTAGATATATTTTGAAATATCACTGAATTTAGCTCCATACAAATCTTTGCATTTTCATTTGAATCTCTTATAATTAATATTTAATAAGTTAATAATTAAATTTTTAACGAATCAACTTGATTTTATAGTGTATAATTAATAATTTTAATACTTTTTTCAAAAAAAAAAAAGTTACAATATTAATTATTAGAGTAATAAAATAGTTATATATGTACTTATATATATATATTTTATATTTATGACATGACTTGATAATTATATTTATTAATTTTATGTAATTGAAGTTAAAAGTATTATAAATAAGAAAAATTATAACACGAGGAAACACGATTTTTTTTTACCTAAAATGAACTTTAGGATTTTTTTATGTCATGACTTGACTATTAGATATATTTTTTTTTTTTTGTAAAAAATTAAAATATGATTGAAAAAGTCCATATAAGACTCTTTAAGAAAAGTAACAAAACAATGAAAAACTCAAATTTAAAGACCTTGTCACTTTTTAGAACTCCAAAGAAAATAGTAACTTAACTTTTAAATTTGTTACTCTCTTTCAAAAATAGCAACTTTGCTACTATGATTAAAATGTAGTATATGTACTTTTTATATTAAAAAAATTGTGAAATCAAGTAAAATACAAGATTTTTTTGTTTTTATATAAAAAAAAAATTGTGAGACTCACTTGTTAATATATAAGATAAAAATATTAAAATTTACTACTACTATTGGAACGACAAGTTTTAATGTAAGTAACAAATGACAACTTTGATATCTTTTTTTTTTTTTTTTTTTTTGCCTTCATTATTGGAGGTGATATAAGGTTTTATTTTTATATTAAAAATTATTTACATGTAAAAAATATTTATTCACAAATGAAAATATAAAAAATTTAATAATTAATAATTTTAACAAATAATAAATTTTTAATCTTTCAAGTTTATTAATTATTTATTAATTATTTCCTGTATATGGTAAGACGACCCATTTAGAACAATGTCGAAGCCATAGCAAGTTCATTGTAAATTTATGAAAGTAGGATAAATTACAGTGATCTTCTCTAAGACTTTTGACAATTACTAAGAGATTAGTATAATTTTTGTTTTTCAAAATAACAAAAATTTCTTTTTCATTTTCATTTTTATTTTTTTTTTAATTTTGACTAATTTTTGTTTTATTCTCAAATAAATATTAATTAAAACTTTTTTGGATAAAAAATTTAAGTTATTTATCTTAATTTTATTTTTTTATAAAAAAATAAAAAAAATCTAAAATGTTCAAATTTAAAAACTTATAAATAAGGAGGTATTTTTATTATTTTAAAAAGAAAAAAATATTATAAGCAAATTTTTATAATTTTTTAATAAAAATAAAGAACATGGGTCTTATTTCAGAAACTTAAAAAAGATCTTGTAATTATAAAAAATTTAAAGCTAAAAACTGGTCCCTGTACCCACAAAATCCTTGTCTGGAAGTCGAAAACCCTGAGAGCAGAAAACAAAACCCTAAAAAAACTTCATTGTCACCTCTGAAACGGTTCTCTCTCCATTGATGGCATTTTCAGGAGGCCGATTCAAAGAGCTCTTTAAGAAATACGGCAAGGTGGCATTGGGGGTACACTTCTCAGTATCAGCCGCCTCGATTACAGGCATATACTTGGCCATTAAGAACAACGTCGATGTCGAATCGTTGTTCGAGAAGGTTGGTATGCGAGCTGTCTCCACCACCAAAGAGGAGGAGACCCAGAAACTGCCCCAAACAAATTCCGAAATGACCGATGGATATATTCTCGAAGAAACAGCGCACGATCAAGGGGGTATGGTGGTGAATAAGAAGAATCGGACGGCTGAGTTGGTTGCTTCGAGTGGTGGAGCTCTTGCGCTGGCTATTCTGTTGAATAAAGCTCTGTTTCCGGTTCGGGTTCCAATTACTGTCGCTCTTACTCCTCCTGTCGCAAGGTACTTGGCTAGGCGGCAAATTATCAAGAACAGCGTATGATCTTGTTTTTATTCCCTAGGGATTTTATTATGGTAATGTTTCTAGAGATAAATGGAAGTTGTGAACCATATGATGGATTGAAATGATTTAATTGGCTATGGGTTTTAGTGGATTTTGTTATAAATTTTAATGTTTTACATATCAATCATTTGTTGAATGGAAACATTGACATGTGATGATAGATTCTTGGGTTGCTTCCAATTTGATTACAGTGATTAAATAAAAGTTGGGAAATTATGCAGGTGTGCTTAGGAGCATCTATTGATCAATGTCATATTTCTTTGTCTCTAATTGTATAATACCTATAATAATGTACAGGGTAGGTATTTACATGTTGTTGATGTTTTGGCTTTTGTTATGTTGGAATTTTTCTTTGGAGATGTACCTGGTGATGCTAGAGTCAAGAAGTCTAGTTAGATGGTTGTAGTGTTAAAAGTTTTGGTGCTATATTGATGCTTTTTGAGACAGTCATAAAGTTCTTTGTTTCTGCTCAATCAATGTTAAATTAGGTACTCAAATCTATTTAAGAAAAATACTAAGAAAATCTCATATGGGCATCCATATGTATGCATGAATATGGAAGGTAATTGTAATAAGAAACTGAAAATCTCATGGTTTAACTCAAGATCTTTCATGTAACAAGCTGGAATCAACAGAAAACATAGCTGTTGCTATCCCTGAACAGTTTGGATCAAAGTTGTTTAAATCGAGATCCTACAATGGATTGATGAGAGTGTCCCCAGGATCTATTTAGCATAATATTGGTCACTGAGTAATGAAAGGCATTATAACATAACTTATGACATATGGGAAAAAATTAGCACTAGGATCTATTTAACATAAGAGATCAATTGGATTCAAAATAAACTTATTGAATTTTTGTGTGTGCAAGAGAGAGAGAGAGAGAGAGAGCACTAATTAACCTAAGACAAATTTTTCTTAAATGGAAATATCATACCCATACTAGTTATAAAAAAAAAAAAAAAACGAATGACTTAAATTAACTAGTATAACACGTTGACTAAAATCAAATTAAAAGTAATTCAAAAAGTCAAAATGTAAGGAAAGTTTTGACATAATTTTCTCATTTAGGATATTTAAGTAAATATTGGTATTTATTTTATAATAATATCGATCTTGAGCTGTAACTTATTAAAGACACATGAGAGAATAACATTATAAGATTATTTGTAGGATCGGTAGAATTGAGAGTCAACTCAGGATCCCAAAGATCTTAGAGGGATTCCATAAAGATTCTATCATTTATGGATGTTTTATGGGATCGGGGTGGGTCGGGATCGGGATCGGGATCGATTTGGTAATTTTGGATTGTAAAACCATAGGATCGTAGGATTTGAATTGGGATTTTAACAACCATGGTTTGGATAAGTCACTAGGGACCACTATAAACTCATTTAAAATATATCTTATCAACATTCAATGTTCTTTTTTTTGCCTCCTTTAATATTTTAAAAACAATTATTCCTTCAACTAAATCCAGTTTTTAAAAAGATTAATCTGTGATGTGTGCTTTGAAGTACCTATCATTACTGGATCAGAAATATAAAAAGTTAAACATAAAGAATAAAAGGTATTTATATACACTATCTAATTCGAGAAAAAACCCATTGAAATTGCCAGGGTTAAATCTGCAGAATATAGATACTATATGTTGAGATGTGTTTATATCATACATTTTTATGTACGCTTGTATATTCTCAAAACACAATGCTGTTTTGTATAAATCACGTTCCTTAAATTATTATGCTTTTTGTAGAAGTCATGTTGTGAGTTGAGCTTAGATACAAAATTTGATTTTTCTTGCGATTGGGACTCTCAAAATATGAAGGTACATTAATTATATGAAGAAGAGGAATTTTTACTTAAAGAGTACATTGCTAACAAAAGCAAGAGGTATAATAACAAGGGGAAAAGAAGAAAAGTGATGAGAAATTGAGGGTTTTTCATAATGTGAAAGGAAAGTATTCCTTGAGAAAATCTAAGCTTTGTGCTCAATATTTAAACTCATCAAATCATTTATGTTGTACTAAAAAAATATATTACTGAAAAGGATGGAAATGAAGAAAAGTAAGAGGAAGAAAAAAAAAGGGATAAGCCCAATAGTCCCACTTAATGCAAGAAACCCATTCTTCCCCATAAAGCCTTACAGGTAGTCCCAATTTATTAATGCATTTTAAATTGTGGTCTCATTTCTCCCAATAACCTCACTGTAGGCTTGGGAAGACCCTTAAACGCATCTAACACAATTTATTAACATTCAAATTTTATTTCTACGACTAAAACTCCTATAAGGAAATAAAACAATTTCATTTTGAAGACACTATAGCCTCAGATATTAATCTTGATCATCTTTTGGTAGCTCTGTGTCAAATAAGCTTCAATTATTTGTTGATATGGCAGGGTTTGGGTAATTGATTGTATTATGTATAAGCAAAGGGTGGTGGTGCTATGGAGATGAATCAAATCATGACTTAGATCAATTCAATCTTTGTTTCTTATGAATGAAGTAAATATGGATTTTTGCCAATAAAGATTATGAATGTGGATATGATGTTTGCGTAATGGTGTGCTTATTTTGAGTATGTTCCGATGATGGGTTTTGCTTCACCCTGATAAGTATTAAGCAGATTTGATCCCTTCTTGAATCTCAAAGCTTTAGGTATAAATCTCAGTTCGTTTGATGTAAAATGATATCCGATGCTAGAGGCTTTATCTTTGTGGTATTTATATCATCAAAGCCATTGGCTATGAAGCTCAGAGGAATCCTGGTTTCTATTGAATTTGTTTAGTGCTTTTATTTCTTCAGTTATTGGATTTAATTATGGAATAGAATGTTTCTACTATCGGTTGTTTTTGTGCCATCAGCGTTCATCAGTCTGTATGATGTTACATGCCAACTGCTAACCCTTTTCGCCCCTTTCACTGTTTTCACATTCTTAGGTTTCAATTTAATACATTGTCATCACTGTATGTAATATTATCAACTTGTTCTCTTTTCTTTTCTTTTTTGGCATTTGCTAATTTTAGTCATTTCACCTGTAAAAATTGGGATAGTAGAAAAAATATTTGTCTTGGAGACTTCGAATGTATTCTTCTGTTCTCTGTTTGGTTGCTGCATTTCAATAAAGGAGAAATGAAGTAAAAAATCTCACGTTGAAAAACTCTCCATCCCTTTCTCCTAGGTTCCAGTTTGACTCTAAATTTAGCTCCAAGGAAAATAGGAATGATTGGAAACTGTGGTATGATTGGACTTTCCATGGAATTGGAATGATTTCATATGATCTAGTGCTGGAAGACTCGGGGTTTTCAATTTCTATGTAAACACAATGAGATGCTTTTCCCTTTGCCGATGGATAACAATGTTGTTGAGAAAAAATCCTATTGGCTTTTGTTTCAAATCCATTCTGTTTCATATTGATGAAGGAAAATATTAGAAAGAGGGGGAAAATTTTCCATCTTAATCTAATTGAGCTAATGGGCAGCAAGGCTTTCATATCACCTCGTGACCCAAAAATCATTGCCAGCATATCATAGTTTTGACTTGCTAATATTTGAACTTAAATATAATTAAAATACTATAAAAATTAATTCAAAATTCAGCCTGGCCGGGTTCTTGGATTTTTGCAGTAAACACTAAATGCCGTGTAATCTTATAAATGGATTAATAGATGTATGTAATAATACTAACTTTATATATTACAGATTTTCTTATTATAATAAATTCTAGCACTTTTTTATTATAATGGATCTCATTATCTTGTATGTGAGAATGAGAAAATTCTTTATGAAACAAAAGAAACTCAAGACCTGCCTGCAGAAATAACTGTAATTGTTCAAATTAAATTAGCATTACTTGTTTTTTCACCTGTCGAATGTCATAACATGTATGTTTAATGCACCTGAAAGACAATCCATGTCCATTTCGATATTTTACAACTTTGTTTCGTATAAGCCCGTTGAGATACAGAATTATTATTTCAATTTGGACAGTGTTTATCAATGATAAATTACACAATAATTTTATTTATTGATTTCTTTTAATTTAAAAATTTTAGAGATATTATTTTATGTATCAAAAAGTAAATTTTATTAACAAATATAAAAAAAAAAAAAACTTCTAAAGCACCAAGAAATTTATTTAAAAGTTAAAGAAAATCAAAGTATTTGTATAATTTTTTCCAAATTCAAATGTTGTATAATAGACAAACATACTCTATATTTTAAAAAAAAATTATACTTAACATGAATTTTAAAAGACAAATTATAAGTGAATTTAATAATTTAATAATTTTGTATTTAATTTGATATAAAATAAATAAATTATACTTATACTAATGTGTTACTAGCACAGTAAGAGCTTACTATGTGTTATGTTAATTTAATTTAAGTATATATATATATATACATATATTTTTTTTAATTTAAGTATATATATATTTTTTTTTGTTTACGTATAATTTATTTTCTCTACTGTGTCAATTTAAGTATAATTTTTTAAAATTACTGAGCTACTCATAATTTGTGGGCCCAATTTTAAGTAATTATAATTTTTCTAGAAAGATCTCCGTGGGATAGTGGAAGCCATTCTCTGTACAAGGCTGAAGGGACGAGCACCGGACCGGTGTCTGAATCAGACTCGATCTCTTTACCAACGACAACGAGCGCCAGATCCGACCACCTCGAGACTCCCAAGACCCTGTCCGTCTCTGAGTTCTAAATTATCTACAACCAGTCAATTGGTAAGGTCATAACCAATAATGTCAACAATTTATTTCGGAGCAAGATCAATAGTTTCTCTCCCTAAATCTTCATATATCTGCTGCTATCTGTGTCTGAATTATCTTTATTCACAATACAATAAATTCAATTTTTAGGTTCTGGTTGGGGGAGAAACCCTAACTTTATCACTGGAATCATGGACTTGGTCCAGTGCTTAACTATTATCTTTCTTTGGAACTAGAACGTCTGGTTGTATTAGTTAATGAATCTTTGTTCATAATTGGATCCACTCGGTGATTCCAAAAATTATGAATAATTTAAAGGGCATTGTGATGTGCAAAATTTTTTTTGATGATCTGTTGTGTTATATTAGAAACTGGGCTTAGTGGTTATTCTATATCTTCCTTTGAAGGTGTCATATCTCATATCTATCTGTTAAGTTATTGAATAATTATCTGCCGTTTTGATTTTTAGTTCTTCAAAATGCTCATTTGCTGATTGTGATACTATACATTGTTTTGTTGTTACACACTGTCGACGTTGCTAATGATTACACAGGAAGTATTAAAAAAATTATGATTCTTATTTTCATGCTTTTAGGGATTTACATTAGTAATTTATGAATGTTAACCCGACAGTTGAACTATTGACCCTTGGCTTACTCTCTTTCTGGTTCACCCAATTGTTTGTGTTTCAACACATTTGTAACCAAAGAACAGAGAGCATAGTAAGTTTTCTTCCATTTTTACAGGGAAGAGATTTTCATCGGTGTCATCAGTGATCAACAGGTCTTAAAAGATGATTGTATGTGTCGCAGTAGTTGGCCACCAGGTTTGCACTCTACCTATTCATCTCTCACACTCTTCTTATTATTTTTGATAAATAAATAATATTTGCATCAATTACTGCACCAAAGGATGGTGCTCTATCATTCTTATTGTTATTGGTTCATATTGTAGTACATGTGGACATAGATTAATGTTTGTACGACAATCTGACGATTCACATCATTTGTGGCGAGCAGAACAATCCACTCTACATACAGAGCTTCACAGAGGCAGATGATGCCCTAAAACTTCATCACATAGTCCATTGCTCCCTAGATGTCATTGATGAAAGAGGTACTATCTCCCCCCTCTCTCTACACACACATACACATATATATATATATAATCTTGTCTATCTTAATGTTTTTTGGTCATCACTTGAATTGGCAAATATATTTTTTATTATATTATAACATTTGATAAATTACATTGACCTCCCCTGAGGTTTCTAACAATTGCCAATAGTATCCTGTTGTGTTTTTGAAATTACACTGCACTTCTTGAGGTTTCACTTGGATTAATGGAGTAGCTAAAAAGACCAAATTAGTCCTACAATTGTTTATTTGTAAATATGTTAAAAAGTGAAAAAAAAAACCAGTATACTATTCCCTTTCTCTTTGACACAGAGATAAATAGAGAGAAAAAGGCTAATGGTTTAGTATGCCAACGCCAACGCCAACGCCAACACCGACAGTCATTAGCGACGGGATGGGTATGGGAGTGGTGGTTGGTCACTGACGGCAAACTATTGTAGGCCTCGTTCTTGTATTTTCTCCCTGTGGTCACTCAGATCTTACACGATCAATTAATAGCTTGGATCTTACACGATCAAACCACCAAATCTTACACGATCAAACCATCAGATCTTAATTAATGGTTCGAGTTCCATGAAATTTTTTGTTACATTGTGCTAAAGTATTGTTTCTTCCCCAACGTACTAGTGGTCGGTGAATTAGCGTGAATGGACATTTCTTTCACTAGATTTCTTTGGGGTCACAATTTGTTTGTATATATATACGCACATATCTTCTGGTTTGATTTGTTTAATTACATATATACACTCACTAGTTTGCTTCATAGGTTAGATTATATATGCATATATTGCTCACTCATATGTTTTTTTTTTTATATATATATATATATTTATATTATGTATTGTAATTACAATTTTTTATTGAAGTAGAAATAGAATTTGATACACAGTGGTGGTTGTGATCTATATTGTGCTAGAGATTGAATCTTCAAAGCATATTTTTGATGAATCCCCCAACGAATGGGGAAGGAGTTGCATAGAAAAATGGGGAAGAAAGAGAATTAATTTGGCCATGAGGGAAGAAGAAAGAGAGGTTGGTTGTGATTTGGGAGAGAAGACAAAGGAGAGAAAGAGGGAAATTGAGAGAGAGTAAAAAATTTCAAAGAGACCTTGAGTTGGAGTTTTACAGACATGGAGGTCGGTGGTAAGCACATGAGGAAGCTTCTTGCTTCTTGCTTTTGTCAAACTCATTTAGACAAATATAACTTTTTGGCCATATAATTGTAGTTGATTTTAATAAGGGTAGAATGAGAATTTAAAAAAAATTATAAGGAGACACAAAAAAATCCATCCATTTCAATAACGGCTCTTGATAGTAGGGGTGGGTTGTTACCAAAATTGAAAGGTCAAGGGGTGCAGTGTAATTTCATAAATAAGGGGGGTGCCATATGTAATTGTTAGAAATATCAAGGAAGGTCAGTGTAATTTACCCTATAACATATTAATCATTGATTTATGAATAGGCTTTAGGATTTTGGATCAGCTTGATTAAGAGCAGTGAAATTTATTTCAACTAATAGAAGTGGTATTCCATTGGTAGTCCGTTGATATCTTCAAGTGTTTCTTTGTTTTTTTTTAACTCCAAATCTAATGTTTAATCTAAAAATTGTGTTTATTTTATCTGCAATCAAAACCTGATCTGAATGAAATGGAGTACATTGAGCGACATTGGCCTATGTTGAGACTTTATCCTACATTAGATCAAGAATGAATTTAATTACAAGCCTATTATGTCCTTCAATCAGAATCTTAAAATCATCTGTTAGAGATATGATTTATATTATTGTAACAAGTAAACTAGGTATATTAGGTATTATGTGCGAAGTGTAGCGAATAATAGGTTGGGGGGTGTAGGGGGCTTGCCTCCCGTGGTACAGTAAAGGCATATTGGGGAATTTCAATGTATCCGATTAGGGTTATGATTTAACTGCGATGTAGTATAAATAAGTTGTAACCCTATTTTCTACATAGTGAAAAAAGATAGCCGCACTCGTGGACTTAAGCACATTGCCTAACCACATAAATTCTCTGTGTTGATTTCTCTCTCTCTTTCTAATTCTTGTTGCATAGATCATTAATTTCGCAACATCATCACATCTTTCATTCTCAATTATAGGTATTGCTTCTCAAAGATTTCTTCACGTTGGCAACGAGCTCAAGTAGCCAGTAAAAGAGAGAAACTCTTTTGATTTAAATACTTGGAACCAAAAACTTTAACTGACGTGGTATTGGGTTGTATTGGTGTCCTGGTCTGCATTGCTCTAGCAAGGAGAGCGAGCTTAAGCTCCCCCAACTTCTTAGGCCCAATCTTTATTTTTCTTTACCAAACAAAAACCTGCCTTCCCACAAGATTGACCATAATCACATTAGTCCCAACCCAAAAATAGCTGATAAACAAAAAGAACTAAACTGCAGCAGGGGAGATGGACAAAAATGTTTGAAGGAAAATAATTGTAAAATCCAATATTTTCAGTTAAGGGCAGTGTTGTGGCTGATGCGCTTTATAGGAAGCATACTAGATTTTTGGCTCATTTAATGATTAAAGAATGGAAACTATTGGAAGACCAAGGTTTCGTTTATTCGGCTGTCCGGAAACGAACGTTCAGAAAATATGGAAATGGAAAAAATTGAAACATGGAACATACTTAAATTTATTTATTTATACAAATAAGCTATTTATTGATATTGTGCATTTAAGGATTACACATATCATGATAATGCACTATTTAAAGAAAACTAAATCTACATTCTTACTTCGATGACATATCTACATAAAAAATAAATTTTATGATTAAAAAATATTATCAATACTATCTAAAAATAATATAATAGGAATAAATAAACATATAAATTTTTATTTCTAATTATTAAATTAGATAATTAAAATAAATAAATAAATTATATTTTTCAAGAAAATAAATAGTAATTAATAACATGCATTTTTAATACTAATATTAAAAAAAAAAAAATTTATCCAATAAATATTAATAATAAATGATATAATTTAATATATTATTTGTATGTAAATAACTAAGCATGCATTAGTCTTAAGTTATGGGAAAGAGAAGTGAAACAGAGAGATATTTAGAACATTACCTGGGTCGGGCGTCGGGGAGAGGGAGACGAAAGTGACGGCGAGTTGCAGTCGCGACTTCGGTGGCTTCGGTAGGCATCGGAATCTGAAGAATTGAAGATCGAGAGAGTAGATCTGAAGATTCTGAACTGAAGAAGAAGAACAGAGGAAGAAAAATGGTCGGCTGTCATGGGCTGTGGCTGGTTCGCGTGAGTCGCAGACTCGTAGTGGCTAGCAACGATCAGGTTACCTCCTCTTTTCTCCTCTCTTCTTTCACTTTTCAGACATTTTAGGTAGAATCTTTGCATTTTTCCTGCTTTTTCCTAGCTTCGCGCTTCTCTGTTTTCTGCTTCGCGCACATGGCGCACATGGTTTTGAATCAGGGCTGTCGATTCGTTCGAAACGATGTCGTTTCGTGCGAAACAAACCGAAACCAAAGTGTTTCGATCGAAACACTGGAATATCATGATTCTTACGCGGTTTCGTTTCGATTCCCGGCGAAACCGAAACATTTTGGTCGAAACTTCCGAAACGACACGATATTTTGTTCCTTGGGAAGAACTAAGGAATTGGAATGTAGAATTCCAATTGAAGTAGTCTTGTGTGATGTCTTGTGTGACAGCTGCTAATTTAAAGATGTAGCCAACTCATTTTAAAAAATCAAGGAAGTACAATTAGGGCTGTAAATGAGTTGCTCGAGCTGAATAGTGGGTTGTTCAAGCTTGGCTCGGTAAAATAAGCTTGCTTCAAATTGTGTTTAAGCTCAACTAGTTAATTTCTTGAGCCAATCTAGAACGAGTCTCTAATCGAGCTGATCGCAAGTCGAGATTGAGTAACTTAAATTTCTATATTGTATTAGACCACTTATTAGTTTATTGTGGCGAGCTCGAACTAAGCTCAATAAATTAACGAGCCTCAAATTCTGTTCAAGTTTGACGTGTTTATCTCGCAAGCTGATCTCAAACGAACCTTGATTTGTTTGTTTTACAGCCCTAAGCACAATGAACTGACAAATGGTTGTGGCTATTACGGAGGATGTAGCCAAAGGGTTAATACCATGCTTTGATGTTTGAGATGATTTATATCAAGATTTATTGAGCGGATTAGTGTTCCAAATGACGCAAGCTTAATTAAGGAATTATTCGATGAGGTATTTGATCAAGAGACAATATGGACTTTGACAGAATTAAGTTATATCCGGACTTACTAAGTTATATTAAGCTCCTATTTTTTTGTTTCCTATCAAAAACTGCATTAGATTTTATGTTTTTTGGGTGAGCTTTCCTTCGAAGAACTGACTGCTTGTTTTGGTGTCTTCCTTTGTGATCAAAAGGAAGTTTTTTTTTTTTTTGGGATAGGTAAACTGGCAAAGGGATGAATTGAATACTCCACAAAATTTATGTCTCAATGTAGAGATTGATATTAATGTGTGTGTGGGTGGGCTACGGATATTACTGATAAGGTGGCTGTATCTAAGTTCTTGCATTAATCTTATTTTTTTCAAGTTCTTAAATTGCCTTTGCAGTTTAGAGAGAATTTCCTGCGAGTTCTTGTTTGGAATTCAAGATGAGAAAAAAATCAACAATACGTGCTCCTACAACCTTGGGTGTCTTGTAGGTATAGGGTGCAGTTCTCTAGACTTAGTTGATTGCATGTTTTCAACATATATAATTTTTCAACAACATGGTTTGAAGATCCATATAGCGAACCCCATGCTGGAATCAATGGTTAGCTGAGTTGATCAGGGTTGGGTGATTGTATTTGGAGACATTTTACAAGGAGATGCAAGTTTCACATGAAAATAATTAGTAAACGTTGTGCCATATGACTCCCTTCCTTGTTCAATTTTTCAGTCCCGAGCTTGGGATCTTGTTGTGGAGTGGGCCTCTTCGTGTACATTTGCATTTTCTCTTATGTTTCATTTTCTCCCTTTGCAAGCTTAAGATCACTGAACACCTCTTTCCAGATTTTTAGGGATAATTTATGGAGCTTCTGCCTCCAATTTGCTATATATATTTTTTAAAAATTATTGCATTGTTATCAGGGGCCGATACACATGGGCCCTAGTCCCCCATTTTGAAAATTTTATTTTTTACCACTATTTTTATTGAATTTTTTTAATAATTAGTAGTTATCTCAAAATTTTCATATTTCTTCAAGAGCCTTCCGTAAATTCTAATTCTTGCATTTTTGCCCCCTCTTCCAACCCACGAGTCAATAGTCTGGATCTACCACTGATTTTTGTGGTAAATGTTTTTCTGAACTAGCTGTATAAGTTTTGGATGATATTGTTGTCGAGTTTCCAGGATATTAGGGGCAGCATCGATTTTGACTTATGATATCTGATTTGTTACGTATACAGTTAACAATCCAAAAAAATCTGGATCAACACTAAATGAGACATTTCTTGGTCTGCTTTACCCAACCTGAAAACTACAAAGTGTAAGTATGTGTCGGTTGAATAGCATGTTTGGTTGGCTAATGGACCTACAGATTTAGGTTCTGTTTTGATCATAGAAATCTTATAATTGATTTGATCTTGTGCAATATGCTGTATGCAGGTATGGTTATTTGACTAACACAAAGGTGAAATTTATATTGGTGACAACAGATCTTGACGTCCGAGATGCAGATGTGAGAAATGTAAGTATTACTGTTTACTGGTGAAGTTTCAACTTTGTTACTCATAGAAGCTATAGTAATGATGTAATGATTTATATATGGGATAAGAAGGGAAACTACTGCACTGAAGTAAAACTCCCATGTATTCACAATATTTTTATTCAGTTATGATAGATGTGACCTTGATGACATGCAATAATATGCTTAGCCCATTTTTTATAGCACTAAAGAGAAAAAACCAAAAAAGCAACTAATGCCCAAGAAATGGCGAGAGGATACACAATTTTGCATAATTGCTGTGGCTATGATGGGTTTTTCTTTTAACCCCCTGGTTGCATTCGGTTTTGAAGGAATTATTCCTGGGAAAAGATATATAAAGCATATAATTTATCATATATATATATATATATATATACATACAAGATTCAGATAAACTTTTGCGCTAGTGGTTGAACCAAATGGATGCTTGTGTTACTCTTGCTTTGAAAAGAAATTTAACTAGTTTGAGTTATTGGTAATCTAGTCCAACTAAGTATTGAGTAAATAATTGATATAAAGGAAATTAAACTTAACATGAACTCCCAGGGACAAATTATAAGTGCGTTCAATAATTTCACTTAAGCTGACAAGGGAAAAAGTAAATTACACTTAGGCTAAAAAAAGTACACTTAAATTGAACGAGTAGTTCACTATGTGCTACCGATAGAATTGATGGTAGCACATAGTGAACTGCTGGTAGTACATAATGTGATATAGTAAACTGCTGGTAACACATAGTGAATTACTAGTAGCACACCAGCCTAAGTGCAATTTATTTTTTCCGTGTCATGTTAAGTGCAATTTTTCAAGACTATCAAGCCCACTTATAATTTTTCCTCTAGAGTTCATGTTAAGTGTAATTTTCCCTTAATATAATAGCTTAATGTGAGTAGCATTTGAATTTAACCTAGTTTTTTCTTTATCAAAAATCACTATACAACCAAAACTTGCAAAATAATTAATGTAATAGCTTTGTGTAATGTTGAATTGTTTTTTGAGCTCCTTGTCATTTTTATTTACCTTTAATAATGCCTAAAAGTTGCTACTCTTTAGCTAATGCACTTGCATGCACAAGATTCATGAAATTTTTGAATGTATTTTGTTTGCTCTTCCTGATGCTGTTTTTTTTTCCTTCTCTTATTATTATCTGCGACACTTTTAAGGCGTGATCTTCTCTAACTTCCCCTTATGTTTTGGTGGAAACTACTTAATAGTTTTTCAGGAGATTCCACTCTGCATATGTGGATGCCGTTTCAAACCCATTTCATGTGCCAGGTAAAAAGATAACCTCCAGAACATTTGCTGAAAATGTTAGTACCATTGTCAAGTCATTTGGATTGAGTTCAGCTGGGTGAATGACTGCTGGCGGTGGAACAGCATGTTCAAATCCTTTATAAAATTGATGGAACTTGTTCATTTTATTTTTTTCCTGTTTCCCTTGTACCTTTATCTGCTTCAGCTAAGGGTGGTAGTTAATTTAGCTCAATCGAAAACATTTGAACATAGTTTGTAACATCTACGACCCTTTTTAAGAACTTATAATTATGTTTTATCCGAGCTACAGTTATTGTGGTCCTTTTCCTTTTGTGATGGAGATGATTCTCTTTTTAACATTTTAAAATTCATAGTTGCATGGACAATGTGATCAGGAATCATCTGGACATAGTTACCAAATGAATCTTTTGTATATGGATACCCCATGATATTCTGAAAGAATGACAGATATCTCTTCTACTTTATGGTTCCATTAACAATCAATTGGTGCTAGCTATTACCTTCATTTGGGTGTCACAATCTTCTATTCTCTGTCATCCCTTTCACGGTACAAAATGCTTTCTATTGAAATGGACAAACATGTTACTCTTATAGGATCTGGATGTGCCTGTTCGTGACTGGGAAACCTATCTACTTTCCTTTTGGCTCGACAGACCTTGTAGATTTTTCCCATTTATACTTAACAAAGTCTTATTCCAATATTTTGTGATTAGCTACATGAATCTTATGTTACCATTCTGTTCTATTTAAGGTTATTTTCCTTGTTAAATTTTCTCATATATCATGTAATTATTTTATGAAAGACCCTCGTATCTATTGGTTCGTGTTGCAGAAAAAAGAAATGAAAATGTGGTTGCCATTACCCTCGTTTGAATTCTCTACTTAGCTAAGAATTGTATTTGCTTTGTAAGCGAATCTAATATCCAGGTTGCCATCCGTACGGCGGGAACAGTATTGAAGGAAGAGAGCTGACCCAGAATGGGTCCCTCGAGTTGTTTTTTCGGCCTATAAATATAATTTCAAAATCTTCGGCTCTTTTAAGGAACTGTGAAAGGGTAGAGCCCTTCATAAGTAACCCCAAAAATTTAAAATAGGCAATGCATTTGTTTCCATCTTCATATCTATTAGTTCAACCTGTGGTCCTGTACTGCCTGGCAATGTTACGGAGTTGTTATTTTCTCACTGGGAAATGTTGATATAGTCATGTCCATCTGGGTTTGTATATGACATTTCTTCTACAATCCTACAAATTAGCCTCTGCTTGGCCGAAGACGATCGACTCCATTTAAATACATTACAATATACGTTCATCTTCCCAGCTGCCATTAGAAAAAGAGATATATTAATACCTTCCTCTCAGTTTCGCACTGCCGCCCTTCCTGAAAAGCAGTAGATTACCTTGGAAACAATTTCGTTCATGTTGCAGAGAGATTTCATGCAGCCAGAAAACTTGCATTAATAGAAGTGCAGATTAATAAGATAGAACGTCATTGTTCAATAGAACCAATATGCCATCAAATTGACCGCAAAATGCAGCCTAAAATCAAACAAACCATGGGGGCCGGATGGGCACCTTGTAATAAAATCCAAAGTAAAACAGTAATTAGAAACACCAAAAGCAAGAGCCAATTGCGTAATTTAGAACTAAAAGCAAAGGTTATTGTAGATAGTCATTTCAGTCCAAGAAAACCAAAAAAAATAAAAACCTTGCTCGGAGTTTCAAATGAAGCTGCTGCTGCAACACTAGGAGAAAGCATTGGACAGTGCAACCAGATTGTGACCGAAAATCATTTAGTCTATCAAAACTCATCATCATCATCCTCAGCTATATGCTTGGCAAGCTCTTGCTCCTGCTGTTGCCTCTCTCTCCTCTTCTCAGCACTTTCTTTTTCCTTGTGGGAATTAGGCGGATAGCGGAGTGCACGAACTGCCTCGTTATGCATATTAAGGCAAAATGCAATCCTCGAGTTAAATGCAATTTGAGGCTCATTTGTAGAGTAGATGTCCCCAGTCTCCTTTGACACCATCCACCCATTTGCATGATCCAATGTGGCATCAATTGCACCATCTCGAATTGCCTTGGATACAATACTCTCAGCATCAGCAACAGGATTTGGAGAGTCCAATCTCAGCTTTTTGGCTACATCAACCAGTGAGATGCGGGAATAAGAGATACTGATGTTGCGTAGCCCAGTCCTTATAACATTATGCCGCAGCCTAACAATCAAATTGTGGGTCCGATCTGAACTGAAAGTACTAGAGAACTTCTCAGCAACAGATTTAAACAGCTCCAAATCTCCTATTCGAACAGCCTGTAAAGTCCATACATCATGTTAATCATTGGCCGAAGACCTGGAGTCAACATTCGACTTGGTCTTTAGAGATTAAGAATTGAAAAAAAAAAGTTTTATGAACCTAAAGTTCCATTGTATTTATCTACCAAGAATAATAGAAATGTTGCTTTTTTCTCCGATAAGGAACTAACTACAAAGAGTATTGCCATCTAACATTCCCCTACAAAATGATAGACAAACATTGATTTGTGTGAGATTAGTTTTTATAGTAAAACAGGGCAATCTTATATCACCAGTTTTTGAGACCTTGTCCTTGGTGGACGAACAGACGTGAAGGAAAAATACTAGATGTTTGATAAACCCAGACTCACATTTGTAAGCTCAAAGTATGGCCTCAAAGCCTTCTCCATGCCTTTCTGCATAAAAACAGTTCTCTCAGGGATTTCTCCTAGCAGAAGGCGGACTATTACAGCCCACTTGTTGCATTGAACTCGAAAACCAAGAGCTGCAGCAGGGGCTTTCCGAGCAGCTTGCAAGAGGGACTCTTTTGCATCTGTGTACTCCAACTGAATTGTCCTAATCTTTCCAAGATAAAAGAGGTATCGACAAAACTGCAAGAGATATTAGTGTCAGCAAAAGCAGATTGCAGAATGTAAGCATTTTAATATGCAAAGGCAGGAAGCCAGCAGTCACCAGAACCAAAAGTAATAATTAGAACCACCCCAAAGGCTACACACATATATGTATGCATGTATGCATATTGTGATATCAAAACAAGGAAGAAAAACATAAGGTACAGCCTTTATCTCTTAAGAGAGAAGTTGGGCTATCGAAACTGCATCTCTAAAAGTATGTTTCCAAAAAAATCCAAGCACAAAATGCATTTATGAAAAATAGGAGATGGTATGATAAATAGATGATTGGAATGCTACATTTGGGTGTCTGAATTGAAGATGATAGAAAGAAGAAAAGTCAAAGAAGACATCGAATGTATCTAGGAGAGACTAACATACTAAAACAGGATTCAGTGTATTTTAAACAGCTTGTGGGTTTCAGTAGCCATTTATACAGTTCCTTCACTCGATTTTTTTCTATTATCTTCTTTAATATGTTCTGAAAATGCTCAATTTTTTAAAATTTCTACTCATTTCTCTTGCTTGAATTTGTAAAATATTTCACTTATTTTTAACATTGCTCAAAATTTTTATAATTTTCAAATTTCCCTAAATGTTTATATCCCTCGCCTCTCACACACAGATATGCATGCCAAAGTACTAGTGAATGTGTATGTACTTTTGTGCCAACCCCCCCCCCCCCCCTCTTTTCCCCTCTCGGTTCTTACTATTATCCACTTGATTTCTTGAGTCCCGCTGTCAATCCTATCTAAAAACCAAGTCTAGTAACCTCACATCAAGTATTGCACTCTAACTATGTACTTTGAAAGTTGGACTCACCAAACTTCATTTTATGGTCATGGAGAATCATACGTACCCATTTCATACAGCTCTACATGTAGCAATGCAACTAATATCCCTAAAAAAAACTGAACCATAAGCTACACATTCGTGTGCCTAAAAATCGCAGAAAATGATAACAGGAGTTACCTGCTGATTTGAATGAGCTTCAAAACGGGGTGCCTTTGACCTCAGCTTCTCTGCCTGATCATATAAGTTGTAATGGAGGTAATTGCGAAGTAGCAGGTTGAGAAGTGTTTCCTGCATAATACCATTATATAAGGGAACCAGTATTAACACATCAATGAATTGCTAATTCATTAGGAAACAAACCTGACCCAACTCATCATGGCGCAATGTCGCAATCCGGTGCAAAGCAAGGAGGTTACTGTTAGAAATGATAGTTATATTAGACAACGAACAATGAGAAAAAAGAAAAAAAAGTTCTAAAAGAATGCATATCAAGAAATCAGATAAAATCGTATTTACTTCTACTCCTGTTCCTTCTTTCTGTGTTTTTTTGGAATATGCAAGTATGCAGTACTGTATGACATAGATAACACACACATACGCAGGTTAAGGGTCATTTTAATATTGATCTTACCCCCGAATTTCAGCTAGATCATCAGTGAGTTCATAGCTGAGAGAGTAATAGAAGTAGAGCCTGGATGCTAGAACATCAATGGTTCGCCTATTCAGGTTCTTCAGACGGACAATGCTTGCTGAGGAACAAGCTTTAGCCTGAAGGACAACAACAGTGGGCACTAATAAGATTTATTGGTTTAGTAAAGGACACACAAACCCATTGATGTAACCATGTAGTGTTATACCTCATTATATCGCTTCTGATCAATCAAAAATATTAGCACCAGCAAGTAACAATATATCTCAAGCTCGGGTAAGGAGTGCTTGAGAGGGGCTTGAGTTGCAGATGTTGCAGAATCAACTTCCATGTCATGCTCATCTTCCTATGAAATATTTGAACTTGTAATACTTTTCTTGTCAAAAAATTAAAAAGAAATGAACTCTGATATTTATAGTAATAATATATATAGAAATCAGCATAATTTTCAAATGAAAGTAACAGCAACAGTAGTGAGCTTAGCCATTGTGTTTATTGCATTATAATGGCAGAGCCCTTCTCTAGGTTTCTAAACAAGTTGAGACTTTCTATGTCGTTTTCATATCAAAATGCATTTAGGTTCAACTCATCATATCAATTTCACCTACACAGGTGTCAATAACCCAGAGGCAATTTAAAGCAAAAATTATCTTCATGGCTGAAGCAAGAACTGGACATGAAATAGAGAAAAGGGAAGCTATATATGGATAGCTGTAATTCACGTGTATTCAATAAATTTATTTCCCTCAACTATAAGAGTAGAACTATAGTTAGCAAGGACCAAGACGAATTTGTAAAAATCTACGACACTTAGCAATTATGATATTATCCTAGTTCATTATTTATAAATTCTTGATTGATCTTGCCACTGATGCCTTCTATTTTGTGATTGGCATTTGTAAAGAGAATTCCTATCTAATTTCCCCCCAATTCAGTTCTTTTTCTTTTTCTCCTTTTGTAAGCAACAAATTCTCACTATAAGGTGCTGAAAAACAGATGCAACCCATGCACATGTGAAGTAAATAAGAGCAAACAACCTATACATAATACATCACTGGGGAGAAACAACTGCCTAAGAGCTCAAAGAAAGAATCTATAGAAATTAGAAAAAGAAACAGAACCAGCCAACTACAAAAAAAATGTAGTGCTCAGCAACACCCCTTTCAACTTATGCACAAGGTGCTCTACTCCCTTATAAGATTTCTTTTTCTCCCCTCCAAATCATCACACTGAACAGAGAGGAGTGACATCCCAAGCCTCCCAAATCCTCTTCCAGGCACAGCCCCCTAACCTAACAACCTAAAATCCCGCCATATTCCACCCGATGACCCCAAATAAAAACAAAAGAAAACTCCACATCTCAAGAAACCTCAAAATGCAACAACAAATATAACTACTCTGCCCCACCTCTTTGCACATGCAACACCATTTAGTCAAAAAAGTTGCCCCAACTTCTCATATTATCAATGGTCAAATGGCTTCGCAAACAACTATACAAGCAACAAAAAAACAGACCACCTCCACTGGTGCATTGATTCTCCAAATGCCTGGTTACTAAAAATTTCCCTCTATTGGACTCCTTCCACCTCAACACATCCCGTAAACCAGCCCTAATATTAATGCCACAAAGTAGTTCAAACTTAAGGCTTCGAAGACTAACGAATCCACCTCCTCGTCATGCAACAATCTCGTAACTCTGGGAATCCTCACTACTCTACTCTCAGAGAAAGACATTTAAGCTGCCACCAATACACCACTATCCACTGCAGTCCTATAAAAATCCAAGTACTCATTGTTGTGTTCCCATGTACCAAAATCCAAATCTCTGACCATTCCCCGCTCAAAACTAACGTGTTTAGAGAACTATTCCCATCCTTTCATGAGATCCTTCCATAAGCTAACCTTGTAAGAATTTCTAATCTATTGCTATGTCGCCCAGCCCCACATTTCCCTACAATCACTCTTCTCCACTAACTGTCTCTTTCCATCGCATATCTCTACAACTACTTCCCCAAACAAGGCTTTGTCAAAAACCCTCAGCTCTTAACTCTTAAACATTGGAAAACACACCATCTATTTCACTGGAAAGGGTGACCGCGTAAAATTTTGGGATGATGTATGGAGTGGGGCTATGCCGCTTGAAGATGAAATTCCCCAGGCTATATAGTTTGGCTACCAATAAGTCGGCTTGGGTTAGCAAGTATGTGGTGAGCACTGGGAATACGTTTGTTTGGTCTCCATCTTTTAGAAGAGACTTCTTTGATTGGGAGCTTGAGGAGGTGGATTCATTTCTTAGCCACATCAACAATTTCTGGGCAGTAGAAGGAAGAGAAGATAAGAGGATTTGGATTCCAGACAAGTCATCCTTTTCTGTTAGCTCTTTTTACAAGAGTTTGTTTACTTCTGAAGACACTCTCTTTCCTTGGAAGCTCACTTGGCATTCAAAAGCTCCCCCCAAAGCCTCATTCTTCGCTTGGGAAGCTTCTTGGAAGGCCATTTTAATTGCGGATAACATGATGAAGAGAGGTTTTCTGATGGCTAGTAGATGCTACTTTTGTAAGAATAACGAAGAAAGAGTGAATCACGCTCTCATTCACTGTCATGTCCCCTGGAACTGCTGGAACCTAGTTCTTGCCATGTTTGGATTCTCATAAGTCATGTCAGGATCAGTCAAAGACCTTTTGTTAGTTTGGGAAGGGTGCATCCTTCCTAAAGATATCAAGAGAATTTGGAGACTGGCCCCCATCTGCCTCTTGTGGTGCCTTTGGAAAGAAAGAAACAATTTTTTATTATTTTGGGCCTTTTTGCGTTTATTATTTTTTTGGGTCAAAAGAGTTTTTCCTGTAAATGTTTCTTCTTTTGTTGACTTTTTAGGATCTTTAAGGCTGATGTAAATCTTTTAGGGGTTTTAGCCCTTTTGCCCTTCTTGGACTTCTTAATATATACTCCTTATCCAAAAAAAAAAAAAAAACTCATCCTCCAAATACCACCCAATAAAAATAACACACTCTTGGAAGGGACTTGAAGGATGTAGCAAGCCGGGAGGATGCTTTTAATAAGTATCAACCACTCACAGACCCCTCTGTAGAAAAGAGGGGGGGGGGGGGGGCACTCTATTCCATCTCACTAGTCTTCTCTCAAATATTTCAACCACTACATCTGCTTTAATTTTAAAAGATGACCCCACCAGAAGACCAATATACAGAAGGAAGAGAGCGTATATTACACTCCTAGTTAATTGTCCATTCCTCCCCATCTCCCTTGATGGGGATCATCTTGCTCTTCCCCACAAAAGCACGCGTCAAAGACTTCTAAATTGCTCCTCTACTCTACAAAAAATGATAGTATCATCAACAAAAATGAAAGTGTGAAATCTAGAAAATAGAGTGTCTCCCCTCAAAGCCACTCAACAAGCCTCCATCCACCGCTCTCGAAAAACTAGATCAAAGCCTCCATCACCAAAATAAAGAGGACAAGGGAAAGGGGATGCCCCCAATCAGATCTCCCTCAGGTTGGGAAGACACCCTCAAGAACCGCATTCACTATGAACACACTGTAGAAATACTCTTGAATCCAACTCTTGCATCTAGGCCCATAATACATTTCATCAAGCATATAAAGAAATCCCTATGGTTCTCTTGACTTCATTACATCACTCTTTGTCCTCAATTAGCAAAACATCCGAACCCTTGAAATTCGAAATTGAAAATATTCACCACTAAAACCATCCTGATCACACCCCAATCTTTTCTCGGTCAGGTTAAGCACTTAAATTCATATCTTTCAATCTGGATCTTTATTTTATAAAATGTGATTTGTTTTCATGTGTCAATTCTCTTCCAATATAGAGCGTTTTTCTCTCTCAACTCATAGTGCAGATAATCATTTTTAAATTTCTTTCTTCCCTTCTTTTCTTTTGGGCGCAAGTCATTTTCTCAATCTCCACATTACTGTTTTGTATATAGTATGCCATGTGCCAGTGATTTGTTGAATGTTCAAGAAAATTGATCTTAACATCATAATTTCACAAGGAAAAGAACACCTGTAACAAAATTCAAGTAGGCAACTACTTCATGACAACTATGGGAGCTCTAATGTTGTGAGCTCTGTTTGTCTTTCTGCAAGCTATGATCCCAAAGTGCAAAATGGAGTTTTATACAATAACTCAAACACAAACATATCAGAAACTACCTTGGGAAGATACGAGGATAGCCGACCGTGCGCCTCAGATCCTGGTAAAAGGGCAAAATTCAGGAATGCAGAGAGCACAGAAGCCTTCAGCTGCCGCCTCAATGCTATGGTTAGGCGAACAGCACGCACAATCCGACGGACCTCCCGAGCATATGCACCAGTCTCTATACGCGATGCAATCTCCTTCAAATCTGAAATCCACATAAGTCCATATAAAAACAATAAAAATTGTGACTCCAATCCGAACAATGATAGCATGATACATATACATGTATACAAACGTATATATACAAGTAGCTTTGTTCCTTACGCTGCAAAGTAGAAAGACCTGTTGAAGAAACAGAATTAGAAGGAGCTGGAAGCTCTTTCATCTCCACATCCTGAGTCATCTTGCATATAATCTACAAAATCCACCAAAAAAATCCAATGAACTAATAAAATTTCATTCTTCAGTGAGATAAAACTAAAAGGATTGCAAATATAAAGGAAGTTTACCTTGACTTATCGAAGGATGTGATAGAATCGTGTTGATCTGCAGTTATCGGTAACGGAGAAACTAGGGTTTCACTCACTTTCTTTCCCTGCAAGTCAAAACTTGTAATCTTAAACATACACACATATATATAAGTATACATTTACTTGTTTATGAAGAAAAGAGGAAAAGAGAAAGTGACTCGAACCTCAATTTTCGTTGATTGTGATTAGGGAAATCCTAGACCAATAGGTTCGTCCTTTTTCAAAAAAGCACAAAAGAGCAAGGAAGATCAGATTCAGATCCCAAAACGCTGTGTTTGAACCAATTTCTTTTAGAAGTGAAATTCGAAAAGGGAAAAGGAAGGAAATTATTTGAAATCAAAATTTAATTGAAAGGAATTAATCTTTCTTTTTTTTTTTTTTTGGTATTTGGAACTAAAGTGGAATTTAAAATAAAATAATTCTGTGTATCATTGTACTCTTATTTCATAGATTGAGAGATATTAGGAGTAACAAAAGTATTTATATATTTTTTAAATTAATTTTTTGTGAATTCAACTAATTTTAATAAAAGAATTTATTAGTATAATTTTTATTTCAAATCTTTCAAAATTCATTTCCAATTTTATTTATTATTATTATTTTTTTTTTTATCATAAATCAACATTCTTACTTCAAAACTTGAACTTTTAATTTTTCCTATACACAGATAAAAAACAGGTACAATTCACACTAAAACATATTGGTATTTCAATTTTATATTTTACTTATTCTAAACAACTATACTCTTAATTTCAAAATCTAAATTCTATCAAATTCCATCATTTTAAACACAATAGAAAAAGATTTTAGGTTTTATTTATTTATTTTATAATAACAAACAGGAAACTGGCCATTCAAAGTCAAGAACCATTAAAATTTTACAAATTTATTATGATGTGACTTATTATTATTGGTTAAGAAATATCATTAATGTAATCAAAGTAAATTTCTTAAAGCATTTTTGAATTTCTACCAATTTTTAATTTATTCTATCTAAAGTTATTCCCTCAATTCAACTAAATAGTATCATATATATTTTTAATTATTTTAATTTAGATAAATTTGCAATATTTTCCTTCTGCTAACTTTGCTTTAATCTGTATTATATCATTATTTTTTACTGGTATAATTTAAGATGTACTGTGTACCAGCATACTTACCACTGCAATTATTGCTAACCAATTATCTTATTCTAAAGATGAGGTGCTTATCACTGCTGCCACGATTGCATGGGCTAAATGACGAAGACACTTGGATAGCCGTGGTGATTCCCTAATGGCAATCATAGCTTCATTTTCCTAACTCGAGCGAGAACCATTTTACCCAGATAGTAAGCTCAAACTCAAATAAGACACTGTTTTATTCTTTGAATCGAATTTTCACTTATTACAACTAATTTATCTCTAATTCTAAAACCATTCAATAGCTTAAAACACCATATGAGATCGAGCTTACAATAACTTAACTCTTTAAAAAGACAAAACGACATCGCCCAACAACTGATACAAACTGCAACATCACCCGTTTAGAATGAACCATAGATTTGTGCCTTTATGCCACCAGTGTACAAGACTTTGTTCCTGACCCAAGGTCACATTCTTAAACAACTAAGTCCACAACCCTACTTGCTGAAGAAATAGCAGAGCACACTAGTGAACCATAAAGTGCATCTTTAGAGTCCGATGTAGCTGCTCATGTCACGGTTTGTGCTGTCAACTGATCAAGTAAATCAAATGAGTGAAATCCAACAACCCATCCCATAATGCTTCCAGTGAACAACTTAACAAAAGATTGTCAACAAACAATTACTCTGAAATATTCCCTAGTATAAAGGGGAGGGGGGAAAAACACTACTTTCGTGAGATGTGCATGCCACCATGCTTTTGTTGACTTTTGCTATGTCCACAAACCGTTTGATTTAGACCCTTGCTGCGTCCATAATCATGCGTCTTATCTACTGTCCGGAAACTTGGCCTCGTAGTTTTGGGGCAGCTGCATGGATTGAAATTAATTATTATTTATTTTTAAGAATAATGATGAAAATGAACAGAAATGAATAAAATAAAGCTTTACAGTGTAATTACCTGGAACGTTGCAGTGATCATTTTTCCAGCAAACCATCTCCCATGCAGGGCACGCTGTGCATTTATTGCAGATTGTGTGTTCTCAAATCGCAAGTATACAAACCCAGAACTATTCCTGTTTGCCAACGAAGGTGTGACCATGTGAGCTAAAATTCACATCAATTTATTCATATCAATCTTCAAAGCAAGTATTTTCCTATTTGAACATTATAATTTTTTAAATTAAATTTTTACCAGTAGTCGCAATTAAACATGAAAATAAATCACCACACTGCCCCCATATTTCAACCCCTAACATATGCTAGAGTTGATTATCAAAAACAACGGTCAAGGTATTAAGGTTGGGTTAAATAAACATGTGCACACTTGCCATGCATGTATCAAGTCAAAATGATTGACAGAAAAAGATGCATCTGCAAAACAATAATCAATAACCAATACCTCAACTGTGACACAGGATAGTTAAAATTACTCAAATACTTTATCCAACAAACTCAACTGCTACGAGAGGAAACTGAACATTGGCAGAGAAAGGGTAAAATGTCCATCATATGGGGGCCTAAAGCATAAAAAAATATTCATCTTCAGACAAACTTAAGTTCTAGATATCATGTCATTAGGATTAGGTCTTTAGAAAAATAAGGGGTTAATTGGGATTGCAAAAATCTTAACTACCTTACTAATAATAGAAGCAGTTTAAAACGAAGCTGTTCCAAACAATGATAAAAGGGTAGAAAATTATACAATTCTCACTGATAACATTGAGAAGATGTGAATAACAGCTATAATGGGGTTTAGTTGAATCTAGGGATGAGATACCAATAAGATAGGTTCAACAGCTTTAGGCTCCAGTTGAGTTAGTTTCAGTTAATGCTCATGATCCCAATTGAAATTTACCTTTGAGTAGGTTGGTGTAAATAAAAAGAAGTGAGAAATGAAACTAATGAAACTATGTTCTCACTATTTCCTTCAAGTCTTGAAGCATCACAAATAACTGGTAAACGAAACTTTTGCCGAGAAAAGAAAGGACAATGTTTAGTTTTTCAATATAGTTATTAAACTTTCAAATATATTATTCAATATTTAGTATTCAAATCCTTGGTAGTAATGCTACACCAACTCAGTAGCACGTGCCGAAACTTTTTGACCAAGTTCAAGACCTTCGCTTTTGGTAATGCCGGGAGGGTGAAGTTTTGGAGAGGCCAATGAAGTGATGACATTACTTTGGGGCATCGATTCCCCTCATTTTCCAAATCTCCACCAATCGAGAAGCTTTGGTGAAGGACTATGTGGCCTACTATGAGAATAGGTTTGTTTGGACTCCTTGCTTCCGTAGAAATTTACATGATTGGAAAGTAGAGGAGGTCGTGTGCTTAACGGCTTTTTTTCATTGAATTCATTTGGATAGAGATAAAGAAGATTATATTTGTTGGCAGGTGGATTCTCGGGGTAAATTTCCGGTTAAGTCATTTTATAGGCAATTTGGCTAGAAGAGGTGTAAAGGATTTTCCCTGGAAAGCTATTTGGCACACCGAAGCCCCCATGGCGGCATTCTTCTCTTGGATTGTTTGTGGGTGGGTAAGGGGGCATTTTGAATTTTGGCAATTTGCAAAGATGATGTTTCCTTTTGGCTAATAGATGTTCCATGTGAAGAATTCATTAATCGTTTGTTTATCCATTGCCCGATGTTTGGAACCTCCTTTCTCTTTTTGGATGTTCTTGGGTGATGCCTTGATCAGTGGTGGACTTGGTGAAGATGTGAAAAGGAACTTGGATTAAATGTAATGTTGTGAAGGTGTGGCGGTTAGACCCTCTTTGCATTTTTTGGTGTATTTGGAGAGAAAAATAATATAAATTTTGAAGGGGATAAAACTCCTCTTGATAAGTTTTAAGGAAAGGTTGTTAAAATCCCTATACTTCTGGGTTATTGAATTGTCCATCTTGTATAGATTCTTATGTAGAGTTTTTTGGAGGTTTAAGCATATTTGTAAGCTGCCCCTTTTTGTAGGCATTTTGCCTTTCTCGAGCAGTTTAATGAAATTGTATCTTACCCAAAAAAAAAAAGTTACAAAGAAAGTACTATAGTTGAACTCATTCCAATATTCATGCATGTCCACCTGAATGTCATTGCACCATATTCACACTTCAACTAAACAACTTATATTACCAGGAACCGAGTTCTATCCAAGGCCCATTGGTACTGTGCCCATGACTAAATTAAAATCATTTTAATGTGTTAAGAATAAATTCAAACGGTTTATTTCCTCTATTACTACAGATATGGGTCATCCAAATAAATTGGCATATTTCCACAGGGCTGCAATACAACTTGTCCAAATTAAAATGATGGTTAATCTGAAGTATCTAAAGATTCTCATCATCACATGAAGAAGATAGAAGACAGCATAAGGCTATACTTACTTGTCCACATAAATATGTTTCAGCATTCCAAACTTCGAACATTCATCTTGAACGTCTTCTTTAATATCCAGATCAAAATCTGGTTCTGTCTGCAAAATTAATATAGTTTAAGCATAATCAGCACCAGAAGCAGGAAAATGAAACTTCTAAACAAGGTTTGAGGTACCAACCTCTAATTTTGGATCAAACATGTTCTTCAATAATAAGCATTCGCTTGGGACACCAACGGTATCAATAGAAGGAACAGTAATAGAGGGAATTGAAAGGCCTGCACCTGGCAATCCTACAAGTGCAGGAACAGAAGGCTGCACAAGAGGTGCAACAAGGGGAGAAACTGCAGAAGCAGCACCAAGAATTGGTGCTGTTGGTAGGGTAAGCCCCGGGCTACTGACAACAGGGTTGACTAATGAACCAGTAATGCTGCAGATGATGGACAAAGATGTAAGATTAACCAAATTAAATTTTTATAAAGCAATTTGAAACTTGGCAGAGTCGGACCTTGAAGCAGTGCCACTACGATCCAATTTCTGCATGAGAAGTGCTCGAGAGCGTGCATTAAGAGACTGAAAAATTTTAAAATAGTCAGCCTCTCCCAACAGTCACAAGATGAGTGTCATAAATCCTAACTTGCAATTAAACTAGTTTTACTAAGGAAAAAGTGCAACAAAAAGTTAAGAGGATATGAAAAGCAAGAAAGCAAAAAAAAAAAACGAGATTAAACCGTGCACAGATTTAACATTGACTATGATTGGATAAACAAAATCTACTACTACGTATTCCTCCCTGCAAAATTCAGGTTCTTCTAACTAATCCAAATCTATATACTCCGTATAATGACAAACATTGCAACTACCAAAAAAGCAGTAGCTCTGCTTGAAAGAGTCAGAAAAAGATCACACTTGTCACACAATTGCATTCATTAACAAAGGTATGCTTATGGAAAATCCTTTACAATCACAAAAATTTTCATGCATTAATTAACTAGTTTAACAAATGAAGAAAAAATAATGTAAAAACAACAAAATCAAAATGATTTTCAACTTCAATCAACACTCTAACCAACTTTATTTCTGATAGAAATCTAAATGCATTAAAGAGATATGACTAACCAATCCACCACCTTCATCATCATCTAAGTCACCAGCATTTGCCCCAATATCTTGCATTCCAGTTTGATCAGTAACAGCTGAAACCTACACAGAGAGAAAAGCAGATAAAAGAAAATATTCCAATGGACAGATCTAAGTGAAAATTTACAGTACTAATCAACTTTTCTTAAGGGGTACCCCTGAACCAAGCACGCATGCAGGAAGGATAGAAGAAGAATGCAATCTAAAACAAGAGACGCACATATCAGATATGTGAAAGGGTTTGAGTGCAGCGGAATCTAGGTTTGTTTTCAATCTAAAATAAGAGACGCACATACAGATATGTGAAAAAGGTTTGAGTGCAGCAGAATCTCGGTTTGGTTTCAATCAATGTTTTGAAACCCAGACTGCTCTGCAAACTAGAAAAAAGATCGAGTCATGAGTCAGTGGTTCAACAGCCGGGTCAACCGGAATTGAACCGTGATGTCATAAATATTTTTATTTTTAATAATATATAAAATTATTAAAAAGATGAAACAAATTTTAAAAATAAAATTTATATAAAATGTATTATTGTCTTACAAAATTTTCAAATATCTAGAATACAATCCTATTCAAATCAATATAAAAATGTTATAAATATTGTATTAAAATAATATTTGAAATATAAAAATATGATTAAAATTTTTAAAATAATTAATTTAAATATAAAGATATATTTACAACAATTCCCAAGTAAACTCTACTTTTTCAGCTGATTATATTCCATTAGATTTTTAAAAGATTTAAATCCAAACAAAATCTCATGAATGTATAATTGTACATGTATAAGTTGGTCTCTATTATCTATCCCACACCGGATGAGAGATAAGGAGGGTAAGATTTTGGGTGTTAATAAAAGTAAGAAGTTTGTTTGAAAAACCAAACTCATCACATCGTCCCACATCGGACAAGAAGGGGAGGAAATAAGAATTGGAAGTTTATAAAAAACCTACCTCATTCTTACGTTGTCTCCGTGTGTTTATGAGCACCGTCCAACTCAACTTGAATAGAAAGAGTTTAAAAATTTGTGGTGAGATCGTTGATTTTTGGTTTTCTGGGACCGGGCGGTTCCCTCTAACCGATGCCGGTTTAATTGAACCGGCGGTTAAATCGCTAGTTTCTCTGGCTTCTACTAAAAATTGCGGTTTTCAAATAAGAGCGGTTTTTGGGACATAGCCGGACCAGAACTTGGTCCGGTCCCCAATTTTACCAGTCCGGCCCGGTTTTTAAAACATTGGTTTCAATTACATGACTTGTTCACAAAATTGGTGGAACCTGGTAAAACTGTATACTAATTATTCATATGCAAGACACCTGATTGGCCAATTGCCACTTGAACTTGTCTAGAAGTAGCAAGCACACACTTTAGTAACATCATTTCCCTAAAATGTACCCAAAAGAAAAAACAAATCAACCATGACAAAATATACAGCCAATCAACCATGACATGATTAGAAATGACTAGAACACAGTGCAATGAGCCAAGCCAAGTAAAAGGTAAATTTTACATGTAATTTAACTAAAAAGGTCCCTATTTGTTCCACAATATTCTATCAAACTACTGAGTCATGCACTCTGAAACAAACATTTCACATTGACTAATTTATTCATTTTTCCCTTGCTCTTCCTAGAAGTCAGGAGAAAGCTACAATCACTATAATTTGCTTATGCCAAAGGCATCTATCCTTCTTATGGGTTCAGATTCTCTCTTATACAACTTTACTCAGAATGGCTGTTTGGGAACAAGATTAAATAGGCAGGAACAAAATTCGAGTGACAAATAAAACCGAGTATGCCAACATCACTGAATAGTCCAGGATCCAAAACCCACACCATCTCAATATATAAAGAAGGAAGGTAATTCCACAGACACACCAGGAATGATGACATGTAAGTATAGCCAATACCATCCATCTAATGTGACCCATTTGATAGATTTAAGTAAACAAAAGAATAGCTTAACTTGATAAAATTCGTATTGACCCCTTCCTTACTACTTGTTAATCAGTATGGTCTTGGTCCAGCAAACTTGTAACATGAAACATAATAAAATTACAGCCAAAGTACAAGTATGTCAGCATTAAAAAGAATTAAGACCCAACAAGTTGCAGTCATTGTCAGAAAGAGAGGAATCCTAAACTTGCATTACATGGGTGGCATACACCATTAGGCCAATCAATGTAACAAAGAATATGGACTCACCATTATGGATCAAAGAAATGTCAAAAATTTGTTTTTATAATTAATTCATGGTTCTGGATGTCAATACCAATTTCATAATCCATAATACAGCTCACTATTGGTCAATACATAAACCTGATCTCAGTCATCAATTCCCGAAAATTTGAAACACAATAATCAGCTCCACCATTACCCAGTGTTGGTTCTGTCAATGCTGGGTGCTGGGCAGGATGCACAGAATACAAACAAAACCTCTGGCATTATTTGCACAAAATGACTACTCTCAAACTCAAAACTCAAACCCATATTTTGACACTTGACAACCTACACTTTTGCCACCACACTGAGTGATAAAAGCAATTTGTTTAAATCATCAACAGATCATAACTCTCTCTCTCTCTCTCTCTCTCTCTCTCTCTCTCTCTATATATATATATATATATATATATATATATTTTCTGTCATAAGAATTCTGCGTGGGCCCATAGCTTCATGACAAGGTGTGGTATTTTAGGCCCAAAATATATATATATATATATATGCACAAACTGGGCCACATGTATGAAGAAGTATTAACCATGGGGTTACCTTGATACTTCGACCCGCAATCTCCAATTGTCCATTTAAACTCTGTGCAGCTCTAGCATCTTCAAGACGTGCAAACTACAACAAAACCAAATAGCCAATTAGCCTACAATGTAAATTGGAGCTTGGAGAGGATTTAAGCTTGTCACTTGGAATAGTTTCAGAAGCTTTTTTTTTTTTTTGAATTTTTTATTAAACTCTAGTGAGTTTTTTTTTATTTAACCCGACACGCGTTGATTTTTACTTATTTACCAAACTCATATTGTTTTTTAAATCGCATCTTCAAGATGCGAGTTTGAAATCGCATTTTGAAGATCCAATTTGAAACCAATAACGATTTGAATGACTTGCGCAAATCAACAAGGATTTAAGATAACTCTCAAATCTTTGTTGGTTTGAAATCGCATCTTGAATCTACGATTTCATTAAGATATTGGCTTTGAAATCGCATCTTGAAAATGCGATCTTAAAAACTATACGGGTTTGATAAATAAGTAAAAACCTGTGTGGGTTAGATTAAATCATACCCAAACCACATGGGTTCGGTAAAAAATTCATTTTTTTCACTACAACTGTTTATTTTCTAATGGTCCTGCAGTTTTCAGGTCTGACTACAGCCTTCGAAGTTTCTTTTCTAAAGAAACTATCAAAATGATGTTTTTGCATTGTCCTTTGATCAGTGAAATAAACAAGCACAGACAACACAGCCCTTTCAGGCTTATCCAGCAAGGGCTAAACTCACCTGAATAAAACCAAAACCTTTGCAATGCCCAGTCTCTGGGTCAGTAGGCAATTGCACAAGCTCCACTGTACCAAATGGTTCAAAAACCTGAATATCAAGCACAAATAAATTTACTTTCCCTTTTGGGAAGGAAAAAAAAAAAAGCAAAAAAAATGACCCATACCACCTTATGAAGAAAGAAAGTATATATCTCTAGAATCCCATGTAAAGATGACTTTATGACGAGTTAGTCGATTGTGACAAAATCATAACAAAGAAAAAGTTAATGAGCACAATGAGAACCCATTAGATGTCCGCAAAGCATATCATATGAACAATACTTATCAAAAAAAAAATATCATACGAACAATGATAAAGATTTAACATGCAAAAATAACATCAACCAGTGAAATGTAGATGCTGGATTTTTAAGTTTGCATTGCCCTGTCCCAAACTCAACCCCACTGTCCTCCTGCCCAGAAAACTCCAATTCTTGATCCAAGCCTTTAACCGTAATCCCAAAAATTGTTCAAGATAGAAAATGCTTGAGATTTATGTAGATCGTCCAAATTAGGACATCCAACCATTGACAAGTTCAATGAACCAGCTTAAATTCTAGCACTTCGTCATACAGTATAAACTCCTTCGGGACTTCTTTCTGTTGTTCGATAGACTCAAATGCCAGCAAATACAATTTCTTCTCTCAGGATTGCAGATGTCACAACTCCAATCCTATTTTTGGATGCTTCTCTGCCTTTCAATGTCTCACTGCTTGGCTTAAAGCCCCACCCAAAATAGCCTCTACTCTTAAAGATCAGGATGGTGAATGATACTACTGCATGCAATATTGTCATAAAACACTTTCTTTTTTTCAATTTCTATCCAAAATTTTCCAAAAAAATCAATGCTTGAATTTGTTCCTCCTATCCCCTATCTGTTCTTCTTCCCCTCTGCAACTCTGTACAGGATTCTGTGTTAGCAATTACCATAATTCTCCTTATCTTCTCTGATTAAAGGACTTAAGATACTGATTATTTACATGAGAATAATTGATGAATAGTGTAGTTTTTATTACAATTAGATCACTGTTATACTAAAGGTATATTTTAATTGAATCTTCTAATTCAGTTTAAATTTGATTTTTTTTCCCAGTAAGAAATTCTACAAGATCACAGCCAATCTTATTGTAATTTTGAATTTCTCATTTTGCCTTTTTATTTGATACTACCCAGAAGGCAAAACTAATAATCCGTGACCCGGAAATATCCTTTGGTAAATACACAAACTGGGTCAAAAACACTGACTGCATTCAATCATAAAGTTTGATGTACACTGTCATACAACAACATATGCATTTTTAAGTTTCGATAGAAGTGCACAATTCTGCTTAACTAAAAACCCAAAAGATTCCAAATTAGGGACTAAATGTTGCAACCTGACGAAGTTGATCTTCTTTTATGTTGAAATGCAGGTTGCCAACATACAGCCTTCTCGCTCCCCCTGAATAGGGGCCAATAAGCCCACCACCTGCTCCAACAGCCACGGATGTAGTGGACTGAACCAGATTCTTTTCAGCTTCAGATGGTTTAACCATCACTGGTTGACCAAGAAGAGGCTGACCAGAAAGTGCAATTGCCATGGGGACTGACATTGCGTCATAAAACTCAATATACCTGCAGAGAAACGCATTACACAGCACCAATTAACAAACTTTAGAAACTATGACATTACAGTCTATAAATATTCATCGTTATTCTGCTTCTCTACTTCCCTTGTTGTCATGTTCTCCCAACCTACCAATAAATCTAACCCTGCTAAAAGCATAGCAAAGAGGTGCAAAAATTCTGCTCATCTCTTTTTCTTAAATGTAATAGCTTTAGTTACTTTAGAAAGAGATTTCGAAGTCCAATTTAGGAACTTAACTTCAAGATGACAATCAACTTTATGAGAACAAAAAAAAGAACTTAATATTATTTTACAAGTTGATGCCAGGAAGATGAAATTTACCCAACTCCCTTGGAACGCCTTGAATTGCGATCCATTATGAGACGTACATCTCGCACCTGAAATTGCAATTTGGAGGTATTAGAAAACTAGGGATGAACAATAACAACAAAAATACCTCACAAAACAACAATTCTCCATCAAAGATACCGCACAATCACTGTTATGGCACCATGAAAGGTATCACAATGCATGCATTCATAAATACAAGGATGTCTTAAATATTGAACAAATCAAATAAAAAATTAAAGAGCCCGTTTGGCCCCCCGTTACAACTTAAATTTGCAGCGCACCACCGTGTTTTTGGATTAAATTGAAAAGTAGGTGTTTGGATAGGTTCAAATTAGTCGGCTGCGGGCCGCTTTTTTTTTGGGTCAAAACAAAGGGTTGAGTTAAGCCTTTTTTTTTAAGCTTATTGAACCTCTGTTTGTGAGCTGGAATATTGTTCTGACAATTTGGGAAAAAGGTTTGGTAAAAGTACTGGTAGCCCACCCTGCTGCTTGCATCATTGCACTGATTGTGGTTCCCACACCTCACCACAATCCCATTGTTTGTATACTATTCAACCTGATCATTTCCAAATCATTCTTTTGTGCCTGTCAAGTTAGCACTATGTGCTACAATGTAAATCACAAGTGGGGCACACTATATAATAATTGGGCCCATTTATATACTCATATTATATTTTTTATTTATATTAATTTGAGATTATTTTATATGTATTATATATAAATTTTATATTATATAATTCTTAATTATATAATATATTAAAATATTCATTATTTAGTTTATATTTAAAGAAGTTTAACATCTTTAACAGAATAAAGGGTAAATAGTACATTTCATAATTAAAAATCATTTCTGAACAAGTTTTACTAAACATCCTATTAGTCACTATTGTCATCATAATCAATTTGAGACACACACACAAACACACATATATACAGCCAAACTGATTCTCTATTAATCAATTCAGTCATAATCAATTCTGCATAACAGCCACTTAAGATTAGACGAACTTATTACATTTCATCATTTTAAAAATTCCTAATTCAAATTTGGCCAGTTCCAATTTATAAGAGAAAATTTTAAGTAATTTGAACACAATATAAATTACACAATTTCATTTTGACCCATAAGAAAATACCCAGTAAGTTTCAGTTTCTTCTGCACAAATTCCAGCAAAAAGGTAATGAAATAACAAGTCATATCACGACTGATTAAAAGACAAGAACTGACCTTGCCAGCCCTTGAAAAGAAATCGTACACATCTCTTTCATCTGCCTTCAAACATATCTGCCAGAAATGTAAGCAGAGGTATGTATGTCAGTAAGGTGCAAGTAACAAACTCAAACAAAACAACACAAAAGTAGAATCTACGTGAATTTTTATTACCTGATAAGCAAAAACAGTCCGTTGATCCCGTTCAGGATCAACCTCAGGCTCCACCACTTCCTCCTTTTTCTCTTTGTAACGTCTGGAAAAACAACAAAAATCTCAAATGTTATCCGAAATTGATTAATCAGTAATTAAAATGATTGTGCATAAAATTGAAGAAAAGTAAGTCCAAAGACTGGAACATTATGGAGCAAACTATAACTATGGAAAAAATGTTTGCTCTCTGAAATGAGAGTATTTATATGGAAAAAATGACTCAAATCTGAAAAAGAAGAAGAAGAATCCGAAAAATGGCAGCAAATATTTCTCTGGTATGTGTGTAAAGGACGACCCATGTAACATAGTCCTGCAGGGAATTGCATGAAGTTAAATGATGGGATCAATGTCTGCAGTTGGTGAAATTAAGAAACATTTCACTTTAAATTTAATGAGAACCAACCTGGTAACGAAGTAGCAATTAAAGAAAATGGACACTGAGACCCAAGTAGTGAACTATGCAATCCAACTTCAGGCATTGAATTAACAACAGGTTTTGTCCCCTTCTATAAACAAGCTAATCTTAAATAGAAACATCATCATGAAGTCGTATGAATGGTAGTATTGAAGGAGGAAATTATTAATTGAAACCTGCTAAATGCTTATATCCCATAAAACAGACAAAGTTACAGAAAGTGATAAGTGGTAGAACATGGTACAGAAATATACAAACTAAAAGGCTAACATCCATTTATGGATTTGGCTTCTTGCCAATGAGTTAAGACCAAATGGTGCTCAGCAGCACAAACAAAACAACAAACAATCATAAAAATAATTTTAAAATAACGACAAGTGTGGATTGCATTATGGAGAAAAAGGCATAACTTGTATAAAACCTCATATCTGGGAGCCAGTACTATGAAACTAATGCCTCCTAAAACTCAGATTGTAGTCTTACATTTATCTTAACTTCAACTTTGTATTGTGATGACCACATAAAGCGGATGTAAAATAAAATGCAAAACTATCAATAGATGTAACTGAGAATATAAGAAATAGTTACGGGATAGAAAATCCCTTCAACTTTGTTTGGCTTGGAGCCTGTAGCATGTACGCAATACTCATATTTTTTAGGGGATAGAAAATCCCCCATTTATCTTAAAGGATCTATTTTTACGTCTTTTGTTCTTTTGGGCCAAAAAGACCTTCCCCATGTATTTAGGTGCTTTTGAAGATTTTTTGGGGTCTTTCAAGCCGCAGTAGATCAGGTTCTTTTGTATATGGGTGCGCGCTTTTTTATACAATTACTTATCAAAAAAAAGATATTAGAAATAGTTTAAAAATTAAATATTTAGAATGTGCAATTTGTATATATTTCTCGTAGGAGAAAAATAATATATTTGTATAACAAAAGAAGAAGATGAAAGCCAAACAAAGAATTTTACTAGGAAAAGAAGTGCCAGAAATGTAAAGCTGCAAAAGAAAATCCAGGAAAGTTGCTCCCTGGGAAAACTAATGCTGGGAAAACTAATGCTGGAGAATTTTTGCAATCAATAATACGACACGACGACACCAGTATGACAAGGAACGTAGAAGTAGTGCAACTAGAACTTGCAAAACGATTTTCATTGGGTACAAATATTGTATCAAGAAACCTGTGACTTTATGACAGGGAACCAAACAACTCATTTACAATATTATTATACATGCTGCAAAAGAAAAATGGCCAATCTTGTAGCCAACTGAACACTGATTTTCCACAAGCATCAGAAGACGAAGTGCTTCTGCTAAGCAAAGCCCATCACTCCCTCACCAGCATTTCTGCAACAGAATAAATATAATTAAGCAACTAAATTCAGAGGTGGACAATGAAAATCATAAAATGACATCACCACCCCAGTTTAGACCGACGACATTGAAACCCCCAATCTTGCAATGCAAGCTTTTAAATTGATTCTAGAGAGTTTAGAAAGGATCATTTAAACCCATGACCTGAGTTCCTGAGCCTGGCTCAGTTGCCAGAATGACCATCTGAAGATTGCTCTAGCATATCTGCGAGTTCCCAGAATCTAACGTTCAATATTCAGAATTTCTAAGACTTTAATAGCACAAATAACTATATAAACTTGAGAACTACTAGCGAAAGAATCCATTTAGATTATAGTATAAAAACCGTCAAGCAAGCTAGGGCTATGCTGGGAGAGATGTAGGCAAAAAACACCTATTCAATTGACAATGTGAATTACCTTCACACATCAGGTGTGCTTTGGCGCACAAACAGAATATCTTTGTCAATTGAATTGGACATCTGGACACTGGACACTGAATAGAATAGGATGAAAAAATAAAATAAAAACTTTTTTTTATTTTCTTATGGCCTTTTTAGTTTTTAGCAATTTACCAAAGGAAAAATGCAAGTAATCCATGTAAGCCGAGAATTGGTAACTGACTAAAAGTTTTTTTTCCACAGAATCAACTATGGATTACCAAAACAATAAGCCAAAAGTCACTGAATTTTTCATTGAAAAGATCAAATAAAAATATCCCATAATAACTTTCAAGTAGAGGAAAAAAAAATCAGTACAAATCACACCTTCACAAGAAGTTAAATTTCAAGTGATTTCTTAGCACCAACCATGGCTAAAGTTACATTGACAGAAGTAACTATATCATGATTGTGCCTCTAAATTATAAATTAAATGGAGACCACAAGGATTTTTCTTACATTAATTCACCATATATAAACTCATGGATACTGCAAATTACAGACCCCGATACTGGCAACCACCCCCCCTCCCAACCCCAGCCTATCTCAAAAAACACAAAAAAGGGTAAAGCTTGTACCCTTGTATGCGTGTTGTCCACAAACAATCAGTTTTCTTTTCCATATATTCTTGTCAATTTGATGCAACATATATTCTTTCAAGTTAGTATTTGCAGCTATAAATATCACTGAACCATAAGTACATGAAAGAAATCTTTAGACTAATTTATCAATAACATAATTATGAATTAGTGACTAACCAACAATAAAACTACAATAATGTAAATTTTATGCCAAATTGACCAAAGTAGAAGAATATGAAGAGCCAATTAAATGAAAGGAGAAAAAAGGTAAATATGTTGAAAGAAGAAGAGAGACAATAAAATCAAATAAAATAAAAGCAGTAAAATCGTTAAAATTACATGGACCATTGTCCTCTAAAGTACACTAAGGAATCCCAAGCATGTGTAGGATTCAATAATTGGTATAGTAATCAACCACAGTACCACTGCATCAATAGATTCTTCTTTGAGTTATTTCTACCTACTACTCCCTGCAGGTCTTCGTCTCCTTTCTGCTTCTATGCAACTGCTGCTTTAGACAGCATCACCACAGAGATATCTTTGAGAAATAAACACCAGTAGTAGGTATGCATTTTGTATTAGCAATAGGAAAAAGGAGCTGTTTGAATGAGGCAAAACCTAACTAACCAAATGTCCAGAGAGTGAAGTGGGAGCTGTGGAAAGAGAGCATCTTTTTTAAAGCATGCACCTCCACAGAGCCAGTTCTTGTCATGCACATATTTAGTATGTGTACATAGTTATAACTTTCTCAAATAATTTGGATAAGGCTTTGTTAAGTTCAGTTTAATTTAGTTATAACTTAAATAAGACTGTTCAGTATATATACACACAAATGTTTTTTTTTGGATCAGTTACACACAAATATATATATATATAACAACAATATGTTTTTAACTGCATTATAAACTCATTGGGTGGTACAGTTATCATCTCAGGATTCAGAGAGGCCTATCTGCTTGATGTTCATAAATTATCATCAAATTTCCTTCTACTACACACATTCTAAGCCTATTGTAAACTGATTGTCAATATGGAAACATGATGCTCATGTGACCAACAAATGTCTCAGATTGCAATTAGTCACGTAGCAAACACATAAATATCAAGCATACGCTAAATTCAACCAGTAAATCACATGTATGATGCCAACTGAAACAGAATCTATATGGAAATATTGGGAACTTTTTGTAAGTTTTGTATATGACATCTATAGTTTAAATTGATATTTTCCAACTTGAAAGAAGAACAAGAGCATGAGCAATACCTGCTTTCTCGGTCCCGTTCTCTTAATTCCCTGTCCTTTTCTCTTTCTCTATACTCCCTGTCCCTACTCCTCTCTCTATCTTGTTCATCCCGGTGCCTCTCTGAATGGCTTCGACTTCGACGTGATGGCTCACGCTCTCTCTCCCTGCTTTCTCTGTCCCGTTCTCTTAATTCCCTGTCCTTTTCTTTATCTCTATGCTCCCTGTCCCTACTCCTCTCTCTGTCTCGTTCATCCCGATGCCTCTCTGAATGGCTCCCACTTCTCCGCAACGGGTCTCGCTCTCTATCCCTGTCCCTTTCATATTCACGGTCAAACTCTCTCCTGTCCCGGTCATGGTCCCTCTCTCTGTCCTTTCCATTCCTCTCCTCCCTGTCTCGATCCCTGTCCCTGTCTCTGTGTTCGCGGCTACTCCTGTGTCGCTCCCTCTCACTCCTCTCTCCATCTCTTGGGGATGAGCGGTGCCGTGACGAGCCCCGCTCTCTGTCACGATCACGGGATTCATCTCCAGACCTTTCAAGCTTTGACTGGTGATCAAAATTATCATCATTCTTGTGCCTTGAGCTTCGGCTCCGATCTTTGTCCTCACGTTTAACATGTTCTTCACCGCCATTCACTGTTTCCTTCAATTTCTGAGGTTCTGGGTTTTCCACGGTCTTCTCTAAATAATCATACTCGTCAAAATCCATTGAAAAATTCTCAAACTAAACAAGGAAAAATAGACCCAGCAGATAATACTTATTGCCGCTACGATCTGTGACACAATGAAAACAAAATCTCGTAAAATACCTGGAGTAACAAGAAAGAATTCACTGACAATTTTACCCAACAAAACAATAAAGATTATAGACTCTGATGCAGCCTTTGTTTCCACATAAAATAATCCCAGGGAAATTTTCCTTTTATCCAATCAATATCGATAGAGCTCAAGTCCAGAAAATTAAAAAGGCTAACCTTATCGCGTCTCTTGAGTTAGCTGCATTATATATACGTAAAACATATATGAATGTCTTTACAACTCATATTTCATCTTTCCTTTTCCTTGGGTGAACAAGACATATCGAAATTAGTACGCCCAATTTCTTCGAAACCTAATTCATATAACTGATCGGAATTAACTTATACTGCAATATTAATACCAAAAACCCTAGAATACGAAACCGTAAATAAACAAAAGGAAATTTTTATGTGGGAGTTCGTGTGATTTACCTCCGAGGTAACAACAAAGACAAAGGAAGAGTTTGGAACGTCGAACAAAGACTGCTTTCACTGAACGTGTCTGGACTCTGAAGGTCTGGCGGTGTTTCTAGGGCAAGAGTTTGAACAGTCCAGAGGCCAGACGGGGTTCACGTGATTTTATGGGAGGTTTGGCTGTTGGGTGCGGAGTAATTCGATTTGGGTGTTGGACATGGATGATGGGAAAGGGTCGTATTGTAATCCGGGTCGATTTTAAAAGATCCGAGTATGCTTCAAATTAGGAATGCAAACGCTAGACAGGTCTCTTTCTCAATTTCAACTTTTTTATATTTTGTCATTTTGCCCCCACATAATAATTTACCTCGACCCATTTTTATTTCCTGCCCTTGTCATGCCCTCCCATGCCCCTATCTCGAATTTCAATTTTTTTAAAAATAAGTTTAATATAAAATTTTAAAATTTATTATAAAAATAATCAACACAAAAAAAATATAATATGAGTTTAGTAATAAAAAAATTAAACTAATTTTATATAATATAATTTATTGATAAAAAAAATTATACCATAGAAATAAATAAAATAAAAATTAATATGTAAATAAGATGGGATGACTAACCCCCACCCGTCGAATGGATTTTTAAAAACTTATTCCGATCTTATCCTAATTCGTTTATAAACATCCTATATCCACTCTAGTAAGAACATGACAAGTCCCGACAGGATAGGAACAGATTTTTGATTAGTAACTATTTATATTTAATTTTCATCATTATTATCATACATAATTTTATATAGGTACAATAGTTTTTCATACATATGCACACATATATTTGCACATTATGTGTGATACAAATGATGACACTGTGTTATGAGAGGATGAATGAATGGAAGATATTCGAGTAATAAAAATAGAATGATCATAGTATTCACCACAGATCAATACACACTAATGTCTGAAATATTGCTCGAAATTTTTAAAGAAAAAAACATTTAGGTTATGTATGTTTAAGTTTTCAAAAACAAATTTTTAATTTTAAAACGAGAGATACGCGTTTAGCAAACTATTAATTTTAATTTTTTTTAATTTTATATAATTTAAATTATTATATAAATACATTTTTACAGTTTTTAAAAAATTAATTACAAAATTTTTTAAAAAATTATATTTGAATCACTATCTAAGCATGTTTTTAACAATCCATACAAGTCAAAACCATTATAAATAAATTCAAGAACATGAATGATATACTTAATTACAATTCTGTCTATAAAAAAGGAACAAAAAAAAATCCATGCAGAGAGGTGAAAATTTCTGCAGCTCGTTCCAAGAACTACCGCTTAAAGAAATACATATCTGAATGAGAAAATAAATATCTGAGCATCTCAAAACTAGGAGTGAGAAAGGGGACATCCCATATTCAGGCTTCTCTCAGTAGGATTGTTCTATATTGGTAAAAATATAGCAATGCATTTGGCTGGAATAACCATTATAAATATATTATATTTGTTTCTCAGACTTTCAGAAGTCCTTCCTGCTCGGGATCACATTTGAGCTGTCTCTACTAAATATTCCCCACCTCCCTTCTCCACCCTTATCGAAGCCTGGTTTTTGGCTGGAATCAGAATTTGATGAAGGCAAGTTTGGATTTGCCAAGACCCTTCCTTGGACAGGATTCTTCCCGGAATCGAAAGGAATTCCAACTCCTTCCTTCTTGTTAACTTCAGTTGGTACACCTGGCTTCCTGGGAGCATCATTAGCTCTTGGAGAACTAAATATCCCATAACTTGGTTCCGGAGAACTGGGAGCACTAGGACGTGATGGTTCTTGCTTGGGAATCTCATTAGCAGGAAGTTTCAAGTTTCTGAACAAGGAAGCATCAGTTTCAACTCGTTTGGGTTCTCTTGTTGGGGCTGAGCCACTCAAATCAAATTGTCGTTGTCTTTGGTCTGGAAATTGGGATTCCATCCTCATTGAGTCTCTCACAACAGGGCCCCGAACATCTGTTGTAGAATCGCGTACAGGTCTGTTGCGCATAATGTCTGAAAAATTATTTACTGGAGAGGGTACTATTTTTGGTATAGTTTTGATTTGTTGGTCGATAGAAATTTTAGCTGCCTTGTTAGCATCATCATTAAAACCAAACACCTCGTTAAAATCATCGGGTGCATCAAAAACTGACCAGGTAGATTCGTTTTTCTTGAGATCTTTATCTGGCATTTCCAACGAAGGTGAAATAGATGCATCTTCCTGTTCAGAAAGGATGTCATCCTCTATGTCCAAGCCAGATTCTGCAGCAGCACCCATTTCTTCTTCAAACTGTACAGGGCTTTGATTGGGAGTGGAAGGGCTGATGGTTGATGGCGATGTAGCAAACTTGTGGACCTCACCACTTGCGACTCCAACAACTTTGGAAACTTTCTTTCCTGAGCCTTTCTTTGATGGACCAAACTTGACATGCCTGACAAGAACATATGCCTGCTTCCTCTCCACCCGAGGTCCACTTTCCACAACAGAAAAATCTTCAATCTGCATTAAGAAGTTGATGATAAAGAGTGCAGGAAACAAAAGAGAAATTAAGTAATAACTCAAGAGTTGGGGAAGAACAAAGAGAAGAATAAAAAAGGATACGGTGATACCAGAGCAGTGAGACGAGATAACAACCCTCCTAAGTCTTGATCTTCGGTACCCATGGCTGTGCACTGTTTAAGAACCACAGAAGGAAAAAGTCAAAATTTTAGTATCCCTGACTGAAGGATTAACAGGACTCACAAAACACACCGCACATGCAGCATATACACACAAGGACAAACACAACTCTGAAACAAATCTATAACCATCGGGTTAGTGTTGTTAAAGGCGATCACCCCGTCGCTTAGGTGATAAAGTGATGTGATTTTCAGTCTTAATACCTTAACATGTTCCAGGCCATGCGTCTTCAAAGAGGCGATGCCCAAACGATCGCCTTCAGCAATGTGAGAAGCGACCATGCAATGACTTTTTTAATTGTAACGTATTTTACTTGTATGTCCCTTATGTTTATAATATTTTATGCACTTATTTAACAATTTTGTAAAAGTATTATCAATATAAAAGAACATAATTGTAATCTAGAAGTGTTATTATTCAATCTATTATATTAATACATATTATTATCAAACATTAGCATAAAAATAGCCTAATGAACATTTAAATTATTTGAGATATTGCTACAAATTCAAACTTTGGGTAGAGTAACACTTTCAACATGTAAAATTATAATTAAGAATTGACGTTTCATCTTCTATAATCAATAAGCAATCATCATTCTTCACAAAAATTGGGTTTGCCCACGATAAAACATCTTCCCTCTATCAACCAAATTGATCATGGAAGTCTTCACAACATAAGCCGAATTCTTTAGAATTAGTTTAGATGTCTACGAGATTGACCCTATGATGTTTTTCATATTATTAGGATTAGCAAGTTCACAAAAATTTATTCTATGTAAGATTTAGATATATAACAAAACTGACTATTACTTGAGAAAAAAGCACTAAAGCTTAAAGCCATATCACTTAAATATGTTATATGTAAAATTTAGATTAAACTTTTTAGTATTACATGATAATTATTATAATAATAAGATATTATTTAACTTAGAATGAATTAACTTTTGATGTGTAATATATTTTTTTGATTATTTTTATAAATTTACGTCTTGCTTCACTCAAGCTAGCGTTTTTTTGTTGTCTCGGTTTTCGGGCAATGTAAAGGGTGTTGAGGCGACAGTCTCATTAACTAAAACTTATTTTACTTAAATATGCACATATATCTTGTCTTATTGTTTTAAAATTAAAAGTATTTTTGTCCGGACAATATTTAACCAATATAAAAGTAGCACAAATGGAAGAAAATGTTTTAAGATGGTTTCACTGTTTAAAATTTAATTACGTCATATGTAATCTTTTAATTAAAATTTTTAGAATTACATAAGAATTATTACAAAAAATATTATTTAACTTAAAATAAATGAATCTTTAATGTTTAATGTATTTTATAAATTAGTGCTTTGCTTCATTTAGGTTAGTGTTTTTTTGTCGCCTAACTTTTTAGGCAATATAGGACCTTATCGTGTTAAAGTCACCTTTCGCCTTTAACTACATTGTATCAGGTACTATTCGGTCTCGTGTGCATAGAGAGTGCATGTATTTCGCATCAGATTCTCATGCCAATTGCAGTTCTTAACAAATAATAAAACCCCAAATAATAACAGTGATAGAACCTTGTAAAGCAAAATTCATCATGTCAAAGTTTGATGCACTGGTTACTAAGTTATGCCTGTTAACTGGACCAAATCAGCTACAAAGCCAATTGCAGTTTCTCCAGCTTGTGAAGGCAATTAGCAGTCAGTGATACTTCCAAAACCCATGAAAACTGAAAAGATACAGTTGGTGCATTTATGATTCACCATTTTTTGATTTATGTTACAGATCTTCTGCTAAAATATTTATTTCTTGGAGTTTAAAGCACAAGATATCTATGGAGAATTTGGACATCCATCAATTAATTATGGGGAAAGGAATACAAAAGGGGTGCCGGTCTCAAGAAAATTTGCTCTATTTCTCATACTTATGCGAAGTTAATTTATATCATTTAAAGAAAACTAAGACTTCGTTTCACACATGAAAACATGATCATGCAGATAAGATATGGTGCACAATGAGCAGCAAAGAAATATAATGGAGAGAGTTAATCATCAGATGTCTTAGAGAGAAGGGAAATTAAGTACCTTCACTCGGTAACCACGCTCCATCAATCTCTTAATCGTATCTGCTTTCATTTGAAGGTCTTTTTGTTCCTGGAAACAGAAGCAGTTGGTACATGTAACATCATGAATTTACACTCATGCATCTGCTGATTCTTTCATTTATTCTCACTTTATTATATTTGTATTCCCTTCCTTTTATTTTACTAATTTATAATAGTATTGAGCAATGGTAAGAGTTTGGGCTTCCAAGCGCGAAAATGTGGGTTTAAGCCAGACAATCACCAATTTGTGCAAATGAAGCCAAAAGCCAGGTATATAATGCCAGTTCATTGCACCTAACGCCTAGCATTGATGGGACTAACAGGGATAATGCCTTTTTCAATAACAAAATTGATTAAATTTGACTGCCTGCATAGCCATAGGCCATTGCTCGGCAAAATGGTAAAATCTTGGGGTGACAAGTGTGAGTGTGTGGATTTGAGTCTGAAAACAGCTACTTTATGCAAACTAAACTAAAACCAACAATTAGGTCTGTATCTAGTCCACCCTTGTAGCACCTAGAGTTGATGGGGCCAACATTAGGTAACGACCTTTGACAATTGAAACAAAAATTGCCTGCCATAGTATATACAAATGCATGATAATGAACACTTATTTTTCATGAATCTAATGAATATGCAAAGTTTCTAATTATGGTCACATGAGAAAATTCAGGTTTTTTTTGTGGTAATTCATGAGAAAATTCAGGTTATGTTGCATTGAGATGGATTTGGAGTCTTTTGGACCAAATTCGACACAATTTCACTCAATTGTATCTCCATTTCTTTATGATATAGTTCAGATATTCAAAAGCCTATTATACTTTTCCAAACAATCACATTTTATTGTGATTCTTGAAATGTCATACCTTATTGTTCAAGGCATGTAGGACACATGTTGTCGAGTACAAAAAAGTGTCACATATATTTTTTTTTTCTATATATGATCATATATGCCAATTCTAACATTATTTCAATCAAATTTGAATTAAAAAATTCACAAATCATAAGAAAACAACTATTAAGTCATCAATTTTAATCAATAATTACTCGCGGCTTTCAACATTTTCACAATGCCAACATTTCACTGCATAAAGTCATAAAATTAAAATTAGGGTGAGGAAGGAGATTGGTTATGGTGCACCAAGGTGGTGACGGAGCCATATGGAAGTGGTCTTTGGAAAGCTATCCATAAAGGATTTGATGATTTTGCCAAGAAGTTTCGTTTCGAGCTGGGGGAAGGAACGAGGGTGAAATTTTGGAATGACTTATGGTGCAGAGATATGACTCTAAAAAGGAGATCCCTTCTTTGTTCAATATTGCCACGAATAAAGAGGCTTTAGTGGTGGATAATTGGGTCAATGTGGGAGGCAATTTGGAACGGAATCCACGTTTTCGACTAAATTTCCTTGATTGGAATTAGAAAAGGTGATAGGACTCTTAGAGGTGGTTAATAGCTATAAATTGATTGTCTCCAGATGATATGGATTGTGGATAATTCCAAAAAATTATCAGTTCACTCATGTAAGAGCTTAATGGGGATGAAAGAGGATCACTATCCCTGAAAGATAGTTTGGAAGTCTCGAGTTCCAAGTAAAGTTGTTTTTTATGCTTGGGTAGTGGCTTGGGGCGCCATTTTGACAATGGAGAATTTTTGTAGGAGAGGCTTCTATCTTCCTAACTAGTGTTGTTTTGCAAATGTTAGGAAGAAACATGAACCATATCCTTACCCATTGCAAGATGGAAAGGGAGGCTTGGAGTTTGATTTTTTCTTTGTTTGGTTGTAATTGGGTGATGCCGGCAAGTTATGAAGCACAGGCACTCTATTTTGACTCATGTGTCCATGTCGGATACGCGTCAGACATCGACACTCTCAGACACTTCCTGGACACGTGTCAGACACACGAAAAAAGTATCTAATTTTATTTTATTTTTTATGAATTTCAGACACGTTCTGATTCTTCTGAACACAATTTCTTCTTCTTCTTCTTCTTCTTCTTTTTTTCCTATTTTTCACCTTTTCTCCTTGGCTCTTTTTTTGGTTACACACACATACACTACTCTTGAATCATGAATGTTAATAATTAAATGAAGTTCTTGAATTTTTATCTAATGGCTGTGTGTGTTTTGATGCCAAGTTTAATTTAAATAATGTTAGGTTTTTATTATAGGGTCATATAAAAAATTTATATATTCAATGTATCTTTGACGTGTTAGTGTCCTATTTTTTTTGTGAAACGACGTGTCTGCGTATCCGTGTCATGTTGTATCCGTGTCCGGTGTCCGTATCCATGCATTTTTGCCGGCAAGGGAGGTGATTTTGAGTTGGAGATGCTCTCCGATGAGGAAAGAATTAAGAATTGCGTGAAGGATGACTCCCCATTGTATTATGTGCAACTGAGGGGGATGACGCCTTAAACAAAAAACCATATGTGGCACATGTCCGTGTCCTGAACGTGTCCGACACTGATCTTGGAGAGGTATCTGTGCTTCTTAGTCAAAGGCTTTACAATCCATAAAGGAGAATCTACACCCTTGAATAATCTATTTTTCCTTTCCTACCAAATAATCTACCAAATGCAAAGAGGAGTTATATGCCAAGTTCTCCTAAAGAACATGATAAGAAACTAAGATGCCTTGTAAAGGCTATAGGGAACAAAAAAGCGATTCCATACGAACCCTTATTTTCTGAATCAAGAAGGCAACAATAATCAACAACACCTCATCCTTCTATAGATATGTGGTAGAAAAAACAAGATAGATGTTCTTAATGTGACACTCAAGCATTGATTTAAATTAAGATCACGGGATACGTGGCAGTTGCAGTATAGCAGTATCAAGAGTTCGAAGGCTAAAACCATGATTTTTTTTAAACACTAAAAAACCTCTTAAAATTCACTAAAACACATTTTGACAATAATTTATCACATTTTTTTTTACTGTAATTTTTCAATTTTCTAACACCTAAAAAGATGTTTAAGTACCACCTAGGAAGATGTTTTACTATATAATATGGATTTTTTTAAGTTAAACTAATAAAAAAATATCATTTGATTTGAATAATATTGCCACACATAATATAAATAAATACTAAAATGATTATAAGCATAAAAATCAATTTAGTGTGATTAGTTATGCAATAAAAAATTGAGAAAATTTTAGGGCCTAGAGACCTTTTCAAGGTTGTATCAGCCCAAATTTTTGGTAATTCAGTTTACCTTTTTTTGGGGGGATTATTTTGTTAGGTATATCTCTTATATTTAAATCTCATACAAGCAGGGATCATAAGAATTATGCAAAAAATAAAATAAAAAACTCAAAACAGTTGTAAAAGTCCAATAACGCCCTATAACGGCCCGTAATAGCCATATCACTCAATATGTAACGGAATCGGCCGATACTGGCTATGAATTTTGATCTCACCGATACATTACCATGTATTAGTATCAGGGGGTAAAAAAAAATTGACATGTCACATGTCAATAGTTATTTAATCCATTGCACTCAAGTTAATTGATCATAGCCTTGTTGGAAGGAGTGTGTCAGATTAGATTCAAAAATCAAGAGAAACATCAACTGGTTATGAAACAAAGGCCCTGACAGTCTTAAAAAAAGAAGCACAAATTATAAAAGTGGGTAGAAATTCTATGATCTCATGCTTTTACTGAAGAAGATGTTTTTATTCATGAAAAGCTTCATTGCTGCAAATGGATTTCACCTTATTAATGATGGATATGAGAACCAGGAAGTACCTGTAGCATGAGGGATGTAAAAACAAGAATACAGTACTAGATAAAAAAACTTACAATTTTACAAGTAAATCGAACTTCTTTGCAGTCTCCTTTCCGTAAAGTCACTTCAGCCTGTATCAAAAAGAAAAAATTAATTATCCATTCCAAAACAACTCCAATAACAAAGTGTACCTAAGGGTTGACTTGTTGCTTTCTCATCTCACAAGAGCATAACATTAAACTTATGATTTCAAATTAAACTGGATCTGGAAGTCTTCAAGAAAAGAGAAAACACAAATCACAAGTAACACCAATTTAATGTGTTGATAAGCAAATGAAGATTCCGGCCGAACAACCCCCTCACAAACCCACAAAATTACAACAAATTAAAATCACAATTCTGCACCCAATAAGAATACCAGTAATCCATTAGGCAAAGCCAATTACAGGTTATTTGCTCTAAGATATAATGGTCAGTTATGAATAAATCCTCAATCATTAGACTTAAGAGGAAAAGGAGCTAAAGCCAAAATCAGTAGAAGGAATGTTTTCTTAGGTTTTGACTTTGAGGAACACAATTTCAAATGTAACCATCACAAAGTAGTTTAGTTACATTTTATTCCATAAAATAGTAATAGAATATTTCAGAATCACTCTAGAAAAGTCCAAACATTTCAATTCACAGTGGAAAATTGAGAGAGAGAGGGAGTAAAAAAACAACCTCATTCATGTTTTGGAAAGGGAATTTGAGGAAGGAACAACACAAATTACTTCAGACCTCCCTTAGTGTCATCTCAAAAGCATAATTCAAAACAATATATGGGGTTACTTTGCTTCTGGAGTATGTTTTGGTCTCATTTTGTTACATTACATCACTTCAACCACTAACTCAGAATGTATGCACCTTTTCTTCCAAATGCTCCAACTGCTAAAACATCTTTTGATAGCTACACTAAGAGCCAAATGCATGTGAAAGTCAAATTTCTCTCTCCTCCCTCCCCCTCTTTCTCTACACACATATACATGTACAGATCTATGTATGTGGACTGGATGATGTATGCTATGATGCATGTTGCGATATTAGGTAATCTTCATGGGGTAGATAGATCATAGAACAATGTTTAGTCAAAATTACTTAATGTGAAGCGTTAAATTGAATTTATGATTTGGATGGGAAAAAATACAATGAATCTAAAGTGGGGCCAATCAGCAATCAACAACTCATTGCTATTGTATCAAACATTATGACCATCCTCTCTTTCATGGTCAACAAGGAATCTGTATCCTCTCTTTTGGTGGGGTTTTTTTTTGGGGGGGGGGGGATGAAGACAAATGTTGATGACAAGAACTGATTATTTGAAAGTGTTTCATGTTATGAAAATGGATGGATGACATGTTATGATAGCAAGAATGGACTGTTTTTTTTTGTTGATAAGTTAGCAAGAATGGACTGTTGAAACAAAGAATGTTATCATTACATATAGGCGTATGCTTTAGAAAGAAATTTTAGAGAAGAATAGAGATGGCATTACCCGTGGGGACTGGTGGGCTAGTTGCACTATTTTGATTATGCAATTCAAGTGAGGCAACACATATTAATGCTTAATTTTTGGGATGTGGTCTTTGGAAGGGAATTCAAAACAGTAATGCTGATTTTCAAAAATGAATATGCTTTGAGTTTGGAGATCGGGCGAGGGTGAACTTTTGAAGTGATCTTTGGCAAGGGGATGTGACATTGAGGGAGAGGTACCCCCAAGTGTACAGACTGGCTTCCTGCAAGGAAGCTTTTGTTGCTGATTGTTTTTCTTCGGATGGTGGGAGAGTAGTGTGGAATCCGTGTTTTAAGAGGAATTTACACGATTGGAAGATCAAGGAGGTGGAGCTCTTGTTGGAGGTCCTGAGTAGCCCAAAATGAGTGGGGATAAGATTGTACAGTATTTTTCCGGTTCCAAGGAATTCATGGTTAGATCTTTCACAAGGAATTGAAATCGGCGGGCCGGGGGGGGGGGGGGGGGGGGCAGTTACCTTGGAAGTTGATTTGACACTCAGGGGTTCCAACAAAGGTGACTTTTTTGCTTGGGTAGCAACTTGCGGTGCTATATTGACCATGTAGGGATTTCATTTGAAAAATTGTTATCGTATGTGCAAGGAGCAAGCAGAGACGGTTGATCATCTGTTAGTTCATTGTACAGTGGCTAGGGACTGTTGGAGTTTTGTCCTCTCTATCTTCGGCCGCTCATGGATGATACTGGCTCCTTTCAGAGATTTGTATTTGAGTTGGGGAGGAAGTAGGGAGAGGAAGGAAGTTCGATCAGTTTGGAGAATGGTTCCTTTGTGTCTAATATGAGGTTTATGGAGGGAGTGAAATAGTAGGATTTTTTAGGGGATTAAGAAAGTCCCTTTCATTTTGGGAGATAATTTTTGGCCTTTGCTATTTTCTTGGGCTAAAGAGGCCTTTCTGAATGTAGGTTCTCTAGTACACTTTTTGGGGGGACATCTAAGGCTTCAATGAGATAACTACCCCTTGTAATAGGGCTTCGCCCCTTTGGGCACCTTCATTTTATATATATACACACTTTTACTTATAAAAAAAAAAAAAAAGCCTATTAACCTTCTCCAATATGGTCAAAGTCATCTTCCAACAAGAAAAAAATTAGATAAAGCCTCCCTCAAAGTCACTTAAACTAGGAAAAATAGCACCGGTGGTCAACGGAGTCAATGACATCATTGATTACAAGTTAGTCCCATCTCAAATGCTTCAAGAATCCCTGTTGCTATGAGCAAACTCAAGGGCAGCAATAACCTCAAAACAAATCCTCAAATTTTACACAGCCAATTCTCTCTGTCAAAACCAAAACATGAACCGTCTAGAGACAAATATGAAATCTTTGGGGTTTTATATCCTGATTCTTGGAAGATTATGCACTTATGTGACCTACTGCATGTAGCATAGTGTTTGTATTTTTGAGGGATAACTATTTGCAGTGTAGGAGTTTTATATGGGATGCATAAACATTCCAGTCTCATGACAGAACCCATACACACAATCCTCAGAAACTTTTTGGTAGCATGGAATGAAGTCAGGACCATGATTTTGCTATGGGATCTAGTAGGAATTTGACAACTCGTGCATGTGAGGGAGTGATTCTTCTAAAAGACAACATGCAGAAATGAGTCAAAAAATAAACTTCTTTAATGCATTCTTTTCAGCACACAAAAAGGATAGAAGCCTAAGATTAAAAGACCAAAGCTTTGTGTAAGCTCCATCACGCACAAGTTAAATTCCTCCAGTTTATGCAAATCTGAGGCCAAAAGCTGAATTTTCCATCTTGAAGTATTAGGAAAAAATAAATTATAGATGAATGATCATATATTTGAGTACAATAAAGGATATTATGCCAACAAAATCAAATCAATTTTTTGGCCTTTTAATTCTTACCTAAATAAATGATCCTCACCATCAACCTAATTGGACATCGTCTCCATTTGCTTTGAGTATAAACATCAATGCTAAAAATAGGCAAGTTTTGCCATTGGGAAATGAGTCCAATTACCTCTGTTTAATCTACCAAATGCAAAAAGAGCCACACGTTTTAGCCTTTGCTTTACAAACCTACATGAAATTATGAAAACCATGTTCTAGATAAAGCAATGTTGCAAAAAGAGCTACACATTTTAGCCTTGCTTTACAAACCTACATGTAAACCATGTTCTAGATAAAGCAATGTTGCAAGGCTCAATGAACTATAGTCGACCCTCTAATTATTAATAATCTAAGGAGACTCAAAAATTATAAATTATTACATTTCTATATGATTTTTATTAGGAAAAATGTCCTCACATGTAAACAATTTTAGCTTAAGAATAGGACATTCTTACATATTCTAAAGAATTATTTACTTCTTTAAATATATATATCTAATTTAAGTTATAAAAAATTACTTCATCTCCTTTATTATTACTAATAATTAATAGTTTAAAGGATTTTTTTCAAAAAAGAATAATTATTAAGTAATAAAATTATTAATTATGCACCATGGAATGAAGTTAATTCCTGAAAATTTTATTAATTATTAGATACTATTAAGTAATTGAATATTAACTATTAGAGGGACGAGAAGCATTAATTTTTTTATTTAGTAAAACAACGGAAAAAGAAACTCATTGTTATATATCATTCTTCACTTAAAGATCGAGAACTGCAAATAATATCTTGTGAATTTGTACTTATTTTACACAAGAAACAAAAAAAATCAAACATGACAACAATAAAAAATTATGCAGCAGAGATTAGCTAAAACAACTAGGCAACAGAATACAATATCAAATTGCTGCAATCAGCAAACGTGTTTCATCCATTGCTTTAATGTCAACAAGATTGGAAACAAGGGCATAAATTCAAAAAGTATACTACCTTGGTTTTAGCACGGTCTTTTTCCTTCAGTTGGTGCATGTACTTTTCTTTATTGTAGTTCATTAATTTGCAAACAGGTGGCTTAGCAGTTCGCTGAACCTGTAAAATAAAAAAAAACAAAACAATTCATTGAGCCCCCATAGAAGAAATAATTTTTTCCATATTTTTTAATAAACATTCAAACCATTAATAAATATTAACTGAAAAGTAAGTAAGCAGATTGACAAAAGTGGTAATGGAACCATCTTTCTCTGTGTCTCTCTTCAACCCAACTCCCCCCCCCCCCCCAAAAAAGAGAGAGAGAGAGAGAGAGAGAGAGAGAGAGAGAGATCAGCATAGCATGCAAGCATCAAGTGATCCTTTAGACTAAAAAGGAAAAAAGAAAAAGAAAAATAAAAAGAATAAATCTGAACATAAATATCCATACTCAGTCAATTGTTACCATAACCAACTAATACATAATCAAGCATAATAAGATGGCAACAAAGTGTAACTGTCTAGATTACAATAATCCAAATTTTCTCCACACTGGTCATTGGAGTCTTAAAAGAAAATATAAATACATATAAATAAATAAAACTAACAGCTTACGAAACAAATGAAATAAAAGAGAGAGGAGAACACACAAATTCTATTGGAGTGGGGCAATTACAAATATATGACATAGTCTCTGTTTGTGAGTGATAGACATGATGTGAGAGTGAGAGTGTCTGTACTAGAATGAACAGTACGCAAAAGATGGACCGCTCCAATGTGCTTGAGCCTTGAGGTAATGTCAGGAAGGGAGATGGTTGCGACAATCTAGAGAGAGAGACTGGGGTGGGGGAGATGAGCAGTCTAATTAACAACCTTAAACATATGAAACTAGGCACTATTTATAATGGTTAGCTCAAGTGATTCACAAGACCAACCTAACATGGCATGGTCCTAGCCTGTTCTTTAGGTGTCAAAAGTCTCTCTTCCCTAGAAGGACCAAAGTATACCGTGAGGCTTAACCCAAGGTACATTCTAATGAACTCACAACTCTACGATCCAGTCCACATGATCCCAGGAATCACGACCTAGATGCCACATCAATGAAGCGCACTGGGCCCAGGAGCCTCCTTAGGTCTGTCCCCAGCTATAGGCAGCCATCAAACAACAACCTAGGAACCATATATACACAACATGCAGCATAGCATGTATGAGCTTGGGTAGGGGCCAAAATTGGCTTGTCCTAGGCAGTATAGCTCACAGGGAGGCTGCCTCAACTCGTCAAGAGGGATGGCCTCGCAGTTATCCTTTGTCTTGGTCCTGAGCTAGAGTTCAGGGACTGACATGACATGTCGGTTCTGGACAAGTGTCACCATACAAGTGGGGAATGCATCAAAAGTGTAATTAGATGATGTACGATCTGAGCTGTAAAGGCATCCAGCTCATAGCCAATGGGGTACTACCAACCATATGTGGGTAACATATACCTACACTATTTTTTTGGGAGCCTTTTAGTTCAGGCAAATATAATTTTCACAAGTTCTCACCATAAGTTAGTTAGCTATTGAGGATAAAAAAAACTCAAGAATTTTACCTCAACTAAGTCAAGCTTCAGTCTCTTTGCACGCTCCAGTGCTTCACGCCTTGATACTACACCATGCCCTGTAAATATGCACAATTTAAAATATGCCATAATAACAATTGACTCTACCCCAACACTAATCAAGAAAAAAAAGACTCTACACACACATCTAGAAATATCGAGACACCTTCATCCCAAAATTTTACATGCCATCCATCGAAAGGGATATTAAAAAAGCCATGATAAGTGTAAGAATACCCTAATTAGATTTTTTCTGAACTTGATTGACAACTTAGATCTCCATGATAGAATGTACTGAATAAAATAACTTAACAATAAGATGGAAAATTGTATTATTTATATGCCAAGCTTCAGATACTCTACTCTCCTGTCACACTAAAGAACATCCACTCAGTTCAAAATCTTTTACACTTTATAATTGACTTTTATTTCTCATTTTTTCCCTAGAGAGCTATATTAAGCGAGTGCGTGTGCGCAGTATTTCTAAATATGTAATAAAATTTCAAATTTATAAACATATAACAACAATAAACCATGCACATATACGATATCATCAAATTTACTTCAACCCTGAAAAAGTAAAGGAATATTTGGATCCAAAAAAAAGATAACATGCACATACCTTCATCAGTCACAAGCCTGACGAACTCTGCCGTAATTTTTTCATTCAATCGCGGCCCACTCGTGTCCTTCTCTTCCTGTTTTGGCTTAGCCTGCAATTCAGTCATGCCATCACTGTCCACCCATGCTCCACAGCATCATTTATATACACACACTTGTGTGCGGGCTGAATAATTTACACGTTATCACTATATAACTACCTGAACCGGCGCGGCGAAGAACCTCACATTGTTTCCAAACGCGAATTGGCGCTTATGAATAACCCAACTTGGCTTATCAAGAACCCAACTTCTTGGATGTGAAGCAGTGTGATTAGCCGAATAAAATCTAGGAAGTTGAAAATAGCATCTCTTGAATTGGTTTGATAAGCTTTTGAGCTCCGATTGCTTGATTCGGCACCAAAATGCCATTTCTTTTCAGTTGTATATACGGAAGAAAGGCATTCTCTGGTATGAAAATATTTATTTTTTCAGTGATTGATCCTGTCTAAGTTTCGATATTTTAACTAGACCGAGTATGGATGAATCTAGAGAGAGAGTGTGATTGCAAATTGAAACCCTAATCGACCATGAACGTAACTGTTCATCACGTGTCTGATAGCAGGGTGAATCGGGTTTAGAAGCCAGAGCTTGTTGTAGATCCGGATCTAAGGGCTTATCATCATTTTTACAATTCCTCGGGCCCGTTCTCCTGGAGCCCAGTTCATTTTACAGGCCAAAACCCAACATGCTGTATGAATTGTTAAACCTTGGCCCACTTGTGCTGCTCCTGATCACTGAGGAAGCCCAACATGCCATTATATTTATACACATGAAGTTACTAAGTGTGTGTTTGGCGTCCCGGTTGAAGGGTGAAATTCAGGGCCCATGATATTGCCAACGGTACTATTTGGATCTTTACGAAATTCACAGCTGGGTGTCATGATTTTGACTAAATAAGTGCGCCAAACGGACTCTTAGGCTACATTTGGTACTCAAGAATAGAATGAGAGAGAAATGGAATGATTCAGGAACAAAAAAGGAATGCTCATTCTATTCCTTTGTTTGGATAAAAACCCAGCAATGGAATAACCCATAAAATGGCCATCAAATCAATGGCTGCTTCCCCATCTCTCTGCAATTTCCTCTCCTTTCTCCCTGCTTCAAAACCAGCCCCACCAATTCAACTCACCCCTCCTATCTTCTCTCTATCTCCAATCTTTCTCTCCTTCTCTTCATCACCATCTTCAACAACTACTACATTGTCTCTGAGCATTAGAAATAAAGAAGGGTTAGTACCAGTTTTGTCGAAGGAAATTGCGATGGCGATGGCAGAGGAGATCGCGATGGAAGTGGTGGTGGCAAAGGAGGATATCGAGGTGGCGATGGCAGAGGAGATCGAGGTGGCAACGGCAGAGGAGGAAATTGTCGCGGGCTGTAGGAGATGGACGCTGTGTCATTCCGTTTGGAAATGAATGGGCATTCCTTAGGTTTTGTCAAGGAATCTTTATTCTTGTGTTAAGTGGAATAGGCATTCAGAATAGAATAGGCATTCTAATATATTTAAGCATAACAAACGTGAGAATGAAATGGGAGCAGGAAGAGTTCTGATCCTCAATTCCATTGCTTATCCAAATCAAAACATCTAAAACAAAGAGTTCCGGTCACCGAGCCCAGTCCTTGAGTACCAAAAGGACGGCCCAAGTGCAATTTATAAAACAGGCCCAACTTTTACCCTTTTATAGGGCCATGGGCAGCTGCTCTCCTAATTTTAAAAAATGAATTTTTTATTTTCTGAATAAAAAAACCCACAGAAATAAAATTATCCCACCAATCTGAGCTGAAAATTAGCTTTAGATACAGCCACTCAAATTTGAGTATTTGTGTATGATTCATACAAAAACACAATCTAAATGACTGTTATTCTACGCGGCACCTTTTTTCAGTGCAATCATCTTATCGGTGTTACAATCATTTAAATTCGAATATTCTTGTATGATTTACGTAAATTTTATACAAGAACAAAATTGACTATTGTATTAGGTGGCACCACGACTTTTTGTTTGACTTTGGTTCTTGATTTTATCCTAATTTTTTTTTAATAAAAATATATAATATCTTATTAAATTGGATATATCATTTTAGGTAATTGACCCTCTAGAACATGAGTAACATCAGCATGGATGAACAAGGATGGTAAAAAGGATGGATTAAGTGATAAACACTCACTTTGTATCCTATAATATTTAGAATTAATTGACTTTAAAATATAATCAATATCAGCCTTTAATACATGTGACTTATAAGCTTTTAATATTGGACACGTGCTACATGCACATGTCACTAAATCACCATGCCTAGTATACCTTTTCTTCTCCTCCACCCCTTGCTTTTTTTAATGCTTTGAGAATCATGAAATTCATAGTTTGGTTTCAATCTCCTCCTGTTCTTACTTTTTTTTAGAATGGTTGTGAATACAGCATATATTTAGTCTCAAGCGACCCAATGCGACTTAAAAAAAAAAAAAAGAATTAATATAACTCGACTTTTTATTTGAATTATTTTAGTTTATTATTTCGTTTAGAATAATATTAATAATTTTTTATTTTACAAGAATAAGAAATTAATTATTAATTTTTTAATAGAACAAGTAGAATGATTTAATAGTTTTCTATTCAAATTAATACTCTTATTATTATTAATAATAAAATATAGTTTCGGGTTCAAATAATTTTCTATTGTTTCAATTAATAATTTTCGTATTATTTGATTTTCAAGAAATTCGACATCTTCAATTTCTTTCATGTTTTTGTGTTGCGTTAACATTTAAAATTTAAAATTAAGAAAACAAGAAATTCAATATATATTTCCACCACCTCCATATTGATTCACCAAAATTCTCAATTCTCCCTCCTATTTTCTCTTTTAAACTAAACGCCACTAGAAAGTCGCCATGCTCCTCCGTCACAGCCACCACCCGCTCTCCATCTCTTTTGCCTTTATATTTTCCGTTGTCCTAATTTACCTAACTCCATAAAACATTAATTTACCAAAACCAACCCAAATCACAGCCATAAAACATCATTTACAAAGTCGCCTCCTCCAAATAACCATTGATTTATCCAAACCAGCTAATAACTACTTAAAAACACATTTTTCTTATATTTTGTTTGAGGTCAGAGGAGATTATTTCAAACTTTTGGATTAGTCATGATCATTCCATTAATAGAATAGCCGGTCTAAAGGGCTGCATGTCCCATTAGTAATTTTCAAATGAACCTAGATAGCATGTGCAATGTGCATGCATAAAAAATTCAAGAATAGTAAGATGGTCATGCCACCAGCTCTATGTAATTGAAATAAAATTTTATTAAGTCAAATTAAATTAATCTGCAATTAGCAAAGAATTAGCCTTGCAAACTACTTGCATATAATTAAGTCATGCTTGTGTCTTCGCGGATTCCATTATTCAAAATTTGTAGAATTATAGAATATGATTATCAAGTGTATAAGAAGGGTTATATTTTTAAAACACGTGCAAATATAACTAATATGTATATCCGCCTTTTTAATTATGCATATTCATCATGATAAGAATTGGGTTTAAGCTTTACCCAATTTTTTCTCATCAATGAACTCTTTGTAAGATATTTTTATGAAATATTTGTGTCGGATACGGTTCATCATGATAAGAATTAGGTTTAAGCTTTCTCTAATCTCTTCTCATCAATGAACAAGAGTGTAAGATATTTATATGAAATATTTGTGTCAGATACGGTTCATATTTCAATTCGAATGTGCATAATTGTCCAATGTTAGACGCGCAGTCCAGTCCTTACCTAGAAGTATTGTCCACTTTGGTATACCAATTCAAGCCAATACTTTCAACCTAGTGATAAGTCCTCACAGATTTGTTCTTTTTGGGCCTTTAGCCCAAAAGTTCTCTAAAGATGCCAACATCCCCACCTCAGGGCAAAGTATTGTCTGTTATCATCCCACTGGACGCCCATACTTTCAACCCATTGGCGAGTCTTCACAGATTTGTCCTTTAACCCAAAAGGTGCCTCTAAAGTAGAGGTATTCTGTGCCGTCTTTACAAGTTCATCATGAACATCGTCCGCAACCGATATGAGACGCTAACACCCAAGATTGGTTATAAGATCTAATCGCCTATGCATTTTCACAATTCTAAGTCCTATCCATGTTAACTAAAAAAGAATCTCATAAAAAACTTGATCGGGGGGAGGAGGCTCAGGAGGGGGGGGGGGGGAGTTTACAGATAAGTTGTATATTTTGCCACACACATCCCATAACCACATACAAGGATATACATTGATAAGTGATGGTCTCATCTTGTGAATGACCCAATAAACATATGTTATGGTCCAACCTGATCCAATATTCAACACTCTAAATATATATGGAGTGTGGTTCATTCAACAAGTTCCTATCTCTCTTATCTATCTTTGAGATATTTGATTTCTTTAAAACTCCATAGAAATATAGAAAAGAAATGTTAACCCTACTCAGACCAAGACATAATTTTTAGTTGTTCAAATAATAATTAATGGTGTCACAAACATTTTTTTTTTTTAAAAAAAAAAACACGAGTATATCCATTCATGAAGAAGGTAAAAAACTAGAAACTCTAAAGTATAAATAGTAATTATATTTGATATTTTACTCCATAGTTGTTATGGATTTGACAATTGAAAATGATAAACAAAACCCGCAACAACAATTAGTGACTTTAATTAATCTTATCCTAACACGCATTATGTTCATTAATTATTTAATAAGGATGTGGCCATCCGCAGAAAATATTAAAAATATAGATGTTGAGTTTTAACTAACTCTATAAAAGGAGGATAATGGTCACCTCTGGCCATCCCTAGAGCTTAAATGGAAAGGTATATGGGACATTATGCGCAATTTCATTAAAATTTAGTGGTAATTTATATTTAATGGACCATGATGATAACTGATTAGGATACTTTCCAATTAGCAGGGAATGAATTGCACCTTTGATGTGATTTCTGGGTTGAAAATCCAAGGAGGCTGCATCTTTACCTAAAATGTGTTCTAACATTAAAATACAGAAAAAAAATCAATATGATTATACTTTGCATGGTCCCTCCATTATTGTCATGATATATGCATTTTTTCAGTCTCATGTGGGCTATAAAAAAAAGTTTGGCGTGACTATTTTACTGTAAAATAGTTACTTAGACTTAAATTTCACATCAGATTCATATAAATTCTACGTGAATACTTAATTCTACTACATGTTTATCAAATATTTTCTAATAACAAGAATAATGATCATGAAGTAAGAAATCAGATTGATCGCCATAACACGAGTGGTGGTCATATCATATGTTAAATTTGATATTTTTTTATTTGAACATGTTTTCATTTCAAGTTAAAATAGAGACAACATTTATTTCTCTCATATAGAATTGGGACTCAGTTGAGACTCGACTATAGTAAAATGGGACGAGTCCCACTTCTATGTAAGAAAAATGTATGTGAAATGAAGACAAGCTGGATTTGTATTTTTTGAGGTCTGATCTAATCTAAATTGTCCTATTTGTGTTGTTTAAAATAGAGACATTCATTTCTTTCACTTAGAGGTGGGACCTAACTATATTAAAATAAGACGAGTCCCACTTCTATGAAATAGAACAGAATGTAAAATAAAAACAAGTCATACTCGTATTTTTGAGATATGATCTAATTTGCCCTACTTTTGTTGTTGTTGCTACATGATTTTAGCCCCCTTGATTTATTTATTTATTATTTTGCATGTGTATGGTAGAATAATTAACTAGCTGTTTGAAGAGAAACTTTAGAAGAAAAATACAAAGACCTATTTTTTTTTATTTTAAAAAGAAAAAACTAGAATAGTACCACATCAACTTTGTTAAAAGAGAGAACATTTTATTTCTATCTGTGTGGTTGAGACTTGAGAGACAGATAAAAAATTTAATTTGAACATGGATGAGAACTCTTAAACAGGATTTGAATGGATTTGGCTCCAAATCAAATGTCCAACTGGTTGAATAAACAGCAGAGGGAGACTGCCCAATATTCAAAGTCAGGGGTCAACATGATGTAAGTTAACCTAAATCTCAAGACTCCTACCACAGATAGCTACACCATATATTGTTTAAAATTATGACTTCATGGGCAACAGAAAGAAAAAAATAAATAAAAAATCTTTTACTACAATGATACCCTCAAGAAATTGAATTTTGGGGGCGGGGGGGAAGGAGGTTTAATCTATTTTTTCCTTCTTGGAAAATAACTTTGACCATGGTGGGAGAAGGTTATTAAGCTTTGTATTAATTTATCAATAAAATTAAGTATTAATAATCTTCTTCTTCTTCTTTTTACTTCAATTGTACAATCAAAATAGTCCAATTAGCCCCCACGCCAATCCCCATTAGGTAATGTAATCTCTATCTTCTCTAAAGAAGCGACTATATTTTTTATATATAATAAACGGGTCTTGACGTAACGATAAAATTATTTTATTATGACCTAAAGGTTACGGTTTCGAGTTGTGAAAATATTTTTTCTCCTTGTGACTCAGCTGGTTAGAGCAAAGGATTGAAAATTCTTGTGTCAATAGTTCGAATCGAGTGAAGGGTCCAATCCTATAGAAACAAGGAACAATTATAAGACAGATCCAAACACATATTTAGACGATCAATAAAGCAATGAAAGAACAACACTAAGAAAAAAGGTAAGCGGCATGTAAGAGATTGGTTTCATTAAAGAGGTTCCTAATCAGTTGATCAAAAATTGACATTGAGTTTCAAAGAAATATCAATAATCATATTTTTTTGTCGAAGAGACTAGCACGAACAATTAGATCAGAAGTAAAGTAACATTATATTTATATATATATATAATATATAATATTTCTGATTTGATAAAGGCAAAAATCTCGTGCATTAATTTTTAATATTTGTCATATATGCATTTATTTCAAAGAATGAATCAACATCGAAGAATTCATTTTTTTAATCCAAAAGAGGATACTGATTCCTTGTTGACCATGAAAGAGAGGATGATCATAATGCTTGATAGGGCGATGAGTTGTTCATTTCTGATTGGGCCCACTTTAGATTCGTCGTATTTTGCCCATCTTTTTCAAATCATAAATAATTCAATGTAATGTTTCCCATAAGTAATTTTAACTCTTATTTAAACATTTTTTTTCCTAACATTGCTACTTGCATCATAGCATACATCATCCTGGCCATACACACACACACACACACATATATATATATGTGTGTGTGTGTGTATAGAGAGAGGGAGAAATTAATTTGGCTTTCACGTGTAATGGGTTCAAAGTGTAGCTATTGAAGGAAGTTTTAGCAGTTGGAGCATTTGGAAAAAAAAGGACCACACATTCCAAATTAGTAATCAAAGTGATGTAATGTAATGAAATGAGACCAGAATTTGGAGACCCAGAAGCAGATAGGTACCCAATATAACTATAAACAAAAGACTAATGGAAATCGTTCCAAGGGAGGTTTGAACTAGCCTGTGTTCTTTCTTCCTCAAATTTCCCTTTCCAAGAACATGAATGCATGAGTTGTTTGACTCTCCCTCTCTCTCTCTCTCTCTCTCTCTCTCTCTTTCTCTCTAATATAGAACGTTAGACTTAAATAACTGTTCACTATTACTAATGAGATAATCAATTTTTTAATTCAGTTGCAGTTCAATGTATGAGCAGTTCTACCATTTTGACAATATATATATATATATATATATATAATTATGCTGTATTTTACTATACAATTTAGGGGCCACATGTTTAATGCAACAATAATCAAGACTAAGTACGTTGTTTTTCATTTAAGACATGACTTCTCATAGATTCAGGTAGAAGAGCACAATCCATAATGTCAACAGATGGTGGTTAAGATAAGCCTCAGTCAACATGATTTGTCTTCCCTATCTTTCTTTTTTCCTTTTTAATTTTTTGTCGAAGGAAGTAGTCTATTATTGAGATAACTCAGAAATCTCATGGACCATAATCATGATAAATTAAATTCAATATCTCTATATTTACGTTTTTCAAGTAAACTCACTTATTTCTAGACTCATTTGTTATCCCCTTCATGTCACCTTCCATACTAAGATCTACTAAAAGAATCCCCACAATCAAAGCTTTATATTGAACTCTGGGAGAAATTATTGTATGAGTTCCAAATTAGTGATAAAATTAATATATTCAATTGATCATAAATTGTCATGTATATAAAAATTATTTTTTATGTCTAAAATTTTTATTTATTATATATATGACACTTCTTGATTAAGCCGGCCGAGCAAGAACCCCCTCCTGGGGTTAGCCTCTTGGTCCTACTAAAAAACCATCTTAATCAAGTTTTCTTTAAGGGTTCTTATTGAAGACTTCAATAACCATTTTTCTCAAGAAGGAAAGATTCACCATTAAATATAATATGGTCCAAAGTAGAAAATCATTGTACTCCTATAACAATTTGATATCAAATTAAGGTGGGTCCAAATTATTTATTTGCTCGATCATTTAATACATTTTTTTTTCCTTTTTGTTTTAGAGTTATCCATTCAAGCTGTCATTTGTGCAGTTGGGAAGAAGATGATTGAGGGGGGTGTACGAAAGACAAAGAGATGGTGGGATGACAAAGGGCATGTATTATTCTATTAACGTGGCTCATTTTAAGCTTCAGAAGCTACAAATAAGGTGAAGTTGTACGGTCAGGTCTTTGCCCCCACCACCACCCTCCCTTTCAATTTTTTTGACAGGCCCTGCCTTAATTAACATTGAAAAAAATGAGGATTCAATCCAATCAAAAGATGGGACTGTCCTTTTTTTATGACACACTCGAATATTGGTTAGGTAAAGGGACATGTCTCCCTTGCTTTATCCCACCTTTATCACTTTGACATATCCCAAAAAAAAAAATATTTAAAATAAAGAAAAACCTTTATCCATCGATGTATCCACTTTTCAATTTTCATCCATAAACAATTCTATAATTTTATGGTTTGAACAAATCAGAAGAAATAGAAATGGAAATAAAAGTTGTTTGTTTTTGGTAGATATATGAAAGTTGTTAATGCAACTTCTTTTTCCCTTTTTTTTGGGCATTGATTTTGAGTGTTAAACTATAGTAAATAAGAACAAGTTCGGTTGACATTGAGATAGTTTTTAATGATACAATGTTATGTGATATTTTATTATATGTATTATGTATTTTTAATGATACATTTCACACATAATATTATATCATTAAAAAAATATGTTGTCACGTCAATATATCAATCCTCTAACTTCAAAAATTTTCTGGTTGATATCAAGTCATTAGGGTCCTTTTTTGGATTGAAAGATGTATGTTAATTGTGAGTTCAATTTCCTTCAAGGTGCTTGCGTTGTATCTTCAAGGGTGTTGATGGTTCACATGTAGTAGCAATATGTGCATTAATTTGAAAATGAAACCACTTGTGAGCTACAAATTCAACAAAGACTAGCCCTTTTTGTCATTCATTCATTCATTTTTGAAAGATACTTCCTAGTTTCGTTGTTCTTGGTAACAAAATAAGGATTGACTAAGTCATTTTTCTTTACTTTTGTTTTAAAAATTGTTATCTATATATATATATATATATATTGATGAGGGGAGGGGGATATCTAACCTAACAGTGTATGGGGTACTCCAATTGGGACTTGAACCTGCACTGGTCATGTGGGAGGACAGGCCTTTGGTCATCTTGGTATGGAGCACTGTTTTTATTTATAGGTAAATCTCATGCGCACACACTTTATTCTCAAGAGGAATTCAACGCCCAACTTCTAATATGGGGAGATGGAGAATGAACCGGCCAGTTAAACTAGAAATTGGTAACCATGATTATTTCCTCATTACCATCGGGGTATATTTGAATTTGAAATTTTTGGAAAATATATATACATGTAGAATTTAACAATAGCAAATGATGAAAGCAGGAATTTGGTTATAATTGAGAAGAGGACATATAGCTATTGAAGAAAAGAAAAAGACAGGAAATACAATAATGTGTCTCAGTAGTGGTCCATCCATACACAGTCCACGCCTACCCCGTTTAACCCATTTTGTGTCATGCATCATGTCTCTATCTCATGACTCATGACAATAATGTGGTAAATATGATAGATATATGACAAAGGCAGCTCATGAGACTTCCAGGAACTTTGCCAAAAGTTCATAAACTTGTGGAACATAAAAGCTGTCCCTACATTGGCAGCCATCCATCTTCCAGATGCAGTGAATCTTTCCATTTTATCTCTACCCAGCACAGTTTTTATTATTAAAAACAGTGGCTACAACATACGTGAGTAAGTAGCACAACAGGCACATTGCACGTGAAAGAAAAAAGACTTCCATTACACTTATATCAACCCCATATTCACACACACACATATATACATTTTTTTTTTTTATTTTGTTGAATCCAGGAATTATGTCTAGGAAGGCAAACACTTATTCATTATAATTTTATAGTGCATTTGGATTCAAGGGGTTGGAACTTGGAAGAAAAGAGAATGAGGGGAGAAAAAAAGAAAACCTATTTTATGTCTGATTTTAAAAAATGGAGGAGAGCAAAAGGAGGTGAAAAGGCTCAAAAGTCTATTTTACTCTCACTCCAAAGTGGAAGAAGATGGAATAAGAGGACTCGTTTTGCTCCTTTTTCTAAGGAAAAAGTAAAATTTTATTTTACTCTTTTTATTTACATGTTAAAGCATTTTATACCCTTTCATTTCTCTCCTCGATCTTTCCCATGTAAGATTGGAGGATTACACTTATAAACGAAGCTATGTGCCCCCTCCCCCCCTAAATTTTTCCTTTTTTTTCTTTCTCAAATATACATTTTTAATTTATATTTTTACCCCTCCCTCATGTCTACATTTTTTAACACGTTACTCTTATTTTAATTTCACTTTGATCTCTTAATGAAAATTTTATTAATATTTTGTGATTTTTTTGTAAAGTCTAAAAGTTTTTAGAGTTTCATTTTTTATTAGATTTCTTGTACTAATTTGTAAAAAAAAAATTATATGAATGAATTTAGTTACTTATTAAAAATATTAAATTTATAATCAAATATTTAACCAAAAAAATAAGTTCTTCCCCTAAAAAATAAAATCATGGCCTCGTCCCTGATTATCAATTAATGTTCTATCCTCTCATATCTTCTCCTTTTTTAAGAAATTCAAACGAACTGTTAAGAGTAGTGGTAATCAAGAAATCTGATAATAGTATTTAACATTCATAAAACTGTTAAAATAAAAGAGGACACACACGTGGGTCATATCTACAAGATGTGATGCTAGCTAGGACAATGCCCATCAAAGATTCAGATTCAGTGGGAGCTTGGCTCCTTGCTAAAATAGCTTGGATTGTCGACATTGACAAAGTAAGGTTCGAAAGATTACAAAAGTCTCTTTTGTATCGATTGTTGACAGTTAAAACTTATAAAAATAGATCTGATTATCATAGAAAGAGAGACTTGGTCCGGTGCATATGAGCTGACTCGGAATACCCACTAACCAATCAATTAAAAAAAAAAAAAAGACCACAAATTTTTTTAATGTTGAAAAGACCACAAATTAGGGCACAAGCAATTGGAAGATCTAAAAAGGAGATTCAAGATTGCAAAGTGGTAATAATGATATAGTTAAAGATTTTTTTGTGTGTCAGTCTTACAGCAATTCCTACATTTGAGAGAAATTATTTTATAAACTCATCATATGATAAGATTGTCTCTAAATTCCATATTTTATGAAATACACGTGGGAAGCATTGTACAACTAAAATTATGAAGAGTGATACACAAATTCATGAAATAACTTTTCTTTCTCTTCTCGTTTTGTTTTCTGGATTTAGAAAATCGGTTAGTGGTATCTTTCTTGTTGCTGGTTTTGGCTGTTTGGTTGGCAGGAAATTGGGTTGGTTGTTTGGGAGATTGCAAAGGCTCCACGTCTTCACAGTTAGAATTGATGGTATGTTAACGTGTAATCACTTTGATATATACTATCACAACTAAATTATTCGTTCCTTAAATGATTTGACTCAAAACATTTATTAAGATAATATTAGGAGGAAGAGTGATTTGATTGGATTTGACTAGGAAATTTTGACATTTAAGCTAATTTTAGGATATTGTTAACTGAATTTTGAAAAAGTTATAGAATGATTGCACTCGAATAAGGTGATTGACCCTTTCAAACTATGTAATTAGAATGGTCTAACACACCATTTGGCATTTGGGAAGATTAGATTGCTAACCTTTTGTGGCAATTCTCTAGCCATTGGAAAAGCAGTTTTCTTGATTTCATTCCGCATTGGAACTGTAAGGAGATATTTTCATACTACAAATCGAATCATGCCACGTGTAGAGTGACCGAATTATCCATGTGTGACGGGCAAGGCTTAGACTAGTCTAGCTTACGACACGATATTATGTGTTAGGTAGGATTATACTCAATCTACGAAAAACTTTCACACAAGAAAGAAATCCGTTTTAGACCTACGAATAAGTTAACCAAGTTAGTCACATTTGAATATCTCAAAAAAGAAGGAAACTCAATCACGAAAATATCAGGGACGTCACCCTCATGTAAGACATCATTTGAGGCCGAATCTTTTTCCACGATCAATGAATTACCTATAATCATGGACACGCTCCTCTCACATTAAGCCCTTTATTTAAATATAAATCACTACAAGTAAAATGTACGCATAGATACGCAAACACGCATATTCAATTGCATTCAAGCCTTTCTACTTTTCTGCTTCTCTTAAGAAACCGACTAGCTCGATCATCGGAGAACCTTTGGTATGCCACACACTGATGTCCTCTAACACTTTTTGACAACTTTTTTTTTATCTTACATGAAGGCATTTCATTTGTAGAGATTTCTACCCTCACAAAACAAACTGCAAAAATTTTGTAATATATTTTATTCATAGCACAAGTTAATTATATTCAATCATTTAGACAAAGTGTCTAGTTTTTAGAGATAATATAATAACATCTTATTTATATGATAAGATATCATTATTTTAGTTCATAAAATAGATTAATGAAACCAATTTATTAAAAAATTTATCAACAAACAGAGCATAGATGAGATTCTAGAAACAAGGGGTTAGACTTCAAATCACATATATAAGTGGAAAATAAAAGTCACATAACCTTAGGCGCATGTTAGCCCCAAGTAATTGGGTGTAACTGTATATTACAGAGAAAGAGAAATTGACATCTGAAATGGACCCAACGTCTTCCTCACCCATATGGTAAACATTACATAGTAGGTAACCCATGCCATCGTATGAAATTTCTCTGAGCATGAAAACGACCATTCAGGTCAAATGTGCTGCCAAATGCGCACGTTAGCAATAATAATTCTATCAATGAACAACTGTGCTTAAATGTATTCTTGACATGTATATGAGAAAATTCTTGAATGGACACAGTAAAGTGGTCAGATCCATTAGATAGTAGGTAACCCATGCCATCGTATGAAATTTCTCTGAGCATGAAAACGACCATTCAGGTCAAATGTGCTGCCAAATGCGCACGTTAGCAATAATAATTCTATCAATGAACAACTGTGCTTAAATGTATTCTTGACATGTATATGAGAAAATTCTTGAATGGATCTGACATAGTAAAGTGGTAATGTGTCGATCATTTAATAATAATTTGTCATGTGTAAAATGACTCATTTTTTTTAATGAGATATAATATATATGACAGAGTGTTATTAAAAAACGCATTGATATGTGATGTAAGATACTCATCTAAAAATACCTCATGTATATGTATGGATAATGGAATTGTACCTTTAAATGATATAGACTGCATATCCAAAGGGCATCAAAGGCAGCCCATGAAAATTTCACCTCATTCTAAGACTGTAATTTGTAGTCTTATTTTGAGAATGACATTATAAAAATGCTTTGCATTAAATATTTTATCTTTTTAAAGTTTAAAAAATCATTAGAATCCATGGTTTTAAATCTTTGCTAACTTTCTTTTCTTGTCAAGACATGAATCCTACTCTAGAAAAAAAAAAAGAAAGATAATGTTTCACTTTTTAAATAACATCAATTGTTACAGTTAATAATTTTAAATACCTACTAACTTTTTTTTCTTGTCTCTACGAAGACTTGAACCCTACTTTTTTTCTACAAAAATAAAAAGATAATGTCCCCTCCTTTTTATTTTAAATGTTTAGAAAATTGTTAAAGTCGATGATTTTAAATACATGCTAATGCCCTTTTCTTGCCTCTACGAAAACTTAAACCCTACTTGTTTTTTCATAAATGAAAAGATAATATCTCTTTTTTTCTTTTAAAATTAAGTTTAGTCAATCGTTAGAGTTGATGATTTTAAAAATCTGCTAACTTCTTTTTCTTGCCTATGTGGAGATTTAAATCCTACTCTTTTTATCATAAATGAAAAGATAATGTCTCTTAAATGCTGCGGATTTCAATTTTTTCATTTTTTTAGGATTAAGAATCAAAACAAAATAATACATAAAAGACTAGTTCATACTGCATTGTTTGCAAACATAGAAACTAGTGTTGGATTGTTGCTAATTAACTAGTCACTAAAGTTTGCAGGTGAAATGGGCAATGATGGTGGCTAATTTGGCAGGCAAATCAATGCGATAATTTCCATGATTCCATCCATGTGCCTGGGGATAAGCTTGGAAGCGGCAGTTCTTGGCAAGAGCTGAAAGGCACTGTATTACAAGACAATGTGATTGAAGGAAAGATAGCGACCAAGGATGGACCTGGAGTGAGTGAGTATTTTCATATAATTTCTTCTGGCTACCGCATTAGGGATAGGATCTTGTTTATATTAAAGCACTTGTACGTCTTTTTTTCTTTTTCTTTTTAAATAATTTAGTATTCGATTTTTTGAATCGATTAATTCAGAAGATCAATCCTATCGTCTATTAGTGAATAATCTGATTAAAGTCATGACAGTATTTCATATGAATTGACCTTAAGAAAAAATATTTTCGCTCAATCTTAATTTGACAAATTCAAAAGACATGCTCCTTAGTTATTTGTTACTACCCACTCGACCACTCTTTTAAAGTTACATATAGGTCTATTTAAAAGGATATTATTATATGATTCGATACCCATCAATGAAAGTATATTGTCTACCGCAAGAAGTTAAACTGCTTCAATTAAAAACTTGTTTAGAGTTCACTTTAATAAGCCATCTACTCTCCGAAGAATTTTTATGGCCTTGAGTGTTGGTACGTTTCTCTCTCTTCTCTCTTTACTTTTTTTTTTTACTATCACATAAAGTATTAAAAGAAAAAGAAAAAATACTAAAAAATTATAAAATAAAATTTTTAATTTAAAAAGTTTATGACATGATTTTTTTATCTAAAAAATAAATTTTTAATACAAAAAAGTTCAATTGTTAATTTTCATTTTAACATCATTAAAAATATTAATGATTAGACTAAAATAACCTTTAATATATATTTTTAAAAAATACTAAATAATTGATAAAATAAATCAATCAATTCAAAAAAAAAAAAACATAAATTTTTTACTTATCTAAATGTTCTAAAAAATAAATTTTAACTTCATAAAATGTTATGATTTTTATAGATTGAAGAAGTTTTTATATATTTTTGAGTATTTTTTTTCTAAAATATATCTTGAATGGTATTTTAGTTCAACCAATAATATTTTTTAACGGTGTTAAGATGGGAGTTAACAATTAGATTTTTTTGTATTAAAAGATTTTTTTTTTATTTTCTAGATAAAAAAATATATCATGGACTTTTTTAGATTGAAAATTTTATTTTTAGAACTCTTTAATATTTTTCCCTTTAAAAAATTAAATTTTCTATTTAGTGGTTGAATGTAGAAACGTTAGAATTTATAAAAATAGAATTTATAAAAATGTAGAAACGAGTTGAGTTATTCGAATATGATTCGTAATCGTTTTAGTTAGAGATTTATTTGAGATTTGTTGACAAAATAAATATGTTAAATTTGAAAATATTTTGAAAGAACTCGAGTGTGACTTGTTAAATTATAAATAATATTAACACTATAAAAAAATCAAATTATTTCAATTTAACTCACAATCGAATTAAAAATATAACAAGTAAAATTTTAACATAATTTAAAACTAATTTATTTTAATAACAAAACTTCAACAATTTATTTTTTGGTTCACTCATTTGCATGTGCACAAATACAATCAAATATATATATATATATATATATATATATATTAAAGAACATCGGATGTTTGCGACCTAACGGAGTCCGTCCTAGCAATAATACCCGTAAAAAGTTTCACTTGAATGACACGGAACGCGTGTACTGCTGCTCTGAAACAAAACCACGTGTGGAGCAAGAATGGACCAAACCATGTCCAAATCAACCCACACAATAATTATGCACATCAAAACAAAAAATAAGTTAATTTTGTCCAACCCCATGAGCCTTTTTTCCACATGTCCATACTCAAACGCGAACTCACGGAGAATCCATAAAATTTCTGTTAAACGTATCATTATCGAGATAACTTCATCGACTCTCTCTCTCTCTCTCGCTCTGAATCCATTACTATAATTTTTAGTCTCTCTCTCTAAAGCTCTCTCTCTCTTCCCTCTAGCAGGTGTGGAGCCCAAACTGGTCCTATGCTTTGCTGGCTTCAAGCTCTCCATTGTGGGTTTTTAATGGGGTTTGTCTGCTGAAAGAGACCAGAGTTTCAATTGGCCCAATCAACACATATAAGTCTCTTTGATAACTCTTTATCACTTCTCTCTCATCCACTCTACTCTTCAATCACCTCATCCTCTTCTTACTCAAAGAAGAGAGAGAGAGAAAACAAATACAATCAAAACCCACCTCAATTTATCTTTTGATTTGATGGATCCAAAGATCTAGCTCTTTCACTTTCAGATCTTCTTATCCTTCAATTGCTAAGGTTAGATTTATCCACTTTTTCCCATATATATGTGTGTGTGTGTGTGTGTGTATATACACACACACACATATCTATACACACGCATTTGTTTTGTATGTGCGTGCTGTTTTATTTGAAAAAGAATTGTTGAATTATTCTGACTGGGAATTTTTGGGATATTCGGGAGTAGGGTTTTTATTTTTCTACGTTGAGAGTTGGACCTTCTGGATTTAAAGTGGCTGACCAAACAGTTTTCTGAGAAAAAAGTGAATTTGACCACTCTATTTTCAAAGGCCCCTTTTTGTGTTGGTGTTGATTTTTCGTTATTAGCGGCTGTTGTGGACAATGGTTTTCTGTTTTAAGAAGAAATAGAGATGGGTTCTGAATTGAATAGTAAAGGAGGGTTTTTTTTTTAATCGATCTGTTAGGTTAGATTGTTAAAAAGTTCTAATTTTTTGCATTTATTTTTCGTTGTTGTAGACTTTGAGTGTATGCATTTATTGTCTTGTGGAGTGGAGGTGGCAACAGTTCGCAATTGAGGTTTATTTGGGTCAGAGTTATTTCGAGTCTTCATTAGATGTGGAGAATTTGGGGGGATTTTTGGGTGAAATGAGGTATGTTATCTGGGTTGATGAACTTTTTGAGGGCCTGTTTTCGGCCAAGGTCGGATCGATACGTTCACACGGATGCTGGTGGTCGCCAAGATGGGCTTCTATGGTACAAAGATACAGGACAACACTTTAATGGTGAGTTCTCAATGGCTGTAGTGCAAGCCAACAATTTACTAGAGGATCAGAGCCAAATTGAGTCAGGCTGTTTGAGCACACAGGACTCTGGGCCATATGGCACCTTTGTCGGAATTTATGATGGGCACGGGGGCCCTGAGACTTCGCTTTACATCAACAATCACCTCTTCCAGCATCTCAAGAGTAAGTCACTTGAACTGCTATTCTTTTTAGCTTATGTGATATATTCTTTTCTGATTACAAATTCATCTCACTGTATGGTTGTAGATAAAAATGAGGAGAGGAGGAAATATAATTTTGAATGTTACGTTTTATGTATCCAATGAAAACTCTTGCCAGTTTGAGCCAAATAATTATGTTAGGTTAGTTCCCTGGAGGTTTTTAGTTTCCTGTGATTTCAAAGTGAATAGTCCAAGTTTTTAAATAGAAGGTACCTTTCTTCTTTCCAAGATTTTACCGGTGATAATCACAAAATGGAGCATTGAAGTATGTGAATTTCAACATCTTACTATTACCCAAAGATAGTAATTTATGTGAATTAGCTTTCTTCTAACTGCGGACTTTTAGGGGCTGGAGGTGAACTCATTCTTAATCGTGCAGGGTTTACTTCGGAGCAACAATCGATGTCAGCTGAGGTAATACGGAAGGCATTCCAAGCAACAGAAGAGGGTTTCCTCTCTCTTGTTACTAAACAATGGCCAATGAAACCACAGATTGCAGCAGTTGGATCGTGCTGCCTGGTTGGTGTTATCTGCAACGGCACACTTTACATTGCCAACCTTGGTGATTCCCGTGCTGTTTTGGGGAGACTTGTTAAGGCTACAGGGGAGGTTCTGTCCATTCAGCTCTCAGCAGAGCATAATGCGGCTATAGAGTCTGTGAGACAGGAGCTGCATTCTTTGCACCCAGATGACTCACAAATAGTAGTTTTAAAGCATAACGTGTGGCGTGTGAAGGGCCTTATACAGGTAAGTTCTTTGCAGCTTAAATGGTTTGATTGTTAGATTTTCACAGCTAATTGAATTATTGCCAGTTAATTGTTTAGCAATACTAGGATAATGGAGTTGGATTACCTTATAGTTGGACCTCACATCAACATTTTCTCCTTTCTTCATGAATTATTTAGAGTTGGAGCAAATTTTTAGTTTTTTGCATGTTTTCAGGGGAATTATTTTTATAGAGGGCTAATGCTATGGCATGTTGGTTGGTTTCTCAACGTCAATGGATTGAAATGGAGCGACATGGAGTTTTCTTTCTTTTTCATTTTCTACAAATCAATGAACAGATAATGGCTAGGAGTATTAAATCCTTAACATTTTTTATCCTCTTCCTGACTCAGAAATTCTATATGAGCAGGCCCTTTTTTGAAGCTCCTTGACTCTGGATCATGGCAACAATATAAGCCATTTGATCAGGAGAATGAATGTGTTAAGGGGATTAAAGTTTGAGTGACACAGCGATTGTAACTGGGGAAAAGAAGAAAAGAGAAGAAAAAAAACTCTATTTGGTAGTCAAAAATAAATAAATAAAACTCTTTACTTCCTCTCATTGATTCTGCTAGAGTGCTAGTTTCATATTCTAGCTTTGATAAGTTTTTCCAATTTAAGATGCTAGAGATGAAGTCTCTTTGGTCATAATTTAGTTTGAAATTTGATGTTTGGTGTAGATACTAGGTGGTGTAGCTCCATAAGACTTGTTATTTTCATGTAGTTGTTGAGCTGATTGAGGAAAATGACATTTCAAACGATTTTCAGTGAGGACCAATTTTCTTTCTTTTTATATGTTTCTGGCCATATAGTATGAATTACATCCACACTGTACAAAGCTTGTTTGAAGCAGTTTTAATGTTGATTTGCATTGCAAAATTATTGTGTTGTCCTTTTTCACTTGAAGCACCACTTTAAGGATGAGTTTGCCTGCTCTAAATTATTTAAATCTTGAGATGTGTAGTTGTTGGAGAATTGAGATATGTTTTTTGCTTCCTTCCTTCCTTCAGCCATAGCAGAGGTTCGTGAAACAAAAGAATGTCAAGGAATGCAAATTCTTGTTCAAAGCAACCAATGATACAATTTATGGAGCCTATTTTTGTCACTGACTTTCCTATTAGCTTGAGTAATGGTGTTGTTGGTAATAATATGTTTGGCATATAAATTTTCATCATGGTGCTTTTGACAATCGATTACTGTAGTGGTTTCCTCACATGATTTTTCCACTTTTGATCAGAATCATCGTGAAAAGTGTATTCTTGCTTAATCCTCTTATTCTTTTGGCAATACCAGTTTTAATTTCCTGAAATATTCCATTTTGACATGGGAACTCTTTATTCCACAGAGGCATATTACCTAAATTTTATATTTGTGGATTGTTTGATTTGATTATTTTGCCCCTGTAATGAAAATAATTGTGATGAGAATGATGCTTCTTCCTCTTGTAATTACTTTATTAATAATGTTAAGCACTTTATGATGTTAGAACTTAGAATTGTCAAGGACTTAGTTGGAATGAATATTTTGGGTATTATCTGTAGTGCATTTGTACCCTTTGTTGGTGGCCCGATAACAGATAACTGTTTAGGTGTAGAGAAAACTTTGCCCTGGTATTTTTACTTCTGGTCTAGATATTCTTTTGTCATGATTTACTTCTATTTGGGCAATGTATTGATTTAATTATTCACGTAGGTACAGTATAGAAAGGTTCTAAACTGTAGTTTCTATAGGCAGGTAACAGAAAATCAAACATGACAACTAATCCTAAGTTATATCAGAGACATTCAGAATTTGAGGAGGAAAGTTTCCTCTTTTTCCCCTTTTTAACTGATATAGAGGAGGGAAAAAAAAAAAGTAAGAGGAAAGTTGGGTCGTTTTCTCTATGTTTCTTATCAAACATGCTCTGCTGCTCATATGCTGGGATCCATGGTCTTGGCAGACAAGCCTGATACGAAATCAGGGAAAATCTTTGAATGAAGAAAAGTGAGAGCACAGCTCTCAAACTGACCTGACTTTAATAACAATAAGTGCGCATGGAGGAGTGGGGGGCTGGATGCACAAGAAAGCTTTGCAACACGAAATAATCCTGAAATATAACTTAAAAGTGTATTACCTGCAGTTGCATGGTTATTCAAAATGAGTTTTATAGGACATCAATCTTTTAGATGGCAGTTCAGAATTTAGAGTAATAACTTAAAAGTGTGATCAGATTGAGTTGTGTCACTTCAGTCATTAGAGTGGTTTCATCATTTAATGGTGGATTATTCGGGTTGACTGTGTTCCTAATAGTTCATGAACTTCTCACTGATAAAAAAGAAAAAAAATAGTTCATGAACTTCTCATCTGGTCATTATCTTCAGAATTTCTTCTAGATGTGGGTTGATCACTACTCAAAATATTGATCTGTTTGAGAGTGGTGCATATCTAAGAATTATTGTAGCACAATTTTTCGCAAAAGATCTGTTCCGGCAGTTGAAAATGCCCCTGTTCTTGCTTAGCTAATCCTCTTGCTGTTGCATATTCTGTGCCACTACAACTCTATCATACCCCAAACTTGAATGAAGGTTTCTCTACCACCTTTAACTAGAAACTTGTGTAATTGTGACTTTATTATTTTCTTTGAACTCCTTATATTATTTATTTATTTATTTGGATCATGAAAATGGGATTTCTCATGTTCAATAATAAACTATACAGTTAGTTAATATTTGGTTGTGTTTTTGGGTGCTTCACACTTTGTCACACTAATTTCTGCACTCTCTAATGGTATTAAAGCTGATTTATGGGACACTATTTTCACTTGCCCATTGATTATTATTCTGAAAGTTTAAAAAGAATCACAGTGCTAGTTAGGACAAGTTGTCACCTTACGTAAGTTTTTCAGTGTATGCAGCTTCAGTTATAAGAGCCATGCTCTGTGTGGGCATTGTTAGACATGATGCATTGTGAGTTTCAATTGTTTCATATTCTCTGATGGCTGGGATGTTTGATCTTGCAGATTTCAAGATCTATTGGCGATGTATATTTAAAAAAGGCTGAATTTAATAGGGAACCTTTATATGCTAAGTTTCGCCTTCGCGAACCTTTCAAAAAGCCAATATTGAGCTCAGAACCATCAATTTCGGTGCACAAACTGCAGCCGATTGATCAGTTTATTATATTTGCATCAGATGGTCTTTGGGAGCACCTTAGCAATCAGGAAGCAGTTGATATCGTTCAAAATCATCCACGCAACGTAAGACGCTTTAGCATGAACATTCTTATTTTTTCTCATAAAGAGGGTTTTAAGCTTCAATAATTTTGTTTTTGCTGCTCTAATTGATGATATAGTTTCGCTTTAGAAATTCATGGCAAATTCATGAGTATGGTAATCCAATTGTATTTCTAAGATTGCCAATTGGTGTTTTAGGCACCAACCTAAAAATTCTGATGGCTTGTTATTTGGATTCATGATCCACCAAACAAGCTTACAATTATTTCGTATCTTTTAAATTCTGGCAAATTCTTGCCAAATGCCAAATCTTATTCCTCGAAAAAGAAGGAAGATGAAAGAAAGATTTATTTCTATTTCCCTTAATGCAGGGAAGTGCTAGGAGGCTAGTGAAAACAGCACTGCAAGAAGCAGCGAAGAAGAGAGAAATGAGGTATTCAGACTTGAAGAAGATAGACCGTGGTGTTCGTCGGCATTTCCATGATGACATCACAGTGGTGATCGTGTTTCTCGACTCGAATCTCATGAGCAGGGCTAGCTCAGTCAAGAGTCCCAACCTATCCGTGAAGGGGGCTGGAATCAACCTGCCTCCAAACACTCTTGCCCCTTGCACCACGCCCACCGAAGCGGGCGCTACCTGAGAAAGATGTTTCTGATGTTGCTGTCTGTTGGAAGATTCTCCTGTGAATACTGGGTTGCTTCTAAAAGATAAGAAGAGCGAGCAGACCGCCGATTCTTTAATGTACACTGTAACCTTTTAACTGAGAACTAATATCTGGGTTTAGTTTCTAAGCCAAGAAAAGAGAACATCACGATGACAATCATTATAGTTAATGTCCTTGGGGGCAGTTCTTTCCACTTCTATTGTTCCCACTGTTGTGCCTTTTCTTTTGCATTTTTGGCTTCTGTAAATCATTTGACTTGGCAATCTGAAAATTTCTTTGCTTCATTACTTTGTTACAATTACTTTTGATCAGTTCTAAGCAGGCCAGTTGGAGACAATTTGAAGCCTAAAGCAAAATTCTGAATGAGGCCTTGTTATCTTTTAATACTAATGTAAATTTTCTTATTTAAAATATATTCTTCTAATTTTAATTAAGTTTTTGTATTCAAGTTTTGTTAACATATTCTTTTTAATTGATTCCGCTAGACAAAAAGTTTGTATTGGAATTTGATAAGGGTATGCTGGCTCATTTGGATAAGGCTCTTTTCCATTATTATTTATATAATTGTTGCATCCAAGAGCACATTAAGGAAAAAGTGTAATAAAGAGAATTTTGGTTCGACTCCTTCAATAGGAAACTTTCTACACTTTTTTCTTAGCTAGACTTTAAAGCCTTTTGTACGTGGATGTAAATTTTTTTGTGACTTAGACTTTTAATCTTTGTTATAATATAAATATAAATATAAAGTCTTTTTTGTAAGTGAGGTTTATAATTTGAATGGACAAAATTTCAACACTTACAAGTGTCGATAGCATCACCCGAGAATGGAGGCAATACTACTGTGTAGTTGCTCAAGTAAATACTTGATTACTGTTTATGCTGCAATTCCTTCAGGTAAGGCAGTACAAACCATCCTTCATAGAAGTAAACATTTTACCTATCTTCATTGTTTACAGCAGGGAAAACCGCCCCCTGTTTTAGCAGCTTGATTTCCCTGTGCCTGGAGAGGAGAGGATAGAATTTGATATTCCTGTCTACATTTTATCTATGAACTGGATCAACACTTGAAAAATACCAATATGTTGGGAAAACCCAATGTGTTCTGTCCCATTTTGACTGCCACTACACTTAACAATCAGAGATGTTGTAGTTTCTCACAATTACACACTGAATTTCCATGTTCTTTCTACTTATTTCCTGCTAGATAGCACTCTGGAAAATTTATGAGAGAGAGTGCAATCAACTGTGAAATCAGGATGCCAGAGGAGATGAAGGGCTTGCTTTGGACAACACAATGGCTGCAATAAATGATTTATACAGCCGGATCTTGGTTGCACTTAGTGCTAAATCAATCTCAAGAAGAATTGAGAAACTGAAAGAGGAAGAATTACAGCCCCATATTGTTGGACTGTTACAAGGGTAATGAAAATATCAGAGAAGCGTAGGATATTTTTAAGTGTGATTTCTGGTTTTTCCCTGCATTACTTTTCATTTGTGCAGCCTGATGAGAACCTGGAAGATTACGTTGGAATCTCTTGAAATCCAGAACAAGATTATGTTTGAAAGTGAAATCTTATATACCTGTCCCACTTACGGAAAATCTTGCAACAACACTCACCGATTTGTGACACTTCAGCTTGAGGCCAAGCTTCAGGATTGGAGAGCATGCTTCAGAGAGTACATTGCAGCACAGAAAGCATATATTGAAGCTCTCTGTGGATGGCTATCCAAGTTTGTTGTCACTGAAGTTGAATTTATTCTTGGGGCAGGAGTTCAGCCCCACCAGGTCAAGTCAATGGGCTCCCTTTACTTGTGATTTTCCATGATTGATTAGCTTCTATGGAGAAGTTTGCCAGGTAAGGCAGTTGTTTTCTATGAAAACCTTTGCAAAGGATGTGAAGGCTTTCTGGCTTCAGGAAGAGGAGGAACGGCAACAGAAGAGGAAAGTTGACAGTTAAGCAAAAGATCTTGTAGGGGAAGGTTCTTGCATTCCAGAAGGCAAAGAACAGGATTTTGAGTTTAAGCTTTCAGAGCCAGATATGGAGCATTGGGCTGAGTACTTGAAAGAGAAGAAGGATTTATTGGACAATTTCAGAAAGAAGGTTCATGCAGACAAGGAAAAAAACAACTGCATGCAAGAAACACAAAGGATCACATAGAATGGATTCCAGTTTGGCTTTTGTGGAGTTTTCAAGTCCTTGACAAGGTTCTCTAAGGCTTCTATAAAAATGTACAATGACCTGGTGAGTTATAGTGAGAACGCAGCAGAAGTTGGGAAAGCAGGCAATATAGAGGGCCCCCAGTTGGTTGAAGATTGCAGCAGATGACAGAGAAAAGGCATTTGCAGTGATATTATACATTATGTTTCATGAAGCAGCTCAAAGAGACACATTTACTACATAGAGATGATGGGGCCATCAATAGAAGTACAAAAGCTATACATCTCCATTAACATGTAAAAGCAAATATCTTAAATGATTTTAAGTTCTAATACATCCTATTTGTACAATATCCCATGCTGCAAATCTAAAGAAGTACAAGCATGATCTTTTTTTTTTTTTTGATCAGTAAAAGAAGAACGAGTATGATCACGTGAAAGAATAATCACAGGTCTCCCAATTTAATCCATTATTACAAATTTTTCTTATCCTATCTTAGGTATAGGGAGACCAAAAATTGAGAGAAGAGTATAACTTCGCTCACTACAGCAGCAGGGGAATGAATTCCGAGAAATGGGACTATGTCTACCTGCAACCAGTTTTCAACCGCTGATCCCACCACCGCACCAGCCACAAGCCCCCCTATGGTAATTACAGTTGCTTTTCCTGCAAAAGAAATGAAGTGCCAGTCACTATCAAATTTTTTATTTTTTATTTATTGGTAAGATATAATAGTATTCAAAAAAGCCCAAGATCGGCAAGGAAACTACAAAAGTCAGTGGCTGAGCCCCCCAAGAAAATTTAATTAAGCAGAACTTGAAAGCAAGTAGCATCGGCATAACTTGTTCAGTATGAGCTTCTCCACACTAAATTCGATGGACACAAAAAAAAAATTATATTCTCCCAATAATTTAATGGCTAAATGCTTGCTATATATAAAAGCAACCGCAATTTGATCATAATCTCATAACTAGATATGATTGCAAACAATATGTGAAAGCTATTCTCTGTCTTCTCACCCATTAGTATATAAGACAGGATTCTATTTGGAATTAGAAGAAGAAAGTCAATCTTTCATAAAATTTAGAGATAATTACACTTACCTTCTCCTGAGGTTTCTGACAATTACAAAAACCTCCCCTATGGTTTCGAAAATAACACTGTCCCCCCTGTCAGAAATTGTCCCCAAACGGCGTTACCGAAGTTGGTCCATTTACCAAATTACCCTTATATTTTAATAATATTTTTTTTATTTTTTCTTCCTTATTTTTCCTCTCTCTCAACTCTCACTCTCCCCACTCCCACTCCATCTCACTTCCCTCTCTGATTGCTAAATGAAATGTTATTCATCTATTACTAGGGACAATCTGATAACTTGAAGCCGGAAGCGATTTTTGAGTTTTGATATCTGTTAATCATTTTCTGTGTCTTACGATATGGCTTTCTTTGTTCCTCCACCTGTCTGTCGTTCTCTTTGCTTTGTTTTTCGATCTCCATGAGAGCTTAGCACCGCAAGAGAAGCTCAGAGATGGGTAAGTATATTAGGAAGTCAAAGACAGCAAGCGGGCTCGCGCTTATGGAGGTCTCACAGTGTCTCAGCGTTCGAACTCGAGCGAAAACCCTAGCTTTGCAGAGGCTCCAGATATCGACGGTGGCGCTGACGCCGGTCTTCCGGCGGATCGTACCTCCAGCTTCGGAGCCGACGACTAGAGAAGCCTCCACATCCTCGTGAGCTCCAACTATTCAAAACTGACAAAAACACCCTTCTAAACAAAGTTGTTTGTCCAAACCCTAACCCAAATTCTAGGGTGAACTCTAGGTTGAGGGTGGGTTCTGTAAATTCGGGGTCTGTTTCGTCAGTGTCAGCTTGATTGTTTGAACAAAAAGGAGGCTCATTTGGCAAAGGAAGTGACAGAGGATGTCGTGGGTAAAGAGAACGATATTCAAGAAAACAACAGTGCTGATGTGGGTATTGAAGCTTCTTTTGGAGAGAATGTGTTGGAATTTGAAGGTAGAGAGAGGTGGGTTTCTTGGTTTTTGTTGTTTAAAGTTTCAATTTTTTGTTCATAAGATTTTTTTTGAAGGGTTTTCTCTGTTTGGTTGCTGAGAAAATGTGGAAAAAGAAAGGAAATCAATTTTTTTTATTATATATTTTCATTGTTCAAATCCAATTCCTGTAAGTGAGCTTCTCTCCAATTTATATATAATCACAAGATCAAACCTGCTATATGTATATACACCGTTGAGACCACCACCACCCAACTCCACCATCAAACTCCACCATATTCTCTTTAAAATGCAAAGCAATCACTGCCCGACTCCACCATACTTTAGGATTATAAATATATGAACTAATTATATATACACACCATCTGACTATATATTGACAACGTGAAAATTGATTAGTTATTGAAGAACTGATAAAAACGAACTAGAAATTGGGGTTGACACATTTGTATCGCCGGAGCTTCTGTTGCTTAGACAGATTCGCCGGAGCTCCATCCTCCAGTAATGGAGCATGGTTAGGCCAGAGAAATTGAGAGAGAGATGAGAGAGGAAGAAAGAGGTTAGGGCAGAGAAATTGAGAGATTATTAATTAAAAAATTTATTAAAAGTGATGGTAGTTTTGTCATTTAACCATGACTTGTAAGGGATAAAATTGATATTTAGACAAAAAAATTGCTTACATCATCAAACTCTGTTAGGTCAACTAACGACAGGGGGAATCTGTTACAGACATTGAAACCAGAAGGGGGACAGTGTTATTTCATAAACTATAGGAAGAGGTTTCTGTAATTATCAGAAACCTCAAGGGAGGTAGGTGTAATTTACCCTAAAATTTATCATAAATCTGAAATAAATTTTCAAAGAAAAAAGTGGCATAGGTATGGAATGGAAAAAGAAATCAGATGTTTTGACAAGTCTTCATTGAGAGGATGAATCAAGGGTATTTTGAATCAAAACTTTGGACTTTTGTTCACCCCTTTCCATAACCAACTTTCCAAATTTCTTCTTCCGTAAGCCTTTCATAATAATATTAATATCTTAAGGCTACTCTCAAGCCACATGCATATGTCAACAACTAACAGTACAACATTTGTACTAAAATATCATTAGAAAAAGAAAATAACATCCATGTGAATCTACTATTTTAGTTGTGACAGGAAGTAATCCCATGGAGTTTGCATAATGAGGAACCAACCAGAATAAATTATTGCAAATATTCCTTAGTTACCATGTAAAATCACATTGTAAGGTGAATAACAATGAGGTTCCTTTAACTCCAGATAAGGCAAACCCAGAAGAACAAAAAGGAGGAAAAAAGGGAAGAAGAAGAAGAAAGGAACCAGTAAACTCATGATAAGTGAAGATAAACAGCCCCTCAAATTCCAATTAACCCATTAAAAAGAAAGCTGTCTTAATGAAAAGGCCCCTTACCTAGCTTGACATTCTTCTTTGTCATAAAGTACAAGGATGCTCCAAAACTAGTGGCCAAGATCAGACCAGGTACATCAGCCCCAGCATACAGCCCTGCAGAAGGCGCAGAGGTCCCATTGACATAAGTTAAACCCATTAAAGCTCCATAAACGCCTGCTTGAATGCCTATGTCTGCAATAGATGGTGTTTCAACTGAAACAGGTGGATTCTTAATTGTAGCCTGCAGCCACCGAGGCAGTGATCCAATCTCAGGAGCACTTACAGGTTTAACATCAGCATAGCGAATGCTATTATTTACAACTTTTCCTGCTCGCCTCCGTGTGAAGCTTTGCATAAGCAACATATCATATGCAGCTTCTACCTGGAAAACTTTTGACCATATTACTCGATGGAACTAGTGGCAAGGAAATATAAATTACCTCCATATCTGTGCATATTGGACACAAAAGATAATTAACAAGTGATATGGTGGTTCTAGATCAATCATGGAACTGGACCCTGCAGTTACTCCAGTACTCAAAATATCCAATCCAAACCTAAACCATCCATCTGAATAAAATTATGGAGGTTTTGAATAACCACACACACATACACGTGCACACAAAGAAGGAGAGGGAGAGAGAGAAAGTCTCACATTACAATCCTCCAAACATATAATGTCAAATCAGGTGGTTCGTTGAACATAGATCTACAAAGCCAACACAAATAGGGGTTTTGACATGACACGAACACAACAAGGAGTTAACGGTGTTTGGGTTGAGCATAAACGAGTTTGTCATAACACATTTAGTATTATTAATAAACAAGTCGTGTTGGGTTTTAATCATGTCAACCCATTTAACATGACTTAACAATTTTTTTTTTTTGATAAGTAAAGAAAATAATGTATTAAGTCTCCTAAATATTGGTAGGCTTTTGATGTAGGACAAATTATCTTGACGCATGCTTTTTTTTTATAATTAAACATGAGTCTTTTTAATAATTAAACACGAGTCAAGGTAATTCATCCTACATCAAACGCCTACTAACGTTTAGGAGACTTTTTCCCTCATAAAATATGTTTCCACTATATTCCGTCCCACATCTAAAATTTACCAAACTTTGAGATTATTTTTCAGTTACAAAGAGACAAGAAACTATTTCATCTCAAAATTAAAAATTAAAATAAATGGATTAATCATGTCAACACATTTAGATTTTGAAACTCGATATGATTAGTTAATTGTGTTAGATTAGGGTTAGATACATTTTAAAAAATGAATGTATTGACACAAATTGAACACGACACGTCAACACGAATTGACAACCCTGGAAACAAATGCCAAATGAATCAATAGATCACTGGATGGCTACCACTATTTTTTTTCCATAAGAGGGGCTTTTGTGGGTTCTCAAGACGTGGCTCAAGTCGAGTCCCACCTCATTTCATCATCTGGTTACAAGGAAAACCAACTCAATGTTGGTTTGGAATAAGACTTGTTTTCTGACTTTTTCCCTGGCCACACTTGAACCAATCCATAAACAAATAACTTTACCAAAGAAAGGCCAACAAAAAAAAATCAACCTTAGCATCAACTTATCGCACTCTTTGGTTTTTCAAACATCCCTCACTTTTCCTTCAAGATGATTATTTAACAATGAACAATAGAAAGTTTTGGTAATCTGGGTGATTTAACCTTTTGATGAAATTAATCAAATTGAAATATAGGGGATAAACCACCACAAAAGGGAAAAAGATAGCACGAAAAATAGATTAAAAAAGCTCACCGGTATAACTATCTCATCAAATCTACTCATAGCCTGCAAAAAATTGTGAAGGTTTACACTCCAACGAGCTCCCTCGACATCTTGGAATAACAAGACAGATGCCTCTTTATATCTAGGAAGCACTACCTCGCTTCTTCAGAGCATTTTAGGATTGGGAGCTTAATTATGTCGATGCTTTCATTAAGAACTTATAATACTTCCTTGGCGAGGGAGGAGATGTTGAGGTGGAACATCGGCCATAATGGTTAGTTTAGTGTCAAAATGTTTCCATAAGGTGTTATATGAGCGTGACCAATCTAGTTTTCTTCAAAAAGACTATTCTGAGTGTGGATAACTTGAGAAATAACAGTAAGGCGATGCCCAATTGGTGCTATATGCACAAGGAGGAAACGACCAATCATCTCCTACTTCATCAGTGAGGTTGTGTGTGATCTTTGCTGTATGTTTTTCCCTGTTCTGGTTTTTTTTTGGGGTTGAGCCAAGGGCAGTGAGAGATTTCCTCGTTGGTTGGATAGGAGCTTGTGTTAATAGGTGAGTCTGGTAAGTTTGGCAAGTTACCCCCATTACCTTTTGTGGAGCATATGGCATATATGGAATAGGCGATCTTTTGAGAATACAGAAATGTTCGTCTATAAATTAAAGAAATTAACATTATAAACTCTATTTTTGGGTGTTTAGGAATTTTCAAGCTCTATTCATGCTTTTTGTAAATTTTTTGGGAGACTTGTTGTATAGGGGGAGCTCAAGTGTGAGCCTCCTGTATACATCAATGTGTGCATGAGCTTGTGCCCCTTTGGCACTTTGCCTATAATACATTTTCTCTACTTATAAAAAAATAAAAAGTAAACTACAGCACTTTTAAAATTAAAGAATTTTATAATAATATTCAAAGGGATTTTGCAGCGGTGACATAAATACAAGTTCTCTTCTTACAATTCTCAAAATTGAAATCTTCATTGCTAATTGGGTTCTCATTGGTGATATTTTACTACTCAAAGTAAAAGGACAATAATGTAATCCATAAAAAATTCAAGAAAGAGAATTTTTGGAAAGTGGTTGGATTTCAAGGCAAGCCCACTTGAGAAATCTTAGAGTCAAGTTTTAGGTTGTGTTTGGTCCTAATATTATGTAAGTAAGTTTCCTTGAACTTAGTTTACTGTTAATTTAATTATCTTTAATGTTATTAGTTTATTGTTAATTTAATTATCTTTAAGTTTTATTAAGCTTTTAGGATTAAGGGTATTTTGGTAATTTTCAGAATAGACATAAGGTATAGGAGGGTCCAAGGTCTTAATTTGGGTTATGTTATGCTATTGGTATTTCATAATGTTATATGATTTCTAGCTGGTCTAGAAAAAATTTATCTATAGGAGTCCTAAATTTCTATTTTTTTTTAGTGGCAAGTCCTTTTAGAGTTTGGAATATCTAAAAGTTTATATACAGTCATGTAATGCGCTAATTCCATATAGAATAGGAGTTGCCCAATAATATGCAGTGCCATGATATCTCTAGTTTGATTGGACCATAGACTTGCTGGAGAAGGGCTGATAGGATCCATACAATATGGCTGGAGATATTAACAAAAGAAAGGTTCCAGATTTCGAAAGAAGGGATGATCTTAACAATATTCTCCAGTTGGCTTGCTTCAATTAAAGAGTATTTCAATTGGTATAATGTGCAGCTGATCAGAGAGTGAGGTTGTCCATAAATGGAAATTGTAGGAATGACAAAAGATGTGATGGTTTGGTGTTCAAAGGGATAAAAGAAGAATGGGACAACTGTTAGCAAGCACATAAGAAGAGATGAAAACCAAGTTTCAAGAGAAATATATGCCCACAAAATATAAGTCGTGCAAACAAGTCAATTTAAAACATGTAGAACTTGTAGGAATGACAAAAAATGTGATTGATTTGGTGTTCAAAAGGATGTAAGAAGAATAGGACAACTGTTAGCAAGCAAATAGGAAGAGATGAAAACTAAGTTTCAATAGAATTATATGCCCACGAAATATCATGATAAGTCGTGCAAAAAAGTCAATTTAAAACGACATGTAGACAACGTAATAGATGCAAAAAAAATGATGAACTAAAAACTTGAAGTCAGAAAATTATTGTTCATGGGTACTATTCACAGCACTTAAAACAGCCACCAAACTTTCCATTTCATTACCTAACTAAAGCTTCAAATTCTTGCCCCTTTATTACACTTTTTGTGAACCCTAAGAAACAATATTCCCACCAACCTTCAACCACAAAAATCAATAACAACCTCAAAAAGACCTTCTATACTGTTTTCCTTGCATCAACTTTTGGTATCCCAGCTCAAGTGAGAATTCCCCCGCACTCGTCCTACGTGAGGAAAGACTATTAACAAGGTTTGTAAAGATATATTCAATCATTTCTAAAGTTAAAAAAAAAAAAAAAGGGGAAGATATTCATCCAAAGTATGAAATGAACCATTACAATCCTTAGCAACATTTTACGACATTTAATGACTATACAAACATATATTTAGGCAAATCCATGGCAAGCATCATGAAATGCTCATGATAGCATAATGTTTTTAAAAAATTCAGCATCCACCAGTGGGATAAATCAGCCACTCAATAGGTATTATGTACAAAATCCCCTTTAATTAACTAAAGGATAATTTGAATGATTGCATCCCGTCACTTACCAACTAAGAAGCATTGACATTTCTAAAGAGTCGTATCTGTGTTAGATGTCAATGCTTTTTGAACACTCCTAGACATATGTACACCACATCCGTGTCCAAATTGAAGACCAATTTCATAAGTATGGGCACTTGCTAACACTTCCAAAAAAAAATCCCCAACATGTGTCGACACACCTTGGACATAAGAGTATGGCTTCCGCATAGTTTATATTGATAAAAAAAAAGTACAACAGTAGAATGGAATAATGCAGCCAACAGGTTTAAGTGAAGATTTAAAAGAAGAAAAAAATTTAACCATGGAGATAATGGTCTAATCAAAGGGATTCGGAAGCGAGGAGGAGAGGAGTCGAGTTATTATAATTGTGTGTGTTACACACATATGTGCATATAAAGATACATACAGGTATATTTTCCTTGTCCACGTCCTACTTTGTAAGAGTACTGTCAAGGTGTGTGTGATGTCCTGCCATGTTTGTGCAGAGTATGTTTATCCATGCAGTCTAGGATAACTTTATACTGCAACATGTATGTCTAAGTAATTACATTTTTAAACAGGAAAAGGAACATGTCCAACAAGCACCTATTTAGTAAACTGACCAAAACTAACAAATAGGTATAATAACACATACAGCACATTACATTTTTAATCAGGAAAAGGAACATTTCCAACAAGATAGTACACTGAACAAAACTAACAAATGACTGAAATGAGTATAACACATAAAGCATCCTTTTTCTCTTTGGTCTCCTTTTTTTTCTCACCATTGTGGGTCTAGGGCAGGGGTTGTTCTCAAGGTTGCATCTTCTTTCACTATAGATACTTTTAATTTTTAAAGAATCAATATTCAATTTATAAAAAAGGTATTTCCAGTAAGCATTTTAAGCAATGAGTTCCCTGATGCTCCTGCAATTTGAATAATCCTACAAACTCGCGTATAGAATGCAGCATCCTGTTAAAGTTCAAGCTCAAAAAAGTGTTGCATCTCCAATACGAAAGGGACGAACAAAAGTCAGTTAATTTATCGTAAACTTCGCAATACTACAGAAGTCAGACTAGAAAAAATTATTATAATGAATGAAAATAAAATTCTAAATAAATGTAGAAATGAAATTCAGATTTTCTATGATAAAACTTCACATTCTCCAAAACTTACACAAACTACTGCAGAAATTCAAAACAGAAATTGGATGCACCCCAAAACTCTATAAATTTCATACAAATTATATTCAAGTTCCAGAACTTCCAGTGTCGGTGCAAAACCGCTAATCAAATTTTGCGATACTGTGGCTTAAAACTTCACAGATTTAGAGAATTACCAAACAAAAATAGTAAATAATTGGGGGAAAAAAAGGAAGAAGGCCAATTCAATACCCCTAACCGTCAAAATCATCTGAATTTCACAAAAAAGACACAAGCAGCCCAAAGCGAGTTCAGGATATTAGAACCTGTGCTATAGCCTCTTGGTCGTCCTTACAAGCGGCAATAATTGAATTCTTGGCACGAAGTATATCATCAAAGGAGGCTCCCTCCGAGACACCCAATAGCCTCAACGCGTTCTCTACAGACATCTCGAACGGAGCCGAATCGTCGGCTCTCGAACCAGCGAGGAGAACCTTCGATAATGTGCGCCGGGAGGGGGCGGACACGGCTCCCCACCGACGGTCGTTCTTGATTATCTTTCCAATCTGAGCTGGTTCCGAACGACGAACCGGCGGTCGATTCAGTGGCGAACCGGCCGGGTCATGACCGAGGATAGCGCGGCTGGGCCGGACCGAGAGAGCAGTAGCCATTTGTTCCTTGTACTGTAGTGTGATTGTGTGAATGTGAGGTCCGTTTTGAGGAGTCTCCGTCAGGAATGAGAGAGGTAAATCAATCCACGAAACTGATGGAAGAGTAGGAGTATCGTAGAAGGGATGAGTTGAGGGGAGTCTAAGTAAAGAGAATGTTCTCCTTCTCTGTACAATGATCCGACGGTGATCAGACGATACAGACAAATAAATAACCAGACACATTGATAAAGCTAAGACAGTGATACAGACATATAAATATTCAATTATACAAAAATATAAATTTTGTTGGGAGAATTATGATTGAGCCGAATTTTTTTAGTATTTGTAAGTTAGTTGAGTCCGGTCATCAAATTAAAAGAACGCATTTTAATTAAAAAATAAATAAATATTAACGAATTTTAAAAAATATCAAATTTTTTTGGTTATATTTAATACGATGAAATTACTATTCTAATTAGACAAACAAATTTATTAACGCTAATTCTAGCATCACTCTTACTAGCACATTATCCAATTAATTATTTTAACTTCTTAAATTCTAACTCTAATAATATCACCGTAGATCAAAATTGAATGGAAGTTTAGGGAGCATTGAAGATTTAGGAGTGATTGGTGAAAGTAGTAGTAACTGAAGAAGAAAAATGACGATGGTCGGTGAAGGTAGGTTGGCAGTGAATGGCAACAAGGAAGAACCATATTTGGAGATTAGTTCAATAAGATTCATATAAAAGTATTTTTTATTTCGGTGCCACTCTTTTAGGTCCTATTTGGTTACGAACTTTAAATTTTTTTTTTTTTCTCAAAAATTTGTTTGGCTATATAAGATTTTTGAGTTAAAACGCATCTCTATGTTTTCTAACTTTTGGAAATGTATCTCTGAAAAAATCACGAACCATCCTATCATTCAGATCTCTCTCTCTCACCCACCGACACTCTCTCCTCCGAGCCCTTACATCGCGCTGTCTCTATCACCCACCGACTCATTTAAGAAGCCCTTACATCTCTTTCTTTCAGTTTCATCGATTTGAAGATCTCGTTCGAAGATCTCACCTGCTTCTATCTTCACCTCTCTAATGGAATGATCTATACGCAACCCCAATTCTAATATCTCTCTCTCTCTCTCTCTCTCTCTCTCTCTCTATTATAGATTTGACATGACGAAGCCCTTACATCTCTCTCTCTCTCAGTTTCACCGAATCTCAATCTCACCTTCAAGATCTTCACCTCCTCCCGCTGCGTCTCCTGCCACCTCTTGTACTCAGTGCTAGTGTTCTCGGACGAAATGTCAGTTTCAGGGAGGGATAAAGAGCTTTTCTAGTGAAATTTCGACGTGGTTCTCTTCTGGTGGTGACAGATTTTGTGGGGTCTGTGGGGAAATGAAGGGAAGGACAATTGTTAAGGAGGAGTGAGAAATTGGGTTAGTTTTGGGTGTGGAGAAGAGTGTGGATGGAGATGGGTAGTCTAGATTTGGGGGTAAAGAAGAGTTGGGTGTAGTAGAGTGCAGGCGATGGAGTGAAGATGGGAAAATGGGAGTGAAATCTAGGAAGATGAGCGAGAAACATCTCTCTATTGTGTGAATCGGTTCTCTAACTTTGTTAAATGGCCATGGACTATCTTTCTAACCTCCGTATGGGACTCGAGCCTTCGATGGTGGGAAGGCAACGGAGCAAAAATATTACAGTGGGGTTGCAAAGTTGCGTTCTATTGATAGTGCGTTTGGATGAAACAGAGCGTTCGGCTGGCTCATCAACCATATCCACTGGTCTTGTTGTCGAAATTGCTATTGGTGGGGTGGTGGTTCTTGCATTTTTGACTATTTGTTTCATCTGTTTCATTTACCTAAAATTTGCTTATATAAAAACAAAACTCTTGATAAAAATCATAAAAAAAATTTAATCATATCCAATTGCGTTTTTATATTTTTCAACTCTAAATTTGTTTTAAGATTACCATATCCAAACGCATTTTCACAGTTTTTAACTCAGAAACTGAATTCTGATTAGTATAACCAAACACATTTTCACAGTTTTCAAAAAATCAATTATAAAATTTTGAAACACATTTTAGAAACATTTTTAAAAAAATCATACCTGAATCACTATCCAAACGCAGCCTTAATGTCCAAGTGTAATGATTATAACGTGATATGTAATGCCCATAACATCATTTGTAACTAATACTTAATTGCAATGTTGTATTAGTTACACATATGACTGTAAACATTGTACTTCATAATATAATTGTTGCAAGAGTTGTATCATGCAATCTTTTAACAATATATTTTTTTTTTACATTAATGGGGCCAATGAATAGATAGTGATTTTATATGGAAGTTTTTTTTTTTTCGTTTTTGAAGTTTAGGGAATGGTGGTGGTCGTGGTGGAGACGGTAGCAATGAGAAAAAAGATGAGTGGTGAATGTTAGTTGATGGTGAATTGTATTTAAGAATAAACGAATTTTGAGAATTCAGTACAAAGAATCAGAATGTGTTTCAATTTAAGTACAACTCTCACACCATTCAACATTTAGAGACAATTATTTTAACATTATACTAATTGCACCCAACTTTATAAAAGTTACACCAAAAATTTTACAAATATTTATTTATTTATTTGTGATATGATAAGAGAATGGTGTTTTTTTTTCTTTTTTTTTGCAGTAATAAGACGAGAGAAGAACCCGTGATTATAGTAGTGGCGAAAGTAATAGCAATGAGAAAGAAGAGGGATGAGGGTGGGCTGGTTGTTGAGCTAGGGTTAAAAATAGGAGTAGGATTAGAATTACTATTACGTTTTGAAATGTATTAAATAAGAGAGTAAATTAGTTTTTTATTTTTACTTCTGTAAAAAAGACAATTTTAAAACAGCACATTTTTTATTCAAGATGACATTTTTTCAAATTTAAGACCGTGCTCGAGTAATCTGTAAAAATGAAAAAAAACGAGTGACTGAATCGTAATTGTCCCGTAAATTGAGAGATGTAAGTTGGTGTGTCAACGCATGGCCGTGCTTGTGGCCAGGACCTTGGCAGCCGTTGCAGATAAAGAACAATGTTTGCTGGTTGGAGCTGGAGGGTCACTGTACCACCTTGCTTTTCAAACAGATACAGAAGCGGGTTTCATTGCAGAGCAGAGGATCAACAAACCCATGTCAATGGACTGCAAAACAAGAAGAAGGTACTCGTCGTTGGTTCTGGCTGGGCTGGCCTAGGCGCTGCTTACCACCTCTGCAAACAGGTCCCCCTTTCCATCAGTCTACACACACACACATATAGATATATGCATATCAATGTCTACCCACGTTCAATATAGAATTGTGACATAGGATTTGGGGATTTGATCTTCAGGGCTTTGACGTGACTGTCCTTGAAGGTGGTTATGAATTTGGACCCAAAAAAATGTCCTCTAGTCCCGAAGATTTCGGGATTCGCGGTAAGTAACCCTGTTACTTCAATTGCTATAACCAAATGGACATTTTTGTTTCCCTATAATTGTTGAAGAACGAACTCTTGAAGCTGGGCTTTTCTGGCACAAGGAATTTCAAGAAATTACAAAACCTATTTCATATTTTCATAGTTTGAAGGACCGAAAAAAAAAGTTCTTAAAAAAGCTTTAACCAACAAACACTAAAAAGATGGAATAAGCAGTAAGCCACAATAAGTGTTGATAATTACATTAAAGGTGTGACTCTATGTGACACAAAAATGTTTATCTTGAACCCAAATGGTAGTTGCTAGGCAACGGTTGTTTCTTACTGATCTAAGATGCCCAAAGTTGTGACAGGACTTAAATGAGCTAATTTAGTTGGATGTATATCTTAGCTGTTTGCCTTTCACGAATCAGTTGTGATTAGTTAATTGATTGAACTTCCTATCTCTGAACTGCTAATATATAATATATGCTTTATCTTTAGGTTTCTGGTAGTCCCTATCGTAATATATTTGACCTTGTTGATGAGATTGATATTAAGCCCTTCACGAACTGGACAAGATCTGCACAATATTCAGGGGAGGGATTGGAGGTAATTTCTATTAGTTTGCTCAGGTAATTTATAGTAGTATGATATTTGGCAAACCAAATGCATGCCAAGAAAGGGGAAGGACTCGAATACCGGGCTAAAATGGACATTATGAAGATGAATGTGTACTTGTGTTTCTTGTCTCCACTACTTATTAGCCAAAGTCGTAGTAGGATTACATTATAAAAAAAGTGTTGCAGTAGGATTGTTTTAAACCCTCAAATAATTTTACTTGTAAATTAGCAGTCTCATATAGCTCATATAAGCTGCTTTCAGATATCATACAAGTGGCAGGCTCATTATGCAGGTTGAATTTCCAGTATTCCAAGATTTACCTCAACTGCCAACTCCATTTGGGACTTTATTCTACACTCAGGTATGTTATGCAACGCATCCTTTTATATCCTGTTTTGTTCTCCAAGAGAAAATTGTAAGCAACCTTGATATGGTAGGATGATAAATTGGCAAACAAGTGTGGAGGGAACCAAGAAAAGTAGCAACTAAAATTTCAACACACTCATCCGGAACAACCATGACTGACCAGAACAATCAAAAAGTCCCCAAACAATTTAACTGGTTTTCCAACCCTGTTGAGCGTTGTTGATTTTTCCTTTTTCTTTTTTGTGTGCTCCTGCATCAATCTGATAGACAATATTATACTTGATTACATTGTGTATAGTTCAGTTCGGCTCCCTTTGGTGGATCGGTTGACATCACTTCCTCTAATGGCTGCAGGTATGTTCTGTAATTTTGTTCTATTTGAGCTGTGATACTCGACGGAACTACCATAATTTTTTCAGCTCACAGTCTCATATCTACATTCTGTTTGCAGTAGTTGACTTTGACAACACTGACACTGCCTGGAGAAAATATGATCCAAGTAAGTATAATTTAAATGCAGCTGACCGCATTTATGGATTCCTGATTTGGATAAATTATGGTTATTTTAATTGAATAGATGTAAAGATAATGCCAACGTGTCTTATTTAAAGATTTCAACTTCCAGTTACTGCAAGGGAGCTTTTTAAACAATTTGGCTGCTCAGAAAGTCTTTATCGGGATGTTTTTGAACCATTGCTCCAAGTGGGTTTGTTTGCTCCTACAGAGCAATGTAGTGCAGCAGCCACTCTGGGAATGCTCTACTATTTTGTTCTTGCTCACCAGGTTTGATGCGTTGATTTCTTTTTGAAAACACATAGGGTTATTATAGAAATATAATTGAGCACATATGAATAAGTTTCTCTTTTTTGAGGGAAAACAAAGCCGAGGGTTGGGGAATTTAAATGCATCTTGAACTGGAATAAGAAACTACTTTCCTCTGTTTTAGGTCAACAAAGTCCTTATTATCACATGCTGTTAGGTATTATTCTGTTTCCAATATCAAATTGTTCAAGAACTCCTAAATAATTGTGTGTTTTGACACACAATACTACAGTTCTTAAATAACGAGGGCAAGATCTTGTGTCCATGTCAAGTTCTTCTATGACAAGTTTAAAGAGCTGTGAAAACAATGATGGTATGGTTCGGTAAATAATATGACAACGTTGTCATTTAGGATTAGGATTGTTTTATTTTATGCCTCTCACTAGAACACTGCAATGGGCTATTACTCACTATCTGGGGTAAGAGCCTGGCAGGATAAGAATGGTAATGATTTCACCTCTAAATCACAAGCCATTCACAAGGCCATTTCAATGAATTCAGGTATATTGGTTAGAATCCCATAAACAAACTGGTACCATTTGTGTTGAACTTGCCAAAGTTGGAGTGATCTGTGACAGACTATGGATCAATGTTAAAAATTCTGCACTCTTGTATCATTGTCCTGTTATATTTTCCCTTTTAGTGGCCTTTTTCGTAGGAATTTATTAATTTCACTTTTATGGGTGGCTACAGAAAGATTTTGATTTGGTCTGGTGTCGTGGGACAGTTAAAGAAATTTTTTTTGAGCCATGGATGGACTCCATGAGAAATCAAGGTTGTAAATTTTTGGAGGGAATAAGAGTAACAGATTTCATCTTTGACGAGGAAACAGGGTGCATTTTGGAAGTAGCTTGTGGGAAAGAGACTTTAAAAGCTGATGCAGGTAATCTTGGCTGTTGGTATCTCCACACTGCAGGAAATCATTCGGAACAGGTGTGTTGTATCAAATCTTGTGCACTTTGAATCCACTTGTCTTGCAAATCTGTGTATATGTATATATGTGTGTGTGTGTGTGTGTGTTTTCTTTCTTTTTTCTGAGTTGGGATTCTTGTTACTGTTTCCAAATGGCAAGGTGTATGCTCAAACTATCCTGTTCTTGCTCTCCTGTTTAACCAGTAGTGAGTTCTGTATAGTGCAGCATTATGTACAAGGGAGGAGTTTCTCAAAGTTTTGAACTTGGACAGCATTGATCTACTCACTGTTAAGCTGCAGCTTGATAGAAAGGTGCATGCAGTGATATTTTCCCCCTCTTTTCTGCTGGTAATTCTGGAAGCTTGCATCTAGCAAACACCTGTGCTGATTTAGTGTGTTTCAAACTGAATTGGTTGTTGGAATGTAAAATGATCAGTTCCAGGTTCACCAGTTCAGTCACCTGACCTATGTATAATTCTGCAAAAGAATAGTAATAATAATTAAAAAGAAAATTGGAATGAAAATAAATTTAAATAATAACATATCACCACTAAATAAAAGAAATGAAGAGATTGGAGTTATGATTGGAGCAGTGAACCACTTTTGCAAAAATATGGTTAGGTTTGTAGTTTGTACCCACTCCACTCTTTTCAGTACCCTGCATTATTAATGGGATCCCCTCTAGGTAATGTCATTTTCACATTGTTTATGTGAAGCCATCACAGGGATAAATTGGTAGTTGACCCACCACTAGGACCAAGGGATTATTCTAAATTTTTGTGTTTAATTGCCAATCTTAACTAGTTTGTATCTACTTGATCAAATTTGGTCCTGGACACCCTGCAACTATCTCATGTCTTTCAAAACACTCGTTGCTTCTGCTGTTTGTTTGGAAGTAGTTGACTTAAATTTCAATTATCCTCCTTTTAGATAGTAGTATAGTGCGTTCTTAAGAAATTGGAGCTGACTCTGTGATATGAACTGAATGTATCACCAGGTTAACATTCCAAATGCAAGCAATGTCTCCTCCGGATTTTATGATTCAAGCAGCTGGACTTTCTTTGACTTGAACATGATTCATGATAAGCACAAAGATGATCCAGTAACAGTCATACAAGCTGACTTTGTGCGTCTGGCATCCCCTTTTCTTTCAGAAATAGGATATTTAAGCAAATTTTTCTTTGAGGTTTCTGGATTCTTATACTTGTTATTTGATATTTTCATAGTACAGTATCACGCCAATGAGTTGTTGCCACTGAACGATGAGCAGATAGTAGCAAAAGTAATGTCTCGCCTTTCAAAGTGCATAGAGGACTTCAAGAATGCTACAGTAATTGATAAAGAAATTGGAAGATTTCCAAAATCATTGACTCATTTCTTTCCAGGTGGATTTTAAAGGCTAATATTCATTTCTAAATTCCTAAACAATTTTTGGTTGTATGCAGTGATTTGCACTACACTGGGTGTAGTTCTATCTGCCAACTACTACTGCACTATTGCTTTCTGAAAAAAATTTCCCTCTTATTTGTTCAAAAGGTTCGTACAAGTACATGATGCGAGGTTCTACTTCTTTTCCAAACTTGTTCATGGCTGGAGACTGGATAATAACCCGACATGGTTCCTGGTCACAGGTTAAAACTTTTGTAACTGTTGTCTCCTCATTTGAACTCTTCACTGATATGATTTGATCAATTTTTGTTGGTCTATGTCCTCGTTTTTATTCTTTAACAGGAGAAATCTTATGTCACGGGACTTGAGGCTGCCAACAGGGTGGTAGACTATCTCGAAGAAGGAACATTTGCTAAAATAATACCAGTAGAGGAAGACGAGCCTCACATTCAAGTACTACGCAGCCTCAACCGAAGTCTAAATGAGATAAGAGGCCAACTTCCATGGTCCAACTATTTCATCCAATGAGCCCATCCATGGATTGCTTTGTACGTTCGTGTTTCACAAATACATATATTCTTCAAAGTTGATACAATCCATGGCAATATCTCAAATTGTACTTTCATGAAGTCACAGTCACATTCTTGAAATTATTGGTTCAATGTTGATAAACAATTTTTTTTTTTCTATAGAATTTGTGCAACTTGAAATGAGTGTTACTGGTATCTTCTTTCTTCTTCCCCCCCACCCCCACCAAACATGAAAACAAAAAAGGATTCCACCTACTATCATCACGGAAGTTTAGAATTTTTGTTAATATAGTACAGTGCGATATATGGGTATAGCGGATAGTGCAGAAGTGATTGGGTTTTCCTACAATATCCAGATTTTGCTGTCTTTGCATTATGTCTATATGGGTATTATGGTGGTTAATCCTGAAATATTTTGCCTTGCCAAGCCTTCCCAAGAACACAATATAGATCCTGAGATATTTTGGCTTGTTAAGCCTCCCCAAGCACATAATGTAAATCTCATTGTATTCATCAATCAGGATGCCTATCTATGAGCTAGTTGGTGTTCCCTCTTCCCCCCTTTTTGATTGATGGTGGTAAGATCCAAACTCATAACCTGCTGGACTAAATTTCACTTATTGTAATGTTGTAATAATATAAAATATAGCCAAGCTAAAGCTTGTTTAACTTGAGAAGCCAAAGCTAACCATAACTTAATGGGCATCCAGAGCTATTATACTCCCATCATTCTTTTCTTTTTTCTTTTTTTTTTTATATGGTAAATCAATATTTACATTCCATTTAGTGAGTTAAATGAGATGACTCGATTCAGCAAAAAGTTATAAACAACTTGCAATCAACCCACTTGTAAAGAAGAAAAATTTTAAAGGGACAATCGAAACAGTATTATTGATCACAATCTCGCAAAAAAATTAAATTCGGCTCAAAAAGGTGAAATAAATATAAAATTTAAACCACTCTTCAAGTGTAATTAATATAAAAAATTCATGTCTAAAGTAACAAAATTAAATTTTTTTCTCAAATTTGTCAATTTTGGGGCTTAAAAAGAACCGATATCATGTAAAACAATGAATTTTGATCAAAGTAATTTTTTGATACAATTTTTTAAAAATCAAGTATGAATCTATCTCACATCACCAGCTACCTCTTACAAAACTCAGCTTTGACTCAAGTATAACTCAAATTAAACAAATTTCTAAGTTAGCTTAATCCTTTCTAAGTATAAAGAATTGTAGAGACTTATCAATATAGAATCATATTTTTAGAAGATACTACCAAAATATCTCTTAAAAGACTTTTTTAAATAAAAAAGAATTAAAAAAGACACTTTTACGATAAAATAATTATAAAAAATTATATAAAATTACATAGATTTAAATAAATTAATCACGATATGATAAAAAAATCTATTTCCAAAACAATTGATAATAATAGAACCGAAAATGGTATAGGTATATTTTTCTTACATAGTTAGTGTGAGGTTGATTTTTTCTTTTTTTTTCGTTGTTTAAAAAATTAGTAAATAATAAAATTAAGTGAAGCTCATGAATGATTCACAAATTCTAGAAAATTACCACGATAAATAAATTATTTAATGAAATTTTTATACCATATCGTGATAATGTTTTATAAATTTTTAAATTTGACGTGAATCATAAAAACAATTTTCCTACAAATTTAAAATTTTAAAAAAATTTATAAAATACCTCACCACCTGATAATTACTCACACCCTGGCATCATGTAAGTGACTGACTCACTGAATCAGTAATTACACGGAGAGAGCCTGTCATTTGTGGTTACGTGGCTCCAACCAGATAGACTCCAATATTTTATTCCTCTCCTCTAATTCGGCTGACCTAATCAAACCAGACGCTGCCACGTCCGTAATTTTCTTCAAGCATCAAATTACATCGATGCAGGCGATCGCCGCCCTGTCTTGACGACACACGTTCCGAAAATACTTTGGCAGCTCTGTGTTTTTTTTAAAAAAAAATAATTTCACTAATTGTTTATTCAAAATTCATTTTATTTTATCTCAACCATTAGATCTCAGTTTCGTTTCTCTTTGGCCCCCCTACTGGTTTCTCTCTTCCCTTGCCCTTGTCTCAGATCGGAAAAGGTAATGTTTCTTTTCAGATCCATTCTCGAATTTACAGTTATTGTTTTACAACTCGATTGGTGTGTGTACGTACGTATCGCAAATTCTGAATCAACTCGAAGGTCTGATCTCATCGAATCCAAATTCTGCTAATTGGATCATATAGTTGATTCAGCGTTTGTGCTCTTTAACTTATCTTCTGGTACTTTCCCCTAACTGTAGCGATAGGAAGTCTGTGTGTAAATGGATGTATATGCATAGGGAGAGATCGGGAAAATAATTTTTACAGAGTGATGATGATGATTTTGGAATATTCATGCTCTGGGACTTAGCTACAATATATCATTGGGGATGTTAGCGATTGTCATTAGTTAGAGTGATTCCACGGTGATAAGTGGCATTTCATTGACGATTTTGATTGCAATTTTGTTTTGTATCCAGGTTGATTATGGGTGTGGCGCAAAACAATTTCGACATGGAGGAGGGAACACTGGAGATTGGCATGGGTAAGTTGTCATACACGCATCTCTTATATTTATACATAGCTGTTTCCGAGCTTAAGGTGATGGGTATATACAAAATTCAAGAATTTAATGCCCATTGTCTAAGAGTGAGTTGCTCTGTTTTTCGCACTTAAAAGCAAGGTAGATATCCTTATTAAGGTGGAAAATGGGCTACATAAGTATTTCCAAAATGCTTAACAAGCAGCAGATAAGAGTTTCAGAATGGGATGTTATGGGCAATATTAGATCGGACATCAAATTAAGTTTATACTTTAGCTTAATTAGTCGCAAGCAAAAAGTAACTGAGGAGGATGTTGCCAACGAAGTTAAGATGGATGAAAAAATTAGAGTTGTTGAGGTGCCTTGCAACTGCATTTTTCAATCACACACTATATATATATATATATTTTAATGCTTGCAATAAGGTGCACCATATTGGAGGTCTTGGGGAAAAAATGAAAGTACAAGGTTGAAGAAACATCAAGCAAAAGAAGCATAACAAGGGGAAGGAGAGGGAACAACGCCCAACAAGAAGGAAGAAATGTAAAATGACAAGATTTTATTTTCACTTGGATTAAAACTAAGCCCAATAAGGGAAGGAGAGGGAATAACATCCAACAAGAATGAAGAAAATGGAAAATGGAAAGATTATATTTTTCACTTGGATTTAACAGTTTGGAATTCATACAAGGTTGGCACGTCAATCTATAATAGTTGCAGAAATCGTTGTCAAATAATTGATTGTCAATGTTCACCATGTTCTGTAACTCAATTTGGCTCATGTAGTGCCAACATCACTAAGGAAATTAGTAGTTTTTTTTTTAAGGTAAATGTAATATTCATTAATAGCCCGAGATGGGCAGAATCAAAGGGAAGGTAGTAGTTAAAAAAAAAAGTTGATTATTCTAGATCACAGTGTTCTAATTTTATGAACTATTGTATATAACATTTTCAAGCCATGGTGTCATCTATTGACTGGGGAATAATATTGCTTCAAAACTTATATGTCCACAAAATCACCAAATCACTTTGTTCGCCTGTTTGAGTCTTACTGTCACTTTCTAATATTTTTTTAGAACTTGGCTACTGCTCCTACTTGTATCAATGGTGGGTTACTTCTGCGAGAGTTTTTCTTGGTTTCTTATTTTTATTTTTCCACACATCCCTAGGAAGAAACTATTTGATGAAAATAGAATAGTGTATTCCCCATGTCAGTCAGTATGTAGGCAACACCAACCAATATACTTTTGTGGTGCCAAACGTTGAGCAAGCAAATAAAAGGTTGACTTCTAATCTCTATTTATGGGATAAGGTGCCACTATTGCAGTTTGAACCCTGGACATTTCCCAATCCTGTTTCTTCTTTATGGAAATTATCGAGTTTACTTCAGGGGTCAGCGTTAAATCCTTTCTTTTTTGCTTTAATATTGGATGAGGTAAACCAAACATATACACGATGAAGTTTCATGGTGTATTATTTGCTCATGATATTATTTTAATTGATGAAACTAAAAGAAAGATAAATGTTAAATTAGATATTTGGAAAGAGGCTTTAGAATTGTAAGGGTTCAAGATAAGTAGGATGAAAATTGAATATCTTGAGTGTGACTTTTGTAAAAATAGAAATAAAAATGAGGTTGTAGTGAAGATTGAAAATCAATGAAAAAAGTTGTTATTTTAGGTTCACTTATTCATCAAGAGGGAGAAATTGAAAATGATGTTACTCATAAAATTAAAGCAGCATGGGTTAAGTGGAGAAGTGCATCCGGCTTATTGTGTGATTGACGTATACCTATAAAATTGAAAGGTAAATTTTATAGAATAATTAGATTAGCGATATTGTATGAAACAAAATGTTGGGTAATTAAGAAACAATATGTTAATAAAATGAATGTAGCCAAAATAAAGATGTTGAGATGGATTTGTGATAAGTTAAGAATACATAGTATTAAAAATGAATACATTCGTGAGATGGTAGGAGTAGCACCTATAGGAGGATCAATGAGATATTGACATGATTGGTTAGGTTGGAGGATCAATTTGAATGGATTTAATAAGGATTTTCTTTCCTGTTGGTGGATAATTTTAATTGTTTTTTGTTAGATAATTTTCTTTCACATTTATCTTTGTATTTGATATATAAACTTAAAATTGTAGTCATGGTAGGGATTTTTACATGGTATTGACCTGGGACTTCACTTCCTTATGTTTTTTTGCAGAGTACAGAACTGTTTCTGGAGTTGCTGGACCACTGGTTATCCTCGATAAAGTTAAGGTGTATATGTGCTCCACTCCTCATTAGTATTTCTTTTATCCTTTCTTAGTCACACACACACACATCTATATGCATGTCAATTCAGAATGTAAAGTTACATGCATTTAATATTTAATCATGTCAGGGACCCAAGTATCAAGAGATTGTCAATATTCGTTTAGGAGATGGCACAACCCGACGTGGTCAAGTTCTAGAAGTTGATGGAGAGAGAGCTGTTGTTCAGGTGATTACTGCTTGGCATTTCCCACAGTCAGTGCTGTATATTCTTGAGAGGCTTCATAATTCTTTGTGACTATCCGTGTGTATTTTACTTAAGAATTAAGAGGATAATTGATTCTGCCTCTTTTTCCCTACTGATACATGGATTTTGTTCTCACTGCCCCTTTAGGATTTTATGGTTCTTCAATGCTATTTATCTCTGTGGTCCCATGCTTTTATCTGTCCATTTTTAATGATGATGACGTGATACTAATTAAGTAATTAACTAGTGTATATTTCCCATTGCATGCCCTCTTCAATCGTTTTTAGGTTCTGAATCTTCTGATCTGATTCTCATATTTCTCTGAGGATATATGTTTTTTTAGATGCATCATCTAGATTTGAAAGGCAAACTATTAGTTAAACTTCAATTTCATCTGCTTTAGGTAATGTGAAGGACACTTCATTAGCTTGAGATATGTGCCAAAGCTGAAATTTTGGCATTGAGTGGTAAAAGAATAATAGTGGTATTGGCTTGAGTGGTGGCTGTCTTTAGGAATACCATATCTGTTTCTAAGATACCGTGTATTTGGAAAAAAGGCATCGACTTGCCTATCCAGTCCGGTAGTTTCAGATATGACTTTTGGTCAAATACAACTGCCCCCGGCTAAGACCTTCCACAGTTGTGACTGGAACAACGTTGGATACAAGTGTATATTTGAAAAAGCTGGTACATGGGTCCTTATTTTGGTGTTGTAGTTGAGCATTCTGCCTAAGAAATTCTTTTGCCTGGACCTGTGGTGGATGATACATGTTATGAAAACCTCCTGTAGTGGTATGCTCATTTACATTTAACCCTTGATTATTTCTTGTAGAATTACAAGTGAATGTGTTTATTAACTTTGCTCATTTTATGTTGTTTTGACCAGGTTTTTGAAGGAACATCTGGAATTGACAACAAATACACAACAGTGCAATTTACAGGGGAGGTACATATTTTTTCTTCATTATTCTTATTCTTCTCTGCGTGAAGTCTGAAGTATAAGGTATTCCTGGATTTGCATTAATTCAATGTCATGGATTTCCTTCATCCACGTATCAAAAGACATGGTTTGGAAGATTGAGTTGGGTTGGGGAAAGAGGAAAAGGAATGAATGGACTCATCTTTTTAGTGAAGTGGTAACATAGATGGGATATAAATGATCTATTGGCAATCAGGAGACTTAAACAATTATGTGTACATTGTGTAGAAAGGAAGAGGTGGAATCATCTGTAGCGAATTGCAAATTTACTCAATATACTGGGTTACCTTACCAACCATTCTATGCAATAATGCAAGGATCAAAATTTCATTTCTTTTTCATCGGAATTGCCTAAATGTTTCTGTTTCTCTGTGAACCAAAATGAAATATTAGTGGAATACTGAAATTCACATGTTTTCATGGAAACGTACTAAAACTAGTGGAAACATACCGAAATAGTGGAGACATTTATTTTGTATCAACAATTATTATTATTATTTTTTTGTGATCAATATCAACAATAATTCTAGAAGTTGATCGTTTGCTTTTCAAATAAAGGAGGAGATTGAAAGATTAAGACCTAAACTCACAAGAATATATTTTTAGTTTTATTTTTTCAAAAACAGTAGAGAAGGAAAAGTAGAATTAATGGAAATACAAAGTAGATTAACCATTTATATTAATACTTAGTTATTTATTATAATAGGCTTAAATTGCTATTTGTTTTACTTATAATTCAAAATGTAACTTGTCAAATTTTCTAATTCATGGATATTACACAAAATATATATATTATTTTAATTATAATAATTTTACATGTTTTATAAAAAAATATAATAATTTCATATTGGATAAAAAAATTAGCTTATAAATTTTTTTATACTAGTTTTTTATTAGTAAAAGAATTATTTGGTATTAATGATTAATGACTAATATATATTTTTGTTTTTTCTTTTCAATTTCACTCAGTATCTTCTTGAGTGGATAGACGTGTAACCCAAAGCATTTTTAATTAATTACTTTTAATATTTATCTTCACACATTCATTTTTTTTTTGATAGGTAATCACACATTCATATATTTTACTTTATGTTTCCAAGTGTTTTTACATATTTTAAGTTTTTTCATCGTTTTCACTATGTTTCCGAAATGTTAACGCTTTCTGATTAACCGAAACAATACTACAAAACAAATTTTTGATCCTTGATTCTATATTGTCGTTGTTTTTGTTGGTTAGTATATAAAGCCCCCACCCTCATCGATTGTATGCCATTTATTTATGCTGAACCCGCTGTCTATTCATCTTCTGTTTCAAATTGGAATTATAAAGGAATTGTTGAGTTACCCTCACAGAGATCATTCCCATAAATATCTTATAGGCATAGTTTGGCTGACTGCGTTGCGGGATTTTGGTTGCAAACTGAAAATCCTTGTTGGCGTTCTGATATATGTGAGAAATCTCATATATGGATTCTCCTTTATAGTGATAAGTCACGGCAAAACAAAAATCATATACTGCACTTAAAACATGATTTATGGAAGTGATGATGTCTAAAGAGTAAGAAGTTCGATATTGTGCGGCACAGAAATTTCACTTATTTTATGAGGCTCAATAGCTGCTCTTAAGTAGTAGATTATAACAGGCAATATATTGAGTCCAGTGTATTTCGAATTTTGAGTTCATGCTAATAACTATGAATCCCTGCATGTTGCTGGTAAGAAAGTTAAATTGCTTCTTTGAGTTCTGTATGCAAGAAATCTTGTACCCTGCTCCTGCTACTGGACCTGTAGATTAAGACCTGCATTCTTCTAATAGAATAATAATGATCATGTATAGTTTACACTTGGTCTTTCTATTTTATAAAAAATTCTGATAAACTGCCTTTTGGATTATAAAATAATTGAATATGTATTCATAGCATGGAGTATCTTCTGATGTACAGCTTTATTGTGAAAGTCAAAGACTTGGTGCTTATTCCTGAGGATCAGTTTCTGCTCATTTCTTGCAATCCACGGATCTTTATCTATATTTTGATATTGCCCCTAAAGCATTAGTTCTGTTCTTTTAAGAATGTCAGTTCCAACTTTTCTGCAGGTATTGAAAACTCCTGTCTCATTGGATATGCTTGGACGCATATTTAATGGTTCGGGGAAGCCTATTGATAATGGTCCTCCTATTTTGCCAGAGGCTTACTTGGATATTTCTGGTAAGTGGTGGTAGGAGAATCAATGATATCTGAATAATATATTGTCTTCAAATATTTATATGCAATTTAATCATATATCACGTAATCTATTGTTTGTCTTCTTCAGGGAGTTCTATTAACCCTAGTGAGAGGACCTATCCTGAAGAGATGATACAGACAGGGATTTCAACAATTGATGTCATGAATTCGATTGCTAGAGGACAGAAAATTCCTCTTTTTTCTGCTGCTGGTCTTCCCCATAATGAAATAGCTGCCCAGATATGTCGCCAGGCTGGTTTGGTAAAGCGGTTGGAGAAAACTGGAAGTCTTCTTGAGGTATAGCTGGCAATCACTATTTTTCATTTAGTAATGATTAAATAATGAACATTGTTGATGTGATAAATAAATGAGAATGTAAAACCCATAATTCTATGCATGTTCTAATGCTGTTTAGTAATAGCAAAAAATTATATCCACTGATGATTTTGCTTCATTTTACTAAGTTTGCGTTGGACATAATTTTATTTCGGGTATGAAGCCAAAATCAGTAGACATAACTGCTGCTTAATTATGTTAATAATAAATATGAACTATTACCACAAATAGTCTTCCTTTCTTGTTGGGTATATCAAATAAAAGAAATTCAATATTATACCTTCGATATTTGGAATCAGTAAATATCAAATTATCGTCGTTTTATATTGCACCATGTGGTAGTTCAGAGCTCCAACCCACTGTAAGTAGAAGTGCTGCTGAGGTTCAACTGGTGTGAGTTAGGTGCCATGTGATGTTTTTGCTCACCATCAATTTAGCAGTTCCTTTCTCTTTTGTATCTACGAGTGTGTTGTTAAGGTGTTATTTGGTTTGCTTCTGTCTTTTTATTTCCTTGTTTTCTGCTTGACAATTGAATTCTTGATGAGATGATTCTTCTTACCTAAACCATGATTTTACAGGATGGGGAAGAGGACAATTTTGCTATTGTGTTTGCAGCTATGGGAGTCAACATGGAGACGGCACAGTTTTTCAAACGTGATTTTGAGGAAAATGGATCAATGGAGAGAGTGACCCTTTTCCTAAACCTAGTAATTTCATGAAATTATTTTATGAGCCATTTTTTTTTTATGATATTCACTTCCATGAATTAAAATTTTCTTTTGTCATTATGGAAATTCTCTACTATAAATCTTGGGTGAGAATACCGACATTTTTTAAATTTGTTTCTGATATGCTCTTGTACAGGCCAATGACCCTACAATCGAACGTATTATTACTCCTAGGATCGCTCTGACTACTGCAGAATATTTAGCATATGAATGTGGGAAGCATGTTCTTGTCATATTAACAGATATGAGTTCTTATGCTGATGCTCTTCGTGAGGTAATCATGCACGAGCATACTTTACACTGTCTGTGGCTTACCTTAATCCCATGTGCCAAAGTAATAAAATGAATAATCTTATATCTAACATCCTATTTTTTCTTTTTGTGAAGCTATTTGCTTGTAGAATTCCAATAATTTGCAGAATTGTGAAGGGCTTCCAAAAATTATATTTGAAATATTAAATTGAGTTGTGTTTTCAACTTTCTAGGTTAAAGTTATTCATATTTATTTTCCAAGTATTTTCTAAGACTATTGACGTGGTACAACTTCTACTTGGTACTGCAGGTATCTGCTGCCCGAGAGGAAGTGCCAGGAAGGCGTGGGTATCCTGGGTATATGTATACTGATCTGGCAACAATTTATGAGCGTGCTGGACGCATTGAAGGACGAAAAGGCTCCATCACACAGATTCCAATTTTAACTATGCCAAATGATGGTAATCTAGCATTATCAAACAACATTAGCCTTCTGGCCATTTTTTTCCCTTTAATAGTTAATTTTTTACTGAACTTGATTTTGTTAATTGCTCAGATATCACACATCCCACTCCAGATCTTACGGGTTATATTACTGAAGGGCAGATATATATTGACAGACAGCTCCATAATCGACAGGTAAAGCAATGGAGCTAGAGTATGTACAAAATCATTGAGTTTTCTTGTTCTGTGGTAGGAACTGTAATTTCAAATTGGACCACAGTGTTACATGTCATGATGGATGTGGTATGTTCAAGCCTCACCACCAAGTGCCATGCAATATGGTTAATACATAATAGAGTGCCTAATTATTGGCACATTACAAATAGAAAAATGTGAACTGCATGCAGGGAAGTTGGCTCATAGCTTGTCATCAGTAAGAATTATACCATCTATATTTTGCACAGTTCTGGTTGGTTCATCAAGGTGGGAGTCGTGTGACCTATTGGCGAAACAACATTCCAGTTCTAGTGCTTAACAAAATTTGGCTGATCGCTGGATAGTTCTATAAATAGCATGGTACATAGGAAGGTTAGCTTAGAGATGACTCACTTATAGATTGTAGCATGTCTGGAAGGATTCTGGTAGCTGGGTCTCTGATTCTTATAAATGGCCTCACATTAAGTGTTGGAAGATTGATTAGTAGCTTTTAAATCTTGTGAAAGTAAAAGTTCTCTTCTGTTTGAATTGAACAGATATATCCACCGATCAATGTGCTTCCATCCCTGTCTCGTTTAATGAAGGTAAGGCTCTTCCTAGTCTGTGATATAAGTATAGTGTTGACTTTTTTTATTTTTATTTATCTATTTTATTGGTGTGATGTTGATTTCTCAATTGGGAGATAAAAGTAAAATATAATTCGGGTCTTACATCGAATTGTTTTATTGTGTCATTACAGAGTGCCATTGGTGAGGGGATGACTCGTAGGGATCATGCTGATGTGTCCAACCAGGTGCGATTGGTTGTTGGTTAGAGTATTATAAAATTTAGTTCACCGACTTAACCAATTTGACCACCTTATTGGGTTTGTGAATTGTGATTTATTTTTCTTCTTCACTTTCAGTTATATGCAAATTATGCAATTGGGAAGGACGTCCAGGCAATGAAAGCTGTGGTTGGAGAAGAAGCTCTCTCTTCTGAGGACCTGGTCTCTCACTTCACATAGTTTATGTTCCGTTTTCATCATGATTAATACAATTCTTATTGAAATAATTAACATAGTTCCTGTTGAATATAACAGCTATATTTGGAGTTCCTAGACAAATTTGAAAGGAAATTTGTTGCTCAAGGAGCCTATGATACCCGCAACATCTTCCAGTCACTTGACTTGGCATGGACACTGCTTCGAATCTTCCCTCGTGAACTCCTCCATCGCATTCCAGCGAAGACTCTTGATCAGTACTACAGTCGAGATGCAGCTAATTGATGGAGGAAACAAGTTCATGCACTCTAGTCTCCTGTTTGATCACTTTGGCATGAGCTCGGCTATATGATTTTCACCATGTTTTTCTTCTTAGGTGGCAGATTGGCTTAATTAATAAGGGTTGTGTTCTTATCGAGTCTTCCAAAATCAGAGCTCTTCGGCTAGTCAGAAGACACCAATATTCTTTCAATGAGGACCTGTTAGATCATGTATTTTCTGTATTATTTTTTATTTGTAAGTTTGAGTTATCCGGTATGGGGATTGACTTGATTTTGCTGTTGAGTTTCAGGGACAAAAGGACTTCTAGGAATTGTAAAGCCCTTGTCATGTGTGATGCTTGTCTGATCATCCCATTTAGCATGCAATGTGATTTTTGGGGATGCTTATTGTTGGGAGAATATCGTGAAATGCTTCCATGCTGCTTGTAGCTTGTCCCATATTCTTATGAAGGGCATTTCCAAGTGCACGAGACTGTCATCAAATTTATATTTTTAGTTGAATTAGGTTTAACAAATATTCTAATCTAAAAATACATTTTCAAATAAAATTGTTATTTGTTGGAGAAATTCTTTTTTTGTTTGGTCAAGGAATTTTCTATTTTCTTAGCAAAAACTGCATTTTCTTACATTAATTGAAGCCATCTATGTGATGATAGACTGGGAAGATTGTAAAAACAGACTATAAATTGTAAAAAATTTCTTTTGCCAAGCAAATATTTAATACCGGAACCAGGATAATTTATGTCATAATTTTAATGTATTATATTTTACATAGTCATAATTTTAATGTATTATATATTTTATTTATTTACATATCATAATTTTAATATATTATATTTTACACGTTATAATTTTAATGTATTATATATACAATTACGCAAATATTATATAATTATTTAATTTTAATTAAAAAATAAAAATAATTATAATTTAAAAATTTTATAACAAATTATAATTAAAACATATCTGATATAATTTAAGTAACTTCTTACTCAAATTTAAATAAAAGCTTCTTCAAAGCTCTTCAATGATCCTCAAAATTTTATAAAAATTCCAACTTTATCTCAAAAGTTTCTTCATTTTATTTTCTATAGTTTTTTTTTTGTTTTACTTTTCTTTCCTCCAAATCCTTTCGCTCTCAATTTTCATTCTTCCCAACTTATCCTCCATCTGTACTAAAAATTATGTCGGTAATGATTTCGTTTGGCTGAGTAATCTCTTAGGCCCGTTTGGTACGCAGGAATGGAGGTAGAAATAGAATGAGCATTTCTGCTTTCATTTCATTCTCACGTTTGACATGATTAAACATGTTGAAATGTCCATGGTAGCATAAGAATAAGCATTCCTTGACAAAACCCAAGGAATGTCCCTTCCTTTTCTAACGGAATGGCCATTCATTTCTACAGCTCACGACTATAAGTACAATCAATTTTCTTATAATTAATAAACTTGATAGATGAAAAAATTATTAATTATTAGAATTAATAATTATAAATTTTCTTATACTTTTATTAATAAAAAAATATTTTATACACGTAGATGAATTACAATATATTTAACTCTAATTTAAATAAAATTACAAATATATTTGCCAAAAATATTATAAATAGGATATATATAAATATATATGTATAATTATTTAAATTTTTTAATAATTACTATTATAAAAGATATATTTTTTAAAAATATTAATTATTAAGTAATATAATTATTAATTATTATTATCATTAAACTAATTATATTTCTTAAAAATTTATTAATTTATAAATATTAATTATAAGAGGTTATCTTATACGTGAAATCAGGATGACTATATAAGTTTTTTTTTTGCTAATAAAACAAATGCAGGTTGAATTAACTTTTTTTTTTTTTGGCCAATAAAATAAATGTAGGTTGATTTAACTTTTTTTTTTCAATAAATTTTTTTTTGACAATAAAAAGATATAGATTGAACGTTTTTTTATTACTGGATATTTAAACAAAATAATAGAATTAATTATTCTTATTTTATTTTAACAATTTGATAATTTAAATCAAACATAGAAAGTAAAATTATCATTTTATTATTAAATATTTAGTCAAAAAAATAAAATAATTATTTTTATTCTATCCTTACTCTATTTTATTTTTGTGCTATTTCATTCTAGCGCACCAAACTTAACCTCGCAGAGAGACACGACGTGGTCTGTCAGGAAAAAAATCTCACGCCGCGACAGAAGGAAATTGAGGCAAACTTCGCAGTTCATGATTCCTGTTGGATATAAAACGGATTTGCGTTGGAGAGTCAACGCAATAGCGACTAAATTGGAGTTTTGAGATTTGATCGAAGAGAGAAAATGAACCCTAGAACAGAGGATTGGCTTTGACACAGTAGTCTTTCCGCAAAACCACAGGGAGGATCGTCGTCACAGAGGTTCGTCGTCACTCAGTTTATATACAGATAGAGCTTCGTCAAGACCGATCACGAAGAGGTTCCTATCGCCGTCACCGTTGTCACCACCTTCTCCACTACCGAGGAAGCAGGTTTCCATTTCCCCAATCTTTCTCTTTGATTTTATTGCAAAACATGACGGTTGAGAATTAGGGTATGTGAACAGTATTTTATGGTTTGAGTAAAAATGGATTTGGTATAGAATATATTACACGGTTGGAGGTCTGCTTTTGAAGGTTGTTACTTAAATATAAATTCGAGTATGGATTTGAGTAACCATTGGAGATGCCCTAATGATCTATTTTTATTTTTAATATGTTTTTTTTTGCTTTTAGATTCCAAAAAAAAAAAGGGGAACTGTGGTGTGTTACAAATTTGATGGGAGCTATCAAATTTTAGATTTTTTTTCATATTTTAAATAATTTTATCAGTACTGTTTCAGAGAATCTGGTGTCCGATACATTAACCAGTGTCCGTGACAATGGATGTTGAAGTTGACCATTATAGTGTTTTGGGGTTACCGTCTGGCGAAGAAGGGGCTAAGCTCTCTGAGAAAGATATTTCAAGAGCATATAGATCAAAGGCTTTGGAATTGCATCCGGACAAGAGGCCAGATGACCCCAATGCTCATGCTAACTTCCAGAAGCTTAAGACGTCTTATGAGATTCTGAAGGATGAAAAAGCTAGGAAATTGTTTGATGATCTTCTCCGAATCAAAAGGGATCGGCTTCACCGCCAATCTCAACATGATACTAAGCGTCGGAAGATGATGTCTGATCTTGACGAAAGAGAACGGGCTGCTTTTGCTCCTGACCCCACCACAAGGGCTCGTGAAGAAGAAGAGAGAATTTCTAGGAAGCTTAAAGAAGAAATTGCTAGAATTCGTGCAATGCATGCCAATAAAGCAACATCCACGGCACCATCTTCAAAGAAAGAGACAACACCAGGAGGAAAGGAGAGTATGAATGGTAGTGGGACTGGGCTAGATAAGGAGAAGGTGCTTAAGGTGTCATGGGAGAAGAATGGTGGGGATTATAGTGCTCAAAGATTAAGGGAGTTGTTTGAGAAGTTTGGTGACGTTGAAGATGTTGTGATCAATTCTTCAAAGAAAAAAGGTTCTGCTCTTGTCGTGATGGCATCTAAAAATGCAGCTGTAAGTTCAAAAGATAATTTTTAATTTTACCTAAATGCAGTTTATAATTTTACCTAAATGCAGTTTATTATGATATTTAGTATTGCACTATTTCTCACATTAAGTTATTTCATTTGGCAGGTTGCTGCCACTGGGAGTGTATGTGGGGATCTCTCAAATCCTCTACTAGTTGTGCCTCTTCAACCAACTGTAATTTCAGCTTTTCCAAGTGCCCAGAAATCTGTTGAACCTGATGGTCCAAAGCTAAGCAATCTTGTTGGTGCTGGATATCAGGCATTTGAAGATTCAGTATTGAAAAAACTCCAAAAGGTTTGTACTATGTTTTTTTTAAAAAAATTATTTCTTGGCATTAGTGAGTTTCACATTTTCTGGTTCAGTTGTTCAATTAAAATTTTGAAACATGATATTGAAATATCCTTCTAATAAATATTTTATGTAGTTGAACTTAGTTTGAGTTGAAAAGGGTTTTGTTGAATGGCAAGAAGTTTTATTTTCTTTCTCTCTTTTTTAATATTTAATGTGGAATATCAAGCAAGCCATCATTTTCTACGAAGTAGTATTTTATTCATATCTTGGGTTTCAACTCTAAAATGGGGATTGTTTTTCTCAAAGTTCAAGAAGGCACTTTTGAGTAGCTTTGTGAAGCTCCTGTGATAAATGCCAATATTCATGTTTTCCCCCCTAAATGTATTAGTATTCTTAGGTTTTTACTTTCTTTACCCATCCCCTCTCCTCCAAAATCGCGATTGCTTCTTCTTCCAAAGGGAATTCAAACAAAAACAGGGCCCAATGTATATCAATGACCCTTATCCCTGCGACGCCTTCCATCTTGAACCCTTCTCAGTTCCGGCACCGGCTCCATGTCGACACCCACTGCTTACACGGCATTTCCTGAAGTACTCCATTCGGTCCTTGCTGATGGTAGGATCAACTTCAAAATAAGCCCAAGTGCTACTATTTTGGTTTAGGATTTTGATCTGATTTTCCGGCCATCCTCCGATAAGAGCCACCTCCTTATACAACCTTCCCTTCTGTCACCAAGCCGCTTGCCGGAGTCTTCCCCATTCTTCTAAAATCCATCACTACAATGTGCCATTCCCCTCCCCTGTCTACCTCTGGCACATAAATTATTCTTCTGATTTCCCCATTCCATTCTTCTATCTGCACAAACGATTGTTCCTGATTTGATTTCCGTGTCATGCTTAAACTCCTTGTTCGACCATTGAAGACCACCATCAACTGTCTTCTCACTGGCTTGCTCCCCATATTTTCTAACTCCTTGCATATCCACCCCAAGCTATCTTCCTCCACCCAAATTCTTCGTGCTGTTCCTGCACCCCTCTCTATTATTTGGAGAAGATCTTCGTTGAAACCTCTGACAGGATGAATCTCGGGTCTTCTGTCCTGACACTGCGTTGGTTGATCTTTCGTACATCTTTAAAAAAATTATTTCCATTTCCATAACTTTCTCCCAGCCATAGCCTTAATTCTCCCAGCCCCAAGTATATGATGCAAGTTGTTTTGTATATTTGCTCTTCTCGGGCTTTTTAATAAAATCCTTTATTTACCTATTAAAAAAAAATTTATTTTGTATTTGATATTCTATTATAGAAAAAAACAAAAGAGGATGATAAAGCATGGCTTTACTCTTATACTTTGTCACTCCAAATATATATCCTAAACATAATTTTCTATAAGATTAATAAAATCTACTATTTGGGTACTTGAAACCCACATGCTTTTGTCTTTTTCATAGTATATGGCCATTACCCGGTGTTATGATTTTGCGGGGTGCTGAAAGCATTAGGTTAGAAACAACCTAACTGTTGATATTCTTTGCACAAAGTTGTTACTCTTAAACTTGAACTTGGTTCTCATGGTTGACAATCTTATCATTTTACCATTGCACTAATTAATGGCCCTTTTTTTCTCACTACATATACTTTTGATAAGTAAATCTTCCTCACTATAATTATGACCTAAATGTTTCGCTAAATTTTTTGTTTTTGCGAAATGTGTATGAATTTGCTTTGCTGCTGCCTTTAGAAATTGATCACTTGATATAACTGAGATAGTTGCCTTGTTAAAAAAAAAATACACATAAAAATTTAGATTCCTTTACAGCTAGTTTTAGCTTGAGTGGTATCTCATCTACCTCCAGAAGGAAAATTGAGAGTTCAAATCCCAAGTGGATCAAAGTAGGTGTGTGATTGTCCTACTTATAGAAAATAAAAAATAAAAAAAATACATTTATATTTGATGGTGAAGATGATTAATATTTGAAAAAGTGCAGAATTGTAGTTGAGGTTTAAGTTAGTGAAAACATGTAACAGATTAGGCTATTTTTGGTTGGGCTTTGGATGTTTGGATGTTGAGCATAGATAGAAAAATTGAAGGGAAAAGATGGGCATCATTCAGTACTCTTTCCAATGATATAAATGTGCTTGAATATACTTATTGAGCTTTTATTGGTAATATTTAATTTTTTTTGTGTTGGGGTGGCGTAACCTTTTTTAAAATTGACAATTGTATAGGTTACAAGCATTTTTCATGGATTGACTCGTCAAAAAAGAAAAGAAAAGCATTTTACATGGATTGAATTTTGAATCTGTGAAATTTGGAATCTATTGGAGTGTTCTTATGCTCGTCAGGGTGTCAAAGTTAATATTATGTCTATTGTTTTAATTAGATTTGGTATGCTTCAGGTTGAAGTCTTGAATATATGTATTCATTACTTATAATAAATATGAAGCTTTCATCGTCTTGCTTGCTTTCTGCTGTTTCTGTGTTTCCCCATCATTCACTATGTCTTTACTGGATCTGCCACTAAGTGAATTTAGCCATTTTTTATATTTTATTTACCAGAATTACCACATTTCCTGATTGGTGGATGTGGTCAGACACCTCATAAGTCAAGTCGGATCCCAAATTGTTCGTGTCGCCGCATCTACCTTTTTGTTTTGCAAACCCCTTATGAGTTTCATCTTCCTCAAGTCTGTTTTATTGCTCTATTTCACTCCTTCCCTTGGATTTCTCCTCAGCAGATCTAAAACTCTAGCTACTGGCAGCCCGAATATCAAGTTTGGTAGCCTACTTTGATGTTGTCGAGTTGGTTATACTGCTTTCAGAAATTGCCTCTTCGCTTTCTAAAACTCTCGGTCGGCTATACCGCTTTCAGGGATTGCCTCTTTCTAACACTCTCGGCAATTTTCTGCAACTTCGTTCATTCATAGCGACCTCTTCCACTTCTTTTTTCTCCAGATTGTCTTGAGATCTTTGGGGACGATTGGAATCTGAAAAGGATGGTACTATGGTCTATTAATCTAACTTGGATCTGTTATTTTCTGCAACTTTTCATTTGCAGCACTCTCTTCCACTTCTTTTCTCTACAAATCGTTCTTCAAATCTTGGGTATGATTGGGATCTATGAATTACTTTGTTTTGTCCTCTTCAATTTGTTTTGTTTGCACGAATTAATAAACTGATTATATTTAGTGGAATTTTAACGTAGTATGAATGTATGATATCATTCTTAAATTAGATTTTCACTGTAATTTTGTTGATTTACTTCTAAATTCTGAATAGATTTGATTATGGGTGAGCACATTAGATGGGGAAGAGAGGATTTTTATGATAAGGTAGCATTTGAAATTGGGTGTGGGTAGAAGGTGAGGTTTTGGGAGGATGTGTGGTGTGGTGATGTGGCTTTGAAGGAGAAATTTCCTAGACTTTATCACATGACTTTGAATCTGGAGGCAAGGGTTATGGCTTGTCTTTGGCCCTCGGTGGATGGCACATGGTAGCCGGGCTTTCAGAGAGATTTCCAAAGATTGGGAAGTGGAGGAGGTAATGTCCTTTTTGGATCTTCTACACAAATTCATGCCTACGGGAGGGGAGCTGGACTTGCTAGTGTGGAGGAAAGAGGGGCACAAACTGTCAACTCATACTACAAGGATTTGACTAGGAAAGGTGAAAGGAATTTTCTATTGAAAGTGATTTGGAGGACTAAAGCTCCATTAGAAGCTTTGTTTTTCACTTGGTCCATTGCAGAGGGTGTGGTTCTTACTATGGATAATCTCCAAAAGTGAGGTTTGCACCCTGTGGGAAGATGTTGCACGTGCTTGAAGGAGATGGAATCAATTGACCATCTTTTTTCCCATTGTTCTTTTGTGAGGGAGACGTAGAATCTCGTGTTTTCTTTGTTTGGTTGTTGTTGGGTAATGAATTTGTCACAAGGCTTTTTGTGAGGGTGGATAAAGGGTAGTGGGAAGGGCCAAGGAAATTAAGTTTGGAGGATTACTCCCCTTTGTTTGTTTTGGTGCTTATGGAGAGAGAAATCAATACATTTTTGAAGGGCGGATATATGTAGATTCAAGTATAGTTTTTTGAAAATATCGTATTTTTAGAATATAGAAGCTCGTATGTATATAGTTTTCTAGATTTTTTTGGACAATACGAGACTGTAATGTTTGTGAGTCTCCTTTTTGTACATGGGTGCGCCCTTATTGGGCCTCTTCAATAAATACATTTACTTATAAAAAATATTACTACTTTTTTTTATGCTATTTTTTTTTTTTGCTATATGAAGTATTTCGTTTTTTTTTTTTTATTTTAAATTTTAGATTTTTCTTGGTTGTTTTCTTCTTCACTTTTCCCTTCATGATTCTTTTTTTTTTGGATGAGTAAGAGTTGTATATATAAGGTGCCTAAGAAGAGCATCAAGGGTAAAAACTCTATAAGCTTATATTTGATTTAGAGAACTCAAAAAATCTACAAAAGAAGAGACATTTATAGGGAAAGTCTCTTTGGCCCAAAAAAAAAATAATAAGCGCAAAAGGGCATCTTTAAAGAAAGGAGTAGAGAGCTTCAGATTTTCAAAGATACGGTTATACCTTTCAATCCAAATACACCACAAAAGACAAATCAGGGCCAATCTCCAAACTTTCTTAATCTCCTTTGGGAGGTGGCACCCTTCCCAAACCAACATCAGGTGTTTTACTGAGCCTGCCATAACCCATGAAAAACCAAATAGAGCAAAAATAATATTCCAGCAGCTCCACGAAACATGACAGTGGATGAGCACGTGATCCACCCTTTCCTCATCATTCTTACAAAAGTAGCATCTGCTAACCAACGGAAAGCTTCTTTTCTTTAAGTTATCCGCAGTTAATATAGCCTTCCAAGAAACTTGCCAGGTAAAGAAAGAAGCTTTAGGGGGGGCTCTTGAGTGCTAAATGAGCTTACAAGGAAAAGGAGGGCTATTCGAATCGAACATGCTCTTATAGAAAGAGCTAATAGAAAAAGACTTTTTATCTGCCCTCCAAACTCTCTTATTCTCCCTATTTTCTATAGTCCGAAAATTGTTGAGGTAACAAAGGAAAGAACCCACCTCTATAAGTTCCCAATCAAAAAAGTTTCTCTTAAAGCGGGGAGTCTAGGTAAGCTTGTTCCCAACTTTTTTCCAAATACTCGCTAAACCAAGCCGCCTTTTTGCTAGCCAGACTGTATAACATAGGGAATTTCGCCCTCAACAATTCGTCCCCAGTCCAGACATCATCCCAGAATTTCACCCTACCACCATTTCCGATAACAAAACTATATCTTTTCGTGAAAATCCTACAATCACCTCTAATGTAATCCCAAAGACCACATCCCCTTGGACCATCCACATTGTCCCGAGCACCAGCCCCCATTATCACACCCGTACTTGGAAACGATGATCTTCCTCCAAAGCTCACTGTCACTTTTCCCAAATTTCATAATCATTTTCCTAAAAGGGCTGTATTGAAGATTCTCAAATCCTTCACCCCTAAACCCTAGAGAGACGATCCCTTCATGATTCTTGTGATTGCTTTTATTCTTATCTTCATTCCATGTTGTGGTTTTTGCTGTATGAAGCTTCACAGGTCTCACACTCGTTAACTTATTAAAATTTTATGTTTTTCCCTGATCCTATGACAAAGCCCACATGTAATACAACCTCTGATCATTCCTTTCTTATCCCCTTCCCATATACCCACCCCATAGGACGAACCTTTCTCTTCTGTCATTCAGCCACCCCAAGCACTCCCATATTTTCTTTCAATCACCCTTCTCCATGAAAACTCCCTCTCCCCCTCAAATCTGTACAACCACTTCCCTAACAACATTTTTTTTTTTTTTTATAGGTAAGCATTAAACTATTATAAACAAAATCGCCATAGAGGGTGAACCCATTTACAAGAGGAAAGGGGGATATTAAAAAAATTGTAGTCTCAATCCCCCCAAGAACTCTACATAAGAATCTACAAACGAATGGTATGACCTTGTACCCATAAGTATTTCATTCTGAAATAACTATATTTAAATCTACTAGGGGACAACTGCCCTTTAAAAAATTCTCCTATTCCTTAGTTATGTTTTCCCTTGATCCCATGACAAAGTCCACATGTAAGACAATCTCTGACCATTCTTTCCTAATCCCCTTCCCATACACACCCCACAGGATGAACCTTTCTCTTCTGTCATTCAGCCACCCCAAGCACTCCCATATTTTCTTTCAATCACCCTTTCCATAAAAGCTCCCTCTCCCCTGCAAATATGTACCACCACTTCCCTAACAACATATTTTTTTATAGGTAAACATTGAACTATTATTAAAAAAATTGGCATAGGGGCGAACCCATTTACAAGAGGAAAGGGGGAGAGTAAAGAAATTATAGTCTCAATCCCCCCAAGAACTCTACATAAGAATCTACAAACGAATGGTATGACCTTGCACCCAAAAGTATGACATTATGAAATAGCTATATTTAAATCTACTAGGGGACAAGTCCCCTTTAAAAAATTCTCCTATTCCTTAGTGCTCCCCAACAACTATTTTTATTTTATGTATAAAAACAAAAACCACATAATTAAACATCCTCATCTTTTTGTACCTTGAGCCCTCCCATCCTAATAGGACTACAAACTCGACTTCACCCCACCAAATGAATTTTCCTCTCTTTTTTTTTTTTTTTTAATGATAAGTAAGAAGTATATATAAAAGCCCAAGAAGGGCAAAGGGCAAAAACCCCCAAAAGCTTTACATTGGTCCTAAAGACCTTAAGAAGTCAACAAAAGTGGTGACATTTACAAGAAAAGCCTTTTTGGCCCAAAAGAATAATAAACGCAAAAAGGCATCTTTGAGATAAGGAGAAAGAAGCTCCCGATCTTCGAAGACATGATTGTTCCTTTCAATCCATAGGGACCACAAGAGGCAAATGAGGGCCAGTCTCCAAATATTTTTCAAATCTTTAGGAAGGATGCACCCTTCCCATGCTAACAAGAGATCTTTGACGGAGCCTGGCATGACCCTATGAAAAACCTAAACAAAGCAAGAATAAGGTTCCAGCAGCTCCAAGGAAGATGACAGTGAATGAGAACGTGAGCACTGTCTCTTCATCATTCTGACAAAAATAGCATTTGCTAGCCATAAGAAATCCCCTTTTCTTTATATTGTCCGCGGTTAAAATGGCTTTCCAGGAAGCTTCCCAAGCGAAGAAAGAAGCTTTTTTTTTTGGGGGGGGGGCTTTTGAGTGCCAAGTGAGTTTCCAAGGAAAGAGAGACCTTTCCCGATCAAACAAACTCTTGTGAAAAGAGCTAACAGAAAATGAAAGCTTTCCCGGCATCCAAATCTTCTTATCCTCTTTGCCTTCCACTGCCCTGAAATTGTTGATGTGACTAAGAAATGAGTTCGCCTCCTCAAGCTCCCAATCAAAAAAGTCTCTTCTGAAGGAAGGAATCCAAACCAACGTATTCCCAATGCTCTTCACGTACTCACTAACCTAAGCTGATTTGTTTTGAGCCAAACTGTATGACCTAGGGAACTTCTCCTTCAAAGGCACATCCCCATTCCAAACATCATCCCAAAATTTAACTCTATCACCCTTACCTAATAACAAAACTACATCTTTCCTTAAAACCTCTCCAATCTCTTCTAATAAACCCCAAAGGCCGCAACCCATCGGCCCTACCACTCTCCCTGAACACCAGCCCCCTATTTACGCACCCATACTTGGACACAATGATCGCTTTCCAAAGATCCTTATCACTGTCCCCAAATTTCCATAGCCATTTTCCTAATAGAGCTTTGTTGAAGATTCTCAAGTCCTTCACCCCTAAGCCCCCTAGAGACATGGGCTTCTTGATTTTATCCATGCCACTAGGTGAATTTTCCTGCAGTCTCCCTCGTGGCCCCAAAGAAAGTCCCTTTCGATCTTCTTTAGTCTTCTGCTCACTGTCTTCGGAATCGGGAAGAGACATGAAATAGGTAGGGAGATTGGCCAATGTGCTTTTGACAAGAGCGAGCCTGCCTCCCTTAGAAAGGAGTTGGCCTTTCCAGCCTGACAGCTTGCTATGGAATCTCTCAACCACAGGGTCCCAAATCCCAATGGATCTCGCATGAGCTCCTAGCGGAAGACCTAGTATGTGGAGGGGAGGCAACCGACAATGCAGCCCAGAGTGCTGGCCAGAGCATCCAACCCCTGAATAGCCCCCACTGGCGTAATGCTGCTTTTAGCAAGATTGATCTGTAGACCTGAGACGGCTTCAAAGCAGATAAGAATGAATTGGATAAAACGAAGCTGGCGCACTGAAGGGTCACAAAAGATAATAGTGTCATCAGCGAATAAAAGATGGGAGACAACAGATTCACCCCTTCTTTCCCCCCCTTGAAAACCTTTGATGAGACCAACCTCCTCAGCCCGGCACATGAAGCGGCTCAAAGCCTCCATAGCAATCACAAAGAGAAAAGGGGAAAGGGGATCCCCTTGTCTCAAACCTCTAGACGAGCGAAAAAAACCCGCAGGGCAACCATTGACGAGAATCGAGAAAGATACTGTGGATATGCACAACTGGATCCACTTCCTCCACTTATCCCCAAAGCCCATCTTTGCTAACATACCCATCAAGAAGCTCCAGTTAACATGATCAAAGGCCTTCTCGGTATCCAACTTGCAAATCAACCCTTTCCTTTTCTGCTTTATCCTAGAGTCGATGCATTCATTAGTAATGAGAGCCGCATCCAGAATCTGTCTACCGTCCACAAAGGCATTTTGATTGGGAGAGATGATACTACTCATAACCTTCTTTAATCTTAAGGAAAGAACCTTTGCAATCAATTTGTAGACACTGCTGACTAAACTTATGGGCCTAAAGTCCTTGATACTACCAGGCCCCTCCTTTTTAGGGATGATGGTAATGAAAGAAGCGTTGAGGCTTCTCTCAAAACCCCCCTTCCTATGGAAGCACCCAAAGACTGCCATCACGTCCGCTTTTAAAAAAGATCGACATTTTAAAAAAAAGCCAAAGTGAACCCGTCTGGGCCTGGGGTTTTATCCCCATTACACGCTTCTAAGGTTCTCACCACTTCATCCTCCGTGAAGGGAGATTCCAAGTGAGAGGCTTCTTCACCGTTCAGGCTTTTTAATAAAATATCTTCCACACCAGGTCTCCAATTGCGCGGCTCTGAGTAAAGTCTAGAGAAGAAGTCAACAATGCCCTTTCTGATGGGCTCCTCCTCAGTGATAATGTGGTCATCAACAACAATAGAGGAGATTTTGTTCTTCCTGTAATGGGCTGAAGCCATTCTATGAAAGAACTTAGTGTTGCAATCACCCTCTTTAAGCCAGATTGCCCTAGATTTCTGCCTCTAAGTGATTTCCTCCATTCTGAGAATCTGCCCAATTTAACCCTTTAGGCCCTCTCTTTCCCCCCTTTTATCTGCAGAGATGGATCCCAACTGATCTTCCCTGTCCAGCTCCATCAGCTTGTTCAGAATAGACTGCTTTCTTTCCTGAATAAGACCAAATTCCTCATGGTTCCATGTTTTGAGGTCCTCTTTAAGAAGTTTCAGCTTTCTGGCAATATAGAAACTTGGAGACCTAGTCACAGCATAAGACTCCCACCATTGTCTCACAAGGTCCACAAAACCATCACTTTCTAGCCATATGTTTTCGAATCTAAAGGAGCTTTTTCCAGCGCTAAAACTCCCACAAGATAGCATGATAGGGTGATGGTCAGAACAAGGCCACGGAAGACACTTCTGGGAGATGCCTGGAAAGTTATCCTCCCATTGGTGCGACACCAGGAATCTGTCCAATCTAGACATGGCTGACTGATGCCCTCCTCTGGACCAGGTGAATCTCCCTCACTCCAAGGGCAAGTCCACAAGTCTCTGAAAGTTGATAAACTCGTTGAATTTCCTCATAGCCGAGGTCAACCGCCCACCTCCTACCCTCTCAGTTGGGTTCCTCATAACATTAAAATCCCCCCCAATGCACCAGGGGATTTGCCAAAAGGACAGGAGAGTCTGCACCTCCTCCCAGAAACTACTTCTAACACCATCAATAACTGACCCATACACACCACAAAAGCCCCATACCAGAGAATTGGGAGTCATACTAATTTTGCAGGAGATAGAGAACTCACCCACTCTATGCTCTATGCTAGTAACCACTCTGGAGTCTCAGGCCACTAAGATACCTCCTGCAGACCCCTGGGCATCCAAAGCAACCCACTTGATCCATCTAGGACTCCAAATGGATCGAACAAAACTCCTCGTGGTACTTTCCAATTTGGTTTCCTGAAGGCAAATTACAGCTCTTTTTAGTTAATCAAGCTTTTTTCACCAAAGCTGGAATGGTAAATAAAGACACGAAGTACATCGGAAGGCTTGCTAGCGTACTCTTGAGAAGAGTAAGCCAACACTCTTATGAAAGATACTGGTGTTTCGATACTGCAAGCTTCATCTGGAATCTCTTCGCCGCTCTATCCTAAAAGCTTTAGCTTGGTATGAAGACTTGGGGAGTCCTAAGTAAGCTGTTGGAAAGGAGCCCACTGAACAACCCATGATGATGGTCTAACTCTCCATATCACTAGCCCCTCTAGCCGAAAATAACTCGCCCTTCCCCAGATTCACCTGAAGTCCAGGCATTGCTTCAAAGAATAACCAAGGCCGATGTGGATCCTATTGGTTGTGGACTGGTCCTCAGTAGGGGTGTCAATCGTGTCGTGTCGTGTCGTGTTCGTGTTGTGTCAAGGTAAGAGTATTATACTATATGGGTCGACTCGAACACGACACGATTAATTAATCGTGTCAACTTGCTCAACCCTAACACGACTTGTATAATACACGGGTGACACGACACGACCCGTATAACCCGTTTATTAAACAGGTCATGTTAAAACACGAATAACACGAGACGACCCGTATAACCCGTTTATTAAATAGGTTATGTTAAAACACGAATAACACGACCCATTTAAATTGTATAACCTGTTTTCATAATAAAATTACTAGATAAAATCTAATTTATTCATTTTTTAACATATTATAGTAATAATAATTATTTTTAACTGGGAGTAAGTTTTAAAATCTAATATTCATTAGGGTTTTTGTTTGGATGTAATTTGCAAAACTAACTTTACTTATATGGGTAATAAATGGGTCAGACGGGTTAGGCGGGTTTGTATTAAACGGGTTGACACGAATAATTAAATGGGTTATTTCGTGTTAAACGGGTCAACCTGATTACAACCCGAACACGACACGTTTATTAAACGTGTTAAACGGGTTGACCCGTTTATGACCCAAACCCATATAAGCTTAACCCAAACCCGCTAATTACGTATCGGGTTCGAGTCGTGTTATCGTGTCGTGTCAAAAATTGACACCCCTAGTCCTCAGCAATTTTCTAGTTGTATGCAATGTTTTTGTGCCAATTGACCAATCTGACCTACCAGTCGCTTCCTTGCCGTGAAGAAGCTTTGTGTTTTGGAATTCAGCATGTTTAGAAGCAATACTTTGCATCTAGGTCATCTCAGGACAGAGTGCTTCTGCTTGTGTTTCCTTTTTTTTTTTTTTTCCTTTTAATCTGAGTCTCGACATTCAAGCTTAAAGACTTACTGTTTATTCATATACCATCCTGTAATGCTAGTAAATGTGTATGATGTTTTCCTGTTTAAAGAAAGTCTGTTAAAGATTTCACGTGAATACACGTCAATGTTGTGCTATTGTGTCTTGCAATTGGGTGCATGTGGGGGGAGTGGGGGGCCTCCCATCAAATAGTTTTCCTTGGCCCTTGTTTTTTCCTCAATTAAAGATTGTAACTGTTAATATTGTGGCACATTCTGGACCAAATCAAACGGTCATTTTCATTCAACAGATTTTTTCTTTCCTTTTTTATTTGATCAGCCAGATTTTTTCTTTCTTGCCCAGAGTGTATGCTAGTCTTGGTCATGGGCAGAGATGGTTGGTTTTTCTTGTTTTGTTCTACAAATTTACATATTTGTTCTCTTTTTCCTAATTATGATATTTCCTGGTGAATAGGCTGCAGAGAAGCAAAAATGACCGTGAATGCATCAAACGTAAGGTTTTTAAAAGCACTGCTTGGCTTAGGGAGCTTCCTAACTCAGATGAAGAGGTAACTAATGGAAGGCGTTTCCATTGTTGTCCAGATTTCTATTTGTGTCTAGTTTAACAATATATATCATCTTTCAAAGAGAACAACTGCTAGTCCCAACCTTATTTGAAGCTGTGTGATAAGGGGACAGGATGCCTTCATCAAGTAGAGTTTGGGCTTTGCATGACCATGGCACTTTTTTTTCCTTTATGACAGGCATTAAAGACTTGGGTGACTTCAGCTCTTTAGTCATTATGATTTTAAAAGTTGTGTAGAGTGAAAAAAGCATATGTTGCTCAAATTGATACTTGGAAATGCAGGATAATGATGTCAAATTGTGTTTTCTCAACTGTCTTTTCTCCATTATGATTTTAAGAATATGCTTTCAGTTTACCCTCCTTTTAGATATTTTATCAACAATTTATATTGCTGTGTGCTAGTGTAACCCTGTATGATATTGTACATCACAAAAGGGGCAAAGGGCAGAGCCATGCATATGAAAATCTTTATGAGATGCTTTGTTGTTTTTTGAATATGGCAGCTTGTTAAATGTGAAAAAGTAATTTCGCTCAGATTATGTTTACCCTCTTTGAATGAAGTCCACTACATTATGAGAAATGTGGGCAACCAAATATAATTTAAGACAAACCTATGTTCGGATTTGTTCAGAAACATATGGCATGTACTTCTTTGATTGATTTATTCTAGTTTGGTTTAGTGAGATTGTCATGCATATGTGATTGAGAGTGACACTTGATTAAGAAATTGAACAGAGTGCGTAATGAACCATTATGATTTTTTTAGTTGACAATGACCGAATTTTTTTTACAGAACCAACTCACCTAAACTGATTTTTCCTACATTCCTTATAAATCTCTATTGATGTTTCTCTTCATGCTCTAAAAGCACCAGTTCTAGCATGCGCAGACTCTTGATTGATGAAAAATGACTTACTTATTTTGAACATTATATTTGGTGAAACAAAGAGTATTATTGTTTTGGCATCAGATAGATCAGTTGCAAGCAAACTTGACTAAACTGACCGTTCCTGCTTTGTTTTGATGGTTTGATTGGAAGATGTGTTTGAAGTTTTGTTTGGTTGTCTAGAAGGTACAGGAAAGCAAAGTAAATTTGGAAGATGTCCTCTGTCATTCAACCAGTCCTAAGAAAGCAAGTGCTCTTCTCGTTCTCTTTTGGGCTACCTGGTTGTGAACATATTTATAAGAAAGATCATAAGAATGCTGATGGGGATTTGGATAGATGGAGATATGCTATCTGAATGTATATTTGCCTATACTTGCATCTCTCTATGCCCTTGTGAGTAATTGCAAATGGTTCTTGGAAAGAGAAGTGGTAATTTCTTTTTATCCTTCTGATAATTTTCTCTTGATGATTGAGAATGTACTACAGTGATGGTTCACCAGCCTCATCCAATGTGGAGAATGGCATGAATAACTCCCTCTCTTTTTTGATCCATGTGGATCTTCTCACCCCCTAGTTCTGGCTTAATCTGGAAATGGATTATGGAAGTCTACTGAAATTCAAAGCTTCTTTTTTGTGCAAAGGAACATGTGTAAGATTGTAGAACTATGGGCCAAGGTAGAAGAAAGCAACATTGCCTCCCGTCCTTTATCTTCTCTTTACTTTCTGTTGTCTGGACAAGCTCTGCATCCTGCAAGTATCCAGCTTTCTCTATACTAGAAGCAAATATGAATGAACATTTTTCTTCGCAATGATTATTTGTTCAATGGTATAATCTTGATGTAGATTTTATCCATGATGAAACTTTTGATTGTTAAATTGTTTTCCTTGTATTATTCATTATGAGAGAGGAATTTCCCAATGAAAGATTCTGCAATTCGAATATGATTCAAAATACTTTGTCATGGTATGAACACCAAACTTTGCATTACAAAGATCCAAATGGTTCATTAATTGGCATTGCAAACAAGGGTTGTCTGGCGCAACACCAGACACTACAGGTCTTAATGGTTCGCTAAGATGAGAGTCTTTTTTTATTTTGTAGATATTTTGGGAGAGTTTAATTGTAAGGTTTATTACGGATTGTGCCTCCTTTGGCACATCGTTTATTATTCAATTATGTTTACTATAAGAAAAATATGCAAAAATTTTATTTGAAAATTGTAAATCTTTCAAGCCTGAACATGAATTTCCGTATTTTTATAAATTGTCCATCCATATTCTCCTTGGTAGAAATGGCAATTGTAAAAGAGTTTCTGAATCGTAAAGCCACACAAAAAAATGCTTGTCATTATGTTTTTATATTTATCTATTAATACTAGGCCTGGCAAAATGGGCGGGTTGAGCGGGTTTGGGCGGGTTGTAAACGGGTCGGGTCATAAACGGGTTGAACTTATTTTTTACCCGAATTGGTCGGGTTGAATACGGGTCGGGTCATACATGGGTCGGGTCGGGTCAACCCGGATTTGACCCGCTACTCAACTTTTTTATAGAAATAAAACACTACCTAAGATTGTCACATCTCAATCAAATAATATAACTAATAAAATTTATCACTTTTTTCTGTTAAAACTTTTGTGAATACATATTAAAATTTTTTTTATTTCTCTATTACTTTGATTTCCCAGAAATTCAGATTTGAAATTAATTGAAATTTGGTTGAAAAAGTTTTGATACTAAAGTTGGAATAATTTATAATATGTAAAAAAAATGAATTTGTAATTCGAAAAAGAGATCAATCAATTTTTTTTTATTAATTTAGTCAAACGATGGATGGTGGTTGTAGATTTGGTTCAAATTCGATCAAAATTTAGTAAAATCTGGCCAAAATCATTTTTAAAAAATTATAGTCTCTTTTTTTTTTTTCTTTTCAAATTCAGTCATAAAATTGTTGTAGTTAGCTTATTGTTGTAAATTAAATGAAATTTGGTCAAAATGTAGTAAAATTCGAACACCAAATTTAACTGAGTCATAAAATTGAAAATTTGAATTTATACTCTGAAACATAACCATGGAAGGCTATCTTCTACCAACTATTAAGGAGGTTAGCTTTTGCCTAAAAACATTTACCTATCTATATCTATATGTATATGTTAGAAACTCTAGTAGTATAGTTTAGTTTTATCATAACATTATAAATCAGTTTTAGAAAAATACTGAATATGTTTTCTGTAAAAAAAAAATATAAATTTTGTAAAATATAGACAGCCAATTGCAGAGAACTATTTATGTTCTAAATTTTTAAATAGAACTATAAATTTCAGAATTAGAATTTAAGAAAAATCGTAAACATATTACTGTTTGTAACTAGTATATAGAAAAAGTGAAAATAGAAACTGAAATATAAGAATTTACATATTTTTGCAAAGAACAAATACGTGTGCACATTGTTTATGATATTCAAAGCTCCTAACGAAGACTAATTCAACTTATTTTGAATCACAAATTTTTGGTTTGTGTTTTGTTTATATATATGGTGATGTTGAATTACATTCTCTAAATATTAATTTTGTTTTATAATCTATTGTATATGTTTTAGTATTTTATTCTTTTTCAAATAGATATATATATATATTTATATATATATATATATATCTCTATATATATTCTTATATATAAATGGAGAGAGATATATATATATATATATATTCTTATACTATTTTATTATTTTCCATTCTCAACCCGTCAAACACCCATATTCAACCCGTATTGACCCGCTAAATTGACGGATTCCTTATTACCCAACTCGTTTATGACCCGCTAACTAAATGGGCGGGTTAGGACGGGTTGATAGTGGGCGGGTTAGGGCGAGTTGACGGATTTGGAACCGTTTTGCCAGGCCTAATTAATACCCATTTTCCCACAATTTTGATTTGAGAGATTAATGTTGCAATAACCTTAATGTCTCAATTTTTTGTGTTAACTTTTATATTTTAAATGATATGTCATGAAACAATTAGTGATATTTTAGATAATTATTTAATATTTTATCACATCAGTTGATATATAAATTTTGATACAATAATTTAAAACATATAACATTCGTCTTAATGTTATATACGAGATATTATATAAAAGGTAATATGATTATGATTTATTGAGATAAGTGAGGACATTACAAGAGAATGTAATATAATTATTTCAAAATGAAAAAAAAAAGAGCAAAGAATGAATTAGAGTACAAATAGCGACAAAGTTAAAATTAAAAAAAATTAATTATATTTAACATAAATTTTAGAGATTATAAATTATAAATGGACAGAATAGTTTTAACCATTTAAATCTGCCGTGTTTTTGTGGAAAAATTATTAAGTATAATAAAAGTTAGACATATAGCTTCCTGTTGTATTATGCTATTCACAATGTTTTATTATTATTCTTACAAGTACAATTTCTCTAAATTATCGGGTTCCTGTTAATTATATAAATTTCCCAAATTAAAATTGAGTAACCACTGAGCTGGTAGTCTCCCATTTATCACAACAAAGAAGGAAAAAAAATATTTGAATTTACAGTCCTATGATTGAGTGTACGAACATTACTGTTGACTCATGTTTATACTGTGACAACTCAAGAGGAGGAAACCCAAATCTCTTCCCACTTCCAGTCTTTAAACAGCTTTCGTCGTCGTCGGCTCTGCTTCCCTTCCCGAAAAACATCCCTATACGTGTCCGAATTCTCAACCCCAACAAAACTCGATCACCCCTTTCCGGTTCCCTTTCTCCAAACGCTCCACTAAATCTAGCGGAACAAGCTAAATATGGCGGCGCCTGCCTCGTGGCACCCACAGGAGGAAGGTTTCAAAGAGATCTATGGCTTACTCGAACAACATATTTCTCCGACTTCTGATAAGTCCCAGATTTGGCAGCAACTCCAACACTACTCTCAGTTCCCCGATTTTAATAACTATCTCGTTTTCATCCTCGCACGCGCCGAGGTACTCCAATTGTTTGTTTCTTGAGAAAATCTTCTAGGCCTGATTAGTTTGATTGGTTGTAGATGGTGTCTGATAATGGAAGAGTTGGTATTTCTTGTATGATTCAGTCAGGGTAGGGTTTTTTTGATTACGGAGGCGATGGTTATCTTAGCTGTTGTTGTTGGCTGGTTTGATCGAACAATGATTAATATCTGGATAATGTGGATAAAATTGATTACTGAGTGTAATCCTTCAATTATACATGCCTTCGCCTCAATCTTCCTGACGCTCAGTTGAGACCTTAAATCGCTATATTTATTTTATTATTATTGTATGATTTTTGATAACTTGTGGATTGAAAATCCTATAACAACTCGGAACAAGAAGTTTGTCAACTACTACTAGTAGCAGTTTATTCGAAACATCATCAGCTGCTTATAATACTTTTATCATTTTAATTCACTTATACTTTCAGTTTGAAAGTTTGCTTGGGTATGTGATGGCTTAAAATTTAGGTTTGCTAATGTGCTTGTAAAATTGTTCTGGTAGACTTGACTGGTTCATATCTTTCTGGTTTCTTGTTTTTCTGCCGGTGGTCCAGATTAGAATTTTCTTGGTGTCTTCGGTAGTTAATGCTCCATTTGCTGTGACTTTATTTGTTTTTAACCCCTGCCAGAAGTCCCCCACCCCCAAAGAGCAAACTTTTGCATTTTGTTGTTGTTGGTATGCTACAAAAGTGGGAGTAGAAGTATACTTGGTAAATTGTTTTGTGAGGAAAAGGAAAAAGGTTTTATTGAAACTTAGAGCATTATTTTGCAATGGAGTCATGGTGGTTATATTGGTTCTGAAATGGATATCATGATGCTGTTGATGTGAGGAAGCATCATAGAGTTTTTCACCAGCTATAGTATTTTTGCATCAATTAAAAAGCATTTTTCTTGCTCTTTGCTTTCAAAAAAGTACTTTTTTCCCCCATATATTATGAACACAATTTTTTCCATACTGTTTATATTACCTTTTTACTTCCAGAGAAAACTAAGTACTCTTGAAATGCTAATGACATGATGCCGTAAAGTTTGTAGGATATTTATATGCCTTTTTCTTGTGGATATACTATGAAATAAAATTTCACATGCTGTTGATGCTTCTATTTTGGTGTTGGTGGTTTTTTCATTTCTCCTTTTTCTACAGAAATAAAATTGTGGGAACTTCTAAACAGGGTAAATCAGTGGAGGTTCGGCAGGCAGCTGGATTACTTCTGAAAAATAACCTCAAAACCGCATTCGAATCCATGACTCCAGAACACCAGAGATATATAAAATCAGAGTTGTTGCCTTGCTTGGGAGCAGCCGATAGGCATATCAGGTCTACAGCTGGGACCATTATAAGTGTTCTTGTTCAGCTAGGGGGAGTTTCTGGATGGCCTGAGCTGCTGCATACCCTTGTCAAGTGTTTGGATGGTACCGACTTAAATCACATGGAAGGTGCTATGGATGCTTTGTCCAAGGTATGTCATACCTCTCTATATCAGGGGTGAATTCTACTCTTAGTTTTTCCTTATCATTTTTTTTGAAAACAACATTCAGTTAGTGCAGTAAATTATTGTTGCTATGACATTGTCTTGAAGCTTCTCGCTATTGATTTATATAGTTAAACACTTTTCCTTTATGCTGTCCTGATATACCCTCTCTCTTTAAGTCATGCTTCCAGAAACCCACCTTCTTAATACGTAGATATGAATATGGACATAGACAGAGGCATGTAAATAATATGCACACATGTATTTCATTCATAATGTTTTAAGGCTTAGCGAAAAAGAAAAAAAATATAATATTTGAAAATGTGTAAGATTATTATGGTTTTTCTGATAAGTGAAATGTGTAATATTATGCGAGTGTCGTGGCTAAGTAATAGAATTAGTGACAAGCTAACTGCTGGACTGATGTGATTTAGTGATTGTCCACTCTTATCTGTTGGGTAATATCTCAAGGTCCCTGGTTCAACTCTCACTCCAAGGGCCACTTACCTATCAAAAAAAAAAAAAAAGTGATTGTTCACTCTTATAATATTTTTTCTAATAACTAATAAGTAATATAGAGGCTTGTCCTACCCATAGTTGTTAGTATTTTACGATACACGATATTATCTTACGATACGTTTCGATATGGACATAAAACGATACGTATCGTACAATTATATATTTTTGCACTGTATTTTACGATACGCGATACGTATCTATAATACATTTCGATAGGCATGATACATGTGATACGGGTAATCAAGCTGAATAATGTCGTTTCGACGTCTTTTTTGTTGTTTTGATATATATATATATATATATATATATATATATATATATATATATATGAAATTTTTTTTTTGTTTTTTTTGGCTTTATATTGCATCTTTGTAATGCTTAGACATCTTTTCTCAAACAAGACAAAAGAAAGTAAATATTTTGAGAAAATGATGATGAGGAGTGAGCACATACAAGATGTTGAAGAAGAAAAAAGAAGTGAAAAAATTGTTGGCGTCTTCTAATGATGATGATAATATCGATGCCATTGAAATTGGATATTAAGATGAAAATAGAATGCATTATAAAAATGAATAATTTTGGACTTTGTCTTTAATTTTGATATTGATGTAACTATGTTGGAAACTTTGATTATTAAATTTTAGTTTGAAATTTGTAGTATTTATAAATCTTGATTCTTGTATTGTATAGAGTTTAAGTTGATTTTTTTTATTAGTGGGTGGAAGTGTTATTTTTATCGTTTTATACACTGCATATATATAACACTATATATAATACGATACAATATATTTGACAAATAAGACAATTATGCTTGGGACGTTATTTCTAGTATTGTATGAATTATACACAGTGTACAATACAACTAAAGAATATTTAGAAGACATTATTTCTCATATTATATGGACTATAGATTGTGCAATTTAATATGAATTTTTGTTATGATTAGTGAATTGAAATGTTATTTCAATCATTTTTAATCATGTGTATATATATTTATAAATATATTTAAAAAAATTAAGCATATCTACGATATGCCATACGATATGCGATACGATACACATTTTTTGAAATTCGATATGCCCTCCAATACACTTTTTGACAACTAGGATCCTACCAACAAGCTCTAGCTTGATTGGTACCTCCTCTACCTTTCCATATGGGTGGTTGAGGGTTTAAGTCTCCTTAAGGGGCAAAGTGAGTATGGGAAAGCTTTCTCTTTGGGAAGATATGGGCCAGTACAACTGATTACCTGATGTGGGAGAAGTGTGAGGAACACTCACACAAGCTCTGTCACCAAAATTGATGTAGGATAGCACTCTAAAAAACTAAAAATAGCACCTGCATATGAATGATTAATATTATTTCTGGGCTTAGGCTATGTTTCTTTATGACTTGGGGTTTTACAGGGAGCAAAATGTGTATGGGCTATTTAGCTGTTGTCGTGGTGTTTGGTTGCTAGAAATTAAGAGAAAAAGCTGCCGGAGTTGCTGGATGGCTGCCTTTTCGAGGGTATTACATGTTGTGAGAAGGTGTATAGAGTACGCAATGATTTAGGCTTATAAAGGTAGGGTTTTGGTTGGAAAGAAATCAATGGCTATTCCTGTCCTTTAACACTTAACAGTAATATGAGACCATTAACTTTGCTTATTTGGTTGTTTTGTGCACTATACATATAGGCTGTTGTCTTTCCCCAAGGAGTTTGCCTTGAAAATTGGAAGCTTGACCCAAAATATGATCCATAAAGCCTACTACAGTACTTGTCCAGTAATTTTAAAATTTACCAAATTCACTTGACTCCAAAAATTTAATGTAACATAAATAAATTGAACCAACAGCTTATTAACTTCAGGAAAGCATAAATTGAGACTCAATATGGCTCAAAAGTAAGTTATACTAGGTTCCAAGTGGACCTCACCTTCAATGAGACCTATTTCCAAAATTTTCGTCTTCTTCAAATTTACTCTTTTTTGACCTTCTTATTTGCTGTTCAGAAAAGATACAAAAAAAGAAAAAGAAGAAGAAAGGATACAATAACTTGAGACCTTTCCCCCCTTTAGAAATGGTTATGAGTTTTTTTATGATCTCCAGAGGCCTAAGTAAGTTATTATCTTGAGTGCAAGTCCTCTTTGTTACTAAACTTGATAACTTTTAATTAACAGGTTCTAGGTGGCTCATGAATGAGGTGAACAAGAATCAGACGTATGCTAGTCCATTTTAGAACATACAAAGTGACATAAAAAAGGTCAACACAAGTATCAGGTGCATGCTAGTCCATAGTAAAACATAGTCAAAATCAAATGAAATCACAAAATACATGGAGGACCTAGATCCCCGCCAATTTGTTCTCTTTAGACAACAGATTGGCAGATTGGTCATGAATCCAGTCACAATTTGCAAGGTCAATGGATTGATAGCATGAGCATGGGCTTTTCACCCCACTTCGCAGATAAGGTCCCTGTGTAAAATTATTGATTTTAAATATAAATATAGTACAAAAATAAGCAAAAAAGTACTTTATGATTTCATACTTCCTCATAGATTAATCCTTGAATCGGTTTCTTCTTCTTGTTCTTCTGATGCCGTTGCTGCTGCTGCCAACCTTTCTCCATTTTGCTCTGAGTTTAGATTTTATTTTTGGATGAAAGAAGGTAGGGTAAATGCAAATGTTAGGGAGACTTGGGTGGGATAGATTGAAGAGAGGGGTTTACATTAGGGCTGTAAACGGATTGGATTCAGTCCGTTTAATAAGAAATCCGATCCGATCCGTTAATCCGACGGATCAGGTGAATGTTAATCCGTATCTGAATCCGTTAATAACCGGATATCCGATCCGTTAATCCGGTCCGATCCGTTTAAAATTATAATATATATATATATATTAAAATTAATAAAATTAATATATTATATATAAATAAATATATATTAATATATATATTTATTATATTATAAATATATATATATATATATATATATATACGGATCGGATCGGATCAGCCTATATCATATCCGATTCGTTTATATTTGGGATAATCGGATTTGGATTGGATCGGGTCACAGATCACTATTTCTAAAATCATATCTGGACTTAACGGATCGGATCTCGGATCGATCCGATCCATTGACAACTCTAGTTTACATGGAACAGTCATATAGTTTTAGACTCTTTATCAGAAATTTTACTCTACTTTTCTGACCTTAAATTTTTGAAAATTTTCAGAAGAAAGAAGGGTAATCTTTGGCATGGAAATGGGAGAGACCAAACTGGAGGCCAAAGGGCAAATTGAGGGCCTAATTTGGTAGATGTTAACAGATGACTTGCAGTGTGGTGAATGCAATTTGAAAGAAAAATTTCCGTTGTATTCTATCGCTTCCAACAGGGATGTGAAGGTGGCAGAATTCTTCGAATGGGTGGGAAATAATGTGGTTTGGAACCCACGTTTTAGAAGGAATGTGTTTGATTGGGAAGTGGGGGAGGTGGTGAATCTTTTAGAGTTGTTGGTTGGCATTCGGATTCGGATTGATGAGGAAGATTCGATGCACTGGGTGGGGGACAGAAAAGGCAGGTTCTCGGTTAGATCATACTACTATAAAGTTTGTGGTAGGGAGAATGAGGTGTTTCTATGGCACTTGATTTGGAAGTCTAGGGCTCCTAAGAAAGTGGCTTTTTTTGGTTGGTTAACGGCTTAGGGTGCTATTCTCACTTCGGAAAACTTGAAGAAATGGGCCTTTCATTTTCCTAGTAGATGTTATGTGTAAGAAAGAAGAGGAGACGGTGGACCACTTGCTTATCCATTCTGATGTGGCCCATGACTTGAGGAATTTAGTGCTGGTGTTATTTGGTTACCATGGGGTGTTGCCAGCTACATTATAGAAGTGCTTTTGAGTTGGAAGGCAAGTCGCATGAAGAAAGAACTTAAGGGTGTTTGGAGAATGGCAGCACTTTGCATTGTGTGGAGCATTTGACGTGAAAGGAATTTTCGGGCTTTCAAAGGAAAGGAGAATCCTATATGGGTTCTGAAATGACTTTTTTTTGAAATTATGGTGTTTTTGGTGTAAAGAGGAATACCCCTATGTATTAAGATACCTTTTTTTTAAAAATCTTTTTTGGGGAAGTTAAGGCCTTGATTTTTTTTGTAGTCACTTCCTTTTTTTGTATACGGTCTATGACCCCCCTCGGGCACCTTTAATCCGTTTAACTTTACTGATAAAAAAAAAAATTTAGATAAATAATAACAATTGACTTACTGAAAAAAATTTAGTAAAATTGGAATATAAATACAGTGGTGTTCACATAAATAATTTTTTTTGGTTTTCTTATGATTGGGGTAAACTTATTGGCTAACGACGTGATGATGATGCATATTGTATATAATATGCATATTATTTAGTAGTTGTTCATTGGAGAATATTATGTATATTTCATCCTCCTGATCTTTACACTTCCCTTATTTCTATTTTAATATTTTATCTGTTTCCTATTGAGAAAAAAAAAATATGCTACCAAGTTTGTATACATTAAATGTTATTTATTTGTAAACTACTAGAATAAGGGGGCATATAGTGTGCATGTGAGTTTGTTATCATTTATTCTTGCCACACCTAAGATAACACATTTTCATCCACACGACCTTGCTGTAGGGTAATGATTAAGGTCTTTCTCTGTTTCTTTTGGTGTGATTACTTTTTAATATCTGTAAGGCATGGATACATGCGCCGGTAGCATTGATATTAATCATTTACTCTAGCTCTTCATAGAAAAAAATTAAATAGAGTTCGCATTCTTGTACAAATATAGTACTTTTTAACACATCCATGTTCTGGTGTAACACAGATATGTGAGGATATTCCCCAAGTGCTTGATTCAGATATTCCGGGATTGTCTGAGCGACCCATCAATGTATTCCTCCCTAGATTGTTACAGGTGACACAAGTGCTTTTTTTTTTTTTGTCAGTAATATTTATAACGTCTAAGTTTTCTTGTTTTATTTTGCTGTTGAACTTGATTTTTAAATTGGTTTTCCTTCAAGCAGTTTTTTCAGTCACCACACTGCCTCACTAAGAAAGCTTTCCTTGGGTTCTGTAAATCAATACATTATGTTGATGCCCACTGTGAGTACATCTTTCTTCTTTTTTCCTTTCTTTACATTTTTATCTGCATACCCTCTGAACCTAATCTCAATGTTGATGGAGGTATTGCCACTTGTTTTTAAAATCTATTTGCTTGCAGGTTTTATATGTGTCGATGGATAAGTACCTACAAGGTTTATTCGTTCTTGCTAATGACCCTGCTGCTGATGTTCGAAAATTGGTAAGTAGTTTATGCAACTGGCATTCAATAGTAGCCATCAACAAAAAATATCACTAATTGGAATTTTCCCTGATAAGAATGACTGTTACGACTCCTTCCGTTTTCCCTGCATTTTGTTTTATTATTATAGCATTCCTCATTTGTGGGTTATACTTTAAGTATTGGACTCTTTTCCTTACTTATGGTTCACCATTTCGTTTGGATCTGTTGTCAATGTTAGTGTGGTGGCCACTTTTTGTTGTTCCCTGGCTTACTTTAGTCTAATATAATATAATGCTTCTGAGCAATAAAATTAGATGAGAATAACATGGATTTATGCTATTCATTGAAGAAATGAATAGAAGTGTTAGCGTGTACAGAGTCTACACACCATTTTTGATATTTGTTTCTTAGTGTCTAAATTATTAATAATTTTTTTTTGGGAGGCGGGGGGTGGGGTAAATGTATTGGCACTTAGTGTAACGGGACCATTATAACAGGATGCTACAGTTTGATGAGTTTGTTTAGTGCTTTTGTTGATACCAGTTGTTGGATTTTGGTCAAGGATTGCCAACTTGGAGCTTCATAGCCAATTTTTTTTGGGGAACCGTAGAATGTGCAGTTGAATTCATTTTGTTTGTATGACAGCTTTGCTGGGCTCTCATCTGTTTGTTGTTTGGCTATACGCTGTTGAATAGGTATGTGCGGCCTTTGTTCAGTTAATTGAAGTTCGTCCAGTTTTCTTGGAGGTAGGCATTTTGTTCTGTTGTACATGAGTCTTCAAAATCTTTCTTGTTTTATCATATCTTTTATGATGTTGTAACTGTGTCTTATTATGTATTACCGATTTTCATTGTTTTCTTTTCTGGGTGTTTAAGCACAGAATTGATTGATTCCTTCACTTCTTTGCTTGAACTCTATCTTACTCTCTCTCTTCCCCCCCCCCCCCCCCCCCTTTTTTTTTTTTTCTTTTCCCTCCATTGTTGCTGATGTGAGTTTAAAAATATGCTGCAGCCACATTCGAGGAATATAATTGAATACATGTTGCAAGTCAATAAGGACCCTGATGATGAGGTGGCTCTTGAAGCCTGTGAATTTTGGTAATCCTTCACTTTGTGATCTTCATTTATCTTTTGGCGAACTTTTAACAGTTATTATGGTCCTGTACGGGAGATTGATGGGATTTGTTAGCTCCCCCCCCCCCTCCCCCAATGTTTTAATGTTTTCTATTAGATGGATATTTGTACCTCTAAGAAGGTCATTGAACAATCATTGACTTGGTGCAAAATGATGATTGCAGAAAGGTCCAGTAGTTACCTTGACATACAGAGTTGTCTGTTCATCCTGAATCCCATATGCCTTCAGCCTCAATTCCAGATTGTAATATGAATGCTATAGAGCTGATGATGACCTCATCTTAAATGCCACGTGTCTATTATCTGTTTTGAGGAAATAATGCAGCGATTTATTCTGGCTTCGTAGTGTATTGGTTGTCTTAAAGGCCTGTATAAACTAATATGTTCTGCATTTTAAATCTTGACTGAGATAATGAATTTACTAGTGCAAATTTAATTTCTGTGGAAAGGGTATTCCTTTTTGCCTTGTTCTATTATTCTTTAGTATAAAATTAAAGAACAATAGAACAAGGCAAAAAGGAATAACCTTTCCTAAGAAATTAAGATTTTATTTATATATGTCCATTGTTTTTGTATATTCGGGTCTGCCCTTCTCGGGCGCCCTTTATTTATATATATTGATACTTTGCTGATAAAAAAGAAGAAGGATAAATTACACTGACCTTCCCTGAGGTTACTGATAATTACACTGACCTTTCTTACTTTACTGGATAAACTACAGATACCCCCCCTCCAGTCATTTTTTTTTTCTTTCAAAATGACAAAATTGCCCATTTCAAATATTTTTTTTGCATATTTTTAATTTTGACTTATTTTTTCTACATTTTTTTAAAGACTTTTTTAAAAAAATTTAAGGTAAACTTATTTTCATTTTATATAAAAATAAATTCAAGGTTTTAATCAATATTTATTTGAAAATGGAAAAATAAAGTTAAAAAAATTGGTCAAAATTGAAAAAAATGTAAAAAAAAAAAACATGAAAGGGGCTTTTTTTTTTTATTTTGAAAAGAAAATTTGACTGTAGGGGGGTATTTGTAGTTTGTTAGGTAAAGTAGAGGATCAGTGTAATTTCAGAAACTTTAAGGGAGGTAAGTTTAATTGTCAAAAACTTTGGGGGACGTTAGTGCAATTTACACAAAAAAAATATTTTTATTTTATAAATCATAACTCATGCAATTGTTTCTCTTGAGGATGTTTTTTTTTTTTTTGATTGGTTTCTCAAGAGGATGCTTTTAGCATGAGTTGCATGCTCGATTTGGTCACTCGGCATTAGTAAGAGGAAAGGTAGTGAAATCCTTGGGATTTTCTATTGGAAGAGAACTGCAAGCACAACAAGAGATATGTCTCCCCTAATATTTGGTACAGATAATGTGAATTTCTCAAAATTTTCCCGACCTGTAGTATTCACCTGTGCAGTGGACTTGAAAGTTGAATATTTTTTTTTTTTTATAAGTAATTTCATTAAGAAGCCTGGGATGGGCAAAGAAGTACAAAGGGCCTGCAAATATTAATGGCTAAGGCCACACAAAAAGTTTACAAAAGATTCAATACAAAGAGGAAAAGATTCCACATCCCAAAAGCATAGTAAGCGTAGAATTCTATCTTTCGTCCTATTAGGGGGAGTAACCTTCCCCTCAAAGATCCTATTGTTTCTTTCACACTACAAACTCCACAAAATGCATAGATGAATAAGCCACCAATTTTTTTTTCTCAGCCTTATCCTTGATTTAATCGAGTGCATTCAATTCATATTCTTTCTGGCCTTCTTTTTGTCCTTTTGTCATCTTCAACTTACATCAAACCACTCTTTTGTGGCACTGCATAAGTTGGTCTAGTTGCACCAATCAGCTGATCCCTGAGATCATATATTATATATTAATTGTACGCAGTCCTTGTTTCTTTCTTTCCTTTTCTTTCTCTTTTTAAAGCAATCAAGTATAAATATATTGAAGGCTCTTGATATTCTTAGATAGGCAAGCCCTTGTCAACAGACACAACACCCATCCACGTACACAATTACTTGCCACTTATATTGGACCATTGTGTTTGCTTCTGGTTTTCCATTAACATCTTACCAAATCATGCATGCTTCTCATGGAGAAACATATATCAGAAGACCAACATCTAGTCAGAAGTTAAAACTGCCTTTTTTTTTTTCAGAAAAAAAGATATGTAAGAAGGTTGAAATTATATAGTGGACAGCTGCTAACATTGTGTTAATGTACATTTTTCTGGCTAAGGTTTGAAAGTGTTGCCTAACAAAGGTGGTTACTTGTCTGTTTAGATACTCCTAAAAATCAGATGCTAGGTTGATATGGGGTGTCTCTCTGGGTATCTTTTGAATCTTTACTTTTCTATGAATAAAAAATTCATGGAGCAACGGCTTATGATGACCATTTTTTCTGAATGGTCTGGTGACTTTTTCTGTAAATTTCTTATATCACATGCTATTTTATTCCCTTCTTTCTAGCGAGAAATAGGAAATAACTTATGTTAAACTGAATGGTAAATTTATGTTTTTTCGTTTGTGATGTTTGCTTCTCTTACCTTCCAAATTTTAAGTTATTTTCAACACTACTTTTCCAGTGCTGATTATGATTGACAGGTCTGCATATTGTGAAGCTCAGTTACCACCTGATAACTTAAGAGAATTCTTGCCACGTTTAGTTCCTGTATGGCTCAAGCTGTGATTCTTCTCCTTATATTTTCTCTAATGGTGTTCTAGTCACGAATTTTGTTTAGCGTTTGTCATGCCTCTCCCACAATTTTGTAGGTTTTGTTGTCAAACATGGTTTATGCCGAGGATGACGAGTCACTTGTTGATGCTGAGGTTAAGTTTTCTGGCCATCCTGTGTTTTCTGTTCATTCTAACTAGTCCTGCAATGAAATTCATTCTTTACCTGATATCAATACATAATTACAGGAGGATGGATCTCTTCCAGATCGAGATCAGGTTTGGTTTCTATCATTGAGTTCTTGGGCTTTCTTCCTTTCATTTATCTCGCAATATCATGATAAGAAATCTGTCTTTTGAAATATTTTCTCACTAAAACCATTACTGTGCAGGATCTGAGACCACGCTTTCATTCATCACGTTTGCATGGATCAGAGGATGCAGAAGATGATGTATGTTTTAAACTGTCATCTCAGGATTGATTATAAAAAATTCTGTGACCATGGATATGACTTTGACACTCTACTTTGATCACTGCTAGACAAAGGAGTTCATTGCTTAATATTTATTTTATATAACCATTTTGATGTTTTGTAACTACAGGATGACGACATAGTCAATATATGGAATTTACGGAAGTGCAGTGCAGCTGCTCTAGATATTCTTTCAAATGTGTTTGGTGATGATATTCTACCAACATTAATGCCTATAGTTCAGGTAATTGATTCATTTGGTATTGAATGTAAAATTTTCATTTTGAAGGCTGGATCCCTTCTGTTGTTTCTTTTCTATTCTTCTCTCCTTCCCCCCCCACCAACCACCACCACCAGCCCTGTCTTCTCATCTATTTTGCCATCTCACATGCTCTGCCACATCTTTTCTTTTTTACTGGTTGACATGAAACAAATCTGGTCACGTGGAAAGATCTAAACCACATGGCTCCATGATGTAAAAACTGCGAATATGACTTTGCCAGTAGGATGCAAATCTTTGGTTGTAAAGGTGGTAGATTTACTTAAGTTCTGGGGTGTTTTTCTGTTTCTTTTGAATATTTAGTTTGGAAATTTACTCCTTCCGTCATTTGGCATTAATGTGGGTGAAATATAAAGCAAGTGCTGGATCTTACAGCTATCATGATGCAGAATGTCATAATAGAAATCGAAGGAATAAATTGAGAATAATTAAGATCTGTGAAGCTGTAATCAATTACTAATATAGCATATATACATGTATGTATATCGAATTGTAAAAATTTGAAAATACTGATTTGTTTTTATTAGAGTAAGAAGAAATAAATGAATAAAAAATTTAACCAAGATTTCCATAATAGCCACCAGCATCAATAAGAATCGATTGTTGTAATAATTGCCTGAATGTATTGCTTATTTAAAGCAAATCAGGCTATGCTAGTCTTCATTTTTTTTTTCTTCCCTTTTTTATTATCTACTAAATTTTTTGTGCACTGAGTAGTGAGGAGATCAAGTAAAGAATGAAACATCAATCACTGTCAGTTCATTATTTTGATGGGTCGAAATGTGTGGTATTGACTAGGAATTGAGCAAATATGAATGTGTTGTAGGTTACAAGCCATATACTTGCAGTCCAGTGGACAATTATTTCAAGTATCTTTTTCATATTTAAATCTCTGCAGGCTAAGTTATCTGCTACTGATGATGCAACATGGAAAGAAAGGGAAGCTGCTGTTTTAGCTCTTGGTGCCATAGCTGAGGGCTGCATTAATGGTCTTTATCCTCATTTATCAGAGGTAACCTCTGTGTAGTTAGATGCTGATAATCTATCAAGAAGAAAAAAAATTTGTAGTTGCATGCTGATTGGCTAAGTTCTGAAGAAGGTGGTGATGAATATTTCAAGTCCTCGTGTTTTCTTTTGCTGCAGTTATTCTTGGAGTTCTGTTGTCTGGTTAATCTTTTTTATGCATGTGTTTGTGTGTCTACACATTTTCTTGTTTGGTGTTTTCTTTTTTGCATTGATATACTGAACTGAAGTATTACTTCCGCTGGAAAGGTGCTCCTTTCTTAAAAAATCTGGCAAGATTTTCACAATAGGTGTTGTGCGGTGCAGTGCCTAACCAATAGCATTTGTTCCAAATACTTCAGTCTACTCTATCTTGATGAAAGAAACATTGTTCTGTAGTGTTGTTCATTGTTTTTTTCTGATCCACATTCTAATTACATGAAATATAATATCATCTTTTTATGTGCAGATTGTTGCATTTCTCATCCCTCTTTTGGATGATAAGTTTCCTTTGATACGAAGTATCTCCTGTTGGACACTTTCTCGTTTCAGCAAGTTCATTGTTCAGGTACGAGTAAATTGTTTTTGCAAACATATTTGCATTCTTTTTTATGTATTTTCTTCTTGCTTTGGAGAACCGATCTTATTGAAATATTTATAAGAATAGATGCACTTGGAACCAACTGTTGTGTATAAAACTTGTAATTCTTAATGTGAAACTTAAAGGGCATATACTTGAACAAAGACCAAGTTTGGGTTTGAGAGTGACAAAAAATTACCGTGGCTTCAGCCAAAATGTTGACAATGGAAACTATTTTTGGATCAGCTGATGGATTGGAAGGCTTACCTTCTTGTTATTTTTATTGATTTAGAAAATAGCATATGTGATGTAGAGCATATGTACAAGAAAAGGGGCAAATCAAGAATTTCACATGGAGCACAACTTGGACTTTATATAATCAAGTTTTGGGTTGGATTTGGTTCCTTTTATGTTTATTTTAGGTAACTATGCTGCTGGACAAATTTATTCAATAATGGATGGACATGGGCTGTAGTTGCCACCAATGGGCCTTATTTGGGTCAAGCATGTTCTTTGAATTATATTTAGAGTCCTAATTATCTAAAATATGCCTTTTGGTCAAAGTTTCCTAATTTCTTATTTATGAAGTCATAGTTCTAGCAAGAGTAGGGAAGTCGAGCAACCTATAAATATTGATGTAATCTCTTTATTTTAGTAGAGTTGAGTCTATGAGAATTTGGTAGTGTGTTTATGTGATTTGGCTTGACCCTTGCAAAGGTGAAGTATACGTGGCTTCTTCTTCTTCTCTTAATTTATTATTTTTGAGTGGGAAATACTACTCCCACTCCCCTTTTTGGCAAAAGGGGCTCCACTTTAAAAGTGAAATTACTCAATTGTCCTTGTATGTATAAAAAGTCATTACATTTGTTTTCAACCAAGGACATTTATGTAATTTCTTTTTTCGATAAGTTAAGAATATTTGTATTAAGGCGCTTGAGGGGGGCAAACTTGAATTTACTAAAGGGACCCGGCACAAAAATTAAAGCCCAAGTCCCCCCAAAAAGTCAACAAAAGAAATAAGATACAAAGGGAAAGCTTCCTTCAACCAAAAGTGAAGCACCCTCAAAAAAATTATTGTTAAATATATACTAGGGATTATTCCTTCTCCTAAAAAATTCTCATGTTTCTCTCCTTCCATAGACACTATAATAGGGATAGTGGGGCCATTCACCACACCTTCCTCAAATCCTTTCTAACCCTAGAAACTCCCGAGCAAAAAAGAAGTGCCTTGACCGACTTAGGCACGATCCACTTACAACCAAAAAAGGAGAAGATAAGATTCCGCACAACCCATGACACTTTGCAATGGAGAAAAAGGTGGTTCACTGATTCAAATTCCTCTTTACACAAGCAACACCTACTAACTAACCAGAAACCTCTGCTTTGCAAGTTGTCCATGATTAAAACCGCTTTACATGTGGCAGCCGATACAAAAAAAACCATTTTAGTAGGAACCTTGGAGACCCAAGTCATCTTCCAGGAGAATTCCCTGCTCTTTCCATCAGTCAAGGATCCATAGAATGATCTTACAGTAAAGGACCTTGATTTATTCAAGGTCCAAACCAATGAGTCCTCTCCATTTCCCTGACATCTAAAATTATTAAGGGTGGCCATCAAACTAGCCACATCATCCATCTCCCAATTCTGAAGATTTCTTCTAAAACAAGGAGACGATACCCAACCACACCCCCCACGTCATAGTGGATGTACTTGCAAAACTCCGCCTTTCCTTTACTAATGGATCTCCGAAGACCACAACCATACGAAGTCATCATCTCTTTAGAGAACCAACCATCTTCACATCCATATTTAGAGGCTATCACCTTCCGCCATTAAGCTTCCTCCTCCACCACAAGTCTCCACAAACATTTAGAGCCTTATCAAAAGCTTTCGACGACTTGAAGCCCAAAATTTCCATTATCTTTGAATCTTTGACTTTATCCCACCCAATCAAATTGAATTCGTTTTTCCTCATCTAAACAACCCCAATGGAAGTCCCGCTGAAACTTATCCAATCTCTTCTCCTTTGAGGCTGGCAATGGGAAAAGGTACATGAAATAAGTTGTCAAGCTAGCCAAAATACTACTCATGAGGGTAACCTTGCCTCCTTTGGAAAGGTATTGTCGCTTTCAACCGGCAAGCCATTTCTCAAACCGCTCCATCACCACAGCTCGAATGGCCTTTGCTTTGGAATGAGCAACTAGAGGTAAACCCAGTGTTGTCAAAGGCGATCGTCCCGTTGCCTGAGCAATCGGGTGAGGCAATTTTCAATCCTATCGCCTTAATATGTTCTAGGCCAGGCGTCTTCAAAGAGGCGACACCTAGGCAATCACCTTAAACAAGGCGAGAGGCAACCAAGCGATGACCTTTTTAATTGTAACATATTTTACTTGTATGTCCTTATGTTCCAAGCCATATTTTACAATCCTAAAGTCACTTGGTAATATTTGATGCAAAGGCCGTCAATTCACTAATGATCAATCCAGAATCTATCTTGGTGCTGCTACCAGCTACCAACCCTATTTGTTTTGAGAATTCTTCCCATACTTTCTTGATACTCTTCAATACTCTCACTCCTTAGGGGATCTGAACATATTTAAGTGTGCTGATCTCTCCTCTCATTTGTATACTTCCCCTCCATAACTCTCTTCCACAGCTGTTTCTCGGTCTTATAACTCCACCACCATTTACCCAAGAGTCTTGGACCTTGGTCGAACAACCAGAGGTATCTAATACCCAACCCTCCTTGCACAGCAGAACAAATAGTCTTGTTTTTTATAATTTATATTCTTGAGGGTGCAGTTTTTATATTGCACACACCTGTAATCTACACCATTTAGTTGTGACTAAGGCTTTATTAAGTATATCTATTGTTGTTTGTTTCGTGTGTGGATCTTAAATACTTTTTCTTTATTTCTGTGCTCTTCTACTTTAAAGCTTTTGTGATTCCTATGAAGGTGCTTTGACAATTTCATAAGTTTCTCAGAATTTTGTTTGGTTCTCTTATTTCAGAGAATTGGTCATCGAGAAGGCCATGAGCAGTTTGACAATGTTCTTATGGGGCTTCTTCGAAGGATATTGGATAACAACAAGCGGGTGCAGGAGGCTGCTTGTTCAGCTTTTGCAACTCTTGAAGAGGTTTTTGCTAAATATTGCGGTCCAGTGATTAGATTTTTTATTTTGAAATTATAGATTTCAATTATGGCATATTATTTGCAGGAGGCTGCAGAAGATTTGGCACCGCGCTTGGAAATAATTCTGCAACACCTAATGTGTGCTTTTGGCAAATATCAGGTTGTTTTCTGGATCTTTTATCTGTTGAGCTAATCTTAATGCTTCATGATGAAATGTAGTAGCTATGATTTTACACATTGAAGCTTGCATCATTATTTATAATTTTCTCATATTTTATTCTCTCTAGAGGCGGAACCTTAGAATTGTATACGATGCTATAGGAACTTTAGCAGATGCTGTTGGAGGGGAGCTAAATCAGGTACAGTCTTCTTTGCAGAATGGTGCTTGTATTTATATATAGATATCTGTATATGTATAAAATTTTATTGCATATTATTTTTTTATTAGTGGAATACTGTGCTAATTCACTATAATGATGATTTGCAGCCTGCGTATCTTGATATTCTGATGCCACCATTAATTGCAAAGTGGCAGCAACTTTCAAATTCAGATAAAGATATTTTTCCGCTACTGGAGTGCTTTACATCTATAGCACAGGTACCGTTAACTGTCTTCTTTTGGCCATGTTATTGATTTATGTAAGGGAATTTGGCTTTGTGGTATAATTTAGGTTTCTGCTTTTAGAAGTTACCTGGTGCACTGAGAGAAATTGACAGTAGAAGCTATAATTATTTGTCGATTATATTAATTATTATCCAAGCTTTATCGATGTCGAACACTAGGATGCATGCATAATTCATCTGAGGTCCCCGTGAGTTCCCATGCAATCCCTGGATTTCACCAATCAGAATGAATCTGTGACAATCCACGGTTTTGAATTTTCTTTGTGTGGATTTGATTACGAATCAAATTGTGGGTTTTTTCTTTAATAGACCTGAGGTATGTGATCTTACATGGTCTTGAATCCAAGACTCAATGCATGGCCAGCCTCTAAACAACCAACAGGCCACACTTATTCCTAAGCAAACCTGCAGTGTTTGTAGTGGTTTATATTTAAAGATTATTTAAATGATATTTGTTGTGCTTTATCCCCCGAGGTATGCAATTGATAACGTAGAAATTTGAATAAAATAATCATAATTATGCATATGTGCATTATAAATACATACATATATAAACATATTTGCATATATTGTTGTGTCCTCGTAATTCATTTGTCCTACTTTAGAAATTTCTGTGTTGGCATGTCAATGTCATGTTTTTGTGCCGTGTGTCTGCATTCTTGCTGCATGATGTGTAAGGGAATTATTTCTAAGCAAACCTGTAATTGTACCCTGTAGACAGAGTTAAGTGACTTGGAGACACTGGCTTCGTGGGGGATTTGTGAACAACATGCATGGTGAACACAGTTCTTTGGTAGTTAGCTGAGACACCACCCAAGGACCTTGTCTGTGTCAGTGTATGATTCGTCCTATTCCTTGATTCAACTGTGAGCTCTGCTCACATGCTATTACAACTCTAGTTGGAAATGGCACTCTGGAGATGGATTGGTATTCCATAAAGTTGTTATCAGAGGCTTGCATTCGTAGTGTTACTGATAAACATATAGGCAGGTCCATCCTAGATATGCAGTGTGCCTGCAAAAACCCATCCTAACCATCCGATTCACTCAGAGCCCAGAGGTAGTTGTGTCTAACAGTATATATAGACTGAAGACCTGATTGTGAATTTTTTTTTTTGGATAAAAAAATCATATAAAAAGGCACTAAGGGAGTGCATCCATATACAGCCAATTTATAATCTCATTGTGATCAAAGAAGAAACAAAATTGTCTATAGAAAAAGCCGAGCTCCCTGAGATCCAAAAAAAGGGTGCTCAAAAGAGTGGCCTTAACACTCCAAATGGGGGACTCCATTCATTAAAAAAATGTGTGGTTCTTTTCCTTCCAAATGACTATAAGCAGAAAGGATCCTTTCACGACACCTCCATCACCCTTCTATAATCCCCTCCACGTAGACAACACCTCTAGGCAGCAACAATTCACAATATTTTGGCGCCTTTTATGCAAATTGTTCATAGTCAAAATCTTCTCTAAAGCCGTGGTCCATCTTAAAAGAGTTACTTTTAGAGATCACCTTTAATCTCCAAATAGCTCAATAAGGAAACTCATGTCTCCCCTTCCTTTTCAAAATACTGTAAAAATATCTGACCTTAAATTTTCCTTTCTCAAACCTAACCCACCAAAGCCCATCCTCTCCATCAGGATTGCACAATCCATAAAACTCTAGAGTTTCCTCCACCTCCCAATCCTGCAGCTGTCTGACAAAATTGATATCACATACCAACGCTACCATTGTCCTCCTAAGGCAGTCAACAACTAAAGCCTGAATATTGGATGCTATTCTGAAAAGCTGAGGGACTGTGCCTTGCTGAATATAGTGATATACTGTAGACTTTCTTCAATCAAAGCAAGCATCCAGTATCCAGCACAACGAGTCTTTCTGAAAGCCTGTGAGCTAAATTGGCCATTATTAGAACCCCTGAATAGTTATTAAAGCTGTACCATATTGATGTTCACATGATCCCATTTGAATTTAATTTTTAAATCCTATCAAAGGTTATAGTGAATAAAAAATACTTGCCTAGTAGGCTCGGTGGTTTACGAGAAGTATCCCAACCCTTAATATCTGAGGTTCAAATCTTCCCAAACAACAACATAAAAAAAAAAAGGAAGAAAAAGTAAAAGTAAAAGAGGGGGAAAAATACATGATTGAACTAAGAAATTACTCTCGAAGTTGTCAATCATCATTTAGGCTCCGATGTAGTAATCACATTATATGTTCATGGACTTCTTTTCTGTTGACTTTCATCAGAACTAAAATATTTTATCAATAATTTGTTTTGTTTTAATCATATAGATATAAGTTTGCAATGAATATCTGTTGTTCTTAATATTTTATTGTTCTTGATCTTTCTAATGATGCCATTACATGCATTTGTACTGTTATTTTATCCGTTGTGTTAAGTCTGTTATTGCTGAAAATAATGCTTTTTTTCCTGCAAAATTGTTGTACCTTCTTTCAGGCATTGGGTATTGGATTTTCTCAATTTGCTGAGCCAGTATTTCAGAGGTGCATACAAATCATCCAGACCCAACAGTTGGCAAAGGTTTCAATTGATGTGATTATTTGATTGTTCTATGAGTCATGGTTTTGATTTTTTTTTCCATTGATAAATTATTAAAGTTACTTGTGCTTAAATGTTGTTCATGCCCTTGTGCTTCTATCTTTTGGACTAGTTTTCTCAGAGAAAAAATGTAAAAAGAATATATTACTTTTATGCTTTGCCGTAACACATCTTAAGCGAGGGGAAAAACATTGTTGCATGCAGTGTTGGACACATAGTGTACTGTGTAACTTATTGAATCTTAATTTCCTAATGGTACTTATTCTTATTGTGTTGCAATGAACAAAGCCCCTTTTCTGGCCGTCTCTTTATTATATTTTTTGCCCTCTCTTTCTAGTCATATCTTCAATATATATATATATATATATATATCTCTGTGTGTGTATCTATGATTCTATCCATCTATCATGTTGTTTGTTGGACTTAAATTGGTTTGAATCCGAGACATTATCAAATCAACTCCTAGATAACCATTAAAAAAGCATCTACTTATTTTGCATGTGTTGATTTCTAAGTGGAGTAACTAGGAGTTGTGGGCTTCAAATTGGTGAGAATGCCAAAGACATGCATTTGAAGAATGATTAGACATGTGGGAACATTCATGTTATGTTATGAATGCCCACATAAAGTTTAAATTGACAAAACTAGAGTAAAGGCAAAACATATGTTCAGATCATGGTTTATACTTCAACTTAAAATTCTTTGGTGGTAATCCTTCAGTCAAACAAGTTGGGATAAAATAGTGGAAAAGGTGAGTAAAATTTAGGTTGGAAGAGGGCCCTTATCTCATTTCAATGTAGAATTATTTTTTTTTTTTGATAAGTAAGATCATTTCAATGTAGAATTATCCTCAGTTGGATGAATACAGACCTTAGAAAGTTGAGATTCTCAGGAGGGCAGGATTTATTGCAGTATTGTTTTTTATCCTGGCCCATACGGTCTTCTTTTATAATGTCTGGGATTATGGGCTAGTGGATTGGGAGAATTTTTTTTTGTGCTTGGAGGTTCATCAAGCAACTGTTTCCTGTTTTTTCTTATTCTGTCAAATATATTATTGGCAGTGTACTATTGTTATATTATATCAATATATATATATATATATATATATATTATAGAAGTTTTATTTCAATAATTCTCACATTTATGCTGAGATGTTTAAGTTATCCTTAACATATTGCAATTTCTAAGTTAAAGTAGTAATGAAAAATTTTAAACTTTCGAGTGAAACATCACTGGTATTGAGCTTGAAGGTGTTGGGTTAAGCAGCCTAGATCTCTGTGTGGATAGTTGATTTACAAAAATGAAACCTGGATGTAATAATAATTTTTTTAAATAGTTGATACACGTTGAAAGTGTGCTGATTTCTTTTTTTCTTTTTAATTTAAGAAAGAAAAAGAGAAAATTTTTTTTTTTAAAAAAAAAGGAAAAAAAAGAAAGAAAAGGAGGAAAGAAGATGGGAGAGGGAGGTCAGTGGCACAAAGTGGAGTGAGAAAAAGAGAAGAGACAAGACAACAAGAGAGGAAGGGCACGAAGGTGACATCCATGCCTCAAATCTCCTGTGAAGAGAGAGAGAGAGAGAGAGAGAGAGAGAGAGTGAGGGAGATTAAATTGTATATACTCATCATTGAGAGGAAGGGCACAAAGGTGACATCCATGCCTCAAATCTCTTGTGGAGAGCGAGAGAGATTAAATTGAGTATACTCATCATTGATCTATCTTCGAAGTGTACCTTGTTTTTCCACTAAGATGCCTATTTATGGCATTGTAAAAGCCCAATAACAAATTAACCTTGTAAAGATAACCTTACTAGACACTGTAACAATAGATAACCAAATTTGATGTCAAATTGTTTGGGTCCCCATGTAAAACATATCTTAAAAGATTTGTAGATGTGGCATGGAGTTCTATATTGATCAAAGTGCCATAGTGAGGGTGTATAAGTTATGATATTAACTTAGCTTTTGGAGGGATGGAAAACTTGGATTCATGTGTTTGACGAATATTATTCTGATTCTTTGTCAATGATGGTGTTTTTTTGGAAATTGAGTAATTTTTAAGCCAAGCATGTTCAATGCGAATAAAAACGCTAGCCCAGTGCACGAGGCTCCCACTGTTATGGGGTTTGGGAAGGGTTAGATGTATGTAGCCTTGCTCCCGTGAGTAGAAAGGTGGTTTTCGCAACTCAAACCCGTGACTTAGAAGCAACCTTACCATTGCACCAAACCCCTGAGTATCTAGTTTCTTGTAGATACTAGATCCTTTGTCGATTTTTTGGGGTCTTCGAGACCTTTGTAATTTCTTTTAGATTGTTTTTTTGGGAGTGCCCCCCTTGGGCACCTTTTATATAATACTTGTCAAAAAAAAATGCAAGTAATGAAACTTGAAAAGCCAAGTTGTAGGGTTTTGTGTTGTGGCTGTACAAGGCCTAATATGCAAGCTAGGAAGTATGTGATAGTGTAGTGTAGAGCCCGTAGTACCACAATTCGCTCCACCCCTTACGAATTGCGAATTGGGATCGCATGATTCAAACTATGAATCATTAGCAATTCGGAACACAAGATTTAGTGTTCCAATCTAAAATACTAAAAGTCTCAAAAAAATCATACAAAATACACACACACCATTGAAAATTTATTTTATAATGGCTTAGATTCGTTGAAATATTTTTGTTGTATATATATACATGCAAATATTATTACAAATACAATCAAAAAGCATATCACGTTCAAAATAAACGTATTTCGTTCCAACAAAGCGATCCAAAGAAACTTACTCCTAACATACCACGTTTTATAACAAGTGACGATTTACGTTCCCGTTTCTGTTCCCCGTACCATAACGATCCTCGTTCCAGGTAACATTGGTAGAGCCATATTTGGACAACATTGATTGCAACATTTTGAACTAGTTTCATGCCATAATCAAAATTGTACGATTCATGATTGGAATTGTACAATTTACTTGTCAGAAAAAAACGATTAGAATTGTACAATTCAATACAATTTAAGCTCCAATTGATTCAAACAAGTAGGCAGAATCAACCAAAGTAAGGAATCAATGGGAATTGTAGCGAATCAATTCAAAATTTGACCGAATCAATCGATTTCATCAATTCACCCGATTCCAAATCCAACCGAGACCCACTGCTTCAGCTCGGATCCAATTGGGTCCAACTGGATTAAACTCAATTTTTAAATTGTTTTTTGTTTTCAAAAAAGAATCCCAAGGCCACTTATCAAAAAAAAAAAGAGTCCTAAGGCCCTACTTATTTATAAGAAAAAATCCTATGGCCCTAAGCCTTTTAAGTTTATTATATTGCATTTCCACCTTCTCTTTCTTACTTTACTCTTCTTTTCAAATTTTTGGTGTTCACATTCAAGAGAGTGAAAAAATCTTAGATTTCTCTCGCTATAAAAATCAAATCAAATACCACCTTTTGTCATGTTTTTCTAACCACAAAGTTCTTTTAGAGCCAACAATTGAAGGTTTTGAAGAGGTTTAGCAGTTGGGAGCTTTGGGGGTTAAATTTTTCCTAATTCACTAAGTTCACTTATATTTTGGTTTTCTTATCTACATTGTGTTGAAAAATGGATACTAAGAGAAAAAGAAAGAGAAAAATTAATCCTACTTAGGAACATTGTAAATGTGTGGATGATGGTATGGATGGTGATGGCCATAGGATGCATATAGCGTGCAACTGGAAATTCTTATTGGGTTGATATTATAAGAATAAAAAACCATTTTACCGGGGCACATGTTTCCTATGCATCCTAGTTCCTAAAGAAGGTTGAAAGTTTTTCCTAAAAAATTTTGGAATGCTTTTCCTATGCATCCCAACGGTGAAGATGCTTTAGTGGCGGATTGCATTGATCTTGTTTGGGGTGGGTGTCGTGGGGAGGTGGGGGGGGGGGGTAGAAGGATATGGGGCCCAAAGTTCAGAAGACACTTCTTTAACTGGGAGGTTGGAGAGGTCAATGGGCTATTGACTATCTTGAGTACCCTGGATTTGGAGGATGATAGGGTGGATGGGATTAGTTGGGAAGTTATCTCGGATGGATCCTTTTCGGTACGGTCTTTTTATAGGCATTTGGTGGACAGAAAGGACTCTTCCTTCCCATGGCAGTTGATTTGGAAATCTAGAGTTCCAAAGAAAGGTGCTTTTTTTCCTTGGGAGGCGGCTTGGGGAGTTATTTTGACAGCGGATAATCTAAAGAAAAAAGGGTATCATCTCCCAAGTCGTCGTGTTTTATGCAAAGAAATGGAGGAATTGGTTGATCATTTGTTATTGCATTGCAAGGTAGTGAGAGATGTTTGGAACTTGCTCTTTAGTATTTTTGGTTGCTCTTGGGTTATGCCGGTCAAGGTAAAACAACTTTTTTTGGGTTGGAAATGCAAGAAGATTAGGAAGGAGTTGAATATTGCTTGGTCCATGGCCCCAATATGCCTAGTTTGGTGCATTAGGAGAGAAAGGAATTGTAGAATGTTTGAAGGGGTGGAATCTCCTCCAAGGAAGTTGAAAGACACCTTTTTGAAAACTTTATTTTTTTGGATTAAGGAAGAATATCCTATATATTTAGATAGGCTTATGGAATTTTTTTGGGACCTCAGGCTTTGATTTTTGTAGTCGGCCCCTTTTTTGTATAGTTTGGGGTGCCTTTCTCTGCCCCTGGTGATTAATATAAGATAAAAAAAAATCAAAATATTGGAGAAGTGACCATAGTATGCTATGAAGCACGGACACTCTATTTTGGCTCACGTGTCCGTGTCGGACACCAACACTCTCGGACACTTCCCGGACACGTGTCCGGGCACTTGAATCATGGATGTTGATGATTAAATGAAGAAATTATTTAATTTTTATTTAATGACTTTGTTATTTTAATATGTTAATAATATTTTTAAAATTTGTGTGTTTTTATGCTAATTTTAATTGAAATAACATTAAGTTTTTATTATATAGTTATATAAAAATATAAAAAATTATATATATTCAACGTGTCCCTAACGTGTCCGTGTTCTACTTTTTTGATAAATAACGTGTCTGCGTGTCCGTGTCGTATCGTATCCGTGTCCCGTGTCCGTATCCGTGCTTCTTAGATAGTATGTCATTAGATAAGTTTTCTATCATTATTTTCATCATTTGAAAAAATAATGGCATTCTGTTTTGCAATATGAATCTTGATTTGACAACTGTGGTTTCATGTTTTAGTATAGATGACAATAATGGGCTTTAGGCTTCATTGTTATTGTTGCATGAAATCTACTTATTTTCATGTTTAGATGTTTATAAATACTTTTATATCCATGTCTGTTATTCAGAAACTAGTTAGCCTCCATTCAGGTTTTGTATGTCATTGAGAAAGCTTTAAGTTGAGTTGTGATAATAACTAATGACAAATTTATCAGTAAGTCGCTCATAAGGTTGCACCACAATTTCTAGCAAAATATCTATCAAATCAAATTCCATGTGCATGTAGGGGACATATTTATGTGCTCTTTTGGCAGTTATGATTGCATTGCCTGTTACAATCTGTTATGATGTGACCATTGTAAGATTCATTTATCCATTGCTTTTAAACGTTCTGTTGCAGATTTTGAAGTTTTTGCATTCCACCTTGCTGGTTGAATTCTTTTTTTAGTGAGTAAAATAGTTTATTCAAAAATGCCAAAAGAAGGGGGGGGCACTCTCATGTAGACGAAGAGTTATGCAAAAAGGTCGAAAAATCAACTCACACAATGCTCATTAGATCATACACATACCACTCAAGAACTCCACAAAAGAATCTACTGAAATATTAAAACTCTATACAGTCCTTTCTGCTTGCATTCTACTTATTGCTTCATGAACATATTGGCTCCTCTGAATGATGAATTATGACTTCTTAAACTGCATTTGACATTGATTAGCACTTTGATTGCAGGTCAATCCTGTTTCAGCTGGGGTGCAGTATGATAAAGAGTTCATTGTGTGCTCATTGGACCTGCTTTCAGGACTTGCAGAAGGTCTTGGTAGTGGGATAGAGAGTTTGGTATTCCCCTTTCTCAAAAGATCTTTTTAGGAGAGCATTTAGGAGAAGGCATCGAAAAGAGTTATCTGCACATTATAGTTGTTCGTGTTTTGGAATGTGAAAGTTCCTGTGTGTGTGTGTGTGTCAATGTTTTTAGCTTTTTCTGACTGACTAGATTAAGAACACGTGCGTTGCACGTGAAAAATTTATCATTACAAGTATCATTTTAATTTATAACATTATTTAATGGAAGAGGTTGTGGCTTCAAAATAAAAAATTACATGTTTTTAAAAATAAAATGAGGGCTAAAATAGATATACTATCACATAAAATAATTTTCTTGACTTGCAATCATGTATCTTATTAATAAATTTTTGTGATGATAATAATAATAGCAATACACACACAAACACACACATTCATGTGTATAAATGTGTGCGTATGAACACATGATAACTTGGACCTAATTTCCAATGAGCCATTAAACCTATTGGTATAACAATGCTATATTAAAATGAAATTTTTAGGGAGAAAAAATATTTTAGGAATAAAATTAGCAAAATTTTTATTGCATGTTTTTTTGACTCTATTTGTTCTTATAACAATCAAGTATAAATTAAATTATGGCACTAAATTATTTATAAGTTGTCTTTGTATAGAGATAATTTATACATTCTATAAAGTAACATTGTGCGTTCAATTTTATTGACTTATATAAAAAAGACACCCATATATATATAAATATTAAGAGAACTAATGAGTACTAAACTTTTAACTCTATTATAGCTCCATACATAAATAAGTGGGTGCAACCGAATCAACAAATCTCATAAAAAAACAGAACTATCTTAAGAAAAATAGACAAAGAATGTTGACATGTATCTTGAAAATAGATAACTGTAAAATTTATTCTTGAACAAAAACTAATGAAGTTTTTTGAGAATAAAGAACTCTAAATATATATATATATATATATATGTAGAGAGAGAGAGAGAGAGAGAGAGAGAGAGAGAGAGAGAGAGTAATTTATCAATTCTGTAGGTGAAGTACTCATAGGATGGATCATTGGCGCTTCTTGATGATGTCAAATATTGATTTAGACCAACATTGAAGGTATATGTAAATAAAAAATGCATTTTTTTTTTAAAAATTTTCTTAGAAGTCTCCTAATTGATTGCAATATAGCAATAAACAAAAAAAAACTATCTGCATTTTTAAAATATATTAGAAGTTTCCTTAATTGATTGAAAATTTGAAATTAAATGACGAGGTGAACTTTTATTTAGAATTAAATTTGTTTAGTCTTCTTAATTAGATTGATTTAGTATTTTAGAATTATGAAAAAAAAATTAATTGTGAAGAAAATAGAAATGGAGAAGAAAGTGGGACAAATTTTCTAAAAAATTCTACACTTTTATGCAGGGCAAAGACTTAAGAAAGGAAACTAATAAGTTCTAACACTTTTAACTCGTAAATTGATATTTTATGTAGGACACCCGTATCTATTTTTATTTTTAAATAATAGAATAATTAATTATTCTGTAAATTGATTATTCAAAAATTTGAAATAAAAAATTATTAATTTATTGAATAGGATCAACTTGTAGTCAGATGAGATAGAAATTCAATTTTGTTCCCACCATGTATGTGTGTAATTATTAAATAATAGAAACACACATACACGGAATAAAATATATAATGAAATTTGACATTTTTATCATTTAAACAATGGAAATATATTTTGTATCTGTTAATTAAATTTGATTTTTGACTTATGAAGAATATTTCTATTAATTTTCAAATTACGAGGGATCATGTAAAAATGAATAAAATTACTAGAGGTTTTTCTAATTTTAATTAGTATGTAGTAGGCTTGGGGTTTGGTTGGATTGTTTTTTTTATATATATATAACAAGGGAAAATGACAGTGTTTTAAAGCTAAAATAAAGTGCTTCAAGTTCCCTAGCATCTAAAACTCGAGAGTGAAGAATATGGGTTAAAAAAAAGTCCTAAAAGTCTTTTTAATTGAACCAAACTCCTTAATTGAAGTGACTGACTAATAAAAAATTAATGAAAAAGGAGAGTTTAATTAAAATTGGAAGTTTTATAGGGACTCCTAAATTAATGTTAGAAGTCCAATTAAAATTGAAATTTTTAGGGAGACTCCTAAGTTATGGTGTAAAATTTTAGGAAGATTCATCCGATAAACATGTTCATTTGTTTATCAAAATTATTTAATTTATTATAATTCTAAACTATATAAGTAAATTAATTTTAATAAAACTCTTCTTAGTTAAAATTTGACATGATCTAATTTTAATAAAACTCTCCTTAATTAAGATTCAAATGTGTTGGTGTCTCTAATTAAAATAACTTACTTTAATGAAAAACATACAATGCAATAAATAAATAAAAAAACGTAAAGGGTGGTGTGTGGTGGGTTGGTTTCTCCATGAATGAAGCTTTGAACGAAAAGGTGGGTTTTTAGATGAAAAAAAGGAAAAGGATATTAGTAAAGTAAAAGGGGGAAAAAGGGCATTTTTTACTTAATAATAAAAGTGTGAAGGATATTTTTGTCAAAATAATAAAGTGTAAAACAAAAAACATCCGTACTTTTATATATAGTATAGATATAGATATAGATAGATATAGATACTCGGGCAAATATAAAAAATGCAGAAAAACTTCTGGGCCGTTGTCTTCAATATATTAAATTTGAGCACTGCTGAGGGATTTTTTTGGGCAATCCTGTACTGAGTAGGATTATACATTCAGCAAAGAGGGTCTGTTGCAGGGCTGCCATTTTGTATTCTCCCTGCATAAAACTTGGAAATTCTTCATAATGCTTTTTTTTTTAAATTTTATTTTCAGAATATATTTCAATAAATCCTTAAGTCCAACTACTTGGAAATTGGCTACACCAGACTTATCAGTGATCAAAGACTATCAGAATGGAAATATGGGTTCTATGTTAACACTCCTGTTCATATGTTCTGTCATGAATTCTTATACAGGTTTCACAAAGTAGTTTGAGGGACCTGCTTCTGCAGTGTTGCATGGATGATGCTCCTGATGTTCGGCAAAGTGCCTTCGCGTTGCTTGGCGACCTTGCTAGAGTAAGTTGAGAATGTTAAACAACCAGCTCCTCTAAAAGTTTAAGTTGTTCCTCGTTGGTGGCCAAACTCTCCACCACGAGTGGGCCAATGCATGCATCAATTATAGTTATTGTTAGCTTGATATACATTGTTGGACTCATTCTCTAATAACTTAAGCTTTCGGAGCAACGGGTGATCTAACATGATATTAGAGCTCTGATTTTGAGAGGTCTTGGGTTCAAGTCTCTATTTAAGGTTTACACTCACTCACCTTGTTACATCAGGGTGCACTTTTGCTCTTGCTTTCTGTACGTCAATGCACCATCTCTATCCGTACTCTCGACTCTCCACTTTTAAGAGGGTGTTAGCTTGATATACATTGTTGTGTCCATTCTCTAACAGTTTAAACTTCTGACCAATAAAAAAAAAAAATTTAGTTTAAGCTTTTAGAGAAACTGGTGATCTTACAATTATCAGGGTGGCAGTAAAGTTTGATATCAGTTTTGCTTGCTCTAATATCATGTTAATCACCGAACTAATCCAAAAGCTTAATAACTTGAACCTTATAACTCCTCAAGGTGGAAGTGGCTAGATACAATTGGGCACAAGATCAGTGGTAGAAACTGGAAGCTTTGCTTAGACCTTTTTTTAGTAATTATTTTATGTCTCTTCGTGTGGTAGAAATTTAAATCTTGAACTTTTTAGTAGTTCTTGCATGTCGTCATTAAATCATGTTCTTTTATGTCCTTTAATGTGGTTTGAAATTTAAATCTGGAACTTTTTAGCCATTCTTTCATGTCTTCGTTAAAGAATGTATACTGATGTGCCATGATGATTTTGGTTAGGTTTGTCCCATTCATTTGCGCCCACGTTTGTCTGAATTTCTTGATGTTGCTGCTAAACAACTGGTAAGAAGAAATCATGTTCTGATTCTAAGCATTACTTCTGTTGATGTTATCATTTACACAGATAAGCTCTGTGCAGAACACCCCTAAGCTGAAGGAAACTATTTCTGTGGCAAATAATGCATGCTGGGCGATTGGAGAATTAGCAATTAAGGTAGATTCACTTCTCTATGCTGTGTTATGTCCAATTTAGATCATATGGCCTTTTGAATACACCATTTTCTGTTCTGAGTTTAGCTAATCGTATCATAGAAGAATGTGGCTTGCGATGAAGATTGGACGCTTTTTTTCCCCTTTCTTTTAACTTCAATTTTGCACAATTGCAATTTTTCTTGCTAGGTGGCATTTTTATAACTACAGCTGGTTTTATTTTCAGTGCTTCATAGCATACCATTTAATGCTTTAACCCCCAAACTGTTGTCCCGCTATATATGTTATTAGGCATGCCATGCATATAGTTAATTCTGCAGGAGAAGAAATGGATACGAAATGTGAAATGATCCAATTATATGCCATGTACAAGTTAATTGGAATAATAAAAAAGGCCTAGGTTGGATATTTGCCAATCCAGGACTCTAGATGTGACCCTATATCTGAACGCCCTGCCAATCATGTTGTTAGGTTAAAAAGTTGGTCACAGTAATGTCAATATATGAATTCATCAACAAACACCTAGTGAAATGCACAAGTATATTGACAGTGCTCGTCTTGCTTTGCATATATTTATTCTTTGAAGAAGCAGAAGAAAGGGGATGGTGTGGGTAAGGTTACCTCACTTTGTATATTCTTAATTCTTCAAAAATCTATCTGCTGTCTACCATTCATTTTACATCCATTTCAAAAACATTTCTGTATCATGCATTCTAGGAAGTGTTTTGATTATTTTTTAACTTCCAAATTTCAGGTTCATCAAGAAATTTCACCAATAGCGATGGCAGTCATCTCATGCTTGGTCCCAGTTCTTCAACAGGCTGAGGTGATTGTCTATTTCATTACTGTGTATGCTTTTGTTCTGGACTGTTTTTAATCAAATTTCTTGATGATAGGAGCTCAATAAGTCACTTATAGAAAATAGTGCCATCACTCTTGGGAGGCTTGCCTGGGTCTGCCCAGAGCTTGTATCACCACATATGGAGCATTTTATGCAATCATGGTGTACTGCTTTATCTATGTAAGTTCTTTTCTTTTTTAACCAATCCTTGGTGACGGTTTCTTGATATTACTATTTGCAAATGTCAGAAGGTAATTTATGATAATCAAAATTTCATATTCTTTAATTTAACATAGCACATGGAGATCGAAAAATAGGGGCCATTGCTTAGTGTAATGGTAAAATGCTCAGGTCGTCAAGCATGAGAGAGCGAGTTTGAGAGTTTGAATCAGAGAGCAGTCACTTGTACAAAATAATGCCAAAAGTTAGGTCTGTCTCCAGTTACTTTGTGCAAAATAATGCCAAAAGCCTCCTTTTTTTAATATAAAAAAACACCAAGTTCAACCCAGTATTTTTCATCAATGATGAATTTAATCATCCTGAACCTCTGCAAATTGTCCAAAGGTGTTTTCTCAAAGGCTGGCAGTACCCTGTCAAAGATATTCTAAAACCCCAATAATTTTATGAACTTATTATTGTGGATACAGATTCTGTTTTCATTATACATGTTCCCGGAAAAGACAATCCGAACAACATCGCTTATTTACAGTGCATGGTCCCCCAAGTCCAAACTCCTAACCTCTTGGGTTGTTGGTCCAAATACTCCCAAAAAGCTTTCTCAAAAATTTACTTGTAGTACATTTAGGTATTGGGATTACAAAAAAGCCTTTGTTTACAATTTTTTATTTTCACAACTCCGAAAACAAATATTCATGGTTTTTCTTTTTCAAAAAAGGGATTGGGATTTTCCTCACTGGTTTCCATTTTGGTTGGAATTTTTGGTCCTGTTGATCAGATTCTCCCAAAAATTGTTCAAGAAGGATTTTCACTTTTCAGTGAAAAACTTCAATTTTCTCAGAAAGAAAATAAGTTCCCAATTCTATTGTTTTTCTTCTCGAAATTCTCATTAGCATGGAAATGCTCCTGGGATTTTGTTATCCAAAAGGTAGAAACTCCCTTTGTACCACCTTACTTAGTAAGAAGATTCAAAGGTAAATGATGGAATCAATTTGACTAATCCAGAGTTACCAAGGATACCATTACAGCCTGATTTTGATCGAAAGTGGGACCAACAATGAGTAATGACCTTTTTTTTAACATGGAAATTAAAAAATGGACATAATGAGGCCAACTGCCACGTATGTGATAGAATTGCTGGAATTATCTTAAAGATTTTAATTAAGTGATGCTGAATTAGAGAAATAAAATATATTAAGCTGAGAAAATTGCATCAAACTATCTCAATTTTGTTTCTCTTTCAAAATTTGATGATAAGCCTAATCATAGAGAATTCTTATGAAAGACAGAAGGGTGAAGATGATAGTTAGCTTAGCTGTTAAGGCAATGATGGTAAAACACATGTTTGAGTTCAACTATCCAAATGAATTGTAACATTGTCTTCATCCCTTGCCCATACTTGACTATCATACATACATACATATATATATATATATGTATATATATAATACACACACATACACACAAGCTATGGGGCCAATTATTCTAAATATTAGGAAAAGGGGATCTTGTAAGAACCTAACTCATATGAGTAAGAGGTTTCCCTCTTTATTTTATTTTATTTTTCTGGCACCCGGGAGAGAGAGAGAGAGAGAGAGGGGGGGGGGGGTTGGAACAAGATTTTAAGGAGAAAAAATTAGAAAGAAAATAAACTACTATCTTCCTGTAAGCATATTTGGGTTGCTCCCCTTGGGTCTGTTTGAATACAGTTACTTATTAAAAAAAAATATTTGGGTAAGACATGAACTGTAACGCCCCAAGCCTACTGTCCCAATAATTTGAAGGACCCTACAACACCATGGCTCAAAAGTTTAAGCTTAAGTTGTTAGTAGTAAGATTTGTAATATCTTATATACCAATTATACTATTCCCACGCAATTGATGTGGAACAGGAGTATCACATTCTCTCCTCTTAGGACCACACATCCTTGTGGGGTGGATCTCGATCTCCCAGCTGCCCATTAAGCGGACACTTTAGGAGCGGGAACCTGACTCTGATACCACAAATGTAACACCCCAAGCCTACTGTCCCAACAATTTGAAAGAGTCCACAAATGTTGGCTCAAAATCTTAAGCCCAACTTGTTAGCAGTAAGACTTGTAGTGTGACTGGTGTCTTAAATACCAATCATATTACTCCCACTTAACCGGTGTGGGACAGGAGTATCACATAATCTCTTAACAGCTAGTACATGGAGTCCAACTCCCTATATGCTTGAGCACAGTTCTGCCCGCAATTGCTCAACTGAGCAGAGTAGTCTGCACTGAGAACAAATGCAAAAGCATTCTAGAAAATGGTGCTTACCATACTCTCAATCTTTATAGAAACTCACAGCAATGCCATCTCCCATTGTAAATGCCTCTCTACATTCCAGTGAAGGGAACTTACCGATTCTAAAGTACAAACCTTACTGGCAATGCCCATTTTCTGAAAAACTTGATTTCCGTAAATTAATCCTTTCCTCTGCTGCTCTGCATACCTCTGTGCTGTTTGCCAAATAAGACCTTATTCATGCAATTTAACCATAATCCTTGGGGACTTTGCTCTGCTTTACCTAACAAGTTGTACGGATGAATATTTTTTTCCCTTTAAGCAGAAATTTCCTCATCTCTCTCTCTCTACATCTTGTTTGCAGTTGTAGCTAAAATTGTGATAGTAGTTTCTGGAAGGGACTGAACCTTACTCTGGAAGTTTGCAGCCAAAGCTTGCAAGTTAGGCGCCTCCCCATATCTGAAAAGACTGATTTTCAAACCCCAACTAGCCAAAGGACTGCAAAAAAATGTTTGATATATCTTGTCTAATCATGGGTCGTTTAGCGTGGTATAAGATGAAGATGTTGAAAATGGATTCTTGGGTACCCTTCTGAGTTTTTTAGAAACCTAAAAATTGTAAATTCAACAGAAGGTAGGTTTAGAAATGTATCCTCCATTTAGCTTTATCTCAAATGACAGTCCATCCCAAATGCCACGCATCAAGAAGATTAGAAAACTTGGGTCACATGATTATAAGCAGTCTCCGTGTCACTTTAATGATGATGTCTTCAACTTCTTAACAATGCTTTTATTTTCTTATTCTCCCTTTTATCTATCCCATCAAACCTACCCAAAAAAAGGAAAGAAAACAAATCCCCATCCCATCATCATCTCAACCATGTTATTTTTGTGGACATTTTCTCACTTTAGAACTGTTTAGCATTGTATATTTGTATTCCACACAGTATGACTGGCCTCCCGAAGGCCAACCTAGAAGGGTTGTATAGGCTGGGGTGGCAGGGGTTCATTTCTTTCTATTGATTTGAAGAAAAAAGGTAAAAGAAAATGGAAAGGAAATGATTGCCACAGGAGTACCTCTTTAAAATTTAAAGGTAAATTGTATAAGATAGTTATAAACCAACAATGTTGTATAATATAGAATGGTGGGCAGTTAAGAACACGTTAATAAAATGAGTGTTACCAAAATGAGGGTTCTGAGATGGATGTGCGATAAGATGTGAAAATATATAATTAAAGATGAAAACATTCGTGAGATGCTAGGAGTAGCACCTATAAGAGATAAAATAAGAAAAAACCAATTAAGGTGGTATGGACATGTACAATGAAGACTAGTAAATGCACCAATAAGAAAGAGTGACATGGTTCATATTGAGGGTCATGTTAGGGGGCGAGGGTGATAACTTTGGAAGAGGTAATTAAAAAAAAAAAAGATAAGATGTGGTCTAATTGAGGGAAGAGTCTTAAATAGAGAATAATGGCGAGACATGATTTATATAACTCATCCCAAATAGTTGGGATAAGACTTTGTTGAATTGAGTTGAGAAGTTATCTTCTATAGTTGATCTTTTTTCTTTCTATTGGTGGTCTCTAATGAAAATACTGAAGATTACTAATTTTCATCTGCAAGTCTCTAATTTCAGGGGCATTACCCCCTTCAATCTTCATGGCTTTATGGATAACTGAATAACAAAAATGATGATGGATAGAATCCTAATCATTCATTATTCATTTGAGGTGACCAAAGCCGGATGTTGGGGAATAGGAGCTCACACACACGTACAGAGATATTTAGAATTTTTTTTGTCTTCATTTAAGTGTTATACTGGTATGGTTTTTGGTTGGTTCTCAAATATGAGCATTTCTTTCTAATTTCTGCGACCGAGGACCTTGCTTTTATTAATTTCTCACCGGAAATCAATTTATGGCAGGATACGTGATGATATTGAGAAGGAGGATGCCTTCCGAGGTCTATGTGCAATGGTGTGTATCTGCTTTCTTTATGCTTCCAATTAGATTTAGGTCAGAGATCTAATTTATGCTTTTGGGTGGTGCCGTGATATCAATTTGTTGCAGGTTAGAGTAAACCCAACAGGGGCTTTGAGTTCACTTGTTTTCTTGTGTAAAGCTATTGCAAGTTGGCATGTAAGAAAAGCAATACCGAATTGTTTTAAGAAAGTAATTTGAAAAGAGAAAGGAAAAAAGATGCAATTTTTGTCCTTGACCTTATGTTTGTTACAGGAAATAAGGAGTGAAGATCTGCACAATGAAGTTTGCCAGGTGTTGCATGGTTATAAACAGGTCAGTTATGCTTTCATTCTACATCTTGCTTGTTTGATTTCTGCTTGACCAACTTCGCAATTTTAACTAAGTAATCGTACTTTTGGGTTAACTGTTGTCCATGTAAAGTTGAATTCTGATAATTAAATAATCACTCAATTACTCAAAAGAAATATGTGCTGATATAATCATTCAAAGCCGTTTCTCAAAATTACGTGGTTGGGCCTCGAAGATAATTTGTATTTCTAGTGTGCGCTGTATTAATTTCTCTACACTACCTATTAAATTTTCTTGGATACCACTAGATAAAATTTCTGGCTCTGCTCCTGTTGCCAATCAAATGGAAGTTGCACAGGGGGTACATTGCCTAGATATGGTTATTAAACATCAAGGGGATGGGGTTAAATCCTTATTGTGATGATGTTTGCAGTTCTCTCTGTTGTGATTGGTTGATGTGATTGGCAATAATCTGACTTTTGTGTGTCGATAGCAAATTATGATGTGGACTAGCACCAGAAAACTGATGTTTTATTATATCAATAAATATTTTGCCAGATGCTTAGGAATGGAGGATGGGAGCAGTGTATGTCTGTGTTGGAGCCCCCAGTGAAGGACAAGCTGTCAAAGTATCAAGTATAAATATTTTTCTCATAACAAATGTTATGTCTTTGGTGCTGGTCGTCATCTCCAATACATGCTGCTTCAGAGCTGTGTATGTGCTTCTGTTGTCAAATATGCGCATTCTCTCATTATAGTGGAGCAGTATTTCATTTTGAGCAAGACCAAGGTTTGGTCAAGTTTTAGTTTTTACAAGCACATGCAAGATTGTTGCCCTAATTCTCATTCAAGATTGAAGCTATTTTTTTGTACCCTTCAAGTCTGCCCACGGTTTTGCTTTGTCAAAGCGAAATCAACATTTGATCTGGGAAAAAATGCAGCAGCTTAGGGTTGGGACTTGGATATGGTATACAGGGGTGTGTCTTTTCAAGCTTTCGTAGAGTTTTTTCGGAGACTTGAACTTAAAGAAAAGGCTAATTATATCTTATTCAAGCCTTAGATTCATATCTTTTTTCCTTATTGGGTCAGAGTTTTCCATATTTATACTGTTCCAGGAATAGGTTCTAGTCTGTCATCTCCACAGATTTTGTTACAAGGAGTGTCAGTATTGATTATTAGACTTTCCGCATTTTTCATATTTGGGTTTGGGGACTGTGATTACCTTTTGAGTTGGAATTCAATTATTGTTATTTCATGTAGGATTTTGATGTTGGGAACAATAAATTTGATATAGCCTTGGGTTTCATGATTATAGTTATACTTTCTTTGGAATTTAGTCAATGAAACACTATATTGTATTATTCTGTGTTTCAACTTTCAGATCTCAACCAAAGATTCTTTTTTGTCCATCTCGTTTCATTTGCAAGAACATATTTCAACAAGAAATGTAAAAATTGATAGTGTATTCTGGTACCATTGACGTTAGTTTTGGGTTTTTTAATATTCTCGGTTCATAGTGTGGATGTGTTTGGTATACTTGTACATGATTATGCACAAATGGTGTCCACCCAGTAGATGTACTAGCTTTTGATTAGTGCCATTGTTTGATGCCAAGGGTGGGACTATCTTCTAATGTGTAAACACCTATATGTTTGCTATATATAATTTAAATTTGCTGACTTGATCACTATCAAATCCTTTATTTACACCTGCTTATTTGTTAATGTCAATGTGACAACATGGATAAGTTCAATTCTACTTGATACCCTGAGTTAGCTGGTCGCAATGTTACAGTCTCTTTCAAATTTCCAAGTGACCCAGAGAGTCCAGGTACATTTCTGCCCTTTGGTCTTTTGTTGACAAAGCATCATGACGTTCAAAAATCCACAGTATAGATGCATATTCAGACTTTCATGTTCTCAACCATGTGCTATACATACTTTGTGTTTGTGTGTATGTGCAGATGGTGTGCTGGAATCATCCCATGCCTTGCTGGTTTTGAGATGGAAAAGGTTTATATATCTATATATATATATATATATATGTATGTTTGTATGTATGTATGTGTGTGTGTGAAGCTTAAAGAATACTAAGAAAGCCTTGCTATATATGTTTCCTACAATGGTGTCCAATAGTGTTTAACTGACAGCACATATTTCTTGCATCTTGCTGTTCAATTAGAGACGCATATAACATGTGGTTGTTGGAGGAACAGGTTTTTCGCTGCTGCCATTTCTATTCTCTCCCACTTCTTTTTCCTCTTCATCTCTTCTTGGTGAGCTGCAGATTTTTCATTTTCAAGTTGTTCGAGGCATTTGGAGTATAAATAGGGTTCCATTTCTTCCAGCATCTCCTTCACGTTTTCTGTCAACTGTCGAACGCTGCTGCTCCAATGCCAATTTAGGTTCTTCTCCATGCCTTCAACTATCACTGGAAACACCTCTTCCATTGCATGTGACGCCATCCTCACAAACATCTCATTGTTCCATACGTAAAGTGCACGTTCCGCAACCTAAAATCAGAGCACAGTAGGGCTTTATTATCATCATAGTATGTGATTGATATATACAAACGCAATGTTCTCATCTCTGATACCCAAGTCGACTGGCATTAACTACATGTAGTCTAGAGACACGTGAAACAAAACAAGCAAAGCTTCCATGACAAGGCTTACAAAGAATGCAACCCCAAGGGGTAGCCCTGGTAGTAATGGGACAAAGCCGTAAATCCGGATGTCTTAGGATCGAACCTTGGCAACTATTTGGGGTTAGGCTGCAAAGTTTTTCTTGTGAATCCCTAAGTCCTGATGTAGATGGTTTGTCTTTGACCTAATTGAAGAGGGATTTAATCTGGTGTACGTAAGTTGGTCCAAGATACTCAGACTATTAAACCCAAAAAAAGAAAAAGAAAAAAAAGAATGCAATACATGCCCAATAGCAAGACACCCTGAGTTTTGTCAATTAACGAACCCATTCTTATGAAAACTAGAAAACCAAGCTGCACTTGTTTCAAATACGGAACATTGGCAAAAATTCTCACTTTTGTATTGGAGGCAACCTGTGAAAGCAATCATAAAAGTTGGTATTTATGAAAATATTTTGAGTTGATGTCGGCATAATTTGTTTGGTCAACTAATACTTGACTAATAGAGGAGGGTAGTTTTTGTTATTGACATTAAAATAGAAAAGATGTCGAGGAAAAATGTTTGTAATATCGATAAAACTTTAGGGGAGGAGAAGAAAAGTAAATTGGGATCTAAGTATCTGATTGACAGGTTGAGGTTCTAGCTGTAGTTGTGATTAGAAGAGTTTGAAGAGAGAGAGAGAGAGAGAGAGAGAGAGAGAGAGAGAGAGAGAGAGAGAGAGAGAGAGAGAAAATGAAATTGAGACAAGAAACTATGGATGATTCATCTTACCTGTGAGTTCCAACTATTCAAGCACTTTGTAATTTGGGTACATAAAGGCAGAGCCAATTTCCTATACTGCTCAGGGTCTATATTCTCCACAATTTCCTCCAATTCCCCTATAAGAAAAACTTCCTTCTGACAATTAGTGACAGGCCAATACTTTAAAATACCTCTAACAACAACTCCGCCAAGCACAGGCTCCTTCTGCACAAACTGAGACACACAATAAGCCAGCTGCCTATGGTACACCTGCATCCCTTTGGGCTTATGCAAAGGAACAAGAACTCTCATCAAGAACACCCTGTGCTCTTGTTTCAGTGGGACAGCAAATCCATTTATGATGCTTCCCCAAATCTCAAGCAGCTCTCCGATGCCCCCGTGCCGATCCATCTCAAAAATATAGTGTAAGAACACATCATTCATTGCTTTTCTCATGAATGATCTGTGTAAGGTGAACTTGGAATATATAAGGTGAAACACATTCTTCAAGCTCTCGCGTTCCCTTGGATCTTCAGATTGGAAGAGGGAGAGGAGATTGAGAAGGAAAGAATGATCGATGTAGTCTTGAAGAGTTGTGGCATCTGAGTTGATTATGAGCCGAAGGAGGATGTCATAAACAATCTGCAAGTGAGGCCATGCAGCTACAGGAGTGGCTGTAACCTCCTCATCATCAGGTAAGAAGCATATGACAGAAGAACTAGTACTAGATGGTGAAAGTGGCCTAAAGAGGTTGGCTGATATCATGGAGAAGAGAGGTGGAAGAATCTCTTCATGGGGAGGTGTTTTCGCAGATTTTAAGATAGAGAGGAGATAGGCGAGCTTGAATCGCTTCTGATCTTGCTGCGAAGGAGATTCCGAAGGATCGGTAAATGTGTAAGTGAAGGTGCAGTAAGAGATGAGAGAGAGAACTTCTTCATGTTCTGACTCAACAGACAGATGGGTTCTAAAGCTTTTGCCAGAGAGATTACTGCTAGTTTTGGTCCTGGATTCAAGATTAAAGAGGTCTTCCAGTGTGGTAGCTTTTTTCTTTGGAGAGGTTTTTGGGCTGTTTCTTTGGACACCCATCTCTCTATCTTCTCTCTTCTCTGCTTCTCTCTCACAGACTAATGCTTTTCCAGTGTTTGATTATATTTTTTCAGAGTGCAGAGAGAGAGAGAGAGAGAGAGAGAGAGAGAGAGAGAGAGAGAATGCTTGATGTTTTCTTCTTCTTCTTTTTTCATTATCTTATTTTCTTGTTGGATTGGATAATGAAAGAATAGGCCAAATGACATCGATGTTATATAGGAAAGAAATATTGTAATAGCCGATAATGGAGTATCAATATTCCCCAGTCTCAGAATCAAGACAGATAAGGTGATCAATTTTATGTTAATGGTGGGGAGGGGATGATGATCTTTGTTCTTGCTTCTCATCTGGGTGAATGCCATGTGGACAACTCTTGGTTATGGTATCATGAGGGGATATCAGCAAGAGGACAAGAGTCAGATTAATCCTAATCAGTGCACCATACATGTGACCTCACCAACCCAGCAATTTGGACCTTATGAACCAGGGACCACATCAAAACTGGAGCTCACTACAAAAATCAAATTGAGAGGAGTTAAGTTTTCATAAGGGTTACGACAATGATGTCGTGTGACCATCTCAGTGGTTGACTTTTCCAAACACATTGTAAACAAAGCCTCCTCCTACCAACAATTCAGACTCATATCATAGGTGCTTTTCACCCTTCATAAGAGAAAATTTTCAGCAACTCAAAAGCTATATCCATTCTCAAAGACAATTCAAAGTCTTCAAAAGCTATATATCTCGGCATGATGTTGCATGTTTGGGAGCCTTTTAAGTTTTAAATCTACAATTTCTTTCAAAAGTTGAGTCCTTTTTTGGAACATGAGTGTGGGCTGAGACTTCTAAGGCCATATCTGTTTCTCAAGAAATTTTAGAAATGATACTCGAAAATGTTTTGAAAATGGTTCAAAAATTATGAGGAAACTCATAATTCCAGTTGGTAATTCTTGAAGTTTGTGACCTCGTTTGCTACAGTAAATTAAAGTTCATATTAAAAGTTGCATCTGGAAAAATCCTCAGTGAAAGACATCAATCACACAGTATATCTAACTGAACAACACTAGAAATTTCAAACGCAAAAGTGAATAACTTAAATCACAGTATTGCTAAAAGTAAGGGCCTCTGAAAGTGGAAACAGAGAATGACGAGAGAAGAATGTAGAAGATAATACAATAGACTATAGAGGGTAGTGTCATGAGGAAATGGAGTAGGGAGACAAAAAAAAAAACCTATAAATCACACAGTAGAAAATTAGATCAGCAGCCTATTAAGGCCACACCCTTGTATTACTAATATACCTATTGGTACTGAAATATACACCAAGAACACGATCACATATTAAAAACGCACCGCTAGATGTTAATTAACAAGATTTATCATCTTAACGTCAAAAGAAGATGGTTCTGGGCCATATTAATATAAGCACCTCAAGATGTTAATTAACAAGACTAGCACAAAAAATTAAATAGGCAAAGTTAATTAGGGAAAAGAAAAGAGGCTACCACTGCATAAATACATTGTCAGGATCAAAGATTTGTTATTCAATCCACGGTTCAGTACCCTTATAAAATGCGGAATGAAGATCTGGAAGGTCAGAACTAATAGAGAATCTGAACCATCCCTTTTTCTCACTGTAACTGAGACAAGGTTGCATGATAAGCCCAACCAAGATGGCGAAGAGGCTAACAAACATGACTTTTAAAGAAGCAACGGCTAAAACCACAAAAATGAGCATTGTTGGAAGGATACACATCAAAATTGCTCCGGTTGTACCAATGGGTATCTTATAAGGCCGTGATGCTGCAGGGTATTTCATCCTTAACTTCACAAATGCTATGAACTCCATAATCATTCCAAAACAGTATAAAAAGTTCTCTGCAGCTACAATCTCTTGAAAGCTCAGCCAAGAAAGCAAAATTACGCCTGAAGCAGAGAATAAAATCCCAGTAACAGGGGTTCCATAACGAGATCTCTTGCCAAAACACTCGGGAAGCATGCCGCGTTCTGCCATTCCCAGAAGTTGAAAGGAGTCACTGCTCATCTCAGCTACAAACATCCCCATATTTGACAGAGCAGATGCCCCTTGGACCCAAGATCTCAACCATACCCCTCCAAGAATTTTAGCAATATCTGAAAAGTACCCGTCACTCCACATCTCACGATGAAGAGGAACAGATCCTATACCTATCAGAAGAGGTAAAAAGTAGCCAAGGACAACCAATATAAGAGCATAACGGAGAGCTCTTGGCAGAGTTCTACCGGGGTTTTCTACCTCTCCAGCTAGAGTACTGATTGAGTCCCAGTAGTTCAAATTCCAGAATAGCGTATTTAAGTATAAACCCCAATCCACGTTATTAAAGTCCAACACAAACCATCTTGAAGGCTTCAGTTTGGGAATTGCAATAAGTCCCATAACCACAAAAGGAAGGATTGAAAACACCCCTAATAGTATAGCAATCCATCCCACTATGCTTAAACCCCTGTAGTTCATGTAAGTGAGCACAACAGTCAAAACAAGCACTGCTATCAACCTAGGGAAACCACCTGCCAGTGCTGGAACCGCTGATTTCAGATAGTCTAGAAACAGAACAGGGTATAGTGCATTATCGATAACCCCGCTCAACCATTTTGCCCAACCTTGCTGAAAGCCCCAGAAGGGACCCAAAGCTGATGAAACCCAAACCACATATCCTCCATTCTCTGGGAACATAGTACCCATTTCTGCAGTTATTAAGGCTTCCGGAATGCTCCACACCAAAGGAAAAAGCAGAAACCCGAGAAGGGCTAAAAGAGGACCAGCTGCCTGGACACTATCTTCGACCCCAAAAGGGCCCCCAGAGACCTCATAGAAGATGAGAAAAACAAGAGGTAAAACTGAAACCTTCTTGAAGTTATCTAACCTGGGAGAAACTCCTTCCTCCAGCTGCACATATTCAGCATTGTTGTGTTCCCGCATTTGAACAGATAATTGCTTAGCTGATGAAAGCCTTTGTTTCTGCACAAAATATCAAATTCTGAACATAGTTCTTTTATAAAAAGTCCAGTTCCCTGGTTTGGAAAATTATAGATAAACAAAAACTAAGGAGAAAATGAGAAGAGAAAAAAAGCAGAAAATTTTGCTCTTACAACGATCCATAAAGTGGGTGTTTCTCTGTATCCCAATAAACAGGCACATATAGTTCACTGTGGTCTGCGTGCTATAGAATTTATTTATTTTGATCAGTCCGCATGATATAGAATTTATAATTGATTCTTTTTTTCTACGCGAGACCACAATGTGAAAATGTAACAAACAAGTTTCTCTATTACACCCCTGCATTGGGGGATGTAAACATCAAGATGGTCAGAACAACTTGAGTTCAATTTGCCAAGAAGGTTGTTCAAATTCATTCCCCAATAAAACAAGCAAATCTCAAACTTTAATTTAAAGTTTGACCATGTAAAAAAAATCATATAAATCAATATGGGTTTTCTCAACATTAAAATGGAATGTTTCCTTCAGTATTTTATAACAAAGTTTTGGGACAGAATAACATCAAACTGACAATCAGTTGTGTTCCATTTCTTCAACATGCAAAAAAAGCAAAGATGGTGCAACTTGCAAGAATGTGGCATGTTGAGGCAGAATCGCATCAAATTGACAATTAGTTATATTCCTGTTGTTCGACATGCAGGTCTGTATTTTGATCACAATATAACTGTTCATTCCCCAATTAGTAAGAGAATCTCCAACAAGGGGGAAGCATTTTGGGATGCAAAATTCTCATTTGCCTATTGCTACAGTGTTATGCCCACATCAATGATTCCCACCACCATACATGGACTCCAACAATGCAAGCCAAAAAGAATATCCATTTTTATTTTAATATATTTTTGCCTCTCATCTCTCTCTTCTCCACCACTCTCTCTCTTTCAGTTCCTTTCCTTCCAAATTTAGGCTCCTCTCTCTCTCTCTCTCTCTCTCTCTCTCCATTAGAAGCATATTTGCCTCCCATCATTCACTATTCATATAGGCTGTAGGCAAAATGCCTTCCGTCATGCCTCCCTTGTTGGAATGCATAATTTGGGTGTATGGAAGGCATATTGGCAGTTAGGGTTCATGCCTCCCCTGAAACCATCCTCTCTCGGAGATGCTCTAACATGCCCAGAAAAATAAAGGAACAACTATAATCTGCATTTTAAAATCATCACAAAGATGGTCGAAAGAAAAGAACTGTGGATTTTCTCAGAACAGCCAAATAATAAAGCAAATATCACTTCTCGAATTCACCCAATTAGAAACATATCAGGCAAGAGGATATCTCTACATTGCGACGAACACATATACATGAATGTGTCTGTTAGTGTACATATCTACACATATATAATGGCATTTAATTCAAGAAAAAAAATGAAATTTAAGGAAAGGAGACGTAAAAGCTTTACAATTTACCTATATTTTGGATTTATCCAATTCACGAATTTGACACAGTTCTGGTAATTTGAAAGTCGAACTCAATCATCAATATTGAAGAATGTAAAAAGGAAAGTGGCGGATGTAGAGCATGAGAGCATATGATACTTACCATGGAAGCGGTGATCGAACCTTACCTTGTTGCGGTGATGGTTAGCAGTGTGTCATTGATGGGGCACCACGCGTCAGCTTCAGGTGAGATTTGGCATTACCAGCTCAGAGAGTTTCGATTAGCAAATGTTTTGCATAATTGCATTGTCGGTATGGCGGAATTGGAATCGCCGTATGATAACGGATGATGATGATGAGAGAGAGAGATTCGGAAGAGAAGAAAGGGTCAAGTCATAAAGAATCGACCACGATGTGTGAAACATTTGAAACGACGTCGTCTGATCAGTGAAAATTAATTAATGTGTACATTATAAAAACTCGTATTTTCTACCAATTAAAAAAAAAAACAAGACGAGTACATTTATAATATAAATTTGTGATTAAAAATACAACATTATTTATATGTTCTCTCTTTATTTAGACAACCAAAAAAAAAAAACCTTATCTTTCTATTTTTTTCTATACTTTATTGTTAATAATTAATAAAATTAAAAGAGTAAATAAAACAAATTCACATTTTTTGTGAATATATTAAACTGTGACCTGACACAAAAAGAGTATACGATCCCAGTAAAAAAAATAAAAAGATACTTATTCATTTATTTTATTATAGTAATTGTATTATATTTTATATATATATATATATATATTAAGTAGTATTAATGTTAGTGCTAGATTATGATTGGTCAATTGGACTAACCTCGTTAATTATTTCATTTCTTATCTTAATTATCAATATAAGATTTTAGAAAATGTATCAATCATCTGTTAAGGTAATTGTTATGAATTTACTAAAATTTTTATGACATATTTATAACCCGAGACAACTTAAAAAATGAAAAATATGTGAGTTTTTCACCATTGCCATGGGATCCAAGGGCTTGGAAAAAATTTTTGAACCGCTTTTATTTTTAGGCTGATTTTATCTCTTATCTTGTAACTCACTTATATAAAGGTATTTTTTTTTTAGAATTTTTATTTAAGAGAAGATAATCATCATTGAAAAAAAAAAGAAATTTCAAGTTTTGAGGCCACCTAAATCTTGTATCTTTTTTATGCGTTTTATTTATTTAAAATCAATTTATTATTTATTTGATCATTATCACAAAATATCATCTAATTAAAAATCTTATATTGCATAAGGGAAAAAAAACTAAGTTAGTTAGTAGGTGCTTTAATGATGAGTATTGGATGGTTAAAATTTCTCAAATCGAAGAAGTAAGGATATATATATAATTTTATATACATTTTTATATGTATTTATACAAGCATGTATTTATTCAAGTAATATTTGTTTTATCTTAAGAATGACTTTAATATGTTTATAAAAAAATTGTTTTTAATTAATAGTTATTAAATGAAATTTTGTTTTTGACTTTTTTTTAATAGTATTTTTTTAAAAAAATCAAAACTACCTTAAAATTTTCAAATATAGAAATAATTATGTAAATTTATTTTACAAGAGTTTGGACACGGTCACACCAGATCGCGGTTCCACTGAATAATTCCCCCTTCGTGCGCTGACACATCATCGTAATCTTAGAAGGAAGACATATTAATAGGAGAACACTTCGCGCATGAACTCGCTCTCCACACCTAAAACTCTAACACTGAAACAATCTAAGACGTCTCAAATTACGATTCCTACTCCGAGTCCTTCTCCTACTCCTACTCCAACATTAATAATATTCCTCTGTTTTTGTATATTCGATTCAAAAATTCTTGTAGATTCCCAATCATCTTCAATTTTTTTTTTTTTTTTTAAAAAAACCTTCTAAATTAAACCCTCTATTACAACTAATCACGCAAATTCCAATTCAATTCAAACATGGAAACACCGTTGATTAAGGCTACCAGCGAGCTTGATTTTCCATTGAAATCTCCACTTCAAAGCTTGCACTTAGCCAACGGCATTAGTAACACTACTCACACCGCACCCTTGAAACTCTCCGATATAGAGATGGTGGCGTTACAGTCTCTCACTTATACCAGTCTCAAAGACCTCTTGCCAGCAGCTAATTCACCAGTATCGTCGATTATGTCACCGACGTACGACCGGAAAGACAGTTGGCGTGAAATTGCGATCAAGGATCCTCTCGTCAAGCATGCCGCGTGGGCCTACCTTCGGCCGATGGCGACCGCACTGGAGACAGACGGCCCGAGTTGTTTTTCCAAGTTGAAGGACAAGTGTTGTGGGCAGTTGATTGGGTGCTTTGGAGGGTTCTTCAACGACGTCGCGTTAACGGCGATCAAGAGTTTGTTTGCGAAGGGAGGGTCGGATAATAAGAATGAAGATGACGATGATAAAGTTGACGTCATGGATAGAGTTTCCATGAATTTGTAGAGAGATAACACCTACTAATGATTTGTTTGGTGGCTGATCTGTAGATAGAATATAGAGTTTATGTTCATTTCTCAATATTATCTTATTATGGAGGAAAAGTTTTTTTATTTTTATTTTTTATTTTAACTTCACAGATACTCTTGTCTCTGTTTTTTTTTTTTGGATTTCTAAACACATTACACACTAATCCCTGTTTGTGGCTTTTGATTAAAAAAATCTCTCTCTCTCTTTCTCTCTCTTCTCATTCTCATGATGGTACCCATGGATCGAAGGGGAAATTAAAAAAAGATGGAAGAGAAATGAGTGAATTTTGATGGAAGAGTGCTGGATTTCAAAGAGGAGATATCAAGTCCATTATACATGTGAGACAAGCTAATTCTGTCCCTTCTGACTAAACGTATAATGGTGATGGTGATCCACTCTTGTTCTGATACGCAATGTTACATGATCCGTACCGTGAGGAGGATCACTAATTGACCTATAAATAAATTACCATATCATAGTGATTGACTATTTTGGTCATTGTCTATGTTATTCTTGTGAGGAAATATATGTATTTTTATGTTAGTATTTTTTTTCTAAAAGTTATAATTTTTATGGTTAATATTTCTACAATCTAGTTGAATTATCTAAATTACATTAGTTATTAGTAAAAATTTAATTCAAATTTCACAAGGCCAATAGTCTTGTCACTTAGTAGAATAACCTTAGCACTTTCATAAAAAAAGTTTAAGGGTTAAATCTTTGTCAACGACAAAGACGAGAGAGATTTAAGCTCATCTTTGGTATAGATAAAAAATGAATAAATTAATATGATAACTAGGTACGTGATTATTAAGTTGGATCTCTCATCAGTTAAAAAAGTCGTGAGAACATTTAATGTAGGGTAAAAAGCCCCATTTATGATATGAGTAAGGAGAAAAATAGTTAATAAGATAGCTAGGTACTTAATCAATGAGTCGAGCCTCTCATCAGCCCAAAGAATCTTAAGAGCTTTTAACATAGGCGAAAAGAAATAAAACTTCACAAGTACAACATGTGTAACGATATATGCAATTCAAAGTAAAAATATCATTCATATCATGCATTACAATAATATTTCTTTGACAATTATTAGTTTTGGTCCTCGAGAGTTGATAAAACTAATTCTAAACTTTATTTTAACTAAGTGCCAAACAAGTAAATGTGATAGAATCACTCTCGTTTAAACATGAGTTAGTCTCCTTCAAACAAGACAAGACATTCACCCACGTATTTAAAATTACGTATGTGAATTTGAGCAAATCTCCCATCTCAATGCGGTAGTTTCATTAATATGCAACTTTCCTAGACATCCGATTACATCTTGTTCCAAGTTCCAACTCAGTTTTTAGACTCACATTTTATAAAAGCTCTTATTGTATCTCACTTACGAAATCCCTAACCTTTTAAAGTCAAAAACTTACTAAGAAATATTTTATTTCATCATATAGCCATTATTTGTACTACAAAATTAGCAAGTACTTTGAGAGAGACAAGCGTCTATAACTGTGTGTCAGTGAGTACACCATTAGGATCCCATAACAAATTAGGCACATCAAACGTATCCACCCCACATTGCCGGAATAACGGTAAAGACAATCTCCTACTGAAAGGACAAGGTGGGTTAATCTTGAGGTTGGGAGATCCAAAACCAGTACTTTCACTTTTGAGTGATATTTTTTGGGGCACTCAGTGGCCATATATTAAATCAAAAATATATGGCAAGTGGAACAAAAGGAACATGTGCTAGACAATAAAACATTGGAAAGAATTGCTTCCTAGATCAGATGGCAACAACAGCCAAACCAAGTTTTAGACAGGTCATGTCCCCCCCCCCCCCCCCCCCCCAAAATTTCCTCCACACAGCTTAAAACCAACCAGAAAAAACAGATCTAACACATAATTGGGTGTTGCAAATCCAGAGGGGTAAAGAAAAACAATCTTTTAACAGTGATTGGCAACTTGCACTAACTTTCAGCTCAACTGTGAAGTTAACACAAAGAACATTAAAATAGCTTATTTACATTAGCTTTCAGCTCTACAAACTTGGACATGCTAAAAAAACAAGTACATCAAACACAATGTGGACAAGTTTTAAGCTTACTCCACTAACAAGGTACTTTACAATAACTTAAAGTAACATCAGACAATCAAACAACCTAAATATAAACATCTAAATTTAAAGTCAAGTGCTTCTGTAATTGTTGCAACAGTTAGGAGAAATACTACTACTACTGTCACTGCTGCTTCTATCTGTCAAAAAACAAACAAGCTCAGCAGCATACAGAGAACCACTTTATACTACCTTCATCTGCTATCTTGAATCCATAACTCATTCTTCAACTTTCAGTACAAGTTGCCAAGGACTAAAATGCAGATGAATCAAAATGCAAATTTATTAGTTGTCTGATATTTCATCACAACAACATATGGACTTTTGATTGTTATTCATTTCTCCAATACAACCCTTTCTTTAACAGAAAAAAAAAATATATATATATATATATATATATATATCACAACAGAGCCATGGAGAAAGGGTGGTATACACTGGTAATGTACAAACATCCTTCTTTTCCCGACAAGGGAAAAATAAAATAGTGAAGATACTATTCTTAAGACACTGATTTATTAAAATATGCACTCAAACTTGATGGATACAATGCACCTTCCCTGCAAATTACAACATAGAGATCTGCATAGAATAAATTATTCCACAACCCACAAGCACACCAAATGTAACAAACACCACATTAATATTAGGAAAATGCTACTAAGGGGCCATGTGGAGATAAAAGTATAAAAGTAAGAAATTAAAGTGATTGTAATGGATAAAAACTTAATTCCTAAAAAATCTACTGGATAAGAGACGTGTTTGCATATGCGCACGGTCTCTTAGTAGCATTGCCCTTAATATTATTGTTGCATACCTGTCCTCTGGAGGTGAGCAGTGCAAGCCCATTGCATGCCCACCAACTGATGACAATAAAAGGAAAGCCATCTAAATCGTGTTACCACATGCAACAAAAGCCATTAAATGGATCGGCTTATAGGAATAATTTAATTGAAGCGAAAGACCTCAAAAGCACAAAAGAAAAGAACATGGATAGAGACTGAGGATAAACATACTTGACAAGCAGTTGATAGGTATGATACACTTACCAAGAGGGAAAATAATGGATTTAACAGAAATTATGACTCTATAGTCTAGATAGGTTTAACTCTTAAGGCTTTCTTGAATTGAATAGAGTCAGCTTATACAGCATAGCCATAGGTCCCTTCAGTAATCACATGCTTAACCTGACTAAAGAATCATTAGTTTACTTGGTGTACAGTTTGGTACATTCCAAGCCGAAGACAGACAAAATATTTATGTAAAAAAATGTAAGTTTTTTAACTTTTTGGAAAGGTTAGTAGGTACTTAGCATTTCCCTTACCAGCGCTTGAGAGTAACCCACGTAATCTTCTAATAATATTGTAAAATCAATCTTCTATTATTTTCATAACACTTGGGTAAAATACTTTCATATGTAGGTACTTGTATGCTTTTTTATAATTTCCTATAGGTTTTTGACAAAATTTTTATAAAGTTCTTCAGGTTCTACAATAATCAAACAATTATGTCCCCGTACCACAATTTAGGGTTGAACTTCCCACTTTTGGTTTCCATGTAGTTATATATCCCATTCCTACTAAACAAACTGGAAATTAGTGGCAAACCTCAAAATTAAATCTTTAAAAAAATAAGAATTATCCCTCCATGTCCTTGTAGGCTGCCTTAGCCATCCAAAGCACACACAGCACTAGTGGACCTCACATGACCAATCTGCCAGTGAGATACTACGTGTTACAGCTAACTGCATCACATGCGATGTCTGCTCAATAATTTATCAATTGCAAGACAATTGCAGGGGTGTACAGCTACACAACAGCATCATTTTCAACTCAACCTCATGTGAAACAAACCAATTAGCAGCCCAACACTAACTATTCAACTAAATCAAACACACATATCAAAGATGAAGCAAAGAAACAGTTCCAATGGAGTCTATTGACAGACAATGCTGAACTTGCTCAAGTTCAAAGAGTAAGCCTTTTGGAAAAACTTCAAACATTCTTCATACAAAACTCAAAGTTTCTCACAATAAAATAAATTAATGTCACTAAATATCATTGAGAATTCAAAATTACATAGCATATAAGCAAAATTAAAGGAAGTTTCAGGATAAGTCAAGAGGACATTGTCAATTTTTCTACTTAAATTTCCTCCTGCTACAATTAAAAACGATCCCATCCACTTCAATATTCAAAGCACCCAATCCAACATCAACAATTAATCTAAAATTAATAAACATGGTCAATCTATCAAGAGAGCAAATTGGATTGAAAAGACAATAGCAACATTAAATTAAAAAAAATTAAAATTTAAGGGGAAAAAAATGAAAAGCAGACTAGCAGAGTTTAAAACAAAGGCAACATGATAATAACCTCCATGATTTCTACCCATTACAATGCAGCATCTATTCGGAAGGTAAATGAGTCCTTCTTCACCGGTTTTCTGCATAGAATCATGTGCATTGGAGTGAATATTCCAGTATCTCCCCCTCTAGTCAGATAATCAGCAGTCTTGAACAGCATCTCATGGACATCCACAACGCCTTTAGGCGCAATCCCCAGCCACGCTAGCACTGTAACCAAAATGTGGTTCCTCCAGTACGCCAGCCTACCCATCTTCAGCCTCAACCACCATGGCCTTGCCGGCGGCTTCGCTAAATCTTTCTCCTTCACCATCTCAAACCCTACCTTTCTCGCAATCTCAGCAATATCACTGTAACTTCTCAATCCAGGCAATGCGTCCCCTCTCTCAATTCCCTGTACGATCTCTACGTGTTCTGGATCATCGGCGTGGTACAATTCCGTTGTGACCCATTCATACGATAGATACATAGATCCAGGCTTTAACACTCTGTAAATCTCGGCGTAAACCTCTTCGAGCTTTGGCGCATGACATGTGGCTTCGATTGAATACGCCCCGTCGAAGCTGTCGTCAGCGAATGGCATTTGAAGGAAATTCCCACAAACGACTTCGCATTGCGAGTCCAAACCGGCTTTCTTGTTGTGCATACGAGCGCGATTGACTTGGTACTCGTTGATGGTGATGCCGACAACATTCGCGCCCGAATGCGAGGCGATTGCGCGCATTGGGCCTCCGACTCCGCACCCGGCATCGAGAATGCGGGCGCCGGGCTTGACGTTGAGCAAATCTACGGCCATCTCTTCGTGCAGCCGAGTGGCATCGCGGTGCGATTTGCCTGGAATCGAGGGTGAAAAGTGGAAAGATTGGCCCCAACCCCACTCGTAGATGTCGGTGACCAGGTTGTAGAATGTGTCGACGAAGGCTGGGACTTTCTCGGTAGTTTCGATCTCTTTGGGGCGGCGAAAGAAGGACCAGTACTGGTTGTATTTGTCTTGGACTTTCTCGCTAGAGATGGAGCCGCCGGAGAGATGGACGGCGCGTTTGCCTTTTTGTTCGGCAGAGCCGAGGACGCAGACGAACCAGTATAGGCCGCCGGCGAGGAGGGAAGCGGTGCAGAAAAGAGCGAGAGCGTCCATGATGAGAAAGAGGGGGAGGAAAGAATGCACTCCGAGTGAAAGGAGGCTCTTTTATGTTGGGGATTTAGATTCACTCCGGTTGTAGATTCGTTTTCCTCTGTATGCTTAGTTTCAATCACATTTTGACACGTCAACTTCAGAAGGGAGTCAGAGTGGGAAAAATTTTTAAATGAGACTGGCGTGACAGCACGTGACTCCATGCCTTTTTGATATCATGTCATGTGGTTTTATTTATTTTAGGGGTGATTAGATAATACGTTCAAGCAGTCAGTCTTAATTTATATGTGGAGGAAAAATTTATTAATTATTAATTATTAATTATTTTATATTTTTATTAATTAATAAATATTTCTTACATGTTAATAATCTTCGGTACAAAATAAAATTTTATAGAAAATTTTTCAATACCACTTATTTTTTTCATGAAAAATACATATAATATTCAACATATGACATAAAAAAAAAAATTAATATCTATTTCAAGTAAATCAAGTTATGTTTTCTCATGTTATAATTTTTTTCATATAAAATACTATCAACTTTAATTATGTAGAATTAATGAATATAATTAATAAGATATGTTGGAATATATATAAATACATATATAATTGATTTTATCTCTCTAATAATTAATATTATAAAGAGGTTTTATGAAAAAAAATATTACTTATTAGATAATAGAATTATTAATTATCTACCATAAATCAAGTTTATTTTTAAAAAAATTTATTAATTATTAGACATTATTAATTTATTGAATATTAATTAGAAGAAAGTCAACTGTAGTATAAAGTCTAAGCAAAATATTTTAAACTTAAATGTTTTGAATTATTTTTTTATACAAAAATATCTTGTAAAATTACGGAGAAAATAATTCATTCTATCCTAATCTACTCTTAACCATGTCATCATTTTTTATTTTTAAAACTTAAAATTAAATAACTTGCATTAAATAACTTGTATAATTGAGAATTAATTTTGGTCTTGTCATTTTATACATTTTCTTAAGGAAATAAAAAGTTAATATAAAAGGTTTCATTTTTTGTATTTCAAACACAATTGAATTGCAAGGAAAAGAGAAAAATAAACCGACTACTCATTTCTCTAATTATTGGATCATAGTTTTATTTTTTTTTAATAGTGACAAAAAAGAAAAAACTATTTTAAGTATTTGTACGATTTGAAATCTGAATACTAGCCTGTCGTATAAAAATAGTAATACTATATTTTTTAAATAATATGACACTAATATTAATAATACATTAAATTATATAATTAATGAGTCATAATAAAATCTTATCATATAATTATCACGTCATTTAAAATATAAATTTGGGATAGATTTTATCACTGCAACAAAGAAAAAAACAAAGGGAATTTTAACCGCACAACTCCACCTGTTTTCACATTATTGGACCATAGTTGAAAGTTGGTGGAAGGTTCACTCACTACACTGGTCCACATATAAATGAAGAGACAAACATATAAACCTTAGATATACCGCGAAAATTAAAAAAAGCTAGTGGGGGCGCCCACTTAACCATGCCGACACTTTTAACAGCACAGCAGTCCCATCACACGAACAAGATAATCTATCATTCGAGCTCTCATATAATAGTACAATACATTTGGGGCCTGTTTGTGCTAATTCTGAAATTTGGACTAATATTATCCCGAATTAGTTCTAAATATATGGTTTATATTTGATAAACGTTATTTTGAAGTAGTTTAACTAATCTCGTTTGTCCCAAGACTCTCAAATATCAAACTGTGTCGGCCGAGCTTAGAACGGCCCGACCCACATTACACTCCACCATTGACATTGGGGAAGCCCCTCGTACGCAATGATGCGAGTTGTGTCGAACTTTGTCGGGTTTGTTATTTTTTTTGGGAACTTAGAACCGATCAGCCCACTTTATACTTTATTATTGACAATAAAAAAATTAATAATATTCATGTATTTGAAAGTCATGCCGAGTCATTCAAATTCAGTTAGTAATTTATTTAATTAAAAAATTGTTCAAAATTGAGAATGTATTAATTTTTTTAATTAATAAAATAAATTTAAAAATATTTTAAAACTTATAAATTTATTAAGCTCAATTTATTAAGTTAAAATTAGTTTAATACTATATTAAAAAAGATTATTTTAATGAATAACTTAAAATTATAAACTACAGTAGATATATCAAATTATATAGACAAACTTAAAATTGATTATAAACTACAGTAGTAAAAGATATTATTTATCCTATTCTTCTTGCTTCAGAGTATGATAAAAAATTCATATTTTGTTAAATAAATTAAAATTAATATCTAATTTTATTAGGTGTAAGGAAAAAGATCTAATGTGAGAAAAGGGGACAGAGGAAACGGCAGAGGGATTGAGGTTGCAAGAAAGGAATTGACAGCGGGGTCACAAAAGTTGCTTCAAGTCGGCCTCAAGAGCTATTAGATGAAGTTAAAAATTTTAGAATTCCAAAATATTTACATTTTTAACCAAAATATTACTGTTTTCTACTGTTAATGATCAGACAAAAAAAGGGGGAAGGGATAGAATTTTTTAGAAAAATAAAATTAGTAGGATTTTTTTTTTGTTCATGAATATTTTTGTTTTTTTTTTTGAGGGAGTTAGAGTTACATGTAATTTTTTTTTTATTTCCAAAATTTGGAAGGAATTTTTTTTAACCAAAACTTAGGGGTACAATTTACCTATAAATTTATTTTATTTTTAAAAATCTGGGAGAGGGGTATAGCCAAGCTTATAAACAGATTTATCTTCAGATACAAGTGTCTAGTCTGTACCTAATTGACGTAATTTTAATCTTTTTTTTATTTTAAAAAGAAAAAATTTAAGTGACAGAAGTAGAATGAAGAATGTTTATTCTCATTCAAATTAGTTTATGATATATTAATATATTTTAAATTACAGCATCAATATGTCATAATTTATATGTTTATACACCAATGTCTCTTGGTTAGGTCTTTTTCATCGACATTCGTCCTTTTGCTTTTGCTGTTGCTTGTGAGGGGATCTCTCTCTGTCTCTCTCTATATATATATATATATGTATCTCTCTCTCTCTATATATATATGTATATATCTCTATCTCTCTCTCTCACACACACACACACACACATTTATGTTGAAAGCAAAAGTTATATAACATATATTCAACAAAGAAAGATGATAGTTGTATAACGCTTCAAGAAGAAGTACTTGCCAAGTCTCATATAGAGAACCAGAGAGAGAGAGAGAGAGAGAGGGGGAGATGGAAAAGTTAGCAGGTTTGATCCACGTCTTTGTGACGGTGTTCCTCTCTAGCTTTGCGGCGGTGATGGTAATTCCGGCCATAACCGATGTCACTATGTCGGCACTTTGCCCTGGTAAAGATGAATGCTCGCTCGCCATTTACCTTACTGGATTACATCAAGCGGTATGTTTTCATTTTTATATTTAAGTCCTCTCTTCTTCTTCCTTCCGTTTTCTTAATTATAGTTATGCGACTCAATTTTTCCTCCTCTTTTTTTTTTTTTTTAATGGCAGCAATTTTAATTACCCTCCTCATACCTGCTCACCTTCTTGTTTGATTAATTTCAGTGCTCTTTCACACACACTCACAAGAATTTTGTTTTTGGGTTGTTTGAAGACTCACTCACCAATTTTTATAAGGAAACTACTTAGTTTCAAATATTAAATCCCATTTAACTTGTTTAATTTTACTATTTAGGTTGAATTGGGATAGCTTTTAAATTTTCATTTTTGCATTTATGAATAAATATGTTTGATTATTTCAGTAAATTTTTAAATTTATTTTTGTATTGATTTACTTTTTAAAAAAGATTCAAATAATAAAAAGTGAATTTTATTCATTTCAAGAAACTCCAAAACACTGGCAACGGAACAGTGACAGAACAGCCGTCCATGGACTTTAACTCGCAACCTAAATTTCAAACTTACCCATTTAACTCTTTAGAACAATTCAAGTGGGTGCGATCAGTGGATGTGATGGGGATGAATCGCACAATTTGTTCTCCTTTGTTTATTTGTTAGGCAACCGTCCGACATCACGGTGGAGAGATATTTCTCGACGAATTTAATATGTCATATGATAAGATAATTTTTTTTTAATAATTTTTATTATATATTTTATGTGTCATTAAAAAAAAAAATCACAATATACATAATTAAAGATCATTTAAAAAAATCATTGTTATATTTTTATAATAGTCAAAGCATTAACGTTTCCCAAGATGCGGTGAAATTTCGTGAAAATGACAAAAGTGATTTTCAAAGTTGAATAACCATGATGTTAAAGATATATAGACATCAATATATATATATATATATATATATATTTAATTTCAGCGCTCTTTCACACACGCACAAGAATTTTTATTTTTATTTTTGGGTTGTTAAGAAAGACTCACTCACTATTTTTATAAGGAAACTACTGAGTTCTGAACACTAAAATTTCATTTAACTTGTTTAATTTTAGTATTTAGGTTGATTTGGGATAGCTTTTAAATTTTCATTTTTGCATTTATGAATAAATATGTTTGATTATTTCACTGAATTTTTTAATTTATTTTTGTATTAATTTAATTTTTAAAAAAAGATCAAATAATAAAAAGTGAATTTTATTCATTTCAAGAAACTCCAAAACACTGGCAACGGACAGTGACAGAACCCATGGACTTTACTCGCAACATAAATATTAAACTTAGCCATTTAACGGTTTAGAACCATTCAAGTGGGGGCGATCAGTGGATGAATCGCACAATTTGTTCTCCTTTGTTTTATTTGTTCCGCAACAGTCCGACATCACGGTGGAGAGATATTTCTTGGTGAATCTAAAATGTCACGAGAAAAAATATTTTTTTAATAATATTTTATTATATATTTTATGTGTCATTGAAAAAAGACAAATAATATTATACATAATTAAATATCATTAAAAAAATTTATTATTACATTTTTGTACTAGTCAAAGCAAAATAATTTCCTAAGATGCGGTGAAATTCCGTGGAAACGACAAAAGTGATTTTCAAAATTGAATTCTCATGAAGCTATATACATATATATATATATATATTTAATGTCATTTTCATTCTCATAATATTAAATTTTAAATTAATAAAAAATTCACACTTATTTTTATCAATATCACACTTTAAATTATATATTAGTTTCTTCTAATAATTTTTATAATAAAATATAAATTTATAAATCAATTCATTACTTATTTTAAGGAAATGTGAGTATTTATTTTTATCTAACTATGAGTTAGACTGAGTTATTTGTCCAAGATTTATATTTAAGAGGCTCTTGAGTTGAGTTATGTTTTATAAATTGATTGAGTTAGTTGTAATAGAATTAAGTTAATTGATATGAATTGTAACAACACATTATTTTTTTTAAAAAATAAAAAAACTCAAGTCTCGAGTTATAAAAATAAAAGTAAATACTTTTTCATCCAAAATCACTAATAAAGAAAACCAACTGAATATGTTTGCATGAACAAATTATTAAAATTTGTCCACGTTATCGCGGAGGCGGGTTCCTATTTATGTTTAAACTTTTATTTATTTACTTATTTTATGAAATTAATTATAATTAACATATTTTAAACACTTATATGTATTAAAATAAGAAATATGTACGGTAATAAAGAATTAGAATGACTATTATTTTTTTTAAACATATAACTTTGTCAAAATTTGTATAATTTTTTAATAAGTGACTTAAAAAATATCATTATAAAATTTTTTATTATTTTATTTATATAATCGAAGTAAGACAAAATAGGATGTGATATCTTCAAACTCGTACTCAATCCTAAAGGGTGAAAAATCTTCATCAAAATCCGTTCTATTATGATCAGAGTTGACAGATAACTGATCGAATAGGTTAAATTTACATCCCATTAGGGAGCTAAAGAAAGTAATGAAAGTTACTCTAAGTAGTGAAATTACTGTTTTGACCTCAAGTGACAATGACATGCAATAATTTTTCATAGTGGCTTAAAATCCACCACGCATAATTACTAATTGTGATATGAGATGCAGGTAGTAGGGTTAGGAACGGTGGTGATGATGCCACTGATTGGGAATCTATCTGACGTGTACGGTAGGAAAGCTTTGCTCACACTCCCCATGACCGTCTGCATTATTCCACTCGGTAAGTTCCACTGCTTTAAGATGTGCTGTTTCGTATTTAAGTGCCACTATGGGCCTTTATAAAATAGACGTGTCTTTTTGGCTTTTAGTGCGATGTGCTACTTTTGTTTTAGACTTTAGTCCACCATTAACATAATTTTCCTTTGACTTTATTATATTGATGTCTCTTAATGTTTATAATAACTATATTAATTTTTTTTAAAGTTTTGAAATTATATAATTTTTTTATTTTATAAAATAATATATAGATATTTTTTTCTGTTAATTTTTTTAAAAAAATTAACGAAACTGTTCATTTTATTTATTTATTTTTATATTTTTCTAATTTTGACTAATTTATTCTAATTTCTTTTATTTAAAAATAAATTTAAGATAGTTAACTTATTTTTATTTTATATAAAAATAAATTTAAAGTTTTTATTCAAATAAATATTGATAAAAACCTTAAATTTATTTGAAAAAAAAAAATTGGTCAAGATTTAAAAAATTAAAAAAAAATATGAAAGGAGTAGTTTTGTCATTTTGAAGAAAAAAATTGACTGGAGAGATATATCTGTATATTATTTTGTCAAGTAAGAGAGATCAATATAATTTTAATTTTTTTTAAAAAAATCAGTGTAATTATCATAAACCTCTAAGGAGGTCAGTATAATTTTACCTTTTTCCTTTTTAACGTGAGAATCAGCCCTTTGTTTTCAAGCAAGAGAGAAATGGAAAAGGTACATTTTTATAATTACAAATTTTTTTAGAAAGATTTTTGAAATTTTACTAATTTCTACTATAAATACCTACTCCTCGGGCAATTTGTTTTCTAAAATAACAAAAACTGTCATTTTTATTATTTTTTTACATTTTTATTATTTTTAAATAAATATTAATTAAAATCTTCATTGACTAAAAAAGTACTAAGCTATTTATTTTAAATTTAATTTTTTTTATAAAATGAAAAAAATTCTTTAAAAAACTTATGAAAATTGAAAAAAAAAAGCAAATAAAATAAAAAGAACATTTTTATCATTAAAAAAAAAAAGTTGGAAGGAGGAGGGTGTTTGTAATTTGTCAGTAAAAATAAAAAAAGTCAGTATCATTTTCAAAATTTCAAAGAAAAATTATTTAATTATAAAAAACACTCATGTGTGGTCAATATAATTTACTCAATTAAAAATAATATAATAAATTTTATAATATAATTTTAAAGAATAATAGTGAGAAAAAAAATAATATAAGAAAAATAATTTGGTGGAATACTGGGATGGATTCATGATAGGGACATTGAGGCAAGTTGATAGGAAAAGTCAAAAACATAAAAATGGTTTTTCTCTAATAATCTCTCCTTCTTTTTTGGGTTGATACTGATTTAGTTATACTAATAAAACATAATCTTTTTTTACAGTAATATTAGCGTACAGCAGGACCACAAATTTCTTCTACGCATACTTTGTGTTGAGGACTCTCACTGGCATGGTCAGCGACGGCAGCGTTCAGTTCCTCGCGCTCGCTTATGTGGTAATTTTACTCTCATAACTATTCACTGTCACTTCATGTTTTGGGTCCACTTCATGAATTTAGTTTATCAATCAAATTAATCACATTTTAAAAATTAAATAATTTTTTTTTTAAAATCATATAATTCATTCACACGATAAATTATGATTAACTATCCAAATTTTCAAAATTATTATTCATTTTTTTTTATTAAAAAAAAAGAAAAAAAGAATCATGACAGTTATTACCGTTATGACAAATTTTACAACCAGAATTACTGCAACAGCTTTCAGTTCAAAATGCTGATTTCTGAACAACAAATTTCAAACTAATTTTTTTCCCTATCAGGCGGATAACATTTCAGAGAGACGAGGGACGGCAATCGGTGTTCTGTCCGGCATAGGTTCGGGTGCATTCGTCTGTGGTACCTTAACTGCTCGATTCCTCTCCCCTGCCAGGACTTTTCAGGTTCTTCCTCACCAGTCACATGCATCTCTACTTTTGGCTATCAATGGTTTGTGATTGTGGTTGGTCTTTTTGATTCAGGTTGCTGCAGCTGTATCAATGGTTGCTGCTATTTACATGAGAGTTTTCCTCAAGGATACATGTGATCAAAGTCATGCTTTGACTCGGCCAATCTTGAAGAGTGACCCGGACACTTCCCAATCTGATGATAAATCATCTAGGAGAGTACAGGTCTTCAAGAAAATTGCATCGCCCAAAGATACCATGTGCTTGCTTAAGAGTAGGTGAGACAAACTAAATTTCATTACTATTTTTTTATTTTGGGATAGTTTTTGTTCTTACTCGTTGACCTAATAAAATTGTGGTTTCAATTTCAAAGGCAAATGTAAGTCCATTACCCTTACTAGATAGATCAATTACTTGAGAGTAGGTCACTGATTCATTGAAATAAATTGTTAATTGATTCAATATTATGGAATATATCTGCTGACCCTCAGAAACTAGGATGCTCTTGTGAGAGGAAATTTGAGGCACCCTTTGAATTGTAGGGCCTCAAGGAATGGGGATTCCATCAAATGTTTTGTTGGTGTGGTTTGCCAACTTTCTGTGCCAGAAGTTTTTGATTTTGTGATAATTAACAACACATTGGGATGGTATACTGGTTTTCACAGTAAAATCTCAATGTTTCTTATTGAGTACTCCATTTGTTTCAACAAAAAAAGTATTCCCATTTCAGTAAGGCTTCATTCCCCTGGCTAATTCACTTTGAAGCTTGGACATCATTTATCATATATTTAAACTATGTTTCTGTAACAATGTGTCTTTACACCTAAAATTGAAGTATTTTCTTGAAAAAAATTTCTCTAGAAATATTTTGTGTTGAAACAAATGAAGCTTTAGTCAAGTAACCCTAATAAGTAATCTGTGATTCTGATCCACCTTTTAAAGCTAGAGAAACCCGAAGGGGTAGCTCCTCCAAAGGGCTTTAGGGATTCATTCCCAAGGTCTCCAGTCAATAGTGCAGTTGGTTGGAGGGGCGAGCCTCCTCAAGTGTTGAGTGAACCATACCTAGGGTTTGGTGTGGATTCGTACCTCTGCCGCTGTGCAAGTTCACAACTTAACCTCGCACGTGCTAAGAGGCTGGTGTGTACGGGACTACCAAAAGGGAATCTCCCTTGGGGTTAAGCCTTAAGGGGAGATTCCCCTTGGGGTTTAACCTATCAACTAGAGAAGATATGCAAGTAGAAATCCATGGATGATATACATATATCATTTTTCTTATGTACACCAGGCATAGACACAAGTTCCTAAAGTTGCTATTATCAACCATGGTTATCTTCCTTTATGATGCTTTGATGTAGTCAAATCTTGTATTTTATGTGTACAGTGTGACCTTTTCACAAGCAGCATTTGTTGCATTCTTCAATAGTCTTGCAGAGGGTGGAGTTCAAGCTTCATTACTGGTACGTTTCTTCCTTCAAAGATGACTTCTTCAACAATGAGATGCAAAATCTAAAATCTTTGTTCTCTTGATTATTACCAACATGATTGGATAAAATGCAAGTGTTTACCTATTAAGAAAAAATTACTAAAACAAAAGGTGTGGGAATAGCAATAGAATATAAAAGTGGGAGAGCAAAACAAAGACTAAAACAAGAAGCAAGGGGATTAGACCAAATGAGCCTCACTTCAAGACTTTTCATCTATATCTTCTCAACAAATGATAAGACAAGTAGGGAGACACCTTATGATCACTGAAGAATAATTTGACATAATGCCCAGAGAAATAATATGATGATTGTTAATAATAAAGGAGCACAAAAGATAATAGAAGCTGGCTTTCAGGCTTGCATCAGGTGTAATAGCTGTTCATGGAGAGGGTAGATACTAGCATATATGTATACTGTGATAGACATGCACACCTGTTTAGGAGTTGTCCTATTAGGGGTGCGAGGAAATACTGATTAGATTGTCATTCTTGCTACTGTTCTGTAATTTTTAAGTGTTATAATGGAATGGGAGATAAAATTTACCAATTCTATTCATTCATCAGCAGCCACTTCTTAGATGGAAACATGAGATCAAAGAGATATTCTTTCTTATTTTCTGATAAAAAGGATATAGAAGAGCAATAGAATAGTTAAATACATCCTTAAGGTTTCTTAAATTTTTGTTCTTTTTCCTTTTCAAATTGATCTGGACAAGATACAGTATGCTGTATGACTTGAGCAAAAAAATTGCATAGAAGTCATAGTTAAGACAAATGACCACTAGATCATTAGAATTCCTGAGGGCGTTTCCCATAAATCAACTTAGTAGTAACTTGTGTTACATATCATACTGAAATCATATAGAAACAAAAAAAATTAAAAAAGAGGGAAAAGAAACAGAGCAGTGCTCCATGAAGTAGAGCATTGGGTGCCATGAAATGAGTTCATAGATAAAGCCTACCTAATATGGGGATGCTCAGTGGATGAAAGAGAGGAAGTACAAACCCACAATATGCGAACATGGTGCTTCTATTTGTAAATTCACTATCATCCCTTCAATATCAGCCTTCTTCTGCTTATGATTGCAATCATGCAGTCAAAGTCTGTTGATAAATTCCTGAAGTTTCACCTCTTGCAGTATTTCTTAAAGGCTCGCTTTCACTTCAACAAAGACCAATTTGCTGATATGATGCTAATTTTTAGCATTGCTGGGACTGTTTCACAGGTATGTTTACATTGTACCTTCTGCTGCTGTGTTAAGCTATTACTATCTCTCTCTAACATATATATTGTACTGATTCTATCTCAAATAATTCTTGTTTCCACGTGTACTCCTGAATAATTTTTAGTAGTGCAGCTGCTTTTCATGCCCATGTTCGCTCCTGTTTTAGGGGAAGAGAAGTTGCTTTCCATAGGGCTCCTTGTTGGATTTGCCAATGTATGCGCTTTGTATCACTCTGTAACATGCTTATTCCATGGTGCTTTGTGTGTGTATTTCTTTGTGTGTGTGTGTGTGTGTGTGTGTGTGTGAGAGAGAGAGAGAGAGAGAGAGAGAGAGAGAGAGAGAGAGAGAGAATACATTGAGGATATGATGTTGATTATTATCTGGTTTAATGCAGATGCTAGTTAACAGTATAGCTTGGTCAGTTTGGGTAAGCCCCTCCAACTAAGGCAACTTTCTAACATATTTTTCATTGGTATTACAGCTCTATGATTATTATGTTATTTTCTTCAAGATATACCAGTCATTGTACATCATCTTGTGAACATTTTAATACTGTGTAGGTTCCCTACGCCGTTGCTGTGTTCAATGTTTTTGCCTTATTCGCCACCCCGTGTGTGAGTCCTTCACTTTCATAGTTAAATAAGCAATGTTCTTCTGGTTAGGTATTATGATTTTTGCTGAAAGGTTGATTTGTGCAGTTACGAAGCATTGTATCAAAGCAAGTTGGACCCGACGAGCAGGTACTTCTTCTGAAGGGAGGCTCTGACTTCTTAAACTATATATATATAAACTAAAAGAACTGACTTTATCCAAAAATAAACTAAAAGAACTGACTTTATCCAAAAATAAACTAAAAGAACTGACTTTATCCTAGATTCTTCAAGCATTATTCTTCACTCACGCATGAAAAAAGAGGAGAAAAATTAATCCCAAGTTAGAATCATACAGATGTTTTGTAACATGTGTGTCACTTTGATTGTTAAACTATCAAGTTATTTTCGTTTGGATTTTCTTTGATGGATTTAAACTCATTTTAGGGGATGGCTCAAGGATGCATTTCAGGCATAAGTTCCTTTGCCAGCATCATCTCTCCATTAATATTTAGTCCTCTAACAGGTAATTTGAAAATTGACAGCAATCTTGTTTCTTCTCTAGCTATCAAAATAAAAATAAAAATCTATTTCAAAATCAAACTAACAACTGGTTGTTCTCTGCTTTCAGCATTGTTCCTATCTGAGGGAGCACCATTTCATTTCCCTGGCTTCAGCATTCTGTGCATTGGACTTGCATGGGTGAGGGCATTTACTTTACAGAGTAGTAAAACTGTATTTTATTTTTTTGGGTGACGAGGAATTCTTCCACCCACGTGTCCTTTAACGTGTGGATACAAGGCAAACTCTATATATATATATATGTGTGTGTGTGTGTGTGTGTGTGTGCGTGTGTGCGCGCGCAACCCTACCTCCAAAAACTGGACATCATTTAAGTCAGGACTTAAACTTGGGATTTCGAGGTAGTGACACCTGAAGCCTTCCGATTCAAGCTAAGATATGATAGCTGATTAGTTGTGTTCCCCACTTGATCCATGATTGGACTGGATCCTCAGCTGCAGTACGGAGGAGCTGCACTCCTCTGTTTAGCCTGTTCCTATGGTGGAAGTGTTAAACAATAGAGAGGACCAAAGCCAACTTTATAGAAGTGACACCTTCAAGAATCCAGCTCTTCTAGACACTCTTCCTTAAACAGTGTGGCAATATGGTGGTCTAAATATTAAAACAAATGTGTAACTACTGCAGAAAGTAAAAATGCTTGCATTAAACATCGTAGGAAGGTCATTTCTAATCTTAGGACCCAGGACCACCATTTACACGGTTTTTTTTTTTTGGGTAACAGTGAGGAACCCCGCGGGTGGCTTGCACCTTGAACGGGTAACACTGAGATCTAATTGAATTGGGGAATCGAACCTAGAATGTCTGAGTTGGCAGTTCCTCCCAAGTTCTCTCCTGACCACTTGGTCACCCTGATGGTGGTTACCATTTACGAGGTTAAGTGGCTGATTGGTCTAGATGTCAGCTTTAATCCATATTATCTGTTGTTCTATTCTCATTAAGATTGTTCTTCCCTCATGGTGGATTGACAGTTATAATTTTCATATTTCTGTGCAGATGATAGCCTTCATTCAGAGCACAATGATGAAGGCTAGTCTCCCTACTTTAAGCAACAGAGTCAGTGATAACATCTGTACTGAGGCCTAGTGGTAATAAAAATGGTCTGTTGAGGAGAAAAAATGTATCTCTTAGCCTAATATTAGTCAAGAAGCAAACTTATAATATGAAAGCCTCATTCATATCCATGGAAGAAATCAAAGAACAAGAGGTATGAACAGTCATTTACGTATATACTCCAAGACAGCTTATTCAAGCAGCAAGAGTTCATGAAGCTCAGTTGTAATTCATGATTGAAATCACTTCAAACTAGTGAATATTGAGGTTTTCTTCAACCAAGAAGAGTAAACATAAATCTCTATGACAAGCTAAGCTTCCGGAGTTCTTTTACCTTAATACACCGTCGGCTCTTGTAGATGAAGTCTCAAATCATTGTAATCATTGTCGTTGTTATGTTCATTGTATCATTACTTCCTGTGTAATCAATCATCAGTTGTAATCATGCTATGTATTTAGAATTGAATTTCAAAGTCTTTGAACTTTCTACTTTAGGAACCAAAGCAATGCAGGTAAATTAACTAATTTCATTAAGATTGATAGTGAAGAAGATGTTCAAGCATAGGGACATAAAGCAAGTTCAGCCAAGTATTTGGCTGTTGAGTTGAACACGGACCAGGCTCATGCCTAACTTGATCTTGACCAGACGCAAATTTCCCAGTTATCTGATTTAATCATGTAGGTTAGGCCAGTGATGAAGGTGGTCCACCTGCACAAGTAAGCTAGTTTGGTAAGCCAATTTAACATTGCTTTAGAAGATGAACCCTTATCCAATACTAAGATTTTCTCACCTTGAAACTGATTTTGGGAAGCATAACATGTGTGGAAAATGTAATGTGTGTATTTGAGTATAACATTGCTGTACATGCCAGAATCAGATATAAGTACCCATCAAATTCAAAACTGGAATAAATTTCCTTGTCATGCCATGTTCATGAAAAACTTTATACATCGCCAGCCATATGCCAGTTTGGTGATTGTAGATGTCACCACCCATGAAATTTCCTGCCTGATGGTGATGCAATGGAAATTATGCATAGAGGCTAACAAGAATTGATCTATAATTGTACTGAAAATGACAATAGTTAGGATCTATATATAAGCTGACAACCATTTTTTTTACCCATATTGGTTTTCGAACTGATGAGAATCTACTTTGTTATTTCTCCTCTGTTCACACTAAAAATAAAGAGATGTATGCAATAGAGCAGTATACTACACTCCCGATTCACCCAACCTCTCAGAAATGGCCGAAGGTAGTACTCAGAGAAACATTGTGATGTTCCCATTCATGGCTCAAGGCCATCTCATCCCTTTCTTGGCGCTCGCAAGACTAATAGAGCAAAGAAAGGGTTATACCATCACCAGTGTCAATACCCCTCTGAACATCCGAAAGCTCAGATCATCACTCCCTCCCAGAACCAACATCCACCTTGCTGAAATACCCTTCTGTGTTACTGACTATGGTCTCCCACCTGATGCTGATAGCACCGATGTCCTGTCTATCATTCACACCTGTCACCTCTTTGAAACCTCGGAAAATCTCCAATCACCCTTCAAGAACCTCCTCATGGAAATAACCGAACACGATGGTCGCAAACCACATTGTATTATTTCCAATATGTTCTTGGGATGGACAGTCAAAGTTGCCAAGGAGCTAGGAATCTTTCATTCGGTGTTCATAGCTGCAGCTGGTTACAGCATGGCCCTTTATTTTTCCATTTCTCTGAACATGTCCCTATTGCAGACTGAAGATGAGGAATTCTCAGTGCCTGACTTTCCTGAAGCGCACAAAATACAGCAGTCATGAGTTCCCAATGACCTCAAATTTACCAGTGCTGCTGATTCTGTGTTCTCTTTTAGCATGCACCAGTTCTCACTTTGCTTATGTTCTGATGCAATCCTATTAAATACCATAGATGTCCTGGGGCAAACTGGTGTAAAATACTTTAGCGGGAAAATGGGCGGGAAGCCTAGTATGGATGATTGGACCGGCCTCCTCTTCCATGATAAAGGACGATCATATTCAAAAGCAAGCAGGAACAATGACCAAGGAACTCACTTTCAATAGCAATAGCTGTTATTCTGTATGGCTTAATCTCCATCCACCAGCTTCCGTTCTCTACGTATCATTTGGATCGCAAAACAGAATCTCACTTTCACAAATGAAAGAATTGGCAATGGGCTTAGAAGCAAGTGGCAAGGCATTTATTTGGGTGGCTCGACCGCCAACTGAGTTCAGTATGACAGAAGATTTTAGAGCTGGATGGTTGCCTGATGGGTTCGAAGAACGAATTATGGAAAAGAATCAAGGAATACTGATACATAAATAGGCTCCACGGCAGGAAATTCCATCCCACAAATCCACAGGTGCATTCCTCAGCCTAATGTGGTTGGAACTCTGTCCCGGAAAGTTTATGTCAGGGCTTACCAATTATTGGGTGGCCAATGTCCGGCGAACAGCTCTTTAACTCCCAAATGCTCGAAAAGGACATAGGAATGTGTCTTGAGGTAGGAAGAGGAAACAGCCCTGAAATAGTCAAACATGATCATATTGCAAACAGTGATCAAGATGGTGATGGACAAGACTAGAAAAGGTGAGGAGATGAGAAGAAAGGCCTGTGAAATTAGAGAGAAGATGGAAGATGCGATTAGAGAGGGAGAATGCTTTAAGGGATCATCTGTCAGAGCTATTGATGAATTTATCAGCACAGCAATCTCCACAATAAAAAGTCGTCCCTCTGTGGAAATAGATATTGGACAGAATTCCTTTAAATGAATTTAAGACAAAAGTAGAATCATAATGTTAAAATAGCCAACAGAGTTGAGGGAAAGACATTCCTAGTGTTAAGTTTGATGAATGATAATGGTGTTTATGATTTTCTCATCTGGCAGTAACATATGGACCACAGCATCGCCATCTGGTGTCAAAAAAAGAGAGATCAATTTCCTTAGCACTTAAAAGGCAGGCCGAACTGTTCTGGTGCAAGAACAACCATGAACATTCAATTTTTGATATCTAATATGTCACACTGTCACCTCACGAACGAAGAACCCCCCCCCCCCCCCTCTTTTCTCGATCAATGATGCGATTTCAGTGACAGCATGTGCTCAGTGCTCACTTTACCTTACTTTGCTAAAAGAAAATGAAGGAAAAAAGAAAGAAAGAAAGAAGAAGACAAAATCTATTGCCAGGACTTTGGCTAAAAACCGGTACAAACTCCCATTTCTTCTTCATTATCTTCCAATTCCACTTATCTAAAATCACAATGAAGTAAACTGCTACTTCTCCAACCAACAAAGTTCAAGCAACATCTTGCCATAGTTAGTACCACCGGTAGATCGAGTCACCTAATTCTCCATAGTCATATCCCTGCGAATCAACACACTCTCTGCGAACACTTTCTGGGGTCATAATCTTCGCGAAGTACTAGTGATAAACACGAGTTAAGTGTATTAAACATAAACATAAACATAGCTATTAAAAATGCAAAATTAACACTGCTACATATATTGTATGCAGCCCAACTGCCCAAGTGTTCATAACTTCATATAAAATACTTCACCAAAATCATGCCGTCCAACCATTTGTATAAAAAAACTTCAACACATTACCCGCACCAAGCTCAATGATAAATAAGAAAACTCAAAATTCTTATTTTTTATTTTTTCCACATTGTCTCAGCAATCTAGATATATCGATTTTCTTCAGTTACTCCAAAATCTATCCCACATGGCAAACGAATCAACCATTAGAAAAATAAAAACTAAGATGGAAATAATCCATTCAACACAGTGAGAAACAGGAGAAACTGCAAACACGAAACATAAAGATGCTAATAATGCCATCTCAAAATTGAATGTTGGAAATCTATTTCGCTTATGTGGTCTTGCTTTCAACATACAAAATATACACGCATGTGAAAATATGTGTTAGTGTTGTGTGTGTGTGTGTTCGTGCGCACATTGCGAAGTGAGGAAGGAGGGGCTTACAGGGAGATATGTTTACCAGTAGGCGCGAGACGAAGAAGAGAATTGTCACTGAAGGGGTCCACTGAGGGCGGTGAGAAAAGGAAGAGAGAGAGAGTGATGTGATGGCTGCTCCGTCATCGGGGACGATGGTAGCTCAATTCTCTATATGGAAGCTCAATTTGGAGTTGATCCTTGGTAATGATGTTGACTTAGATTTGATTCTGGCGCTACCGAAGGTGGATGACCGGCCGGCCCCACCATTAGTAGGAAGCAAAAGCAAGCACCTGTAATTGCTGAGAAAAGGGCGGTAAAATCAACAACCTTTTCGAGTTGGATTGGTGTTTGGCTTGTTTAGATACTTATTTAAGATTGATTCACGAGCAAATCAAGCATGAAAATTTATTAAAATTTTATTCATTTATTTAGTTTGATTTGAATTTATTCAAGATGAACACTTATTAAAATTATATTCATTTATTAGGTTCAACTCAAATTTTATCCTATGAATCAATAAAAAAATGTAATACTAATTAATAAAAAATTAAATTACGATGATAGTCGAGGACACTACATTTTCTTAACTAAATTAGTCCTAAATTACTAATGCACGCTTATGCTTATAAGGAAAGCAATCTTCGGGTAACTCCAACTTATAATATTTTAACTATTAAATAACTTAAAATTGAATTTTTGAATTTTTATTTATTTCAATTATATTTTTTTCTTAATTTTTAAACCACCCAATAATTAGAACATCTTTTATCACATGAACTCTAATTTAAAAGTAACATTACCCTTACAATCAACTTAGACATATTCAAAGCATCAAACTCACTTTAACTATTGAACAAAAACTAGGCGGGTCATTAATTTTTCTGCAGTTAGTTTCCATTCTCCCATTTGTTTCTCTTCGTTCTATTAGGACATGGGAAGATTAAGCAATATCACTAAGCTGTCCATAACAAAATGCCAGGAAAACAAATATTTCATGTTCCTGAAATTGGTTGCAGTAGAAATGAGCCCAACTACATGCAATAACCAGCAGCACGCTCTAAATGAGATTTCTAGCTGGTGATATCACCAACAATATTTAATTGGAAAATGAAAAATTAAAGGAAAAACCTAAAAATTATCAACCATTCCTACATATATTGTTTCAATTTCATCCGATGTCTCTTCTAGGATAAAGCACTTCCAACCATCAAACACACCAATACAACACATCCCACAATTCATACACCAACGACAAAAGAAAATGGACATGACTGAATGAAAGATTATCAAATATATCTTTATATATATAAATAGTTTGTAGTTATCATGAAATTCTGCAAAAAAAACAAAGAAACCCACTTCAAAATCCTTGAACTTATTCGCTATATATATGTACAGTTACTAAAGCTGATAAAATGAACGGTTGCTACGATTCCTCAATTAAAGCAGTCATCAGCACTGGACGTATCTCCACCATCATCCTGATGAACCGTCACTATTGGCATTGAATGTCAGAATAAGATCCAGAAGTTCCCCACCTGCAGCTGAATTCTCTCCATCGCCATCTGGACTTGTCCTTTGTCTTTGAAATGAAAATAATTGCAGCATCAGGTCCTGTGGGGAAGACATGCGGTGGTACATCCAGCCCCTTGCCTTAGGTCTCAGCTGGAAACAGAAAGTGCAAAATCATCAGTACAAGCATCGTCATCACCGGCAATAAAATTGTCATATCATTATCCCCATTATTGATGAAATTGTCATCATCAATCCCAATCATCGTCATCATTCAAATTATAGTGGCCATCATCATTATAATCATCACAAGAATCATAATCATCATCAACATCACATGGATCATCACAACCGTCATCGTCACCACCACCACCACCTGGATCATGATCATCGACATCATCACAGGAATCATAGTAATCGTCATCGTCGTCATCACCAATAGGAAAAAAATGAATTAGATTAGGTATCAAAACCTTATCAAGAAAGTAACAGCAGAAAATTAGACTTCCTCTGCTGCCCATATAGTTTGTAGCAAGGGTATTATACCGTATCTATATCTATAAAAATTACTGCCAAATCTGGGGGGTTGGGAATTAAAGGACAAGGTCAGCATCCAGAACAACTGAGCCAAGTTTATAACCATAAAGTTCAAGACAGTCAATCTAAAATAATAGAGAAATTTTTCCAGTGAGAAAAAAAAGAAAATAACAATAAATCAAAAAAGAGAATCTTACCATGGATATTCATGATTAAGATATAACAACAGAAAAGAAATCAAATCAAGTAACCTAGGTAGGACTTGAGAAATATTGAGTCAATTTTTATATCACAAACATGGAACAATGAAACATAGCATTGCAAGTATAAAAAATTGAAAATTGAGGAAAATTAACTCATCACAAGGTATCATGAAAGGAAACATGAGAATGACCAAATATCCCATTAGTTGGCATAACACACAAGCAAGGGAACCAGCCCAAAAACAGCACCCTTCCCGAATACCCCCAAAATGATGTGAACTTATGAGTACTGTTGACCCTCATAATTATTCAATAACTTATTAATCTCTATTAATTAAGAAATCAACTTTGTTTTATAGTGGATAATTAATAATTTTATTACTTAATAATTAATAAATTTTTGAAGAAATAATTGCATGTCATATATAATTATTAGTAAATTTTACTTATTCAAAATACAAAAGGTAATAGGAAGTTTTTATAAATACATTTTTTCCAGTGAAAAAGTATATCCCCTTTGAAAATGTGTATGCAGATTCTATTTTAATTAATACTAAAAACTGTATGCTTGTGAGTATTTTTTTGTGATGAAAATTATATATTAATTTAATAATTAATAACTCTAGTAATTAACAATTTTTTATCTTTCATGATTATTAATTATTAGAGAGTCAACTGTATATATGTTGGAAGCTCGGCTTAAAACAACCGGCTAGGCATCCAATCATTTTCAAACAAAATTCTTTTTTCTTAGAAAGTATTTTACATAATCACCTTCTAACCCAGTTGACTTTTTCAGAAGAGCAATAACAAACAGTATGCATAAGGTTGTCTTTTCCAACTTTAGAGTCCACCGTAATACATAAACAGTCCGTGAAGCAATACACATAAAACACATCAAGTTTCCTCTACTAAGTAGATTTAAAAGTTTTTGGCCAAGATCAAAAATAGCAACCCACATCTAAAATTGTTAAAGTTTCAACAATTACTTTAATATAACAAAGAATACCTTTTCAATGTTTGTAGGCAGAGTAGCTCTGTCAATAGCTTTTGGAGTCCATATTTTTATGTCACTCTCAATTCCGCTGCTGGCAAGCACAGTGGTGTGAGGATGAGACTCAATACAATTCACCACATCCTTATCTGCTTCCATTACACGAATAAGCTCCCCATTCTTCTTCTTCCAAATGAAAATTCGGCCACAGTCCGATCCACTCACAACATACTCACATTTAGGCCCAAAGAAGTTCACACCCTTCACCGTCTCACGGTTCTTGTGTCCCTTGTAGACTTGGGGACCAACTTTAACAACAGCATCCATATCTGATGGAGATGCTGCTGTATGATCAGTTTCCATTTCACCTCCATCACTGTCCATAGGTACTGGAGAGGCTGGAGCTGGATTGGGTCCCAATCCCATATCCTTTGTGAAAAGATAGATAAACTCATCATTGTAAGAGACAAGAAGCTCGCTCTGATCTGAGAATGCCAAGCCTGTTATTCCCACTAGCTCGTCACCAATAAAATGTGGGGGGCAAAAGTAGTCAGTTGGCTTACCAAAATCAGTTGAACCATCCCACTTATATTTTCGGATATCATAAAGTCGAGTATACTCATCTGCCCCCGCAACTGCAAAAAGATTAGGGTTCCTTGGATCTATCGCAATTGCATTTAGAAGAACAGTTGACATGTAGCTCCTTTCGTGGATAGATTGACAAGTAAAAAGTTTTGTAGCAGCTCCAGGTTCTCAGATCAAACTGTGAGAATAAATGATAGTGTCATACCATTTGACTTCAAAATTTTGGACAGACAAGGTAAAGAAATTAGAAAAATCAAGGGGAAAAGAAGTCAATAGTTAACATAAAATTAATTCATAATCTGAGGGACCTCCAAATGAGAGCTCAATCCACCACCAATGCAAATTATACCACATTCTTCTGTTATGAGCAGTTGCTAGGGTTATCTAGAATACTCCAAAATTTCTAATTGGAAGAGAGAGAGAGAGAGAGAGAGAGAGAGAGAGAAGTGTATAAGAAGGAAAAAGGGAAATTTAGCAAAATGAAAGACAACTCACATGCTGAACCAATCCATCTTCAGCACAAGTATAAAAAATATGAGGGCTTCCAGGTTCAATGGCCAACTTATGAGCTCTTCCTTGATGTTTTGCAAGCAATTTAGTTTCTACTTGCCCGCGTTCTAGAATCTGAGCATGTCTTACCTAAAATTGAGAAATGTTCGTATTAAAACAAAAACTTCTTAATCCTTAAGTTCATGAATGCAACTTATATCATAAATTTGAAAAGTAAAACAACCAAAAAAAAAAAAAAAAACAAAGTGAATATTCGTCAGCTGAATAATACTCAGTATGTCAAGTATGTGACAAATATGCATTAATGCCGTCCACTTCATCATGTCAAGACCCTCAAGTTCATTTATTTCTGAAGGTGAATAGACCCTCTGCTCCTTGATGTATTTTAGCTTATTCAAAGAAAACATCAACCCATCGAGTGGAAGGTTTGAATCACTTAAATACTCTTCGCCTTGGAGATCAAGTGGACTTCATTATCAAGACTAGATGGCACCGATTCTAATGAAATAGTTTAGTTTCAGATTGCACTGTCTTAATAAGCACTCTGGGCAAATGTATTACCTGTCCATCGGCAGCACAGGTAACAATGCTTCGATCCTCTGTGAAGGGCATGATCTTTGCTTGGAAAACATTGCTGACATGACCTGAATTGAACGAGAGTTTAACATGCCCAGTTCCCCAATCCCAGAGTATAACCCTCGTGTCATCAGACCCTGACACAAGAATGTCACCATCTGCATTGAAGCTAACCGTGTTCACACAACCTGTGTGTTTTTCAAGCTTCCTAAAGATATCAAGTCGGAGCACAAGATCCTGAAAGAGAGAACTATTAATCAAATCTTTATGGAAAATGGAAAATTCTAATGGAGTAATGGAAATCAAATAATATAAATAGGCCTTCTGGGGTTGAACCTCACTTTCCAAAATGGAAAGGCAATGACAAACGAATAATCAACCTGTTTGAAGTGAAGTACAAACATTCATGAAAAAACACACAACAGTGTTGTTATGGAGCCATTGCGAAGTTTACCACTTTATGCATGAACGGCTGACTCCAAAACACTGACCCGACCCCGACCCCGACCCCGACCTGAGTCCAGCCCAATTTTTGGGGGGCTTGGATGTATTATTAATTCTGGCTGGGCTTGGGTAAAAAGATCTAGGCCCAATTGAATTCAGGCTAGGCTTGGGTTTAGCCTTCGAGACCCGTGCCCAATCTGAGCCCAAAAACTATTATATACTTGTATATACATATATATTTTTGATACTTTATTCAAGGACCATTGGATCAATAGGTTAAATGTTAGCCATTGATTAACAAACATACATCTCTTTTAGATTTGAAACCCTAGCCAGCTCCTGTGTCCTCCATTCACTTTTCCTCAAAGCAGTCAGCAATAACTATGCAAAAATCCTCAAGTATGCTCTCTCTCTCTCTCTCTCTCAAAACTTTCCATACTATTATTCTCAACATTTTTTTTTTTTGATAAGTAATTATTCTCAACATTTATTCAGAACTATCAATGGAAACTCCATAATTCTCCGAAGGAGGGTACTAAGTAGAATGCCCAATTCGGGCCAAAAAACTTTAATCAATATGAAGCCCGGCAACCATTTCGTCATCAAAGACCTTCTCGACGTCCCAAATGATAATGCTACCATTACAGATGTTCAATACTGTCACCAGAACTGCTTGGTCATGGCGGTGATTCCTCTCCATTTGTATTTCTTTTCCTATAATATGAGCATCTCATTCTCTGTTGTTATGAGATTGTATTTCCAAATGCTTTTCTTTTTCTTACTTGGGAGTATACCCTTTTAATTTCCATTTTTCTTTTCTAGATTTTCCATTTCCAACTAAGTCTTCATTACTTTGCAAATGAAAATATGGCTATTTGATTCTTCATCGGTAGATTTTGTCATTCAAAGTCAAATTTTTAGGCAAGCGAGATAAGGTTAGATTAGAGGGAGGGGGACTACAAAAATTCATCCCATGAAGCACCAGGAAACCACACATTCCTCCTGGACTGGGCTCTCGCGTGTTCGGGGTCCAATCAAATCATCCAGCGACCCATTCAGGCCTTTCAACCAATTGATACGACCCCAAAGAGCAGCTTTTGCTAAAATGTGGAGCCGATGGGATTCATCGAATGGTAATGAAGCTTGTCATTCTGTATATTTGTATGAATCCAACTCTGGGCTTGCCCTTTTGCTAGCCTTTTCATTATCTTGGTACCAATGTTGAGTTTTCAGTTCACAATTGTTCATTTGTTCTTATTGATTTAAATTGTCCCTTCCTTTTTTATCTATGTTCACTATGTGTAAATTTGAAACTAAAAAGCAACTTTCATTTGAATATTTGAAATTCATCAAGCTCGGGCTACACGTGATACTAATGAATTTTAGTTTAGGACATGCTCGGGCTAGGTTCTTGGGCTCAAGACAGGCTTGGGTTAACTGTCTCAAAACTTGGCCATGCCTCAACCCGAGCTCAACCTGCCTAAGTTGTTTTTTATGAAACACGGACACTCTATTTTATCTCACATATCCGTGTCGAACACGTGTCAGACACAAATATACTCGGACACGTGAAAAAAGAGTGTCCAATTTTTCTGAATTTCGTAAATGTTGGGGACACGTTTCAGATTTTGTTTTAAAAAAAAATTCTGCTTTTTCTCCATTTTCTTAACACCCACACATATACGTGATTAAATGAAGTTCTTAAATTTTTATTTAATGACTTTATTATTTTGATGTATCAATAATATTTATGTGATTTGTATATTTTTATGTCAATTTTGATTAAAATAATATTAAATTTTTATTATATAGTAAAAATATATATTCAGCATGTCTCCTATGTATCCGTATCCTACTTTTTTTAAAAAGATCGTGTCAGTGTTGTGTCATATTCGTGTCCCATGTCCATATCCATGTCTTTTAGGTTGCACACCTAAGAATAATGTTATTATTATAACCGCACTCACAGAGTGTTACAACCAGTTCTTCTTAGGTATCATGCAAACAATAGTTAGTTCTTGCCAAGTGTGACAGCACGAGACACATTTTCAACTAGACATCAAACAGTTTGAACTAAGGTTTATCCTACATCATGTTGCAATCGGTAAAAGGATTGTATAAATTAGTTATGTTTTCCAATCTAAACAACACCCTTAAACTTTCTCCTGAAAGCATTGAAGCAACTTCATATCACAGACCGTGAAACCTTTCTGAAGAGGAAACTCACATTAGAGTCATGTAAACAAGAACACAATTAACCTTCTAATAATTAATATTCAATATGTTCATAATCTCTATTAATGAACTATTTTTTAGGAACAAATTTCACTCTATTTGTGATTAATTAATAATTTTATTACTTAATAATTAATAAATTTATAAAAAAAAATCTCTTTATTAAAAATCATTAATAACATTAAGTTTTTAGAATTTTTTTTTAAAAAGAAAGATCAGGAGCATTTCTTATAATTTAAATTAGATAATAATATATATTTTCTTCGAGTACGGATGTGAAGATGGGGGATGGTGTTCTTGCGAGGTGGAGGGCCAGAAGGGATGTGGTCTTTGGGGTTATATTAGAGATGATTGGAGGAACTTCAAAGACAGATGTAGCTTTGTTCTTGGGATCGGCTCTGGGGTGAAATTCTGGGACGATGTTTGGATCGGGGTGGAGGCGTTGAAGGTGAGATTTCCCATGGTCTACAGTTTAGCTTGCGACAAAGCGGCCTGGGCTAGTGAGTACATGGACAGAATTGGGAATCAGTTTACATGGTCTCCTCGCTTCAGGAGGGACTTTCATGACTGGGAACTTGAAGAGGTGAGCTCTTTCATTTGCCACATCAGCCAGTACCGGGTTAGGGGTGGTATAGAAGATAAGAGAATTTGGATGCCGGATAAAAAGTCTTTTTCTGTTAGTTCCTTCTACAAGAGCATGTGCGGTTCTGAAATCCTTCCTTTTCCTTGGAAGATTATTTGGCAGTCAAAAGCCCCCCCCCCCAAAGCCTCTTTTTTTGTTTGGGAAGCCTCTTGGAATGCTATCTCTACTGTCGATAATTTGAAGAAAAGAGGTTTCTCCTTGGCCAGCCGATGCTACCTCTGTAGGAATAATGAAGAAAGGGTGAATCACGTCCTCATCCACTGTCATCATTCTTGGAGCTGCTAGAATCTCATTTTTGGGTTGTTTGGCTTTTCTTGGGTTATGCCAGGCTCCGTCAAAGATCTCATGTTGGCTTGGTCAAGGTGTAATCTACCTAAAGAGACTAGGAGAATTTGGAAACTGGCTCCAATTTATTTGCTGTGGTGCATTTGGAGAGAAAGAAACAACCGTATTTTTTAAGACCGAGAGCTCTCAACTCCTTATTTTAAAGATGTCTTTTTGCGTTTATTATTTTTTTGGGCCAAAGAGGCCTCCCCTATAAATGTCTCTTCCTTTGTCAATTTTTTGGGATCTCTAAGATAGATGTAAGAAAGTTGTAATCTTTTGGGAGTTTTTGCCCTTGTTGCCCTTCTTGGGCAACCATATATACAATCTTACTTATCAAAAAAAAAAAAAAAATAATATATATTTTCTTCGGAAAACAATGCATCAACCTTACAAATTTGAATGCATGCCATGTTTTAATACTCAAATCATAAAATCGTAAGGAAATTTTTTTGGTTGCTAAAAATCATCGTTAAACTTAATAATTGATATTTTTATTAACTAATAATTTTTGAGTTTCCCAAGATTATGAATTATTAGAGGAGATAAAGTCTTAAAATCAAAAAATCACCAACCGTCGTTCATTCATCCATCCTTCAAACATCACCTTTTCTGATACATATATCACAAAAAAAAAAACCCAACTTCAATCGCTATCAACAAGAAATTAATTGCAGACAAAATACTTACGCCTCAATCTCTATTAAATCGATCATTGCACAGGTAAAATAAACATAAAGCACCAGACAAATATGTGAATAAACAAATGAAACAAACAAAACCAGAACAGAATTAGGTCATCATCCAAGAAAAAGAATTAGGTCATTTGAAAAAAGGACCTCGGAGGCGCCAAGACGGTGAGCGAAGGTCCTGGTAGAGAGCTCGCCAACCTCCCGTTGCCAAACGTCGACAATCGCCTTGTCGAGGCTTGTTTTAGCCCTCTTTTTCATCTTGCATATAAACTCGGACAAAAATCGTTCAATTTGTTCGGTTAATTTAAGCAATTAAAGATTGATTAACAATCATATATAAGGTACGGATCGATCTAGAGAGTTGCGAGGAAGAAGGTGTGGCCTCTCGAGGGTCTGGCATAAAAATGAAAAATAAGCGAGATGGATCGGTTTTAAACTCTAAACAGCCGTCTTGGTCACTAGCAGATTGAAGACTCCTCTCTCTAGACTTTAGAGACTCTTTTTGGATCCTTTTCTCACCTCTAGCCTAGCGATGGCAATTTGATCGTCCGTAGGTGCCGTCCCGTTCTTAATATAACAGGTTCTAAGTGATAATAAACGAGACGGGTTGGATTTAGAGATTAGAGTGAAAAATTTTGGCCGGATCGAGGAAGGGGCCATCCCGATCCGGACTCGTACTAATTATACTTTAAATTATTTTTTTATTTTTATTAGTTTATTATTTTGTTTACTTATAAAGATATTTTTTTAGATTTGTAATAATTTTGTTATATGGTGACTTGAAAAGTTAGTACTTAAGATTTTAATTGTTTCATATTTATAGATTTGTAGAATTGTTTTATTTATTTGTGGGATGTGATTTTAGTAATGAATTTTTCTATATTAATTTATTTGATTGAGCTATGATTTTAACGGAAAATTTTTTAATATTAATTCATTTGATTGAGTTAAGCATTTGAGTAGTATTGAAATTTTATAAATATTAAAAATTGGTTATTAAAATTTGTAATTTCAACACTTTTAAATTAGACTTATAAAATTATTTGATAATAGCTTTTCGGGGAGGAGGCGAACGGAGCCCCGACGGGGACGGGGACGGGGTCAATAAACAGGATCGGGGTTGGGATGAACTATTAGGCAAGGTAGGGCGGAGTTGGGGGTAAAAATTTTAAACGGAGTCAGAGTTAGGGAACGGGAGCCCATTCCAAACATGCTCCGTTGCCATTCCTACTATGCCCCTGGTTATTAGAGTTTTTTAGTGGTTCTTTTACATTTTTGTACCATGGGATTTTTCCTAAATATCATTCAAGACTTTACATTTTTAAAAGTTACATTTAGGGACCTTAATTTAATGAATTATTTTACTATAGGTAAAAAATGGATTAACCAAATGGACTAACAGGCGATCTATGTCTCTTTCAAAGAGATGATTATGGATTCAAATTTCATTTTTTATTAAAAAAATGTAAATATTTATTTTCATGGTGTTTGTAAAGGGAGTCGGGATAAAAGTTTTAAAATCTTGTCGGGTTCAAGAGATAATTATCCCGCTCCATTTATATATTAAATTTTTATTGTTATTTTTATATATACTATATTTATCAATAAATCACAGTATAAAAAATTAGTTTTAAGGTTTTTCATATCACACTCATATTATTTTTTATTGTAATAGTTATTTTGAAAAAAAAAATTTAATTTATTTATCAAAATAAAAGTTTTAACTTATTTTAAAAAATAATAATCGAGATTCGGGGCGGGGCGAGGTGGGGCAGAATCAAGGAATGTAAACTGTGTTAGGGTAAAAAATATAAATAAAGTCGAGATTGGGAAATGAGCACTCTACCTCCTTGCCATTCCTAATTCCCTAGTTCTTCCTCACCTGAATGCAAAACCTCCTTCCTCATTTGACTATGTGAATTTGATAAATAAATTTTAGCATGCTACAATAATTTCAATTAAAAAGTATAAATATTTAATTATAAAATCATCCTTCCTAGATTTTCCATTTTTTTTCAAGAGAAAAAAAATTGATTATGTATTTACTATATATATTTTTTTGTTACATCTATAATTATTAAAATATTTAATATTGCTGGTTTCAGTAATTCACCATGGATAGTAGTGTTGTATATTTAATTCATTTTTTATAGTGTATATATGCATACAATACTAGGATACATAACATTATAAACCAGTAAATCTCATGCAAGTAAGAACTTGAAAGTTTAAATATTAGTTTATATAACAATATAAACATTAAATAAACGCATATAAAAGATCACATGACCAGAATAAAGCAAATATAGAAAGAAAAAAAAATCACCACAAATTATGGTATATATAAAGTTTCCATTATCCCACTTCATTGTATACATACATATCTCCCATTAATGCAGATAAGAAAAACAAATGAAATAATCAGTATTTCCCATAGTTCCACACCCTTCAGAGAACAAAAAATCCCCATTAATAATTGAGATAAATACAGAAAATTTTAATTAATAAAGTCTATAAATAAAAATATTAAGGGATCAGTCACTTTCGAGAAACACCACAAATGCAGTATATTTCTTTACATTACAATTAGAAGGTGCCAAACATATAATCATATCATTTTATAAACATCACCAGAACCTATTTCATCATATGCAACTTTCGATCATGTAGCCGAAAATCATATTTCCATGAGAACCTATTTCATCAACTGTAACTTTCGTTCACTTAACCGAACATAAATCCGAGAGTGCTACAATACCCCAGCCTACACCACCAGGTAAAGCGAGATGGGTTTGTTTACTCGCCCTGTTTCCATAGGGGGTTCCTTTTTCTTTCTTTTTTTATTTTATTTTATTTTATTCTTTTTAATATCAATCTGGTTTATGTCTCTAATCCCACTCCCCTGATATCATTTTGTAATATAAATCTGGAATCGGATTCCATTGTTGTAAATGGTAGTAGGATTTATATTTTTATTCCACATGATGCTCTGTTTTGTATTCCATGCTTTAGACTCACTATTGCTTTAGAAATGCAGAGTTTTAAAATTGTATAAATGAATGAGAACATTTTGAATTACTGAAGAACGGCTACCATTCATGGATAATAAGCTTCATAATCATTAGCTAATCTATCTAATAAGTGAAGACCTATTTCAAAATTTGCCTGCCATCTTTTCTAAGAATCGACTTAAGCTTTAACAGTAACAATTAAAGCCTCAATATATGTATAATGGTGGGTTTTTTTTTTTTTTTGATGACCCAGGAACCGACCCACCAATCACACCCTTTGGACACGTGACTGGACATAAACCTGGAGGCACCCAATCCCACACATCCACTAGTGCGTTAAGGATAAGGTTCGAATGGGTGATCTTGAGAAGTACCCCCAAAGCCTTACCCACTTGGCCACCACCTGGGAGTAATGGTGGATATTTAGTTGCTTCAAGTGAGTGAACTAATTCCCAGAATTCCTGCCAATTGTATATGTATGAAAGCATGAATGCAAGTGGTCAAGCTTGTCAGCAGAAAGACAGCTGATGAAACACAGGGTAAAAGAACAATGGTGAGGGTACAGATTATATGCTAGCATGATATTACAGGACTGTTGCTGGAATTGTTTTGGTCGCCTAATAGGCCATTTAATGTTAGCTCATTAGACAGTCACTTGAAATAGAGTGGAGCTTGGCCAGTTTCACAAGGCAGTTGACACTTGCCGTATAACTTGACAATGTCTCAGGATCTGTAAAATAGAACAAAACGACTGGCATCAATCACCCCAAGATAACAAGTAAATATGATCCAAGGGGTTTTGTCCTCAAATATTAATCTTCGTTCTTCTAATTGTCTGGCAAGCTCAGGTAGACACTTGAACTTGGATATGTGGTACAACCTCCAACAGACTAGGCAAAGCTAAGCTCCCATGCATCTGGTTTCAGTAGTAATTGTGATAAACAAAGCTGATCCAAATTGGTAGTTTAGAGGCAGGAAGGGGGGGAGGGAGATAAGTACTTTACAAGTTTGTACTTTGACTCGTACTAAGTGTAAATTCCTTTGGGATCACTCACCGAAAAATGTAAGTCTTATTTCAAAAGGCTTGTAGGGACCAGATATCTTACCGACGAAACTGGAACAAGTAAGCTGATCCAATTTTTCTTTGAAAACCATTTTTAGGACACCCAACTTGAAGAAGACTCTCTGGGAGAGATCAACATAACCAGTCTCTCACAACTCTCCCTTTGGCAACAAAACATCCAACGTTCTTCCTGTCGATTCTCATGGGACTTTTCATCCGAACCATCATCTCCTTGACCAGACCCTTCACCGGTGACTCCCCCCTAACAGTGCTGTGCTTTCCTAACCCACAAACCTACTCTAATCTCTGCTGGGATCACATGATTCCCAGCATTGAACCTTGGCCGCAGCTCTTCTATCCACTGTAACATTATTAAATAGGCGGAACCTAAGTGCATTCCATGCAAATCCAACTTTACCTCCAAAGAATTCCATTCCATAGTCTCCACCAAAACTGATGAGCATAACAACTCTTGAACCAGTAAAGCCTCATCCCCATGCAAATTCTCCATCAACTCTTCGACTGAAAGGGGAACACTTTTGGGGTCTTGAAGCATTAACATGAGTGTTGGACATGAATTCGAGACTGAATTATATGTCCGAATTGAAAATGGAACACCCAAATGCTTCATTCTTCGAAGCCATGAAACCATTTCCGGGAGCTCATTGTTAACTCCAAATGATGAAAGCACCATATTTAAACAAACCGTATCTATTCCAAACCCTTCACCCTCCATTTGAATTACAATTCTTTTCATATCTTCGAAGAATTCTAATCTTCCGTACGCATACATTACAGACCTAAACTCAAACACCGATGGTTTCAGTCCTAACCCTCTCGTCTTTTCCATCAAATTCTCAGCTTCACGAGGTAGATCCATGGCACACAAGCCATTAACCATTGATTCATATGCGCGACGCTTCACATAAACAGAGGATGAACTACCGAGTAGGTGATTCAAACGTGCGTAAGAATTAAAAAACCCCTGTTTTGATTTGTGCTTGGAATGGGATATAATTAAATTGCAGTAAAAGTGGGCGAGAATCGCGCTCTCTAGACCCTAATTTTGAAATCGTTTCAGAAATTAGGGTTTGTGCTTCGTCCTGTCGTCCTTGTTTATCCAGCGAAGCAATGAGGTCTGCCACCAGCTTGGAGTTCCAACTGAACCAAGACGCTTCGGTGATTCTCAAATATAACTGCATAAGAAGTTAAACAGAGAGATTCATGAATGACTGTGTGCTTTTGTATATAAAACATGCATATATATATATGTATATAAACTTACGGGGAGCGCAATAGAGGAGAGGCGGGGATGGGTGGAGTCGGGGGAGAGGAGATGGCAGAGAGCGTCGAGAGCTACAGATTTGGATGAATGTTGTATAAATTTGCGAATTAAGCGATTAGTGACCGACGGATCGTTGACGGCAGCGAGGGAGGAGAGAAAGCGGTCGCCTTGTTTGCTCAAAGCGCAATGAGTCGTGAATATTAGTGATTGTGGGTGGTGGAGGTGGCGGTGGAGGCGGCGGTGATTCCATGATAGTGGCACGGACACTTGCAAGCTGCCAACCATTAGCCAGTAGCTAAGATGTTATGCTTATGCAAGGCCACACAATTACGAGCAACGTTTTAAACCCGGCCCGGACTGGGAAACGGTCCTTTTAATTCAGTTTCGCCCAGCGGTCCTCGAGGCTCGACGCGTGCTAACTGCTAAGGGAAAAGTTTGCAAAGGCATTAACCAACCGGCCTGCACCACGTCCTCCTTATCAGGGAGTGAGAAGCTCCAGGTCAGCTGTGACGGTCCAATATTCACTATGTGTTCAAGTCATGTGTTAATATTATGTGCACGAATTAATTATATGTATCATGAGACAAGTTTTGATCATTTTTAATTGTTGTTAAACTCTCTTAAGAGATAATCATGAATTCATATCACTATCTTCGTTAAAACAGTAAATATTATTTTTATTTAATTATGATCTAGATTGATTTATCTTTTCAATACTCATCTTTAAGAAGTTTAAATTTATGTGCAGTAAATAATATTAGTTAAACAACTAGAATGAGAATATAGGTGTAGCCTAATTTCTAGCACAACTAATTTTTAATATTTATTTCTTAAACTAAATCAAATTTGTCCAAATGAGCTGCTTTAGAATTCTCTGCAACGTTGTTTCAGTTATTGTGATCCGTTGGAGCAACGATGTTCAGCAACAAAGGCCACCTTTACCGTGTTTATGAGGAGACCTCAATGGCAACTCTGTCACCACTCAATAACAACATACATGAGACTTGCCAAGCATTGAGCAATAAGATCACACAATCAAATTCGAACAAACAATCAAAAACACAAAGTTATTTTATAAATATATATAATTTCTTTTCTTTTTTTTAAATTTATAATGTTGAGCTTTTGATGGGACTTTTTGGATTTAAGTAGGAAAAAAAAAGTCAATATGAATAGAATATATATGAATCCTCTAAAAATAATTTATTAATTTCTAATTACAATGATAGTTTGAGATATCTGACTCAAATTTAATTATTTTATAACAACTTAAATTGCTCAAATCAAAGGCTGAAATCGAACCACCATCTCAATTTTGAGTATTTAGCCAAATAAATGAATTAAATAATCAGTCCTATTTCATCCTAGGCTTACTAAAATGAAAAAATCATTATTAATTTGTAATTGTAAAGCCGCAGGAGTGCTGCATTGTGTTACAATGCTTCTCAGTTATCAATACACCTTAGTATGCTATGACGGGCAATGGAAAAAGAGGGAATGTTTGGTGGCGATAAATAAACGAAAATAGATATAATGAAACTTAACATGGAAAAAGAGAAAGGAAAGAACTATGACAGCCTTGATTAGGAGAAACTGTACAGTGCAGATGAAAAAGTAAATGGGAAATGGCCCACCAATTAGAGTGTACGTTTGTTTGCTATGAACATGGTACCTCCCTTCGTTTCAGTTACGTCCCAGTCCAAAGACTGAAAGAAATCCACCAGGTGATTTCTCCTTGTGCCGATCGTCTCCCCCACCTCCAACCTGTAAAACATACTTCAAGCGTTATCTAGATTGCAGAAAAGTTCAATAGCAGATCAGGAATTTTTCAAACATGTTTCCTTCTCAGCATTGAAATATTTGTGATTTGGAAATTATTTGGAGGGAATTTGAGAGTCAATTGGAAAAAACTGCAAATGGTGGTGAGAAGTTGCAATCAAAATGATGAAATTTGTCAGAGAACGAGGAGATGAGAAAACTAGGACATGGTTTGATAAACCTTTTTTAAAGTACATATACTAAGTTAAAAAGCAACCTTTCCATATTTGCTTTTTCGCTTAAAAACAAAAGATAAAAACTAAAGTGGCATTTGATAATCATCTCTAAAAGCTAAAATAAATCAAACACTACTAATATTTTTACTTATTTAAGTGTAAAAAAAAACCTTAAAAAAATGTTACCAAACGGATACCTAAATAAAACAACAATGAATAAGTGGGGTGAAAGGCAATCATATTAAATATTCACGAGTGTAAAATTAATTACATATTATAAAATAGGGTTATTTACGGATGATCAGAGCCAGGTGTTACCTCCTTGGCTGTTTGCTGCAGGATATCTAATATTTCCGAAAAGTCAGGGTCTTAAAGTTGGGTCCTGCCGCCAGCATCTCTCAAGCAGCTCAGCAAGCTTTGGATGAGTGTGCTTTGGGATAGTAGGCCGTAGACCCTGAAAACAAGTCAACAAAGTAACATGTAATGCAAGCAGCAAAGTTATATAGTAACTATCAATGTGCTGGTAAGTCTAAGTCTTCAATGGATATCTTGGGAATAAAGGTCCTGACCCGACTCAGCACAGGTAGAAAAACTATGCAGTTCAATGACAGATTCAACAATGTAATGGGGAATGGATATTTACCTTTTGGACGACTCCAACGGCCGCTTGTACTGGGGTTAAATACTCATATGGAAGCTGCAAGCCAAATATGAAAGGAATCAAACACCACAAAAACCTGCTTTAATACCAAATTCAATATTTGTTACCACAAATAGTACCTTTCCAGTTAGCAACTCCCACAATACAATTCCAAAACTAAAAACATCAGCCTTATGATCATACGGCTTGTGCTCTATAACCTTCAATGCAAAATAATTTTCATAAGAAAATGCCAATGCGATCAACCTCCTACTAAAGATGCATAATGATCACCAGCAGAAAACTACTAATGCCATTCACCCTTTGCATTAAAGTAAAAACAGCAAACAAATGGCCTCGTGTTCTCTATCTTTTTTTTTCTTCTTTTTTTACCCCCAAGAGTAGAAAACAGTTGTTGAAAATATATCCAACCAAGTTCTAAGTAGCTATGAAATCATGTCTTAACACACCTCATTCTTCTCAGATTCTCCCAGATTCAACCACAGTAGCTGGCCACCCTATATTGGCCCCCCCACAAAACCTTGAGAGCGACCCACTTCACGAATGTACAAAAATATTCACCACTACTAAAATACAAAATAATTCTCACTGATCAAAAAAAGAGAGAGCTGAAACCAGTCCTGCACCTCATCAGCCCCAAGAGGTACTGATTGAGTGATTCACACACTAACAGATTTCATGCAATAGTCAAAGAGACGGGAACTGCTACAAGAATGAGCACCATATTATACCAAGAAGCCCATAAAAAGTGTTACATAAAAAGTGTTCTGCTTATGAATAGATTGCAAGTAAGCTGAACTAAGTACACAGCCCTGGCAACTAAAACATATAGCAAGCTGCTATCCTTGACAAGTTCTCTATCTCTCTCTCTCTCTCTCTCTCCCCAGTACTTCTCTGCAAATTACAACACCACTACCCATGCAGATTCTATTCAATAATGTAAGAAATAATGCCATTGATCCAGTGAAAAATCTTACAATCTCAAAACCTAAGAGAAGTAGAGGACAATAGATAATAAATTTTATTAAATGCCGGCATATAAATCAAAGCTATTATAATATCATAAAGATGTAGCAATTATAGAATTAAACAGCACGTGAAAAGTTTGACCTCTGCAACATCAGTTAATTAGGGACTGGAAAGGAAAGATCTCAGCATGAAAAACAACTAATTTGAACACCAAAGACTCCAAAACCAAATGTAGAAAAGGCACACCTCAGGAGCCATCCATCGGTATGTCCCTGTTTCAGCCGTCATGACTCCAGATTGATCTTTCACCCTAGCAACTCCAAAATCAGCCACCTTAACAACCTGTAAGGCAAAGCATAATATAGAAATATTTCTACACATAATTAAGGTACAGAAGCATAACAGCAGCTTATGAAAACTTAATCAAACATTTACTGCTCGTTTGAATGGGAAAAAAAGATTTAAGTGCAGTGATACCACAATCTCTCAATTGGACTTTCATGATGGAGAGAAAACTGAGCTCTCTTAGAATAGAAAAATACAATATAACAAAAATGATTCATATGATTGAAAACAAAGGTATGGGAACATCTTACTTCATTCTCATCCATCAGAAGATTTGGAGCCTTCAAGTCCCTGTGAATTATATTATTCTGGTGCAGGTAGTTCATTCCCTTTGATATGTCGATTGCTACTTTGAGTAAAGATGGAAGCTTAAAAGTACCCTTCTGTTTGTGTAGATAGTCATAAACACTTCCACCAGACATATATTCTGGAGTTAAAAAAAGAAAAAAAGAAAGAAACATTTTTGAGTTTTAAAAAAATATCCCCAAAAGAGAAGCAAACTAATAATTTGAAGTAGTAAAAGATCCCTCATTTGTAAGTTACGGAGCATTTGTAAACACACCGGTAACAATGCACAAGTGTGGAGCCTTGATACATGCACCTATGAATTGTACAACATTCTTGTGTCGAACTTTCCTGCAAGTTCCAAAATGGAGTCAATTAAAGCACAAAAAGTGAAAGGAGAGAGATTAATGCAGAGATATGCTTTTTCATTAAACAAAATCTGGATGAGTCAAATAACATAAAAACATTAAAGTCAAAAAAATTATAAAAGAAGCTAAAACTACGGTGGTCAGACAGTTAACTGCCAACATTTGGCACATACAATTACCAGAAAGAGTACATTTTGGAACATCTAGTTTATATACATACTGAAATATTCAAATAGAAATGCATCATTAACGAGGTTTATTTTATTATATGCACAGATGACCAACAAAAGAACTGCCTGACCAAGCAAGTATGGGCTACTTCCATGTAGACTTCCCAACAAAATATAAGTTCTTAACCATAACAATCAATAACAAAGACATGCATGTTTCCATAGTATACTTCTAACATCTTTAAGAACATTCTCAAGCTTGACTACACAAAACTGACACAACTTTAGCATAGGCTGCTTAAAGAAAGATCCTACAAAAGACCAACCAATGCAGCTCACAGTTGCAAGATATTATTTGACAAACCTCATAATAAATACTTCTTGGGCAAACTCCCTCTGCATGTCTGAATTCACACGCTCAGGCTTGATAACTTTGATAGCTACTTCCTGACTACAGTATGTACCTTTGTATCTAAATTCGATCACAGGAGACAATTAATTGAACACTCAAACAACATTCAGAAGACTCAGAACGTGTGTAAGATATGATAGAACTTACAAATCACCATACGATCCAGAAGCAATTTTGTTCTCAAATTTCAGAAGTTGAGGATCAATTTCCCAGGCATCGTTCCCATCATTAGGTATCGTAAAAGTGATCAGGTTCAAATTTAATCCCTGTTTTCTCTTGCTCTCCACTAGGAGATAATGAACGAAGATTCGGCCAAGACTGCTTCTGCAAAGCAACTCAAGATGCGTAGTTAAAAATCAATCCATTACCTAACACTCCACCTCCCAAAAAAATGCATTACTCATTCTATAGAAAATTGGCATAGAAGAAAGCAAATAGAATCTTAACATTTCAAGCACAACATGCATTTGGGAAAACGTAAGGTAGATGTAAAGCTACACTAACATTGTGTATATTTTTTTCTGCAAAACCCACATTTTGTAGTAGCATCATGTATTTTTCACTCTTGGTAGATAATTCTCTCTCTAATTTTTGTATCAGTTGAAATTTTCAATATTTCACATTGTACAATATTGCAATGAACATATATACTACAACCAAATACCACAAAGTTTGTGAAAATATGCCCTTCTTTCTATGAATTAACCAGTAATGTAAAAAGACATTACATAGATTGAACATTTACAGATCATTCTTATTACAGCTGTAATGAGACACCACTTCAACCAACAGTGGAATAGAAAAAAAAATTATGAAATCAATAGGAGTGGTGGTGCACAGACAAACAATACCAAAAGTTCAAAACATTCTCTCAAGCATAAGCTAGGCTAAATTCAAAACAGCAAAACATTTTAATTATTCTGCATTATATAGAACAAGTGTAGGAATCTCATATGCAATTCAGATGGCCTTAACATTCTAACAAAAATGGAAAAGAAGTACCTCGATCTTAAAAAATTCCTTTTCCAACGCATTTCGGAGCTGCTTGGTTTCCTAAAAATTAACAATAACTGTGTCAAGAAGTTTCTACTGAGCTGAAATGGAGGCCGGAGGGGGGAACTTCAAGCTCGTCCCATATAACCTTAAAAGTATGCAAATTTCAAAGATCTTGACATTTATTACAGTTTCCAAATTGGCTTCCGAATCAAATATAAGAGTATATCACAAAGTCAATTAAAAGACTGAATTATATTATTGAAAACAAAAACCAAAAGTAAGTACAAAACTTCTGATGAACAAATCAGCAATCTTGTATGGATGAAAATGTAGGAATCAACATCTGAGGATTTTTTTTTTCAAAATCTTAATGGTGCATACTCCAATAAAAAGAAAGTAAATTTTGAATATATAGAACACACCAGTTAAACTTATCTTCTTTCCATAAGTGAAAAGACATTCTAGCAATTTAATGAAAAATGACAAGAAGAAAATACCTCGTACGGCCAACCATCAACAACAAAGACATCCAAGGAGTAACCATCTACTGTGGAGAAAGCATGTGCTTCCTGGATGTTCAGCCCAACCTCAGCTAGTAATGTAGTCAACTGCAAATTTTAATGAGTAAGTACCCACATGGAGTGGAAGTACTATCATATAATCAAAAGATCCAGTGTTTCAGATTATGCTATACGTGTTTCATGCATAAACTTAACATTGAAAATTTTGGGTGCCAATTCACAACATTCAAGCCCCCCCCCGGGAAAAAAAAAAGGAAAAAAAACACACACACATTTCAGATTGTAAGCGCATGCAAATGTTTGAGAGAGGGCATTCGTAATGAGATAGACTACGGTTCTTCAAATCATATTATACTGTGAGATGGAGTATGGTTTAATGAAGCAAACCACACGTTTTAGGAACCTAGTTTAATATATCAAGAACTCCAAATCACATCCATCTTGCAAACTGGTGAATCCAAAAATGCATCGAACTATCTTTTTTTTCCAAAAATAATGTAAACAAGCAAAACTTTGTAAAATCCAGATGCAACAAAAGCCATGGGCATTTCCTAGCTAATTAGGTGTGGATATACATAAGTCCAAAAGTAAGATACTTTATGATGCCTTCTGCCTCCCAATTCCCCCTACATCTAATGCATATACATACAATATTAACAGGTCTAACTGTGAATGAAGAGCAGAATGCATGTTCCTGCCTTTGAACTACAAATTTAGCACATGAAAACATGAATGTACTTTATTAGCTATCATTTTCTGTAAAATAATGATCACTCAGAAAAGCGGGATTAAAATGCATGCCCTATTGATGCTAATAATAGGACTGTGGGATGTTTTGCATGCGACATGAAACAAAGCTCCAGTTGTAAGCCAGTAACCAAATCAACTACTTATTCTTCCTCAGAGAATTTGGAACCTAAATTTTATATCATCAATAAGATCTGCCAACTGGAAGACAGGTGTCACTTAGACCAAGTGTATCCCAGTCCATACAATTAGTAATACAAAAACTTCAGAATCATGTGAAGATATAATCAGTGTACTAGACTAAGCAAACATATCAACTACCTGACTGAGGAGCTTTGGCTTGTCATCTGTTGAAAAGGTGATTTCATGCATGGGCCTGCATTATTGCCAGTCACATGAAAAGTAAGCTTTATGAAACAAACATGTAAAAAGTATTGTTGCAAGACTGGGTAAAAACAAAAAAGGCTGTAAATTAATTGATAAGGACAATAAGGCTTTCTAAGAGTGGATGATAATAGTGTATGACTCAAAACTGAATATCTTATTTAGGTATGTCCCATATAAAGGAAGCATCAAAAGAAGCTGGAGGTTTTTCATTTTATTTTTTTCAGCCCCCCCTGGGGGGAGCAAATCACAGCATTATTTACCAGGAAAACTGTGCATGGGCATTGACAGCACTATCGCCATCTTGAACTTGAGACTTGTTTTCTTCAAGTGCAAGAGCTTCAAGATTAGGAGATGAACCAAAGGCCGGTGGTGGATGAATGCTGACATATTGTAAAGCAAGGTATAGATGTCAGCATAATCAGTGAAAAATAGAAATCAAATTAAGGATGGACGAAATAACAAAGAGAAAGCAAGAATTATTAAATAAATTCCATTTAAAGATAACTCACATGCAATGTGGGAACCACATTCAGCCAAAAAAAAGGCAAATCTTTCAATTTATTTACTTAAAAATCAGACCTTTGGGCAACTTCATTCCTTGGAGAGCCCGAATAAACAGCATCAGCTGTATTTCCATCAGATATGGGAGGAACCTGCAAAAGAATGCAATTGGCAAAATGCATTTCGCCAAGCAACAAAGTTCAGACTTAATACACAAAAGAAAAATCTCCTTTAAATAAACAATTAGAACTCTGGAAAAGAATATATGGGCTTATACACATGCTTCGTATAAATTATGATGCTCTAGAACATGGAATATTCACAAATACAGAAAACTCTGTCCAGAACTGTGAAAATTTATGAACAAATAGAAAGGGAAATGATGTAGCAGTGGTATTTTTGAAATTATAGCCCATGTTGACGATGGGTGTTTTGTTTTGAAGTCATAAGTATTTAATGGGCAGCATCATTCTGTATAGGAATTCCATATAGAATTTTTGTGGAAATTATAGCCCATGTTGACGATGGGTGTTTTGTTTTGAAGTCATAAGTATTTAATGGGCAGCATCATTCTGTATAGGAATTCCATATAGAATTTTTGTGAAGCATCACTCATAAGAATTATGGACATAGATCAGTGCAGGTTCAGAACCTGAAATAGCAACCAAACAAATTGTACCGGAATTCGGACATATCATGTTTGCATCAATGTCAGATTATGAGGCATAATTTAGAAACACAGTTTTGCCATATTTTCAGAGCATCTAACATGATAATGCTGTTATCACAAGTTATTGAATTTAATAATATGGTATATAACATGGGTTTTCAATATGCTTAGGGATAAACTTTATGAACTCAGAGTCCTTAAAACAGTGTCATGCATGCTCCTCATTTTGTGTCCCAACCCTTTGTTCCAACAAAGGAACTAATAATTCTAATGTTTTAGAAAGACAGGTAAGCACCATGCACAGACGGATTTCATTTCTTAAATGTATGCCATCTGACACATTCCAATAGACTTTGATATGTTCATGACAAGATGTGTACACTGTGATACTAGGGGAAGTTAGGTATAGAAGATTTAACTAGACTGCTGAGTCAAATCTCTGAACTCCATTTGCCACAGTAATGAATATATTTCTGTTTACCTAATCAGTGCCGCATTGGCAGTTCTCATTTGTCCATCAGCAATTGTAACACGGCCAACTTTTTTAACATGCAACCCAATAAGATGATTTTCACCTAGCCTATAAAGTAAGTGCATGCAAGCTAAACACTGCAACTAAGGTGCTCCTAATGTCTAGACCAGAAGGGTACGAGGGAAATCAAGATATGCAATGAATACCAAATAGATGCTATAGCAATCCTAACCAAATCAACTTACCTGCACTAGGCGAACTTCGAATGCAGGTCTATTAGCAGGATCGTGTGCCAGATGCAGTAATCGCTTGTGTGTTAGAACATCTTCTGCTCTCTCCACATTCACATCAAGTGCATACCTGCAATGCAGAAGATCAAATGCCTCAATAAAATCATTCAAACATCTGCACAATTATCAATAAACTGATCCAATAATTTGTTGCAATACCAAAACATTCATTTTAAAAGAGGGATATAGAGCATCACAACAATTGAAAGTGCTATTGAAATAGAAGTTCAAACAATAGTGAAAAAGCTAGCAAATTTGATCCGTGTCTTCTCTTTCAATTTGAAAGGCTCCACAGTATACAGTAACTTAGGATGACATCATTGAACAAAAACATCAAAAAGACAAACAAAACAAATTCTAACAAAAATTAAAAGAAAAAATAAGATAGAATTTGTAGCACCAGAAAATCTAAAGTCTAATTTAACAAAGAAAGGATTCAAGATCTTGATCAAATAATAGCACATCATTATAACTCACAAGATACTAAAAATCAGAAGAAATATTTAATAAGTATACATACAATATACACAAATTTTGTTTGATTAGTTATATACAATATACAACAAATGTATACACGTAATAAATAAATATACACATATGGTGCGAAATGTTAAGGAAATAAAGCAATGGTAAAAATAAAGGTACCGAGTAGGGAGTCGATTAAAGTGAGCCCAAAGTTCATCGTCAAAACCAGGTTCTTTAGCCTCCTGGTTATCCGATTCTTTGAGCCTGCGAAGAACCTCACTGTACACCTCAAGCTTTTGTCTCTGTTGTCGAGTGTTTGCTGGCGACGACTCCACCACTCGGCTACTACAATTCTCATTATCTTCCATCACCATTGGTTGAATAACCGGAAAACTCGAGAAAATTTGCTCCTGGATGTTTAAAAAAAAAAAAAAAACTATTTTCGAAGACGAAACGAACAGGCGACGACGTGTTGCGGTCTAAGTGAAGTGGATTATTCTGAAGCAGAGAACAAAGTTTGTACAAGATGCAGATTTGAGAAAGCTTAAACTATGATATAAATTATGTATATATAAGCACATATATATTTGTGTATATAAAACTAAAATAAAACATCGGCACTGGTGCTGTTTGAGGAGGCTTTCATTCATCTCCCTCCTCTCTCACTTTACGGGGTTTTGTTTCCAGAATGTTTAACGGCGTGGTGCGCTGCGCACCCTCACTGATCAACGTTGCTAATCACGCTTTCTAATTACCTTAATTAAATTGATATTATAATCCTAAAATTAATTAATCCAGTATTAGAAAGGAAAGAGAAGGAAATTAAATAATAAAAAAAAATCAATTAAGCCAAACACTCGCCTTCTTCTTTGGTCATCGGGGGCTTCTAGTTTCTCTCACAAAACCCAAAAGATCATCCAAGTGGCCGTGATTGGGCGCCTCTGATTTGGATAAGTTCAGGTTCAAATGACAATCGTGTCCCTTATTAATTAGTTGGGCTCGTGCCTTCTATGGACCAGATTGTAATTTCAATTTTCCAATCAATTTGCTGTTTTTTTTTTTGCCTATTCTTTTTCTATGGGAGGGATGGATTCGTACTTCCAGCGACAGGTAGGCAATCTTATTATAAATGTATGTAGTCTTATTATAAATGTACAGATGAAATTCGAATTTTAAGCATATTATGTAAAAAAATAATTTTTAATCATTTCATTTTAATATAATTTTATATTTTTTTTATTAAGAAATGATATTTTATTTCAACTTTATTTACTTGAATAAGCAATTTTAGTTTAAGTGACGTGACTTAATATTTGTAATGATTGACTAATGCACATTTTGATTAGTATTATAATGTGTTTAATTAATTATGACTAATTCAATTGAACATTTATGTTTTTTTTAAAAGTATAGTTTATAGCTTCAAATTTTATTATTCTATTAAAAAATATAAAAATTTATTTTTATTTAGTTATAAATTATGTTATATTGTCAATTCATATTCTATATTTGAATTTTAAGAGGCTATGCCACCTTACTTTGGTTATGCTTCAGCCACATGTACTTAGTCTTAGGCCAAATAGGTGGGGAATGAATGCGACATTTCAATTATATTGATGGGGCAACAACCTGTGAAAGGAACATGAATTAATGCGCCATTGTCCTTGGTTCTGGAAATTGGAATGACATTGTTCCTCTTGAGCAGTCTTACTTGAGAAATAATAATTTTAACAATTAAATAATGTGTCACATGTGTATTTATAATATATTATTTCACATATGATTGATTATTTGATTTTTAAAACTATAATTTTAAGGAATTATTAAAAAATTATTTTTTTTTAATTCTTCAAAAATAATTATTAGTTTAATGGTTGATGCTACCCAAATTTAAGAAACGCAAGAACGTGAGAATAATAGTAACTTTTAAAAACTCATGATTTAAAGCACATTTAGAGTGATAATACATCTTGTTTGCCAAGTAAATGAAATAAACATTGTTATTTGTCATCCAAGCATAGTTTTCTTTCCCTAAACAAAGGGGAGCAAAACTCTCAAGATTAGAGCTAATCCGAAAGTGATGACGTGGAAGGATTGGAGCTGCCAGCGTGGGAAAAGTGACCCTTGGAGGCGAGCAACGGTTAGATTTATCGGGAGAAAAGAGAATGTGCGGCCTTCAGGATAAGGCTTTATAGCAAAGTGTAGGTTGGTAGATTACTAGGCAGACATGCAGATAGGGCAAAGGGTAATGACATTTCCAAAATTTTAGACCATTTTTATATTTAATATAAATTGATTAATATTACACTTTTCAAATGGTATTACACAATGCGAAACGTAAAAAAAAATTAAACACGTTAAATTTTTTAGTATTTTAGTAGTCAAAAACAAAAAGAACTTTTCATACAAAGAGAACAAATCTAAACTTAGAATGTTTTTATTGTTCTTCAAAAGTCTAAGAAACTTGTTCTACATCAATTTCCAAGATGGGGAGGCAATTATAAAAAAAAAAAAAAAAATCATTTACTTCCTGCTATAATATTTATGCCGATATGGATGACTCCAGCACTACTCATGCACTTTAAAAATGATAACAAAAATAAATATCCATTTTATATTTTAATGGCATTTGCATAGGCAAAAAAACTCATTTCCTTCCCGCTATAGTGTATTTATGCCTACATCCACAACACATGCACAAATCTCTCATACGTTTAAAGATTTGACATGCAATTACGTCTTTGACAATAGAAACACTCTAACCATTATGACATTAAACAATTAGTTGTGAACAAGGCACTTACAAATCCTAAGAAAAAAACTTAAAAGACTAGTGTGAAGATCTCGAACTTTGATTTCTAGTAAACCACTACACCATGATTATGTTGGAGACTTTGTTTTGCAACCAGGAAACTAAGTACTATCAAAGAAACATAGAACGGTACAAGCAACAGCCCAAAATTCATCAATCAAACCTGGACACCAACACTAAAACCTCTATCAGCAGCATAATCTACAAAGCTGTACAGTGGAACCACCCTCTCACCATATTTCTCGAACCCATCCAACTCTCTCTTAGCCTTGGCTCTAAGACCCTCGGCAATCTCCATAGCCTTCTCCACACCATACACTCTCACATAACTCTTACCCTTTTTCTTCTTCTCCTCTTGGTCTTCTGTTTTCATTTTCGCTTCTAGTACATCATCAACCACCTGATACAATACTCCTACGGCTCGACCATACCTTCTCAGCCGTTGGATCTCATCATCTCCAGCACCAGCTAATAGACCTCCGCAAACGGCTGAGCACTCACCCAATTCACCAAACTTCTTTTCTAGGACAAATTCCACGGAGTTGGGCCCACCTTCAAGGTCAAGGAACTGGCCGGCAGCCATGCCAGTGGACCCTACGGTTCGGGCAATCTCAGCAATGACACGGAGTAGGCGGGTCTCAGGGACAAGGTCCGGCTGGCGTGTGAGAGACGATGTGGCGGAAACCGAGTGGAAATAAGGCATCACCGGCAAGAATTGCCATGTCAATGCCAAAGATTGTGTGGCTGGAAGGTTGGCCTCGCCGCGATGGGTCATCGTCCATGCATGGCAAGTCATCATGTATCAATGAAGCAGCATGAACCTGTTCAGAAGACGCCAACAATCAGATATCACTTATCAGAATCTGCATTGTATTATTTTTTAATATGATGCATACGATTAGGACCCTCAACAAAGAAAGAAAGAAAAAACTAAACAAAGGTAGTCTTTTATAGCCCGCTTGGATAGAGGGAATTGAAAGAAAAGGGAAGAGGAGAGATTATTTCATAATTTATTTAAAAATAAGGAGGTAAGGAAACGAGAGGGGGAGGGGCTCAAGAGCCTATTTTTCTCTTCTTTCAAAAGTGGGAGGGGAAGTATCGAAAGTGGGAGGGGAAGGATTAAAAAGACTAGAGAGTTAGTAATTACCCTATTTTTTAAAACAAGTAAATTCCCATTTTATCCTTTCTACTCACATAATAAATTTTTTTATTCCTTTTCTTTTTCCTCTATCTTTCCCTAAGTTATCTAAGCATAAAGGAGAGATTACACTTTCCTCTCATCTTTCTTGTAATTAATGTTATCTTCTCCTCTCTTTTCCCTCCCGCTAATCCAACCAAGCTTACTCAAAAAATGATCCTAGAAGAAAGAATCACGTTCTCAAGTATTAAAATAACAAAGATGCCCTCGTAATTATCTTAAAAACAACTCTCCTCAACTTTTTGACAAGGTATTTTATGTGTGTCACACCGTGTGATGATCATATAATTTCACTGTTTACCATGAGTCTCAACAAATTACAAATATTTAGTCAGCACAAGTGTGTAACAGTCACATGAAATAATTTCTATATTTCATTTCCCTCTTGTAGTCTCCCTTTGTTTCTATCATAGATCAGCCTCAACCATGTGTGTTATTACTGATCGACACCACCATGAGCTCACCATCAAGAAAACTATTGAAAATTACAAAAACTTACAGGAAGATTAACTCAACTCAACAAAGCCTTTATCCCAATTATTCGGGGTCGGTTACATGAATCCTATCTCGTCATTCTTCTCTATTTAAGGTTATTCTCTTCGTTAGACCACAAATAATTATATTGTTTTTAACTACCTCTCCTAAAGTTATTTTTGGTTGCCCCCCAAAAAATAAAATGTTAAAAATCTGTTAGCATAACAAAGGCCAGATGGGTAGTAACTGAAATTTCTTACTCAAGAGTGAACCAAAAGGGTCATACTGAAATCAAGAGCAGTCAAATGAAAATTAGTTAATTGATGACTAATTCAACACAAAACCTATTCAAGAGAGTAAACTAATCATGCATACAACCCATTTCTCTCTGTGTGTTAGAACAAAGCTTAGCCTTATGTTATGGACACCGATGATGGAACTTCCATGTTGGTTGGTCAACGCAATGTAGTATCAAAGAATTATAGAACATTGGTCTTCTTAAGATCTCTGTGTCATAATCATCACAGGCTCACAGCCCTTATTGAAGTAAAATTAATAAACGTGCAAATTTCCAAGATTGGTCTTCTTAAGAATTTCTATGGAAATGGTATTATATATTTTCATAACTCAAGCTGAGTCTTGGGTTTTTTGGAACTATTCAAAATGAACATTGATTTTATTCGCTTAAATTGTTAAGTGAGATATTTAAAAATTAAACATGGTAGGGTCATCGGTGAGCAATCAAACACGGTAGGGTCATCCGTGAGCAATCAAACACAAGTTGTAACATTGGGTCTTTTTTCTGATTTAAAATTTAGAGCATATCATACAAGTACATTAATTTATACAGTTTCCTATCACAATTTAGTAAAAGGTTCAGAGAAGATTTATCAGGTAGATTCTTAATATACTGTTGTTGATCATGACCTAATTATTTGTTTTTAATGACCCAAACCTTCTAATGCATATGTTTGTACCTTTAATTGTTGTTTCCAATTAGCAAATAAAATAAATTCATTCACATTTCACACCAACTGAATGACTCAAACGAAGGCTTTAATTGACAAACGGACGAGATGAGAAAAAGAACCATTTCGAGGGCGCAGGCAGCGGGAAAGGCGGCAAGGCGGTTGCCGCCGAAGAGCTCGCAGGCGGCGACGCACATGACCGGAGGGGCACGTTTGGCAGATTTGGCGAGAACAGAGTAACGCATGGCTTCATAGATCTGTTGCGGGTACTGAGCTGATATCGCTTCGTCCAGTTTCTGGTTGATCTCTCCGATTAGATTCGTCCAATAGGTTCGAAGATCGAACTTGGTCGAAGCTAATGATAATGAAGAAGAAGAAGAAGAAGAGCAGCGAATTGTTCGTTGCGAAATTGGGCGTCTCTTTGGGATGTAGAGATGGGGAGACGATGATATGAGAGCTGAAAAAGCCATGGTTGCTCTGTGTTCGACTTTCTGTATATATTTATATATATACAACTGTCATTACTAACATCAAAGCTTGGTTGCTTAGAAAAATTGGCAATCTGTGTAATTGGAAGTTGGGGAGCAGAGGCTTTATAGCATAGTGGAGTGTGATGGATAAGAAAGACAGGAGGCAATTGCTCAACAAAGTCACATCTCACTCCTCTATAAATACTAAATACAAAGAAAACTTTAACCATTAATAAAAATTTGAAATATAAATAAATAAATGAGAGTGTGATTAAAAATTTCCAATATAAATATTAATAAGTTACAATTACTAAATATAAATATTAATAAGTTTCGATTAATTTACGTATTTATGAGAGAAAATGCTACGTCAAAGTGCATTTTCTTAATAATACTTTATAAAAAAATATTTTTTTATTATTTTATACACTTCGACTATATATGAGATTCTGTAATCAACGATTGAACAAACTTTCCAATAATTTTAAAAGGGACTCGAATTCAAGACGTTAAATTTTAATCTTCAAGTCTTTATTAATTATGGTTCGTAAAAAAAAAAGTTATATTACATGTAACAATATATCATTAATTCAATTCAATAATTTTTTTTTAGTTGGAGGCGCTGCTTTGTACCATTTGAGCTCCATACACTTTGTGCATGGACAAAAAATTTATAGCTTTCTGTGTTTTTTTTTTTTTTTTAATATATAACAATGTGAAGAAAAAAAATTCGAACTCATGTTAATTGTACAAAGAGGGAGCACTTACACTACTTGAATAAAACTTCCATCTTATTAAAAAAATTAAAATTAAACAAGTAAAAATTAACAATCTTTTTTAAAATGTTAGATATTTTAGAAAAATAAAATAGATAGTGGTATAGAGACTTCGGAATGAGCCCCGCCATCTCTCTTCTTTCATTTTTTATTTTTAGTTTTTATTTTTTCTATTTTTTTCCATTAATCAAACATTTAAACTTTTTAAAAGTAGATTAAATTACACTGATAATATATAGATACATTTCTCTAATTATTTTTTTTCAAAATGACAAAATTATCTCTTTTATTTTTTATTTTTTTAAAATTGTGTCCAATTTTTTTTCCATTTTTTCTAAAAAAATATTGATAAAAACTTTAAAACTTTTTATATAAAATAAAAATAAGTTATTTATCTTAAATTTATTTTTATATTAAATATTACAAAAAACTTTAAAAAAAAGTTAGAAAAACTAGTCAAAATTAAAAAAATATATATAAAATAAATAAAAAAAGAGACAATTTCATCATTTAAAAAAAAAATGATTGAATAAGATATTTATATATTGTCAGATAAAATAAGAGATATCAGTATAATTATTAAAATTAGAAATATCTAAAGAGGTGAATATAATTTACACTTGAAAAAGTATTTCTTCTTTTCTTTCTTTCTCTCTGGATATGATGGTCAGACATGTTTTTAGGAATGACAATTTATTTCGCTCCGTTGAACCTGCACGTCCCGACCCTTCCCGTTCCTAATAGGACGGGTATGGAGTACTCATAAACGAAATTGGGATGGGATCGGGGTGTACCTTTTAAAACTTTGTTGAGTTCGGAATAAATTTGAGAGATACTGACCTCGCCCTGACCCCGCCTTGCTTATATATTAAGTTTTTTTATTTATTCTTATATACATTATATTTATCAATAAGTAATATTATATAAAATTAATTTTAAAATTTTTTATATTACACTCATATTTTTTTCGTGTATTAGTTATTTTGACAAAAAAATTTAATTTATTTATCAAAATAAAAATTTTAACTTACTTAAAATATATATATATATATATATATCGAGTTAGGAGTACAATTGAATAAAGTTGAAAAATATAAATAAAGTCAAGATCGAAATTAGAATAAATATTTAAACAAAATGGGATGAGATCGAAATCAAAAAAATATAAACAAAATTAGACTTAAAAAAAAATTCACCTCATCATAAACTCGCCCGTTATCATTTCTGCATGTTCCTCCGAGCAAGTACAAGAGGCAGGCTGCGGACTCAGAGTTATTGTTTCTAGACAAAACAACGTGTCGTGCGTGTGAAGTGTGAACTCTTTCGAGCGTCGCCGTGCGAAGAAGGGTAGCTAAGAACCCAAAAACATGAAAAACATGTCACAGATGTAAGCAAGTACGAAAGTCAGAAACTTTGAAATTATTTATGATAATATTAATGTTTGATGTAAAGACAAGACCAGTAACACATTTTCCAGGGCTTGCAAGAAAAATGATTTTTCTTCATTTTAGGTTCTTTCATTGTCACGATTGGGATTGAGAAGTAAACAACCATTTCTATTTGCAAAGAAAAAAACAAACCAGCCATTTCCACACTAAGGAAATAAGCCGAGTAGGATTTTGTTGTGTCTAAGTGTTAGACAAAAGTAATTAAATAAATAATAAATAGATCTTAAATAAGTAAAAATAAAATAAATAGAGAAGACACAAGATTTACGTGATTCGATAAGATGTCTATGTTTACGGATAGTGATGATTAGTTCATTATATATAAAAAAGATTACAAATAGCAAAAACTCATAAAACTTGAAACCCTTTATTCTCTAATGATGGCTCTCATCTCTTCCTTCAAAATTTTAAAAAATAATACCTTTATATAAGTGGGTTACAACATAAAAAAAAAAAATTGACTCAAAAACAAAAACGAGTCAAAGTTTTTTTTCCAGGACTATGCTCCTGAACCCTGTGGCAATGGTGAAAAACTAGCACATTGCCCATTTTTTAGGTCGTCTCAGATTACAAACGGAATATCAAAAATTTGGGTGAATTCATGACAACTACCCAACATCAATAACATATAGTATATGAATATTTTTCTTTCATGAACATGGTACATAATATAATTATAAATCTTCATTAACCTTTCATGATTTGGCAAAAGAATTGTTTGAAATATATAGTGAGCAAACCTTAGAGTTCTTGCTCTCTATAAGAGTATCTTCAAGAGAGGGCATAGGAGGTGAGACATATGTCCTAATTATCAATTTGTCTAACAAGGGAGTCGAGATTTTGTCTTCAACTAATGGACAGTACTGAATGGTAGGCATATATGTCTACAAAATCGATAGGAAAACTAACTGAAAAAGATAGTGGTGGGAAGAGAGAAAGGTGAAGCAAAATATATTAAAATATAAAATGAATACTCATTTTGATTATTTTTGATGGAATGCTTTTATACTATTGTATATATAAACACTGTAACATGAGACATGAGTTTTTTTTGCCTCCAAAAATGTCTCCCCTTTTTTTAGAGATGTTATATATAATCCAAACGTAATTATAATAATTACATGCAAACACTCATTAGTGAGTAGAGTCTCCCCAACACTATGAATTTCATAAGTCCTCTTTAATGGCATGGGCTCTTAGAGAGAAAATCTCTAGAATTTCTGTTTTAAGTAGAGGCACTCTACAAAACAAAACACCAACACCACCTGGCCAATGCCCTAGTCCAAAGTGAACTAAGCACCCACTCTTATGGCTGGTGTATGGACATGAGTACCTTACACAAGATGAACTATAACTTCAATAGACCCAAAATGTGACTTCAGAATTTCAACCCCTTGGCAGGGGTAGAATGGATCTCAATAATAATAGTAAATATTCAAACGAAAACTTTGAAGGTCAAAAGAGAAAAAAAGTTGCATGTGAATCACACTTTTAGTGGATTCTATGTTTGGCACGAAGTTGTGTTCAAATTTGGGTTTTCATGCTGAGAGATAGATAGATTGGGGAGGCATGAAAGGGAAAATAGAGAGAATCAGCATTAAATATTGGCAAATTCTGAAATTTAATTAAAGACAGAGCATTTAAGAAGCTTTGACCTGGGAGTTAATTTGTGTCCATAAAAAATGAGGACATTACCATGGCAGTAGCTCCTCCACCCATTGACGGCATTACCCTTTTGCCATTTCCGTACAAGCTCTCTGCACTCTGCAGGAGCCTATCTGCAACAGAATAAGGAATCATTGTATAGCACATAGTAATCATTCAGATTGGATTCCACTTTCCAAATCTCTTGGTATACTAGGAATAGATTGCATTCTTTAATTAGATATAAATCTACTGTATAGCTATGTTCGATAGTGGTGACCTCTCGGGTATATTTTGGGTGGTTGTTGATTCTTGATAACTCAATACAACTTGAAAAATGGGCAATGGCGATTTTTTTTTCACTCGTTTTGTTTGAATTTTTCTAAATTACTTTGTTTTTTATTTTATAACTCGTATATATAAGAGTGATGTTTTTAAGATTTCTTCTTATGAAAAGAGAGGGGACTTGGTGTGAGTTGTCATAGAATATACAGGGACTTTTCGGATTGATTGTATTTTGAATGGAAAGAGATGAGACTTTGTGTGAGTTGTCATTGATAGTAATGAAACTTTTCAAGTTTGTGGGTAGTTTTGTTTCATTTTGTTTGGACTTTTCTGACTTACTTTGTTTCTTATTTTTCGGATTTGATTATTGCTACCCGTTGACGTAAGTGTCTTGTCGAATTATATAAATTTTATGTCTTTTCTTGTCTTCTCTACTTTGTTTGTGATTGATTTATTATTTATTTTTATTATCTGCACAACACATACCACAAAACTTTTAATACATTTACAATAGACTTCTTTACAACCAGATTTGAATTAATACCTACTTATATTGATGGAGATATTGTACCCTTTAGCAGCAGTCGATGCTTGAAATTATTGGCTTGAAGGCAAATCTGACTTTATTTAGTATTTTTGTAACTATTCCACCCTATAATGCAACCAAACTATACAGATTACAGAGAACAAGAAGAAAAGAAAAAAAAAACTGGAAATATATCCCTAGGACATGTATATAGCTATATGCCACCAAACACAATGAAACAAGAGGCAACTCTTATGGGATAGTTCTTAAATTGGGACACTGAATTTAATAGATGTTATAAAGATGGCTCAACAACTGCTTGAGTTGCATGAATGGAATGTACATTACATTGTATGACTGAAACACAGTGAAGATCATACAAATCATAAGGACTCATTAATGGATTCATGAAATGATCTTTTAAAGTATATCATGATGCCAATGAGTGCAGGCTCATGATGAAGAGGGTATGTTCCTATGTTTATGAAGCCTATGTCAAACAAATTCTAGTTCTTTTGGTTTATCAAATTCTCATGTCAACTAATTTGTAGGGCATTTATCCTTTAGAGGGAACGGGTCCAAAAATACAAAAACTTTGAAACTAATTTGTAGGGCTTTACACTTGGTTAGAGGGAGCCCTTCCAGATATTCTCAATGGCCTGAGCCAAACCCAGGCTAAAGAGGGGGTTTGGAAATAGTTTTCAACCAGCAATTGACGTGCCTCCGTTAGTACCTCACTAGCTGCATCATCACCCGAAGCGCAACGATGCTTTGATATGTATGACTTACACTCATCTTTCCGATGTGGGACTTTTAGAACACCTGATCTCTTAGTTTGACTTGTCCAACCTCAGCACAATAATGGTCCACTTCACCAGTGTATAATCACTTTGAGCCCATGCGAAGTGGTTTTAAGATGTTATTTTCATTTGGTTACTGATTGGTTTTGAGTTAGTGCCATATTATAAAATTAAGGTAATGCGAAGAAACTACTAAGTCTACAATCTACTACAAACTGAAATGTCTCAGATGGAGTGAGAGAATGTCTATTGCAATTGGTGTGGCCAAGGCATTAGAGTACCTCCATTCTTGCTCCCCTCCCATCCTTCACAGAGATGTCATAACATTCTCCTCTCTTGACTCCTCATTTGAGTCATTTCCAGTAATTTCATAAAGCCATATTCGTTTCTCCGTGTATTTTAACTTATGTAAAATATATAATGTGGACAATGCACAGTTTTTTGCCTACCAAAAGTGTCACTTTGAAATTTTCAGCATACCAGAAACGTTTATGGAGTCTGGATCCCCTCATTCAAGTAGGTACCAAATTCTAGGACCAAAAAAATGACATAAATCTGATCGTGGTCATGCATGCCATAATGACCTACTAAAACCTGAAAATGTTGGATTCAGGCTGAGTATTTCTTTCCAATACTCTGGTCCAGGGGAAAATCTGTACGAGAAGAAATGCAATCAAATTATTTGGAAAGGAAAGGAAGGAAACTATCAGGAAAATTGAGCATATTGCAGCTGATTAACTGGCTATACAATGTCACAGCAGATAAAAGCATAATATTGAATCTATGCAATATCCGGAAAATGCAACAAAAATCATTTTCAGCCAAGTAATATCAGATACAACTTGTGAAAGAAAACTTTAAGACTACTTTGCTGTTGAGCCAATCCCTTTTAAGGAAAAGGCCCTCCAAAAATTAGCGTATGCCGCTATTTGCGGCGAGCACACGGTATTCTTTAGTAAAAGGCGAAAGAATAGTTCGCTTTGTGCTCACCGCGCGGCTGCGTGATTTCAACTCTTCCCTCATGCCTTGTTTTATAGTAGCAATGATGGTGTCCCTTTTTATCATTCATTCGATGTGGGATTCCTTTCTGTTTAGTTTTCAAAAGTAGGGTGAAACAGACCATGTGCCCTCGTTGGGCTTGGCTTGTAGCAAAATTCTCATCCCACTCAATTGCAATTTCCATCTCTGGTCCACTTCGGGGTCCAATTTAAAGCTGGCGAAATTAAGAAGTGGGCTCAATTTAAAGTAGGCTTTAGTTTTGGGAGATATGTTCCATGGGCCATAATGTTGAAATGTTTCATGTATCTATATTCTGTACCCCCAGTTGAATATTGTTATATAACTTTCAAATTGTGGGCACTTTGTTTTCATTTTGGGACTTGTAAATTTGTAATACATGGCCCTTGTTATTTGGTTTTTTCATGTATGGTATTTTGCTGCTTTCACCCAATTAAATTTTTGTTGTTTTGCAGGTTTTATATATATATATACTTCTACCATTTAACACATTCATCCATCTAACTTTTTTTTTCTTGTTCTTCTGAAATTAATATTTGATGTAGTAGAAAGACAATGTATTGTGAGTTTTGAAATCATTACATGGAAATTTAGATGACTAACATTTTGGTGTAGCACCAATTGGTAAATAAGAAATGGGGAAGAAGTTCGATTTCCTTAACATATATGGTTTCAAATAAAAAAACCAACTTAATTGGAAGGTGCATGAAATTAGCAAATTATGTTGCAGTACCTCCGGCCTCAAGCTGCAGAGTACATAAAAAAAAAGGTTAGTCTAGTACCCGAGTCTTCTGCTATCCTTGCAGAAAATGTCATTAATTTACTCAAACCAAACAGAGGAAATGCAAATTAATATACATCCACTCTCATTGCGTCAAACCCATGTTCAATTATTCTTATTAGGAAAATGCTAGAAATTTGCGTTCAGATACTATCCCACCACTATTTGCTATATTCTTCCAAATCTCTTTTTTTTTTTTTACTGTGACATGTATATTTAAGAAGATTGAATGAGGCATAACAACTTTTTTTTTAACTTCAACATTTAAAACTTCTTTATAGTTAGGAAAAGTTGTGAACCTTACTTACGACACATCATGATGTGGTAAGTAAGGTTTAAAGGGTAATCGAACTCCTGATTTATATTATCAAATGCATTCTCAACATGATGTGTCGTACTTTTAAATCTCACATAATAAAAATTTTCAAAAACGTTATATAATGACACATAATAAAAAATTTCAGAAACATTATATAATGACACATTACGTAGATGATACAATTGAAAGTAAAAATTAAATATCTCTAACATTACTCTTATTTGGTGGGCAATTCTTGATCAAACTCAAACAACATGAAAACATGACATAAATTTAAGGATAAGCCTCGATAATGGACTGAACAGTTTGAATGCGCTTGACAGTGTGTCGACTGAACCCAGCCTCCCTCAAAACGTGTGCCCATTCTTTCAAAGTCCTCTCTTTCCCCTTGTTTGTATGAGCCATCATCACCATGTCCAGCATCAGCCTCACGTGCTTGAGCCTGTCTCCTTCCTCTTCTTCAATCACCGCTTCTACAATGATCACCTTTCCTTTGTCCTTTGGAATAGCTTCTCGACATTTTCTCAGGATATGGATGCACTCATCGTCTGCCCAGTCATGCAGAACCCACTGCAATTTAAAAGATGAATAGAGTATACAAAGGATATTGTTGACCTAAGTATTTAAGGACTTCCCTGGAAAAAGACACCTAGAAAGAGTGACCAACTTTGCTATTATACTCATTTCTTGTGCACTATAGTTGGTGAGAAATTATTTTACGAGTTCGGCACATAGTATGACAATCTTTATAATTTTAATATTTTGTGAAATGCACCTATGATTTATTGTATTTACTAAAATTATAGAAGCCGATGCAAACAATACGTGATGAGTTTATAAAATAACTTTTCATTGTGCGCGTTTATGTCTTTCTTTAGAAAGACCACTTTCTAAACTTCGAAGTTAGACCATTTTAATTAACTTCTTCCAATAAGGAATAAGCAAGTTATACTATACACAACAGATTTTTTAACTGCTAAATACAAGAAGGTGAAATCCGCTATAATAAATGCATGTGAAACATACTTGTTTGTATCGAGAGGAAGAAAATTTATATTTGGTAACTCCGACCAACTCCACCAACCGTAAACTTTGATCACGTGGCTGAATTCGTAAACCAAAACTTCTTTTATGACTATTTCATCCAAGATTACACTTACCGGGAAGTGACTCCAAAAAAAAATTGTACTCTGTTAAGTTTGAATCATGAATTTTGTGTTTTTTAAGCTGCTTATCCATCGACTCACTAGAATATTTTCCTTAACATTAACATTACTTACTAAAAAAAACATTAATTTTAATTTCAATTTGATAATATCTATTCTTCACTGAAAATATATTTGGCTGATCTTCTTTCAATCTTTAAAACTATGTACACTAACCATGAGGAAAGCAGCATCGGCATTTGGAACAGTGTCAAACATGTCGACACCTACATGCTCAACGGCAATACAGTCCGGTGCAACAGACACAACATGAGGAAGATCAAAGTTAATGCCTTTAATCCAAGGACACGCCTTCACCAACGTGCGCAGAGCGGTTCCATCCCCTCCACCTACATCCACCAAAGAGCCCACCCCATCTAACACCTCTGGACACCCCTCAATTATTGCCGCCACTGCCACCTTTGCATCACAAGCCATTGCATCATTGATGAGCTTGCTGTGGGCAGGGTTTGCCGCCGCATAGCTCCATATGTCCTCGCCGTGAGCAGCCTCAAATGCAGAAGCTCCAGTGGCGAGCACCCGGGTGCTTAGACTGTGCCACGGTGCAAGCATCACTGGACTGCTCTCCAGCAACAACAAAGGAGCCATGCTGTTTTCTCCATGTCTCATTAGAAGGCGAGAAAGTGATGTTTGAACATAACCCATTGAGCCTTGGCTTGTGGGATTTTCTTTGAATATTTGGCGATGCACCAAGAACCTCATGATGCGGTGGAGGGCAGAGTGAGAGCATCCAAGGGTGGAAGATAGATCAGAGAGTGTAACAGGACCTTCATGGCTTTCCAGGACATCAGCAATCCCAAGTTCAATGGCACACTTTATCACAGCCATATCGACAAACCCAAATATATATTTCCATATATCCACTCGGGCTTGTGCTTCCTCTCTACTTTTTGCCTCTCCTTCCATTTCTCTCTTTCAAAGAAGCTCACACAGGAAATGAAGTGAATATATATTAACTTCAATTATATAAGTGGTAGTGTAGTATTCATTCAGGGTGAAGCTTCAATTATATATATATATAAGACAAGAGTGATCAGTGAGCATAAGCAAAGTGGAGCACTCAAAAATTGATTAAGAAAACAGTGGCTTGTATATCCTAATTGGGAGTTCCAAATACCAAAAATAGTCATCTAATGGATAGATATTGCTTTATACACACAGTACAGACGCAGCTTTTCCACATGAGACTAATTAATTAAGTATGGTACACGTTAGTGGCAACTTCCCCTCTATAATTGCTTCCTACCCACCTCACCCGTCAGATATTGTTTAGTGCCCGGTGGGTTTGGGCATCACTTGACGGTATGTTTATCCAATAGCATTTTATCATTTACTTATTAAAAAATGAATCATAATAACCTAATAAAATAGATGGATCATTATATCATTAATAATCACAGTAACATGTCATTTCATTTAAAAAAAAATTATGTATTTATCTTGGTGCAATACACTCTTGTCAATAAATGTTAAACAAATTAATAAAATATATGAATCATAGTATAATTTTTTCTGACGTGGTCAACAGCAATTGGCCGAATACTTGCTCCTCTTTCTTCCCTTCCTATTGGAGCAAGCTGGTCGAAAGGGATTAGCATTTCATTTTGTTGGATCAAGTCAAGAGTTTACTATATAGTAGACAATAATAACGAAGCCAATGATGGTTCCAAACAAAACCCATTAAAATGTTCAATTATTTAATGTACCGCTGTAAAAATATTAATTAAGCAACTGCATAAAAATACAATTTGAATTAAACAATTAAGTGTTTAACTGATTCATTAGAAAGTGTTTAACAATTATCAAATAAAAATATTTATAAGAGACAAACTAGATTTATTGGTTTAAATCAAATTCCACGTAATAAAAAAGTTATGATCAATAAATACAATTTAAAATTTCATCCAAACTAAAACGTATTAAGTGCATTTAAAAAATAAAGAATATTTGTTCTAATATCTATTCATGTAAAATACAATAACAGTCATGTTCATCACCACTGAATCCAATTTCCTGTTCGATAGATGCATCAATAATACCACACAAAATTATATGGAACTTTAATCAAGTATCTGCTCCCATGATAGCCCACTAAAGTTGGATTGCACAAAAATCCCCAGTCAAGAAAAGTAGAATTCATCTGAGAAACACAGAAATCTTAAAAAAAAAAAACAGAAACAAGAAGAAGATGAAATAATAAAGGAAAAGAAAAGAGTGGTAAAATGAATCATCCGAATGATTTGATAAATTAGAAAAGAAGAACACGCCAAAAACACATGTAGAAATTGTCTCCCACATTTTTTAACTCCTCCACTTGGATTCTAATAAACAAAATATACCAACACCAATGTATTTTAATTCTGAGATGGAAATTCCTAGATAGTCTCCTATAGTCACAAGGGAGATGCTCCATATCCATCTCTTTTCTTTTCCGAGTTTTTGACTAAATTTACTATTCTTAAACACCCAAAATAAAAGGCTCCTCAAAATATATACATACACCTATATATTTATATATATGTACATATTTAAGTACAAATCATATTGCTCTTCTGTAAGGAGGATTTGAGCTTCTCCACTTCCATCAAAAGTGAGGAGTTTCCTTCACAAGCTTCTGTCAATAAGTTGAATCTTTTCTCTGTTTCGCACACCTGCATTAATGAAACGTCCTCTTCTTGTCTATGACTTTGAGATGTTGGTGGCCTTTTATATTGAATAAAATCCACCATCATGCCCTGTTGTTATTTTTCAAAAGAAGGGATAAGTATAAACCTCGAGAAAATGGTGTTTTCCAGTAACAAGGGAGAAAAGGAATTAAAAAATAAGGAGGTTATGCCTTGAAATGACTATTATGTACATCAACTATTGCCACAATCATCACTAGCATTCTTTATCCCATTTAGACCAACTATACAAATAAAACTATGTATTGTTTTATACTATTAATTACATAAGAAGTTGGTGAGAAAGTATATTACACAGTAGCTTCAACAACTGCTAAGTTGGTCAGAAAGCATTAGACAGTAGCTTCAACAACTGCCTGGTTAGAGTCATGAATGACACTGGCAGGTCCCTAATGATCCAAACCAGAAAAGTGTGGACCACAAGATAGTGTTGACTTAATATGAATTCAATTCAAAAACATTTATACAATTTTGCCATTTTCCACGTAAAAACATAGATTTAACATCATTCTTCTTTTGATAGGTAAGACTCACACATCCAGTTTATCCCAACAGGGACCTAAACCCTCCACCTCCTCTTTAGGAGGTCAAAGAGATCTCAACACTTCGTGGTCACATGGACTTATGTTGGACAACCAAAATGCACACATGCAAGCAATATGTTAAACAAAGTTGGATGGCATATCATGCATGAAGACAATTAATTTATTGACACACTCATTTGACCAGATGCATATCAAGTTCAACAGTTTGCATACCTCACGTTGCCGTCTACGGGAGTAGTCTCGCAGGAGAGACTTGGCAAGCTTATTACGGAGCAATAACTTATTACCAGTGTGACAGCAAAAAATGAAAGATGAAAGTTGGTGCATAACCAATGTAAAAGTGACTGATCCTCGAGTTGCAGCTCTGTCAAGGGCACCAGAAACCCATGACTTAACATAAGCCTCCAAAATGCTCTCGTTGTCCTGAACAGAAACTGAATGTTTGAATATTTGTTGCCTTTGGAATGTCTAACAAAGGAATAGCCATGTATTTTACTTTCTATTATTGTGCTCGAACACATAGGAATATACACACATACAACTGTATATACAGGTGGTGAGAAAAAATAAAGACACTTATAACATGAACATCGACTTCCACCAAAAAAATTCCTCTTCGAGAATCCAAAGAAATTTGAAAATAAAATCAGGAGGACTTCAATACAAATATCCTTCAGGACGGAAAACTGGGAATTCTATTGTGACAAATCAATGCACCTTGCTTGAGAGGTTGGAAATAAACATGTTTTCTTTTTTGAGCCATTAAATTAATACACAACCAAACAGCGTGGTTTCATTTCTTGTGACATCCCCGGAACATTGCTAAAATGATTTCTTTCATTCATAAATTTCCATCAATAATAAGAGCTTTGTTTTGTTAAGAAAAAAAATTTATACTAGCGATAAATAGTTTAACAGCATTACCTCAACAGGTTCAAGGTACCCTTCAGCCTCAGCAAAGCAATTCTCTAAAGGTGGCAAAAGTTCCAGAACACGGCCATTAGATAGTGCATTCCAAGCAGCAAGTCGCACAGGAGCTTCAACACAACGGTGAAGATAAAAAGCAACTTGCCGACCATAAATCAAATCACCATAAGATAGAGCAGCAAACTGCTCCACAAAAGTTTCCATAAATGTAGGGTAACTCTCATGTATCTCTGATTGAAACCTAAGGAACTCCACACTATATTTTTCCCCAGTTTCTGCCAATAAGTTCTTGTTCTTCTCCAAAATGAGATCTTTGCTTTTACCAGACCTTGCCTCATCAAGAAGCTGGCCATAGACCTCTTGCAAAGTCTTATACACATCCCTAGTCTTCTCCTCTTCGAGCACACCCATCCCAACAAGTAAGATTACGGACAATGAATGCAATTTCCAAATTATCGGCACACTCCGAACAGGAGAGTTAATCTCTGTGGAAAGAAACGATGACATTGCTTCGATACCTAAAAGAAAGAAAATTCCACCTTTAGCAATTTCAAGAAAATCAGTGAGGTCCTGTGTGTGATTTAGTATATTAGAAGGGCCTGAAAGATCAGCATGTTTGCTGTCATTGATAGTTGAGATTGGACTAAGAAACCAGTGCATGGGAAGCGGCAATCTCTGGTGAGCCCATTCTACTACCAAAGAAGTGCAGTAATGATCTTGACTGGTCATAATTGATGTGTCCAAGTCCTCGTGAATGGTGTCGAGCGAATTACTATCCTTCTTAAATCTTTTCTGGCCAACACAACTATTTCCACCTACTGTTTTGAACTTCTTTTTTAAACACAACCATCTGCTTCTGAAGTGAGAAGCTAACATCTTACTAAAGAGCAGGAAGTCCTCTTCTTTATATTCCCACCCAAATAATTTAAATCCCTTATTAAGGCAAAGGAAACGGCGAATGCAAAGATCAAGATACTTTAGAACAGGGACTTGGAGCAAAATATTCAATGCTTTATCCACTATAAGTCCTTCCCTTGGTCCAACGATTAAGCATACTCCAAGGGCAGAATTTATCATTTGCATGGTAATGGTTGTCTCTTCAACCATAGTCAGATCATTAGCAGGCACAATCTGAAATATTTCAAGCAAGGGAATGAGAAATCTTGCATCTGTTTGAGCCAACAAAACTTTTATAGACCAAAAACCTCCACCAGAGGCACCCCAGCCTTGTCCGACCCCAGGAGAAGGGCCTCCCCGGCCAAATATCTCAATGGACTGCACATAGTGCCACTCAGAAGCAATTAACTTCATGAAAATAGTTAGCACACTTCTGACTTCAACCAGAGACGACTTAAGAATCCCATCAGCAAGTATCATACTTTCTCTTGAGGAATTGTGACCTTGGGGCGACGGAGTATGGATCTCAGGCTTAGCTAGCTGGATCAACTTATCAACAGAAACAAGAAGTTGAATTAATCCATGAAGACAACAGACACAAGCTATTGATGTTTCATGTTCACTTTGATGTCTCAAATGACACAAATACTCAATGAAAGAGCAACCTCCAGCAGGGTTGTTTCCATATTCTGTACCATTTTCCCCGGAAAAGCTCAAAAACCCATTCTTAATTATTTCAACTCCAATCTTAGGGACAAACTCTGGCAGCCATGGCACGTGACCACCAGGCAGGCTGACTGTATCCTCTGGGATAACTCTCTCGAGCACACTGGAAAGCATCCGGACAACAGAAGAAATCACCCATAACAAGGAACTCACTGGACAATTTTGGAAAAGAGAATCACTCTTATTTCCTTTATGCCAGTCAAAGAATTCAGATATGTATGGATTACCCCTCAATGCTATCCACTTTATAGCTAAATCAACCATCGGCCCGACTTGGCTCCAACACCAAGTCTCCATGTCTTCTTCATTAAACTCCATGATTTGATTGCTTAAATGCAGATTTGAATAAAAATTTGGAAGTCTGCTAGTTAGAGCCTCCAGAACAAGGTATGCTTCCTCAGCAATAGCAGCAAATTCACTAAGGACGTTGTTTCCAATGAGTTTCTCAAATGGCGGTACATTCAACCACATGCACACAGCAGGGAATAAATCTGAGAAGTTTGATACACAATACCCATATTGAATGCAGACCTTCCAAAAACGTAATTGTTCAACAACCAACGCTGATGAAAGTTGACAGTTCTCCCTTCCCAATTTTACCCAGTGGTCATAGGGGACTGCATATCGACACAAATGCCAGGTTGCCTTGTGGAAAATTCCATTCTTTATAAACTCTACACAATTCTTTTTCTCAGCTCGAGCCAACACCTTTTGTTCCACAAAAAAACAGAATACTAATATTAACATAAGTATTCCTCGTATTAAGTGCTTAAATAGCTGTCCTGAATAAAGGATGAGAAATAAGCTCATTTTCTTCTGATAAGTAAGAACAAGAAATAAGTTCATGAGACATACTGCCCTGAAAGCGGGAACAAGAAATTGCTTTACCTTCAAAAGGGTAACAGATTTTATCTTAGAAGGATAAATTTCCATTTGGTCTTTCATTGTAAATCTGTCAACAACTGTTTGAATAAGTCGTTGGCACTTCATGATTGCGTCTGCACAGGTCGGGGAATGCCTTGCTATCGCAATCAGAATGGAGACTAAGCATTCTTCCAAAGCCACCGAAGGGTCTGTCTGAAACCATAGAAATTAAGACATTATATCAAAGTACAGCACCGGCACATTTCAAACTGTTTTTTCTCTTTTAAAGGAAACTATTGTTGCAATTGTAGAAGCATCAAAGAGCAGTTTCAAAAAACATGTCAAACCAGGAAATTCACTATAGTAATCATATCTTCTCAGAGGGGTGGGCCTTGGTGCAATAGTAAGGTTGCATCATTGTGACTTGGAAGTTGGAAGTCACGGGTTCGAGTTGCGGAAACAGCCTCTCCACTCTTGGGGTTAAGGCGGCATACATCTAATACTCCCTAGACCTGGAGTGGCGGGAGCCTCATGCAATAGGCTAGCCCTTTAATCAAATCTTCTCAACAGATTCTATATCATGCAATCCTTTTGGAATCCTTTACATTTATTATTACAAATATCCGAGGATATGTAAGGTGCTTCCCTTGATTGACAATTTGACGTGCATCACTTTAAAGGAAACTATTCTGAACCTGCAGTAAATATTTCCATTCAGCAACTTCAAATCCTACAAATAAATAGATGTGACTTTCTTTTTGGTATTTTATATTCTAGTAGTTTTCAAAAGAGGACTACAGTGGACTTGACTTCTATTCTATGAAGACACGCTTGCATCTAGGTCATTTAATTAGTATTTACTTTCCCACTGCACAGAGAAATTTCAAGTGGTTTATTCAGATTTTTCATAAGATCGCACTTGGTGTCAAAGTAACTTGTATATTTGTCTGTCATGAGTGCCGCTGGTGTAGCAAATATTGTGGATCCACACACAAAGATGAGGAAAAAGAAAGATAGATAGATAGAGAGTTCTCTTCATGGCATTCTGGTATCCATAGTCTCGGACAGGGATCCTCGTTTTACAGGTCAGTGTAGGCAAAGTCGAGTCTAGAGGCAGCATTGGGGACACAGTTATTGTTCAGCAGAGCTTTCCACCCACAGACAAACGGCCAGTCAGAGCATACTATCCAGATTCTCAAAGATATGTTACGAGCTTGAGTGATGGATTTTCAGAGTAGTTAGAAGGACCACTTGCCATTGGTGAAGTATGCCTACAACAACAGCTACCAGCCAAGTATTGAGATGGCACCCTTCGAGGCACTATAGGGGTGTCTTATATTCTAGTAGTTTTCAAAAGAAAACTGTGGCGGACTTAACTTCTATTCTATGAAGGCAAGCTTGCATCTTGGTCATTTAATTAGTACTTACTTTCCCATTGCTCAAAGAAATTTCAAGTGGTTTATTTGGATTTTTCATAAGATCTTACTTGGTGTCAAAGTAACTCCTATATTTGTCTGTCATGAGTGTTGCTGGTGTAGCAAAAATTGCGATTCCACACACAAAGATGAGGAAAAAGATAGATAGATAGATAGATAGATATATATATATATATAGAGAGAGAGAGAGAGAGACTTATCAAATATATATATTTAGAGAGAGAGAGAGTAGATATAAATATATATATAGAGAGAGTAGATATATATATATATAGAGAGAGAGAGAGAGTAGATTAAAAAAAACATGATGAATAAAGAAGTTATAATTCTCCGGGTTGTCTAAAGATAAGGCGTTTGACAAGCATCAATGGCAGATCACATATGTACCATTGGCAGATCTCTTTTCAAAATGAAGATTTTCTTTTTCCTTATTTCTCATAACCCTTTTGGGCCTTTGCTTATCATCTCTGCTATTTATTTATTTTTTCTTGAGAAGGGAAAAGGTCTGATTGGACATGGAACAATATTTTTTACTACATCACCAATAAAGTTGGTTGAAAAATATAAAAAACTTCGACACCGACTAAGACCTCCTACACACAATCCCAAACCACCAAAACATTCATGGTATTGCGGCTGCTGCTGCTAGTACCACAACCACTATAATACGGAGGACAACAAATATTAGCACTAGTACTAAAAGTTGTCCAGTAATAATTACTTTTTTGATAAGCAAAAGATGTCTAGTAATAATTATGATAATAAGTATATCATCGCCATCACCAAAGCCACTGTAGCACAATGGTAACGTGTTGGCATGGCATCTGAAAGAGAGGAGTTGGTTTGAGGGTTGGACTTTTATAGTCAATAAAAAAACTACAATCTTCATCACCATTATATGAAGTATGAACTCTGGAAGTCACATGAATACTTTTCTATACTTTTTTATTTTTGGTTTAAGACTAACTCTATTTATGCATGAAAGCACAAATCTTCATATTCCATAAAACTGGTATAAAAACGATATCTCGGCAGCATAGATATAATATACACCCCGGAGCTCCAATCAATTCTTTCTGTTTTCAAGAATAAATTTTATCGATAGACATTTGGCAGCAGCTTCTTCTCACTCTCATTGTAACCAAAGGCAAAATACACAAGCAAACCCTTCACCTTTTTTGCCACCCTTTCTCCAGCAGCGACAATCTCCATGGGTTGTTATTACTCTGCAAGCAACCTAACATCTAAGTTCTAACAACTGTCAAGAAAAACACTTATTGTATGTGCAATTGAAAATTTCTAATCTCCAACCAGTTGCCCCTTAACACCTTCCCACTCTGATCATTCTTGCATGTATGGACATAAAAATGGGTGTCAACAGTTTCAAAGCAAGCAGGACTTTGAGAAGTAAAAAGTAAATCATTGAAAAATCTACAAGGATAAAAAGATCCACAACAGATATGCTAATGGAAAGGATTAGAAATGGGGAATACATAAAAGACTATTTGCTTTTAAAGAAAATTGGTTTTAGTAGTAATGATGCGTTTGAGGAGAAGTTTCCGTATTGTTTTTTCCAAATTAATAAGGAAAAGAAAGGAGCATCTCCATTAAAATCATGCTTACCTCCAAGAGATAGCGAATCCGTGGAAGGATTCCCATCCTAACCAAACCAGCAGCAAAATCTTGTCCAGCAACAACAATGTCATCCTGAATGGTACGTTCACCTTCGGTTTTGTCATCCACAATATCCTCACCGAAAGAAAGAATATTAGAAGGTTTAGCACTGTACTTCCAAAATCCACCATGAAGGAAACCAAAATCAATCTCTGGTCTACTTCTAAATACGGGAGCAGTACAAACATCCTTCCGATAAGTCCCTATTTTCTGGAAACAGGATATATAAAACTTAAACTTATAATGATCTTATACAATTAAAGAAGAAAACCAATCCCAAGAATGCAATTTACCTCTGAGATGTTAAAGAAGCTCTCATTGAAATCACAGCTCAGTATGCACTGAATAACTTTGGCACAAGCTAAAACTACAGAATTGTGGTTATCATCAAGAGACATCCTACAAGATAAAGAAGTGTACAGTTAAAATACAACAGCATTTCATCATTAACACAGTAGGTGCTGAACCAAACCAAAAATTATCATTACAAGTAATATACATTTCAGCAGGTTATGAACTTCCTTAATCTGGTATAACATGCCACAAAAAATAAGTTCAAACCAGAGCATGCTTGAAATTGTCAAATAACATGTAAATACTGATATATCATATAAAGCAAATCAATGTTTGTCCAAATAGTGACAAAAGACAAAAAGGACAAAAAATTAACAAATTAATGATAAATAATATATTTAAGTATTAAAGGTGTCTCAATCATCTACAATATAATTGAAATGCACAATATCATCCCATATATGTCTGTTTACACGTGAGTGTGTGGAACTAGTTGAAGGAGAAAACATTTAGAATGTAAATTTCAAGTAATATAGATAGGATAGTATAAAATACCACTGAATATATATATAATTATTTTTATGGTGTGTAAGAAGAAACCATAGATAGTTTAATACTTGACTTTTTAAACAACTCCTGCAACATTGCTATTTTAGTAGTTTTAATAATTTTCAAATTTCTGTTGGAAATTTTCCCACATCATATCCGAGTTTACTCAGCAATAACTAAATGCTGAATACACAAGTTTTATTGGAATTGAAAAGGCTGATTGAGTAACCAATACAGAATTTGAAAAGAAAGATACTTGAATCTACTTTCAGCAAACAGTATGAAAAGATATATACAAATAAAACATAGGACATTGAAAATTAACAACAAAAACAATCAGGATTCACCTCAGTGATAAAGCAAGCTCAGGTTCCGGCCCAAGAGCAAAAGCCCAAATGGCTCCCCAGTCAATAAACCTGTCAACATTAGCTTTTTCCAAGTTACACCCAACTTGATTTTGGCAAATGATGAGTAATGCCTTATCAAGAACAGATGCAAGGAGATGCAATGCAAGAGCCCGTTGCCCGGGAACCTGAATTTGCATTTTAAAAACAGGTCAGGAAGAATATCTTACAATGTAAGAATGTAGTCACTTTTTAAGAACGTGCAGCAATTATAATGATTTAGCACGGTAGCACCTAGATATAACATCAACTAACCACACTTCTAGTGAGTGCTAGTGCTTCCTTTATGGTGTAACCCGCAGCACCAGGATCTCCCTCAGTTCGAAGGAAGTCACGCTCAGAAACATTATCAGCATTATACCCACTGTAAACAGACATATTACCTACACCATGATAATTAAGGGAAAATAATCATCAACATCTTATTCAGGTAGTGTTATTGAAGAATAATGTAACTTTAATATAAGCCCTTTTCACTGAATAAATGCAGAACTGCCGCCTTTAAGCCATTGAGTTAGGACCAAGAAGATTCTCATGAAGAGAGAAAATGCTCAAGGAACGGGGATAAAATAATCAAGCACACTGCATATATGAAAACCTAATTTAAACAATTAAACATTTTGCCATACTAGCCCTAGGTAGAAAAGGCTTCATTATAAATCCACCTTGGTTCAGTTAAGTGCTCATCTGATATGTATAACATCAATCCAGTCCATGCGACCTACCAAGATACATACTAGATTCACAAACACCTTGTCGTCATCACTGTTGTTTTGTTGCCCTCAATCATGAGTCGCTGGTCTCTTCCCAAGCAGGCAAGCATCTATCAAAGACAGCCCAGCTATTTAAATACTCCTAACCAAGTCCCCAACATATGGAAGCAAGAAATTTAAGTCCAATGCTTATCTCCTTTTATTCGAACAATAGAAAGGAGATGGTATACGAGTGTGGAAGTTCAATTGTGCAAGGCCCAATGTTAAGTACCCAATATTTTACATCTATCTCACTCCATTGTTGGCTTTAAAGCTTCACTGAGCAGCACTCCCCATACCTGATGCAACACTGATTTAATACTTTTATACAACTAAAGCATGTTGATAGGCTTGTGAGTCCAACTGGTATACAAAGAAGTTTAATTAGGCCATACTGCAGTCACAAATTTTTCCATAGACCACCCACATACTTGCAATTAGTTGATAATCGTTTCCATATAATTATTACTGGACCTCCATTAGTAAAACTCATCCATACACTCTTTAACATGGTTACCACAATTCGCTCCTCCCTTAGCAAATTTCGAATTGGGATCGCACGATCCAAAACATGGATCATTAGCGATTTGGAACGCAAGATTTAACGTTCTGATCTAAAATATCAAAAGTCTCAAAAAAATCATACAAAATACACACATATCATTGAAATTTTATTTTATACATACCAATATTATTATAAATACACTCAAAAAGCATATCACGTTACAAATAAATGTATTTCGTTCTAACAAAGCGATCTAAAGAAACCTACCCCTAACGTACTTTGTTTTATAACAAGTGACGATCTACGTTCCCGTTCCCATTCCCGTTCCCATTTCCCGTACCATAACAATCAACTTTTTAGGTAACATTGCTCTTTAATTTGACTTACTTTCAGCCGTTAAATTGTATAGAAATATAGGGCATTTTAACCTCAACATTTCAGAAGGACAACTAATAACTTCATTTTCATGTTGTTAAAATAATGTTACCTGAAACGTGGATCGTTATGGTACGGGGAACGGGAATGGGGACAGGAACGGGAACGTAAATCGTCACTTGTTAAATAACATGGTACGTTAGGGGTATGCTTCTTTGAATCACTTTGTTGGAACGAAATACATTTATTTGGAACATGATATATTTTTTGATTGTATTTGTAATAATATTGATATGTATATATAAACACCAAAAAGATTTCAATGAATCCAAACTATTATAAAATAAAATTTTAATGATGTGAGTGTATTTTGTATGATTTTTTTTGAACTTTTAATATTTTAGATTGAAACGCTAAATCTTGCGTTCCAAATCGCTAATGATCCATATTTTGGATCGGGCAATCCCAATTTGCAATTCGCTAGGGGAGTAGCGAATTGTAGTAATTATGTGTTAAATTCTTCCTTCCAACAAAAAATCCTTTCTATGGCATTCAGCCAATGAAACGAATTCTTTTGCTTGCATCCACCTGAAGATGAAACATAAATTTATCCCCCAAATGCAATCATTCAGAAGATGTAGCCCCTTAAGCAGGCTATATGCACTACTTATCAAAAAAGCAGGCTATATGCACCAAACAGATTCGCAAAGTTATCCTCACCCATCCACCTCCCCATCTAGAACTAGTTTCTTTATTGTACCATGTTGTCAGGTTACAATTATCACTCTCAACTGTTCAATGTCTCCAATAGCATCAAAAGAAGATCAACTGAACTGAAATGGGCTAATTACCATATATTTCAAGAGATGCCATTCAAAAGAGCCTGATTCAACAACAATGGTTCTATAACAAAGTGGCACAGCTACAAACAACAAAAGAAATAAAAGGAAAATTATTTGCCAACTGGGAGTGCAAATAAGACATCCTAGAAAACCACATTTTAATATTCAACAAAGTCCCTGTTCCATAATTCCCTTCATAGTTTATATATACTGTATATATGGCTTGCATCGATTGCACATGCATTCTCCAGATGGTAATAAATATCCTTAAAATCTGTATTGTTATACATCATAAATTCATGTATGGTCAGACTGTCAGAGTATCTGTAACATAAAATAAGAGCCTTTAATGAACATAGACAACATAAAAGATTAATAATTTAACCCAAGCCACAAGAAAATCATAATTTTTCCCAGGGATCTGGCATATTTTTAATCTCAATAATATCTTCTTCTTCTTTGTTGCTAGTGATGAGAATCGACCCCTCAACCCTAACCCCCCACCCCATTGGATGTCATCCAGCACTCATCCACTTGCTACAAAGGCTTTGGCCTCAAAAATATCCTAACATCAAAAGTACTTCTTCATCAAATCTCCTGGGAGACGGGCCTTCTATTATCCAAGCTGCACAACTCATATCCTTAATTCAAGTTGCTAAGAACTGGAAGGAATGATTAGTAAATGACATAATAGTTAATATTGAGCAGGAAAAATGGCATGATAGTTAATATTCCCATAGCTTAAAGAGCAATATCATCATATTAAGCAATTACATAACTACATAAATCCCCAGTAATGATTTTAACATTAATAACAATATCAGGGCAGTAAATTACTAATTTTATTTTGAGTGCCTGAAGATATAGAGTTTGGAATAAAACCCATAAATAAATAAACAAAATACACCAGACTATCAATGAAAAGGAAAAGATTTCACAAGTAATAAAAAAACCATAGCAGTAAGGTGATAATAAAAAAAACAAAACAACAAGAAGAAGGATAGTAGTAATAATAATTTAGACTTACCACCCTTTGGTGCCTGAGAAAAATCATTTTCAATAACAGTTCCATCGAATGAAAACCTTAATTCCCTGACGGCCTCAACTCTATCACTCCAAGCACCCCACACATTGCTACTGCCTAGCTCCAGATTCCCAACAGCATTATAATCTTCCCCACTCTGTGTATCTTCTGAGGTTGTTGTTGTCAACTTATGAGAGTTATCACTCTCAGAGAGTCGAGAACCTTTTGTATCTTTGGTCAATTTTCTATCATCTTGCATATAATCCACCCCCCCATTGGTAGCCATATCTAAGCCAGAGCTTTTTTTCTTTCTCAATTTGTCCTGGCCCCGCTTTCTTAAGGCCTCTATTAGTGCAGGATTCATCTTCTCCAGTATCTCAGCCTGCGCCTCTACAATCTCATCAGCTGCCATTCTCTGTAGCCTGGCAAAATTCTCAGCATCAATTTGACTTTCAAGACTTACGGACCATTGTTCATTTCCCAAGTTGTTGGAAGTAGGATAGGAAGTTATATGTGATGTTGACGTGTTTTGCTTTTCTGTATCCAATTGCCTTTGTTTCTTTGACACATCTAACAATCCAGACCCCATCTCCTCCATGATCTCCTTCGGTGTTTCTGAAATTTTATTTTGTGACATTTCTTCTAATAATGCAGGATCCATCTCGTCCATATTTACATCCTGTGTTTTTGCATTATCATCTGCTAACATTTCCTGTGAAAAAGCACCATTCTTTGCATCAATATGGCTGTTTATCATGTCTGAAATTTCAGTTACTTCACCAACCTTCTCACGCTCACTGAATTCCACTAATAAATGCTTCTCTCCTTTCTTTTTCCGATACACAGAAGAATTATCACTAGTGTTTAGCTCTTGCCACCTACTAAAATCTAATCCTTTCTTCTGTTTCCTCTGTACTGGATTAGCAAAAACCGCTATTGGATCAAACTCAGCTAAACCTTCATCTTCTCCGTCACCCTTGTTGTCGTCATCACCACCACCACTATTTTTAATACCCTTTGGAGCCCAATGCTGCAAATTTTAATTTTGGTATCAGTTTATCAAGCGAAAAAGAAAAAGAAAATGAAGGAAAAAAATAAATGTTCTCTTGATGCTTCTCTATAAAAGACAATCGGAAATTGTTTTTCATTTGATATATAAACATTTTCCAATTACAAGAGCAACATGGACGGATACTTTGCATGTAACAGCAGACTTCCAACTCAAAAACTGAGATTCAACGCTGTGGTTGACTGCTGAGAACATGTGGAAAGCCGAACAATTTAAAAATTCCTGAATTTTGGAGCCAAATGTTACTATATAGCTTAGTGGAACCCTGTAGGGTTTTCCTCTTATGATTATTTTGACATCTATACAACATAAAATTCAAGTCATTCCTTCCAAATTTTTTCTTCACCTTCCTTCGCTTTCTCACCAAACAAAGGGATACTAGAGAACTAAGTCCTAGTTTCTAGAGTCGGTGCAGTGCATATGAATTACGGATTGAGTATAGAGGGCAGGGCAACTTACCGGGCCGTGAGAGCGATGACGGGCGACCGGAAAAGGGAGAACCGTGGGGCGAGGGGGCACGAGAGGCCTGTTGCGGGGTTCTTCTGAGATGCCCTTTTCGACTATGCTGCCGACTAGGTATGAGGCAGCATCTTCCGATACTTGGAGCGAGCTGGTTCCGAAAATCTTTTGACCACCGACGCCTCGGCCGCCGCTCTCTTTCTTCATCGACATTCAATAGTATTTACTCAACAGACAACTGCAAGAATGCAATTAGGGAAGGGAGGGAGGGAGGGGGAGAGAGAGAGAGAGAGAGAGAGAGAGAGAGGCCTGAAGTTAAACAGTACGCTGTCTTCAACAGTTCTATGTTCAACCCTGCGACACTGTAGTTCTATTTCTAGACAGCAATAGAAATATAGAATGGAGAGAACGGGGGTGACCTTTTCTTTTGCCTGGTCCAAATGGATTGGAGGCCCAATGTAAAATTGGCCCAACAAAAAAGTCCACAGTTGCCACCCGTTAAAGCAAGAGAATATACTTGGTCAGGTCTCCGGTGGAAACTGGAAAGTAATAGAATATATATTATCTTAGAATTCTATTAATAAAACTTATAAATCCAAATTTGCTAAAGGATAACTTATTATTTTTATCTGAAAATATAAAAAATAAAAAAAGTTAAATTTTCTTATAAAAGTAATTACTTATATTTTAAGTTTCCAGTTCTCTTAAGAATTATTCATTCTAATTAAATACAAATTTATTTATTTTTTCTTTTCTCACTTTACTAACTCCTATTTTTATATGTAGATCCTATATTTATTTGTTCAATAAAGTTTGATGGGGTCTAATAGAAACAATTCTCACAAAATATTTTTTTGTTGATTATGAAAAATAAATAAACACATAATATACAATTTTTATAATACACAGTGAACGAACGGTTGATATTATATTAGTTTAGACATAAACTTTATTTTTTTTTATGTCAAGTTAATATGCAATTTGCTTTCTGAAATTCATTTTTATTGTAATTTCTAAATATATGAATAAATTATATTAATATCTTTCGAAATTCTAGACAATTATAAAAATATTTTGTGAAATTTTTAAAATATATTATCTTTTTTTATTTTTATTAATAAATGTGAAATTACACATACCTCTTCTTTAATTTATTTTATTTTTTTAAAATAATAAAAATGTTACTTTTATTTTTATTTTATTTTTTTGTATATATTTTTATTTTGCCTAATTTAAAAAAAAAAAAGAAATTCAAAAAATTTAGTCAAGATTTTAAAATATAAAACAAAATGTTAATGTAATTTTAAAAATTTATAAAACAAAATTGTAATAGTGAAAAAACATCTTGAAATGTAAAAAAAAAAAATTTACTTAAAACTGACCGGACTACTTCCCAGATCCGATTTGAAACGGTATAAACAACACTGTTGCCCGTTTCTTCCTCCACATGCACTACTATTTTTCTGCTGTTTGTTTTTTTTTTTTTTTGGCATCACAGCAATCAAATCCATGGCCGAATGGTCTCAACTCCCCAAAGAACTCCTAGACCTAATCGCTCGACACCTCCAATCCGAAATCGATCTTCTTCGATTCCGATCCGTCTGTTCTTCGTGGCGGTCCTCTGTCCCGAGCCAACCCCACCCACTACCTTCCCGTTTCCCAATCATCCCAAACTGACGGAATTTCCAACTCCAGTTGGGGTTTCTCTCTATCCAAATGCACCATTTTACTCCTCGGATTGCCCTGAAGCCCGTCGCCAAACACTCCCCTCTGATGGCTGGCTGATCAAGCTAGAACAAGACGTCCCCCAGAGGATGCACCTATTAAATCCTCTTTCTAGATTTGAATTCAAACCTCTGCCAACAACGTTTCCAAGAATTCTTGATCTGTCCAACTTTCGAATCTCCGAATTAGGGCATGAATACATTCTTCAGTACATATATTATCGTCCATTCGCGTGTTCGATCGGCGACGCGGGGAATTTGTATATGGAAAAGGTCTCTTTGCTGTCAAGTGGGAGTTCGAGCTCTCCATTTGATAGTTTTGTGCTATTGACAATTACATGTGTCTGGAAAAGTTGGCTATGTTCAAGTCTGGTGACAAAAAATGGACTGTAATTGACGACTTGCCTTCGCCATATGATGATGTGATACTCTTTGATGGGCAGTTCTATGCCGTAGATAGTACTGGACGGGCCGTGATTGTTGATTCATCTCCAAGTGTAAACTTGGTTGCTCATTCTGTTTTTGGTGGGGACAAGAAGTTCTTGGTGGAATCGTGTGCCGAATTGTTGCTAGTTGATATGTATCTAAGCACGGGGCCTGAGGAAGATTTGGGCAGCTATGAGTATTTTGAATTTTATGACGAATTTGATTGTTATATGATTGAGAGGACGATTCGGTTTAAGGTTTTTAAGTTGGATCAAGAGGGGCAGAAATGGGTTGAGGTGAAAAGTTTGGGAGATCAAATGTTGTTTTTGGGTGATAATTGTGCGTTTTCAGCCTCGGCTTCTGATTTTACAGAGTGTAAAGGGAATTGCATATTTTTCACTGATCATTTCTTATCTTCGAACAGGGAAGAGGATGGTGTGTTCAAGGGCCATGGTATAGGTGTGTTTGATTTGGAGACTGGTAGCATTGGGCCTTTAGCTAATTACCCTGATTATTCCAATCTGTTTTGGCCACCTCCTGCATGGGTTTCTTCGTCCGCGTTGGAAGTAAGTGCTCTTTTTTGCATCCCTATGTTTGGCTTTAAATATATGATTTTTGGTATCCATTGATATAAATTCTATCAACTATTTTCATTTATTCAATCAAAGATGCCTCCAAGTTGGTGCATTTCTGTAACTTTAGATTTAACAAATTAAACTACTTGTTGATTGCTAGCATTGGAAATTGGAAGCTATTTTTAGGTGAGAGTGGCTATATTGCCATGGTCTAACTTGGTGAATTTTATAGTTACTTGCCTCTTATGTAGTTAGGTACTTAGGTCTTCCAAAATATGTCCAGTTTCTTCATACTTTAAGTATGAGATGATATCCTACAATTTTTATTCCCCTTTACTCATTCACTTTTTAAAATTCAATTTATGTATTCGAATCATTATGACTGAACGGATACTTTAGTTTTGTTCCAGTTTATCAAATTATAGTGCACTTTCGATGAGATCAGACCTTTGAGGTATCCGAGTTTGTTTTAAATGATGGCAGAACTCAACTTTAGTTCTTTATTTTTAGACAAGATATGCCTTGGCCTTACTGAGCCACAACCGGTGATTGATCTGAAACCTTTGGTCAAGTTATGCACGAGTGTTTCTCCTCATTGTTAACCTGGGAGCAACTTTTGTGACATCTTGCATGCAAGTGTATATATACACTTATCAGGAAAATAAATGTATCACCATATGTAGTATCATATACTTAAAGATAATGTAGATACTTTAATAAAGAAAAAAAAGGAGAAAAAAAAAAGATCTTGGATACAAACTCTCTCTCTCTTTATATATATATATATATATATATATATATATATATATATAGTTCTCATTGATCTTTGTAATGTTTATGCAGATGGGATTGAATCAACTGAGTATTTAACTTTCTCAAAGACCCATCTAAGTGAGGGGGACAGTAACAAGAGCAGAGGCGCTGGATGGATGTCAAGCGAATGATATTATGTATATAGCCGTTAATCTTATGTCATTTATCTTGTATACTTTAATAATTATTTGCAAGTTAATTGCATTTGACCTGATTTGGCCTGGACTACTACAAGCTATATGGACATAAATAGGTTCACTTAGTTTAGACTACTACAAGCTATATGGACATAAATAGGTACGCTTAGTTTAGCGCATATACTTGTTTCATTGCAATATAATGAACTTCTATAATTATATGGACAACTTATAATTATGGCCTAACACTTTTAGGGGTCATTGCTTGTTGTAATGGTAAAAGGCGTAGGATGTTAAGTGTGAAAACGTGAGTTCAAGTCAGAAAGTAGTCACTGTGTGCAAAAATAATTCTAAAATGTTATGTCTGTTTTCCATCTACCCTTCCCTGCAGCCTGCAAAAGTGAGAACAACAATGGATAAATGACCTTTCAATTATATGGACAACATATGTAGTTTAATGATATTAATTTTCATTACTCATCTCTATGTGAAAAGAAAAACGCTTATGTTTACACTTACACGTACTCCATCATATTCTTCTTGTGTCATCTTCATAAGCTTGCCCTTTATCATATCACATTTAGAGTATGTAGATTGTAGCATACTACATCTCTATTCTTGTTCCACGATCCACATTCTAGCTAAGGTTGTTTGAGCTAGTGAATTTGATAGGGTAGAAATCTCTTTAAAGGAACATCCATGTAAAGAATGGTTTTCTGGCTGCCTATGGTAACTCACTGCATAACTAGGTGCTCACTTGAATGTGAATCCATGAGTTCTTAAAAACTTATCAACTGCTGTAATCTTTGGTTACTTAGAAATTGCATATTTGCTCAAAAGTTGCGCATCTTTCTTGGAATGACTTTGACTCAAGCATATGAATTGATTTTGCTATTGAATTGAAGTTGCAATTTTTGAGTTGGATCAGTAGATAATTTGTCATTCCCCCTTGTGAGAAACTTGAGCCAGCCATCCTTTATTCAGATACATTCCGAATGCTTGTCAATTTGGATTGTAAATGTCATTTCCTGTATAGCAGGGAACTAAAATCTTATCAGTGATCAACCTTTGAACAGTCTGATCAATTTTAATTATAACCTTATGGTATATTATGGAGGTTGTGCTACTTTTTAACTTGTTCATGTTTAAGCTTTGAGCAGACTAGTCCTGGTTACTGCTGGCTTGATGCTAAGGTTTCCTCTTTGTATGCCCTGCCTAATTACTTGAATGTGAAGTAGACAATAGATCTTCATATTTGTTTGTTCGAGGTTGATAAACTGTGTTTAATTGAATGTTGTTTTTTTTTTTATTCCATGAGTGCTTAAAAACCATTTATCTGACACTTTTCTTTTACTTTTTATTTTTACTGGGTAGAAGCAGCAACTGCCTCACATGTCATGTGGGTTTACAGAGCTTATTAGCATTCTGTCTACGTTAGAGGAGCTGTGCACCTTACCAACCAAATTAGCTTCCCTTTGTAGAGCCCATGTGATCACACTTTTCTAGCATGCTCTGTTAGTTCTCTCTTTTCACTTGTATGTGATGAGAGCGAGAGGCTAAGAATAAACATAACCACATGATTCTTTTATTTCACTCTTCCCTTTAGGTAATCGTGCAGGTTGTATTCTTCCACTGCATCTTCCGCATTCACGGCTTTCTTTTGTTTTTAATTATTCCTCGTCTTCCACGAATCGCTACTATCTTCTTTGATTAATCCAAAACAATCTCGACTACTGCAATCCAAATCACAGTTACAAATTGAATAAAAACAATTAAGACACCTCAAGAATAAAAATAATCTGCAAAACTTATAAAAATTCCACGAATCATATACAACAATTGAATTTCTTGATTCCTTCTTTTTTTTTTTAAAGTGTGACATATGGACATTTATTTGGAATAGGCACATATTGCTCAAACGCCATTCCACTGGGACTGTTGAAAGCATAGTCAATAAGCAAACAGTCCAATTTAGCTTATGATTTGGCTCAGGCCAATTTCAAGACAATCCGTTATGGAATCAATCTGTCAAAATCTGTGCACCTGCTGATCCATTTATTGGGGTTTCTAATGCAAGAATTTTTAACGAATTATCCTTTTACTGAAGACGATTATAACACATCCAAATCTGCCCTCCCTTTTTTACCAAAAAAAAATAAGGTCGCCCTGTAATAACCTTGCACAGATTATAAAAGATGCGAGGCTCTCAAAAAGTGCTTTCTTTGATGATAATTGTCATTTTTCCCCCTAACCTTGGGGAAAAAAATTGGCAATGAGCTATTTCCTTCAGCTGGTTACTGATTACTGACCCTGTTTTGAGAACATAAGAGAATGATTTCTAGATAATAATAGCATAATTCTATTTCTCCATCTAGTACCTAATGAAAAACCATGATATTTTCCATCACTGAACAAAGATACATGGTCAAAACCACCAGCTCTTTTCACCCCACAGCCACGCCACCAGGATCTAACCCAGGTACGTGATTTCCTTTGCAGTGCAGATGGATCATTTTATTCAATCACGCTCAGGAGCATCACCAGAAACTTTCCTGGCACTGAGTTTCCCAGCATAGGACCACATCCTCTCCAAGTCAGCTGGAATTGGTTTTTCCATCTTTTGGTTAAGACTATTCTTGTTCAATGGGGGAGCCCTACACGGGCTTCCAGCTATGGGAGGGGAAGAACAGAAAATTGGAGTTGCAAATGGAGAAGTATAAGGGGTGTGTTGAATTGAGAAGGGGCTAGGTGACATTCGCTTTTGGATGGGAAGACCACCCAAACCTCCCCTGCTGAAAAAGGACGCTGATTCTGCTGCAGCGCATCGTTTAATGGCATCATCTACATAAAGGACGTCATCAATCCTTGCCATTATGTTAAAAGCCAAACTCTCCATTACTCTTGAATAGCTTTCAAGAATTGACTGCCCCACATCCTGTAATAAAAAAAATAAAAACATATGGTGAGAATTGCCCTTAATTGGTCTGGTCCCAAACATTACTCTGAACCAAGCAACAAATGAATGATAAATTCATCTCTTATTCTCTAACGAGTGCTTGTAGTACCATGAGATGATACCCTCTTTTTGTCAGAGAGTACTGAAGCATGCACTAAATGAACACCTAGACAGAGAATTTACAACTCGTCATCATTAAAACGGATCAATCCCATTTTGTAATCCATCCCCTAAAGCCAACAAAATGTTCAGCTTCAATCATACCAGTCCAATTAAATAATGAATGCAACAATCAATTTCCATAATTTTCAAATCATTCGCAGCCCATCCAAATCAGAAGTATGCAACATTCTTGGTTGTTTAATGGAAAATATGCCACTATGAAGGGGCATTAAACTTCTGCATCTTAAAGCCACTCCCTGTCCCAAATCTGCATTCAATTTCCTCACCTAATGTCCAGAAGTCACACTAAAGAACTATCAATATAAAACTAGCTCTATGTTCCAAATGTGTCCTAAATAGTTCTTTACATTTTTCTTATGCCTTGGATCATTATCTGCTATTTAAATTCACAGTATCAATGGTTCTGGTTCATTAGATACTGAAAAATAAAGTTGGGAAAACTACTTTTTGACAAGTATTATATATATATATATATATATATATATATATATATAAAGTAAGTAAAACTACCTTATTGTATTGAATTTTGTTCATATCCAATGCAGTTTGTGGAAGGCCAGGGAAACGAAATCTCAGGCTATGTAAGAGGGTCTCAGCCCGTTGAGCTAGAAATTGATTCTTTTCACCATCAGCAACGAGGCCTTTGACCTTGCCACCCCAGGATGAACGCTTAGTTTTCAGGTGGCTTGTATGTTTTTTTCTGTCTTTCTGTTTCCACACATGCACAGCAGCCTCAATTCTGTTTACTACTTCCAGAGTATGATGCTCTGATGACAGGTCTAGGCAATCAAGGAGACATTCTGGAGAGAACTGATCAGCAGTAATGTAGCGGTAGATGATATCACCGAGACAAGCTTTTCCACTCTGAAACAGCAATTGGACAATAAACAGTGAGAAAAAACATATCAATAAGAATAAATCCACCATAGGAATGCCATGTATTTTTCATAATTCTAGTGAATTGTTGTTTCAAGCATAGAATAACTGCTAAGAAATATTTTTCATTACAACCACGACTAAGTAAAAATCTTATGTTAATCTTTTGTAGAAATATACAAATGCTCTCCTCATAACCTTCATCACATTCAAAGCTCTTCAATGAACATGCAGGCACTCTAGAAGTGCTAACATTTGCTTCTCCATATGAATCCTATATGATGCAGATTTCACTACATTAGCAGCTAAGGCACAACTTGATTCAACAGAGCCTTCATGTATATACAGAAATTTCTTTCTGCCAATCTGGTACACATAGGGTCTCTCTTCCAATTAAAATCATTTGCATACATGTCCCTTACATTTTTTATTTATTGAAACTAGCTTGTTGGACAGTAGTTAGGTACCCACTAATAGTTATACTCGCAATGTTACTAGGCTCTCGGTCACTTTTTCTGGAAAGGAATTATGTAACTTTATTGTTTAAATAGTAAATATTCTGTGGACTAGGACACATGAGATTCTATATATCTAAGAATTATTGCAACAAATTACTTATCAAAAAAAGTAGCATTAAAATAATATTTCTTATAATTTCAATTTTTTTTTATTTGCATTCCTACTACTCCTATCTATTTGTACATTTTTTGCCTTGATTGACCATGCCCAGGGTGTAGTGTTTTCAAAGAAAGAGAAAAAAAACAGCCAGCAAACAAATAAAGATAAATTTAAGGAAATGGAATCGATGAGCAAGCAGGTGAGTGTCTGACAAAATAACCCTGTGTACAGAAAGGGTCTGCTTTAGGGTGTCTTGTCATCCAATTGGCTGACTTAAGAAGACTCCATGGTTAGCATCCAAACTAGGCAAGACAAACAAGGATATTATGGTGGTGTAAACAAGGGTTCAACTCAAAGGTCATGTAGGCAAGCAAGCACATCACTCAATCGCCAAGGAGGAGCAAGCCCCACAACATTCTTAGTCACCTATACCAATACGCAATAGATATTCCATGTCATCTGATCTCAATGCCCCAATTTGGTTTTCTATATCTGATTTTTCTTCATACTTATCAGAATTGATGTTGGACCTTGAAATCACTAATAGTCATTATTTATTTTTTTTATGAATAATTAACTTTATTTTTGTTGATCAATATGAATAATTAACTTTATTAAATACAAACAAGGGAAGGACTTGGTACATGGGAAATATATAGACTAAAATATCTTAAGTAACTGAACAAGCAACAACAGTCTAAAAAATGACTTTTGAGCACATGCAGCGTTTTCCACATAATTTTCTTTGATTTGTATCTAATTTTCTTATCCAATTTAACATTCACTCTCACCCCATATGCCAAAACAGGCATCTATAGCGATGGAATAAAAAATACACTGCTACACTTCATTGTCAGGGCAATCATCACTGGTCCCCTCAACCACCCCACACAATAGAACCATTCTAGTGGCTATACATCCCAAAAGAAATTTGAGAAAAAGATATCTATTATGATTACTACAACCTCATATATATATACAATAAATTCCTAACTAAAGAAGGAAAGGAAATCAAAAAAATACAGAGAAAATAAAAGATGGTCAACATGACCTAAAATAGGATAAATTTCCTAATTCCAACACTCCCCCTCAAGCTGAGGCGAAGATATTGACGAGCCCCAGCTTGACAAAAGATGACTGTAGTAACGACGGACCGACTGACTTGGTGAACATATCGGCCGTTTGATCAGATGAGGGAACAAAGCTAGGGGTAATAATACCCGAACGAACTTTTTCCCTAATGAAGTGAATATCGACTTCTATGTGTTTTGTTCTCTCATGAAGTACCGAGTCTGAGGATAACATAATAGCGGACTTATTATCACAAAACAAAGGAGATGAGTCCGACATGGGAAAGCCCAGCTCAGTCAGAAGAGAACGAAGCCATAGAAGCTCACAAGTGCCCTGAGCCATAGCACGGTACTCGGCCTCGGCAGAAGATCGTGAAACCACCGCTTGCTTCTTACTTTTCCAGGATATGAGATGATTACCACGAAAAGTACATATACCAGAAGTAGAGCGTCTGTCACTTTTAGAACTTGCGTAGTCAGCATCTGTAAAACAAGAGAGATTTGACTGTGCTCCTGTCGTATAAAAAAGCCCAAGACCAGGACAGGTCTTAAGGTACCGGAGAATATGATAAACTGCATCCAAATGAGAGGTACATGGTGAGTGCATGAACTGACTCACAACACTAACAGCAAACGTGAGATCTGGTCTTGTGTTCGTTAAGTAAATAAGACGACCCACAAGACGCTGATAAATGGATGGGTCTGATAGTAACTCTCCTGATTCTGCTGACAACTTATGATTTGGATCCATAGGAGTAGAAGTAGGCCTACACCCAAGCATACCCGTATCCTGAAGGAGATCAAGAGCATACTTTCGCTGAGATAGAGATATACCAAAGCAAGACCGAGCAACCTCAATGCCAAGAAAGTACCGCAGAGGACCCAAGTCCTTAATATCAAAAGACGCCCCGAGATCACGCTTTACTTTAGAAATACCAGGTGAATCATCTCCAGTAATAATAATATCATCTACATAAACAGAGATGATAATACACCGCCCATCTGAATGTCGTCGAATAAAGCATGTATGATCCGAATGGCACCTAACAAAGCCCATATCCAGAACAACATCACTGAATCGGCTAAACCATGCTCGAGGAGACTGCTTAAGACCATAGAGGGATTTTCGGAGACAACAGACTTTCCCAGAATACTCCCCCTGAGACCGAAAACCCGGTGGCGGATCCATGTAGATAACCTCTGTAAGGTCACCATTGAGGAAGGCATTCTTGACATCCATCTGATGAAGAGGCCAAGAATAGGAAGCAGCAAGAGAGACAAGAAGACGGACTGTAGTTAACTTAGCCACAGGAGCAAAGGTAGCACCAAAATCCTTACCTGGAACCTGAGTAAAGCCTTTTGCAACAAGGCGAGCCTTATACCGCTCGACAGTGCCATCGGCCAAGTACTTCACACTGAAGACCCACTTACAGCCAACCGTTCTCGCACCAGCAGGCAAGTCAACAAGTTCCCACGTTTGATTTTGAAGAAGAGCATCCATTTCTACTTTCATAGCGGCCACCCACTTAGGATTTTGAAGAGCCTCAGAGACTGACCGAGGAATGGATACGGAATCAACCTTACCAAGAAAGGATTGATACGAATCTGAAAGACCCTGATAAGATATAAACTTGGCAATAAGATGGTCAGTACTACTAGAAAAACCCAAACGGATGGGGGGACGACGATCACGGGGAGGTGTGATATCAGAAGCTAAGGGAAGAGATGAAGTACCTGAGTCCGGAGAAGCGTCTGGTGGAGGAACATGAGAGAGCGGACAACGAGGAACAAGAGACCGCGGACAACGAGGAACATAAAGGAAGGGATCAGTAGTGGTTACTGGAGGAGGGGACCTGCTAGGAAGTGAAAAAGAGGACACCGGAGGAGGCTCAAGAATGGGAACCGGACGAGGAAGCAAGAGATTGTCCTCCTGGAGGAATCTCCTCAACAGGTCCCGGCAAGGAAGGAGTACCTGAAAAGAAAGGAACAGTTTCCAAAAAAGTAACATCCAATGAGTGATAGAGATGACCAGTAACCGGATCATAACAACGATACCCCTTAGACATGCTAGAATACTCTAAGAAGACACACCGGATGGCCTTATCATCAAGTTTAGTGCGGGAAGGGCTACGGTTTTGAACAAAACATGTACACCCGAAGACACGAGGTGTAATAAGAAAGAGTGTGCTATCAGGCTGAAGGATATGGAGGGAGGCCTTACCTTGTAGTATCCGACTGGGAGTACGATTGATAAGGTAAGTAGCTGTGAGAACAGCCACATGCCAAAAATATTTGGGTACCCCCATCCCACACAAAAGACACCGAACAACAGACATAATGTGACGGTTCTTACGTTCCGCTACACCATTCTGCTCAGGAGTGTAAGGACATGTAAGTTGCAGGAGAATACCACTTTTGTTGAGCTCACACCTAAACTCATGCGATATATACTCTCGACCATTATCAGACCTAATATTCCGAACAACAGTATTGTATTGGGTTTTGATCATTTGTAAAAAATTAGTAAGGTGTGAAAACACTTCAGATTTTTTCTTCATAAGATAGACCCAAGTACAACGAGTATAATCATCTATGAAAGTGACATAATAGTGGTGCTGAGATAAAGCAACAACTGGAGAAGGACCCCATACATCAGAATGAATAAGATCAAAGGCACACGGTGCACGATGCATGCGAGGAATATAAGTAGTGCGAGTATGTTTTGACAATTCACAAACCACATATTTAAATTTAAAATTCCTGCATGCTTTATTCAAAGGCGGAAAAAACCAACATAAATATTGAAAGTTTGCATGTCCTAAATGGGCATGCCACAAATCTAAAGTTTGAAGAGAAAAAACAGAAGTATCAAACATAGGCAAAACAGACGCCTGAAAACTGGATGTTGACACTTTGGATGACGGAGGGTCTCCAAAGTAATAGAGTCCATCGCGCTCATATCCCCTGCCAAAAATCTTCTTCGAAGTCAGGTCCTGCAAGAGACAACGATCGGGTAAAAAAATCACAGCACAATTAAGATTTTTTGCAAGTAAACTGACAGAGAGAAGATTGTAAGCAAAATTAGGGCATAAAAAACAGAAGAAAGAGTGATGTCTGAAGACAGGACTGCATCACCCTGACTACTGATCTGGATAGATGACCCATCGGCAATACGGACAGACTGAACAACAGGGGTAATTGGAGAAGACAAAATGGATAACTCACCAGTCATGTGATTATTAGCTCCGGAATCCAAAATCCAAGTGGGATGGCCTGACTTAACATGAAGAGCAATAGGGATACCTGTAGCAAGTGTAGCCGTGGGATTGGCAGATGAGGTAGTCCCCGGAGGAGCAGAACCTAAGCCAAGGTGTGCCTGAAGCTGAGCAATTTGTGCCTGAAGCTGGCTATAATCTAAAATGGCTGGAACATGTGCAGTCTCTACAATGGCACCTGTATGAGGAGCCCATTTTCCTTGATCTCGGTTCCCCTGATTCCCCTGGTTCCGATTCTTGGAATAACCCTTCTTTAACTCAGGATGGAGATCAAAGCAGCGATCAATGACATGGCCGGGCTTGTGGCAGTGCTGACAATAAGGACGGTTACCCGTCGGACGGGAGCCCGAAGAAGCAGCAAAGGCCATCTGATCAGGAACAAGAGGAGATAGCTCAATTTGTGAAGGTGAAATCGGAGGAATAAGACGGCGCCGACGCTCATCGCCATCCACAGTAGCAAACGCCTCATAAAGAGAAGGCATAGGAGAGGTGTTCAAAATCTGAGCCCTAAGAGCCTCAAACTCAGGTTTCAAACCCATCAGAAACTGATATGTATGCCTACGATCAAGACGTTTGGACTCAACATCACCATCAGTGGTAAAGTCACTAAGGGGCTCATACTGGGCCAACTCCTCCCATCTAGTCTGGAGATAACCAAAGAAGTCAGCAACCGATAGGCCCAAGGTGGCTTGGGAGGCATGAGATATATCCCGATAAAGCTCAAAAATTCGAGAATCACAGTGTGCATGTGCGTACATCTTAGACAGGGCAGACCACAGACCATGGACAGTCTCATTATACATGAACATATTATAGATCCTCTCCTCCATCGAGTTGAACATCCAACCCAAAATGATACAGTTGTCCATATCCCATTGTTCAAACGAGGGGTCAGATTCGGACGGCTTCGACATCTTTCCAAGAATCCACCCAGTCTTGCGTTTTCTACCAAGAAAGAGGCAGAAAGAGCGAGACCAAGCATGAAAGTTTTTTCCATTTAATAACACACTTGTGACACGTTGAGCCGGTGTATACTGGGTAAGAGAAAGATCGGGACGAGAAACTACAGGAGTCGGACGATTAGCAGGAACAACATCCTTACTTACATCAGCCATGAGACAAGTCCAAAAAAAAAAAACTGGAATGAACAGTAGAGAAACAAAGGCAGATAACGAAACGGCAACAAGAGAACCACAGACGGACAGAAAACAGCTTAACAGACACAGGCAGCCTGACACAGCCGGACAGAAAATAGAAGAGGAGCACGGAGAGGCTCTAACACATCACAGACATCATAGACAGACACGGGCAACCTGACACAGCCGGACAGAAAATAGAAGAGGAGCACGGAGAGGCTCTAACACATCACAGACATCATAGACAGGCCAAGGAGGCCAACAGGTGCAGCACAGAAGCTGCGTGAAGGACCAGAGGGGTCCTGGGAAGTCACAGGTGGTGCGGCAGTGGCTGGGTGAGGGGGGGTGGATAGGCGAGATTGGGGGGGAGAGAAAGAGAGCGTTCTTAGGCTCTGATACCAAAAAGAAATTTGAGAAAAAGATATCTATTATGATAACTACAACCTCATATATATATACAATACATTCCTAACTAAAGAAGGAAAGGAAATCAAAGAAATACAAAGAAAATAAAAGATGGTCAACATGACCTAAAATAGGATAAATTTCCTAATTCCAACAATCCCCATTCCTCTGTTTAATCTTTAAAGATTATCATAGTCTCACAAGTTTTTTCCGCTTTTCATGTTCTATAAACAATAAGCTCCTCCAATGGACCCTATGGCTTATAGTTGGTCGAGAATCAATCTTCCTGCTGCGTACAAGTAATTCCATGTGCAAAGATAGGAACCATATTTGTGTGATGAATAACACTGCATATCAATATCTTCTTACTGTTCATCATTTTAAATTTATAATAGAGTACATAAACCTATAAACTATAACTGAGAAATTAAACTTTTTTTTTGACAAGTGAATTGGCACAATGCTAACAATAACATCAAGTGAGTACAACTATTAGTGGGTACAAACAATGTATTAACAAGGTAGACTTCAACAAAGAGTTGAGCATCTAAAGCACAAGGGCTATTAAAAATTAGGAAAATGTGAGGATAAAAAAAATTAAGTTGGAGGTGTGGCAAAACAGAGCCTGAGCAAGAGTTTAGTTTACTAGCGAAATGAAAGATAAGGGGTGGAAAAAAAAAAGCATGAATTGAACAAAGGGTCTCCAAAATTGACAGATCATAAAGCCAAATTGCAAGTTGTCACCCTACTATGCTGTACATATCTACCATGGATCTATATTCTCTCCGGTACTAGATTCTCTCAATTCTCTCAATGCACCAGTTAGATGGGTGTCACACATCTTTATTCCACATTTCACACATCCAACGGTGCATTGGAAGATTTTGATCTACTGACTTGGTAACGAATGTAATGGCCACAGCAACTACCTTGTCAACCTCAAAACCACCATTTTAATTCATATAAAACACAAAACCAATGCACAATTGTATGATTATATGTATGTATGTTGGCTAACTGCTCCCAGGTGTATCAAATGCACATTAGAATAAAACAGCAACCATACCAATACCTTGGGTAAGGTCTCCAAGTAGGCACTTGGAATCTCCATCTCAGTAAGCACACTACTATTGATAGCCATGGCCGCCTTCAATATCTGGTTTGTGCAGTCCCTGCACTGCTGCAGTCTCTTCCTTGCATCCTCTGACAACCCACTGGGAGGAACCTTAGGACATGGGAGCCACCACTTTTCTTCCTGTCTAATTGAAGGCCTCCCACCAGATGTAGATGACTGAAACGCATCACAATCGTTGGCCTCAGCAACAATTATCCCTCTATCAACATACCAAAACTCCGTATTGCAGAAGCTCTCAAGTATGCTAATTAACATAGCATCAAGCTTCTTGAGGGCAGGGAGATTCGTGTATAAATCTGACCTCGGCCGTGTCTCCATGACTTCATATGTGCCTCCGCCGGGGAATTGTTGTACGGAAGGTACCAGCTCCACAATTGATTCGGTCACGCATAAAAGCCATTCCATCTCTCTGCACCACATTGCCTTCTTTTGTGGTGCCAATGGCTCCAACCTCCACAGTTCCCCAAATACAGTGGCTAATATTACAAACGAAAAGAGATTTCAATAAAATAAGACACACACATGTATATACTAATATACATGCAAGTAAATATCTACTGACCAGAGAGATTTGTGATGGCGTTTGAGATTGCAAGGGCAGTACAGACTCCTTTACCCCCTCCAGACATGTCTTCTCCAAGAAGAAGCTTAGCAAACCTTTCCTTCATCATCTCAATTTCTGCAAAATTCATCAAAAATAGGGAGAAAGTTAACAAGAATGTACATAGATGGATAAGCGCACGTGAAGATTAATGTTAAAGCGGTGCAACTGAGATCTATTCATTACCTGAAACTAAGGAGCATTAGACCGACTCACATTTGTTAAATAAATTTCACTTAATTTAGCACAAAATCTGGAAGAAATTTAATGAAAATGATGTAGATATAGCAAATGACATGTACTGACCAGACAAATCTACCTCCCGTTTCTCTGACTTTTCGTCCCAAACCACATCTTTCCCGCCAATCACCGGCAACATCACCGGTGGTGGCAGAACTACAGGAAAACCAGAATTACACGTCACCGGACGGCGGGCGAGTGGAGACGATGCCATAGAAGTCGAAGCACCTTCAGCATCGTACCGCCGACATGAGAAACTGCTCGAACTCTCCGACTCACTTACATCCGCACTCAAACTGTAACTTCCACAACGCTCACTCTGTTGATCGAAGCCGTCTTCAGACGAAACACTCCCCATAGACGATTATCAAAATATTCTGAAGGTTAAATTAGCAGAAAAAACAGAGATCTCGGCCGTACATTTTGTGCAAGTGATCAAAATGATCGAAGATATGTTTCGCGTGGTCTGTGAATTGCACATATGTTGGCGGCGGCGGTGTTGATGTGGTGGTGGTGGTGGTGGAGAGTGAAAAAGTGAAAGCAGATAAAGCAATGGAGGTTCTCTCCCAACGTACTCTTCCAGTTTCAGCCCCCTCTCTGTCTCTCTCTCTCTCTAAGACTGTACAGTGTACACTGAGGCTGCAAAAGTAAAAGGAGACGGCGTTTGCCGGTTGGTCTTTCCGTAACTAGAGAGCTTAATACCACCCGACTGATGTGGACCCATCTTGTCCAGGTTGGGAGGACCATCGTGGGACCTACGTTAAATAGAAGTGGAGGGCCGTTGATTTTGGAAGGAATCCGGAGGGAATTGCGTGTGAAAGAGACGAAACGGTGGTTTTCTATAGGAACTAGGGAGGTCTACCAAGCGGGCGTTCCCATGGTAGTGAGAGTGAGCACTCCTTTCCAGGCGTCTGATCGGAGAATACGCTCGAATGTGCTTCTGATTGTCATCCCTTTTGGCTTTTCAGGACCTGTTGTTCTCCGTGGCACGATGAAATGACTGTTTTGGCCCTGTGAAAGTACGAGATTGTGTGGACAAAAAATATTTGATGTGTGGAACCGGTTGTATGATACACATTTTTATCTCAAGGTATGATGATGTGGGGGTATCGACTGCTGGGCTTGATGGGGAGATTTTGATGCGTCACGAGATGACAAAAATCAGATGGTTGTAAATAGGGAGTAATCCCTTTGACCTTTGATCGATGGGTCCCAGTCGCCATCTGATCATTTACCGTTCAAAATGTTCACAATTAAATCTCAACCCTAAACATATGATTGTTTGCTCGTGTATTCGTTGACTCAATGAATACATTCTCAATGCTAATACCATGTTAGCCAAACTAAACTACTCAAATTCCAAAAAAATTAAGATTATAAGTCAAATTTTAATATGTTTCGAAACTGTTAATTTATAAAGTTTAATTAAAATTTTACTAGAACTCAATTTTTTATTAACTCGATTTATGATTTATTTGATTAGAATCTCAATTAACATTGACTATTAATTTGTTGAGTTTAACTAAATTTTTACTATAATTCAATTTAATAACCCAATTTGTGATTGACTCGAAAATAAATAAGTTTAGCTCATTTACAATTTTGTAAAAATTCACTCAATATTATTATTATTTAATGTTGTTTAATTGTTTTTTATAATTTTTATCACTTTTTAAAATTTGTGATAATCTTTGTAAGAAATAATTGACTAAGTGGATTAATCACATCATGTGACCGTCTTATACTACTAAAAAAAAATCTCTTGTCTTGTATGAATAAATTTACAATTATTCTAATTATTCAATGTGACATCTTTTTTTTTAATAAAATAAAATAATATTATAATATATGAATTATAATCCATTAACGCCCTCTTACATGTTACAATAAAAGACTAATTAACATAATTAATTTACAAATTTAAGTGAGAGTCTCTTAAATACAAGTGAAAATAAATATTGAAGTAAATAAAACTAATTCCCAAGGTATTAAAAAACTAACAATCCTAATTCACTAGTATTTATGTCACATGTGATTCACGTGTGACTAAAACCACTGACCACACCAGACGTTCAAGTACCACATCAATGAATTCTTAATTTAGGAGTGCTTAATGGGTTGAGACTTTAATTAATATGAATTGATTGCAAGCACGCCGTCACTGGAGACTTTAATTAAAATGACTTAATTTGCATTTGGGAAGAAAAAATTGCACTCTCACTCTTGAATTTATGTTGGTAAAAATTGTTTTGAGAAATATGTTTGATTAGTCAGAATTTTAAAATTATTTTTATATTAAACTTTTAGATAAATGCAAAAAATACATTTGAAAAAAAGAAGAAGATCCAAGTGTGGATGCTTTACTTTCTGTAAACATCTACTTTCTTTATCTCTTGTTTGATAATCGAGAAAGAAAGAAAGAGAGAACTGGAAGTTCAAATTAAAGCATAAACATATTTGTAGTAAGAAAATAAAATATAGAATTAAAAAGTAATATATTTGTAAGATGATAAGAATTGTAAAGAGACCCAACCCATAGAAGCCCCTGCTACCTAAAACCATGGTGTTAAGTAGAGGAAAGATAGGCTTTATAAGCAGCATAGTGGGGCCGTACATGGCACTGTAGGACACAATTCCAACACACCCCCTGATCCACAACGCTCATAGAAGGCGGAGCCCATAACAAGTTCTGATACCATGTAAAGAGACCCAGCCCATAGAAGGCCCCTGCTCCCTAAAACTATGGTGTTAAGTAGAGAGAAGATAGGCTTTATAAGCAGCACAGCGGAGCCATAGATAAAATAAAATAAAAAATTGATTAAAGTGATATGATCATATAAAATGAAAATAAGTAAATACAACAATAAGAAAAAAACAACATGATTCATATTAAGCCTTATGCTAAAAGACAGGGCAACCAAAATTAATTTTGGTATGAGTAATTAAAAAGATATGACAGTGTGTTGACTAAGTGAAAATACGCTTAAATAAATTAAAATAGTTAGACAAAGTTCATTTAACCGAGACAAATAATTGAGATTAGTGCTATTAAACCTGACCCCGTCCAACCCGTCGGGCCAATTTTGTAAATTGGTGAACCGGAGGTCAAATTGGTCCTACTTTGTTATTTGCTTACTTAAGGATGTGAATTGCTAAAAATCAGTTAATCTGACCAATTTTATAATTAACCTAGTGAACCGGTTGAGTTGTAAATAATTACAAAAAAACCTTAATAACTAAAATTTCAAGTGGTTTATCGTCCCAAATGATATTAAAATACCTTAAAAGTACATTTAATATATTGATTAGGTATTTTTACTTTTTATTATCATGTTTATGTAATATTTAATTTGAATTTTAACTATAGATTTGATCTTTAATCAAAATTTAGTAATTGAAATAATGAATAATAATATAAGAATTCATACAATATTTTTTTTCAATAATAATTTATTAGGTATAATGATGTAATAATATGTTATTTAACATGTTACATTCATATCTTATTATTTATCTATTTTAATTTATTCTAGGCTATACTTTAAAATATATGCTTAATATTTTTTTAATATTTTAATAATATGACCAGTCAGGCCAATTAACTTACCGGTTGAATGATAATCTATTCACAGAGTCCGAATTGATGTCCGAACCAAATTTAATAACTATCGTATCATTGAGACAAGAGTTTAAAATTTTCCTTTAACTTGTCACTATCAAAGGTTTCTTTACATTTTTAGGACATATAGAAACAAAAACACAACTCCCCTTGCCCCCAAAAATGCAAAAAGAAAAGAAAATAAGTCTTACCCAAATAGAACCATGTACTGTATGGAAAGCCCAGGCTGACCCAGCATGAAGCAAGGTTAACCCCATTCCCCTTTTAGTCTGGCCAACCTAAACACCCGCGATACTCCAATTTGTTGGGGCCCAGCCCAACAGTAACCGGCCCTTTTTATAAGTCGGTGAACAGTTGAATTCTAATTTCTAAATACACTTCAAATTTCAAAACCCCCGAAATATCGACCAATTCCTGTATTTCCCATGCAAACTCTGACCTCCAAACTTGCGTTATCACTTATCGCACATCGTTTCATAAGAGAAGAGTAAGCAAGAACGAAGATGCCGAGGAAAATGGGCGTCAACAGTAAAGCCGAAGTGGCTAGGGCTCGGAAGAACGCTACCGATACTGAGAGAAATGAGTGAGAGGCTCGAGAGAAGGAGGAACAGTATGGGCGCGAAGCCGAGGGCACGAAGTCACGCAAAGCTAAGAAACACGAGGAGGAGTCCACGAAGCGAGCCGAGGACGCCGCCCGCAAAACCGAGGCGCGACGGCTCGCCGAGCAAGAAGAGAAGGAGCTCAAGAAAGCTTCCAAGAAGTCCGACAAGAAGGCTAACCGCGTCTCGATCCCGATCCCCAAGGTCTCCGAGGCGGAGCTCCGGCGGCGGCCCGAGGAGGAGCATGCGCAGATTCTTAAGAGAGCCGATGAGGCAAAGAAGCTGGCAGAGTCGTACGGTAGCGGATGAGGAGTATGAGAGCATGGTTCTTGTTGCGAATACGAATCGTGACGATTCAATAATTGAGGCGCGGATGGTTGAGGATGCCATTGCATAGATGACAGTTGCGGCTAACTTGCCCCTCGATAGGCATCTGGAGAGAAGACTCAAGGCTTCATTTAAGGTGCATGATCGCACTTGGTTTGTTTATTGATTATTGTGAATTTGACTATTATTAGTTGTGTTTGGATTAGGTTTTGAAATAGTGATAATCTCACGTAGTTTTGTATTCTCTTTAGATTTTGTTATTGTTGCTATTTACATTAATTTCAGGTAGATTCAATTGAAATTTGCTAAGGATTTTATGGGTGTTAGTTTTTAGCCTTGAACTTATAATGAGAACTTCACGCATGCTTATCCACATTATGTACCAACATAATTACATAGGAACTTGCAAGTGGTTTTGGTCATTCTAATGCTCGAGCTCTTACAATTTTGTCTCTGAATTACGATTAAAATGGGTCGATCCATGTGAAAGGCATGTATGATTGCTAGTTCTAGAATATGTATTACCCGTAGAGGCGCTTATGTAGTGGACTACTAGTTGTAGAAAAGTTCATTTTTATGCCTAAAGTCCTACCTATGTTAATAAGTATGGCTACATTTAGATTTTGGACGTGCATATCAAGGGCAAAACAATAGAGTAACATTTTTTATGTTGAATAGATTGGAGTTTGCAAGATCAAAGTGATTTAACTTATTGGCTATTGTGCTTGACAATGATTTTTGGCTTCACCAAAGGTTGCTCTTCACAATTGGGTGACCAATGGTTTCATAAGGTGGATGCTGGACAAGACTGACCTATGAAAAAAAAAGAAGAGGTGGATTGAATGAAAATTGTTGTCGTAATTTATTTTGCTGAGGGTTTTATAGATAAACGGTGGTGGATTTCAAGTGATTTTAAATGTATGATACCGATGACATTAGGCTAGTCTTATCTAAATGGTATTTTGATCTAATTGAAGCAAGTTATTGTTTTTAGAGTGACCCTTGGTTATTCACATGCTGTGGAGTAATAGGAATTTTAGTAGTAGTAAAGTATAGATTTGATATTAATATCGTGGATTAGGCGGATAAAATTTTTTTTGGACATAATGGTTGGCACCTTTGTGGATATGTGACACGAGCTAATGATTCTAAGATAGTTACCATTGTACTTGGGTTCCGGATGATTCTTGCTATGTCAAATATAGGTTGTCCTTGGATTACTGTGGTGGACTATCCATTTCTGCCTAAGATTGGTAGTTTTGCTTGCATGTTGGAACTAAATAGGAGGCAATTCGCATTGTTACTCAATTCGAGGGCAAGATGCGAATCTCTTGTTTTGAAGCCTTTTATGGATTTGTAAATCTTTTGTTTTTTATAAGTACGATATGCATATCCATGTCCCAAAGGAACTGGAACCCAACACCTCCTCTCTATGGGGGTGGCAGAAGATATCACTCAAATTCAAAGTTGGTGGTCTTTATGGAGCTGTAAACTGAATATTTGTTGTGGTGTTGCTGCACCTTTTGCCTCTTTGTAATATTAATGCATATTCCACTAATATTAATGTATATTCAGTGTCCTTTTTAAAAAAATTGTTTTCATTCAATTACAATTAGTGATATACAAGTTAGATGAGAAACACCTTGGTGCTTCCTGCACTTATATGATATTTACCCACCGATAAATTAATTGTTGTTATACTTTTTGGTTTTATTTTGGTATATGTACTGTAAACAATATATATATATATATATGTGTGTGTGTGTGTGTGTGTTGCTTCTTCATCTACTTCATATGGTTGTTGTAGGCTTTAGAAGAAGCTGAGCTTCCCAGACTGAAAGGAAGAGAAACCAGGTCTTACTCATACTCAATACAAGGACATGATTTGGAAGCTGTGGAAAAAATCTCTGGACAATCCTCTAACCAGGTAAACTTGTCTTCTTGACAATTGCTGCCTAGATAATTTAGATGATGCTTTCTAATCTTAGTTTATCCTTGGTACTTTCTCCGCTCTCATGGTGGCTCAAGGTGTATCTGAGATTTTTTTTATAAATCTTTTCTTTTCTTGTTTTGCTTTACCACTATTGCTTTCCACAAGTTAACATGGACAAATCCAGTCATAGTATATTGAACTCAACTGGTTGGTGTCATAATATCAGGCATGGTTTTGCCAGCCAAAACCTTATAGGGCTCTCTCAGAAAATTTCAGGTTATTTATATGAAAAATCCTTAAATCTAGTAAAGTTATATATGAAAAAAAAATTAGATAAATTTTTTGCATCAAAATAGTTTTTGTGCTGACATCATCACCCACTGGTATCATTTGATTAGAGGCAGGTGAAATGTGCACTATAAGCATTAGGACTAATGACAATGTCTAAGGCCTGAACAAGAAGTTATTAGTTAGATTTTAATCAGTTAACTACCAAAAAAGCTACTAGAGCATACTGTTAAAAAAATGCACAAAATCTACTGCTCACAGCAGCTCAAAATTGCACATTTCAGATTTCATCACTGGCCTCAGTGTAGTTTGCTTCTCACTATAGTTTGATCATTAATGGTAACAATCAGTTGACAATATGGAAGTTGGCCTGGATCTTGGTTGCCTCTTGCCATATTTCTGATCTTGATGGATGGGTTTGTTCATTTTGTTTTGCAATCTGACTTTTTATCCCTATTTGTACGTGCAAGGTTGCAGAATGATCACAAGCCATCTCCATCAGAGAAGGCAGGTGAATTTTCATCGAGTCTACTGTGGGAGTGTACTGCAATGTTATGTGTATTTGGGCATATAGTTATGACCTCTTTGAAGCTTATGCACCTTCAAGTTTGCAGTTTTCCTTTTTTAATTTGTTAAAATTCAAAGTAAATGTTGATGGCTATATCATCTACAACCCAACAATTATCCTATATATTGTTACAGTTATGTTGTCTTCTTAATTCTGGGCTGTGTTTTTTTTTTTTTAAGGCAATAGACCATTGAAATGGTATTTAACTATTAATGTAGTTCTATTGTCGGCATGGCGTCATTGAAGTGGGTTGGATTCTGTTTTAAATTCCTACCAACCGTTGGTAAATGCTCAAATCCATTAATTAGGTTTAACTTTTAAGTGTAACAATTTTTGAGAAGGGACACTAGTCAAGAAAGTCCTAACTATATAGGAATTGCAATGCGATGCTACCTAAAATCGAAAGCCATTCTGTTTATGATAGGAGGAAGCCTGAAAATCAACAAGCTGTCAGACAGCGAAGAAGGAAGCAATTGTTGTTGACTTGTTAGCATGAAATACCTCTGATGTTATCTAGGATGACTGAAGAAGAAAACAATTGTGGTTGGCCTGAAATGCCCCTAATGTTCTCTGTTAACTTTGATCCAAAATACGTCGAAACTGTGAACAATCAGGAAATGGCAAAGGGATCCAGCAGACGTTTCACATCAGACGAACTTAATTGTGCGACTAAGAATTCCATCTCTAAGATTGTGGTAGGAGAGGGTGGGCTTGGTTAGGCTGACAGCCATGAAAGTCCTCAAAGAGCACACATCTTCAGTGGAGGTCATAATTCAGATTACTGGAAACTTAAATTCAGATTGCTGGAAACTGTTACAGTAAAGAGCTGCATGCTAATGTCTAAAATCTGGTAGTGGAAACTGTTACAGGTAAAGAGCTGCATGCTAAGTCTACAATCTACCTACAAACTGAAACAACTCAAATGGAGTGTGAGAATGACTATTGCAATTGGTGTGGCCAAGGCACTTGTGTACCTCCTTTCTTGCTCCCCTCCCATCATTCACAGAGATGTCGTCTAATATTCTTCCATGACAATTGCTAACCACAAGTAAGTTCTATGGCAGTTTTCTCCTCAGTTACTTTCCTTAGTTAACACCTCATTTCCAAAAATTTCACAAAGTTTAATTCATTTCTCTATGTATTTAACTTGTGTAGAATATATAATGTGGACAATACACATAATTTTTTGCCTACCGAAAGTTTGTCACCCCGAAATTTTTAGCCTACCAGAAGTATTTACAGACCCTGGATCCCCTATTCAAGTTGGTACCCCACACACAAATTCTAGGACCAAAAAATGACAAAGTTGGTTTCAATCATGCCCAAAACTGCAGGAGTGCCATGCTGACCTACTAAAATCGGAAATGTTGAAGTCTGGCTGAGTATTCATCTCCAATATCCCGGTCTAAGGGAAAATCTGTAATGCCACACCTTCGTGTACCTAAAATTTGTGAACCCTAGCTAATTAAACAGGGTAAATAGTACACAGAAAGGCGTTTTTGTTTTTGCTTATCAGAAATGCATATTCATTTCATGGGTTTTGGTTTAGTCATTGGTAACACTTAATTTTTCCATATATTATTCCTTATATTAATTGATGAAAGGCTAGACGGATGCATATGCCCAAATAGTATCTTATATTATACATATGCTACAATTTATTCTTTGACATAAATCTGTTTCTACTTTTAACATTCATTTTCATTCCATAACCATAGGCTACAATTTGTTCTTTGACATAAATCTGTTTATACTTTTAACATTAATTTTCAATCCATAGCTGTCAGATTTTGGAGCAGCAATCAGCAAGCTCCAGCATATGCAAAGTTATTTCTTCTTGTTGGGACCTTTGGACTACTTGACCCCATGATGCACTGGCGAAGTTGATGAGATAAAAACAATGATGATTGCAAGCTCTCGCGCATCTTTACATTCATCTTCTAGAAAGGCCATTATTTGAAAACGGTACAACTCTATTCTTTCAACAAAGATTTTGATACCTACATTTTATGATGATTGTCATCTCATCTTGCTTCCCCATTTACGAATACCAACCTATAATTGTGGGTCAAAATTCAACTAAAGGAAATCTACTTTAATGTCAACCGGCAGTGATGGTCGATATTGAAGATCTATTTCTATAAATCATTTGGTTTGTAAATGTAGACGAGGATGCCTGTGGTAGGGATACATCAAAACTATTTACCTTGAATTCTAGTGATTGCAAACAATATTTGGATACACGAAAATATAATATAGAAACAATGAGATGTTTTAATTTATTGCCTCTATGATACATCCTTAAATAACTTTAACCAATTTAATCTTTTGTGGCAGGAAAGTGACCATGAGTTTTGGTCAGTTTAAGTTGTAATCGTTGAGTCCCCTCTTTATTTTCAGCCCCTTGATTAGATAGGGCGTGTGCTTCTACCGCTAGCCCGACCACAGCGGAGGGCATTCTTAGGAATGAGTAATTCATCCCTAATTGACTTAACCGGTGTATAAACTCGGAGATAAAATTGTTGTCCAAGATATTGCCTTGCCCAAAACTCTGTTCTAAAGTTCCACATTCCCACGTTATCGAGAGCTATGTATACAGCAGTCCATGACTTGGGATATACCTGCAACACCAATGACAAGTTCCACACACTATTATACTTGTTAGCAACATTTGGTAAACTGAAACTGCATCACAATGCAGAACTAGTTAATCCTCTCACTTGTGTGTTGCAACGTGAAATCGCATCTCTAAGATTATACTGCTTCCGTCTAGCAGGACTCCACACACCTCCATCCATTCTGCAAGAAATATACTTGCAACTTTAGTCCATGTGTGCACAAAAGCAGTATACTATAAGCAGTACTAAAGCGTAGGTTGTTGTTGAAGTCACAACTAGAGTGATTAATGCTAATTAAGTCAAGTTTGGGTTAAGTTTGAACAATTGTTGTTAAGGTATTAAGGGTTTCATGTTGTAAGATTTTATTCGCAGAGCATCTTCAAGAGAGGATGTAGTAGGGAAGGCATATGACAGTAACTATCATTTTGCCTCCCTATTCACCCATTTTCTGCATTCCAAGAGGGGAGCCATGACTAGAGGCATTTTGCCTCCAGCTGATGAATAGTGCCGGATGGGAGGCATAAATGCCTCCTCTAGGGAAAGAGAGAGGACAGGCAATATCTGAAGGGAAATTAACTAAAAGAGAAAGAGTGGTGGAGAGAGAGAGAGAGAGAGGGGAGAGACAAAAATATATTAAAATATAGATCATATATTTATTTTAGTTACCATTGTTGGAGTGCATGTATACTGCTGGGAGTCATTTGACATTGTAGTAAGAGGCAAATGAGTTTTTTGCTCCCAAAATTGTTTTCCCTTCTTGGAGATGTTCTTACCTAATAAGTATGATACAATATGTATGATGTAATTTAGGCTGCTAAGCATGCTCTTACCCGACCACAAAGAAAGAATATCCATCAAGGTGCCAACTCTGCATGAGCTTCTCATGGTTCTCAAACACAACCTCAACAAATGCTCTGTAGTCAGCACCCATGACCGATGTGTAAAGGTGCATTCTCGCGCCTGTTGGTTTGTCAGGGATGCTTCCAACGCGGAACACCCCCTTCAATCTTGAAGTAGTCTGCGAGCTTAAGAGGTGTGTCAGCTGGGATGAATGATACACTGTTAACTGCATACCTCTGCTTGCCATTAACTTGAGCTGCTGAATTGGCTAGCTTGATGGTTCTACTGATTTTGATCAGACCATAGTGGTAGGAGCCTTGTGGGTTTGGTCTTGGCCCACTTGCATGTGAGGTTAGTCCTGGAAAGACACACAAAAATGTCAGGTACTTAAAAAAATCAAAGAAATTATACACAATCTTGATCAGATGTCCCTAAAATTTATTGGAAATGAATCATAGGGGGACTACCTGATGGCGCGAGCCTGTTTTAGTGACCAACCGATTTGGTTGGTGGGTCCTTCAGGCGGTGAGCCAGAGACTGACTTGGCAGAGTTGCTGTAGTGAAGGATGGCAGTGGTGTGGAGGACCTGGGTGGTGAAACGGCTGGAAACTGCAATGTAGTAGTCCTGAGAAGGCTGATCTGCTGTAACTAAAACTGAGTAGGATTGGCCAACATGAACATCAAGGGACGAAAAGGTGGTTTGGAGAGTGTGAGTGCCCTCAACTTCAACCAACTTCATCCTGTGGCCTTGAATGCGAAAATTGAGTGAATTTTGTAGTCCCACATTAGATATCCTGAACCTGTAAGTTTTTCCTAGGAATTCCATACAAAATGTCACTAGTCACTATATTAGACCCGTATCGAGTGTTAGCCTTGATATACATTTTTAATCTTTATTCTTTAATAGTCTAAGCTTTGGAAGCAACATGGTAGACTTCTGATTATGAAAAGTTTTAGGTTATGTTTATGTTGCAAGAAGAATTGTACACTGAAAGAGAATGTTAGCTTGATATATATTATTAGGACACATTTTTAGATCAGTTGGTGTTAAAAGTTTATAATAAGATTGACTACGTACCTTGTTCAACTGTGAAATGGGCTCCATTGGGTCCATGCCCATTGATTAAAATGGCATCAGGAAAATGAAGCTTCTTACCACGGTCTAAAATGGCCTTCAATCTCTGCAAAATAAGAAAACAACCGAAATTTTGTTTTATGGCATTACAAATCAATTTGATCAGTTCATAATAATGCCCTAAATACAACCATAAATGTAGAATATGAAGTGGGGCCAGTTAAGTTGATTACCTTGTGATTTTCTTTGTACCAATCTCCAATAAGAACCGTGTAATCCCCAGTGGGTTCGGGGAATGGGATAGGAATTAGAGGCCGGCTAAGAATCCTAATCCCTCCAAAACCGCCGGCTGCCTTGTGGAAGGCGAGAGATGGGAAATAGAAGAAGCTTCCGATTTGATCTTTAACCTGCATAATGTACGTGAAGTTCTTGCCAGGAGGAATGGGACATGTGGTTCCATACACCCCATCCTCGTATGAATTTCTCCTTTGTTGAATCCCATTCCTATATATTATATATATATATATATCATAATGATGGTATTATATTACGTATATTATAAACTTCAAAATACAAATTCCAATATTACACTAATATAAGGCTTGGGAGAGACAAATCTAGCGTAACCCTCGATTGAGAAGGACAATACGAATCTTACATTTCTTGTGGAAAGTGGAAATAGATTGAGTGTCACTGAACTTTCTTCATTCCTGTTTTGAACGAGTTTCACATTAATATGGGTTTATATTGGCTTCTGGTTTGTGTATGGTTAATTATAATGTGTGAGAACGTGACTTCACATGATGAGGAAGGGTACCTAGAAGCCGAAGGTTCCCTTGCCCATTTAACTAATGGGCTTGTTCGTTCAGTGGGCTTTGAAGCCTTAACTGTAACGCATGACCTAGCCCGCTTAACATTACTCCTGTCGTGGGTCACCGATCTAGAATTAACCCTCTATAGTTAACATAATAGGAGATTAAAAACTTATTAATTTTTTTCATATTTTTATTGATCAATAAATGTTTTTTACGTGTAATTAATTTTTGATATAAAAATAATACTTTATATGTAATTTTTCAACTGACATTTTGATTTGTCATAAAAAAAATACAGTATAATGCTTAATTTAAGATACAACAAAACTCCTATTGTCCTTTTCAAATAAATAAATTATGTCTTATGATATCATAATTTTTTTTCACTTGCAATACTTTTGACTTTAATTATGTTGAATTAATAAATATAATTTTCAAGACATATTATAAATGAGATATATAAAAATGCATATATAAGTATGTTATCTCTTTAATAATTAATATTATAAAGATTTTTTTTTAAAAAAATATTAATTATTAGGTTTTAGAATTATTAATTATACACCTTGAAACTAAGTTAGTTTCTAAAAAATTTATTAACTATAAAAATTATTAATATATTAAATATTATTAATTATAATAAGAGAGGTCTACTGTATTAGGATGCAATCTGACATTTTGGAATTCATCTAAAAGTTCCGTATAGGGGTTGACAAGTTTTCTAGTTGGAATTGACGATTAACAGACCATGCATGTGACGTTGGACACCCTAAAACACCAACAACAACCGTGCCAATGGCACCAAAATGTATCATAACATTTGCATGTATCTTATATATATATATATATATATATATATATAGAGAGAGAGAGAGAGAGAGAGAGAGAGAGAGAGAGAGATTACCATGAGATGAGAAATGGCTCCGGTAAGCTATTATGTACATTTATAATGAGGTTGTCGTTGGTAACAGTATATATGTTTGGACCAGGAAATTGTCCATTGATGAGAATTCCCTGCAATAAATAAAAACAAAAACATCTAGCATGTTAGCATTTCCAGTCGGACTGATGATCACGAGTTATATATATATATATATATATATATATAAAACAAACCTGCTGGCGGACACCCAGGGGATGTATGTCACCGTATGTAACTCTCCAGTCGAAGAACCTGTAAGGAGATTCGGCAGTGACAACGGCAAAAAGAAAAAAAGCTCCGAACGCTAAATTTAACAGCATTATTAGCAGGAGAGAGAGAGAGAGAGAGAGAGAGAGAGGATTTGTGAAGAAGTAGCGTCGCCTAAATTCAGAGGTTACTTATATAAGGCACTGATAACAGTTGGGAGATGACATTTTTAAGCTGCGTATGGAGGAGGAAAGTCAAAGAGACGCCAATGAATATGGGTGTTGGTTGAGTCTTGAGACTGCTAATTGACCTCTTGTTCCACTACATTCATACCTATTTGTAATAGATTGGTGAAGTAATGAAATTGCAACACGTATATATGAATGGAGAAGACCTTATTTTTCAATGGAATGCCTTTCGTGTGGGGTCCTGAACCATATAATATGCGTCTGCTGATTCACATGATATTCTTTGATGGTTACTTGGTTGGAAATCCGTGATTATTGACGCGACACACGAAATTTCCATGTGTTGAATATTTCGGCACTTTTGACCTTTTGCAGTTCCATTGATCATCATCTGGGCGAGTTGAGTTGAGAACGTAATAAATTCATGGGGGTATTAAGATTACAGTGATATCTCGATTTTTCTTTGTTGACTTGCCTGTAACGAGTAGAATATGTTGGGTCTTTAACCTGTCTGTCTTATTAGAATGTTCTGCACTTCATAATAAATATTGATTTTCTTTCCCTCTTTCTTTCTTTCTTTTTTCCTATTGATGTAAAGTGAATGTTTCACTTACTTTTGAACTTGAATTAGCCTGTCACACTTTTCATTATAAAGGGGTAGTCTTGCGATGGCAGCTCTATATGTATATAGTTTTATCTCGCAGCTAGAAGTGATTGATTTCAATAAAAGAATTTTATTATCACACCAAATCCCTCATTTTTTATATAATTATATGTGTTAAAATAGTTTGATATACATTGTTAGATGTATTCTTTAACATCTTAAGCTTTTAGAATAACTTGTAATTTAACATAGGTATCAAACCTCTCGTTATAAGAGATTTTAAATTCAAGTCCCATTCCATACATTTTTCACCCTATTACCGTAGGGTTAATTTACCCTATTACCCTAGGATTAATTCTCTGTTCTGCCAGTGTGCTTGTCCTACTCTTTACTCTTCACATGCAAAACAGAATTGCACGTGAAAAAAGATATTAAAACAATGTGATATATATTTTTGGGTTTATTTTCTAACCGCTTAAACTTTTTTAACAACTAATTATTTAACAATATGTATTATAATTTACCTATATATAGCGCACTCTAATGCAAATAATCATAATCCATGTACATGAAACATATAGAAAATGGAGAGTTTCTTAATTAAAAAAAAGTTCAAAAATGAAATAGAAGGCAAATTAATGTTTGAGTTAAAAAAGAAAAGGAAGTGCCCTAAGGAATTGGAAAGATAATGGATTACAGGCAGTCTTTAAGTGAATCTCACGTGGATTTACATGAATACAAACATCACCCCCACGAAACATTTCCACTTAACATTTTTTTAGTCTCTGGGTGTTTGACAGAATGGTTTGAAAGACACAACTATAAATGTGACCCCGTAATATTTTCAATAGAGCAATTTGAAGTTTTCAAAAATTTCCTGTGCAGCATGTGATTTGGACCGAAAGAAGCAAAGTTAAATAGACTGTAAGGTAATGTTTGGTAGGTCGAAATGAAGGTAGGAATGATATGTACATTCTTGATGTTATTTTATTTTTGTATTTGTTTAGACTTTTTAGACAAAAATAGTCATTCCATAATGGAATGATCATTCCCAAAGAAGTCGCAATCGCCATTCCTTACCAAAACTCATGGAATGCTCATTCTATTTCTTACCAAAATTTTTAATTTTTTTTTGCCAATAAAAAAAATGCAAGTTGAATTTTTTTTTTTTTTGGCCAAATAATTTTTTTTTAACCAATAAAAAAAATGTAGGTTGAATTTTTTTCATTAAATGTACATGAAAGCTTTAAAATTTATACAAGTACTTTGAATATCTAACTTAATATTAACTTCATTCCAACAATTTGATTGTTCTAACCAAACACAGAAATGCAATTGTCATTTTATTCAGTCAAACAAAAGAATTAAATAATTATTCTTATTTTATTCCTGTTCCATTTTATTAGAATTAAATAATTATTCTTATTTTATTCCTGTTCCATTTTATTCTTAATGTTATTTCATTTCAACATGCCAAACATATCCTAAAAATAGACACTATTTTCACAACATATTTTCCAACATCGAGTAAGAAGCATAGTCCTATAGATTGTTTTTTATTTTATTTTTTATTGTTATTGTTGATGAATTAATGAGAATTATTCTAAATCAGTTTATATGTATTAAATTAAATCTTTTTACTATGACAATCAAATTTATTCTTTAAACTCTAGTTACTAACAATTGACGTAGAGATAACTCAAATTTAAGATACTTAAATTTTATTTTTAATGTTTTTACTAGTCAGTTATATTCTCAAGTGATAGTCTTATAGAGAGTTAATAATGCTAAATTTATTTAAAAATTCTATTAAAAATATTTATTTTTATAAGTTTACCATTTATATTAGACATATAATATGAAATCCGGTCGTTATAATACTGTGAACTGACTTGTACCTCCCCAGTTTATGGCCACATAAAAAAGCAGCAGCATATTTTATGTGGATGGATCAAAATCAGCTGTAAAATTATGGCATCCAAACGAGCCCAAATATGCAAAATACGGATGGGGTTTCTTATCTCTGCAATCTCTATCATTTGGATTACGCTTAGCCTTTTCCCTGGTCTCTCCACTCCTGCCCTGGCTTCCCCTCCCAAATCCACCCACAAGTACCAAACCCAATTCCTTTCCACTGCGAACCCTCATTTACTATGGACGCTCTCTTCGTTAACCCTTCTCTTTCTCGCCTCAAACTCTCTCCCAGCCCCAGACTCACCCCACTTTCCTCTTTTTCTCTCTCCTCCCAACCTCTCCGCTTTCGAAATTCTTATCCCCTCAACCTGTTTGTCACTGCTGTTGCAAATCAACAACAATCACCACCTCAATTTCAAGACTACGATGAAGATGAATCTTATGGTGAAGTCAACAAGATCATCGGCAGCAGAGCCCTCCAAGGTGGCACCGGAATGGAGTACTTGATCGAGTGGAAGGACGACAACGCTCCCACCTGGGTCCCATCCGATTACATCGCCAAAGACGTCGTTGCCGAGTACGAGACCCCTTGGTGGACCGCCGCGAAGAAAGTCGACGAGTCCGCTCTTAGACAACTCATCGACGCCGGCGATGACAGAGATATCGACGCGGTCGACAACGACGGCCGCACCGCTCTCCTCTTTGTTTCGGGCCTCGGCTCCGAGCCATGCGTCCGGCTCCTAGCCGAAGCCGGCGCGAATGTGAATCACAGAGAAAACAGCGGCGGCTTGACTGCACTTCATTTGGCAGCCGGCTATGTTAAACCGGGTGTTGCGAGAGTGTTAATTGAGCTCGGCGCGGATCCCGAGGTGGAGGATGATAGAGGTCGTACGCCGTTGGATCTTGCGAGGGAGATTCTAAAATCGACCCCAAAGGGGAATCCAATGCAATTTGCTAGAAGATTAGGGCTTGAGAATGTGATTAGAGTGCTGGAGGAGGCAATATTCGAGTACGCGGAGGTGCAGGAGATACTAGAGAAGAGAGGAAAAGGTGATAATCTGGAGTATTTGGTCAAATGGAAGGACGGTGGAGATAACGAGTGGGTCAAAGTATGGTTGATAGGTGAGGACTTGGTGAAGGACTTTGAGGCTGGGCTGGAATATGCTGTGGCGGAGTGTGTGGTGGGAAGGAGGGAAGGAGAAGACGCGAAGAGAGAGTATTTGGTGAAATGGACGGACATAGAAGAAGCCACGTGGGAGCCGGAGGAGAATGTTGATCCTGATTTGATCAAGGAGTTTGAGGATCAGGAAGGATGGGATGAGTGGTGATGTGGAGGCCCCATTTTTAAGTAGCGGCAGTCCATGAAGTAGTCTGTATTGTTGTTTATGTAATGCTTTAGTTTTGATAGACAACATGGGGAATATTGTTGTGAAATGAAAGAAATTCAATTCCAAAGCTGATGTCTTCTTCCGAGTTGAATTTATAAGGAGGTGAAAAAACATTTTTTCGTTGATCACCTTAAAACAAGTATACTAAAAATTCCTTATTTAGAAATACGTGAAGATGATTCAGTAAACTAAACTTGTCGTTTCAGTAACGACTAAAAGTGAATTTTGGTCAAATTTGTGCATCTAGACTTTTTTCATTTTATTGAAGTGTTTTCATTTATTTTGCATAGAAAACTTTAAATGAGCTTAAGTTTGCAATAAAGTTCATCATTTTTTTTAACTACTTTTTAATTTTAGGCACAATTTCAATTTGTCCCAATTTTGATTTTTCAAAAATTGTCAATTATGTACTAGTTTTATTAGGATTTTTTTTCTAATTATTTCTTAGTCATATTAGTAGTTTTCAATCTTATAAATATAATGTAAGATATTTATTATTTAATTTTTATCAATAATATTCAGATTTCAAATTTTAGAGATATATTTTCTTATATTTGCGATTGTTTTAATAAGTTTGTGTTGCATTACACGTCTTCGACATAACGTATTTATACTTAGACAAGTTGGTAGAGAACTTTAATGCCAATAAATATATAATATATATTTGAAAGATTCGATAATCAGAAGAATGAAGGTCTTCGATACATCATTTTACATAACGACGGATTCAAAAATTATGATTAGGAAGGGTTAGAGTGTATACATGATAAATTTAAGAGAAATTCTTATATAAATTTAACAAATTTAAGGTGGTCTAAATCCTAATTTTTAAATTTTTTTACCAAAATCACAAGACAAGTTTAATTTTTCAAAATTTGGAGGGGGGCATCCCCCCCCCCCCCCCCCTCTCTTCTAAATTCGCCTCTTATTCTACATAATATGGTCTTGTTTTGAAACCATTATTGTTGTCTTTGATAGTTGATACACATCATTCAGTGGGGGTGGAAGAAATTGGCATCCATCCCTTTGCTTGCTATATTCCATGTTGCTGCAGCGACTAACAAGATGCTCAATACCATGCCGAAGCTACCGAGTACCAAGTTCAAATACCGCATTGCACTATTTGGTCGGAGTTTCTTGATTGCGATCCACATGAAACATGGATAAACAAATGTCAAAGGTAATGTGAGGCCGCCGATGAGAAGTGCCAGACTTCCCAAGAATGGCAGAGCCACTGCTACGAAGAATGTGAAGCCTCCAAAAAGGACTCTGAACCCTTTGCGGAGCCACCCTGGGCATGGATTGTTTTCCTGCTGCTGTAAGCGAACTCCCAGTTGTCCAAAGCTGGCATGGCGTAGATTTGGAATGCGCTTAAACAACTTATCACTAGTAGCAGGTATATTGTGACCACGACAGACTTTGAGGTGTTGTGTCTCTGAAATTTTGAAAATGCGCTCAATATTCCTCCATTAGCAGCTATCTGGCATTGGTTATGGCACATAATTAATGTAATTAATTTGCATTGCTTTGTATATATGCAATGTTTATGCAAGAAATCTTTCGAGGTTATGGGAAAATCAAATTAAAGTAAAAGTTTTTTTGTTTCGAACAACGTGGGACCGATCCCACCAACTGCAACCTTTGACCGCATGGCTGGACCGTAAACTAGGACCCTTATTGTAACAATTTTGCACAAGGCTTTTGTTTGTGAGGAGAGTACACCAAGATAGCTCGTAGAGTATTGAATTAAGAACCTCACACTCTTTTAAGTACTAATTCTTTTATGGTGCTCCAACCGAGCTACTCATTGCGAATACATTAAAGAAAATGTCGCTTACCATGTTTCCATATGCCCAATATCCACCTATTGCAAGAGGAAATATACACAATGAAATTAGAACATATGTACTTTGTCACTCCTCTCCACATCGGCTCGCGTGATGGATGTTCTGGACTTGAATGCATTGTTCCCTACGTCAAGATATTGATTAAATTACATTATTATAGAAGAAAATTTTAGACTTTACATTCATGCAATTGTATACGTAATAGATTACAAGTGAAAATACATACTCTGGTAGGAAGAAGTTGTATATATATATATATATATATATATGTACAAATTTGTCATTAAACTTAACTTATTTATTTCTCAAATCGATCCTATGTGAGAAGAGAAATGCATTGGACCTCTCGAGTGAGGATCCTTTTTTTTAAAAGAGCAATGCTACACTTTTCAAAATTGTATTCCAAATAATGTGTCATTGATGTGGCACTAAATTAGAGGCCATACTTTAAATTATCTAATTAATATGACTGTTATATTAGTACCGTATCATTTAAAATACAAATTTTAAAAAACATAGCATTTTCCTTTCCAAAATTGAGGTGTGGATGGTCACACTGAATTCAATTTTTTTTTTTATGTTATCACATAAAGTTCTTTAAAGTTTCTAGAATATTATTATTATTATTTTCATGTGTTTTATCAATGTAATTCAAATTATTTTCATTTGAAACCTAATAGGTGGGTGTTTGAAAAGGTTATCCAAATGAACGAAGTATGTTTAGGAAAAAAGCACTCAAGCATATATGTTTAAAATCAACACGAAATCAGCTCTTTTAAAAGCATTCACATTTGCAAAACCACAGTAATTAATTAGATTGAAACAACTTCTTCCTATTTCAGTATGCGTCATAATCATATGACTTGTTTGGATGAAAAAAATTAGAGAGAAAAGAAAAAATTAAGGTAAAGAGGTAGTTAAATTTTTTGTTTGAAAATTTTTAATAGAGAGAAAATAAAAAATTAGAAGATAAAATTTGAGGGTTTTAATCCATTTCTCCAATCTCTCCAAAAATGGAGACAGTTTGGAGAGAAAAAAATGTATAGTTAATGAATTTCTTGAAATACTAAGAGTACCCATAAATGAAAGAATTAAAAATTCTAAACATAAAGAAAAAAGTATATATAGTTATCAAATGACTTTTTATACTTTCTTCTCTCATGAACTATCAAAAAAGATAAAGATTAACACTTTTTTTTTCTTATTCAATTTTAAGTTTTCTTTTCTTTTCAAAACTTCCAAACGAAACATTAATCTGTCACGTATGTAATTACATGAATATCATATTACTATTTAATTTTAACTAAAAATAAAATTAAATAAAGAACTACATATGCATTGCATAGGTGACAGATTGTTATTAAAGATATGTATATGAGTAGAAGAAAGTTAGTCTAACCTAGTTCGAGAGTAAGTATTTAGTTTTAAAAAATTAGATAAACGGACAAGCATGATTTCAGGAGTAGATTTTACAAAAGTTATCCCAAATAGCCCATACAATATATTTTTACTACTCCCTCTATTCTAATTTAAAAATGCATTTTTTCTTTTTAGGATGATGAAAAATAAGAATCCCAATGTATTATATATACATAAGCTTTTCAAATTAAATTTTTGTTTATCTCAATTTAATGTGAATGTTATAATTAATTTGCAAGGAGGTTAGTGTTGTAAATTTATACTTCTCAACCAAGTGTAAAGACATTATATATTTTGTCCCCTTAAAATGCTTGAATTGTTCTTAGAAGAATTTTTAACTTGTTAAACAGGTGTATTGAGAGAATCTAATAAGCTCAAGTTTCTTCCTTTTTATTCTAATTTTTAATTTTGGACAAAATTTTAATTTATCCCAATTTTAATTTTTTTCAAAAAAAAAAATCAATTATTTACTAGTTTTAATAGGATTTTCTTATAATTGGAACTTAATCAAATTAGTAATTTTTTATCTCTATAAATATCATATAAGAGACATTTATTATTTAATTTTCATCAATTATACTCAAATTTTAAGTTTTAGAGATTTGTTTTCTTCTATATGAGATTGTTTCAATAAGTTTCTTGTTGCGTCAGACATCTCAAACATGTATTTATGCTTAGATAAGTTGATAGAAAATTTGATACAAGTAAGTATATAATGTACATTCTGAAGATTCGAAAATCAACAGAATCTAAGTATTTACACATCAATTGTAAATATGGTTTTGTTTTAAAACCATTATTGTTTTCTTTGATAGCTGTTGACTAAACATCATTCAGTGGGGGTTGAAGAAATTCGCATCTATCCCTCTGCTTGCTATATTCCATGAGGCTGCAGCGACTAAGAAGACACTCAATACCATGCCGAAGCTACCAAGTCCCAAGTTCAGACACCACATTGCACTGTTTGGGCGTGGTTTCTTAATTGCGATCCACATGAAACATGGATAAGCAAATGTCAAAGGTAATGTGAGGCCGCCCAGGAGAGGTGCCAGGCTTCCCAAGAATGGCAAAGCCACTGCTACAAAGAACGTCAGGCCTCCAAAAAAGACTCGGAACCCTTTGCGGAGCCACCCTGGGCATGGCTTGTTTTTCTTGCTGCTGTAAGCGAACTCCAAGTTGTCCAAAGCTGGCATGGCGTAGATTTGGAATGCGCTTAAGCAATTTATCACTACTAGCAGGTAAATTGTGACCTTGACAAACTTTGAGGTGTTGTGTCTGTGAAATTTTGAAAATGCACCCAACATTCCTCCATTTGCAGCTATCTGGGATTAGTTTATGGCACATAATTATTGTAATTAATCTGCAGTTGCTTTGCATATATACAATGTTTATGAAAGAAATCGCTGGAGGTTATGGGAAAATCAAATTAAAGAAAAAGTTTTTTGTTTTGATGACCCAAAACCGACCACAATAATCATATCCTTCGGTCAAGTGGTTCGACTATAAACCAGAAGAAGCTTATTCCATGAATTTGTCGCATGTGTGTGACGACTTTTATGATTTTAGTAATACATTGGGTTCCATGCAAACCCCACAAAATACTAAAATCACAGAGATCGTCACACTGTGTAGCAGGTCATATGAAATAATTTCTCGTATATCGGGACTCCTAATCACAACCATTTTGCACAAGTTTTTGCTTGTGGGGAGGGTACTCAAGGAAACCCGTGGAATATTGAATCAAGTATCTTACACTTTTTGAACACTTATTCTTTTCTTGTGTTCCAATCGAGTTATCCTTGCAGGTAAATTGGTAAATTAAAGAAAAGGTTGCTTACCATGTTTCCATATGCCCAATATCCACCTATTGCAAGAGGAAATATACACAATGAAATTAGAACATATGACTTTATCACTCCTCTCCACATCGGCTCGTGTGATGGATGTTTTGTACTTGAAGGCATTGTTCCCTGCACCAAGATATTTACAAATTTGCATTATTATTGAAGAAATCTTTAGACTTTATATTCGTGGATTGCATATGTAATAGGTTGCAATAAAAATACATACTTCGGTAAGAAAGAAGTTTTTATCTAATTTGGAGGTAAGTTTTATACATTAAATTTTCTTACAACTAGAAGTGTAAATGTGTCGAAGTGAGCCGAATAATAAATTGTTTTAATTTGGCTTCGCTAAAATAAACGAGATTCAAATTATCATTAAACTTGGTTTATTTATTTTTCAAATCGATTTTGAACCAACCACTAATCAAGTTAATCACGAGTCGAACTCGATTAGCTAGATATTTTATACATTATTAGACTAATTATTTGTTTATCGAACCGAGTTCAATAAATTAATAAAGTTTAAAATATGTTTAAATTTAATTTATTTATCTACGAATTAAATTCAAACAAATTTTTAATCGAACGAACCAGAATAGCTGTAGTTCGTTTTACAATCTCAGCTACAACCACGATTATGTCAGATTCAAAAATGGTTTGAACACAATCTTCTAAGGTGTTCCAAAAAAAAAAAAATCCCCAAATTAAGGCTCTCTGTTAGGCTCTAGCCCAGACCTAAAAGCAGCCTCAAATCATTGAGGAGACACGTTGCACTTGTCAAACTTTTATCAGTTTATATTGGGCCTAGCTTCTCTAAAGTACTCGTGATCCCATGGGATGATGACCCATCTTGGGCTAGGTAGAAAGAAATCATCCTGATCCTAGATCAAGGCTCAAAACTCAGCCTGAAGCGCGGTACAACAAGGTATTGGGCCATCCCAGAAAGAAACACAATTTTCGGCCCACCTATTAGTTGTACCAAAATTTGTACTAGGTGTTCCAAAAGTTGGACTCAAAAAAGACGGTGCAAATAATTCACCTGTATTTCAAGCACAACATTGTGACCTCTGAAAGCAATTGCAATGATCCCCACTGCATTCAAAATACCACGAATTCTAGCGGCATGGGACGTTGCCGTCTTAGATGGGTCATGCGATACGCCATCGGGCCTGCCCTTGGTGACGGACAGCACCCATATCAGCGTACAATATCCAACGGCTGTGATTGCACCAAGCAGGGAAACCATAGCTATGGAATTCAAGTTATGAAAGAAGAGAGCCACGGCAATGGCCAAGCATGTGAACACCAAGAACCACTCTGCTCCGCTCAGTATCTTTGCATTGTGTGTGGACCCATCTCCGTACATGGTTTGAGAAAGAAGCTCCAGCGTCCCACCCCCTGTGATAATCAGCATCACACACGTCCCCCCTGATAGATACATTACTGGGAATATGGAAAGCAACTTCCCCATCTTTGCACCTGAGATAATGGTAACTTTCATATTCAACCCTATATATACATGCATTTTGTCCAAAAGTGACCCTATCTTTATATAGACACATACTAACACACACACACACACACATGTATATATGTATTATAATTGATGAGGCCATGAGGGATATTTGTACTGACCAAAGGCTGCTATTGATAGGCGGAGGTATCTGCTGTAGCGAGTTCCAGTAACTGATTCATGAAGATGGACAAGAAGCCATATTGTATAGAGCTGCCATACAAATGTCATTGACAAGCATAGGGTTCCCCAAAACCTGCATCCATTAAGTTCAATTTTGATACCAACTTAACTCAATCTTATTACAATTATTTGAAATCGGTTACATAAATCTTGTTGTGCTATTCTTCTTATGAAAGATTTGTTAGTCAAATTTAATTACTTTATTTAAGAGTTCTAAAATAAAAGAATTATAATGGAATAAAATTACAGAATAACTAAATTTCATGCATATAACATAAAACAATTAAATTAACATGCGTCAATGACAGGAAAAATAAGTTTGGAGTGAGCTGGCCTGTGAGGCGTGTAATCACTGCCCTAAAGCTGTTGTGCCTCCCTACGTGAAGGTTCTAATGGTCACAGACAGCTCCAAGATACAACCCAGGTTTTGCTCACAGCTAATCTCCTCAGAGTCCACGCCCACTGGGAGAAGGATGAACCGTCTAGAATCAAAGTTGCCCACACAAAAATAGTATGAAAAATACGTAAAGGTTGGATGGAAGAGATTGGATTAAAGAGAATAAGAACTCTAGTTGTTGTGTTGTGGAAGAATACATAAGCCTCTATTTATAGACATTTTATATATCTTCCACCAACAAAATATCCCACAAAATCAATCACATGTAGCAAAAAATCAGCAATAAAATAAATAACAAGTCAACAACTAACATATCATAAAATCAGCAACAAAAATAAAAAATCAAGAAGAAGTCAAAACAAATTTTGAAACTTTCGATAATATAAAAAAATATAACAAGATTCATATTCATATGAACTCTTGAGTAGATTAATAATTACCAGCTACCTAAAGCAATAATCTCCTTTATTTTGGTTGCTGTGTAAAGTGTAAACTCAAATTATATATATATTCATATGGACTCTGAGTAGATTAATAATTACCAGCTACCTAAAGCAATAATCTCCTTTATTTTGGTTGCTGTGTAAAGTGTAAACTCAAATTATATATATATATATATATATATATATGTGCATGTATGAGTCAAAAGTCTTGTGTTAATCTCTCTCTCTCTCTCTCTCTCTCTCATACACACACACACACACATATATATATATATAAGGTGTGTTGATTATGATTAGCTTACCATCCGAGGGAGGCGAATGCGACTGGAAGTGCAAGGGCTTGAAACCCAATTCCTGAACACAGTAAATGGAAGACCGACGAACAGGCGTTGCCTTTCCTGGACTCGGTGATGGGTAGCCAAGCTTCTTGTGGGTTGGGCTCTATGTGGTGGTGACCTGAATCTCCAGATTGGCCGTGCCTGAAGCTTGCAGATGTTGCAGTAGCGGCCTCCCCAAAAGGGTTCACCGTCACAGTAATGACTTGCAGCGACTGCTGTTCCCTTCTAGAAGTGGTGGAGATTGTGTGTGTTGATGTCACGAATGGTTCTAAACTTACTTCAGCCACCTCCCCCATGGCTGCTATCTACCCTTGTTCCTCCTCTACCTCTCTATCTCTATCTGCATTTATATATAATTTTATATTATATATGACTCTATATATATATATACATTGACTCATAGATATACAATAGTACTATTGTGGGAAAATGGCACAAACACTCGATGGTCGCCCTTAAATTCGGGGCACTCTTGCCTATTGGAGGGTATTTCAGTCATCAACTTAATGAAGTCTTGAATAAGAAGCAAACGTTAGCCAACCGCTAGAACGCCTTCCACATGGACTGCATGAGCTGTGACTGTGACGTAAGCAATGTGGCGTTATCAGTTAGGTATTCGGTGACGAGAAATTATAACAATGAAAAATCAACGATCCCTACACATCTTTCTCACGTGAAGTGATATAAAGTAGATTGTGAAATCTATTTCATATATATATTATTAATTTTAAATTATATAATAATTTCTTTGGATAGTAATTAATTTCAAATTATATAATAATTTCTGATTCAATAATAATTATTTACAAATTATATAATAATTTTTCCTTCATTTAAGACCATATACCATTAATAATTTTTTCCGTGACAATGTAGACATGAAAAATGAGGTGCCGAAGGTCACGCGGTTATTGACAGATGGGTAGTTGTATCTTGTCAGCTTAGTCGTAGACGGATGTTTCCTGTCAATTTCATGTATGTGAATTGCTGACTTCATCCCCTTGGGCCGTGAGCTTCTCACCTAAATCCAGGAAAGTATGAAGGAAACACACACTTCTTTTGATTATTTATTTATTTATTTAATGTTAACACATAAAGTGTTTTCAAGTTTCTAGAATATTATTATTATTTTCATGTGTTTTATCAATGTAATTCAAATTATTTTCATTTGAAACTAATGGGGTCACGGGTGTTTGAAAAGGTTATCCAAATGGAATGGACATAGTATATTTTGGAAAACGCACTCAAGCATGCTTAATGCTATGTTTGAATGGACAATTTCACTGTTTATTTGATCATTTTTACATTTTAAACGGGTTTTTAAAATAAATAAGTGTTTGTTTGAATTTTTTGAAATGCCCGTTTAGATATTTTTAAGACCAAAACGGATGTTTTAGAGAAGTGTTAGATAATTTTTTTCAAAATACCCTTTTTCAAAACGTCATTTTCCACCGCCCAACCAAACTAGCACTAAAATCAACACGAAATCAGTCCATTTAAAAGCATCCTCATTTAGAAAGCCACAAATGATGGATTCAGATATTACAATTAAGAGGGTCAAAATATAGATTTCAAAATTTAGAAAAACTTTTATAAATATATATATTTAAAAAAAATTATGGTAAAGGGGGCAAGTCATAATTTTTAAAAAAATTCTATGAAAATAATAGAAAAAATACAATTTTTAAACTTTTGGGGGGCATAGCCCTCTTAGTTCCCCCTCTCACCGCTCCTGACAATACTTGATTCTAAATTAGATAGGAATAATTTTCTTTTATTTCAATACGTATCATAACCTTAATTTATCATGTACACGACTATCACGTGACTATTTAATTTTAAATAGAATAAATTATACATGTGCATTGCATAAGTACTAGATTATTATTAAGACACATATCCGAATACAAGAAAATTCCTCGTACATAAATTAGAATCAAGTATTGTTATTGTAAAATTGACACAAAATTTGATTTAAAAAATTAGATAAACGAACAAACATGTTTTCGGAGTAATTTTTACAAAAGTTATCTCAAGTGGCCCGTATAATATATTTATACTACTCGCTCTATTCGAATATAAAAATGATCTTTTCCTTTTTAGGATTGTGGAAAATAAAAATTTAAATGTATTATGTATTATGAACTTTTTAAATTAATTTTTTTTTTTATCTCAAATTAATATGAATGATGTAATCAATGTGCAAGAAGATTAGTGTTATAACAATCAAATGTAAAGACATTATATATTCTGTCTCCTCAAAAAGTTGAATTGTTCATAGAAGACTTTTAATATGAGACAAAAAAAAAATGCCGTGGTAAATCACTATTATGTCACTTTTCTCTCTCATGTCACAATTATGTCATGGTAAATCATTTTAATGTAGAAAGGGATTACAAATTCAGTGGGTCTTACTTACCTTGTCTTTGCCTCCAACCTAGAATGCGATGCCAATATTATCTAGGGCATAGGCATGATCATGTCTCTCTGCTTTCAATTAAATGTATTATTTATTTTGATTTATCAATTTATTAAAAGGCTTTGGCCTCTAATTTAGTGGTGAGTACTCACGTATTTATCTTTTTGAGTCTGTAGTCTAAAATATATCTCTCTCAATTAGAGATATTTTGCATCATTTTTATAAATCTATTATAAACATTGTTATCAATTAACGTAGAACGTCAACAATTACCGTGTCCATAAATCCGATTAATGAAAAAACTTATGGAGTGAAAGCCATTAAAAGAATATTTGAAATGGCATTGAGTAATTGACAAAGAAAAATTTGGAATTAATTTATGGGGAGTGGGAGAGAAGAATCAATCCATAAATGCAGGAATTTTGAGGTTGATTCCATGACAAGACAATATTCGAGGCTTAATGGGAGAGTGGGATGGGACAATCATAAATGCAAGAATTTTGAGATTCATCATTCTTTCAATGTACACGATAAATTATTTTTTAAATCCGTTACATGTATATAATAATTTTTATAATTTTAATTTTATCAAATGAGCGTCACATAAATTTTATAAAATATTAAATTTATAAAGATCGATCAAAAATATTAAATTCATAGAGATTGACCAACAGACTTATAAAATAATTTTTCCGTACGTAACGCACCATATGCCCGTTTTAGTATACGCCCTTTTAATCAAGGCCATCCAAATTACTTTTAGTAACTAGTTACTAGTACTATGATAATTATTGTTTTTGCAAAATGTCCAATCTTATGAACACATGAGCTAGTGGGGGGTTTAGTGGCATGCAACAGAGTGAAGTGGAGGGTGTCTTTTTATCTTTTATCATGGAGACAAGTGAGTGGACACTATGGTCCCATGAGTGTTTTTGAAAAGTTGAAAAATAATTATTTATTATTTTAATACATATGTATCTAGATGAATAAATATTAAATATATTAATAAAATATATAAATTATATTTTAAAATAATGCATCGGAAATCAGCGAATACTTGCTGATTAAGTTTTCTCAAAAATGTCATATTTTTCTTTAATTATATTATTATTTATATCTTTCATTTGATATGATATTACAATATATTTTTAAGTCTTATGTAATGTGATTGATGTATGACAGTCACTTTTATTATAAAAATAAATAAAAATAGAAATTAAAAAGATCTAACATTTTTAAAAAGGCATGAAAGGGTGGATCGTGAGGAAAGACCTCACCGCCGTGATGACATGCCAGTCTACCATTATACCATAAATGAAGTTGTTGAAATCCAAAAGTCATTAAAATTATTTATTTTCAAAAACGAGTTCCAATGATGTCAAATGTATCTTCAAAAGGTCGTCGTGATACGCCACTATGCCATTATAGGATAGTAACAAATACGTAAACCACGAATTTGCAATATCATTCATCAACCTTTTGTTTTTTCCTCTGTCTCGGGTGCAAAATGAACTTGTGGATCAAGGTTACTTTGATTATTTTATTTTATTTTATTTTATGTTTTAGCCTCTATTTATTACCAAAACAAAATAAATTTTAAGAAAAACAAACTGAAAAATGGCTTCAAAATTTAGGTCCGCATGGTTTTCGTGTTGAAGGAAAAAGTATAGAAGATATTAGTTTCTAATTTCTATTTTTTTTTTTTGGTGGAAAGAAACGGTGAAATTTATTTAATTAAAACAGTCGCCTACAAGTAAACTAAGTAAGAAAGATAACGTGCGGGATGTTCCTTTTTTAATTCCAATTCTGATAAACAATCGAACTAAGTAGGAATGGCAACCGACAGGGTGTCCATTACCTATTTCTAACCCTACCTTCATTTATTTTTCTTGTCTTTGACCACGCTTAGTGATTTATCCTAACCCCGACTTCGATTCTGCTCGAGCTTTGAATTTTTTTTGCTAAATAAATTAAAAAATTCATTATAAACCAACACAAAGAATAATATGAGTTTGGTATAAGAAACCTTAAAACTTATTATATCTATAAATGATGCAAAATAACTATTTTTCGATCCCATCCTAATTTTGAAAGATTTTTTAAAATCTTTTTCCGATCTCATTTGAAAACACCTATAAGATAAGACATCTTCTATGAGGATGTAAAATTAAATTTCTAAAATTTTGAGGAAAATTTTTTAAATGAATATGATAGATTGATATAGTAATGTCTTATTCTAATGATATTTTAATATGTATGATATGATTTATTTTATTTAATAAAATATATTATATGTGTTTTAATGTAATTAGAAAAATAAAAAGTCAAATATATCAAATTCTTAAGAGAATATTTCAAAACACATTCCTAAAATGACAAAAATCAACACCTTAGAATAAATCAATTTAATGGCTAAATCAAGCAGGAGACAAAGCAAGTTGATAGAAGAAATTTATGAACAAAAGATGGGACATCCTCCAACCACAAAGCATCGTCAACTTTCTAGAAAATTGAGCTAGTGAAGACAAAAATCAACACCTTCAGAAAAAACCAATCTCATGGCTAGCATGAGACAAAGCAAATTGATAGAAGAAATTTATGAACAAGAGATGAGACATCCTCCAACCACAAAGCATCGTCAACTTGCTAGAAAATTGAGCTAATTCATGACTTTTCCCTATTCGCAGGTCCACCTCACAAATCTGCATTAGAAAAATCAAAATTATTTTAAGAGAATTTTTTTGTTTTGATAAGTCACAAATGTGATTTTCGTGTAGACTAATTTGAAAATTAATTCTATTATATATAAATAGGGGGCTTGATTAAAATTGAAATAGCCTTTTGTATAGATTCATCATAAAAAAGAATGACATTTATTAAATTTTGACTTGACGATTTCGGAGATAAGATTCTTAGTTGTTGTCTGTCGTTCCCTATGTTACTCCTTAAAAAAATCTTCACATCAAATTGATCACGTCAATAGAAGAGAGATCATCTTCTAATGAACCGATTACGTTAATTTATAACTAGACTTCAATATTTTATTTTTAAAATTTATCTAATAAGACATTAATGTTTCTCTCTTACTAAAGATGCATAGTCACCAAAATAACATTATCTTATAAATATCAAATTACGTAACAGAATTTGCTATTCAAATGGTCAATCATTGGGTCGAATGGGACCCAAGAAATTTGGGTTTTGTATTGAAAGAATTGACTCGAGCAGCCGTCTAGAATTCACTTATTCTGTGGGCTTAATTTTGGGCTTTACGAAGACCATTACAGAACAACCCAATAAGCTCTGGAGAAGAAACCCCGGGCTTTGATTGTAGGCCAACCCACTACGGAAAATCCAAAAGAAGGTCCTGATTCCTGAATCGCGTGCCTTGCATAACCCGGACGTGAACTTGGATTACGCCAGATCTTGAGCACCACCATAATTCGTCATTTAAGTAGGTAGGCTAATGGGTCTTCAGCAAGGCCACAAATGTTTTTAGCCCAACAGGTTAATGGGCCTTCATTGATGTAGAGACGTCCATAGCTCTGAACTAAATATGTGGATGTCCAATAAAAGCTTATCCCTCTCCCAGTCTCCCTCTCTATACACTACACACCACGTAGATAACGCCAATTTGAATTACAGAAGATAATCAGACGAAGAGGGGAGAGAGAGAGAGAGAGAGGCCATGGAAGGCTTGAAGCTGCCTTACTCTCTGCACGGTAGCCATGGAGGGAAATCTCTCGTCTCATTTCCTACTTCAACTTTGGTTTCAAGATTTCAGCCAAAATGCAACCCTCCCCTTTCCACTGGTAATTTCTTTTCCTATTATATATATATATATATTCATTTATACATATTCAATCGTAATTCATATATACAAATTCAACCGTGATTATATTCCTGGCGCTGGAACCTCATTCATCACGCACTGAATCGCTTACTCCCTTAGTAAACTAGTTCTTTGTTTGTTATCTTTATTTTGTAGTTTCTGTATCACATTGCTTCTCTTGGTTTCAATAGTTGAAATTGAGTTCTTATAGGGTTAGAGTAGTATTAGCCAGTACTGAATTTGGGGAGGTCTGTACTCGTATTTTCGTGTCATGAAGCCAATAAATAGGCTAGACTGCATAAAATGGGGATGATTGGTTCATCATTAATAATAAGCAAGTTCTCTCTAGTGGTATTTAGGTTTCTTGTCTTGCGGTTCCAAAGTTCGTCTTGTGGATTATTGATTGTTTGGGTAGAAGAAAATGATTTTCCTTTATTAAATAGTTATATGGCTTGGTTGAACAAGTTCTAGAATTTATTGGGCATTTGGTATATTAATCAAATTTGTAAATGGTTTGTTGTTTAGTCTTAGGATTCATGTTGGTTAGAGATATAACAGGATTTTACGCTGGCTGTCCTGTCCACTACCTAACGCAACCCTCCTCCTTTATTTGTGTTTGGGAACGGCTGTGTAATGACTTGACACTAAGCACAATGCAGACAGAATTGGGATAAAGCTTTGTTGAGATGAATTGACTTTCTTGTTTAGTCTTACCTTAATTTGAATATCTAGTAAATATAATGTTCATCCTTGTAACATCAAGAGTTTCTTGATTAATTTGAACCATTTAATAAGACCAATCAAAACTGACATTTAATCAATTCTAGAAAACCCAGGTTTCAAACACAGGAAAGGAAAAGCTCTTTCCCAAACTTATGTCAGGTCTTTATCCTTCACAGCTATACCATTGTTTTGAATGAACAAATAATTGAAAATTTTCAGTGGGCCCGTCTTAAGTGCTTGATTGTATTGGTGAAACAAATTTCAACTTGTTCCATGGTTATGAGTACATACTAGACCCTGAGGAGCATAAAAGATACTAACATGGGGCTTACTAAGTAGGGAGTCGTAGAACTTGGTTGGTAGTTAGGAATCAAATTTTCTTGCAAATTCATTACATTTTCTCTGAGCTTATCCCATCACGAGTCATGACTATGTGATGTGTTTCTGTTTATCCTTGTTTAGTTAATCAGTGCATAATTTTTAAGTCCTTTGGTCTGACACATTAGAACTTGAATTCAGGTTGCAGGGATTATGCAGGCTTCATTATACGAACACTAGCTCTAATTTATCCTAGTAGATTGCCCTCCAAAAATTCTTATCTGAAGGGAGCACGAGAATTGCACTTCGCCACAAGAAGTACATCAACTTTCTCTGGTTAACTGTATACTATTTGTTAGAGGACCTTGTAGATTCTTAATCTTCCATTTCAAAGGGATATAAATTTTTTCTGGATCTCTTATTCAGCATCAATACAACCTACGACTGAGGAATTGGTGGAGGATAAGTCTAAGGATCTCGCCACAAGTGGGGATTCAATACGCCGGCGATTTCTTGATTTTTATGCTTCACGAGGTCACAAGGTCCTTCCAAGTGCTTCTCTTGTGCCAGATGATCCAACAGTTCTACTGACAATTGCAGGAATGCTTCAGTTCAAGCCTATATTCCTTGGAAGGTACTTGTATCTGGTTCCACAGCTTTCCTGCAAAGCCTGAATTTCAATATGATAATTATTTTATTGAAAACAAATACCAAGGAAGAAGGTAGCATTCAATTGAATAGCTTATAGTTGAACAGTAGTTAATAAATTACATTGTGCATCATTGCCTACTGTAGTCAATCTAGTATATTGTGAAAAGTTTTCAGAACTAGAGCTGCACACCTCATAAGAGACATAATGCTGTACTGTCGTGGAAATAGTTCTATACAGATTATCATCCTTGCAGTTGTAATAATCAAGGATCGGACATAAACCTTCTTTAGTTTGATGTGACCCATTACTAAAACCTGGGCCCTGATTTCCTAACCCATGTTATTGTAACTGGATATATGACTTAAACATATAGTTTACATTAATTTTTTTCTTTTCCGGAAGGCACTGATGCATATATCATGCTCACACCTTGTAATGTATTAGCATGCTCTTTTATGATACCACATGTTTAATCATATATCTGGCAGTTGACTGCTTTTGGTTCTTTATTTTCTCCCATCTGTTTCAATTTTCTTCTCACATGGGCATGCGTGAGGAGTGTTATTTTTCCTTTCCTGGGTATTTTACGTTTTCTTCTAGTGGAATGCGCTGGTGCATATTGCTTTCTCTGTATTCTGTTTGTGACATTATGTTCATTTTCCTATTAATCAACATGTATTTGAGTTGATATTTCGTACATGTTCTTCTGGAACGTCCTTTTCAGGTGCCCAGAGAAGTACCTTGTGCCACAACTTCCCAAAGGTGCATACGTACAAATGATGTTGAGAATGTAGGTCGAACAGCTCGTCATCATACATTCTTTGAGATGCTTGGAAACTTCAGCTTTGGAGATTACTTCAAGAAGGAAGCAATTAAATGGGCATGGGAGCTTACAACTTCAGAGTATGTGTGAACGTTTGTCATTGCAACATCCAAGTCCAAACTGTTTAGTCATGCTATTTGATTGAAGCATGGTAACATTTTCTGTCAACTGAATTATGCTGGAAACAGTGATGAGCATAAGTTCTGTTTCCATTTTTTTCCCCCATCCCTATTGTATCTTTGGAATCTATTTCTTAGAGATATTGGATTATGTCAGTTTCCTTCTTTGTTATAATGCCATATGTCAATATGTCATCTTCCTTCTTTGTTATAAGCTGTCATTACTAGAGTTAATGCTGAGCTATACACTTTGATTAAGGATGTGTATTGTGTTACAAACATAGTAACAGTTGATATTTCTTACTAAGTTGATAAAACTTAAATGACCTTTCAATCCCATCCACATGGATTTGGTTTAGCTTCATCTAGCCATATCTTCTGTTATATCATAAGCCATCCTTTCCTTTTGCACCATCTTAACCAGAGTGTTTTAGGCCTTCCTCATTCTGTCCATATAGTGCTTTTAACTCTAATCAATCCACTCTTTCCTGTTGACCTTCATTCTCTCTCTCTCTCTCTCTCTCTCTAATTGGGTCAGCATTTTCCTAAATTGGTAATGCATCTTATGGACTGATTATTCTGGCACAACCTCCTAATGTGATTTTCGTTAATGTTATTTATCACATTCTTCGTTGGAAATTTGTCCTTTGGAGGCCTTAATTGTTATTTCTGGAGTTTATCCAATTTTTTCCAACACTTGTAAGGTAACCTCTTTTTAATTCCTTCATGTTCTGATTGTAGTTAAATAGTATTGTCTCCCTTTCAGTTGATCCTTGTCTTATAAATCTTTATTTTAAAATATATGGTAATATGATGTTCATGCACCCTAAGGTGTGCAATTCAAGAAGGTTTAGCAGATCCTATCCATTAGTTGTAACTTTGATTTGTTTTCTGGTTCTGCGTACTCTACTATACTTACAGAACTTATTCCAAGTATTTGAAATCAGCGTGATAAATCATATTGTGCATTATTGTTGAATACAATATCATAATAAGTCAAAGGATGGGCTAGCATGTCTTTCTTCTTTAAATTGTAGCTGTCCTATAAATTTTACATAAAACAAGTTTTTGATTCCAGAATTAATAGCATTGAATAATACTTTCACAATGCCTCGACTGCAATTCTAAGGAACTTCAGACACATCCTAGGCAGTGCCTGTTTGTGGGGTGACACTATCATCAGCAGAAGCCTTGTATTAGTTTCGCACGTTGGTAATTTGTAATGCAATCTAGCTTGGGATTTTGAAAGTAAACAACGGCACACCAGCTCAGGCATTTTCTTCTCAAGAACTAGTCTACTTTTTTACATTGTGTCTACAACGTCTATAAGATTGCAAATGTTGCTTAATATCTAGAAAAAGAACTTATATTTTATATTGGGGCTGAAATAACCGTAACTCATCAGCCAAATAAACCCTAAGAAAAAATCATACTATCTCTTTCTCGAACATTTACACATTTTTTCTCTCTAATAAGCTCCAGTATGTTAGCATCTGACTGTTGGTGAAGATGGAGGATCTTAATGTGATGTTGGGTTTTGCATGCACTTTTTCATTCAATAGTCATGAATTTATTATTATTCTTGGATGGAAGAAAAAAGTTATCTATTGGACACTGTGTTGGCTTACAGATTTGGATTGCCAGCCAACAGATTATGGGTTAGTGTTTATGAAGATGATGATGAAGCTTTTGCGATATGGCATGATCAGGTAAACCAGACAAGACTTTTATATGTTCAATTGTACTTATATATACCCAGTTAGCTCCTTTGTGCTTATGTGATGCCATCCTTTCTTCACTGTTCCTCCATGCAAGGAGGTGTGTAGCTAATTTATTTATTGACATTTACACCAAAGAGGCTTCTCATAAAATTGATACAAATTTTGATACCCTTTCGTTTGATGAAATGTTGAGAGCACACTTCATTGTCGTTCCAGTTAATAGATATGACTGTATTCTCTTTACTGTACCACTACTTCTACCATTTTCAATTTACTAAGTTTGCCTTGTATACTACCAAATCATCAGTAACTGTAGTCCAGAATCTGCTTTTGAGCCTCTTTGATTCTTCATTTCTAGGCAGCTGTATTGACTCTACCTGACAGTTCTTTTACAGATTACTTCTGGACATGAATTGAATGGAAGAAATATTGCTGTGAGCTTTATTAACGTGGTTCTTGCTTCAGGTAGGTGTTCCTGCAGAACGTATAAAGAGGATGGGTGAAGAAGATAACTTTTGGACTAGTGGAGTAACTGGTCCATGTGGTCCATGCTCTGAGATTTATTATGATTTCTATCCTGAGAGGGGGCATTCAGATGCTGTATGTAATTGATAAGTGTCTAGATCTTTTACAATCTCTCTCTTTTTTTATTTATTTTTTGTTATTGTTTTGGATCAAACTGCAGACTATGTTACAAGTATGTTGGATGAATTTCATTTGCAGGATCTTGGTGATGATATTAGGTTTATAGAGTTTTACAATCTGGTTTTCATGCAATACAACAAAAGGGATGATGGTTCCCTTGAACCATTAAAACAAAAGAATATAGATACTGGACTTGGCTTAGAGCGTTTGGCTCGCATCCTTCAGAAGGTACATAGAGCTTTGATGCATATATGAGTTATGAATAAGTACTTTTTCTGAGGCGAATTTTAGTAATGAAGTTTGTATCACCAACATCAAGGTTCCACAGTAATAATTTTCATATTGGATTCAAAAGAACCATTCCTGGGAGGATCTTCTGATTATTTTTGGTTCAACTTTGTTCATATTTTTTACTCCAATGTCTTTTCTAATTCAAACTTTCTATTATTATGGAACACTTTCTGCAGGTACCGAACAACTATGAGACTGACTTAATCTATCCCATTATAGAGAAGGCCTCAGAATTGGCAAATGTTTCATATGCTTTTGCAGATGATCCTACGAAACTGAAACTTAAAGTATGCTATCGTTCTGATATTTTCAAAATTTTCTTCTGACAACTACTGCTTAATTTTCTTTTCTTTTTTCTTTTTATTTTAAATTTGCACTGATGATATGAAACTTTCATTGTTTTCAGATAATTGGAGATCATATGCGTGCAATTGTTTATCTCCTATCAGATGGAGTTGTCCCATCAAATATAGGGAGAGGTTATGTAGTTCGGCGGCTCATCAGAAGGGCTGTTCGTACTGGCAGGTTACTTGGTATAAAGGGGGATGGTAAGGGAAACCTTGAAGGAGCATTTTTGCCAACAATAACTGAAAAAGTAATTGACTTAAGCACGCATATAGATTCAGAGGTAAAAATAAGAGCACCCCGTATTATTGAGGAGTTGATAAGGGAAGAACTACGTTTTGTACAAACATTAGAGAGAGGTGAAAAGCTTCTCGACCAAATGCTAGCGGATGCATTGTTAAATGCTCAGGAAAATGGAACTGCACCTTGCTTATCGGGCAAAGATGCCTTTCTTTTGTATGACACGTACTGGTTTTCCTGTGGAGATAACAATGGAAGTGGCTGATGAACGTGGTGTCAGTATAGATATGAAAGGTTTTGATGTTGAAATGGAGAACCAAAGACGTCAATCTCAGGCTGCACATAATGCTGTTAAACTTAGTGTTGGAAATGGTGCAGATCTAACTGAGAATGTTCCTGACACTGAATTTTTAGGTTATGATACCCTTTCTACCAGAGCAGTCGTTGAGGGTCTCTTGGTGAATGGGAACCCAGTAATACAAGTTTCTGAAGGAAGTGAAGTAGAAGTTTTGCTCAACAGGACACCATTTTATGCTGAATCAGGTGGTCAAATTGGAGATCATGGTTTGCTATTTATTCCTGAAGCTGGAAACCAACAGAAAGCTGTTATAGAGATAAAAGATGTGCAAAAATCCTTGGGTAATATATTTGTTCATAAGGGTACTATCATGGAGGGAACTATAGAGGTTGGCAAAGAAGTTGAAGCTGCAGTAGATGCAAACCTAAGGCATCGGGCTAAGGTACTGGCTTAAAAATTGTGTTTACATCTCTAACAACTACATGTACGCTGTATGAACTAGAATTAGTCTAATAATATGGTTTACTTTATTTGCTGTCTAATTACTTGTTGAATATTCATTCATGTTAAATTGAATGGTAGTTCTGGGTAGTTTATTTGCCTATCTTGAAACCCCTTTGCTGGTATTTGAACTTTGCTCTTTTTCAGGTTCATCATACTGCTACCCATCTGCTGCAAGCTGCACTTAAAAAAGTAATAGGCCCAGAAACATCACAAGCTGGTTCATTGGTGGCTTTTGACCGTCTAAGATTTGATTTCAATTTCCACCGGCCACTTGTGGACAATGAGCTCATGGAAATTGAACAACTGATCAATAGATGGATTGGGGATGCTACACTTTTGCAGACTAAAGTGATGCCTCTACACGATGCAAAAAGAGCTGGGGCTATTGCAATGTTTGGAGAAAAATATGGAGAACAGGTTCAAAATTTTTATACAATTTTGTTCTTCTATAATTCTGGCTACAAAATGATGTGAATGTTTTATGCTCACTTCATCACACCATTTGGTTATTGTAGTTTCTTCGATATATTTTTATATAGGATATGCTTAGGAAAAAAGGCCATTGGTCTGGTGCAATGATAAAAATTCAGGTTGTCAAGCATAATACTCAGATTTGAGTATGAGGGCAAAGTGGTAGATACTTACATGTATTTTAGGATGTGTTTTTAATATCAATCCAAAAATTTTAAAATGGTTTGGGAATTTTCTTGGCATTATTTTATTCTTCTATTCAAATACGAATGATAGATTTCTATCTATTTTGCCCCGTGTATGATTTGAGGATTATTATTTTTTTTTATTTTATTTTTTGTTCACGCTTTGATTCATCTGAACAAGAAATTTGAAATTAAGAAGGCGAGAGTTTGTAGCTGGACTATTCCCTTTGTCAGAAACTTGTAAATTATTGTTCACTAGCTTTCATACGTAAAATAACAAAAAGGATTCAAACTATTATTAGCGAGATGTCTTGCCATTTGGTACACCTAGACAAGGGGTCATGATATGAAAGAAATATCAAACTTGGTGCCAACAGTTTTGTCTTTGTTAACAGATCATTAGCAGTCATTGTTTCCATTTACTTTTCAGATTAGTAATTGAATTTAAAAAATATTTCAAATATCGTGGTTTCTAGAGGTCAACTTGTTAGGCTTATGTGGAAACTTGCCGTTTTGCATTTGCGTCATGTTATTAAGGTAACATTGTCTGAAAAAGTTGCTAATCATGTAGTCATATTCAAAGATTAAGTTCTTGGATCAATACACTTCGCTGCTCAATTGAACTCAATGATTTTTAAAATGTCATCTTAGAATATGTTATGGAACTCAACTTGCTTGTGACTACTGCTGAAGTAAATTAAAGATCCTTCAATTGAAAAACTTTATAGTAGATTGTATCATAAGCATGGATACATTTTTTTTTTGGACTTTTGCTAGAAATTATAGATGTCTTAGAGTCTTGGTCATGCAACAAGAAATCAATAATTTTTTCCTTTTTGTACCATGATTATTTTAGGTACGTGTCGTAGAGGTTCCAGGTGTATCCATGGAACTATGTGGTGGCACCCATGTCATTAACACATCCGAAATACGTGGCTTCAAAATAATCTCAGAACAGGGCATTGCATCTGGAATCAGGCGTATTGAAGCAGTTGCTGGTGAAGCTTTTATTGAATATGTCAATGCCAGAGATAGTTATATGAAACAGCTATGCTCCACTCTCAAAGTATGTTTTCTTCTGGGACTCCCTTTGCTGGATTGAGAACTTGTCCTCATTCCCTTTTTATGCTGCTAAATTTTGCACAATATATCTCAGGATTCCATATTCATTAGCAAGTACAGCAGATAATGGAAAAAGATGCCCGCTTGAGTGCTGAATGGTTGTGGAGAGTTGTTATTCCATTTTCGTGATTGTGATTCATGGCATTTTCCTGACCAGTAAACTTGAGTTGGATAATTGATGCAGGATAGCTTTAACGACCTTAGGAATCCACAGCTAAGGAAGAAAAAGCCGTAGAACCCTAAGAATCCGCACCTAGGGAGGGTAATGGAATCCACACCAATACCAAAGAGAAACAAATTTTGATTCAATCATAATCTAAGAATTCATTTACAGTTAGTCCTTTTTATAAACAAACCAGAAAAGATAAACTAACAAATTGATAAACACCTAAATTATAAAATTCAAAACTACAATGATAAATCCTATCTTATCCCTTAGGATCAAAGATATATATCCTGAGTGATGATCTTTCTTGTTCCCTATCATTTCTCCTCAGCTGAGAAAAACTCGACTATGATGAGTTTGAACTGAGTAGGCTTGAAAGGATCAAGAACAACTGCAAGTGGACCCACATGATGCAGAATACCAAACTGATGCAGAAAAACTTTACGACCTTAGGAATCCACAGCTAAGGAAAAAAAAGGCCGTAGAACACTAACAATCCGCACCTAGGGAGGGTAATGGAATCCACACCAATACCAAAAAGAAACAAATTTTCATTTAATCATAATCTAAGAATTCATTTGCTATCATCCTTTTTATAAACAAACCATAAAAGATAAACTAACAAATTGATAAACACCTAAATTATAAAATTCAAAACTATAATGATAAATCCTATCTTATCCTCCAGGATCAAAGATATATATCCTGAGTGATGATCTTTCTCGTTTCCTATCAATAATGTTTCCCCGTCTTTTTTTCAATATCCAACAATTAAGTTTAGTCCTTTATTTCTTATGATAGATTTCCTAGATCATAGTCTTCTTATTAGAAAGGAAGAATAGGCTCAAACTATTTTTCAAATTTTGGTTTTTTTCACACTATTGAACTTTCTTTCTTTCTTTTGGAGCAGGACTACTTTAGCTTCGTCAACTCCTACTCGACCAATTTAATTTTCTTTTAGTGTAATAGGATAAAATTTGATTGTAATTTACTAGGAGGAATTATTATTAAATTGAATAGCAGATCAACTTTGCATTTACATGGAGCAGTGACTTTTTCTAATTTCTGAATGTGATGATGGACTGTTGTTAAATGTCATTTTTGTGAAGGTGAAAGCTGAAGAAGTAACAAACAGGGTGGAAACCCTCTTAGAGGAATTACGAATGGCAAGAAATGAAGTTTCAGCTGTACGGGCAAAAGCGGCGGTGTACAAAGCATCAATCATTGCGAACAAGGCAGGTCCCTGTGGGAGCTTCAGAAAAGGTCAGGTAATTATGTGCTTCTGTATGCAGTTGTTTCTTATGTTGAAACTGAATATTTGTTTACCCAGTTTTTTTCTGTTTTCTTTAAGTATTAGGCTGTGCTTAAATTGTTGGAGAAAGTAAGGATATGTATAAGAATAAAGATTTTGTTTATGCATTAAGATCTCACAAAATCTCACAAACCTATGGTGGAAGTAAAAAGTTTCAATTGCGTAACCATCATTTGTAGTCCCCTGTCCCCTCAGTACATCTATAAATATCTTTTTTGTTTCCCCTTTGAAGGCTACAGACAGTGTATTATATATATTCTTTACTTTACTTAACAAAGCTTTATCCCAACTATTTTGGATGATTGCATGAATCAGCGTCTCGCAATTCTACTCTAAGGTCATTCCTTCAGTTAAAACACATCTTATCATATCATTACTATCTCAATCTAAGTTCATTTTAGTGTTTCCCTTCCCATAGTATTACCCTTAATGTGAACCAGTGACACATTGATATTTGATACTCTTCTTTGTTGGTGTAACTATTGATCTTCGGTGTACATAGTAAAACTACCCTAGTCATTTTTCTGTAATTTTATCTCCTATAGGTGCAATCGTGTCTCGCCATTCTACTCTAAGGTCATTCCTTCAGTTAAAAAACACACACCATCATACCTTTCTTTACTATCTCAATCCTAGTTCATTTTAATGTTTCCCTTCCCCTAGTATGACCCTTAATGTGAACCGTGCACATTGATACTCTTTTGTTGGTGTAGCTATTGATCTTTGTTGTACATGGTAAAACTACCTTAATCATTTTTTTGTAATTTTATCTCCTATAGGTGCAACGTCCACCATCTCATGAATGTATTAATTTTTAATATTGTATAAATTCTTTTGCTATATGGAAAATTGTTTCCCAGGGTTCTAGTTGAGTGCATGGATGATATTGATGCTGACTCATTAAAGAGTGCTGCTGAATATCTGGTGGATGCATTACAAGACCCAGCAGCAGTGATTTTGGGCTCATGTCCTGGTGAAGGGAAGGTAAGTTTAGTTGCTGCATTCACTCCAGGGGTTGTTGATCTTGGAATTCAAGCGGGAAAGTTTATAGGGCCTATAGCTAAGTTGTGCGGTGGAGGAGGGGGTGGCAGGCCTAATTTTGCTCAGGCAGGTGGAAGGAAACCCGAGAATCTATTGAGTGCCCTTGAAAAAGCTCGAACCGAGCTCGTTTCCATTCTATCTGAAAAGGCAAGCTGAAAATCATTATGCTGTGTCGGCATGGAAATTTTACATGGTGAGATTGAGTTCACAGGAATTAATCCCCCCTTCTCCCAACACACACACCCCACCAAGAAAAAAAGGGTTAACAGAACAATTCATGTTTCTGGAACTGCTTGGGTAGGCTACTTCCTTGGCTTTTCACCTCCTAAAATAGCAATAGCATACAACAAATATATATATATATATATATATTTTTGTGTAGGAGGAAAAGAAATTGTAAAGTGCATTTTACAGCATTGCTTTATTTGTTCAAACCAGTGTAATTCTGGTGAGAGCATGGCCTTGAGTGAGCCAATTTTTACATGTTCATCTAAAATTTTGGTCCCCTACATCAGGGACTTGTTATAGTTGTATATTTCTAGCAGTTTGAAGAATGAAATGGTGTTTGCTAGACTGGAAACATCACCTCTCTTCATCTTTTGATTATTTTCAACTTTCAACCATCCTTTGGGTCTGAAATATTGTGTAAATGTGGTATCGGAAAGCTGTGTGAAGTTCTTTTTAGACCTTGGTTTAAATCAAGTAGCAATGTATATTAAGCATTACTGAAATTCAGTTGAAATCACTTTGCAACCATTACTTGGGTCAAAACTGATGCAGATTTAGAGCAGGTTTAGTTTGATTTGGGATGAATTCAGGACCCAATTGGATTTAGGCGGCTTTTGATTATGCCTTTCATCTATTCGATTTCACTAATGAAATTCTGATATAATACGGTGAGTGTAAAATCATTTCTATGTTATGGTGTTGCTGAATAACAGTTCCTTTCTCTGCTTTGTTTGATTGCCGATAAGGTGCTTTTGGTCCACTGGGTTTTGAACCAACCCCCAACTAGCTAGTTCCTGTCAAAATCAATCAATTTTCTTTTAAGTTTTTAATTCTCTTGCCAAAAAGCCTTTCTTGTTCTGAAATCGATGATGACTGTGGATGGTGCTACCCAATATATATGGCTTGTTTCCAGAAAAGATATATGGTCTGAACGGAAGGCCATCTAGCTTTGACCTAAAAGGAAGGTATTACTAGTACTAGTGGAACATCATCCAATGGTCCTAGCACCTAATTAATCTGTTTTCCTCAAATACACTAGTAACTAACATCTTCTCAAAAGAGATGTAAATCTTCTCAATGCATGCTCAATTTGGGTCCATTAATTGTGTATGTTTATTTGTGTATATATTATAGGTATACTTTTACCATAACATTTGTTTAAAATTTAAATAAAAAGACAAAATACATTCATTAGTTATAAAAAAAATATATTGACACATTATCTGAAAAACAAAATTGATATACTAAGCATTTTTCATATATATATATAAACAAAGTAAGGAGAGAAGTGTGGATATTAATTAATTGTTAGGTGAGAGTCATGAAGAAAAGAAAAGAATCTCTTATTATTATTATTATTATTCAACAGTCCACCCTACCCTAGCTCTAGCTGTTACTTATTTGACATTATTTTTGCTTAATTGACAAATTGCCAGTTGGTAGACTTTGTTCCTATCCCTCTCCCACTCATTAACCAGAAATCATACCCCACCAAAAGCTTCATCTTATCATCCTTCTCTTTTTGTTCTTCACTTATTGGAATACCATAAACATGCATACGCGTAAGCACAATCACATGCCAAATTTCTCTAGTCACGCCCCCTTAACAACCTACACTGAATGCATGAAACATGACACAAATACCCCGAGTAATGACCATCCTATTGGGGTTGTTTTCGGTCATTTAACCCTAAATTCTCAACACATCTCTCAGCTGGAAGACACTGACGAATAGACAGACGCAACTCCACTTAAAAGTAGGAACATTTTGTCCCCTCACTAAGACATCCATGCGATACATGGGATGGACACAAAAACACATCAATATCCAAAAAAAATTCATAATAATACACATCAATGCAAATATCATGAATTGATTTCACAACGATGCTTATTATAAAATATATAATATATGTTAAAATTTGATTTGTATATACTATTTCCATTGTTCCGGCGACTAATGGATAGGCAAAGAGTCGGTGGCAGTGGCACTCATCGTCATATTTTTCTGTATCTTGCCGCGTTTGCGCAAATTCCTGTCTCTTTCCTTCCTTTACATCTAAGCCTTTTCCAATACCGAATAGCATAATTTAATGAATCAAATGATAATCAATTCCAGCTTTTTTGATTTGCTAACCTGGACACCACTGTCCTCTCCTTAGACTCTGTATATATATGTAATCACACATATCTTTTTCCTCAACACCATTAATTCTCAGAAAAATGGCTGTCTTCATCTGCTTCCTCTTCTTTCTCATCTCCTCTACGGCTGCTTGTGACAGATGTGTGCGTCAAACAAAGGTTGCTTACTTCTCCAAAGCTTCTGCACTTTCATGTAAGAGTCAATTTATTGTTCTCTTGTTTCCTTATATTTGATTGATTGGTGATCAACACCCTTGTGCTTTTTGGATTGAGAAAAAAAAAAAAAAAAAGGCATAGACCCAGATGATATTAATCTGAAATATTTAGTGGGTAATTTTTATTTCGTGAATTTGATGCAGCCGGGGCTTGTGGGTATGGTTCATTGGCCATAGGCTTCAATGGTGGGTACCTTGCAGCTGCTGTTCCTAGCCTTTACAAAGATGGAGCTGGTTGTGGTGCATGCTTTGAGGTGTGTACACTACATTTTTTTTTCTTTTTCTGTTGAATATTTGTTTTGATTGAAGTTTTTTTTTCTTTCCAGATGAGATGTAAGAACACAACCCTTTGTACCAAACAAGGGACAACAGTAATTGTAACATGATCTAAATCACAATAACCAAACAGATTTTGTTCTCGGCCGCAGAGCTTTTATGGCCATGGCCAACAAGGGTATGAGCCTGGACATTTTGAAACTTGGGATTGTCGACGTGGAATATAAGAGGTGAGGATGGTTCTTTTACACACACCACATTTGTGTGTATGTGTATATATATATAAAATTTGAAAGGCCTGTCCCCATTTCTGGTAATCAAACTGTCATATTCAATTATAATATTAGTCTAATTTGTAATTTTATATTCCAATTCCATGAAGCAGAGTATCATGTGATTACAAAAACCAGAATTTGGCTGTTCGCGTGGAAGAAACGAGCCAAAACCCGCATTATCTGGCCATTAAGTTCCTGTACCAAGGTGGCCAAACAGAAATTGTAGCAGTTGATGTAGCACAGGTAAATTACAAGCTCCACCATCAATAAATTTAAATATAAGGTTGTAAACGAGTCAGCAACCGTCAGTTAATTGTTTTCTTATTTATGTCAAGAGGAATTCGAATAACTTATATGACATTCCAGTACTAATTATACAGAAATGAACTTTTAACTGATAGTTGGTCATGAGTTGAATTCGAGTAGGTTGATTCGATTTATAGTGCGTGCGAGTGTTGAATTACTCAGACCGTGTGGAATGTTGATTATAGGTTGGTTCAGCAAATTGGAGTTTCATGAGCCGAAGTTATGGAGCACTCTGGAACTCGAGTAGAGTTGCAGCGGGGGCATTGCAGTTCCGAATGGTGGTGACATCGGGATTCGATGGGAAGTGGATTTGGGCAAAGAATGTACTTCCTGCAGATTGGAAGACGGGGGTGATCTATGATACTGGAGTTCAGATTACTGATATTGCACAGGAGCGTTGTTTTCCATGTGATGATCACAACTGGAATTAACAGCTCTTCCCTCCCTCCTACATCTTCTGTCAATATATATATATATATATAAATATCTTGAAACTTTGTTAAAAGGACAGGACTTTCCAAAGATATAGCATAAAATGCTTTTGATGTTCTCTAACATATTGCTTTCCTGCTTTTGATGTTGTCTAACATTTGTGACAACTTAAAAGGTTTTGTTCTGTAATTCAATCCACAAGTAAGACAAGGATTGCATGCCTGATTTATATATTGTTAGACTTATTTTTTTAAATAATTAGTAATCTAACCATAGTCATAATATGATTACATGCCAAACGATGCATAGCATCCAATTATGTGAATTATGATTAGCACTCTGGATATGTATATGGTCAAGACTTTCTTAAGACCGTAAATGAGTTGAGATGAGTTGAATAGTGGATTGTTTGGAGTCTTTGATCGAGCCGAACTCAAATAGCAAACTTTTGCCTTTTAAATAATTTTCTCATAATATTTCCAACAAAAAAAAAAAAAGAGAGAAAAATTAAAAGCTGGTGTTTAAAGAAAGAAAAAAAGGATTTTTTTTTTTTTTTTTACCATAGTATTTAAAGAAAAGTACTTAAAATGTTGTTGCCATAATGTGATGTTCACTGAAGAACCAAAAGGAGAGTATGCAGGAAGAATGATATATGGGCCTATGTATTTTTTTTCATACGGTTAAGTTCTTAAAATTAGGGCACTTTGGGGTTGAATCCAGTTAATTACCAACCAAACATGAGCTATATTGGGCTGGACTTCCTTATCACTTTAAGGCCCGTAGAATCGGTTTTCGCTTTGTTGAACTGGGCCAGTAGTAGCAACCAGGATTCGGCCCTGGCTCTGGACATCCATTCAATGCCCTCCCTTTTGTTTGATACTGTCATTCAATTGTTGAATGGGAAAGTGGGAGGGGAGTTTCAGGAAATAGATTTTTTAAGATGGACTCTAACTTTAGGACATGGTTTTGGCTTTGTTCATCAGGTCTCTCAATTATTATCACATAGACATCACTTAGTTAAAAATTTTAATTCTTCAATACTATTTGATATAATAAAAAATATCACCACTGTTAACATCAATACGTCGGGACATTAAGGATATGCATATGCACCACCCTTAGCTATAGATTTGAGATCAGTAAGTCATGAACATCCAAGTCTGAGTGACAAATTTTAAGATTTGCCCGGTACTCTCATAAAGAGGTGTTGTGGGTACTTTCATCCCACATCGGAAAGGAGCCGGGACCGCTTGTCGCTTATAAGCACAGGCCTCCCTCCCCCTTGCAACAGGCCTTTTTTTGGGTAAAAGCCCAGGAGGAACAAAACCGTGCGGGACGGAGCTGGCTTGGCCCAGAACCTATGGGGCGGGCTTGGCCCAGAGTCCAGAACCCAAAGCGGACAATATGTTGCAAGTCAAGGGGCCACGGTGTGCGGGCCGAAATGTGTAGCATCAAGAGGTGCGGGCCAAAATGTGTAGCGTGTGGGCCGAAATGTGCAGCATCAAGAGGTGTTTTTTTTAACTGGATGTTCGTAATAAACAATTAAACTTTGAGTGTGGCTGAAGTTTGTCTTGATCGGGCAAGTAAATTTATTGACATAACCGCTATCTCAAATTGGAACAATTTCTTTATAATCATGTACTTTAATCAGGAAACTGTTACTTTGATCTTATTTACTATAAATTGAGGATAAAATATGCACAAATATTAAAAGTCCAACTCTCCAAAAACTAACTTACACCAACTACTAGAAAAACAGAGACTTACAACACCTGGACAAGATCTCGAACCTCCAACCCCCCTACCCATTTTACTATTAATTGAAAGAGATGAGAAGTGTCTTAACGCCCACACGCATTCTTAGTTGAGATGGCTGTGCATAAAAGTGAAAAATTAGGTAACAATCAACTGAGGGCAGGACCATAATCTTATCTTCAGCGTTTTGGTCTCCAGTTCTGAGTCTTCATCAGCCTGAGGTAGTTAACAGCATCAATAAATGCCTCATAATTGACCCCATCAAATTAGTGCCACGACTCCAGGTCACTATATATATGCTAATTTATTATTACTATATATGAGAACACAACATTGTATTTCATTAAGGAGCTGTTGTAATATATTACGAATTTTCCACCATAGTCTTTATAACACAGTAGTTAAAACACTGACTGACATCGCACCTTAAGAAGATTAGAGTTAGGGACTCAATTTTTATCACTAATTGAGGGCAAATTCAGTGCACGAGTTTCTCATTAGTGTGAGGTCTGAAAAATGTTAGAAGTACGTAATTTTATTCCGTAAATAGAAAGTTATTTTTGCGACATGAACTTGTAATCTTCATATCACAATGAAATAATTTTATTATTGCGTTAAGACTCGTCAAAGAATCTAAATTATTCAATGTTTTCAAACTTTGGGTATAATTGATTATTCCTTATTTCATTGTAAAAGCATCCCTTACACCCAAAAAAAAAAAGAAAAAAGCTTTTTCCGGTTCATCTCTACTTTGTGCATACTTCTAGATGCTTAAATGGATTGATGCGAGAATCTAACAGGATTTGTGTGTGTGTGTGTGTGTATATATATATATATATTATTTAGACACATGTATATATATATATATATATATATATATATTATAGAGAGATACTTTTGGTGCAAAAAAGGTTATAATCTTTTCAAAAGTTAAGGAAGCATATGAAAAGAGTAGGTTCGAGTCAAAAGGAAAATAAGAAGAATAGAGTTTTTTTTTTTTTTTTTGGGTAAAGATTAAATGTAGCTTCTTTTCTTATTATCAGAGACTAGGTTCAGAACATATTCTTCTATTATATATGCACGAGTCATGAGAGCAACCAATGAACTAAGACAGTATTGAAAAAGGTGGTATAGCATGTTGAGTTTGGTTCCAAAGGTAATGTTAGGCGTTTTAAATAATTGTCTAAAAAGTATTCCAAGAATGATAGTGAAAGACATACCCCTTTTGTAACATACATTACACACACACACACACACATATATGCCTACAGGGAGGTACTTTGTGAATCATATTGTAAGTGGTAAACCCACATTTGGTCAAAGTTCAGCTCCACTTATCTATAAATATTCTTTAATTCACACAACCATTGCATATTAAACCTACCTAACAATTTTTTCTTAGGATGATGACACAGATAACATATTTTTTTAATAACTTTTTCACTCTTAAACACGAGATAATAAAATTTATTATAATAATTATGTGTAGGACTATTTTTTGGCATTTAGAGCCTATAGTAAAGTTTATTATATATGTTTAATTTGCTTTGCAAATTAGGATTAAGAGACATTATTTTGGAAGTAGATTCAACAAGGACCATAAATGGCATTTGCTCTTTTGAAGATGATCTATTTTCGGTGGGTATGGTTTGATTTGATGCTAAAATATTGTTATGTCATTTTTGTAAGTATTGCTATAATTTTATTAAGTATTCGACATGATAGCTGATAAATTTAATCGCCTTGTAAAGTATGTAAATAACTTTTATTTCATGTTCTTCGAATGAAAATAACTTTCCTATCTCGATAATTTACCAATGTTTGTTACAACAGATTTTTATTTGTCGTTTCTCGATAGTATTGTTCTTCTATTCAACAAAGACACAATTTTTATCTCTTATTTTTTTTTTTTTATAATAAATCTACATCTTTCTTCTCAAAAGAAAAAGTGAGAAAATTTATTAAAAAATTTAGCTATATATATTGCGATTATTTTCTATTTCCTTATCATATATTTAGATAGTTGTGATGAATATTGACTCTACTATGATTATCATAACATGTAATCAAGAAAATACACTTCGGATTTTTTTTTTCATTTGAAAATGTAGTCAACTCTTAAATAATTACTAATTTTAAAATACTTAATAATTAAGTATTAATTTATAGAAATATTAATTTTTATTAAAACTATTAGGGTGCACATGGGTCGGATCGGGTTGCAGTAGAATCGGAATCGACTCGACTTTAGACGGTTCTAAAAAAATAAAACCGAAACTAGAACCGTGAACTATTGGACCCGACCAAACCCAAATCGAATAAATTTTTTGAATCGGGTCGGGTCAGTTCAAATTTTTTTTTACAGAAACCAAAAAATTAAAAATTAACTCTTGATATATATATATATATATATATATATATGCGCAATGAAAATTAAGTCATCTAAATATTTATGACATTTTGACAATAAAAAAAAAACTTGATATAATAGTAGTTCTGAAAAAGAAAATTAATAACTTAATTTATAATTTTTTTTGTTAACAAATGTATTTGACTTGTTATTGTCTTGTTGATTTGTGACTTAAAATCATAATACTAAAAAATAAAGTACTCACTACTATATTAGATAATTAAAACAAAGTTCATAAACTTAAAATTATATTTTCTATTATTTTTTTTAACACATCAATTTGGGCAAGTGAATGTAAGAGAAAAGAAAAATTTGAAATATATTTTTTGTGATGCGAATATAAAAACAAATTAAAGAGACTATGATAATTTATCAAATAATCTTTTAAAGTTTTAAAAAAAATAAAACAAAAGAGTTGATAAAAAAAATTTATAATTTTGATTCTTGAATTAGATCAGGTAACCGAACTAATCCATTTTTTGATTTTCTAATCCGAACGTACCCAAACCCATTAAAACCAAATTTGGTTGAATAAGTTCCGTTATCTCATTCTCAATTATTTTTAAAACTATATAATGATGAGCTTATCTTCAGTAAAAAAAAAATTAAAAATAAATAAATAACTAAAAAACTGAAGTCTGAAGAATTGATAATGACACCCAATATCTTGAGTAGATTACCAAATTGTCCCTCAACATAGGTCCATAAATGATTCAGTGTTTTCTGGTTACCCACAGCGTACCAGTAGCAGATTTAGCAAATGGTCACTTGACCTTGTGCAGCGCGTGAGTTGTCAGGGAGTTAATGGACCGATGATGAGAGGTGATAGCATACCTTTTTTTGATTGTATGCCAATCAAAAGGCGCGCTCATTCCTCAATGGGTAGACAGATAACACTGGATAAAAACCCAACGGCCAAATATTTAGTGGCGGCCCACTCCAGATATTAATTTTTTTTATTTTATTTTAAGAAAATGTTTTCTCAGCTATGTTGAATTAATTCACTATCTGTGTACCTGCTGGTTGGAAATTTTCATTAACAATTATTTTTTTTAATAAATTTAATACATTATATATTAATAAGCTTTTTTAATAATACTATGATATATATATATATATATATTTTATTAAAATAAATACGTAATATAATATATATTATTAATATATAATAAAATATTATTACAAAATATATTATCACATCAACGATAGGAAAGCATTTCATTTAGGTGGCTGTAAGATAATAATAAGATAATTAAAGGCTATGGATATGGAGGAGAGCATAGGTATATTTTGTTGCAAGGATATTTATGTACTACTATTATTTAAGTAAAGTTAAAATTAAATTGAGAAATACTAAAATAAAGGAGAACAAAGGTCAATAAATTGTCCAAGAGCAATAGATGGTCCGGGAGCCGGCGCTGCGTAATCATTGTACCCGCTTCACGATGCACTATCTCTCTCTCTCTCTCTTCCAGGGATCGTCGTCCATTCCACGTCACGTTAAAAATATACTTGTTCTATTGTGCCTTTGGATTTTTCATTTACTACTTTTGTTTTGGGCTGAAGTTAAAAAAAAGGGTTAATTTATAGTAATTTTTGGCTTTACACTGCTCAAATAATACTAGTAGTTACTTTTTTTTTTACTAACCCTCTCATAAGATTAGAATTCATCATTGATGGATCTACTATGTGAATTTTATTCATGTAAAAAAATTATAAATGAGGTTTTTTTTCGGTAGATTATCATATTGTGTGATGGTGTGTTCTATTTTAAATATTTTGGAGTGTTTTATTTATTTATTTATTTTAAATGAATCGATAAAAAGTATTCTGGATCAGCTTATATGTATTAGATTAAGTTTTCTTTTTCGTGGCAGTTAAATTCACATTTTAAGCTTTAGCTGCTAATGATCGTAGAAGAGATTTGAATTTGAGATGCTTAATTTTTTTTTTAACATTTTTATCGCTCAGCTTACACTTCTGAATGATAATAATGTATTTTATTATATGTGTTATAATATTATTAAAAAGATAATTTATAACACACATAACTTGATGCTCTTGAGAGAATACATTGACACAATAATATATCCTATTTTATTAAAACAGTTTCTAGCAAAATCAGTATAAATAATATGTTAGTTGAAAATAATCTATTGGTGGATGGTAAATCATCCAATGACGAGTAATGATTTGTAATTTAAACACTTTATTTAGGATTAGAGTTTTATGTGAATGGTTAATACTTTTTACTTATTAATATTAATTTTATTATACATGATAGGAAATTAATTGGGACTAATTCAATTAGTTGTTATAGTCTTTTTATTACGAGAGATTGTGAATTTAAGTCCCATTTCTTGATGTAGAATCAAATTGCAAAAGAAATTTAATTTCTAGTACGAAATTGCATGCAACGTCAGAATTATCAAAATTGCATGAAATTCGGTGGGTAACTTAGAATCGATGTGCTAATCAATACTCCTACCTTTGCTAGGACATATGCTGTTTTTTGGGTAATTTATTCGCTTTAACATTCAAAAGCGCATTTTTACTATTTTTGGTAATAATGTGCTAATTAATTTCGAGAGTTGCAGTTGCCATTTGAAGTTGTCATTTTACCATATTGCTACTTAAGTTTACGGCTTTTGATTTATACTTTTAATTAGAATATTTCTATTTTTAGAATTTTTAGTATTTCTCATTATTTTAATTATTTCTTTTCTAAAGTTATAGCTTCTAGTCGAATTAAGAGTTATAGTTCTAGACGAATTAGGTTTTGCAGCCTATATAAATGTTATTTCTTTTCATTGTAAGGTTAACTTTCATTTAATAAAGAATTTTCTTTCTGAGATCTTATTCTCTGAACTCGTGAATCCGAGTGTGTTACAATTTGTTCGTAGATTCGAGCGATTTTTCAAATAGCAAGCGATGCCCTATTTCTTCATAAGCTTCCGCTACGTCATTTCTTTTATTAAAAGAATTTATTATTCCAAAGTTTATATTATTTCTTTAAAAGAAAATTATGTGAAATAAGACACACATTAAGAATAATTAAAATTTTCCTTTATTGTCATATTTTTTTAAAAAAGGAAAACACCCCATTCATCTAAATGATAAAAATTACATGCAAGCAAACAATAACTCAATTATTTTGTTAGCACGGGAGTTTGAAAGCAAAATATTCGAACATAATCCTATAAAGGTTGTGTTAGGATGGACGATTTCTCCATTCGTTTAGTCATTTTTATATTTTAAACAGATTTTTAAGATAAGTGGATATTTGTTTAAATTTCTTGAAATATTCATTTAAACATTTTTAAGATCAAAACATATATTATAAAAAATATTAATAAATAATTTTTTTTAAAATAAATATTTTAAAACATCATTTCACTAAATTTTGGTTTCTACCGTCGACTTAAACGAGCACAAAATCAAAGTCTTTAACGACGATCTTGAATTTTTCTTAATAAAAAAAGTCATAGTTACAAAACTATCCAAATAAAAACATGTGATAATATATTTATTTTTTAATTTTAACTTACAAGTAGTATAAATATATATTTTGCAGTTATGGGTCAGACTAATTTATAAAATTTTACTTGTAAATAAATTATTTTTTTCTTGAGAAAAAAAGAAAGAAAAAGAGATACCAAACCCTAAGAAAGAAATAAATGTTGGCTTGGGGAGTTGTGGGCGTGGGTGGCTCGGATTGCCCATCCATAGATTGAGGTGGCGTGTTTGGGGGCTATGCCTATATACTACTACTATATCTATAGCTTTATAGTTAGCACTCAACAATATTGAAGCTTCAATTTCCAATCTCTAACTAGAATCGATTGTGGGTCCCTTTCTGAATCTTTCTCCCCCATTTACACTCGCACGGACCAGCCGTGCCATTTACCTGGTCCGTTTCATCGATCGAACCTTATCCTGACGAGAGTGAATGGTACGCGCCGCTGTGGTTGGTATGGCTACAACACTTTTGCTAGCAATAATTCTTCGTAGTAATTACAACTCATCATTAGTCACTGTTCTGAGTGGGGCCGTGAAAGTTGAGATGAAACCAGCAACCCAAAAAATAAAATGAACTGGGCTGGAGGTTTGGTTATTGAGAATGTCTAGCATAAGTTGGTAGTTAAAATTCGATTCGATTCGACACTAGCGAGTGTGTAATTAACATGCAGTCTGATGGTGACATGTAATTTAGATATATCAATCCTGTATTGTAATGAGTGTTAATCTATCGTAATTAATCTTAGCATTTTTTTTTTATTTAAAAATATTTTAATGATTTAAATTATTTTGATGATATTAAATTTATATTTTAACAGTATTAAAATTTAGTTTTTTACATTTTTGTTCTAATTACTTTTAAATGTTAAAATTATAAATAATTAACCGTTGTAATATTATTTTAAAAATTAAGTTAGTAAAATATAATTGATGCTGTATTTTTTGGCTGATGTAGATTTTGAACTTTGCAACATGAAGAACACTCAAGAAGATGATCAGAAGCTACCGTTTTGGCTCCGGCGGTAGTCACTCCGATGCTTAAGTTAATAAAACTGAATTAAAAAACTGTAATATGAGCCAAAGAATGAGCATGAATGTAAGGCGTACCTTAGGGTTTTATTTATAGGTTATAGATTTCCTTAGTTGATTAAGACTTAGAGCCATGAATATAGGGATTTGATCATCGGAGGATAACAGTTACCATGTTAGATACTGCGCTTGAGAGATATCTGTGAGTGACAGTTTTCTTGTTGAAGACTATTTCCTTATTTCGAGGTCGAAAGTTTATGACGGTGATCAGTTCAGAACTCCTTCTGCGCTGAAAACATTATTATTAATTACGTAAGTGTTTAAGGCATCAGCTCTGAAAACAGCAACTCTATTGCTGGGGACAGCACTTGAAGCGTTAGATCTGAAGCTGTCATTTTATAGCTTATCAATAATTATAATAATTTTAAATGTCTAAGGACTGAATTGTGTGGGGGTTGTCTTAATAGCATGTTGAATTACTAAAATATCGTCGGTGGAGTGTTGGTTGAAGGAAAGAGCAGAGTAGGAAGCGGGAAAAGATGATTGACAAAGGAATTAAGAAGAGCTTTACGTACGACTCCCTCTGTGCTGCTGCCAATAAAAATCATAATAACAGTAATTAATGATGATGTAAGTTGATTGACAAAGAATTTCCTAATCATATTTTGTTGGGTTATTACAGGATTCGGATCTCTCCATTGGATTAGACGTTAAACGGATTGCTTGCTTCCTATTTACAAGGTTGTCCTTAGTCACATTAGTGTTCAAAAATAAGAGATAGGTCGAAAGTTTGAAAATGCTATGCGTTAACAAGGCAGTTGGGAGTATTAAGTGCAAGTGTGGGGGAGAAGAAAAGAGATTGATTGTTGATGGTCCCAAAAAAGAATGTTCAGGCAACGAGTTTACTTGTGGATTTCTTGTGAAACTACGCTTTTGAATTTCTTATCCTGCAATTTGCCAAAATAGGGAATTTTTTTTTACCAGACTTGTGAAAAAATGCAGAACACTTGTGAATGGATTACTTGGAGAACCAGATGGATGGGCCTTTTTAATTTATTAAGCATTGGAATTGAAAGAACATAAAATGAGGGGTTACTTGTCAGGATGCATTGCTTTAGTGTGTGGATAAAAAGCTATTCGATAGCCTGTTTTTTTTTTGTTTTTGGGGGAGTGTTAAGAATTGCTCTTTCCTTATTAAATTAAATAAAACTACAATCAGAATAATCACAGCCAATCATCATCGTCATGCTTTACATGAAAAAGTTATAATTATTCCCCCACACACATTTTTCAATAGTGATACTCCATTTATTTTAATAGTTTAGTTTATCCACTAACATGTGGAGTATTACTAGATATTATTATTATATATATATGATAAATTTATGAAATAATTTCTCATAATATTTTAATTTCTTTAAAAATATCTTTTAAAATAGAAAAAGAAGTTCAATGACTAAGTATTTTCGTGATTCATACAAAATTTATGTGTTTGTATAAAAGAATAATATTTAGTTATAATTTTAATTCGAAAAACTTTCTTTTATTCAAATAAATATTTGAGTCACAATTTGATTTATTTAATTTTTATATTTATTTATTAAAATTAAATAATCATATAATATAAATATGAAAGCATGCGTAATATATATTAAAATTATAACACTTAGATAAATAAAAATTCTTTTCACTTGACTTAACGTCAAACAATGTCTTCGTTTAAATAAACAATAAAAACTGTCATTTTCAAATAAAATAAGTTTCAAAAATATATTATTAACATATATTAAAATCCGAATGTGCGGTACATTTATTTCATACAACAGATATTTTAAAAAATTTAAATAAATATATATTTATTTTAAAAATTCATTTAAGACATAAAAAAACCAAACAAATCATAAAACCAAACATGTAAAACACAGCTATTGTCATGTATAAAATACTAAAATCCGAGTGTGCGGTACACCGGCTGAGACTTTCACATGACCTTCTATTTCCTCGAAACAGACGTTATGCACGTGTACATGCTACTACGCTATGATTGCTTGCATTAAAATTGATTAGATAGGGTAGGTCTGTGGATGGGGTTCAGGGGAGGCGGCCTGAGATAAAATCATCGCCGGGGATTGGAGTACCGATCATTTTAGAATTTAAATAGAGAGGTGTTTAATAAACTTAAACTTTGATTACCATAGCAGACACGGAACCTTCACGAATCTGGCAGCAAAAGCATGACACGTGTCGTCTCAGGGATGGGAGCACCATTCCGCGGTCTTCCCCGTTAACCAAAGAAGAAGAAAAGCGTGCCTTTTCTTTTTGTCGTTTTTCTTAACGCAACGAAACTCATTAAGATAAATTAATAATTATTTGCTCCTTTTTTATTAAATAATAATATCTGCGAGTCTCTCTGTGTGTGTATATATACACCACTCGCTGTTCCACTATAGAGTACGCTGCGTGAGGTAGATTAAGCATTACTTGCTTGCTTGCTTGGTACCCAAGTTGTTTGCAAAGCTACAGAGAACCCTGTACTGTGAGAGCGTAGATAAGGAAGGTCATGGGGGAGAAAGTGGTCAATTCAAGGTTCAAGAGTGTCTGTGTGTTCTGTGGGAGCAGTACTGGGAAGAGGAATTGCTACAGAGATGCCGCCATTGAATTAGGGCAAGAGCTGGTATCTATATAAATCTATATCTCTCTCTCTCTCTGTGTGTGTGTGTTTGTTTCATACAAAGTATACCATTTCATACGGAAAACTTTTTGTTTATGTTGGTTTTTGAAGGTGTCAAGAAGGTTGGATCTTGTGTACGGAGGAGGGAGTATTGGATTGATGGGTTTGGTTTCTCAAGCTGTTCATCATGGTGGAGGACATGTTCTTGGGTAAAACCAACACCTATACTTGTACATGATATAATGTTGCGTATCTTTGTTCTTTTTTTTTTTTTTTTTCCAGAGAGATTTATTCGATTTTGTTTTTGTCATGATGATCAGGATCATACCCAGAACCCTGATGTCCAAAGAGGTTTGCCTTTAATTTGTAGTGCCATTAATTTGAACTTTGGAGTGTCTTTTATCTTCATTTGTAGTGCCATTAATTTGAACTTTGAAGTGTCTTTTATTTTCATCGTCTCTAAGAGAGTGTTTTTGGTTTATGGCCTATTTGTGGAGTTTTACAGATAACAGGTGAGACGGTTGGGGAGGTAAAGCCAGTAGCCGACATGCACCAAAGAAAAGCTGAGATGGCCCGCCACTCCGATTGTTTTATTGCTTTACCAGGTCCCATCTCCCTTCTTTCTCTACAGATTACAATATATACTCTTTCCATGTACATTCCCACAAATAAAAAGCATATATATGCTTTCCCCTTTCCTTTCCCAAAACTCTCAATCTCTGTCTCTCTATTTTGGCAACAGGTGGGTACGGAACTTTGGAAGAGTTACTGGAGGTTATCACCTGGGCTCAGCTGGGAATCCACGACAAGCCTGTAGGCATACAGATATATACATATATGATTCTAATTTCTAAACACTCAAATCACAGACCCATAAAAGTAGCAATAGTTCTCTGTTTGTTCACTTGCTCCATAGCTAAAACCCATACTGTTTCTGAAAAAATGGGCAGGTTGGTTTACTTAATGTTGATGGTTACTACAACTACCTTCTCACCTTCATTGACAAAGCTGTAGATGATGGGTTCATCAAGCCTTCCCAGCGTCACATCTTCGTCTCTGCCCCAAACGCCAAAGAACTTGTTCAAAAACTTGAGGTGGGTATGGGTATTACTAAAAAATTTTATATATATTTTTGTCACTTGTAGTAATAATTTGCAAATTCATGGAAATGGGAAAGACAATCTGGTGAGAAGAGAGAATCTTCACAGATTACCATATTGGTGTCTTCATTTTTTTTTGTGGGTGTTGGTTGTTTGTATGTAAATGATGATGATGATGATGATACAGTTTTGTTTGATTAGGAGTACGTGCCTGTGCATGATGGTGTCATTGCAAAAGTAAAGTGGGAGGTCGAACAAGCAGCACCACAGCAACAGGTGGGGTTCAACGCTTTGCAGACTGAGATCGCTCTGTAAAGAGAGAGAGAGAGAGAGAGAGAGAGAGAGATATGAACAAAAAAAAGTGAGAAAAGAAATGTGTTTTGGGTTCACTCGTCTCCATCTCATTTTGGGTATTATGTACTCGTCCCTGTACACACCAGAATTGTATGGTGGATATGAAAGGCTAGGATAGAAAAAAAGAGAGGATGAAATCAAGAACTGTTTTGGTTAGTGTTTTGTAAGTAAAAAAATGCTTTTGTATTGTATTTTTCCGTCTTGGGATTACATACACACACACACACATATATATATATACACACACCTATATATATGTGGAGTTTATATAAGGAACAAAGGGTAAAGACCAAAAAAGTAGCAGCAGCTTTATTCTCTACATCTTGCTCATAGAGCCTGCCAACCTCCCTGCCTTACTGTTGTGTGCTTGGGCTCCCCTTAATTTTTCTTTGCGCAGTTTAGTGTTCTGGTTAGTCTTTTGTAAGTAAAAAAATGCTTTGTATTGTATTTTTCTGTCTTGGGATTACATATACATACACATATATATACATCTATATATGTGTGGAGTTTATATAAGGAACAAAAGGTAAAGACCAAAAAAGTAGCAGCAGCTTTATTCTCTACATCTTGCTCATAGAGCCTGCCAGCCTCCCTGCGTTACTGATTGTGTGCTTGGGCTCCCCATAATTTTTCTTTGCGAAGTGTTGAGGTAGTGTTGTGGTGCATGAGGATTTATGAATCTGGGCCTTAAGAAAGTGTGGGGCCCTTGTGATGAAAGGTGTAGATTCAGGCTAGCCAATCTCTAAGTAATGTTTGGTGGTCAGAGGAAAAGGCCCATTTTGCAGGGAGAAGGATTTTCAAACTGTAGCTGGAGAAAGTTTGTTTTGTGCCATTCCTGAAAAGTGAAAAGCTGTGGAGAGAAGAAAAAAAGGTGAGCAAACATGGCGATTTAACGAACCTCCATTTAGTAGCTTTCGTAAATTGCCACTGCCTACAGTGTGTTCACTTTATCCTGGCCCTCTGGAAGATTGGTAGTATGAGAGGGAGCAGGGGAAACTGATGGCTGATCGATGCGAAAGACGCAATCAATCTCTGCACCATTTTCCGCCACTCTTGTCAACTGTTAAAATTTATTAATTTAAGAAATAGAGTTTAGGAATCGTTTTCATTTTCGGAATCAGTATACGAAAATAAAAATGTATCGGGTGGCTAAGGGGGGGCATGCATCAAAAAATTCGGCAAATTTAATTTTTATATATATTTTAAATTCTGAATTGGCCCCCTTTAACAAGTTGTTAATTTTTTTATGAAAATATCTCACCGAATTCTATTTGTGTACACTTTCGTCTCCAGCTCCGCTTTCAGCATATTACAATATATATATATATATATATATATATATATTCACGTCCCCATATAGTTGTGGAAATCACATGTGATGTTGCCAAAAATGTCCGTAGTACTAAACCTATTCATTGTTCCAATTAAAGCACTACATAAATATATTCTGATTGACTTAGAATTAAAACTTAAAATAGTATTTGATGCAGCACTTTTTGGTCCACGTTCACTCCAAGCTCGACTCTTTGTGGAATACTCAAAAAAAAGATCAGAGAACCACCGGGTTAGCTCTGGCGGTAGTCGCTCCTGATGTTTAAGTCAATAAACTGAATTGAAAGACTATAATGAAAGCCAAATAATGAGCATGAAAAATAAAGCGTACCTTTAAGGTTTAATTTATAGGCTGCGGCTTTTCTAAGTTGATTAGGATTTGAAGTCATGAAAGTAGGGATTTGATCATCGAAAATAGTAGTTACCACGTTGGATATTGTATCAAAATAGAGATAACCACGAGTGGTGGTTTCTTTGTAAAAGATTGTTTCCTTATTCTCTTCTCGGCGTATATTGAGGCGGTGATGAGCTCTGATTATTGATGCGTTGCACTGATGGCCTGTGTTCGGACCTGTAAGTTTTGCAGAGAAGTAGGTCTGCTCTGAAGATACGTGCCCGGCCTTTGTGGGTCTGCTCTGATAGGCCGAGCCTGCGCTAAATGGCCAAGCTTGAGATAAATGGCCGAACTTGAGATGAATGGCCAAGCTTGAGCTGGATGGCCGAGCATGAGCTGAATGGCCGAGCATGAGCTGTCCCGTAGTTACACGTGTCAAGTGGTGATTGGTTTGGCACATTGTGGTATATCAGTTACTCCCTCCCAAGCCTTAGTTTGAGCTTTAGTGCGTAATTAAGGCTATAGGTTTCAAGAAGATTAAGCATTCCGTCTTTTCATCTTATAAGATGATGGTTTATCATATCATTTATTACGCACCCTTCGTTTGGGGTTTTTCGAGGTCACTATTTTCCGAAACCGTCGCGATGGTTCCAATGGATGACTCTTTGTCTTCAAGGGTCTATATATAGGGGAGAGAGGGGGTGCTTCCACGTCCATTCTTCCTATTGCCTGTTTTCATGATGTTTCCCTGTCAAAGGGACTTGAATTACTATAGGAGTTACTGCCATCCGGAGGTGATTGACGACCCTCAATCTGAGTTGGGTGTGATCAAACTGTGGCTAAAGATAGCCCACCCTTTTGCCTTGGTTCCTATGGAAAGATTAAAGGAGAAGATCTCTCTGTCTATCTTAGCATTCGATAAGGATTTCCTCTTATGGAGGCGGGCCCTCCTCGATTCAATCGTGGCTTGGTGCGTTAATGTTGAAGATGATGAGGAGATGCCTCCTCCCCTTCTTCCCTTGGCAGAGACCCTTGCACAAGTCGGCCAAGGTGCCATGCTGATTTTGAGGAGAACGAAGGTGGAGAATGAAGGTGTCGTGAGACCCGGAATTATCCTTCTGCATTGGTGCCAGGGCAGGTGATGATGTAGATTGGGGTTCAGGGTTCCTTCCTTTCAAATGGGAGCCGGTGGCGGCGGTAATGGTGTCTTAAGACCCTGGACCCTTGTCCCAGACTTTAGGGGAGTCGGAGGAAGAAAGCCATGATGGCATGGAACCAAAACGCGACTTGTTCGAAATTATTGTAGCTTCAGGATTGTAGTTTGTCTCTCTGTTGATCTATTCATTCTGATGTAACTTTTTTATGGACTTATCAATAAAACCGAGTTTCTTTCTCTTTTAATAAATTGTGTTCTTCCCGAGCTAGCACATTTTCCTAAGCACTAGTTGCCAACTGCTTTCCGTCACTGGTTCTATTTGCATAGATGGATTTTCGTAGTATCAGCGCCTTCTCCAATCTGAAATACTTTGCGAGTTTGCGAGTTAAACTATCTTGGCGATATATTGAGTTATTGTTGTACGGTAGTACACGAGATTCTCCTTGACGAAGTCCGAGTTGTTCGTGCTCTATTCAGATTAACTCTGTAGAGTAGTCCCTTGAGTAAAGCAGCTTTCAATAATTGCAGTAGCAATTTTGCTTGCCGAGCCAGAGACTTATGCCAATAGTTGGATTTGAGAATGTATGAGTAGATCAGACTTCTTGTTTTGGACCAGATCCGTAGGTCTGTATATTTGATGGATCAGGCTAAGAAGTCTGTACATTGATGGACCAGACTAAGTTCATGACTTGCAATAACTTTGAACCAAAGTGTAACAATAAGCAACTAATCCTGATTCTTGAAATCGGAGGGGTTTCGAATCATGAACTTGTTCTATCTTCCTTGGCATTCTTTTTGTTTTTCTCATTTACCTGATTAGGTTTCTTTCTGTTTTGCAGACCTTGCCTAATTTGGCTGTCATGACGGAGGCCACGGTGGATCTTCAGGCTGTGGAGAGGCTAGATGACGAGCTAGATGAGGTTTGGCTTCAGCTCGGCACGGCTCAATCCCAAGCTACAGCGGCCAAGGACGAGCTCAAAGAAGTGAGGAATTCCCTCTCCATTATGGAGTTCGAGAGGGATTCCATTAAATCTGAGAGGGACTCTTTCCGATCTGAGCGGGAATCCCTCCTTCAGGAGCTGGACAAGCTGAAGGAGGAGAACTCCGCTCTTCAGGCCTCTGTTGCTCTGAAGGTTGATGAGGCCAAGGTCGAGATCGAGGCCAGGCTGAAGACCGAACTAGAGAAGATGGGAGACAGGCTTGCGCAGCTTGGTTATGATAACTTCAAGTCCAAAATTCTTGCTAAGTTCCCGGACATTGACCTGTCGGGTATTGATGAGGAGGATGGCGATGAGGACGATGATAATGGTGATGATGATGATAATACGTCTGCCAGTCCTTTAGTTTAGGAAAGAAAATATTTTGTAGTTCTGCTTCTCCTTTTTATAACCGAATGCCTCATTTCAATGATAATATCTTCTCTTCAGAGCTTTTGCCTTCTTTTTTCTTTCAACATTTGCAAACTTTGTGGTTTGATCAAGCATTGTCCGAAGTACCACTATTTTGTAGTGTGTAAATGGGTTTCGACCCTTAAAACTTGCCGTTTAACATAAGTAAACCTGTTCGGGGAACAAATATCATTCTTTGGTCGGCCACGGATGATGGGCTGACTCTCGAGCTTCATACTTGTAATAACTTTGAACCAAAGTGTAATAATAAGCAACTGAGCTTGTCTCTTGAAATTGGAGGGGTTTCAAATGACGGGCTTGTTTTGAGCAATAAAGAAGTTAGTCAATATAGGAACTAACCAACCAGAGCTTCCCCCAGAGCTCATTGGTAAGAGGTTGAGCAGTTAGAATCACGACTATGCGTTTGAATAACCACGTAACCTTAGTAAGATGGGCCGGATATGAAGTTCGGTGTATTGTGATGGACCAGACCTGAGGTCTGTTCATTAAGATGGACCAGACATGAGGTCTGTACATTAAGATAGACCAGACACGAGGTCTGTATATTAAGATGGACCAGACAACATTAAGATAGACCAAACACGAGGTCTGTACATTAAGATGGACCAGACACGAGGTCTGTACATTAAGATGAACCAGACACGAGGTCTGTTCATTAAGATGGACCAGACACGAGGTCTGTACATTAAGATGGATCAGACACGAGGTCTGTACATTAAGATGGACCAGACATGAGGTATGTACATTAAGATGGGAACACTTCATGGAATATTTGAAATGAAAACAAAATTCTTTATTGATAATACTTCCGTAAGTGTTCCACATTCCATGGTCTGGGAACAGGCTTCCCATCCATGTTCTCTAACCAATAAGTGGTCGGTTTCACTGTTTTGGTGATTCTATAGGGGCCCTCCCAGTTGGGTGACAACTTTCCCATGGTGGGATCTTTGGTGTTCTGAAACACTCTTCTTAAGACAAGGTCTCCAACTTGGAAGCTGGCAGGCTTAAGGCCTAGTTTTGAGTGGCTAACCATCCTGCGCTGATATGCTTCCATTCTGACCACGGCTTGCTCTCTTATCTCTTCGAGCAAGTCCAAGTTTTCTGCGAGTTGTTGGTCATTGGTCTCCTCGTTGAAAGCTTCAGTCCTTAGGGTAAGTATGCCGATCTCAACAGGGATTACTGCTTTGGTGCCGTAGGCGAATGAAAAGGGAGTTTCTGATGTTGGAGTTGTCCTAGTTGTTCTGTAGGCCCAGAGTGCTCCAAGGAGTTCTTCAACCCACTTTTTCTTAGCTCCTTGTAGCCTCTTCTTGAGAGCATCAAGGATTGTTCGGTTAGTGACCTCTGCTTACCCATTGGCTTGAGGATGACCAGGTGAGGAGAAGTGTTGATTGATATTCAGGTCTTGGCAGAACTTTTTGAATGTTTTACCAGCAAATTGCGTGCTGTTGTCTGAGACAATCACGCGAGGTATGCCGAACCTGCAGACTATATTTTTCCAAGTGAAGCTTTTGACTTCCTTCTCTATAATGCGTGTTAGTGGCTCAGCTTCCGCCCATTTTGAGAAGTAGTCGATAGCTACCAATAGATATCTCCTGTTCGGCGTGGCTTTAGGCAATGGGCCTATGATGTCCATTCCCCATTGTGCAAAGGGCCATGGGCTTGTGATAGGGATGAGTTCATGACAGGGCTGATGCTGGTAGGGGGCGAATCTGTGGCATTTGTCACATTTTCGAGCATACTCTTTTGCTTCCCTTAGCATTCCAGGCCAGTAGTAGCCTTGTGTTAGAGCTCGGTGTGCTATGGTTTTGCCTCTATTATGATTTCTGCATATTCCTTCATGAATTTCTGCCCGGACGTACTGAGATTCTTCTGGAGCCAGACATTTTAACAATGGCTGAGAATAAGACCTTCGGTCGAGCCTTCCGTTCATGACAAGGTACCGAGCTGATCTGATGCGGATTCTTTTTGCTTTGTTCTTGTCCTCTGGGAGGAGCCCTTCTTCTAAGTACTGGAGGATAAGAGTCATCCAATTCTGAGGCTGTTCTGTAATTTGGGCGATCTCGATTTCTTCGATGCTAGGCCTTGGCTGGTGGGAGATTTTTATTGTTGAGTTCGTTTCTGACTTCATATGGGGTGCCATGTTCGCCAAGGCATCAGCTCTGCAGTTCTGACCCCTTTCTACTTTTTGGATTGAGAATGCTCGGAAGGTGCGTTTCAATAAGTTGACCAGTTCTGAATACCGAAGCATTCTTTCATCTTTGACAGCATACTCTCCTTGAACTTGGCTGACCACTAATTGGGAGTCAGAGAATACTTCGAGGCTCTGAGCCTCGCATTCTTGTGCTAGCTTCATCCCTAGGATAAGGGCCTCATACTCTGCTTCATTGGTGCAGGCTTTGAACCCTAGGCTAACTGTCCTTTCGGTTATGAGCCCATCAGTGGACTGTAATACCAGTCCAACACCAGCACCTCGGTCGGTAAACGACCCGTCAGTCTATAATTGCCAAGCCCCCAAATTTTCACAAAGTTGTGCTCTGTCCAGTAGTGCTGGGGTTAATTCGGCAACGAAGTCTTCCAAGGCCTGCCCTTTTATTGAGATCCGTGGAACATTGGATATATCAAACTCCCCTAGTTCCACTGACCATTTGACTAATCGTCCTGATACCTCTGGCTTCCTCAGTACTGACTTCAACGGATAAGCAGTTGGAATTTCTATGGGATAAGCTTGAAAGTAGGGTCTGAACTTCCGTAGCAGATACTATAAGTGCAAGGGCCAGTTTCTCAATCTTGGGGTACCTTTTCTCTGTGTCTAACAGTGCTCTACTGACATAAAATATGGGCCTCTGCACGCCCCTGTCCTACTTGACTAGTACAGAACTGACAGCTTTCTCAAAGACTGCAAGGTAGAAAAGTAGCTTTTCTCCTTAGATTGGCTTTGACAAGAGCTCAGGTGAGGCTAAGTACTTTTTCAGTTCCTGAAAGGATTTTTCACATTCATCAATCCATTGTAGAGCTTTGTTACCTTTCAGAGCTTTGAAGAATGGTAGACAACGATTAGTGGATTTAGAAATAAATTTGCTCAGAGCTGCTATTTTGCCATTCAGAGCCCGAATGTTTTTCTTGGTCCTTGGAGACTCCAGTCCGATCAGGGCCCCAATTTGGGTGGGGTCCGCCTCTATACCTCTCTGAGAGACTATGTACCCCAAGAATTTTCCCTTTGTTACACCAAAGGTGCATTTCGAGGGATTAAGCTTCATCTTGTACTGCCTTAGGATATCAAACGTTTGAGCCAGGTGCTGGAGATGATTGCTCTTCCGCAGGCTTTTGACCAGCATATCATCAATGTAGACCTCCATAGTACTGCCGATTAAGGGGCTGAACATCTTATTAACCAGACGCTGGTATGTGGCCCAGCATTTTTTAGTCCGAATGGCATCACACTTATAGTAATAGAGACCTCGTTTGGTTATGAATGATGTTTTTTCCTGATCAGGAGGATGCATCTGTATTTGATTATATCCGAAATAGGCATCCATGAAGCTCATAAGCTCGTGTCCTGCAGTAGCATCGACTAACTGATCTATCCTCGGAAGAAGAAAGCTATCTTTGGGGCATGCCTTGTTGAGGTCTGTATAGTCGACGCAAACTCTCCACTTGCCATTCTTCCTTTTGACCAGAACAGTGTTAGCTAGCCAGTCAAGATAGAATACCTCTCAGTATCATGTTGACATCGAGCAGCCTTTAGACTTCATCGTTGATGATCTGATACCGCTTTGGAGCGAGTGGCCTTCTCTTCTGTCTTACTGGTGGATGGTCTGGATCCACCATCAGTTTGTGAGTGATGAGGTCTGGATCTATTCCTTCCATATCCCTTGTTTCCCAAGCGAACACGGAGAGGTTTTTCTTCAAGAATTTGATCAACTCATCTTGTTCGGCAAGTGTCAGGTCGGGGCCTATCTGCAGGTAACGCCACTGGTCTTCCGAGCTGACCAGGACTTTAATAGGTTCCTCTATGGGCTTGGCCCTTGCTATCCCTTCCTCTAGGACTTAGTGGCTCGTCAATCTTGGAGGGACAGTCTTCTGCCTCGTGATAGCAGGAATGGATTGGATCCCCGCACTCACGGGCATGCAGTAATTGCTATTTGGGGGCCTTAGTCTTGAGTGCGAGAGCATGGCATTCTCGGGAGGTCGGTTAGCATCCTCTGATAGAGTAAACAATCTGATTGTGAACGTACTTCAAGCATTGGTGGAGGGTTGATGTGACTGCCCCCATCTCATGTAGCCAGGGCCTCCCAATTATGATATTGTAGGGAGATTTGGCATTTAGGACCATGTATTCAGTTATTGTGGTCTTCTGTCCGTCCCCTTCTCCTGCAGTAGTGGCCAGATCAATCATTCCCAATGGAGTGTTGAGGTTCCCATCAAAACCTGCCATGATTATACCAGTGGGTTAATGTCACTAGGGTTGAGCTTCATCTGCTTGAAGGGGTCATAGAATAGAACGTTAGTCGAGCTCCCAATGTCTACAAGGACTCTTCGGATTTCAAAGTTGGCGATCTTGAGGGAGATGACCAGGGCGTCACTATGAGGACAATATACCCCTATAAGGTCTTGATCCGTAAACTGGATTTTTGGTACAGGCCTTAATCTTTTTTCCACGTTAGATGTAACGCCCCGGCCCGTTTACCGGGAAATTAAGTTAGTAATTTGGTATTAGAATTTTGACGAGAGTAAAATAAGGAGTTGCGAGAAATTAAACTGAGAAAAAAAAATAATAATAAATGAATGAATAAAGAAATAAATAAATAAATAAAAAGAAAGCGAAAGAAAATAAAACAAAAACACATAATTTGATTGGCCAATTAAGGCCTAAAGGAAACATAACAAAAAGGAAGCCCAAGTTGAGGCCAAGGGGGTTTGAACCCTTGACCAAGTGAACTAAATTTTAAACACCTAAAAAGATTACCAGGTAGGCTGTTAGTGTTTTATGTCTAAATATGCAATGAATTGTATATAACCCAAAACTTGGTTAGGCCACCTCCCAAATTGGCCAATGGCCATGCATGCAACACATCATCACCACCTCACCCTATGCACCTTAGGTCATCATCTCCCGACAAACCACCTGATTGTTCTCTTCTCCAACTAGTTTACATGCAATCAAATGATTGCTTATCAAATTGAATAAATCAAATACACATGAGATCCTATTAGGGTATGAACATTGGAAGTGGAAATCAGATTTGTGTGGTGGTCTTGTGTACTGATATAGAGAGAGAGAGAGAGAGAGAGAGAGAGAGAGAGGGAGTTAGAGAGTGAAGTGAAACCTTTGTGTGTGAGGGCAAGTGTGTGTGCATGTTGAGTGGCCATTGAAGGAGCAAGGAGGAGAACGAGACTGATCTAAAGAGGGAACCCACTGGAGCAGAACTGAGCCACGAGTGAAGAAAGAGAGGGATTCACTGTACAAAGGTAAACACCCAAAAACCCAAGATCTTCTCTTTGAAATTTGGCTACTGTTTTGAGGTTTTTGGATTATTATTACATGCATGATATTTATGCAGTGAAATCTGGGTTGAATGCATGATTTTAGACCATCAAAGTTGCCTAAAACACCAAACAAAACCCAAACCGCCATTAATGGACCTCGGATTATGCAGGTCTGAATCGACTTGCACCAAACTTAAACTGGGTCATCTAGGCTTAAATTAGACCTCAAAAGGATCTCAAAAACCTAGACACGCGACCATAATAGCTCAAAACCGACCCCCAAAACCTGAGTTACAGGTTACGGCCATAAAACCCAGTTTTTATTTGACACATTAAAACTATGAATTATGAATGGAGACCGAACCCCCATGACTTGGGGATCATGTGGGAACAAACTGCACTCAAAATGGTGAAGAAATGAGAGTTTTCTACGGAGTTGCAGGTTTGAGTATCGATTTCCAAGACACGACCATGAGCACAAACTAAAACCTTAGCTTGATGCTAAACTGTTCCTTGATGTATTAGAAATAGTTTAGAAACAATAACAGAGGGAATCGGTACTTCAAAATGCACGAAATTAGAAAAAATGAAACCCATAATTAGGGCTACAGTGAGGGTGAGTCGGGGGAAGACGATAAACAGTGTCGGGTCATGGGTCGGGCCTTAGGTCGAGTCCTGATCCGGTGTTTTAATAAAGGTTCGGGTCACCCAGAAGCTACGTCGTTTCAACTGAGATTATATTTAAATTAAATACTGAGGGCTGACGTCATGATGACGTCAGCATTACGTGTCAAACCGGATCAAACCGGTTGGGTTAGTTAAAACCGGACCGATTCACTTCCAATGCAACTGAACCGACTGGTTCAGACCGGAAATTAAGGAAATTTGACTTTGACCCCCAGGTTTCGGGTAATTATAAAGTTACCCAGAAAATTAATTTTAAAATCCTTTTTAAATTAGAAAAATTACCATAACACCCCTAAACCAAAAATTTGTCAAACGAAGTCCAAATAAAATAAAAGAATAGTGTAACTTAATGTTTTTGGGCATTCCGGACTCAACAGTGAAGTCCAATTTTTGAAATTAAGTCCCAAAAATTAAGACGCGTGAAATATAAAATTACCATTTTAACCTTAATGATACCCCGGGCCAATTGAACATAAAAGGTAGTCTATCTTGACTATTTTGGGCAATCCAGACTCAACGGTAGAGTCCATTTTGACAAATGAAGTGCCAAAAAATATGACACGTACAAATATAAAATTACAAAAATACCCCTAGACTTAAAATAAACTATAGGAAAGCAAATTTGGGATAGAGAGGGCTCTAAATTGACTGTTAAATTATGTGATACTTTGAATAAGAAAGTAATAAGGTTTTGAATTGTGATTATAGGGACCCTCGTTAAGGAAGGATTTTTGGAAATTGCTTTTGGGACTTCAGGTGAGTATTTTCATACCATGTTGAGGTGGATTTTTATTATAAATATAAATATCGAACTCTTGTATAATTTGAAAATAGATCCTTCTGTTTGAAATCGATTTGAATGACTTATTGACATTGCCATTTCCTGATAGTTTGTAAAATGCTCATGATACTATAATAGTTTTTCTCACTAATCTTTGAACCGTTTTGATTAAAGGCTAAATATGATACTCTTAATTGAATAATTGAGATTGTTATTGATGTTATTGATTTTGGAAATGATTTTGATGCTTTGAATAATAGAATCTTCTATGATCTGTCATTATCGAATAGATTGTGACTTTATTGAACCCTAGCCACGGGGTATACGAGTGGTACTATTGAATTTGATCTCAGTCAGTGAGGTTCTAATTTGCTGACATTTGAACCCTAATCACGGGGTATATTGGTGGTATGTTTGAATGTGATCTCAGTCAGCGAGGTGCTAATTTGCTAGCCATAGAAGAGTAATTTTTGATGATTTGAACTTATTTGAATATTGAATGTGAACTATGATTGAACTTTGAATCACCGAATTGAGAACTATTGAACTATGATTTTGATTATCAGACTATGAAATTTGTTATCGAACTATGTTACCGAACCATGAGGTTGATTTTGAACTATGACTATTGAATTTGAAAACGACTTTGAACAGTAACTATGATAGAGTTACAACACTAAACTATGATGTTGATTTGATTATGACTATTGATATTGAAAACGAATTTGAACCATAACTATGATTGAGTTACAATATTATACTACGATGTTGATTTGACTGTGACTATTGATATTGAAAACGACTTTGAACTATGTTTGAATTACAATACAAATCATCGTTACCAACTATGTTATTGGATCATTATTTTGACTGTGTTATGTTATCGATTTTGATTTACGACTGTGATTGAATTGAGATTTATTGAAAATGACTTTAATACTAATTTTTGATCTGTTGTACTTGATATGACGTATTTTAATTCCACATGAGTATATACATTTCAGACTGTACTACATAGTAGTTTTGAAACCCTTGGCATGTTATGGAAGTACTCATTGGGCTTGTTGAAGCTCACCCCATTCTATTAACATTTTTCAGGTAAGGACTAGACAACTTTGCTTTCAGATGATGTAGGATAAGTGCTTAAGTGACGAAGTAAGTTCTTTTTTATGAGTCCTTAACCGAAGATAGATTAGATATTTTTGGGATCTTATGTATTAAGTTATGTAATATTATGCTACTCTTGACTTGGAGACTATGATTTTTGATGATGGTATTTGAATTAACTAATGAAGTGATGCTAGCTTATTTTGTGGATGATAAGAAAGAAAAAAAAAAAAAATTATTCCGCTGCGTAAATGGTATTTAGAAAAGTATTGTGATTATTGAAATAGGCCTCGATGGCCGATCACGAACCCCTAATCCACATAAGCTGGGTTTCGGGTCGTGACATTAGAGATCTGTATGATGTTGGGAATAGACCTGGCCTCCTGAGCATAATGCTTCCTCGATCTGTTAGAAGTCTCAGTTGCAGGGGAATCTGCGTGTAGGACAAAGATTACTTAGTTGTTCTGCCGTGGAGGCTCGTTCTGTCCTTCCCTTTGTTCCTGCCTCTGGTCAGGCTTCCTTTGTTGGGGTCGCTCATCACGAGGGTTCTGCCCTCCGTCTTGCTTGATGAACTCCTGTAGTCGTCCTCTCCTGATTAGCTGCTCAATCTCATGTTTGAGAGCCTTACAGGTGTTAGTTGTGTGCCCGCGATCTTTGTCAAAATCACAATACTTGGTTTGATCTCGGTAGCTGGGGTCACCTTTCAAAGGCTTTGGCCATCTCAGGTTCTCTCGAAATCTTGCTTGCTTCAATATGTTGTATGGAGAGGTATTCAGAGGAGTAAAGTTATTGAACTCTCTTAGCCCAGAGTTATAGGAAGTTCATGGGTACCCCTCTTTTCTCTGGGCTTCTGGCTCTCTTCCTAGCCGAGCTAGGGTCCTTCCTTTGGTCGTCCTTCCTCTGATCGTCTTTCTTCTGGTCGTCTTTCTGAGTTTGTTCCTTGATCTTTCTAGAAGTGTTTTTGGCTTCCTCCAAGTTAATGTATTTCTTTGCTCGGTCCATGAGTGCTGCCATGTCTGTAGGGGGATTTTTGGTCAACGAGTTTCTAAAGCCTCCTTGTGCAAGGCCGGAAGCCAAAGCGGGCACAAGGAAACTAGGGCTGCAATCTGTAACCTCAGTGAGTTCGGCGTTGAAACGTGCAATATACCCTCTGAGGGACTCTTCCTTTGTTTGCTTTATGTTCAACAAGAATTCGGGACCCTTCCTCAACCTCCTATTGGTCATGAACCTGTCCAGAAATCTTCTATCGAGCTCATAGAAACTAGTAACTGAGTTCGGCGGGAAGTGGTGGAACCACTTCAGAGTAGTGCCGTTGAGGCTGGTCACGAATGTTCAGCATAAAAAGGCATCAGAAGTGCCATGTAGGGCCATAGTGTGTTGGTAGTGGGAGATATGGTCCCCTGGATCCCCTGTCCCATCATAAGGGGTGAATTTTGGGATGACGAATTTCTTGGGTCTCTCCTCAGCCATGATAGCATTGGTGAATGGGGTGGCAAACTTGTCGAGCAGCCTGGCCAATTTTTCTTGTTCTGGGGGATTTTGAGCACCCCTCATAACAATAGTGCGGTCCATTGATTCAGCAACTTACTCAGCTCTTACCGATCCCCTTGGCAAGATAGGCTGCTGCGAGTCAGGCCTTGCAACTTCAGGGCCTACATGGGTAGGATGATCTCAGCCCATTACTGGGGGGTTGTTCTGATTCTCCTGGGCTAGTGGTGCAGGAACAGCTTGAGGTTGAGACTCTTGTGGTACAGGGTTCACTCCCGAAGCCCCAGGGATGGGAACCTTGGTGGTGCTTTGGTAATGGACTTCTGGGATAAAAGCTGGTATCCCTCTGCCGGCGACTGCTGATGGCTGAGGATCTCCATGAATATGGACAGTAGCAAGAGGCTGCGCCTCTTGAGCGCTTGTATTGACGGGTGGATTCTGAAGATTAGTTTCATGATTTTGAGTGAGCATTGCCAGAGTTCTAGACATGGTCAGAAGTTGTTCTTGCAACAACTGATTCTGCCGCCTGGTTTTGGCAAGCTCTTGTTGTACGGGATCATTCACTTGTCCTCTTCCTTGTCCAGGAGGCGGTTGAGGTTAAGGGTTCTGAGGATTTTGAGTATTCTTCCTGGGTCGGAGATTGGGAGCCATAATCCTTTGATAAAAGGAGAATGAGCTTTGAATCAGTAGAGCACTTGGTGATTGTCTCTTCCCACAGACGGCGCCAAACTGATGCTGCACTTTTTAGCCCACGTTCACTCTAAGCTTGGCTCCTTGTGGAATACTCAAAAAGAATATCAGAGTACCACCGGGTTGGCTTCGGCGGTAGCCGCTCCGATACTTAAGTCAATAAACTGAATTGAAAGACTATAATGAAAGCCAAATAATGAGCATGAAAAATAAAGCGTACCTTTAAGGTTTAATTTATAGGCTGCGGCTTTCCTAAGTTGATTAGGATTTGGAGCCATGAAAGTAGGGATTTGATCATCGGAGATAGCAGTTACCACGTTGGATATTGTATCAAAATAGAGATAACCACGAGTGGTGGTTTCCTTGTAAAATATTGTTTCCTTATTCTCTGCTCGGCGTATATTGAGGCAGTGATGAGCTCTGATTATCGATGCGTTGCACTGATGGCCTATGTTCGGACCTGTAAGCTTTGTAGAGAAGTAGGTCTGCTCTGAAGATACGTGCCCGGCCTTTGTGGGTCTGCTCTGACTGGCCGAGCCTGCGCTAAATGGCCGAGCTTGAGATAAATGGCCGAACTTGAGATGAATGGCCAAGCTTGAGTTGGATGGCCGAGCATGAGCTGAATGGCCGAGCATGAGCTGTCCCGTAGTTACACGTGTCAAGTGGTGATTGGTTTGTCCCATTGTGGTATATCAATACTCTTTTTAAATAGGTTATTATTTGATACTATATTTTTAAAACATATTTCGTCATAATTGTGCTTACGAGTCTCTTAAGATACAATAATATGAATTTTTACATAATATAATCACTACAAATTGCGTGCCTAACAATAAACCGACTCATTTATGAATGTAGGCTAAATGCAAACATTGATCAACTTATGTAATAACGAGGAGCGAACTAATTTATATAAAACTTTTTATAACTGCTTAGTACATGCATGAATGAAAAGATGCCTATATTCGATGCTAACAGTTAAATTAAAACAACATTCTTTTAGTAATGTTACAAAAATTTAAATTAAGATATCTAATAAACTTTTTCCTAGATTATTATTATATATATATATATATATGTATGTATGCATGCCAAGGCCCAAGCCCAATGGCCCACGTGCATGTGGTGAACCCATCTAAGGGCTATGTCATTTTCCTTCTACGTACAAAAGTGAGTAATTGTGTATATACACCACAAATCTTTGTATCAAATCTATGTGAGATACAAGCTCTTATTATCATGTTCAAGTGATAATATTTCATTCACTTCTTAATAATTTTGAGCAACTTAATATATATTCTTACTCTACTCATGAAGGAGAATATATTTTCATGTAGACCTAAGAATGACAACAGGACAGATTCGAGGTGGGGTGTCCCTTCTCCAACCCCGATCTCGTTTCTATTTCTCACTTCCAACCCCGCCCCCTCCAAACCCTGATTATTATTTTTCTTAAGTAAGTTAAAACTTTTATTTTAGTAGATAAATTAAAATTTTATTGACAAAATAATTGATACAATAAATAACAATATTAGTGTGATATAAAAAACTTTAGAACTAAATTTTTATAGTGTGATTTATTGGTAAATATAACTATATATATAAGGATAATAAAAAAAATTAAAATATAAACGGGGTGGGGTGACTATACCCCAACCTCACGCCGAACCTGACAAGATTTTAAAAGTTCCATCTCGATTTTGTACCGACTTTGTTAATGAACATTCCACACTGATCCCATTAGAAGTAGAGCGGAACAAATTGTCATCCCTATGTAAACCCATCCCAAATAATACGTGGAATTTATTTTTATTTTAACTTAAAATTGACTGAAAATTCTTGTTCTAAACCTATTTTACCTAACAGGCGTAAGTTTTACTAGGAAAAACTTGTAGAGATTGAAAATTTTACTTGTGGACAAATTGAAAAATGTTGGATATATGCATGGCATTCTTTTTGTATATATAAAAAAATTAATTCCTACTCTAGCATGACCATTAATGAGTTTTTCTCCTTTTGGGTGATCAAGAAAATCCCATTTGTGATAAAGTATTTCTAATCCGTACTATAAGATATCAAATGCATGAAGAAACAACTTAGAAGTGAAGTTTTGTGCTTCTGGTAAACGTGAGAAAGTTCGAGGAAATTGCAGAGAAAGCTACTTGAAATTAACTGTTATGCTATGATCTTCAGACAATCAATGAACTTTATGAATAAAACAAAAACAAACAGAAAAAAGGAAGAAGATAATGGGAAGAGAGCGAAGTCTAGAGGGCATCACTAGTAGTAATTACAAAAAAAATTTACTGTTAATAGTAGCAATTAAGGACATGGACTTACTTGAGGTCTTCGGGGGGAGACTTCCGGGTCAAATTGTGTCCCTGTCTTAAGTAATTACTATGAGATTATATATATATATATATATATATATATAGAGAAGAGAGAGAGAGAGAGAGAGAGAGAGTGACTTGTTGAAGAGAGAGAGAGAATGACTTGTTGAAAAGAGAGAGAGAGAGAGAGTGACTTGTTGAAAACAATTAAAGAAAATTTCATTTCATACAAGCATAATGTGGTTATTACTTTGTTTCTTTCTCTCTCATGAGAGAGAGAGAAAGAATGAGTTGTTGAAAACAATTAAAGAAAATTTTATTTCATACAAGCATAATGTGGTTATTACTTTGTTTCTTTCTCTTTCATACGATTTTTCTTCACAACCCTTCTACACCTAAACACATGGACCCCTTTAGGCAGATTAATTTTCTATTATTTTTTTTGCCATTTTACGGGTATGAAAAGAATAACCACATTAAATATATGGGTTTTTTTTTTTTATATTTTATTCTGTATGATTGATTGGGAGGAAAATAATATCAAATGCACTTATCAGTTAGCGAAAAATGATTTAAACTTAGTTGTGGGTGTAATAACACCTGTAAGTCTCAGAAAATTTTTGTCATAAATTAGTTCATAATATTCTACTATTTAAATAAAATGTTTATCTTTTATGAGACACAAAAGTCTTATCCAGTTTATAGATGTCATTTATGTGATTCATAAACCTGATTAATGACAAATTTCTCCTTAGCCTTAAGGTTTGCCTTCCAGTTGGGTGCCATTTTCTAAGTAATTTTCAACCTAAAGAATTCAAGAAAGCCTTGTGTGGCCAAAAACATGATGGAATGGTCTAAAAATTAGAAGGGATTGAAAACTCGGTCAGAGTCCACAAACTATAAACGGTCTCAAATACTAGAACTTGTTGCACTTCAAAATATTGAAACTATGGTGCAGTGCTTAAACCTAGAAATTGTGATTGCCAATTAAAATCAGAGACCCATTTAAGCTGACTGATTCAATTTTGATATTACTAGGCTTTGATCAAACTTTTTGACTACTAAAAGATGCATGAGAATGTTGAATGAATGCTTTCAAATTTCAGAAATTATCAGGTGGTAACTTCATTTGATTGAAATTTCCTGGCAAAAGTCCATATACTAAAGAAAGAAAAGAGTCAAGCTAAGGAAACAGAAAGGCGTGTTGATATCTGAATCATTATCCTAGTGTAAGTCGGGTCAGTTTATAAGCGTGTGGACCCTCCATTTGGGTGAACCTTGCTTAATCAAGTCCTCTCTATCAAAGACTAGACTTTTCCTTACCCCACATATTTCAATCAATAAATCACCAGTATATGTCTTCCCTATAAAATCCTGAAGGTGTGCATGTAGTAAGCTAACAATATTTCTTAGAAACACACGCACACATATATATTATATATACACAAGCAAAAGGCAAAACACCACCCAGAAAAGCTGATGGATGAATCAACACCAGAGCTTGAATTGCCGGGGTTCCGGTTTCACCCTACAGAAGAAGAGCTTCTCGACTTCTACCTCAAAAATATGATTTTGGGGAAGAAAATGCGCTTTGATATTATTGGGTTTCTCAACATCTACCATCATGATCCTTGGGACTTGCCTGGTATGTTTATATATATATATATATATATATGTGCGTGTGTTTGTGTGTTCTTTTAATTTTACTTTGCTTTAGAGTATGGTCTCGAGTTATATTTGTGAATATAATTTATGTAATGTTTTTTACAGGGCTGGCTAAGATTGGAGAGAGAGAGTGGTACTTCTTTGTGCCTAGGGACAGGAAGCATGGCACCGGAGGGCAGGCCTAACCGGACAACTGAACGTGGGTTTTGGAAGGCAACGGGTTCGGACCGTAAGATACTGAGCTTATCGGATCATAAGCGAATCATAGGGCTGAAGAAGACTCTTGTTTTCTATAAGGGCAGAGCACCACGTGGATCCAAAACCGACTGGGTCATGAACGAGTATCGTCTCCCTGATACATGCTCCTTACCCAAGGTACTGTGATACATATACACACACAATATATATATATATATATATGTGAATTGCCTGGGTAATACAATAAACAAAAATTTAACTCTGTTTCCTTGTAATCTTTGTGTAAACTAGCTTTTAAATGAGAGATTAAACATCAAGTTTTCAATTCAGATCCATTTGGGCAATGGGCTTTCAAAATAAGGGATTGAGACCCATAATGTAATATATTTATTTTTTAATCTCCTAAATGAGTTTTTTTTATGCTTGTTGGGGGCGCGCAATAGTAACACAGTTGACTCAAGTCAATGGAATTATATCTATATGATAGGACTCATCAATTGTGGCGGGCCTCGCTTCTCAGTAGGAACATATACATATATATATATATATAGATATAGATATAGATGATAGATACTTGTTAGGAAAGACTAAATCTATGTATTTGTAATGTAATGCAGGACGTAGTGTTGTGTAAGATATATAGGAAGGCAACCTCCTTGAAGGTATTGGAACAGAGGGCAGCAGAGGAAGAAGAAATGAAGTCAATTCAAGCATTTCAACCATCACCTCCACTAACACCACCAATGGACACCATATCATCTTGCAGTCAACATCATGATCATCAAGACTTGGTGGCACCAATCAAGGCACCACAAGTGGTGTTAAAGAAGGAAGATGATGACATTTTTTATTTAAATTTGGAGGAGAAAAACAATGATCAAGAAACAGAGGAGGACAGCAAAGGGACAAGTGTATTTCAATTAACATCGGGAGAAGAGACGTTGGCAGAGCTGCAAGTACCAAAATTCAACATGGACTGGACCCAAGACTCGTTTTGGTCCACACAGCCGCGCAGCCCATGGCTCGACAATTTCACTACCCCTTATGCCAACGTACTCAATTTCTAATCTAATTATTGTATTATTGGGTTAAATCATGTTAATCAAACTTACTTTTGAAGTGTAGATAAATTTCCTCAACTCTTTGATTGGGTTTTAAGGTAACCCTATCTTTGTTGAGAAGTCTGAAAATATTTCACTGATTAATGTTAATAAATAATTTTTATTTATCTATGAGTTGGGATGTCGTAATATTTTATTACGACTTCAAACATTATATTCTTTTAAAAGAAGTGAAGCAGAATAAATAACATTTTGACTTTTCAAATTTTTGATGACAGGTCAAGAAAAGCAAAGCAAACTCTTAGTCCACTCTTACCTTAATACAATATTTGTATTAAAAACAATAAAAGAGATGTTTTGGACATTAATTTCTGAAAAATAGACTCTCACATATTTAGCTGTGTATTTTATAAGTTCAGTACATGTGAAATATATGAACGATTGAATGCATAAGGGTTCGACTTAATTTTACGAATGCCTCAAGCAATGATTCATTTAATTTCAAAATATGGGCTCGCAGCATCCATGCACGTTGATTTAGTCATTGAACCTCGGATGAGTGATTGATTGATTAATAAAAATCACGCAACTATTTGTGTGGCCTAATCCAAAGAACTTCTTTTCAATTCATGTGATTCAGGCATTCAGTCGTGTTAAAAAGGCCATGAAAAGATAGATTTAAGGACAAAATTGTCATGCCCACATGCTTCATGTGCTTGCCAAATTTATTATGGAAATTACCTAGAAACATCATGGTTGGCAGTTGCCCCCCACCAACACTTTCTAAGCTTGATATATAGCTTTTAAATTGATTGAAGACAAAGACTCCCTTCACTTCAGTCCAAAAATATAAACATTGGGTTGAGTGAATATCTAAAAATTTAAGTTTTTAAAGAGAATGTAACTTTAATATTATATTTTTTAACATATTTTTTTTTATGTGTGATTAGTTTGCGTCTATTTGTGTCAATTCATATTACGAGGGTGACAATAAAATTTGAACTCGAGACATTTAATTTGTCTATTTTGATACTAACTCAACTAACATAATATTAGAGCAGACAAAAAATTATGTGTTCAAACTTTTACATTTTTTTTTATAATATGATTTGTGTACGTATTGACTAAGTCCGATCACACATGAAAAAGTAAGTTAAAAGATATAATAATAAAATTGTACTATCTCTAATGGTTTAAGCTTTTAGACAAGAAAGTGGTTTAACAATATATATTTACTTATTTGGTTTGGTTATTCTCTTCAAAGATTTCATGGCAATAACATCATACGAGGGATTAGAAAGATAGAATCTTGTAAAGGAAAAAAGGTAGCTCAGCATCATGTAATGAGACACTTTTAGAGTGACTTGATCATACCTTATACGAGCTAATTAGGGGATTTGCATCCTTTATAGAAGTCTGTTTCTAGCCATTGTGTATGGACTAACTTAAGTATTTTTTTAATATGAAAGAAAATTTGTCTATAAGGTATAATAAATTAACAATTCTTAAGAATTGCATTACAAGTGATATGAGTTCACTGTTTTAATATATGAAGTGTATCAAAATATAATGACTTAATTTAAAGAGTTGGAGGCCCCATTTGGGACTGTATTTGCAGTCACAAACGCAGCATGCACTCATTCGGTGTTTGAGTATGGTCATTTATGACTTCTTAAGAAAGAGATTGTTGTACCATTTAGTCTCACATCGGAAAGGAGTTGGGACATGAGGTCGTTTATAAGCCCCTTGCTCCCTCTTCCTTGTAACATGTCTTTTTCTTTAAAGGGGAGGAACAAAACCGTGAGCCGTAACACCTACGGGCTGGCAAAGCGGACAATATGTTGCACGAGGAGCCTATGGTATGCGAGACAAAAATGTACAGCATCAGTTTGGCGCCGTTTGTAGAAACGAGGCCGTGTCTCACCCAACTTCTCACGCTCCACCAGTCCTGACTGGGGGAGCAGCTGTTGTACCATTTAGTCCCACATTGGAAAGGAGTCGGGACATGAGGTCGCTTATAAGCCCCTTGCTTCCTATTCCTTGCAACAGGCCTTTTCTCCCAAGGGGGAAGAACAAAACCGTGAGTCGTAACACCTACGGGCTGACAAAGCGGACAATATGTTGCACGAAGAGCCTACGGTGTGCGAGACGACAGCATCAGAGATTATCAATTTAAAATTTACTCTTTTCAAAAGAGATACAATATTAGTTTATCTATCTTAGTCATGGAATTAGATTAAACTTGTCGATCCCATAAATCATATTAGAACGATCTCAGCTATAGTCGGAGTTCTTTATGATATGTATATTCTTTAATATTCTAGCATATTAAAAGTTTGTAATATTTATAATATAATTTCTTCGTTATAATAATAAATTAAAAAAAAGATTTGCACTTTCTCTCCCAACACACGTGTGAGTAAGAAATATTATAAAAATATTGATATTAAATAAATGATATGTCACATGTGTATGATATGTATACGACAAACGAAATCATGTGATCCAAAGCATTCAATATTTTGCCCCCTTCTACACTCTTAACCCCTTGTTGGATGGCTGTGACTTGGCACCACCGCCTTCTCCTTTCCGCAAATGTTTACTTTTCATTAGATATGTTTCTCCTCCCCATTGATGGCGGTGACTGTAGGGAAAGTGATTCAGAAATATCATTTGCAGAGTCACCCCAATCAACCAATTGTAAGACCAACCCCATCACCAATGCCCATCCCAAAAAAAATTATCAAAAACAATTTCTCATATGAAATTGTATTAAATACATATTACATTATAATTTGTATACAATTAATATAATAGCGCTACGTTATCTTACAAAACAAACTAGCCTTTAGTAAAATCTTTTAAAAAGAATAATTAATTATTTAATTTCACTCTTTTTTTTCTCTCTGCAATATAGTTCTCTTTTTTTTTTTTTAATGGAAGCATTGAGATATTATAATTTATAGTTGAACAATACAATTTAACAGTAGCACGAGCTTCATAAATGTGTCTGTAAAGACAATCTAATTTATGATCAGACAAAAACAAATGCTTACATCTCCTAATAAAAAAGTAGTCCTCATAAAAAAGTAAAACTAGGAGAAAATAAATGTTTACCTCTCTTAATAAAAAAGTAAGACTTGAATCATGATTTTTCTTTTAAGAAAAAGCATGATCCCGATTAGTTTCTAAAATAGTCCTTTTGACAATTTCAAAAGTGAGATCATGGATAGTTTTATCATCATAGTAAATTTATCTTGAGTAATACGAGTTAAAGGAGCACACCAGATAAAGTAAAAACCACTCATCCATCAAATTCCTCAAAAGAAGAAAGAAGAAAAAGAGAGATGGACCATTACACTCATTATTACTTTGCAGTTAGTGGTTTACAACAGCATCAAAGGTACTTGTTCATACGTATTATTGGGCAATATTGGAAATGGAACTACATGGTGTCCACCAAGAGTCCAGACCCAAAAGGCCTTTGGTTGGCGCAGTCAAGGTTGTCACCGTAGCTAACCCCAATTATGTCACAGTACCTCCTATAGAACCCAATGCGATCCTGGACCCTTGCATCTGGTCCATGACCACATTCAAGACCACCATTTATGATGTTTGTGATAGCACCATACCCCGGAACCCGGCCTGCCGCCTGTTCGGCAGCCGACGGTGTCCACCCTCCGGTAATGACATTGTGGCACGAAGGCTTCGGCGATTGTGCAGTCATCCAGAACCAGATTGCTGTCTTGAATGAGACTGTTGGGTCAGTTGCTAACCAGATCAGGGTTGTTTAGAAGGTCCACTCCTATAGCCCTTCCCGCAGGGCCATAGTTGTAATTACTGAAATATAAACATTCATTTAATTTAATTTTAGCAGCAATTATTACATAATCAAAAGACAAAAACCCTAGATACTTACTAGGATATTTGAATGGGACCTCGGCCAAAATATTGCCTTCCTGGAGCACACGGCCATTCAGCATTTGGGACGCAGTAATCGCCGGGGCTGCCTTGTTCTCTAAGGAAGCAGTATCCCCAAGCATATGGGCCATCAGGTGCACTGGGCCAACCACCTATACATATATACAATCAATCACTTAATTACTACATATAAACACAGTGTGGTCGACGCCCCTATATATATATATATATACATGTATATAAACAGAGTTTGGAATTGGCATGCAGTGAAGTCATTTTTTGGTGCTTAAATTGAACAAGTGATGAAGCTGGTATCATGTGACCGACTAATTATAAAATACTAACCGGTAGTTTCATGGGAGGTTTGGCCCAAGAACGCTGCAATCTCCCGTTTACGTGTGGTGTCAACACCAGTGGTTGCAAAGCCGGGAAAGGACCTGGCGGCGGCAATGAAGGCATCATAGGTGTAGAAATTCCTGGCAGGGCATGCCACGTCATTACGATGTCTAAGCATGTCATCGAACATTGATCTTGTAATGAGATTGGTGATGTCGCCACCACTAGGGCCAGGGCCAGGGGTAGGAGTGCCGGAGCATTGGCTTTGGCAACGGGCGCCGCAGTAATCAGGCGTGCTGCCACACCACCCAAATTGGCTGCAGCAAAGCCCTCCTGGGCATAGTGCACCCCCAGCTTGACTCCCACATTGCTCTGCAGAGGCCACTGCAAACCAGGCCAGAAGAGAGAAAATTGTGAAGCCAAAACACCTCATTTTCAAATTTGTGACTCTGATTTTAAGTTGATCTTAGGGTAAGTATAAATAGGGAGTGATGGAAAGAGATGGCTTTTGACTTAGTCAATTGTGATGGCGGATTTAGCCTTGCTTTCTTATCCAAACCTCTGATGATCGAATAAAGTATGGGGGGGTAAAAGAAGAGCACGAGGGCGGCTTTTGGCTTCACATACATCAATGCTATTGGTGTGAGAAAAATGATACCTTAGGCGACAACATGGGGCGTGAGGAACAGTCAACTTTTGTATTCGTAGGTAGGATCCAAGCATAGTTTAGTTTGGGAAGTGGATACCATAACCAGACAAATTTATGGGGAACAAAAGAATGCAGCTGATCATGAGAAATGGTATCCTAAATAATTATATGAGAACTGACTTTGAGATGGTATCATATGAGAATTGCTAAAGTCATTTGTAAAGTTTGAAACTTGGCCACGTCATCCTGTGTACATGTCACTTATCTACGTGATTTGTATAGACCAATCAAATTATGAAATTTCAAGTTTTACGACTGAAGGTAATACTGCTCAAATTATATATGTTGTGTTTTGTTTCATGAGGAAACATTTTCTCATACTTCAATAATAATGTAGAACAAATCGCAAAGGCTTTTGAAGTATAATGAGAATGTTTTAAGTCTCATTCTAAGTAAACGTAGATTTGGTCAATTACGTTTTTAGGAATGGATACCTTATCTTGATCTAAAACAATAAGACAGACAATACTTATGGCTTTGCCATAATCGAAACTGCCACGGGACAAAACGACTCTGTTTAGATCTTCAATTTTACTTTTTTTTCATTTATAGTAATTTTTATTTTCGTAATTACTTTATTTAGGAAACTCTGAATTAATTTATACTTACGGCTATAGTTTCTCATGCTGCATTTTTTGATCAGTGTGGCTCCGTTCTTCATCGCCTGTTGAACATTCAAAGAAAAAAATCAGAGGGCTACCGGGTTGGCTCTGACGATAGCCACTCCGATAATAAAGTTAATAAAATTTAAGTAAAAGATTGTAATTGAAAGTAATTGAATAATTGTAAATTAAAAGCGCATCTTAGAGTTTTATTTATAGGCGGTGAATCCTCCTAGTTTGAGTAGGATTTGGAGTCGTAATAATAGGGATCTGATCATTATCATGTTGAACACTGTGCTCCATGAGAATAGGAGGTGAAAGATATCCATGAACGGCAGTTTCCTTGTTGCGTACTGTTTCCTTATCTTTAGTTCGGTAGGGTACTTAAGACGGTGATCAGCTCAGGATCCTCTCGTGTGTGTACATAGTGCCTTCTAAGCTGAAGATGAGTCTGGGGGTTGCACGAGCTTCCAATCTAGGAAGCTCTGGATTTTATATGTATAAACCTATTCTGGATGGACGAGCATCGGCTGTCCTGTATGTACTCGTGTTATGCGGAGACTGGTCTGTCATTTTGTGGCGTATTAGTTTCCTACTATGATAATGTTTCTAGTTTTCTAAAAAGCTCCAATTTTTATTAATTTTGAATTTTTCCTTTTTTTGCAACTATTATAGTTTCTTAATCGTAATAAGATTAGTAGATTTCTATTCAAATTAGTAGTAGTCTTAGCCTATATATATATATATGATGTAATTCAGTCTTTATTATTCAAATTATCAATAATATATTTCTGTTTAATAAATTTAAAATTTGTTCTCTTTTGGATGAGGATTTCCCTGTGTTACTTGTTTTATAAAAAAATCAACGTATTTGATTCTCCTTCACGTTTTATACTGCATTAAATAAAAACGATATTGTATTTGTGTTGTAACATGAATGGGGTCTGGTCTAAGACTGAGAGTTAGCTTCCAGTGAGATGGACTATATATATATATAAAGAAGCTCCTGCATCTTGAATGGCATAAAATGATAAGAGCATATAGGATTGGTATGTTATTCAAGTTGCCAATATCAAATATATAATGACATAATTATCGAAAAAAGTGTTCTAATAACACAAAAATGTTATATTTTGTGTCATATTTGGCATTGCATACATCAAATTTTAACATACAATGTGTCAATTTATTAGAATAATACATGGTTTTTTTTTTGAATGGAAGCAAAATGATAATATGTTAAGAGAAATGGTAAAATTGTGTCAAAAATTACATTTTTTTAAAAAAAATACTTTGTTAGAATAGAAATATCAAAATAAAATATTTTGACATTGTGCAATACTAAAATAAAACTTTTTGTATTAAAAAAATGACATTTTACATTCGAAATGTCCAAGAAAAAAGAATTCGCCCTATAGTCCTCAAAAGAAAAAAATATATGCCATGAATAAGCTTGCGTACCACATGTAGGCGGGGGGTGAGCATATTCATTTATACATATGTATTCATGGATATCACTGGCATTGCACTTCTGATGTATACAAATTAAGTGTTATGCACACACTCTTAAGGAGAGTGAGACAGGGCAAGGCGAAGCTTGACTACAGACCATTTTTATTGATCTGTTAGACTGTCACATCAGAAAAAAAAGTTAGGCTGCTGAGCACTATACCTGCACTCTTCCATCATCTATATTATTAATACTTATTTATATATATATATATATATATATATATATACAAATGTGCAGAGATTAAAGACTTCATCTAATCGGACGGTTCATCACTTGGCAACACGGTACTTTCCTTACTAATATTATAGGTTTGGGAGACGACAATTCCGCTTTACTTTTTTTTAAAGGAATAGTAATAAAATGATTTCCATCTTATCTTCTACACAATTCAATGGTCAAGTCGTTTTCGTGTATGCAATTAATTGTTACGTTTGATGCCCATTAATTAAGGTTATCCAGAGAAAAGTAATTCAATCAAAAGGGTAATGCACATAAGACTCCCCTTCACATGTAATAGCATTACCCAGATCAAAATCATCAGTTCCACTTACACTCCAAATTGGATTAAAGAAAAAGTATATATATATATATATATATATTTTTTTTTTGAATAATATTATTATAAGTTTGAGTACATATGAGACATTGTATTTTAATTATTAGATAACTTAGGAATTGTATTTTCATTTACTCTAACTATTTTATCTCTAATTTTAAAATTATTCAATTGTTAAAATACTTTATCTAATATCCACTTGAATTTAAAACAACATTATTTTTATTTTGATCTCTTAAATTCAAACTCATGACCTTGAGATAAAAAAATTAATTTTACCTTTACTATCATTAAAGTATTAATAGTAAAATATAATAAAAAAAAGTCCAAGTTGGAAATTCAAGCTTGGTATGAACAGCAAAAGCAATCCTACCCTTTCCGATCTCTTTAATTATTGATTTCGGATTTGGTGGAGATAGGATTTGGCATATGCCCGAGAATAATTCTGCTAGCTGCCGCTTGAGAAATGAGAATGATTCCATCATGGTATGACTTTTGGCAAAACAAAAAATTTTCAAAATCATTTTGAAAAACTAGAATTAACAAATTTCAAGGACCAAAGTCTTATGTATTCAACAAGAAACAGTCCTATTCTTTTACATATGCAATTCAAGTTCAAGATTCAATACATGCGCATAAAAAAAATGATTAATTTGGATTCTGATACTATATTAAAATTGATGTTATAAATATAAGAGATAAGAGAAAAGAGAAAAGAAAGAGGACAGTAAATGATAAAAAAAACTAAAGGACTACCTTGCAGATGGCTTGATTGATTGATAAATTACAAAAGGAATATCCTTTTATATATATATATATATATATATATATATATAAGAGTATATGAGAATCCTAATTAGAAAAGAAAATAATAAAAGAATAAAATATTTCATAATAGTAATACACTGATCCTAATATACTTCTAACATAAGATCATAGAGTAGTTTTTTTTAAAAAAAAAAAAAATTGAGAATTGAACCTTTAATTCCACTTCTCTTTTAAATGTCCCTTATATTTCTTTAACATCATGCTACAATAGCTTTGGCTAGACTGAAGTTCTTTTTTTTTTTAAGCTTCACCGTCTTGATTCTTGGTTGTCCACCCCTTGTTCATACTACATACACGTGTATATATATATATATATATATATATGTTAGTATGGCTTTAACTAGATTAACATCAAAAGTTAAGTTATTAGAGATGATCATGTAACTTTAATATTTATATCCTCTAAAATACTTTTGTCACATAATTAAGGCTTTTACAAACTTCAAACTAGCTTAATTTCTAGGAAATTCAATACAGGTTTAACACAAAAAAAAAACTACCATGTTAATCAATGTTTAATCAGTAAAATTGACCAGGTAGCACGCATGATATATATGATTGTTGTAAAATAGTCAGGCAAGGTCCGCATACAAGACTCCACCATGTATTTCCTTTCTTGAATAAAAATGGTGTGAGGTTGGTTTTTAATTAAGCATGCTAGCTTATCAGACCGTCCCAACTCCAACCTATAGAAAGCCAGCACATTTTACATTTGCTTAAAGCAAGTGAGAAGTCCAAACGATAGATCATGTAAAGCTCATTATTTTTTGGGTCATTGTTTAATAATCACCTATGAGACAATTGGAATCTTGACAGCCCAATGTACATGAAATCTTTGTGTTGCCTCCATTCAATTACATGATCATAAGTCTGCCAATTATATTTGGGAAACAAAAGATTTTTTATTTTGTACCATAGCAATGAAAATTGTTATAGTATAGTATTAGGAGATTAATTAGTAGTCTTTTTATTTTTGTTTCTATTGTATCAGATAATTTTTTTAGAAGAATACTTTGTTATTCTTAGTGGCTGAGGTGTACAATCTCTCCGTGATATGTGGGATAGGTGATTTACCAAGGCATCCATCATATATACTCTGTACTGTCCATATTTCTTTTTTAATGAGAGAGAATGTTTTCTTATTCTTCTTTCATTCTTCCATTGTAATATGGTATTAGAGCATTTCTTCTACTGCAACTATTTCATCCCTCGTCTAGAAAATGGCCCGAGGTGGTCAGAATAATAACAACAATCGCTTTCAGCCACTCACTCTGCTGTCCTCTGGTAGCACAAGTGCTCCAGAGCAGGTATCCATAAAAAATCTGAGTAGTCATTTCTTCTTACATAGTGGCGATCATCCGGGCTTGGTGCTCGTTTCACATTCGCTCACTGGTTCTAATTATAACACTTGGAGTCGTGCTATGCTTATGGCACTCAATGCTAAGAATAAACTTGGTTTTGTGGATGGCTCTATTTCACAACCCCAATGATGACATTTTTTATTTAAATTTGGAGGAGAAAAACAATAATCAAGAAATAGAGGAGGAGAGCAATGTGGATGGCTCTATTTCACAACCCCAATGATGACATTTTTTATTTAAATTTGGAGGAGAAAAACAACAATCAAGAATAGAGGAGGAGAGCAAAGGGACAAGTGTATTTCAATTAACATCGGCGGAAGAGACGTTGGCGGAGCTGCAAGTACCAAAATTCAACATGGACTGGAGCCAAGACTCGTTTTGGTCCACACAGCCGCGCAGCCCATGGCTCGACAATTTTACTACCCCTTACGCCAACATACTCAATTTCTAATCTAATTATTGTATTACCTGGTTAAATCATATTAATCAAACTTACTTTTGAAGTGTAGATAAATTTTCTCAACTCTTTGATTGGGTTTTAAGGTAGCCCTATCTTTGTTGAGAAGTTTGAAAACGTTTTACTGATCACTGTTAATAAACAATTTTTATTTATCTATGAGTTGAGTGCCATAATATTTTATCACGACTTCAAACATTATATCTTTTTAAAAGAAGTGATGCAAAATAAGTAACATTTGGCTTCTCAAATTTTTGATGATACGATATGACAGGTCAAGAAAAGCAAAGAAAACTCTTACCCCGCTCTTACCTTAATACAATAACTGTATTAAAAACAATAAGAGAGATGTTTTGGACATTAATTCCTGAAGATTAGACTCTCACACATTCAGCTGTGTGTAAATATATGGATGATTGAATGCATAAGGGTTTGACTTATTTCACGAATGCCTCAAGCAATAATTATTTAATTTCAAAATGTGGGCTCGCAGCATCCATGCACGTTGATTTAGTCATTGAACCTCGGATGAGTGATTGATTGATTAATAAAAATCACGCAACTGTTTGTGTGGCCTAATCCAAAGAACTTCTTTTCAATTCATGTGATTCAGGCATTCAGTCGTGTTAAAAAGGCCATGAAAAGATAGATTTAAGGACAAAATTGTTATGCCCACATGCTTCATGTGCTTGCCAAATTTATTATGGAAATTACCTAGAAACATCATGGTTAGCAGTTGGCCCCCCACACTTTTTCTAAGCATGATAGCTTTTGAATCGATTGAAGACAAAGACTCCCTTCACTTACAGTCCAGAAAAATAAACTACACTTGGTTGAGTGAACATCCAAAAACTAAAACTTTTAGAGAGAATATAACTTTAATATTATATTTTTTTTTATGTGTAACTAGTTTGCGTCTACACGTGTCAATTTATATTATGAGGGTCACAGTAAAATTTGAATCCGAGACTTTTAATTTGTTTATTTTGATACCAACTCATCTAACATATTATCATAGCAGACAAAAAGTCATGTGTTCAAACTTTACCTTTTTTCTGATAATATGATTTGTGCACGTATTGACTCAGTCTAATCACATGTAAAAAACAATGTTAAAAAATATAATAATAAAATTACACTACCTCTAACGGTTTAAACTTTTAGATAAAGGAGTGGTTTAACAATATATATTTACTTACTAGGTTTGGTTATTCTCTTCAAAGATTTCATGGCAATAACATCATACGAGGGATTAGAAAGATAGAATCCTGTAAAGGAAAACAAAGGTAGATCAGCATCATGTAATGAGACACCTTTAGAGTGACTTGATCATACCTTATACGAGCTAATTAGGGGATTTGCATTCTTTATAGAAGTCTGTTTCTAGCCATTGTGTATGGACTAACTAAAGTATTTTTTTAATATGAAAGAAAATTTATCTATAAGGTATAATAAATTAACAATTCTTAAGAATTGCATTATAAGTGATATGAGTTCACACGTGTATAATCTGCATGTGATACATCATACCACCAACGAAACCATGTGATGCGAAGCATTCAATATCTTTCCCCCCTTCTACACTCTTAAGCCCTTGTTGGATGGCTGTGACTTGACACCACCGTCTTCCCCTTTCCGCAAATGTTTACCTTTAATTAGATATGTTTCTCTGCCCATTGATGGCGGGCAGTGACTGTAGGGAAAGTGATTCAGAAATATCATATGCAGAGTCACCCCAATCAACCAATTGTAAGACCAACCCCATCATCCATGGAGCAATACTATCCATCCCAAAAAAATTATCAAAAACAATTTCTCATATGAAATTGTATTAAATACATATTATATTATAATTTGTATACAACTAATATAATATTGTGACGTTATCTAACAAAACAAACTAACCTTTAGTAAAATCTTTTGAAAAAGAATATTATTTGTGATTATTTAATTTCACCCTCTTTTTTTCTCTACAAAATAGTTCTTTTTTTTTTTGTTGACAGAAGCATTGAGACATTATAATTCATGAATTACATTTTGCTGAACAATACAATTCAACAGTAACACGAACCTCATAAATATGTATCTGTAAAGATAATTCAACTTATGATTGGACGAAAACAAATGCTCACATCTCCAAATAAAAAAGTAAGACTGTAAAAAAATATATATATTCACGATCTCTCTTTTTAAAAAAAAAAAAAGCAGGATGACAAAGTGGATTAGACGGATTAGTTTCCAAAATAGTCCTTTTGACAATTTCAAAATTATCTTTTGAATAGTTTTATCATCGTAGTAAATTTATCTCGAGTAGTACAAGTTAAAGGAGCACACTCATCCATTACATTCCTCAAAAGAAGACGAAAGAAGAAAAAGAGATAGACCATTACACTCTTTATTACTTTGCACAGTGAGTGGTTTACAACAGCATCAAAGGTGCTTTTTCATACGTATTATAGGGCAATATTGGAAATGGAACTAAATGGTGTCCACCAAGAGTCCAGACCCAAAAGGCTTTTGGTTGGCGCAGTCAAGGTTGTCACCATAGCTAACCCCAAGTATGCCACAGTACCTCTTATAGAACCCAATGCGATCCTGGACCCTTGCATCTGGTCCATGACCACATTCAAGACCACCATTTATGATGTTTGTGATAACACCATACCCCGGAACCCGGCCTGCCGCCTTGTCGGCAGCCGACGGTTTCCACCCTCCGGTAATGACATTGTGGCACGAAGGCTTCGGCGAGTTTGCAGTCATCCAGAACCAGATTGCTGTCTTGAATGAGACTTTTGGGTCAGTTGCTACCAGATCAGGCTTGTTTAGAAGGTCCACTCCTATAGCCCTTCCAGCAGGACCATAGTTGTAATTACTGAAATATAAACATTCATTTAATTTAATTTTAGCAGCAATTATTACATAATCAAAAGACAAAAACCGTATATACTTACTAGGAAATTTGAATGGGACCTCGGCCAAAATATTGCCTTCCTTTAGCACATGGCCATTGAGCATTTGGGACGCAGTAATTGCCGGGGCTGCCTTTTTCTCTAACTAAGCAGTATCCCCAAGCATATGGGCCATCAGGTGCACTGGGCCAACCGCCTATACATATATATAATCAATCACTTAATTACTACATATAAACAGAGTTTGGTCGACGCCCCTATGTATATATATATGCATATAAACAGAGTTTGGAATTGGCATGCAGTGAAGTCATTTTTTGGTGCTAAAATTGAACAAGCGATGAAGCTGGTATTATGTGACCGACTAATTATAAAATACTAACCTGTAGTTTCATGGGAGGTTTGGCCCAAGAAAGCTGCAATCTCCCTTTTACGTGTGGTGTTAACACCAGTGGTTGCAAAGCCGGGAAAGGACTTGGCGGCGGCAATGAAGGCATCATAGGTGTAGAAATTCCTGGCAGGGCATGCCACGTCATTACGATGCTTAAGCATGTCATCGAACATTGATCTTGTAATGAGATTGGTGATGTCGCCACCACTAGCGCCAGGGCCAGGGGTAGCAGTGCCGGAGCATTGGCTTTGGCAACCGTTGGTGCAGTAATCAGGCGTGCTGCCACACCACCCATATTGGCTGCAGCAAAGCCCTCCCGGGCATAGTGCACCCCCAGCTTGACTCCCACATTGCTCTGCAGAGGCCACTGCAAACCAGGCCAGAAGAAAGAAAATTGGGAAGCCAAAACACCTCATTTTCAAATTTGTAACTGTGATTTTAAGTTGATGTTAGGGTAAGTATAAATAGGGAGTGATGGAAAGAGATGGGTTTTGACTTAGTCAATTGTGATGCGGCTTTAACCTTGCTTTCTTATCCAAACCTCTGATGATCGAATAAAGTATGGGGGGGTAAAAGGAGCACGGGGGCGGCTTTTAGCTTCACATACATCAATGCTATTGGTGTAAGAAAAATGATACCTTAGGCGACAACATAGGGCGTGAGGAACAGTCAACTTTTGTATTCGTAGGTAGGATCCAAGCATAGTTTAGTTTGGGAAGTGGATAACATGACCAGACATTTATGGGAACAAAAGAATGCAGATGATCATGAGAGATGGTATCCTAATAAATTATATGAGAACTGACTTTGAGATGGTATCCTAATAAATTATATGAGAACTGCTAAATTCACTTGTAAAGTTTAAAACTTTGTCACGTGGTTCTGTATACATGTCACTGTCTACGTGATATATACAGATCAATCAAGTTATGATATTTCAAATTTTATGACTGAATGTAATATTGCTCAAATTATATATGTTGCATTCTTTTTCATGAGGAAACAATTTTTCAAACTTCAATAATAATGTAGAACAAATCGTAGAAGTTTTTGAAGCACAATGAGAATGTTTCAAGTCTTATTCTAAGTAGACGCAGATTTGGTCAGTTACGTTTTTAGGAACGGAGATACTATCTTGACCCAAAACAGTGAGACGGACAATACTCATCGATTTGCCATGACCGAAACTATCACGGGGCCAAACGACTTCGCTTAGGTCTTCAATTTCACTTTTTTGTCATTTATAGTAATTTTTATTTTCGTAGTTACTTTGTTTAGAAAAGCCCGAATTAACTTCTGCTTGCAAGTATAGTTTCCTACTATGATAAGGTTTCTAGTTTTCTAAAAAGCCCCAATTTTTATTAATTTTGGATTTTTTCTCGATTATTATAGTTTCCTAATTGTAATAGAATTAGTATAAGGAATTAGTAGATTCCTATTTAGATTAGTAGTAATTTTAACCTATATATATGATGTAATTCAGTCTTTATTATTCAAATTATCAATAATATACTTATGTTTAACAAATTTGATATTTGTTCTCTTTTGGGTGAGGAATTCCCTATGTTACTTATTTTATAAGAAATTTAACGGATTTGGTTCTCCTTTATATTTCGAACTGCATTAAATAAAAATGATACTGTATTTGTGCTGTAAGATGAATGGGGTCTGGTTTGAGACTGAGAGTTGCTTCCAGTGAGATGGGACTATATATATATATATATATATATATATATATATATATATATATATAAAGAAGCTCCTGCATATTGAATGGCATAAAATGATAAGAGCATCTAGGATGGGTATGTTATCCAAGTTGCCAATATCAAATATATAATGACATAATTATCGAAAAAAGTGTTCTAATAACACAAAAATGTTATGTTTTGTGTCATATTTGTTACTGTATATGTACATATGTTTTTTTTTTGAATGGATGTAAAATGATAGTTTGATAAGAGAAATGGTAAGATTGTGTCAAAAATTACATTTTTTTTTTTAAAATACACTGTTAGAATAGAAATATCAAAATAAAATATTTTGATATAGTGCAATACTAAAATAAAATTTTTTACATTAAAAAAAATGACATTTTACATTAGAAATGTCTAAGAAAAAATAACTTGAATTCGCCCTACAGTCCTCAAAGAAAAAAATATATGCCAGGAATAAGCTTGCGTACCACATGGAGGTGCGGGCTGAGCATATTCATTTATACATGTGTATTCATGGATATCACTGGCATTGCACTTCTAATGTTTACAAATTAAGTGTTATGCACACACTCTTAAGGAGAGTGAGACAGGGCAAGGCGAAGCTTGACTAGAGACCCTTTTTTTTTTATTGATCTGTTACAGCAGAAGAAAATGTTAGTTGGGTTGCTGAGCACTATACCTGCACTCTTCCATCTTCTATATTATTATTATTATTATTATTATTATTATATATATATATAGATATATACAAATGTGCAGAGATTAAAGACTTCATCTAATCGGACGGTTCATCACACGGTACTTTCCTTACTACTACATATATTATAGGTTTGGGAGATGGCAATTCCGCTGGAATTTTTTTTAAATGAATAGTAATAAAATGATTTCCATCTACACAATTCAATGGTCAAGTCGTTTTCGTTTATGCAGTTAGTTGTTACTTGTTACGTTTGATGCCCATTAATTAAGGTTGTCCAGAGAAAAGTAATTCAATCAATAGGGTAATGCACATATGACTCTCATATACATGTAACAGCATTACCCCAGATGAAAATCACCAGTTCCACTTGCACTCCAAATTGGATTGAAGAAAAAGTATATTTCTTTTTCGTTTTTTTTAATAATATTATTATAAGTTCGAATACATATGAGATATTGTATTTTAATTATTGGATGACTTAGAAACTGCGCTTGGATAGTGATTCAGATATAATTTTTTGAAAAATATTTTTGAAAATTTTATAATTAGTTTTTTAAAAATTGTAAAAATACATTTGAATATAATAATTTAAATTATAAATAATTAAAAAAATTTAAAATTAATAACTGGTCAAATGCGTATTTCACGTTTTAAAATTAAAAATCTGTTTTTGAAAACTTAGACAAACATAGCCCAAGTTTTCATTTACTCTTAACTATTTTATTACTAGTTTCTAGATTATTCAATTGTTAAAATACTTTATCTAATATACACTTGAAGTTATAATAACATTATTTTTATTTTTATCTCTTAAATTCAAACTCATGGCCTTGAGATAAAAAAATTAATTTCACCTTTACTATCATTAAAGTATTAATAGTAAAACATAATATAAAAAAAAAGTCCAAGTTGGAACTTCAAGCTTGGTATGAACAGCAAAAGCAATCCTACCCTTTCCAATCTCTTTAATTATTGATTTCGGATTTGGTAGAGATAGGATTTGGCATATTCTGCTAGCTGATGCTTGAGAAATGAGAATGATTCCACCTTGGTATGAATTTTGGCAAAACAAACAATTTTCAAAATCATTTTGAAAAAAACTAGAATTAACAAAATTCAAGGACCAATGTCTTATGTATCCGAGAAGACAAAGTTCTATTCTTTCACATATGCAACCCAAGTTCAAGACTCAATATATGCGCACAAGAAAAATGATCAACTTGGACTTTGATACTATATTAAAATTGATGTAATAAATATAAGAGAAAAGAGAAAAGAAAGAGGAGAGAAAATGAGAAAAAAAAACTAAAGGACTACGTTATAAATGGCTTGATTGATTGATAAATTATATAAGAGATATCCTTATTTCTATATCTATATCTATATATATATATATATATATATAGGAGAGTGTATAAGAATCCTAATAAAAAAAGAAAATAATAAAAGAAGAAAATATTCCATAATAGTAATACACTAATCCTAATATAGTTCTAACATAAGGTAATAGGGTAGTTTTTTTAAAAAAAAAAATGAGAATTGAACCTTTAATTCCACTTCTCTTTTAAATTTATATTTCTTTAACATCATGCTACAATAGCTTTGGCTAGACTTAAGTTGTTTTTTTTTTTTAGCTTTACCGTCATGATTCTTGGTTGTCCACCCCTTGTTCATACATACATACATACATACACACACAGGTGTGTGTGTGTGTGTGTGTATATATATATATATATATATATATATATATATGTTAGTATGGCTTTAACTAGATTAACATCAACAGTTAAGTTATTAGAGATGATCATGTAACTTTAATATTTATATCCTCTAAAATACTTTTGTCACATAATTATGGCTTTCACAAACTTCAAACTTGCTTAATTTCTAGGAAATTCAATACAGGTTTAACACAAAAAAAAAAAACTACCATGTTAATCAATGTTTAATCAGTAAAATTGACCAGGGAGCTCGCATGATATGATTGTTGTAAAATAGTCAGGCAAGGTCCGCATAAAAGACTCCACCATGTATTTCCTTTCTTGAATAAAAATGGTGTGAGGTTGGTTTCTAATTAAGCATGCTAGCTTATCAGACCGTCCCAGCTCCAACCTATAGAAAGCCAGCACATTTTACATTTGCTTAAAGCAAGCGAGAAGTCCAAACGGATCATGTAAAGCTCATTATTTTTTGGGTCATTGTTTAATAATCACCTATGAGACAATTGGAATCTTGACAGCCCAATGTACATGAAATCTTTGTGTTGCCTCCTGATGTAAAACAGGTTGTGGAAGAATCCAATTCCTAGTACAGAATTGCGTGTGACACCAGAATGGTTGAAATGGCGTGAAATTCGGTGGGTGTCTTGAAAACGATGTGCTAATCAATACTCATCGCTTCGCCACGACGTATGTTGCTTTTCGGGCAAATTCTTTTGTTTTGACCTTCAACAGTGCGTTTTTACTATTTATGGTGATAATGTGCTATTTGAGTTTGGAGAGTTACAATTGGCGTTTGGAGTTGTCCTTTTGACAGATTACTGCTTAAGTTTAGGGTTTTTGATTTACGCTTTTAATTAGAAGCTTTTTATTTTTGAAATTTTCGTATTTTTCTTTATTTTAATTATTGTTTCCCCAGTCCTAGTCGAATTAGGGTTTGCTGCCTATATAAAGGTTGTTCTTTTCATTGTAAGGTTAACTTTCATTCAATAAAAATATTTTCTTTTTGAGATCTTATTCTATGTGCTCGTGGATTCGAGTGGGTTACCTTTGTTCGTGAATTCGGACGATTTTCTAAGAAATAGGTGGTCTCCTATTTCTTCACAAGCTTCCGCTATGTCACCTCCATTCAATTACATGATCATATGTCTGCCAATTATATTTGAGAAACAAAAGATTTTTTATTTTTACCATAGCAATGACAATTGTTATAGTATAGTATTAGGAGATTAATTAGTAGTCCTTTTATTTTTGTCTTTATTGTAACAGATAGTTTTTCTAGAAGAATAGTTTGTTATTCTTAGTGGCTGGGGTGTACAACCTCTCCATGATATGTGGGATAGGTGATGTACCAAAGCATCCATCATATATACTATGTATTTTCCATATTTCTTTTCTAATGAGAGAGAATTTTTTCTTCTTCTTCTTTCATTCTTCCATTGTAATATGGTATCAAAGCATTTCTTCTGTTACGTCTATTTCATCCCTCGTCTAGAAAATGGCCTGAGGTGGTCAAAATAAAAACAACAATCGCTTTCAGTCACTCATTCTGTCGTCCTCTGGTAGCACAAGTGCTCTAGAGCAAGTATCCATGGAAAATCTGAGTAGTCCTTTCTTCTTACACAGTGGCGATCATCCGGGCTTGGTGCTCGTTTCACATTCGCTCACTGGTTCTAACTATAACACTTGGAGCCGTGCTATGCTTATGGCAATGCTAGGAATAAACTTGGTTTTGTGGATGGCTCTATTTCACAACCCAGTCCCAAGGACCCAGCTACTGGACTCTGGTCATGGTGTAATAGTATGGTTACATCTTGGCTTTTGAATGCTATTTCAAAAGAAATTGCAAACAATCTCTTATATCTTAACAATGCATATGCCGTTTGGACAGATTTACACGATCGATTTCGTCAAAGTAATGCACCATGCATTTTTCAGATCAGGCAACAACTTCAGGGTTTGTCACAGGGCTCACTCGATGTTAACACCTATTATACACGACTAAAAATTCTCTGGGATGAACTCACAAATTTCAAGCCAATTCCGGTTTATCAATATGGGGGTATGAAGACCTGGATGGATTATCAACAACAAGAATGCGTTATGCAGTTTCTGGTGGGGTTAAATGAGTTTTATGCTGGAATACGTGGGCAAGTTTTGATGCTCGATCCTTTGCCCTTTATTGCGAAGGTGTTCAACTTGGTTGTCCAAGAAGAAAGAAAACGAGTTATTAGATCTGGGTAGCTTCCATCATCGGAATCAATGGTTTTCAATATTTCTCAGCCTTCATCATTTATTGCAACAACTTCTATTCAGAACGAGCCCAAATGAGACCGGCCCATCTGTTCTCATTGTGGGGCTATGGGTCATACGATAGACCGTTACTACCAATTGCACGAATACCCACCTAGCTATAAGCCCAAATCAAAGGCCCAATCATCAGCTCAACCCAGCTCCCTTCAATCCACAAATATGTTGAACCCTTAATCGGAGCAGTTGAGAACCTTCTATTTTTTTCCCTCAGCTGCAATGACTGTGGCACCACAAGCATCTTCTAGCTCGCTTTCTACAGACCAAGTACACCAACTCATTGCTTATCTCTCTTCTCAACTTTAACAACAAGCTCTTGACACACCTGATTCTTAGTCTACGAATCCCTCTGTTTCTCACATCTTTGGTAATTATCTCATGCCCTTTCTTTGTCACATCCTTTTATAACTTGTGATGCTTGGGTCATTGATATTGGTGCCACTTATCATGTCTACTGTAATCTCTCACTTTTCTCACATTCTACACTTATTCACAATACCACAGTGACACTCCCTAATGGTCAAACTATAGAAATTAGTTGAATAGGGTCTGTGAAATTGTCTAACACTCTGAGCTTGCATAATGTGTTGTTTGTGCCTATGTTTGCCTTCAATCTCCTTAGCATTAGTGCTCTCACTCTTAGCTTCAATTGTTGTGTTTATTTTCTTTCACATTCGTGTGTGATTCAAGACCTCACTTAGGGCTTAATGAGTGGGAAGGGTAGAAGGCGACAGAATCTATATCTTCTAGATTTAGGAAATGATATATGTAATTCAGTTTTATCATATTCTGTAATGTCAAAGAGTGATATTTGGCATTCACGCCTTGGGCATCCATCTTCTATAAAACTTCAACTTTTACATAATGAATTACATATTCCTCAACCTTTGTCTCGTTTATCTTCGCATTGTAAAACTTGTCATATGGCAAAACAGAAACGACTTCCTTTTGTTTCAAATAATCAAATAATCACATGTCTGCAAATTCTTTTGATCTCGTGCATATTGACATTTAGGGACCTTTCCATGTTAGTACCCCAGTTGGTCATAGGTACTTCCTCACAATTGTGGATGATTGCACACGTGCAACTTGGGTGTATCTTTTACGCACAAAGGCTGATGTTATTATTGTGTTCCCTAATTTTTTTGCCATGATTTCAACACAATACAATATTTGCATCAAATAAGTTCGTTCTGATAATGCACCAGAGTTTGCATTTCATGATTTTTTTTGGTTCTAAAGGAATAGTTTCTTATCACTCTTGTGTTCAAACACCTTAACAAAATTCAGTGGTTGAACGCAAACATCAACATATTCTTAATGTTGCCCGTGCATTACTTTTCCAATCTGGTGTTCCTCTTTGTTATTGGGGTGACTGTATTTTGACTGTTGTTTACTTGATTAATCGCACACCATCTCCCTTGTTGACCAACAAAACTTCTTTTGAGCTTCTAAATAACAAAAAACCATCTTATGCTCATCTCCGCACTTTTGGATGCTTGTGTTATGGTTCCACCTTTTCCAGCCAACGTCACAAGTTCACACCTCATGCTAGAGCCTCAATTTTTCTTGGTTATCCATTTGGTTATAAGGGTTACAAGTTACTAGACCTATAGAGAAATAAGGTATATATTTCTAGGAATGTCATTTTTTATGAGTCCTTGTTTCCCTTTGCTGACTCTGACATTTCTAATAAAGTTGTTGATATGTTTAGTGATCGTGTGCTTCCCAAATCAATTTTTTCATTGACTGAATTTCCCTCATCCCAAAGTCAACTCAGTCCTTCGAGTTCAACTAACACAGAACACAGTTCCTCACATACTGTCACTCCACCTTCATCTCATCCCACACGAGTCATCAAACGTCCTGTATATTTATCTGATTATCAATGTTACTTGGTTGAACATTCTTCATCCACTTTTCTATATCCCATTTCTTATTTTTTAAGCTACACCAAACTGTCACAACCATTTCGGAATTTTATTTTAGTCATCACTTCACACGCCGAACCCAAAACTTTTTCCCAAGCTGCTGAGTTTCAGGTGTGGGGTGATGCTATGGATGTTGAATTAAAAGCTTTGACAAGTAATGAAACTTGGTATCTCTGCTCATTTCCTCCTGGCAAACGCCCTGTTGGTTGTAAATGGGTGTACAAAGTCAAGTTTCGAGCCGATGGTACAGTGGAACGACATAAAGCCCACCTTGTGGCTAAGGGATTCACACAACAAGAAGGTGTCGATTTCCTTGATACTTTTTCCCCTATAGCGAAACTTGTTACTGTTAAAGTTTTGTTATCCCATGCTGCAATATATGATTGGTTACTCACTCAACTTGATGTTACTAATGCTTTTCTTCATGGGAACCTCACTGATGAAGTCTATATGAGTGTTCCTCTTGGGTACACTTGTAGTAAGGGGGAGATTTTACCTCCTAATGTTGTTCGTCGATTGCACAAGTCCATCTATGGCTTGAAACAAGCTTCACGATAGTGGTTCCCCAAATTCTCAAGTGTTCTATTATCTGAAGGTTTTTCTCAATCTGCTAGTGATCACTCCTTGTTCACCAAATAGCACGGCAGCTCATTTTTGGCACTCTTAGTCTATGTTGATGATATCATCATCGCAAGCAACAATCAAAGTGTTGTTGATCATTTGAAGATTGCTCTTAACAACTGGTATAAGCTGAAGGATCTTGGCCCTCTCAAGTATTTCCTTGGTTTGGAAATTGCAAGATCCACAGTAGGAATTTCAATTTGCCAGAGGAAATATACTTTAGAGTTGTTGTCTAAAACAGGTTATTTAGGCTGCAAACCTGTCTCTATTTCCATGAAGCCTAATCTGAAATTGTCCCAGGATGATGGTGAGCCACTTCCTGATCTAACTAGCTACAAAAGACTCATTGGTAAGCTGTTGTACCTCACCATTACTTGGCCAGATATCAGCTATGTTGTAAATCGTCTAAGTCAGTTTTTGGCGTCTTCACGTACCTCCCATAATCAGGCAACTTTTTGCATATTTCAGTATCATAAACGAACTCCAGAACAAGGTCTTTTCTTTCCTTCACAAGACACAGTTCAGCTCAAAGCCTTTGTTGACTCTGATTGGGCCACCTGTCTTGATACTCGACGCTCCTCCTATGGTTTTTGTGTGTTTCTTAGCTCATCTCTTATCTCTTGGAAATCCAAGAAACAACACACTGTTTCTCGTTTGTCTATTTAGGCTGAGTATTGCAGCATGGCTAATGCTACTTGTGAAATCATTGGGCTTCTTAGCCTACTCAGAGATTTGAAGGTTACTCATTCTGGCCCAGCTCTCTTATACTGTGACAACCAAACTGCTATTCACATTGCAGCTAACCCCGTCTTTTATGGACACACCAAACACATCGAAGTGGACTGCCATATTATTCGAGAGAAGATTCAAGCTGGCCTTCTCAAAACCTTACATGTTACCACTCATCATCAACTTGCTGACATCTTCACAAAGTCTCTTCACCCTTCACAGTTTCACACTCTCTTGGGCAAGATGGGCATTCATAACTTGTATGCTCCATCTTGAGGGGAAGTATTAGCAGAGTAATTAGTAGTCCTTTTATTTTTGTCTCTATTATAATAGATAGTTTTTTTAGAAGAATAGTTTGTTATTCTTAGTGGCTGAGGTGTACAACCTCTCCATGATATGTGGGATACGTGATGTACCAAGGCATCCATCATATATACTTTGTACTATCCATATTTCTTTTTCAATGAGAGAGAATGTTTTCTTCTTCTTCTTTCATTCTTCCATTGTAATGTATAGCAATGATAATTGTTCTCAAGTATATTCATTTATAAGTGATAGATAAAATACAAAGTATATTTGTCCCGTACAAGTATGAACACTAAATCAGAATCCTTTTTTCTGACTAGCCAAAAAATTTTTATCCTCATGACACAGCATCATAATTTTCCGGACTAGTGATTGACAATGTTGAGGAGGGAAACTCTGGTTTTGATTAAACGCCTGAACAAGGATTCAAGTCCTTCTTCAAGATCTTGAATGGTTAATTGCAATTTCCCCAGCTGGTTCTGCACATTCTCGACATGAATGATGTTATCAGATTTGTTAGTCTTGTGACCAATGAATGAGTGCAATGCAGCATCAACTTTGTAGAACTCATTTGCATCTGTTTCTTTAGGTTGCCATGCTACACTTTTGTGGTGCATCAGTTTGGAAACCAAAGATAGGGTGCTCCGCTTTGATTGCACCTTCTTCGTCCCCGCAACATAGCACAAAAGGGACTCCAACAGTGCGAGAGTTGTTTCTTCTACCTCATTTAACATGCTGATGTGGGTCACAGTTTCATGGTCTTTGTCCATGGCTAAGAGGGTGTGTTTGTTTTTAACACTCTTTATATCCTTTAGAGACTTTTGGATCACCTTCTTTCTTGAGGCCAAGTATCCACCAAAGTCGTCTGCATCCCGTCTTCTGCGCAGGATTGAAAGAAGGTCTTGGACATCTTGCTTTGTCTGTGAGAAGACTTCTTTAGCTGAAGAACACACATCCAAGAGCCTGAGATAGCCGTCGAGTGCCTCATCAACCCATTTCTGATGGCGCAGGTGGGCAAAGGCTTGTTGAGCATGTGGCAGTAGAAGCAAATCATCCACACAATCATACAAATCTTCAAGGCCACTTAGTCCATTGCTTATTGAGGACAATGAAGAAGAAGTTTCTTCAGAAGCCCTTACTCTGCATAAATATTCATGGAATTGAGGATTGAGAGGTAGAGGGCAAGCTGACAGAGCGAGCATGGAAATGGGTTTTTGATCTGAAAGGAGAGGAAGCCATTTTTCTTTCTTATTAGAGGGCTTAACACTGGAATATTGTGAAAAATTGATCTTACAAGTTGTGTTCCTCCCTTTGGCTTTTGCTGAATATATATATATATATATATATATATATATATATTTTTATTTCATGGGGGGGGGGGGGGGGGGGAGGAGAAATAATAAGGAATCTCATCCTCGTCAACTATGGAAACGTGATTTCGATTTGGATCTAAATGTTGTTTTGCCGATATTTGCACAATGTCTCCTCCCCACCCCACTTGCTAGGTCCCAAACTCACCATCCAAATTGTTTTTTCTCCGAAAATAACATTCACATCTTAACATAATAATGTACTAAGTAATAATCCATGTATTGATCCATAAAATATGCAATGCATGAATGGCACTGACACACTGTCTCCTCTAAGAAAAAATGGCAGCATCATTCTTTCCCTTCTGTTTTCTTTTTGGCAATGTGCATACATCTTGTTCTACACGATAATGGTGTAATAGTGACAGGTCTACAACTCAAGGCCAACTTAATTGCTTGATTAATTATCATCATAAGCAATTACAAATTAGAGCTTCTAACAAATGCCTACTAAAATACTGCTTGCTTCCAGCTGGGGTCTGCCTCTTTGGGAGACTACAGGGCTGCATCAATTGTGCACACAGATATATTATTATAATTTATATTTAACAATTTTCTGGGTACATGTATATAACTAAACAATCAGACAATCATGCTAATAATGTGGTAGAACTCCCTCCAAATTAAATCTCACAGCTTATTTTCTGTTGCTGGAATAATAACATTAATAAATGGAATGGGGTTTGATTCTTGCTTCTTAGAAATCAGGGCTTCCTAAGATAATAAATGTGTCAACTGTGTTGACAAGGATGGGCCCAGCCTCCCCCCCTACTATATATCAATGTTTTGAATGATTAACCAATCAAATTTGATGTAAAAGAGAGAAGCAAGATCAACATACACGACTTTGTGATGCCTTTCCATATATATATATTACAAGAAAATGATGTGAGGTTGGTTATATAATTTGGAAGGATGCGCTGAATCAGACTGTCCCCAAACAGAAAGACAACAAGGACATTTTGAATTTGTTTATCGTGTTGAGATTTGAAACTATGTGTGGAAACTCATTATTTTTTGTCAATCTTTAATTATCATCCATGAGACAATTTGAATCTTGACAGATTTGATATCATTAGATTACATAGAATCCTCTTGTAACACTCAAATAAATTATATTATGACTTGAAACTATCTGTTTTATAGTTGGGAAATAATTGAAGAGGAGTTAACCCCTGATTCATATTACTAAACCCGATTTTTTTGCCATTGACAAGTTTTAATATTGAATTGGACTGTTGATTTCTTTCAACATGGATATCTCTTTTTCATTTTCTTTTTTTTCTTGATGTCTCTTTTTTTTCTTTTTTCATAAGCAATTTAAGGTATTTTTAGACAAAAAATTAGCTAAAAATCTCTAAGAATTGGCACATGGTAGAAATATGATCTCCATTTCTAGGTAACTCAACAAATGCTCTAAGAAGAGGAAACAAGAAATTTAGCAGCAATAATTGTGCACTCAGTATATTGATTTATGATCAAAAGACAAAACACGAGTATATCTCTTATATATATACAATTATGAACAAAATTTTAGATGCCGATGACGCGATCATAATTTTCCTGGCTAGTGGTTGAAAATGTTGAGCAGGGAAACTCTTGTTTTAATTAGTCGCCGGAACAAGCACTCTAGTCCTCCTTCAAGATCTTGAATGCCGGACTCTAAAATTCCTAGCTGGTTCTGCACTTGTTCAATATTCCTATTGTTCTCAGATTTGCATGACTTATGACCAATGACTGAGTGCAATATAGCATCAACCTTCTCAAATTCATTCATATCTGTTTCTTCATCTGCTACACTTTTGTGGTGTATCAGTTTGGAAACCAAGGACCAGCCTGACTGCATCCTTGTCCCCATAGCATTGGACAACAAGGAATCAAACACTGCGAGAGTGACTGCTTCAACCTCATTTAACATGCTGAGAATGGCCATAGTTTCATGGTCTTTGTCCATGGCTACGAGGGTGCGCTTGTTTTTTATACTCTTTAGATCCTTTAGGGACTTTTGGATCGCCTTCTTTGCCTTCTTTCTAGAGCTCAAGTATCCATTAAAGTCGTTTGCATCCCGTCTTCTGCGCAGAACTGAAAGAAGGTCTTGGACATCTTGCTTCGTCTGTGAGAAGACATCTTTGGCGGAGCTGCACACATCCAAGAGCCTGAGATACCCATCGAGTACCTCGTCAACCCATTTCTGGTGGCGCTCGTGGGATAAGGCCTGTTGAACGTGTGGCAATAGAAGCAAATCATCCAGACAATCATACAAATCTTCAAGGCCACTTAGTCCTTTGCTTATTGATGACAATGAAGAAGAAGTTGCTTCAGAAGCCCTTACTCTGCACAAATGCTCATTGATATGAGGAATTAGCGAATGAGATCTTGAGGGCAAGCTGACAGAGCGAGCATGGAAATGGGTTTTTGAGCTCAAGGGAGAAGAAGCCATTTTTTTATTCTTTTTACAAATGAGGCTAATTACCACAAGAATGGAATATTTCAATCTCAATTTGCATCCCTTCCTTCGGCATAAACTCATATATATAGTTATAGATATGTCATGTGGTTGAAGGAGACATAAGGAATCTCATCCTTGAATGGCAACGTGATTTTGATTTGGATCTAACAATGTTAACTTGGCGATGTTTGCGCAATGTCTCCTCCCCCATCAGGTTCCATACTCATCACCTAATTGTTTTTAAGTTGGAAATCATACGCACATCTTAACATAATAGGTTATTATGCTACACACACACACACACACATATATATATGCAATACACGAGGGGCACTGACACCCTGATTGTGAATTAAAATTCAATCTCATCTTCAACCAATGTAGAAAACTCGTTCTCCGGTTGGACATCTTATAGCCCTGTCTGTGTATATGCACATGAAAGGAGGCAAGAGGAATCTGAACTTCATCAACTCTCAATGAGTGGCATGGTGATCTTGATTTTGATCTAAACACTGTCTGAGCAATGTTTATGCCATGTCTCCCGCCCGCTGGCTCCCCAACTCACCATCTGATTTTTTTAACTCATAAAATCACAGGCTTAATTATATCAACATAATGTATTAATGGTACTGTATTATATTTGATAGAATGATTTATTGAAATTATATTATGCATCAAACGCATGGCTTTGAAACCCTCTCCAATAATACAAGAAAAGGGCAGCTTGGCAGCACAATTCTATTTTGTTCTCTCTTTATCAGCATGTACGTAAAATTTGTTGCTTTTTTCACTAATTTAACAGAAACATATGCATGGAGAGCTAAAGTAATTGCTAGATTAATTACCATTAATTTTTTATCATCAAATGATATTTGGATGCTTCCATTCAGCATGGGCATGAATCTTCAGACAATAGGCCTACCACATGTGCAGCCATATATAACATATTTCAGACATTTTTAGGTACATTTATTCCAATAAATAAATTATTTTCATTTTAAAAAAAAAAATTATGAGTGAAGAATTAGACAGTTTTGCATATAGATGATGGTCTCTTGCTGCTGGAAATTTAGTATTTTAGATTTTTTTTTTTTTTATAAAAAAAAGTAGTATCATAGAAGTCTATGAATGAAAGATATCACTCTCAGGAAGTTCTTCTTGGGTGAAGAGGAGATTGTGGATGCCAATTACAGACATTTGAGCAGCATGATTTTTATTTCCCTGTTAATGGTTATGGATAACAACCCTTTGTAAAAGAAAATCCATGAGAGGATCAAATTTACAAATTTCTATGCTGATTATTGTATCTGGTTTTTCACCTTTGACAAGATCTGATGGATCAAATATTCATTCAACACTCAACTCTATTTTTTTCATTTTGTACAAGTTAATCCATGGGTAGTACCAATTATTAGGGAGCTATTGATGAAGCGTATAGGAGAAAGATGAGTAATTTATTTTCCAAGTATCAACTTTCTTAGTAACGGTAAAAAAAAAAAACTCTGGTAAAGGATAATATTGTTATATATAAGAACAAATTAAGTTGCTTTGTGTTAAAAAAATATATCGATAGTGCAAGATGTATTTTTCAACATTTACAAGGATGTATAACAAAACTTCTGTAATAAATTTTAGGATGCCCTATGACTCTGTATTAGCAGTTTAAGATGTTGAGAAGGGACACTCTGGCTTTGATCAAATGCTTGAATAGAAATTCTAGTCCTTCTTCAAGATCTTGAATGTTCAACTCCAATTTTCCCAGCTCTTTTTGAGCATTCTCAACTTGCATGCTGACGGATTTGCTTGTCTTGTGACCAACAAGCTTCTGCAATGCTGCATCTAGCTTCCAAAATTCATTAATTTCTGATGTTGCTTCACATGACACACGTTTTGGGTTCATTAGCTTTGAGACCAAAGACCAGCTGCTTGGCTTTGATTGTGCCTTTTCCCCAATAATGAATGACGTCAAGGATTCTAACACTGTGAAGGTAACTGTTTCCACTTCTCTTAGCCTGCCAACCATTACTGCAGTTTCATGGTTTTTGTTGACTGAACCATCCAAATTCCTTAGGGCCTTTTGTACTGCATTCTTCACCTTCTTCCTTTGGGTTAAATATTTCCCAACCTCATATGAGACACCAAATTCATCCCCTCGTCTTCTGCGCAGGACTGATTGAAGTTCTTGCACACTTTCCTTCATTCACCCAGTATATATCCTAAGGTGAGTCATGAGTGAGACATTTGGAATCTCAACCTTTTCAACCATCAATAAGTGAGACGTGATTTCAATTATGATCAAAATGCTGTCTCAGCTATGTTTATGCAATGTCTCCCTCCCACCATGTCCCTAGCTCATTACCCTTTTTTTCTTCCCCAAATGACAAGCATGTCTTAGCATAATGTGGTACAGTGTAGTTTTAAATGCAAAAACGCAATGCACGAGTGGCATTGTCACCAAGAGGATTTATTGGTTCTGGGTGCATTGCACTTGGGCCAATGAGTGCTTTACACATTAGTCCTTGACCACCTATTGAGTTAATGTATCAGGAATTCATTGGTTAGGGTGCATCTAGGACTGGTTAATAATATTTCCATCATCACCCTTTTCCTCTCATGCAAGAAAAGTAATATACCATTCTATTCTGTTTTTCTATTTATCATTGCCCATTTTAATTTATTTTTCTCATAATTGATCACTTTCCACTCTCAAACTGTTAAAGCCTAAAGTTAAAAAAAAAAAAATTGGATTTTGGATTTTCATTATGGTTTGAGCCTGTTTGAATTTTGGACTTTGGAAACTTCATATTTGATTTTTTTTTTATTAAACATGAATTCTTTCCCCGTATTTAAAATTCTGGACTTTTTCTTCTAGTCTTGCAAGGGCTTATTTATTTTGGAATGAATTCAATTTGAAAGTTTTAATCTTGACGAGTTTTCTTGTGGCTTTCTTTTTCCCTGTTATGGGAAAACCAGTACTTTAGATAAAGAGGTTCTACAGAGTCAATAGTTGGAGTCTTAATACAATCACCTTAGCTGCATACACTGATTAAGAACTTCATCCTCTTGAAAACTCAATGAGTCCCAACGTGATTGTGATTGGATCTGAACAATAATGTCTGGCAGTGCTTGTTACCTAATAAATTATTACTACCAGATATATATATATATATATATATATCAAACATGGTCAACAATTATAGTATGATGCATAAATTATCTGCTGCACGAGTGGCATTGACACATTGTCTCCCCATGCAATAAAAGAAAAATGTCACCTCCTCCTCCTGCATTTGTTACTTGTATATTCAGATCTCATGGCACATAAGGACTCACTACAATTAGGATTTAGGATTGTATACTCCTGATTGGTGTGTGTGTGTGTGTGTGTGTGTATTTTATGCGAACACATCAAGATGATTTGGCTACATAACATCATGTGTAGAGAAAATTCATTCACATCCACTTTTCCATATTTTACTTGGAATTTAGAATTAAAATGTATTGCAATGGCAACAATAAGATTAAAAAAAGGGGGGGGGGGGGGGGGGGGGGTTCTACCCTTTTGAGGTACATAGATAGAAGATGTACTAGGGCTGCGATCCTTGAGGTTGTTGAGGAGAAATTCTAATGCTCATCAACTGACATAATCACCCCCTCATCTATTCTCAAACAGCTTGACAACTTCTCACCTGTTTTTCTTTCTTTCTTTGAATTTTTATTTTTTCCCCACCTTCCAGATGGTCATATATGTCCATTGCTTCTGGTGGCAAGCAACGACACAATCTGCTTTCTATTGATTCTTGAATCACCCCTAAATAATCACACGTGTATCTTTAAATAGACCAAGGCTGATAGGAGTCATCAAGTGGCCAAAAAAACACACTTTGTATTAATGCAAGAACAAGTGTTTCTCTATCATACATTTGCAATTGACAAAACTTCATCTCCCTACTCAGATTTTACAAACTAGGACAGGTGTTAAAGAACAATAGCTGGTGATGAATGGATTTATTCAATTCCCTACTCAAACTCAGGGAGGTGTTAAGAACAATAGCTGATGGTCAATGGATTTATTTGTGACTACATGTGTTGAATATCATGATCCTCTCCCACCCTTTTGCCTCTTCTCTTCAAGTCCAGTGGCCTCATTCAACATGTCAGCAGCATCCTGGTGCATGTCCAGCTTGGCAAGGGCAACTGACTGCATGTAGAAGGCCGTTGGCCAGTCTGGATAGAAACATTGTGCTTGCATTGCATCTCGAAGGGCAGCATCAGGTTGATCACATAGGAGATAACATAGACTACGCCGTGCAAAAACAGTTGGGGAGACCATGGTGCCTACATCTATGAACTGTGCAGGAAACCAAGCAAGGGACACAACATCAAATCTTTAATTGTTCCAGTCTTTGTTTATTCAAAAGTCGGATTTTATCAATACACTCACAAAATTACATAATTTTAGTCTTACTAGGGAGGGATAGGCCATTGCCAAGGAAGAAAAGGGAAAGAAAAGGAAAAAGAAAGCAAGCATAAAACAAAATATCGCCAATAGCAAAATTAATTAATTAATGATAGAAGAGCACTGAGAGAAGAGAACTGTTAATCTTTCTTCTTCTTCTTTTTTCTTTTTTTTTTTTTTTTTTGATAATTGAACTGTAGATTAACAATTTAGGAGCTAAGATTCTCAGTTTCAGATTTTTTTTCCCAGGAAATAACTCACCAGCTGAAGGGTCTAGATCAGAGTGGATTGACCCATACGCACATCATTTCATGACAGATTCTCCATCCTAGAATATAAAATTTTCCAACATAAGATATTTAAAACCATACCTGAGAGTAACAATCGATGGCAGTTCTAAAATCCTTATCGCGAAATGCATAGTCTCCACGCTTTCTTGCCTCCAGCATATCTCGCATTTGTTGGGTCCACTCCTGAAACGATAACTGAACCAAACCAACTCAACATAAATCTCTTAGCAAAGAAATAAATTCAGGGATCTGCAAGAGACTCTCTGTACAAGTCAATTACCTCATTGGTTGTTTCATCATCCCGGTAGTGCATCATAACCAAGATCTGGTGGATTGCTGTGAGGTCCATCCGTGAACAGGCCTCACCCATTGGTGAAAGCAGGTGCTGTGGGGTTGGTGGGGCATCCTCTTGCTTTGAAATTCCAAGCATGACATAAGATGGAACCTGAGACCAAAATCATGATGATCAGATCCCCAGAGCAGATTCAATTGGAGTGATACCAAAGCATAGTGGGTAAGCACAGTGCCTAGCAAAGTGAATCCCTGGGGAGGTGAGGCACCACAAAAATGCATTGATGCACCTCACACAGTGCTCCTTCATTGGATGAGGCCACTCGATAAGGTGAAAGGTGCTAAAGACTGGTGGCTCAATGAATTTGAAAAGAAAAAATATTTCAAGTATATTGCAATTATGCATTTTAGCCTTAATTATAATTTGTACTGTGTATAGGAGTGGTTTGATAAAAATAATTTTACAGACTGGGTGTGAGCTTTAAGTATGACATTATAATACAATGAATGCACAGACCATTGACATTGTGCTTCATCAAATTATTAATCTAGAAAATCAGATTACATTCATAACATTGAAGGTCTGTTGTAAGATGTTAAACAAGTTAGGCAGTAGTACAGTTGCTAGAGGCAGGCATGGTAACAAAATGTGGCACTGCAGTAAGTCAGACCTAAGGCTGTAGGAGACCAGCAGAACCTAGGAGACTGTTGGCTGATGAGGTAGGGGATTGGACTGACATATCACAAGGTGACCTGAATCGTGAAGGGATGTTTGCAACAGGGAGGGGGTTTCCAGAGGGTGTTACCAAGCCTTCAAATGTGGAAGATATGGTGTATGACAATGTTGGATGCGGGAGGGATGGAAAGACAGCTCTGATTTTATCCGAGCAGCCTGTTGAGTACTGTTTTGAAGACTTGGATCGATTGAAGGGGAATGGGTTGATGTGGGGGCAGCAACAAAATGATCTGAGATTTAAAACAGAGCAATGGTTTGACAATGTTTTGAAGCCTAATCATGTTCGGCCACTCTTATGTCAATTCATGGTGCTGCCGTTACCTTAGTCCCAGTGCAATTAGACAAAAGTAAAGGAAATAGCAAATCTATTTCTTCTTACTTTTCCTAAAACAACAAGAGGACCTGAACTCCAATACATTTCACTTTGTTATTTGTCTCTGGCATACTATACATGATCATTTCTCACTTATAGGTGTGCATCACTGTCAAATACAGTAAAGCCATCTAGTTGTTGAGCCATAAAAGAATCTGTGGAAAATCATATAGGAGAGTCACATCATTAAAAACATGTGAGACTGAAGATTTAGAAAGTGTGAAGCTCCTTACATCAGATCTGGTTTGTAGTGGAGCAAGTGTTGCAACAAGGTCTTTTGTACTAGGCCGCTCTTTAGGTTTGTATTGCAAACATTGTGAAGCAAGATCAATAACTATTGTTGCTTCTTCAGTAGAAAACTTCCCCTCCAAATGTGAATCCATTAAGAGAATGATGTTCTTACCACGTATCATTTCAAGAGCCTGCATACATGCAGAGTAAACCAGATGAAAACTGAAACTTCTATCTTCTTCTTTCTTTTTTTAAGTATAAAGTAGAAAAAAAAAACTAAATAGATGTCACCCTTGTCATTGTCCAAGCCGCACAACCACAAACAAATGAAAAATCACTTGAATCTTTCAAAATGCATTGTGTGATGCAGATCCAATATAAATCAAGACATAATAATTTGTTTACTGAAACATGGCATGTTAAATTTACAAGGGTGGAAAGGAAAATAGTGACTTTATCAACCTTCACCGTCTCAAGCAATCAGGAGAAGACATAAGCATGAATTCTATGTTGGAATTGCCAAGAAAGCATGCAACGGGTTCAAATTTTGTGGTTGTAGATCAATTTTGCAAGCTTACACTATTCCTCAAGAAGAACAATGCAGATGGCATTCATGTTGCTTACCTCTTCTTTGAGGTGGTCATTCAACTTCATAGTCCATCCAAGACTATTCCTTCAGACCATAAAACGAGCTTTATTAGCCACTTCAGCTTATTGTGGAGGTTTACAAGAACCAAACTTCAATCAAGAAGTTTTCATCCCAAAACAAAGGACCAACAAAGGCTATAGATTGGGATATTAGAAACTGACTAACAAACCTTGCAAGGTCCTTACTTATGGGACCTTGCTATACCATGAATTAAATTATTATTATTTTTGATCAATTATACCATGTATTTAATTTATTTGTAGCAACCCAATGAGTCATTCTACTCAAGAAACAAAATTTAAGGTATTGTACAGAAGGCATCAGAATCACTTCAGATAGAGCCTACTCCAAATCATGTTGTGTTCTTAGGAAAATCATGCAGCGTGCTTATTGTCTTGAATTGCCAGAAGTTAGAAAAGTAGCCCTATATTTTTTTAGTTATACAAATATCATAAGCTTAACCAACCCTCCCTGTATAAATGTTTTTGGAGTTCAACTCAATCGATAATGTTGATGTTCATGATGTACATCCTGGAACGACGTGTTTGTGAACAAACCCATGATACCTTGTTTAGTAGAAGAACAAATTTTAGTTAAAAATACATTAATGGGAGGGGGTCATGAAAGACTATTTAGACTGCAAAGCCAATCCCAATTACGAGTTCTTCATACAGGGTGGATGCAGCTTGTGGATGCAGAGCATTTTTTGTTGACTTCAGCCTACACTTTGGCCTACAACATTTTGATGGATGAGAAGCATACAATAAGCTGTTGATTTATAATGATGTTAGAGTTTCAAGATGACATGACTAAATGAGGTGTGGTTCCAATCAAATTGAAAGACAGTTCCTATGAATAATTCATTGATTTTAGCTACTTATGTTTGCATTTAAGTCTTGTAAAAGAAGGGAAGAGAAGTTTCAATTGATTTATCTTCCTTCTTCAAGTGTAAATGGTTATAAAGCCTCCATTAAAGAACTAAGTGACTGCCCTGGAGCAAGTGAGCAATTACTGTCCTTGGGTGGGAGATTTCCCAAGTAAATCATTCATTACTGCTTATATAATCCATTTAATCTCTGCTTTCTTGTATTAACACCATCTTCCCCTTTCTCCTAAAATTAATTCCTCTATCAGCCTCCACACATTAGTTATCCATCAACTTATACTCCACTAAAACCAACTACCAAGTACATCATGGGTCCCAGTTTACCAACAAATTAAAAAGATATGTACAGATATTATATATACATGAAATGTATAAGAAGCTTACTTGACTTGGAGGGATGTGCCTTCCACTTAGCAGATCCATAAGGACAGTGCCAAAGCTGTATATAACACTTTCAGGTATGACCCTTCCTACAATATACAGATTATGACAATGGCAATAAGTCAAGAAATAATTTTGTGCAAGTCATGAAACAATGCTCTCTGCATATAACGACTATTAACAACTTGATATGAATGGTAGACATATCTTTTCATGAAGATGTGAAAATAAAGAGCAGTTTTATTCAGTTAACACAAAAACAAAAACAAAAATCGCAATGTCTAATGAATCTTAACCACTATTTATGCATTGAAAAACTGTAGACACAACTTTTCATTGAGATATATGAATATAAAGAGCACTTCAATTCATTCAAGTGGATGCTACACCATAGATTATTATCAAGGCCAGAATGGTTTTAAATTAGATTTCATAATTTCTTTGAAATGGGCAAGAGGTGGTAACTAAAGTCATGTAAGATGCCATTAAGAAAAAAAATCATATTGCCAACCATGGTTCTAATACAAAACGAGACATACAATATGTCATTCTTAATAGAGTTCCCAAAATATTAGTCTAGAGTAAGAACACCTTGTTTTGCAAGAGAGTGCATAAATATTAGCCAGATCTAGCATTGACTTTACGGAGCAGTCAAGAATTTAGAGATATCTGCCTCTTCTCCCATCTTCTTTCGTAGAGTAACAAAACAGCACAACAGGTGCATGCCAATGACAATTTTGAAATCTCAATGGAGTTAAAAAATTGAGTCCCACTTCTTTTGAATCACTGGTTTCATGCGTTTCCAAATCTCCATTGTTCTAGTTTTCTTTTAGTAATTCTTACAACACAACTTAAACTTCCATGTAAACATTTTGTATCGAGGTTATTATGTCGGCAATATTGTTCCTACCCATGATCAAGTAAAATTATTGATGCCCCTAAATTTTGATATAATCAATTCTCATTCAAAAACTGTGCACGAAACTTTCAGATTTCCTACCCAACATGAACAATGATTTCAGCCTTAGCAAATGAATAAAAATCAAGGCTATGGTGAGCCCCTGCCATAAATAATTTGACTAGAAATTTAATAACCTTTATCCTAGCCAACATTGTTTCAATTTTATGTATGGAATTCCTTTATCATCCTATAAGCAATAAACTATCCATTCTCCATAGTGACTTAAAACAGTGACTTTTCATGTATATCCTCACTACAAATGAAAATTTATATATATCACCATCAACTGATTTACATATTAATTACCACTCTATCATTCATGCCTTTACCGTCACTGATAAATACAATCACGATATTGAACTTTTAGATAGCCCAGGAACCAACATATTAATCTTTTAAAAAATCTATCTAACAGCAATAAATTTCCATTTCAAGAATCTTCCTTCTCTCTTTCAATTTTCACTGGTTGACCATCTTAGCAACAAAATGCAATAGTAGGTGGAAATTTCTGCATCTCCTCTGTTTTTCATATGTGGGCACAATACATACTTTTTGCAATCCAGGCAAAGAACTGCATATGTTAACTGGGTTTGCCATTATAAACTAATATCCAAGCAGGATCTTCGGTCATTAATAGACAAAGACAAGAACATGCCATTTAGTGCCAACTCAGATTATCACTCGTCTATATCAAATACAGATTGGGGCATTAACATGTCATGATAATCCATTTCAAGACACATTCCGGCAAATTACCCATCAAGAACTAGTTTATCACTAATGTTTAAAGAATGTTTTGGACTTCAACTTTCAAGAAGAATGGGTCATGAAAAATGAGAACAAGGTAGAAAGCACAGTACGTATGTGAGAATCAGAAAAGCCAGACCAGTTGAACCGAAGTTCTACAGATTTCTTTTGTATATGCAGCACTAGAAGACTAATAATAAAACAGAACAACCAAATACAAATTATTCAAGCTATAGAAGTAATCACCATGTTTTAGGTACTCTGTGGGCATGTAGGAACGATCTGTGTTATAACTTTTCCCATCACTACTATTCTTCATCAAACCAAAACATGAAAGCCGTGGATCACCATCCTACAAGGTCCATTTCAAAAAGAAATTATCAAGAATTAAGAAAAAAAACAGACACACACAAAAGTGATAATATAGTTTAAAATTGAAGGAGATAATTTACAACACCTCGTCAAATAGGACCCTAAAAGCATTCAGGTCATGGTACAATGGACGACCTTCGGTGCTACTATAGTTTAAGGCTTCAGCTATGAAAAGTGCTACTTTCAAACGCATGGCCCACATCATGGTCGGATTTCCCCCTGTAATGAAGAGAAAAAATACCTGAAATCAATCTAACACAAACAGGAATCCATCCACCTATTCTTAATTTTGAAGGCAGAAGCATATACAAGTAAACTAGGCACACTAATTAAACTCTTACCACATAATTGAACAGGGAAGAAAAAAAGGAAAAAAATTAAGACACAAGAATAAAGATAAAAATAAAACCAAAAAGAAACAGCAAAAGTGCAATGTAATGCACTAGTTTCTATAAATTCTTGCAATATTAGAAATGCAACAAATAATTTTGACGCATTCATAATCAACTGAAACTTTGCAGCCACAATCAATTAGATTGAATCTCCCACACATTTACTAGACCCATTCTATCCTTACTCACCAATAGACGTAATTAAAAACCCCCAAACAACTGAAGAAAATAAATGGGAACCTAATCTAAACACACATAGAATTTAAGAACCATAAACCGCTTAAAACAATAAATGGAACTGCCTGTAAAAGTAAGCAAGGTGAAGACACAAATGCATCCACATTTCTAAGCTCTCTCAACATCTTTAACCACCCAATTCACTACAGAAAAAAAAAAAAAAAACCAAAAGAAGACAGATAAGACTAGATTCAACAATTACCTAATTTCATTGGCAGATTGGGTTCAATCTGAATGTGTTTGTCAGAGTTCTAAAGAACTACCCAGTTTGGACATTTACCACACCAGGCTAGCTTCAAGACTTTGAAATTAAAATCTAATAAAAATAAATCTAGGAAGTACTAAAGAAAGCTTAAAAAATAAATCTCAAATGCAATGAATTTTATACATACGGTTGAATAATTGCTTAGCAAGAGTACCACTAGGCATGTACTCTGCAACAAGCAACCTGTGATCACCTTCGCAGCAGTACCCAATCAAATTTGCAAGTCTTTGATGCCGCAACTTCCCAACAGCCCACGCCTCCTCCTAAAAACCCAGAAAGTTATATGGGCATCTCAACATGGTATTAGACTTGAGTCAATGAAAGAAAGAAAAGTGAACAGAGATATATTACCGCAAATTGATTTGGGTCTGGCCAGGCCAACTTAGCGAATCTCTTGACGGCAATCCACCTTCGACTTTGAAGACGGCCCTTGAAGACAAAATTGGGAGCTTTTTTGCCGCCTTCAGAGACAATGAAGTTGGTGCTGAAGTTGTTCGTGGCGGCTTTAAGGTCGGAGAAGGAAAACTCGGAGAATGACGGGACACCGGTGGAGGTAACCGGGTCGGGTTCGCGGGAGAGTGGCGGGTGAATTAACGGTGGGTTTGGGCTGTGATTGAGGTGGTATTGTTGGTTGGCTTTTTCTGGGTGCGTCTCTGCTTGAGATGAAGATTGACAGCAACCCATGGCTCGTCTTCAGAAGTCAAGAGAAACCATTAAAGAGAGAATAAAGAGAAGGGAAGGGGATCGTGAAGAAATGGAATCGCTCTTTGTCCTCGTTCAGTTCTCTCTCTCTCTCTCAAGAAATAGTATCTTGCTCAGTTCTCTTTCTCAAGAAATGGGATATTGCTTTGTTCACGTTCAGCTCTCTCTCTCTCTCTGTCTCTCTAATCTTTCACATACAGTGATAAATGTTACAGTGGGTGTTGGGGAGGTTTTTGTTTGTTGTCAAAATTCAAACAGTTCAAAGCTCTTTCTCAAGAAATTTGAAGGCATGGTTTGGTCGACTTTAAAGGCTGGATGATTCTGCTAATTAATCACCCTTTTTAATTAATTAAAATTAAACGTGTTAAAGAAGAGCATCTTGTGTTTCTTTGTTTTTTTTTTCTTTCGATAACTTAATAATATCAAACTCTTACAATAATTGAACACGTGGCACGATTTGGAAGGTTCCAAGGACACTTACCTAATATGAGGCGTTAAACCCAGAATCTTACGTTTACTACACATGATGATGAGTTTGGACTATTTTTGTGTTTGTCTAGAAAGTGTTCATTTGTGCATTCTTATTATTATTATTTAATACCCACCTAATAATATCATATTTATTTGGACTAATGGATACCAAGTGTGTTTTACTATCATTAGTATAACAACCAAAAGCAAGAAAAAAAGAGTTGGGATTCCCATGCTTGTAATCTAACCAAGTTGTTCACTCATGAGTTCAAATAATTTTTGCATAAATCGAGTTTGAAGTATAAACTCAAATTCAAACTATAATATCATATTATTTGGACAACACAATTGACGGTAGAATTTATAAATTAGGATTCATGCAAAAATTTCAAAGAAAAAGTCAATGAGTTCAACTTTCAAGTTTCACTCGGAAATGTGGAGTTAACGTCGCTGTCTCACCTCACGGTGGAGGCAAAGGTTGCCAAGAATGTATTGAAACCTACCCGTTTTCAACGGCTGTTTCAATACATGACACCTATGTGGTAAATCTTCTAGGTTTCCTATTGAACTAATAACCAGCTTTGAAGGATCATTGAATTCCTACTATTTTTATTAATAGTACTCTGTCTATTATGTTCAAAGCATGTACACATTAATAAGTCTCGTCGGACGTCGGTAATCAGAGCCACATGCATGGCAATTGCAACAATGTCAGCAAAACACACCACAGCTTATCTTCCGGATCAGATTATCTTTCTTAAGTTGCCACACTCGATTATACAATGTATGACTCTTTTAAGTGCTATCGTTTTCGAAGGGACCCATGTCAAAAATAAGAGAGCCGCACAAGGGTTCTCGGTTTCACATTGTATCAGGTTTTTTTCCTCTCAATGGGCTATAACGCAATGTAAAATTGCATGCACAATCCCAGCCAGAAGTGGATCCTGAGAATGCGCACTCATCTTTAACCAGTTTTATCATTCCCAACTTCTAACAGAAGATCCATTCGGGTACATTTGTCCAAGACACTACTTTCAATATGCTTTGGTAACAAAAGGAATTCTGTACAATAATTTAAACTAAATTAATTATTAAAACAGTAACTTCCTATCCTATTATACAAATATATGATATATTTGGGCATTTCCATGACTTGCGTCACTAAACCGCCCAAAGGCCTGAACTTTAAACTCATCCAGTTTCCTAATGCAAAACTTAAGTTTAGCTTGCCTTTCTCTGGCCCATTTCACTGTACCAGCCTTCATTCATGGATACATGCCTGGACCACATGCCTTGCTGAGCCGATTTCATTGTCAAATCACCAATGCGGGAGGGCAGAAACTAGTCTGTCACTGTTTCATACTGCAGTGACACAAGTTCCCAAGATTACATCAGTGGGCAAACACGGTTTCAGAAAGTATCGCCCAACTTGGTCCACCTACAAACTCCTGAATTCTCATCATCAGCTTCCAAACTCCCATCCTTGATCAACAGCTTTTGAATCCTCAACGACCATCAATGGCAGGTGTCGGCTCAAAATGACTAAAACAAACTTGCAAAACCGTTCTCCAGGGATCTAAGCCACAAATATAACCTGATGCCGAGTTGTGTCCACTGGAACTCAACCAGGGAGATGTTGTCAAAAACCAGCCCGAACAGCTGGCAACTGTTCCATTGTGGAGCCCCAACAAAAGGAGTAAAAACCATCCGGCAAAGTGTGGAACTTACTCCAAGCCATCAGCCCCTCAAAAGTCTCAAGCTTCATATAATCCTTCAACAGAACTGCAAGTTGCACATAATGAACCAAAACAACCACTCAAGAAATGAAGCAGTTTCAATTTACCATGCAGCCCTATAACCTATAAAACTTACTCGTGCTCTCCAGCAAGCCTATCCTCTTCAATACGTTGCAACAGCTCCTCATAAGCCTTCAAGGAGTTAGCTGTAAACCTCTCCATGGCCTCAAATATATGCTGCAGACTCACCTGCAGACTACTACTTTTACTAGTGTCACTCTGATATACAACTTGTCCGGATAATGAGAGACCATTGCCATCACCGGAGACCAAAACCATCATTTTGTCTAATGCCTGGGTCTCCTTCTGTATCCTCTGGTCCTCCCTCTCCAAGTTTTTAACTTTCCTCTCCATATCTTTGTTCGTCATCATTCTTTGGCGCATTTCTAGTTTATCCCGCTCCAAGAGCTGAAGTACAATTGTGGCAAAATCCCGCATAGAGTCAACCACTTCCTTCTCAGAAATTCTCTCCAGTGCTTGTGACCACTGATTACAGATTACAAAAACAGGGGGTGCACCTATCCTACCAGGAGAGAAGGGAGCTATCCCATCAGGTGTTTCTTCAGGTACATATAGAAGACACTTCATAAGCCAGTTATTCAATGCTCTGACAAAACCCTTCTGGGCACCAACCCAACAAGAGAATCTTAAAGTCCAGTTCAGGAGCTCATGCTCAAGCTGCACTGTGGCTTCAAGATGAGCATCACTGGTGTGTTTGCGGGATGCAATGGCATCTAATTTTCTAGCTTCTCCAATAGCTTGGCACTGGCTATGATGGCATTCAAGCATAGATTTCCACATTCTGGTTAACCTGAAGGAAACGAAATCCATATCAGCCACTATTAAAACAATGCAAGGCATGTGCATCAAAAATAAAATTTATGGCCACATACAATAAAATAAAAACCACTAAATGTACTAAGAAGAAAGAAAGACATGATTCATATCAAGGGTTATGCTAGTAGGCAGGGTAACCAAAATTAACTTTGATAGAGATAATAAAAAAAGATATAATAATGTGTGGTTTAACTGACAAAATGGTTTTAAATAAAATAGAATGGCAAGACAGGCTTCATGTAGCCAACCCTAAATAGTTAGGATAAGGCTTTGTTTTGTTGAGTTGAGTTGACTTGAGATCGTTTACTCTTAAACATACTGACATTAACCATGAAACACATATACACATAAACCTACATACACAAATATAACCACAGGGAAAGATATTAGAGTCCCCAACCAAATTGTACAAGGCTCCTCTTTTGAAAACCACTCAAGCTAATAAGACTGGTGGAATGAGTAAAATAACCTAACAATTAGTTGTGGCACAGAACCAAATTGGTTCTTCGACATAATAACAATAATAATTTTTTGTCACTAAAAATATTAATTCACAAATTTAGTTTGCAACGTCAACAGTGAAAAAGGTGCACTTTAGAGCCTTCATCATTATAAACCTAACAAGAAAGGGTAAGTACCTTACAAACTAAAAAATGGAAACAAAAATGCAACTCCAACCAGGGAGGTCATAGCACATTTTTTTGGACAAGTAAGAATGTTTTATAGACAAAGGAGGAAGGATTCCCCAATACAATTCATCTCATCCAAAAAAGGTCAAAGACATAGGAAATCTCCCTGAAATCCAAAAATGAAAAATATCTGAAATGGTCTTTTTTAATCTATACGCAGATTGTCCTGTTAGAATATTTGGAATTTTAAAGTGACTGTCATTCTTGTAATTTTTCAGTTATGTTTAATAATATCATTAAAGAAGAGTGTAGGAATGAGATTAACATTCATTCCACCCTATCTAAAGTTGCCTTCAGTCGATTGCAATGCTATTTGTCCTAGAGTTCAAGTAACTATTTCAAATTTGGAAGCAACATGATACGTAAAAGGTAAAGGTGAAAGACTAAGCTTCCAAAGAAATTACACAAAATTCTCAGAATCACATACCCTTGAATGAATTCATTTAATTGCGGCCACAACTCCTCATCCCTCAACTTATTTATCGTCACAGAAATCTTATCAACAACTTGGATTGCCATTCTTATTTTTGTGGAAAGACTCCTGACTAAAGTTCTTGTCAAATCAACTTTGTGAGCCTCAGCACCCCTTTCATCTAAATGCTTCAGCTTCCGGCACTTCCTCTCATGAAGTACCCTCATTTTTTCCTCAACCTGCAGAGCATATACGTAAAAAATTCACAGTAAGAAGAAGACAATCAAAAAGATTAGAAATATATAGCAGTGTGCTGATTCCAGATTGCAGCCAAAACAGGACAGTCATAACACAAACTTAATTTAGCAAGGAAATCCATGGCCATATAAGAATATTTTGTGATGATGTTTTGAGAGACAACATGATAACACTAACAGAATTTTCATAATCGGAAGGCTAACTATGATCACCATCAATTCAGAGAATCATATTGCAGCAAGGGGTCTTTTTATAATTGGAATGCCTCCAAAGATCTCTCTCTCTCTCTCTCTCACACACACACACACAATGACAGGGTAGATGCTTATCTAGTCACCCTTAACTACATACATGGTTTGGAATATACATGCATTAAAAAAACTAAAAGAATTTGATTTACTCAAGTGTAATAATGTGTTATACAAAAAAAAATTGTGCATATTATCAATAATTTAAAATCTAAAGATTCAAAACTATTTTATCTTATAATACAAATAAATAAAGAAGAAAATTTAGCAAACAGATTAAAGAGATGGCTTAATAAGTTACCTGGAGCACACTGAGCCAATAATAAGATATGAATGATGAACCCAAAAGTGAATATACAACTCTGAAAGCAGTAGTAAATAATAATAATAAGAAGAATAAACTTAAAAGAATTAATATTATTGTTTATTGATTTGGGAAAAAAAAATGGGAGAGGGAGAGAGAGCGCAAAGAGAAGTGCCAAGAGATACATGTTTTTCTTTATACCATCGCCGAGAGGTACATGTTCGTGTTAATTTTTTGTGAGTAGCGCAATAATTTTTTTCTTGACTAAACACAGATTGAAAACCTGAGAGAAACAAAATATTCTAGGGTTTGACTAGATTAGTATTAAAAAAAAGTTACTTAAGACCCAAGTTTTATATAAAATAAAAATATGATTAAACTTTTTTTCACCTAACTTCCCTTTAAATTACATTGGCCCACACAAGTAATATTTATATGTTATATACTTATATTATACATCTATAGGGGAGAGGGGCACGTCGCACATGTAGTATATTATTATACACCTTCGTGTATACTATGAAGCATGTACACTTAAATTTTCTCAACGTACCAATGTCAGACACATGCAGGACACAGGACACATTGACACATGTCCAACACTCTAAAAAGATTTGTCATTTTTTATTTTTTATTTCATTTCCGACACGCTCCAAACGCATTCCCGAACAAGTTGTGATATGTCCGGACACGTCACGGGATCATTTTTAAATTTTTTTAAAAAAACATAGGGTCTTATTTGTAATATTAAAAAGTAGTCTATTTATAATTTAAACTTCTTAATTTCAATAACAAAACCCCAAACCCAAATCGATCTCCCCCCTTTCTGAAAATATTGGAGCCCTAGCAGAGCTACGTTGTGCAACTACTCTCCACAGCTCGAGCTCCATTACTCGTCCTCTAACTAGCCACGCTCAACTTCCGACTAGCGACACTCAAGCTCTCAGTCTCTGACCATCTCTCGGTAATCTCTCTCATATTATGTTTCTTCTTCCTTTTTTTCTCATTTCTCTTCTTCTCCGACCATCTCTCTCCTATTTTCTATTTCTTCTTTTTTTTTTATTTTTCCTTTGTTTTAAAAACAATGACCCCGTAACATTTCTGAATGTGTCAGGAACATGTCGAAATTTAAAAAAAAAAAAAAAAAAAAAACAGGACACTCTTTTAAGAGTGTCGGACACTTGTCCGAGACATGTTGGAGCGTGTCCGTATCCAAAACGTATCCGACATTCATACGTTGACAAAATTTAAGTGTTCGTGGTTCACAGACATAAACAACGCAACAAACAAAATTACAAACAAAATTGTACAACATGCATTTCACTGACTAGATATCATGGTTTCAAATAGGGACGTAACAACGACAAATAGTCACACCAAATGTTGATCCTAAAAAATTAATATAGCAGAAAAGGATCAAGAATTTTTTTCCCGATACTTCGAGGCTTTGGAAGATTTGTCCAGAATTTAAAAAAAAAATTTTAAAGGACTGCAGAGATTAGTGAGAGAGAGAGAGAGAGGGGAGAAGGGATCAAGAGGAAGACAATGATATGGAGGCCTTACTTGTGTTGCGAGATCGTCAATCTACAAGGACCAGCCTACCAGGCACCTCTTCCTCATCCTTATTCGAACCCCTGCTGCACTGCACATGTTCTAGCTTTGCTCTCTCTCTTTCTCTCTCATCTCTTTGCCTCTCTCTTGTCCTTTCTAGAAGGACTCGTGGACAGAATCCTCATTAAGCCACCTCCCCTTTTTTATCTTTTTAATCAATGATATTGGGTTGTGTATAGGTGACCCGGTGGGTGTGGCCATTCCTCTTACTCCCACTAGATCACTACTCTGTTTTTCAATCGTTTTTTTGTTCCATTAATATCTATTAATTTTTTAGGCCTTTTAACACTTGTTTATGTGTGTGTGAATAAAGTGATAAAATACAACAATTATTACAATTTTTTACTAACAATAGACTATAATTTTAGGATAAATTACACTAACCTCCCCTGAGGTTTAGTCAAGTCATACAAGGATCCTCACATGTTTGAAAAATTACATTGACCTTCCCTCAACTTTAATGTTGATAACAAGAACCTCCCCTCCGTTAGTCAACAACTTGTTGACCAAACGGATTATCATGATATTATCTCAAATATTTTTATAAATATCAATTTTAACCTTTCAACCTTTTCAAAATTTAAAAGATAAAATAAGATTTTTCTCCCTTTTCTTTATCTCCTTTCCATACATATACATGTACATAGATGTATACACGCACGAACACCATAGGCTCACATCCAACACCTTTCCGGATGAATTGTGAAGGAGATCCATGGCCTAAGTTGAAGTAGCCTAAATGAAATCGTATACCAATTCCCACACACACACACACACACAAATCAAACCCTGTACACATACATGAACACACACAGATGGTTTGAGAGCGATGGCTTGAAAACCACTTAAAAGCATATATTCAAGGCAGAAATAAGAATCAATCAATATTATTTGTTGAATTTATTAAGTGATCAGAAAGCCAAGCCTACTAAATTTTCTACTGGTAACATGTTGACCCTGATGAAGGTAATGGGTGCTTGAGATGTGTAAATGTTTCCCCAAATTTTGCACATAAATTAATATCACCCAATACCATAAGCACTTGCAATCTCATCCCTTATCATCCAAAATTATAATACCATGAGAAGATCCAAATCCAAGCCCACAAAATGGCAGAACCCTAATAAGTCATTCCTTGACACACATGAAAATCTAAAAATAAGAAATTGAGTACACCAAAATGCATCCTTTTGGTCCAATGGTGTGGACTGTTGACGGTTTTCAGTAATGGTGGAGGCTTTATGACGATGGAGATATGGAGAGAGAGAGGAAAAGAGAGAAGGAGCCGAGAGATGAGAGGGAGAGCTTCAAAGGGATGCCGACTGTGATGCAGCGATTTTTCTGGTGGTCATTGGTGTAGTTGGAGAGAGAAGCTTGTGTAGAGAGAAATCATAGAGAGAGAGGGAGAGTTTTAGAGAGTGACAGCTTCAATGGAGAGAAGAGTTTGTGAGGTGTGGGTAAGAGAGAGAATGGGCTCTACTAAGAGATGTGGAGAGAAAGATGACGTGGAAGTGTTTAAGTTAAGTTTGACTTTTTAAAAAAAATATGATTTAAATGTAAATAAAATAAATGAAGAGTATTAATGGTATTTTAACATTTCCGTTTATGCTGTTAGTCGACCAACTCTGACAAGAGAGGTCAGTGTAATTTTTCAAAGTTCAGGGGTCATTGTATATTTTCACTAAACCTCATGGCAGGTCAATATAATTTACACTAAATTTTATATAAAAATTCATTGATCATATAAAATAATCTATATATATTTTATATTACTTAGAAACTAGCTACATATAATGGTCATTACATTCAGTTACAATGTCTCAAAGACTGATATGTTAAAATTACAAATAATTAAGAGAACAATTATTTATCTAAGAGAATTTATCATAATTAAATCAAAAGTTATCTGAAAAAATAAAGATTTGAGTTGTAACAATCAAAAAAAAAAAGATATCGAGTAGTACATTTTTTATTTATTTATACTTTTTTTGACAAGTAGATGGAGTTGACAGAAATGCACGCATGCACATTGAAACATACAAAACAATTGATATTTACATACACATGTATTTATTACCTGCATACACCTGTATATTTTGTCACAATATTTTGTTGAGCATTCACCAATAAAATGAGAATCTCAAGAAAGTTGTCAGATACCAGGTCAATATCCTCTACAATAGGAGAATCTAAAATTCCTACAATATATTGTTTTTAGCCATTGTACCTAGGGACTTATGAAACATTTCTCCAAGCAGTGTATCTACAGATGCAATTGTAGGAAAAGTCACAGTAGATGATAAGATCCTTTAGATGAGAAATCAGATAGCAATAGACAGACAAATTTCACAATTGGATTGTTGAAGGAGACGGGACATTAAGTAACAACTATAACAAAAGGACCAGCAACCGTGTACTTAGAAGTTCGAACACAATGAGGCAACTTAAATTGTCCACAAAATTCACAGGCATTAAACATTTGACAAGAGTGAAATTTATAACAGAAATTAACAGCATACCTTAACTTCTTCATATAGTTTCTTCTCCCAAAGGTACAGCTTATGCAAGGTCGAAGAAAGATTTCCAGACCTCGTTCCCACATCTCCATCAATATCCAAGTAAGCAGGATCAGCCTTCTCAATAGAGGATGAGGACTCGGCACTTTTAGAAGTAGAAGGTTGTGATGATACTACCGATAATGAAGGAGTAATTACTTGCAACATCTTGGAAGAAACTGCCCGATAAAGATCCACAAAGTTGAATGTTGAGGGCAAATGAAATAGAGTTAGAATTTTTTTTAAAAAAAAAATGAACATTTTAAGTTCATTTTTTATTTGCAAAAACGGATCTGTAATGATTCATGCTTATGTTTTATTAAGAAAACAACTCAAGTGAAAAAAGCAAATGTCCAGGAAGTATCAAACTGCTAGTGAGAAACCTTATGAACTTCAAAACATCAATTACAGAGAGATGCAATTTTTACCCTGATAGGTAGCATTTTTCCGGTTGTGTGGAAGTTTTCCAACCTCAAGCATCTTTGCAAGTTCAATCCCTGACTCTGAAGCTCTCTCAAACTGAACCTGAATCTCCCTTACAACTTCAGAGTCACCCCGCAAACCGCCTCGCGACTTGAAAGCAGCCACATTGCCCCGATCCCCGGCTTTCTCCTCAGTATCAACAACTTTTTTGTCCATCATGTGCACCTCATATTCCACCCTATCATTTTCTATAGAAACACTCGCCCTCTTCTGGTAAAGCGCCTCAGAATCATTCATCATCCCATCCTCGTCGTTTGCAACTGCCTTTCCAATTTTAACACCACCACCCCCACCCCCATCAGCGAGCTTCTGATCTCCATGTACTTCCTTTACAACTTCTTGCTGGTAATCCTCCTCTTCCAAATCAGGAATCCCCTCTTCGTCCCTCACTTCCTTGGAGTCCCGACTTGGCGTATTCGGAGGATAATAGTTTTCAAAACTCTCAAAAGGGTTCAAGAAATCCCAAGCCGAGCTCTTCGGTGGCGGGGGCGGGGGCGGCGCTGGTTTCGAAGACGAAGCGGACGACGACGCCATTCCATCGAGCGGAGGCGGCGGGTATGAGGAACCGTAAGGCAGCGACGAACCTAAGAAACCATTCATCCCACCGCCGTAGTTCGAATAGCCGTAAGGGTTTTGAATAGCGTACGGATAAGGATAATACGAAGAAGATTCCGCCATATGTACGGTCTCTGGAGACCGAGGCCGTTGCTGGTACGAAACGGACGGCGTTACTTCATTCTTCATATAATTCATAAATACAGTTGGAAACGAACCTGGGGTTTGATGATCGTTATAACTTATCTGATCATAGGGATGCAAAGGCGAAGCACTATCAGAATGGTGATGTAGAGATTCGGATGCGGAATCTTCATCGTCGGAATCCGAGTGAAAGTTCAGATGCGAACCGGAATTAGAGTGGGAGTGATGAATAGCGGCCGAGGGCGAACCGGACGGTTCAGGATCGCCTTTTCTTTGAGTCGGGAGATTGAGGACCGGAGAAGGCGGCCCAGCAGTTAAATTATCGAGATCTTGATCGAAGAAGCGGTGCAGAGAGAGACCGACAACTTTGAGAGAGTGTATGTACGCGACGTGAGCATCTGCGAGAGCATAGCGCTGGTGAATAGCTTCGTCGAGGAAGGCGCATCGCTCGCGACAAAGCGCGACCGCCGGGAGGTCGTCGATCTTAGAGGTTGTACAACCCATAGAATATACAAAAATTGATAAGCTGTTTCAGTGTATGAGTGGGGAAAATCGAGAGATCAAGGAAGGCATGACCGTGAATTTAGGGTTTCGATGAGAGAGATAACGGAAAGAGAGAAAGAAGACGAAGGACAGAGAGAGAGAGAGAGAGAGAGAGAGAGAGAGAATCTTGCCAGCACGGAGCCTGTCGTCGGGTTGTAGCAGGGAGAGAGAGAGAGAGAGAAGGCTGCAGCGTGAGGGGCAACGTCGGTGTGTATTGCGTTTGCATAACATTTTAATTGTGTGTGTTTAGTTAGTGTTATCTCTGAGCTCATGCTTTTTTTATTTCTTTTTCTTTGTCTGTCTGTTTTTAAAACATCTTAATGGTTGGTTAGCTCACAACGGTGTCGCTTCAAGTATATTGTATATAGCTCTTTAGAGAGAGAAAGTGGGTTGGGGGCGGGTCACGGCTAGAAAGAGAGGTGTTTGGTGTTGACAGCAACTTTGACGCCGTGACGCTTTTTTCTGTTTTGAGAATTTGTCGCTAACTAATATTCCAAAAATGCCCTTCTTGTTAACTACAATCTCTGTTATGGAACTAACTTCTGGTCCTTTTTGGATTACTATATTTTTACAGACGTAACCTCAAGTCTTTAGTTTATTACTTTATTAATTCTAGAAATGACCTTCTTACTTATTAAAATTTTAAAATCATTGTCATCGATCTTTCAAAGTTTACATTTTTCTTTTCTTCAGAAATCCGCTAGAGTTTTAAATATGTATAAACTGACAAGTCGAACAAACATAATATATATATATATATATAATTGATTATGTAGTTTTTTATTATCTCATTATTTGCATTTCCCGTGAAATTATATATTATTTTTCATGTATAAATGAAGGGTTGGATCGATACAATTTGAGATCTAAAATAATTATTTTTAACAAGAAGAATAATATTAAATAAAATACATATGAATTTGATTAATATAATCATAAATAAAATTATAAAATATATATAAATGCTTTCAATATCTTTGTTTCCTATATATATAATGTAGATGTTAAATAACAATAAAATTTTATATAATTTAACAATATTGAACAATTAGACAAATTTGAAATAAAACTGAAGTTACAAAAATATAAACTACGTAATACAAAAAAAAAATCCCATTTTTTTATGTATATATATGTATATAGTATTATGAAATGAGAATAATTTGAAATACCACTTATTAATATAAATGAACTTTTTTTTATACGTTTACGGGATAGGAATAGACTTTTAGTTTAGATTATGTGATAAATAAATAAATAAAAATTAGAGAATTTTTCATATTTTTAGACTTTTATGAGATTTAAACTTCTAATTTAGATTATCTTATAAACATGTATGTATAATTTAGTTTCTTCACAATGAAGCTACACCAACATTGAAGCTATTATGATTGTAGTGGGTTCCATAGAAACTCGATTATGTGAATGTATATGATCAATTTTCTTTTTTAATGACTGAGTTGAGCTGATTTGGGGCCAGGGGCCTGCCCAAGATTCACCCTGTTTATAAAACAAATTTTAAGTGGCTTACTCATTGTTGAATCCAAACAACTCCAATCACTGCACCATAAGTTTATGGCCTTTTTCGATGAAAAACTTTTGACCCCACAATCACTCATGAAAAGGTAAACAACATGTATATGTATGTGTTTGTGTGTGTATATATATATATATATATATATATATATATATATAGTCAAGGTTGTGATATTCCAAAGCATTGTCAGAAAAAGATGAGAGAAATAAAGAAGGAAGGAATGGGAATGTATTGAATTGAATTGAATCGTAGATAAATGTGAAAAAAGAAATATTGGGACCACTGGAATGAGAATTCCAATATTTATGGTGTTAGGAACATTAATTTCATGGCCATGTGATGCGCCATAAATGTAACAATCATAACTAGCACAACAAATCATGAAGATTTCATTTTTCTTGGGGTAATGTACTAATAATACTTATTATTTGAAAGATTTGTAATTATTAAAAAATTATCCAATTGTACAAAATATAATTCCACTTTTTCAACTCAATTTAACAAAATCTTAGTCAACAAAATACATTTTTCATCTAAAATATTTTTCAAGAAATTGAGTTTGAAAGGTGATTTTGTTTCTGGAGGAAAAGTAGTTGCATTGAAAGAAAAAAAAAAAATACTTTACGAGATGAAAATAATACTCATGCACATATATGAACGCATCTTTTAAATTAAAAATTAACATAATTATAATAAATAAATAAAAGGACACTCTTATATGCGCATGATGAGAATGTATGGTAGTAACATTGCCCATTTTCTTCTATCTTTTCACAGCATGCAATACTTCATTTTACCAATTAATATAGGGTCAATTTAATTATTTAAAAAAAGAAAATAAAAAAGGTATTTTGAAGTTCAAATGGGAATGTAAATAGAGATTAATGTTTCCTTTGTTTGGACGACCAAAACTTGGATGGTTCAAACTTGTAGAACTTAATTTGCATTGGGACGACCACGTTGGTACCAGGTCAAAATGGTTATTTGCTTCAATTGGATGGGCATATTAGTAAAAATAAGGAGAAAGTCTTGTTTGACATCAAAATAAATTACAGGAATAGCGAAAAGAGGTCAGCATTTGTAAAAGTCACAATCAAAACATTGACCGTCGTCTCAACATTCCATGTTATGAATCCAGATTATCCTAACAAGCATTCCTTTCCTTTTTGCCGCACACTGTGCCTGCTAAATTACCAAAACACCCTTCAACTTATCCTTCTCCAAAAATGGCTTCTATCTCAAGAATTATTTAGTTTTTTTTTTTTTTTTTTTGGATTTATAAAGGTAAAAGTAGAATTTATCTCTTCTTTAATTTCTTATTATAAACTCAAATCAATAAATCTTATCCCAACCTATTTGAAGTTGACTATATTAATTCTATTTCACTATTTTCCTTTATTTAATACTATTCTCGTAGGTTTCTAATTTTTAGCCTCACTTATATATAAAAAAGAAATTAAAAACATATTTGAGAGAATATATGACGAAGCAGACAGTGTTCAATGGCGTATTACATGTTTATTTTTTAATAAAAAAATAAATCTAGTTTAAGTTCCCAAAAGAATAATGAAAAAAGAAATTAATAGAAATTTAATATCGTTGAACCGAACAATTGGTTAGGCTTAAAATATATATATATATATATATATTAGAGAATTAATTACACCAAATATTTATATTATTATTATTATTTTTGAGGGAACATAACTTTTAGAATGGTAAAGGAATAGAGCTAAGGGAAGGTGAGGCCTGCACATGACTTATGAAGTGTTAGAAAACAATTCCAATACTACTTTGTCTCTACAAAAGGTCTTTGATTTGGAGTATTCAAATTCCAACCCACGAGCACACATGGGAGAGGGGCTATCTATATTCTATGTTTGGTGGGGGAGGTGAAAAACCGGTTAGGGCATAAGATGGATTGAGTCATCTGCTCATGCACAAATAGTCTCAATTTGGAATATTGGTATGGGCCAGTTGGCATTCCAATCCATTATTCATCCTAAAAGTGTTTGTATCACAATTATTATTTTACACAAACAAATCATAGTGGTAACACTAGGTGGCATTTCTTTTGGTCCCCAGTGGCCTGTAACATTCAATGGTCCACCTTTTTTTTTTTTAATCAACTCCCACTTATATATATATATATATATGTCATCCAGAGTTTTTATTTTAAAATGAATAATATTTTTGTTATAATTTTTAATATTATATTGACCTCAATTATTAGAATTGTCAAGAGATAGATGTTAAAAGAAAAACATAAATTTAGTGTCTTACTCTTATAAATAATTATACTGACATGCTCTATAATATTTGATAATTATAATATTGGTATAAAAAATTTATTCAAATTCTAATACCATAATAAGTGCAATAGTTGTTGCACGTGCAATACAGAAATGACCTTGGATGAAAAGTCATGAGTCATGACAGCTGTGACGATGGGTAAGCTCACCCTTTTCAATTTTATGGTTGATGAATCTTTTGAACAATAGGGCCTACATGCAAGAAATCCACCGAAGAGAGGGGGCCAATGAAGCGAGCAAGGTTGGCGTTCATCAAGCCTCTTGAACATTATCGTATAAGTAACCTCAGTTCAACTTTATGTCCACATCAATCAAACGGAGGATTGCAAACAATGGTAGATTTAGTGCCATTCAATGCCCAGAATCATAGTGGCATAGCTTCCATCTTTCCTATACTGTTTCAACTCCTTTGTCCAAACACACACACATACACATACACACACACATTATATATATATATATATATGTTCATAAGCAAGAGAAAAGTGAAGGGGAAAAAAAGCAACACGTACAACCATCATGCATATTCAAGAGTGGTTGAACATAAAGCAAGCTGTTTCTAAAACAAAGAGTAATTTCATTAGAACAAGAGAGCTCAATTAATTAGATGGTAGCTCATCTACTTTTGATCAAACCATTTCTAGCTTGTTTTAACTTCTCTTCTCTAGTTTTCGCTGTGATATCTAATTTTTTGAGACAAAAATCACTATCTAAGACTTGCACAACTGAGATTACCTACTAAAGTCTTCTTGCTTTACAGAAATATATGTATAAGAATCGTGTTGTTCCAATTTGGGTGAGAAATTCTGAGTGATTTTAGGTCTCACTGATAGTGTGAGTCTCACTTTTTGCAACTCTTCTTAATCAATGAGATACCAAGAATACAATCTCACTATTTTTATCACATGGAAGGTGGTCAATCCACTTTAAATGAAGATATTTTATTTTATTTTTTTTATTATGAGTGGGTATCATTAAGTGATTCTAATAATAATGTATATAAAAATTGATTAAGTTTGTCACGGATCGAGCAAACAGGAGCTGCCACATAATATTTTATACAAAGATTAAGGTTTCTTTTGATCCAACGGTACAATTACTAATTACAACGTTTTGGACAAAAGCTCCCGAGAGGAGCTTCCTCGATCTCCTATCGCTAATTTCAAACTTCAGTCGCAGGAGCAAACACCCTCTAAGCATGGACAAAAATTTCAAAAAAAATTGCATGCATGCCTAATAACCTTGTATATAGAGATAGTAATATTAATCTTAGCCTTATTCATGTCTAATAAATCAAATTTGGACTAGACTTCTACATGAAATTATAAAGGCATGAAAACTTTCTGAAAATGGTGAAAATGCACACCTAAATTATAGAATCTTGTTGAGAAAATGAAGTATCCAAGACGGTTTGTGATCAATATGGGTTGTTTTGAGTATGTCTGTGTTGAAGTGACACATGATCTTTTATATATTTTCTAATATAATTCGGTTCAAATACTTACATTTTTTAGTATGAATATGCTGAGGAACTCTTGTCCAAATTTGATATACCCCTATTGATTTTAATGCATGGACACACAGAGAGACCAAATGCTTTGACTTTTTGTGGAGAAGTTTTTATATAAATTGAATCAAGTCAACTAAACTCAACCATACGAATAAATTATCTAAACCAGGTTGTCATTAATTTGATCTATTAACTTAGTCGGTAAATTCGATTCACATAAAAATTACTCAATTTATGAAATAACGCATGAATTTGATCTGATATTTTGTCTTATTAGTATAACACGAAAAACAACATTTACCCGACTCTTTCATAGAATTAAGAAAATAACTTAAAAAAATACATAAGCAACGTGAGATTTATCATTAATGTACTTGCTTAATTTGATTGTCAATGTCGAATAATTTACAAAATAAAGAGTTGTACATCGTACGATGCAATGGTACCACTAATTTTTTTTCATCATGTGAATTTGATGTTACTTTGGTGTCAATTTCATTTCATTAATTGCTTTGGCTGTGGCTGTCCATTTAGTATTACATTTCCTTTGCATTATACGTTGTTAACAGAGTATTATTGTTTAAAATAAGAATTTAAAGTGATGGACGATTGCCGGTAGGTGACTACATCTCAATCATTTATACATGTTTTTATGCATGATACAAAACTGTCACGCATAAAATTCAATCATGATTTGGACTGGACAATTGTGACATATGTTTCAAACCACCTTCTCCATTTGGAGCGATAATAATGTCATTTTTTTTAGCACACACGGTTTAAATTAAGTTTTACACATTCTCTTTAAGTTACATTTTTTGTCGTTGTATATAAAAAAAAAACATCAACAATACTGTTTTTATAAGTGAAATATGTATGTGCGTAAAATTAACTTTTTAACTAGGGAATGACACCTGTTATATATCAAGGCTAAATGACCAAATTACCCTACCAAGGTAATCGGTAAATAAGACAACACGGGAGCCTCCCAGGCAGACCTTTCACTTTTTTCCATTCATCACGAGTATGTCAGCCAACTCACCCGCACTACTCTGGACTGGAGGCTGTGTTGACTAAGTCCAACTTATGTAAATGTAGTCTGATTGGACCAACCATGACATCAAATTTTCTTATTATAGGAGAATCAGTTGAGATCAAGGAAACAATCTTCTTAACATTATCAATTATTTAAACACTGGGACTTCTGGTTCAAAAGTATGTCAACTTTGATATTTATCTTCTTGTAGGTATACCTTTTAATACTCAAACTAATATCACATTAATTTGATTGTCGGAGAACTCTTGACCAACACTTTACTGATGTCCACACATTTACTCTGACTGTCTTTTCTCTTTTTTTGCAAGAGGACATTTATTTGTGAAGTATTTTTCCCTCACAGGATGAGTTCATTAATGCGTTTTTTTTCCATTTCAGTTCACCAAAGTCAGGCATGTTTTACTGTTGTATTATTTTTCTGTAAGATCTCCGGGGATTTGAGAGTCTGCGTTACAGGAAGGCTAAGAGATGGCCTTTGTGGCCATCATGTTGGATGGCTAATTTTGATGCTATATATGCATATGGTCCCTACTATCATGGAAGAGTGATAAGTTCAGAAATGGGGTTCAAACTTCAAATAAAAGGCAATCAACTACAAGAAATAAATGCCATTCTTTGTCTTTTTCACTTTTTCCTTTTACCCTGCTTTTACTGGTCTGAAATTCACCCAAATATGTGTGTAAGTATGTGTGTTTCTAGACACCCTATTCAAAAAGTTACAATTCATTGTTTTTTTTTTGGTAATTATATATATATTTTTTGAAGTTTTGATAAGTATATTGACTTTTTTTTAGTCAATTTTTTTTAAATAACAAAACTTGTCTCTTTTAAGATTTTTTTTTCAATTTTTTACATTTTGACTTTTTTTTTTCATTTTTTAAATAAATATTAATAAAAACCTTAATATTTTTTTATATAAAATAAAAATAAATTATTTACCTTAAATTTGTTTTTATATAAAATAATAATAAAAAACTTTAAAAAAAGTTAGACAAAGTTTGTCAAATTAAAAAAATATAAAAATAAATAATTTTGTCATTTAGAAAAAAAATTGATTAGAATGAGGTATCTGTATATTATCAGATAAAATAGATGAGGTCAATGTAATTTCAGAAACCTTGAGTGAGATCAGTGTAATTTATCCTTTAATTTTTTATTTTTTCGAGATCCTTAAACTTAGTGTTTCTGACCACATTTGAAAGTTAAAACGGATTCATTTAATTAGGTTACTGGTGTATTGGGTATCATGAAATTAAAGTATTATTTCAAATTTAAATGGGTTTTTTTTTATTTTAACGATGGAGGGAGTAATTAAACCCATACCAATTACGTGAAAGTGATGGATACTCACAGCAATGGAATAGGATATCGGTCCTAAATTAGCTTTTTTCTTATTTAAATTTCAAGGTCTCAAATCTACTATCCAAAATACAATAATATTTCAAGATCTAAAATCTAAGGGCATTTCTAGATAAAAGCAATCCGGGTATCAAAATGGTTTTCCAACATTCAATTTTGAGTCATTTCGGTATTCAAAATGTATCTTACTCACGTAGGGGGATTTGTTATTGTAGTCTCTTAATTTGTATCATGATGCAGCAATGTCACGACCCAGAGCATCAGAGTCTGCCAGGTAAAGTCAACTGGGCACTGCAACCGGCCAACACTATAAGCATTTGAATTTAAACTACCCTTACAAGAATGCCTTTATTTTTTGTTTTGACTCGGCAAACCCTAAGTGGGAAGCAATTTGTGAACTGCATGTGAGTGTTTGTATAAAATCAACAGATGTGGTTAAATGAGAGGGGGCCTCTATATTGCTTGTGTCCATGTGACAAAGTGTACTGATACATTCTTTTTAAGTAAAAGCATTCTGCATGCAGGCGTAAAGTGAGTCAGACATGAGTATAAAATATAACAGTCACTTTCACTTTCTCTGCATCTCTGAATCCCTTCTTCTTCAGGTGGAGGGAGCAATTTGCATGCTATCAAAACTTGTGGGGGAACTATGCTCCTTCTGTTTTCTGCTTTATTTATATATATATACCCCCCAAAGTAGAGGTCCATTCTTTTGATTAGACAGTAAACACCTACTATTCTACTGTTTCTTGAGTTGACTGAAGTATCCATAAAGTTATAATGAACAAATAATAGGTGGGATAATTACACTACCTCCCCAAGTTATCTAAGAATTACGTGATCATACCCCAAAGAATGTTCTTTATTAGCTAGGTTAAATTTCTATGACAAATCTAGCAAATAAAATAAAATAAAGCTACAAAGAGTGATGCATTCGCATAGGCGCACACATGACTTGATCAAAGTCAAAAAAAGGGGGATCAATGAGAATATCCATGCAATCCTAGCAATCTTTAAGAACAAAAAGTATAGAGAGACTTTTGTGCAGTGAGGATCTTCTTTTCTCTCCCACTCATCACATTTGTGAGAATTTTAATCATAGTGCTCTTATGGGAAGATGAGAAAGTAGTGGCCAGCACAGTAGAGTCCAGCTTTCTTTTCCTTTTCTTTTTTTCCTTTTTTATAGAAAAATAATATATATATATATATATATACATATACAAGTAGGAGGATGTGAAGGGGAGATGTTCCCATACTGATTGGACCCACTATCATCACCCAAACTGTACTTTGTGTTTGTGAAGAGCACTGCATCTTGTGGTTGTGTGTTTCTGGCCTTGTATATTTATAAGATAGTTCCTTGCATATTACGGAATTTGGTACAATGCATGTCAATTAATCATATAATATATGTGTATAGACAGACATAGAGAGTATATATACAAAATGCTTTAGACCCCCAATGGACTTGTAGTCCTCGATATCTCGTTACTTGTAATATATATATTGTCATAATTAAGATCAACCTGGCAGGGATTTGCATGTCCTGTAGGGAAAGAAAATCACCATCACACTATAATATAATCATGTGTACGTTCAAAAACAATACTAAAAGAATCCAATGTCCTTGTGTGAAACTCCAAATAAACTGTCCGATCAATTCATTGTTTTATCACTTAAAAATTAGTAAAGGGAAGACTAAAAGTCTCTAAACATACTATTTTTAGAGTTTCTCCTGTGCAAAATCTTTATATTTTTAAATGTTAAAGTTACATTTTAATATTACTAAAATATCAAAATATTATATTTGTACATAATACATTTCGTAAAAAATTACATTGGATGAATTGTTGAGGGAATAGTTATATATGCGTCAAATATAATAGAGGTAGATGTTGGATATACAAATTTACAAAGGAATCCCATTTGCATTTGCGTTGATAGTTGTGTTTTGTCAAGGTGCAGTGACTTTTTCTTTCTTTTTTCTCTTTCTGGTTGTCTTTCAAGTTTCACAGGCATTTGGGCTCAGCTGTCTACAACTCTACAGACCCAGTTGCAACAATCTTCAAGCAGTTCCATGGACTTCTGTTTTGACTTTTCAGTGATATCATGATAATGCTTTTATAATCAGCGGCAGATTTTAATATAAAATTTTTATGAAGAACAATTCCTAATTTTTTTTTATAAAAATAACCAATAAAATTATAATTAAAATATGTGTGTGTGTGTGTGTGTATTAATAAACTGTGTTGAAAGGATGGATTAATTGGGCTGAGGCATTTTAAGAAGGAAATGGTCAACACGCAGAAAACTTATAATTTTGTTGCAATATTGCATATATGAGCGTCCTGTAATTATTGGATGTACTCATGGTTCAATATTTAACATTATTTATTAAACCTCAATAATTGATGCAAATGCTTCACTTGTTTAACTATGTTAATCAAACCCCTAATATGGTGAAACTGTGGTCCCGTTTTCTGATTAGTGGATTATTATCATCTTATCTTTGATTCCATGAGTGACTTTTTGATTAATCCAAAACAAGTATGTATGTTTATGTGTGTGTGTGTGTATGTATATATACATAATCTATATAAACTAAGTGAGAATTTTTTATTAAGATTTAAATTTTATTCGAGTATTGCAAATGATGCATTTTTATATATAATTAACATAAATTAGCTTCTTCTTTCACATGGTCATATATATATATATATATATATATATAAATAAAAATTGTACAAATTTTGAATTATTAGGCATGTGAAACTGGTAAAGTGAAAAAATATGGTCCCACATCTCACCTATTGGATCTGCTATATTGTTAAAAAAGAATAACAATAAACAGTGTTCTGACAACTGAAACTATAGCTAATAAATTGACAAAGGACTTCCCAGCTTCAGCAAATATTGGAGTGGTTGTCAAACCCCAAAAAATAAAAAGAAAAAAAAAATGGTAGTTGGCTCATTCTTTCTTTTTATTTTTTTCATATATATGACATAGATTGAGTGGGTTTGAATTTGATGTGTTGTGGCAAAAGTGATTGTATCAAGCGATGGAAGTGAAATGGTCCCAGGACATGTCACATATCACTAATTGCTGTCTTCCCTTTTATTCCTTTTCATTTCTTGTTTTCTTGCTCTTATTTTCTTCCCTCATATATACTCTACCCATTTTCAACTGATTTGATATATAGATAGATGGGCAGTCCAAATCAAAAATAAAATTATAACGTTGCTGTTTGATTGATAAAATTGTGGGCAGTAGCCACATGAAAAAGTTGTAATTATTTTTATATATTTATATTGAGTTGACTCACCTAGTTATTATTATTTTATCTTTTATAATATGTTAAATATTAAATTATATGAATTTTTTTGAGTTGAGTTAATATATTATAACGTAATATTTTATATACATATTATCAGATCAAATCTAATACAATTTAATAGGTAATACATGCAGATTTGATCCAATTCAATTTAATTTTCTTAACAAATAAAATTTAGATTGCTTCTACTCGAATTTGAATATCCTAATTTACATTTCAATTCGGTCCTAATAGTACCACCTAATTGTCATTTTGGTGTTAATATTTGCTTCGGTGAATGAATATTTGTGAAGGACCAATCACAAGCCCTAAAGTTGTTACTATTAAACATGTTTCCATCACAATCCTTTTTATTTGTGGTGTTTTAGCATCACCTACTTTTTATTTTGTCAATATCAAATCATTCCACCCCTCCCAAAATCATTGACTCTTTGAACACACTGATGATTCAATGAATTGAACCTATTTTCCACATTTGTGTTTAATTTAGCTTGCCCAAACAATTGTCAATCATGCTCCTTGTTTGGTCCCCCCCCCCAATCCAGGATTACGTTTTGCTTTTCCAACTCACTACTAATTCCCTTTTAATTTGATTAAAAGGTGCAGCGTTTGGTTGCACTTCTCTTAACGTTAAAATTTGTGAAGCACCCCTCGTACATACATGAATTTAAGTTGTCAACTTTACGGTTTATCCACTACTTGAGGCTCATCCTATCAACCAGGGTGGACAAAAAATTATTAGAGTACCCCTTCTATATATCTATTCTATTAAATTTTGTATATTTTGTATTCTATAAAATTATATTGTTAAATTTTGATTTATTTTTAATATTATATATTTCTAGTAAATAAAATTCAAAAAATAAAAATAGATATATATAATTACACAATCAATAGTTTTTAGACTGATTATTCAATAATCACTTTAGTAAACTAATTATCCATAATAAAGTTTTCATAATTAAGATAGTAGAGAATTTAGGAAGACTGATCTTGCTGACTCTGACTAGAGTTGCTCCAAAAGGTACAAGTCCAGTTTCAGCCTAGCCTGAGCCCAAAACTAACAGAGCAGTGTTCGTTTTCATCCCCAAGCCCAAGATATAAGGTGAAGGCTAAAGGTACAAATGAAGAAAATAAAATTTAAGGCAAATTATTTATACTAATAAAGTTGTGAAAGATCAAGGAGAAAAAAAAAAGTTTTGATTCTCTATAATTTCAAAAGAATAAAAATTAGATCCTACAAACAACACACTGACAGCTAAATCCACCCCCCCCCCCCCCCCAAAAAAAAAAATAGAGAGAGAGAGAGAGAAGATAGCTGAGTATTTGATGACACCTCCTGGATTTGATTTATAATTTATCTACTCAATCCTACCACTTGCACTATATGTGGAAATGATAACAGAGAACATTAGAACCCGGTATTTCTTCTCTGATGTTGAGCCAACACCTTTTGTCTATGTTTCTCTTTCCACTGTTTATACCAATTTTCTGCTAAATATGAGGAAACAAGGACCAAAAAATTCCATACAAATGGCATACCTTTGCTTCAGTGTCACAAGGTATTGAAGTTGTCGATACATACACATCTTCATGTACACACACATAAGCTAGTCTTTTTAGAAATAAATGTCAGTTTGCTTTGATTGTGCTTTGAGGTCTTTCAATTTCTTCAATATGTTTGTGAAGTAATCCTGCAAATATTTCTCCAGTGTAGCAATCTCTTTTGGATCCACGCCAAGAAGCTTATATGACTCAGTCATTGGGGCTGAGAAAACTGTATCGCTAGTAAGAACCTAGAAATTAGCCAAAGCATTAGCTCCACCAACTTGCAATGGTCTCGGGAAAAAAAAAAAAAAAACATAATTGAACTTGACTGTTGGATAAAAAACCTAACGCAATATGAAATATAGTAGCTGTTGATAATATGGAGATATTAGTTTTAAACAGAGGAAATCAATGGCTTGGAAACAAGAAAAGGAGGACAGGTTCAAGATTTGATCACTTCAACCATGACGGAATATGTAGAGTAAGTTGAAGAGCTAGAAATAAAGTGATTTCAGAGTGAATTATCAGAGGTTGCTTCATGGAAAACTATTACTCTTACCAACACTCAACAGGGGAAAATATAAATTTATTACCTCTGAAAATGCCAATCTATCAGCAACATCATTTGTCCACTCAAAAAACCGAGTGACCTGACGGGTTAATCTCAAAATCGAGACAGGGACTGTAGTTACATTTGCATCTTGCCCCGCGAGCCTCTCGCACAATGTTATCACCTAAAACCAGGAAGCCGGTCATAACTTTAGAAACAGAATTTTGTTGTTCGAGTTGACTCAGTCGTAGAGTGCATACAAATACTGCCATTACTAAAAGTCAACACTCTGTTTCACTGACTTTCTTTAATTCATTGTTGCAATTTATTGGAAATGAACAGAAGACTTATAATTCTACAGCAGCTGCTCCCCCAGCTTGTAGAATCCAAAATTTCAAATTCTCTCTCTCACCTCCCTTCATTTTTTCCCTACGTATAATTGGCAATCAAATGGATAGCAGACATTAAATAAAGCTGGATTACAAATTTCAATGGCTGAAAGATCCAAACGTTATCAATTTTAGTAGAACATCTAATATGGGAAACGGAGTATCAAGCAACCAAGCAAGTATCAAGAAAATAATCATCGTGTTTTGAAAATTTTAAGGTTTTATCGGTTTACCTCCTGCGAAGTCCATGCACGAGGCCCAGCAAATGTGAGAAGCTTCCCATTAATGTTTTCATTTCGTAAAGCGATAAGTGTCAATCGAGCTATATCCTGGAAAATGCAGGAAACATGTTTAGACATCATTTGCCTTCAAGAAAATCATGGATATGATTAAATCACGCAAAACTTACTTGGGTGTCCATGTAAGCAATTCGTGTGGGTGCATCTGTTCCCCAAACAGATTTCTCTTCTAATATAGGTACTGCATACTGCCCAATCAGGCCCTATACAAATTGATAACAAGAATTCAAACTTAACAGACAAAGAATAACATAAAAAGAAAATATGCGTAAAACATCTGCAATAGGAAAGAATCGTCGCACACATAATTTCAGTTACCATTGACTGTCAAGAAACCATAACCTCTCTAGCAGCCTGGCTTCGTTTTGTTACAGACTAGATGAACATGTATCTTCATACTCATCTGTATATGTAAAATAATTTGTATATGTGTGCGTTTTTTATTTTACACAGGTATCTTTTGGCACACAATTCTTCAAGAAACTACTTGCTTTCCACTGCAATATCTTTTGCATCAACTATCATATTGCAAGAATTAAATATTTCAAGGTATATCTGAAAAGAAATTAGAATTTTCATTTTTCTTTATTAATCAGAAGATGACAAGGTCTGATCTTAAACATCAAGCTAGGAGATGGACTATTAATCAACCATTCTTTATTATGGCTAGACTCCAAGCAATGGTTCCAGTCAAAGGATCATAGAAGAGCTTGTCCAAAATTTTCAATTTGGTTGTTAGTCATGTGAAATTTACCTGCATGAAACCACATAATCGAATTATGATGTGGGTTAGGCCTGAGTCCTGGAGAAACCTCTCTGTGCAATACTTGATCTCCATTAGTGGAACTTCAGGATGCTTGTCACAGTTGTGGATGGAATAGAATACAAACTTTTGGATTCCCATTGCTTGTGCACATTGTATAAGAGCAACTTTTCCTTCCCAATCTACCTAAATCGAACAATTAGATTAAATATGGCCAACAAGCCATAATAAAAGATGATAAGAAATAACCGTGTTCTACTTAAGTACAAAAGGGCATACAGAAGTAACAAGCAGAAAAACTTGTAACAACGTCACAGTGCTCTGTGATCATTCTAAATACTTACAGTTTTTATGGGTTCTTCTGGACGCCCTGTAGCACAGTCAATGACTGTATGTACACCAACCAACGTTGCAGGTATTGTCTCAGGCTTGCTTAGATCTGCCTGCTTGGAAACAATTTACGCTCAATAGTTGAACTCTAACACACTAAAATAAAAGCTATGCATAAAGCAATACATAACTCCCACAGAGGCTGCAGCAGAGTGCAGATAGTCTCATAGAAAAGAATGTAGTAAATGCCATTTTGCAACATTTACATGCAAAACTATCTTGCGAGGGAGGACTGTCAACAATAAGAACTACCTAAATCACTAGGGTGGAGCATTAATTTAAGGGGAAAAAAGTGTTTTTAAAGAGAGAATAGGATTAATATATAGGTAGACAGAAGAAAAAAATAACATAGACCCAGGTATAATCTCGATCATATTGGTCAACCATTGTAAAGAAATTGTCAAGATTCATGATCTGACAATAAGCATAACTTGACTAGGAATGAGAACCAAGTAGCCTAACTTAAATTCAAGTGCAGTGAATAGGATTTACCAACAATTTAGCCACTATATACTCAGCAGACTCCTCAAAAAGAGCATCAAAACCCAAGTTCATGTATCAGATGGAGTAGTTAGTCAATAACTAATACAGATGCCACTGCCAAGTGCAGTGGCATCAGAAAATAGCTACAACAATAAACACAAAAAATAAAAGAAACAAATAATCAAAACTTGCATGAAACAAATTGTCATCAAACATGCCAACATGGTACAAGTCTAAGCAATAATCACAATATAGAAATAGCCACATTGGAATAACTAGCAAAATTATCAAAGTTTAAACACAATAATTTTATAGTCTTACAGATGATCATTATAACTGATGTAAAGATAGAAGTATATGTGAAGTTGGATGCGAGCTTACATTGACGACGGTTGCCCCCCAATCACGAAGGAAGTCGGCGGGAGCTGGTCTGGGCCTGACAAGGCACCTCACGTCGTAGCCCTCGTCGAGTGCCCGCCTCACAACCTGCCTGCCCAGTGTTCCGGTGGCTCCGACGACTAGTATGCTCGTTGGCCTCACAGGAGTCCCTGGAGCAAGATTTGTTGCCACCGGTGCTGCCTGTGAAGTACATTTTACCACTGGCTGCAGTTGCACACAATATCTGCCTGATAATCAACAATTTATGCATTAAATGCAATAAATCAAGTTTATTCTTATATGCGAAAGAAAGATTGTAATTAATTTAGATTTTGTGGTCGTTAATGTAGCAAAATTAGATTAATAACTCATACCTGGGTTTAAATAAACCTTTTAATGAATATTGATCCGTTCAGAAGCGAATTTTAAGATTTCTTATTTTTTCAAAAAAATGAATCGAAAATTTGAGTACCTGTGGAAGACGAAGATGGTGAAGAAACGAGATTGTCTGGTGCTAATGTACGCCGCCAGGACAGAGAGCCATGGCGGGTAAAAGCTTTCGTCAGACGATGTTGATTGAGTTTGCCAGGAGTCGCCAGCTGTGTTGGAAGCCTCGACGCCATTCTCTCTCTCTCTCTCTCTCTCTCTCTCTCTCTGAAGTCTTCCCTGTATGTCTCTCTCTACTGTCTCTGTGTGTGTATATATGTGTGTGTGATATATACAGTTACACAGAAAGAAGAAGAAGAGAAGAGGCGAGCGGGTGGAATGGAGAAACAATAGATCTCAATCTTGCCACGTCTTCTCACAAATGGATTACGCCCACTAGTCCAGCACAGGTGTTATGGCTAACGTGCGCATGTCGCCGGCCACGCCACTCGTTTTTGGATTGGAGCCCGTGCTATTGCGTAGCTTCAATGTCAATTGGGCTTGAAATACCCCCAATTACCGCAAGCCCAGGCCTAAATATTTTTTGGCTGACATTCACCTAAGGTTGGTCTAACTTGTGTGAAAACAATAGCAATATGGTTGAATTGGATGAGGCCTGTTTAGTATTGAACCTCATTCAGGGTTTGTTGCCTGTTTCACCTTCCATATGTCAATTTAATAGCAAAAATTGCAGCAATCTTTATTGTAAATAGCTGATGGTCATGCATGTGGATTTCCAGAGTAAAAAAGAAAATGCCATCTTCTGCCTCAAAGTCCTACAGCCTCAATATACATAATTCTAAAAATTAAGAATGTTTCCCTCAAAACTAGATCTCGATTGCAAAAACTGGAATTCGAACTTTTCAGCTGGCAAGCTATTTATATACAAAGTGTATTTATGTTGTCATTCCTGCTTCGGTGGAGGTAAAATGCTATCCGAAGAAGCATACTATCCACAGGCACAGGGCAAGCAAAGGACCCAAATAATTTGCTGAAAAAATGGTTTTAGGTACAGCGTATAGGTCCTCTCAAGGGAAAACGCAGTTTTTCATTTAGTCTGAAAACATATCTTCCAATTCTGGTTGCTCAGATTTAAGAAGACCAGTATCAGAATCCGTTCTATTGGACGATCCTTTCCCTTGAAAGACACTTTCAATCTCTACATAATCTGTATCGGACCAATCCTGATCATCCTCGGTAAACTGATCATCAATCACTTCACCAAGATCCTTCCTTGTATTATTTTCTGTAACATTTTTTAGGCCGATAATGGCCCAACTTTGAGAACCTGAATCTCCCTTTGCTTTGACCTCAGAATTTTCACATATGCAGGATGACGGGTTTTCATGAAACTCACCTCTGCCTGGCCTTACCTCATTTGGTTCTCCCATAAAACCAATCTGATGAGTTCGAACTCTCGAGGCAAATTCTTCCCACGTCATGTTATCTCGGCTCATGAACAACCGGTAAAGTTTCTTAGCATTTGGACGGATTGTTGGTTTGTGCCCAAAGTATCTCCTGCAATTGAGAAACATATTTGAAAAGTCAGTAACCAATTTGAAGTTAATGTGTCCTCTACAGATAATGAGAATAAAGGTGTGTTTGGAACAACTTCAAGAATTGATTTCTTCTGATGGCAACATCTTGGAATAATTAAGAAAAGATGGCAAGAGTAATATGTTTACTACATGGTAACTTCTACGAGATACTTCTCTTTCAACTCTAGAAACTTCCTGCAAAAAGGTGGCACTTGCCTTCTGCAGAGTTTCCTAAAAACTCCAATCATTTGAAGTTGTAAACTCTGATATTCCAAGCTTGAAGTTGTAAACTTAAATATTCCATGAAGAAAATTATTTTAATTTTTCAAGTCAAATGTAATCCTGATATTGCTTCGAAACACCAACCAATATGAACAATAGCCTACCTTCTTCCAGCTAACATTCTTGCCATGTTACCATTATTGTTGGTGACAAAAACATCACTCCCATCGCAAACAATGAAATCTAGTGCAGCCATGCGAGAAGAAAAAGATGAAAATGGTGACAACTCTTCCTTGGAGGCAATAGTCTCTTTTGAATGAAAATTTGGAAAATGTTCTTTGAGGGGTGCCAATGTCTCTTCGCCTCCATATACTTCACCAGATGCCACATAAATGTGAACATCGCTGCCAAAGCCCAACGCTCTCAACATAAGACCAACTTCCTCAGGAGTTAGTGGGCACCTTCCCTGCCTTCGTTCCTTGTTGGGGTTCTTTATCTGCATATGATTCCATAAAAGACATCTCAAGGCATGCTTTATATCTAACTAAGCTAGCATAGTGTTCTATAAAGTACATGAAGCCTCACATGTAAGGTTTTCCACCTCTTCCTTATTGCACCCAGTTCTCTCCTTTCCTTTTCTCCTCCACCAAAATTGCATCCAGAGAATGCAAGCATATCAGGTTCAAACCTATCACAATAAACATTTAATTGCATCAATATACTTTTTCATTAATAATCTGCATCAAGAAACTTTTCTCAACATATACTAAGGCTCCATTTGGTAGGCTTTGGCAAGAGAGAAGGAAAAGGAAAGAGAAAATTATTTTTCTTATTTTTTTATCCTACGTAACAAAAATTAGAAATTACAGTTCGGTTTGGTTTGTGAATTTAGTGACAGAAAGGAAGACAATGGGAAAAATATTTTCTAACTTTATTTGAGTAAAAGAGAAAATATGAAGAAAATCTTTTTTTTTTCCTTTTCTCTTCATTTTCCCTTAGCAAGTCCGTGAACCAAACAGAGTGTAAGTCTTCCTAAAGCAAGCAAGGGTGAATGCAAGAGTAGGCTAGCCCACCCCCACCCCAAACACCATTACATGTGAAATTTAGGCCCTTTTTAAATTAGCTCATCCCTATTTGAACCTAGCCCACCCAAAGTTGTGGCCTAATTTTAATTCTAACTGAACCCTTTACCACTTAAATTCCCATTTAAATTTAGCTCATCCCAAGTTTTGGCCCAATTCTAATTCTAACTCAACACAACTCATTAACCATAATCTGTTAATCCCCCTATCATCTTCCTTTGTGAGAAAAAAAATAAAAAATTACATGTAAAATTTCCCCAATTTGAGAAAAAAAAAATTTCCCCTATCATCTTCCTCTTTGAGAAAACAAAATTTGCATGTAAAATTTTTCTAATTTGAGAAGAAAAAAAAATCCCCTAAAATTTCTCTCAATAAAATTCTACCCCTAAATCTTTTTTCCTGGCTTCAGCCCTTGAAAGCAAGGGTCATACACATGCACGCTATGCTATACACTGATCTGAAGGCCTTTAAACATGAACCATCTCTCGCGCACAGGCATGCGCATACATGTCTGCATTTATGTGTATTTTAAACAAACTTTTTGTCTGGCCTCAAACAAACAGGCATTTTATATTCTGCACACAAATAATGTGAGAAAGTGGCAACTATCGTCAATCATCGAAGGATTTAAAGCAAACAACAACAGTTTATAAGGATTTTACCAACAGCAAGGTTGGGGACAAATTGCACCTTACCTCAAGTGCAAGGCGATAAAATGCTTGCTCTTCATCCTCATCCTTTCAATCAATTTTTCACCCATTTCAAGAATAGGATCAGTGAACTTCAAAGCATGGTAGTTAACCCTACATCTCAGCTTTTGTAAATCTGTGTCCAACTGATTTGCAAGCCTGTAATCAAACTTGGTGAGCTGAACAGCCTGCACCACGGAAAGGATAATGGGCTTCAAGGGTAAATTTCAAAATAAATAAGAATAATCACAAACTTTTGTGAAGCCCAAAACAGGACTCTTTCAAGCAACGGTGGTTATGCACCATCTATATATTAAGAACACAATCTTAAGAACAACAGACAATCATTATGACAGAGAACAAAACTAACATAGACACTTGTTGAACATTAAACCCTAAGTAGTTGGGACAAGGGTTTGTAACTGTTAATGAATTGAATTGAGTGAGAGAATACTTGGCGAAACATTAAACCTGGGATTGAAAGTAAATCTTGAACACTCACAAAGGCTGGCCTTTAACACATACAAGTTATTGCAGGCCATCATAATTAGATCCCCTTATTTTATCATTTTCCGGTTACTTGCCTACTAGGTTTATCTGAACGGCAGTAATTCTAGTATTTGCTTAACTGAGATCTAGGCTATAAATAGTCTTTGTTATGGGTGCTATAATACATTCAATCATAAACCAACTTTCTGACAGTCTACTAATTAGCTGCACATATGCAATTGTGTTCAATGCATTTGAATGTGAATAGCTTTTATTGGTTTTGGGATTTATATTTTGTTCTAGACCTTGTTCTAGATTTCCCTTGCAAATTCAAATATTAGCTCGTTAACTGACATTGACAAACCAAACAAACTGGCATCCATCAATGATGCAACATTAGAAAAAAGAATTTTTTTTCAGGTAACTATGATTCTATGTGATCTAGTTATTATGCTATATTTCAGTTAACATAATCAAACACCATGTAGAACCCTAAACACAAAAGATGGTAAAGTACACACATCCAGTAATCTTCTTAATGAAAAATGAAGCATGCAACTCTTTAAGGAGCTGGACACCTACATGTTTTTTATTAAGAACAGGCAAGACACGATTTTGATAGCATCTTGGAGTGCACTTTCTTGGAACGCGCATGGTATATGGAGTCACAACTTTCCCGGCCTTTGTTGGAAGCTGTTTAATAATTTCAACATCTTTTGAAAGATACAATATGAACCAATCAACATCAAAGATTTCGGCAAAGTTGCTGCACAAAGCATCACCATCATGCATAAATGCACAAGACGTGTATTACTAAAGTTAATCAATCAGATAATGAATCAATACGTTAATTGCGAATGTAACAACCTGGCATCCTTCCAAAAGGACTTTTGGTCCAGCTTCGGAACAACAAGGGTTGCATTTAATATATGGGCCGCAACAACAGCATCTGTGATCTGTGGCCATAGTAGGTACAATTCATTAACAACAACATTCTCTCTTTGAATGTTTTTTTATATTTGGCATGCACTTATCAAACAGCACAACCATTCAGGAGCAACACTATACTCATGTTAAAGAATAAGTCAGCATATCACAATAATCAACAGTAACTTCAACCTTGGCATTACAAAAACATAATCTGTAACTTATCTTCATTTTTCCCACCCAGAAAAAGAAACTAAAGAAAAATTAAAAAACTATAGTCAGTATTAGCCTCGTTTTAAAGTTACGAGACTCGCAACACTAATTATAAAAAGTTGATACAAATCTCTGTGTCACGGTTTGCATAAATGTGCATCAACTTGAACAAAACCAACCACTCAAGACTAAAGTTGATATAAATGTGCATCAACTTATCAAAAATAAAAAGTTGATACAAATCTCTGTGCCAGTGTTTGTGTGGCTGAAGAGAGTTACCCCTGTTCTTTGTTGATTTAAGCCTCCACTGGTTGCAATTAGCAAATATCGATTGGGATGTGTGTTAACTTTAGCGGCTGCAAGATATAAAAAACAGTACAAATGTACAAATCTAATCAATGTGTAAAGATCTTGCACGAACATGAGAATCAGAAGCCAATAAGACAAAAGAAACTTAAAATGTGATTCTTGAGAAACTGTTTCCATCTACAGATCCAGGAAAATGATTAAACCCGGGTTCAAATTTCCAAACAAGAACAAAATTAAGCTCCCAATAAATTATCGACTGAAAACGAAAAAATCAAAATTGCTTAATCACAATCCAGCTCAAATGTACAATTTTGTGTTTCTAGATTTTAATGTGACCAAGAGAAAAGAGAGAAAGAAGAAAGGCACTGACTCGGAAACTCATCGTTGGCATTACTGCAACCGTAATAGAATATCGATTGCCTCGAACTCCACAGATCAAGGCCTAAACTCCCTCCGCTCGTCTAAACATTCAAAAACCACAACCCAAATTAAAACAGAGACAGGGGAGGGGGAAGGACAAAACAAACTAATATAACATCTACGTGAATCGATCAAATAATATCAATAATAAAAAGTCAAACGAATTATAAATTTAAAGAAGAAAAAAAAACCTAACCGGGACATGAAAGCCTATCTCTCGCTCCACATTCGATTGAACCCCGACTTTGTTATCCAACTGTGTATAGAAAAAAGAGGTAAGTAAACTACACGGAATAATTTAGCGACAAGTACTAAGATAAAGGACGCAAATGAATACCGGGCTATGGTGATGATGATGGTTCGTGATCGGAGGGGAGAAAAAGGAGAGGACGGCGAAAAGGAAGAGAATGCCGCCGGAAACGGCGGAGAAGATGGGAAGGAGGTGGTGGATGCGGCGGTGGCGCCGGAAGAGTACACCATGCAGGATTTGAACTCCCGCGAGAATGGTGTTATCTCGTTTCCTCTTCTTCATGGGAGTCGATATCGAGAGAGACAATAGGGGGTGGCGTTGCAGTTGTACAATGTGCAGAGAAACAGCTTCGCGAGCAAGAGCAACTCCAGCTGCAGCGCCCCTCCTTCCGGAACCACGACAGCGTTTTCCAGATTTGCCTTCCCCAGAAACAAACAAATTGTTCGCCTGAAAAGCCCTCCTCGAAGGAATCGCGCGTAAATCTTACTTGGTTTCTCTTGTGTGCTTTTACTCACACTGGTATATAGTAAATCATTTGTTCAAGGGGATGAGATAAGGTAAGTGGTATCTTATATTATGTTTAAATATTTATTAAAAATGAAATTAGTTATAATTATATTTTTTCAGTGTGAGATAAAAATAATTTTATTAAGGTGGTGAAATTATTTTTATCCCATGTTTAATGAGATAAAAAATAAAATAAAAATCTTCAAAAAAAAATATATAAGAAATAGTAGATTACTTTTAGTAACTGTTATTGACGTTACTAATATAAATTTCTGTAATATATTATTATTCTTGTTGATGATACTTTTAAGATTAAAAAATAGATTTCAAATATATTGATTATTTTTTTTCTTACATTTATTAGTAGTCTGTTTTATTAATATTTATACACAATAAATTATTAAATTTGTTCAATCTTCTCTTATTTATCTATATCTCTCTATTGTTTTAAGATTTTGTTTTTGAATTTTTAAGCATATATTTTCAAAAAATATATTTTAGCAATTTGATTTTTTTAAAATCTTAAAAAAAATTATTAAAATTACAAATTTAATATCACAAATATTTTATTTTCATAAGATTTTATTAATAATTATATCGATCTAAGTATAGAATTAAAGTAGAACATCATATTCAAACTTTGAATCCAGACATATTTCAAACACTGGAATAGGGTATTTAATGTTCCATTAAATTTTATTTCCTATTCGAACATATTCAATCCAATCTGACCTTTTTATCCAGTCATCCAAATGATACCTAAATATGAGATTTTGACTATGGTCGAGTCATCAAGCTAGCCCTACATGAAGATTAACTTTTCTAACAACTCATGTGCATGTGTCATTTGACATTTTCGATATCATATTCAACATAATTAATGCCAATTTATGTCATATGATGGATTCAATAGCATATGTCAAATAGAGATGGAGCTCACTCTAATTTTTCAAGTAGATGTCAAATAAAGGTGAGTTCAGACTACTTTTTTTAATAAAAAAAATTATTATGTTAAAAAATGATATTTTAGCAATGGAATAGAATTATTCAAATCTTACATTTTTTTATTATAGCAATACTAAAATATAGATTTGACGTGAATCAAATGGCACTTAGTATTTGAAATGCTCTAAGTATGGTGAAATGCTTTTACACCTTAACTCGTAAATTTGTACAAATTTGAGGGTAAGTGTCACGACCCGAAACTCACTTTATGCAAATCTCGTGTTGTGGGGCCGACCCGATGGTCGTCCCTACTTTTTCCATTCTTTGTATCCATGACAATAATATATAATGTAAACTTAACAATAAATTAGCGGAAGTTTTAATATAATATTGTTCGACAACTGAAAAATGTAAACCGACATAACTTAACATAATGCTACTCTTAGGTGGTGAGTACATGAGACAAATTACATCACTTCTAACATATTCCTCAAACTGTCCCCCTATGCTCTTGACTCCTACTGTGATTCTGTGGCATTCTCACCTGAAAAATAAGTAAGTGGGGTGAGCTAACAAAGTTCAGTAAGTAAACGCCCATCTTCGACACGGGTTAGGGTTGACATAGAAAAATATGAACTCATACGGTGAACATGATAGCCAATCATGAGAACAGTTGCAATTAGAGATAAAATGCCACAATGGCCAATGAACAATAAGTCACAATAATCAAGCATAAGTAGTGGTATAGCATGAACATGGAAAAGCTTAATAAACATCAGTCAACATAAGAATACTGCCACAATAAATTGGTCACAATCAAGTACAATCAATAATGAGTGAGCTGTCAATATAGGATTATTTATAGGGAATGACAACGTCCTATGAATCCAATAAACGTAACATATCAGTCAAACATAAGTAATGCATTTACTCTGTTCAGACCCGTAGGTCTTGTCAATCGACCCATAGGTCCTGCATACTCCCTTTTAGTCTCAATGCATATAAAATGCCCTCATAACTCAATGCGTAAAAATGTCATCATTGCTATATGTCCGTTCACGGACTCGACCCGTAGGTCCGGATCAACTAAGATAGCATCGGATGGATATTATGACTAAGCACAAATCCGGCATTCAATTAAATCATGATTCTCTTCTAATTCCATAACAAGTGTATAAACATAGAATAACATGCATGGACATATAACAATAGGCTTTTCAAGGCATAGTACAACACAACAATCATGATATCGCAGTCAATAACAATCACAAGATAGAACAATATCAATTATGGAACAATAATAGTTGGTTCGTAAAAGAGTACAAAATTTGACAGTAATAGAAGGAATGTGGCTTGGAAGACCACATCTAAGAGATAGGGTTTACTTACCTTTACTTTGTACGATTTACTTTAATACTTTAAAATTTTCTCTTTTCCTTTTGACTTGCCTATACATCAATAAACATGTCTCAGTTCTAATATTATTTATCAGTTTGTATACTTCGTTACTCTAAGTATCTCTTTTTCTAATTTAGACTCTATTATTGAGTTCGGGAAGTCGAAGAAAGTCAATTTAGGCTCTCACAATTTTCAATTTGGACTCCTATACTGAAAAGAGCAAAACGGTTATTTTACATGTCTCTATTTTTTGGGACCTAGTTTCATAAATCGGACTTTACCGTTGAGTCCAGAAGTTTTGAAATAATAAAAATTTACTATTTACTTAGTTTAATCGGAGTTCGTTTGATTCACATCTGACTCTAGGGCATTTTGATCATTTTGGCATCTCTACATGTATTTTATTTTTTGGGACTCCGTCTCATAAAGCAGACCTCACCATTGGATTCAGAAGGTCCAAAATAATAAATTTACATTATTCTCATGACTCAATCGGACATCGGGAACTAATTAAATTAATTAATTTAAGTGATGAATTGTAATATATATATATATAGATATATATCCTTTGCATATTTGACCACACATGCCCTTGTGGCCCGGTGGTGGACTACCTTGGCATAAGTGCTTCTTGTGCGTGGGCACTGGAGTTCGAAACCCCTTGGCTGCACTGTTCAGCCATTTCTTTTTTTTATATATATATAATAAACAGGAAATCAACTCATTAGCCCCAACAGTGTCAGGTCAGGGCGGGTTTCGACCCGACCCGAGGCCAGACCTGTCCCGCGTGGCCCAACAGTGGTTCTCCTCCCCCGCGACATTCAGGTAGCCAACAGTTGCAGCTCCGGTCACCATCTCCGACGCTGGTGACCGGACTGCACTGTATCAATTTTTTTTAAGCCAAATTTCATTTCTAAACATCCTAAAACACAATTTGGGACCATTCTATAGCATTTTAAGCATTTAAAACACTTTCAAATTCTAATTTTTCTAAAACTCCACTTTCCGATAAACTCCCATAACTTCCTCATTTCTTCACCGTTTCACTCGCAATTTCTTCCTATGTGCTCCATTTTTCTCATAGAATTTAACTATGCAATTCGTTCTAAGTTTCATGCAACTTTACGAAAAACACAAAAATCAAAACTTAAAAATTACAATAATTTTTTTTCTAACCTTTTCTTTGCCGTTTCTCTTCCTTCCTCTTCTGTTTCTCCTTTCTGGATCTCCAAAGGCTTTAAATCCCTTTTGTTTCATTCTCTTAATGCGCTCACAGTGCATATAGATATAGGACTTGTTGTAGCCGTCTCTCTCTCTCTTCTCTTCCTCTTCCTCTCTCTCTCTCTTTCTCTTTTTATTTTCTTTCCCGTCTTTGACTTTTTCTTCTTTTTTTTTTGTTTTAATTCCCTAGATCTGTAACCACTCCCCCTTTAATTGTGTTGTTTTTATTTCTTTTTAGGTTATATATTTATTCCCTTGTAGGTTATATATGTTTCATTATAGCACATGGGCACATATATATATATACATATATTTAATATTTCATACATACATATATATATAGATATATTACATATATTTAATAATTCCTAGACATATATCTATATTTGGTTACGTTTATATTATTTTTTTATTTTACCTATACATTTATGTATACACACCCATATATGTATACATATACACGTACTTCGATGCTCGCTCATGGATTACTCGGGTATTGCCCAGGCATCATCTGTATTTTTAAGACTGCTCATTTCATTTGATATCGTATCACAGAATCCTAATAGTTCGGGTTTATTTTGGTATTACATTCATTGGCTCGGCCTGTCTCGGTATTATTATTTGACCTCTTTAGGCATTTTTAGAATTAGTCCGATTTATTTGGGGTAAGGTGTTACAGTAAGTCTAGTTATGATGGACACCATTATGTGCTCTTTGCAATTTGGTTGAGAGGTGTAAAAGTGTTATTTAAAATAGTTATGTAAAAGTATTGTTTGAGTTAAACAATTGAATGTTCAGGTAAATTGTTAAAAAATATTTAAGAGCTATCAAATGAAAACTTTTATTAAGTTTTATAACGGATTTGATTAGTTTAATGAAAAATTTTAACTTATCAGCTTAATTCAAATTATAATTTAATAAAAAAGTTGTGACCAATAAGTGGGGTTTGAATTCTATTCAAATAATTTTAAAATCAATTAAGTGCGATTGAATCCCTCAAAACACATTAAGTGAGGTTGAACTGCTAATCCAAATAATCCTTAAGTTGATCTCTGTTTATTTGAATTTGGATTAACGCTAGACTTTCCAACAAATTATTCCAACACTCAGCACAAGTGGGTCCACTCATATGATTTACATTTAAAATTAAAGCATCAACATGACATAATTTATGCCACATATTTGAAAATGATTTGAATGAGTGTGAAGTTTTTCTATGTTATCTTATCACTAGACCTTTTTTTTTTCGATAGGTTGAACAAAAGGTCCTCAATCTTGTAACTGATCATTCTAATTAAAAACAAAGGTGTTATATGGTCATTTTAAACAAACTTGGTAAAACTTTAGTTTAATAGGATTAAGTTTGTGATCCCTATTATAGGATTGAAAAATGTTACAATTAGTTATAAACAGTCGATTATTTTGTTAAAATAATTGGTGTGTGTTTTAATTCGTAATAACTTTTTAAAAAATGTGTTTTAATGAAAGATATTTTATAAAAACATGATTAAGACATTTCTTTCATAAATTTTCATGTAATTAACAAGAGTAGTCTATTTTGAAGAAAAAAAAAATGTCTTTCATGATATCATCCTCCAAACTAAGTTTTCACCAAAAAAAAAAAAAAATCACGCTCCATAAACGTAACAACAATCATATTTCTTGTAACAATAATCAGCCAACGTTGAACCAAGTTGCAACTCCAACTCATCTTCAAATTTGAAGATGGGTTGGAAAACTTAGCTCTAACTTTCTAATTTAAGCAAACATGATACGAACGATGGAATTGGTTATAATTCAAGCAGACATAATACGAATTAGTTCGTATTAGAGTTGTCAATGAATCGAATGTTGATTTGAACTCGATTCATTTATCCAGATTTGTTACAAAGAATTTCATCTAATAATTCGATTTGCATCCAAATCTAATAATTTATTTAGCTAAATAGATCCGATATGAATTAAACAAATTAGATCCGTTAACGATCCGATCCAACTAAATATAACACATATATTAATTTTTTTGGGTGATTTGGTCAAATGTCCAACAAAAATAAAAAAATTATATATAGATCCAAACTTAAACAAAATTAGCCAGAAGTCCCTCAACTTTTTTGGTGACTAAAATATCCCTTTAGTATATTTTCTATACTAACCCAACTAAAGTCCTGTAAAATTCAAAACACTTCTAAAAAAGTTTTACAAAATTTTAAAATTAAATTATTTGTAATTTATAAATCTATTTTTAAAAAAATTTATATTTTTAAACACTAAAAATTGATATCTATCAAGTAAGATCCATATTGCAAATGAAATTTTGAAAAAAAAAAATTTATTTATAAAACTATAAAATTCTACAATTTTTGAAATAAACAAACTGTAAAATTTTACAGTTTAAAGAAGATAGTAAAATTTTCATCTTATTATGAATTAATTGGTTGTTATCAATTTTATTTACTTTTTTTGAGTTGCACTTTCAATTTTGAAATAGTTTTTCAAGGTAGTGAAATTTGTCAAAAAAATTAATATTTGAATAAAAGTGGATAGTAAATTGTTAAATTGTAAAATTTTACACTTTGTTAGATTGTAAAATTTTAGAGTTTATGAAACCAATCTTGATTCTCAATTCATGTCAATTCACGTCTCTCTTTATTGAACAATTTTATTTTGATGAAATGGGTTTGAAAAATATAAAAAAACCTCTATCAGATTTACATCTTACATAATGATTTTCATGAGTGATTCAATTGCCAAATCTATATCAGAATCACATCAGGACTAATGGTTCATCATTATCAAATCGACATCGTCTTCATATCTCTTCCATTGACATGCAACATCATAATCATTGATCATGAAAAGAAATTCGAATTCAAGTACAATAATATTTTTTACTGGGCATATATTTCAACACAACTTCCTTGTAGATATCGTATAAATGATGAGAATCAAAATCACTACGAAATATAATATAATAAATAATAAACTCACTCATGAGTCGATAAGAATAATAAAATGAAAAGAAAACATAGAACGTTACTTTGAAAGGAAAATGATGCGAATGACTGGCAAAGACGAATGAAGACTTCAACTATGAATGAGTGATATGCGTGAAAATTTTATTGTGATGGATCTAAACTAAAAAGTCTACCTTAAAATTGAAAAAATCGTAAACCTTAGAATAATTAAATATCTTTTTAAAAAACTTAAGGTTAATTAATTCTAATTATATATATAATATTAACATTATTTTTAGTGGCAAATTTATTAACGAATGCAATTCAAATTAATATCATTCTGACTTATTTAAAGTCTTAGTAGGACGTGAAGAGTAAATCCAATAACTTAAATTTTTTTTTTTTTATTTCAGGTGAATTGACAAATTTAAATTAATAGTCATTAAATTTAAATAGCGTCTTACGAAAACTTTTTACATAAATTAAATTTATTGACCTGATACATATATATGACCAATAATAATATCTCACGTAAATAAGATGTATTTTTTTTATGTCGCTCAAAAATAAGGCCCTGTTTCTTTTTATTTTCAAAAACAGTTTTTTAATTTTAAAATACGAAATACGTATTTTAAAATATATATTTTTTAATTTTTTTAAATTTAAATTATCATATCTAAATATATTTTTTTAATTTTTAAAAAATATATTACAAAATTTTGAATATATTTTTAAAAAAAAATTTAAAATTATTTCTGAATCACAATCAAAAGGAAACCTAAATATTCCATTGATGTGATGTTATAGGCAGACTCATATGCCATCTCAATAAACTCGGTGCTTACAAAAATTTAGTAGGTGTCACACATGCCTGATGCCTAGAGGGGAATCCATGCTAGCAGCGGGAATACTACTCAGTAACACGTGGCCAAACGCTTTGGCTTGCGGGGGCGGAATTCTTAGCAAAGCAAATCTCTCGGTAGCAGTAGACAAAGGAGAGACAGATACGAGTAGCCAGAGATGAGTAAGCCAAACTCATCGAGCTCGGAATTGGACTTGGATCGACCAAACATTGAAGACTATCTCCCCACTGAATCCATCCAAGAGCCCCATGGCAAGCTGCGCCTGTAAATCTCTCTCCATACACCCATACTATATATCTATATGTAGTCATAATAAATTGATATTCTGACTAAATTTTGTTCAGGCGCGATTTGCTCGACATTTCACCAACCCCTAACGGAAGCGGCTGGTGCCATAATTGATGTAAGTAATGGCTGTTTCTAGTTCATTGTTCTCTTTCCTTGTCCTACTCGCGTTTTGTTTGTAAAATGTTAACTATTTTGTCCCTAGCTTATGTTTTCATGTTTTGGATATCAAACGCGTTGGGCGCCCCAGGTACCCAAATCACCTGGCGAGGACCGGTTGAGCGAGGTGCCTCGGCAATCGCCTGGGGTCGGCGGCTACTTGTTCGGGAGCCTGGACAATCGCCTGGGAGTGTGGAATGGATTACGGATCGGTTTACTTGCTTATGAAATCAAATATTGGCCATGAATTTCAATTATTTATTTACCTTAATTTCTTTTATGTATTATATTTTTATGCGGTTCTCTATAAGATTCAAATTCATGTAACACTATATTTGGTAGAGCATCCCTTATCATTTGAGATAAGATAATATATATTATATATATATATATATATATTTGTGTGTGTGTGTGTTGTTGTTGTTGTTTTTATTGATTTTTAATATTTCTACTACTTTATATTTTTGAGTTTAATATATATTTCATGTTGTAAAGATATATTTCATCACATGTTCTTCAATATATTAAAATGCTTGTTTCATTTTATTCGATCTTTTTACAGGTAATTTTGTTTTACTTTTTGTATTGGCCCTTGTAGTCATACTCTGTCCTATTGAAAGAAATATAAACTATATTGGTACGTGAATGGTTAAAGATTCTCCAATTTTTGACCCCATCAAACTTCCTTGATGCATGAGCAGGACTCTTTCACGCGTTGTTTCAAGTCAAATCCTCCAGAACCTTGGAACTGGAATGCGTATTTATTTCCACTATGGTGTTTAGGAGTGGTAGTTAGATATGGGAATTCTATGAATCACGGACACTCTATTTTGGCTCACGTGTACGTGTCGGACACCGACACTCCTGGACGCGTGTTCGGATACTTGAATCATGAATATTGATGATTAAATGAAGAAGTTCCTTAATTTTTATTTAATAACTTTATTATTTTAATATCTTAATAATATTTTTTAAATTTGTGTGTTTTTATGCTTATTTTAATTGAAATAATATTAGGCTTTTATTATATGGTCATATAAAAATATAAAAAATTATATATATTCGACGTGTCCCTAACGTGTCCGTGTCTTACTTTTTTGAGAAATAATGTGTTTGCGTGTTCGTTTCGTGTTGTATCGTATCTGTGTTCCGTGTTCCGTGTCTGTATCCGTATCCGTATCCGTATCCGTGCTTCTTAGCCTGCAAGGTTAGTTTTTATTGTTCAATGACAAATTATGTTATTTTCTGCAATTAGAGCATTCATTATAGTCTGGTACTTGTACTTGGTAGTTGGTTTACTACCTACCCAAGAGTAAAAAGAATGAAATAAACAAATAAAAAAAAAGTATTGAGAAAACACTTACCAAAAAAAAAATGTTGAGAAAACATTTTCAATTGTTATGTTGGGTCTGAGGGTTGCCAAAATTGTTGGAATGACAGCCAAGTGAGTGGTGGAGTTGGTTACTCTGAATTAGTTTTATTTTGCTATAGAAACACAATTACATTTTGACATTCTTTGCAAAGGAGCTAAATATTATTTAATGTCAATTGTGTGCTAAGTGGTGTTTACATCACTGCCACACTCTTAAACACAATATATTCAATTCAACTTCAGCTAATCTTGTACAGAGGCAGTAGTTTGATACATTAGAGTGATACATGATTCACAATGGCTCAATGATATTGGGCTAGGGCTTTAGTTTTTAGGGTTTATGGTTGGGAAGGTAAGGATAGGGTTCAAAATATGAATAAAGGGTTAGATTATTTAGAAGCTATTTTTAATCTAAAAAAAGAGAAAGGTTGCTGGAAATTCTGGACAGCAAGCAAGAACCAAGGATTTAGGGACTGCAATAGAGGGGTGACTTAAGCTAGGGTTTGTGGAATGAAGGTTTAGGGCTCTTGAGATTAAAACGTTTAAGGAGGGCTGGTTATGGCTGTTAGGTGGCAGCAGTGCTGAGATCTTAAACAAAGAAGGTGAAAGAAAATAAGCAGAAGTAACGGAGATAAACTTTAGAATCATGCTAAGGCCTTTGTGGAGTCTCACTTAAAAGAATTTAATGGAGTCTTATCATTAACAAAGAGAAATATTTGTAGAGAATTTTTGTTGATCAAAGTTGTATAATAGTCTCTCCCATAGTTATCACAATTCGCTCCCTCCCTAGCGAATTGCGATTTGGATCACACGATCCAAAATATAGATCATTCGTGATTTGGAACTCAAAATTTAGTCTTCCAAGCAAAAATAACAAAAGCCCAAAAAAATCTTACAACAAATAAGAGAATATATACTTACAAACATACATTATTGGAATTTTTATTTTAGAATGGCTTGAATTCATTGGAATTTTTCCCGTGCACACACACACACACACATATATGTGTGTGTGTGAATATTATTACAAATACAATCAAAAAGTATATCACGTTCCAAATAGCCTTTTTTGTTCCAACAAACGATTCGAAGAAACATACTCCTAATGTACCATGCTTTATAACAAGTGACGATAAAAAAGGGTGCCGTTCTACATTCTTGTTCCCATTTCACATACCATAACAATCTACGTTCTAGGTAACATTGTTCTCTCCGAAGCTTGTTCTTATAGAATATTGGAACTTTGCTACTAGACAAAGGATTTCACTAATTTTACTAGACAAAGGACTCTCCTGAATAAATAAGACCCCAAACTAATTCTAAACAAGTAAAGGACTAAACCAAAACCACAACCAAACAAAAGACTGACCTGGAATCAAAAAAATTATAGAGTTGACCATGAACTTTAAATTACTTAAATACCCCTACTGAAGAAAATATATTTTTCCTATTCAAAGGTCCAAGAAAACATATAAGCTCATCCAAACTTAGTAAAAATAGTCCTCTATGGTGTGATATTAATGGTAGGTTCCATTGGTCCACTAGGGAGGCCCATGTGACTTCTTCCCCGTTTCCCTCTCCTAGCATAAACTTGTAGAGGCTGATCACCATCAGATATGTTGCAAGATAACAAGGAAATTGTTTGGAAAAGCCTATTACAAAGCATTATAGCCATTGCCTTTGGGTTTTAGAAGAGGAAGTGTTCTCCTTAGCATGGATTTGAGATCACCATTAGCAGAAGCAGAAGGATGTTGGTAGAACTATTTCAATTGGCATTTCAATTCAATATGCTAATGCAACATATCTCTTTATTTCACTTGTGAAAAATGAGATGTGTAATGTCTTAGTCTTGAGAAATAGTACAAGTTGCAATTTCTATTCCTATATCCTTTCTTTTCTTCCTTTCTCAAGTCATTGAAGCTTTTGGTTAGTGGAATGATCATCAAGTCTTGAACAGAGCAGATATCCCACATCCTACATAGTTTTTACTTTTTGGTAGTTTGGTGCGATCTAGAATTTAAAAGAAGCAAAGATAATTGCTAATTTGCATTAATAACACATGTAGGTTAGAAAATTTTCATAGTGGTTAGTCGATGGTCAATATGTGCTCTTTAATGGTAGAAGGCTAACATCCGAAGTTGAAACCATTAGCCCATATCAAAATGCTGCATCGGTTTTCTCCTATACTATTTTAGGATCTAGTTTCTCTTCAAATGAGCTCACATTTTTTTGTAATGATTTTTATATATTATAATTCAAAGCAAGTTCATGATGAAAATATTACTATTGTTAGTAGTTAGTCTCAGCAACCCAAGTTTACTTGGTTAAATTGTGACATAAACTTAGTCAAATTAATTGACACCATTATATATAAATTTTCTTGTTTGACATCATTTTCTAAGACTTGGGTCTTGGGAAGTATTATATGGTAATTCATATCTTAAGAAGTTAGTAAACTAATGCTTGCCATAAATGTTGCTTTGTAGCCATTTGATGCATTTCATTTAAATCGGCAGGGTTATTGTGCTGACAATGGGATGGATAATATTCCTTTCATCCCTTATTCCTGTGCATTTCCTATTGAAAGGGCATGATAAGTTGAGGACAAAGTTAGAGGTATGGTTTCTCTCCATCCCTCTCTCTCTAGCTTTCCTCACCATACTTTAACATCTTTTTATGTATAACTCTGTTAGGAAGGCAGCTTTAAACACACTGCTTTTGGATTATTATTATTATTTTTGGTATGAATCACATTGATTCCTAACTTGGAAAACAATGTCACAGATGCATAACGTGATGGTTTTGGATTTTCTTTATTAATCTACTGTTTGTAAGCTTTTGAGGTACTTCTTTTATCCGGTTTGAGACCATTTTTCTTATATCAACTTTATCGAACCAATTTTCAACTTTTCAGAGATTTTTACCAGCAAATGTGCATGAGTAACTTGAGATACACTTTTGCTTTGAGGCTCTTTTATTGGGTTTAAGGTGAAGTCATTTTTCTTTTATCAACTTTATCAATCAATTTGTAACTTTTCTGAGATTTTTACCAGAAAATGCACATGCTCTCTGGAATATTATGCAAGAACAGTGTTTTGAAAAGCTTACCAGGACTCGCCTTGAACCGAGGCTTCCCCAACAAAATTCCTTGGAGCTTTGAAAAAGAGCAGTGTTCTTGGAAAGCACACACTTCAAACTCAAATACATTTAAAAATAATGCTTAGAACGTTTTTTTGTGTGTCCAAAATGCTTCTATTAATATTGGATTTGGGGGCTTCAAAAAAAGAGAAAAGAATATAAACTCTTATCTTGTAAAGATTGACACCAAAGAGTGATGAAATTAACAATAATGCTTTACCGCTTTCATTAAAATTCTATCACCTTATTAAGAAAAGGGACTTCTTACATAGACATGTTATTCTTTTCTATGACTTTCGTATAATATTGGATATTTTTCTTTAATAATCACAAGAGAGAGGGAAGGAAGGATGAAAAAGTCTTGTACCGTGAGTTTTTAGATATAATATACTTTCAAATTAGTATGTTTAAAAGGAAGATTAGTCAAAATATCTAACCTTTCGGTTCTTTCCTTAAAATTTTGTAATTATAATGATGGTGAAAGTTTCAAAATACTAAAAATTTCCTTCTTGACTAATAATAATATTTTTTTATTTTTTTAAGAAAGAAATTCAAGTCCAAGAAAGCTTATGCCCTAACGCCTTGAAGCTTACACTTCACCGTATGAATGTTCAACCACCTCGCTCTACACTTTCACATTTAAAAATGTTGTGCAAGAGAAACCATATCCATGGTTCATCTATCAATAACCTCTACCAAGGACTCAATCTCATGAAAAATCTGCAAAATCCTGTCCTTCCAATTGGACTTTGCTGGACGTGGATATGCGAGCTCTATGCATGTGAACCAACTATAACTTAAAGTTGTGTGGTAGGCACATTTAGTTTATGTGACAGACTCAGCATAAGCTTAATATATCAATAAACTGAACCTAAAGAAATTCAGAGAATAAACAATAAATTAAGAGGCATCATTAGGTTGGAAGATACTGAATTTATTGAGAACTTAACGTTAATGATATAAAAGCAAGGGTTATACCATTAACACATTTGACATATCAATTAATATCTATTGCCCTATATAAAAAAATAAAAAAATGCTGATCTTTATATTGGCACGGTGATGGCGATATGTTAATTTGAAGATTTTTCTAAAATCTCAATGAACTTTTTGGAATTTTTTTTATGATTTTTTTTGTTTAAAAATATTGCATGTTAAAATTTCAATATATCAATGATGCCGCAGTCTGTGTTATGGCTCGAAATTGGATGTGTTAAACATGTTTGGTCAGTTATGCAACCAACAAACATGTTTGTAGTTCAAAATCACTATATAAATGTACATAAAATTCTCTTATTATATCCTTTATTAAATGGTTGCCTCATAATGAGTGAAATACCATTTTATTGGAAGGCCTCACTTTATTTTGCATAGAAATACCATTTTACGTTGAGGAATAGAAGAACAATATTAAACAATTTGAAAATTTAGTAATGTTCTCATGCCCTTGGATTTGGGGATTAGATAAATCCGATGCTTAGGCAGATATCTCACAGCTGAGCAAACATACCTGAGTAAATGTAACATGATACATGTTTGTATGGAAATATATAAAAATTTAATATTTACATATATGTGTATGCATCCACTATATGTATGTATATGTCTGTGTGTGTAGATGAGGAAAGGTTTTTGCAGGCTATGAAAAGGAGCCCTACTGTTTTACTTGCATTGGCACCTTGCCCTGGAGTATTCTCGTTGACACAACATGACACGAATTGAAACGTCTACAGGTGTGGGACACTGGTAGGACGTGCTTCTGTTCAAAACACATGCCACAGTGTTGTCCAATCAGGGGAGGAAGAGGAAGAGGAAGAGGAAGAGGAAAGTGAGGAGAGACATCCTTACCTGGAACTCTATCAATTTGTTAGAAGTAGAATTAGTCGTTCATGGAGCATCGTTACTTTGTACACCTGATTTTAGGGTGCTGACAAGTGACAAGTCATCGACTAATTTTAATTGAAAAAATTGTGTACACCTGACTTTAGGGCACTGACAAGTCATCCACTTGTTCGATTGATAAATTTGAGACCCCAATCCCTTTTTATATAATGTTTTTGCAAGCACCCCTTCGGTCTCTTCCATTTAAAATAGTCCACATGCTTCATTTGTGTTTTCATAATTCCCCAAATTATTCAAATTTATTGTCAATTTATCCTTTTAATAACATTAACTATACACATACCTATTGCCTATTTTTAAGACACTTGGGACACTCTAGAGTTTAGCCATGTCTGTGCATGCAAAAATGAGAAGTTTGACCGATCCTACACCTAGATACACTCACAGCTGACACTCACAGGTGCCCAACAGACACATATGCCGCTATAGGGGTGCAAGAATGGTATGTCATGTAATAAATAGAATGTAGCAACGTTGTTCTTGCAAGTGTCGCAGTACATCGGGGAATAAAGGGGATATAGTAGGTTTACTGGCCAAGAAAAAGTAGAATAAGCCAGTCTCGCATTGTTGTCCAATATATTTACCCAAAACGATAATAATTGGATGTCTAGATAGTTCTGGATTGTGGTTTATCTGAGAGGAACAAAGACACAGAAAAAGAATTAATTGCAAGCATTAGTCTTTTATTATTATTATTATTGTCAAAGAACTTCTCTTTCACTTTCTTTCTGCGTTTTTTATCCTCCTGTTTGGTAAGGTAATAGGACTTTTAGTGAAGTAATGAACATGTGTTCAAGGGGTGAATTGAGAAGTGTGCTCTCTAATCCAAGTTGGTGATGGTGTATATTGAATAGTGGACCTTGTGTAAATTCCCACACCTTTTCGTTGCCTTTTTGGTTTATGTGTTGGAGTTCTGTTGTATCTTTCAGGTTAGACCTTCTGACAATTATTAGCCACATTGGTTCTTTTCTCTTCAGAGGTGCCTGGTGGATTTAATATGCAGTTTTTTTGTTGCATCATGGACTGGGGTTGTCAAGTACCATGGGCCACAGTCTAGCATGCGACCGAAGCAGGTAAATCTGGCTTCTTCTTTTTTTCTTTTTTTTGATAAGTAGCAGGTATGTCTTGACTATATATATGAGGCTACTTATTTGAAGAAAATATTTATTTGAGGTTCCTTTTCATGTTTTGGGAAGGTTTTTGTGGCCAATCATATTTCATTATTTTAGAGCAGATGACTGCATTTGCTGTTATTATGCAGAAGCATCCTGGATGGGTTGGTCAGTGTTAACCATCAATGTATTTGTGTAGATATTCAATTTTGTGAAGCAATTTTTATTGATATTTTATTTCTGCATTGTTGCATCTTATTGGAAAAGTACCTGAAGTCTACCTGAAATAATATTTCTTAAAAAAAATAAAAAAGTAAAAAGTGTAATTTATATATTGGTTAATTCCAAGTAATGGCAAAACATGTTACACAAACATCAACTTGAATAATAATTATTAACAGTTGGACAAAAATGCCATTGTTACTGTGGCAAGTGGCACATCCGGAAATACAAATACCACTTTGGGGAGGCGAAAGTAGAATTTAAAGAGGATTCCTATGAAAATACATTAAGGAAAAAATAGGAAATTCTCAACTTTTAACTTTCAAATAATTTCATCGAAATGATAGGTAAAAAAATCGAAATTTCAAAATGGGTGGCCCCCCAGGGCTGGATCTGCTGCTGACTGTGATTTGATTCAGAAACCTAGGATGGTCCAATTGTTTTTTACATCTTAAAAACGTGAGTTTACTTAAGATTTTTAGACCCAGTGGTTTAGACAATTTTTAAATATCGGGGTGTTTTTGGATGGCCATGGTAGTGAAAATTTGGGGTTTCTTGAATATGATTTTTATTATTTGGATTTCACAAATACACGAGTTAATTGAAGGGTTTCAGGTAGACAATTTTATGAAGTATGCATTGAATATTTTTCCTTTTTGCGGTTTTTTATGACTTAATATTTTTTCATGGGTAGACTGCAATATCCGGATGGACAAGGCTGTAGCATTCATAAGGTCTTCCAGTATATAAAATTCAATTAGGGGCTGTTCAAAAACCTCCTTAAGTGTTGAAAATTAAAATTTTTGGTAACTACTTTTTCCATTAATTTCCTTCGATAATACACAATTAGTAAGCACTTAGAAAGTCATTTCCAGTGGCATGAATTTTTAGCCAGAGTGTCACCTTACCAGCTAAGTGGAAGGTCAGCTAAGTGGAAGGTAATTTTTAAAGTGAAGTGAAATTGATAAATTTTCTTTCAAATATTATATTAACAATTCAAAGTCTTCGGTGCTACTAATTTCACTCAACTCAACTCAACTTAACAAAGCCTTATAACCCAATTATTCGGGGTCAACTGGTGTTACTAATTCAGCACTATAAAATTTTCAGTTTTAACAAACATCCCCTTAGTGTCACTTATTCAATGACTGAGAAATGTATGCTCTTTAATGTTGATTAATCTACTTTGTCCCTTAGAGATTTCAACACAATGTTACTTGGAACATGATCCTATAGTTATGAACATTTATTATATTAGAATCAAACATGTAAAAGCATTAAGATAAAACTTGAGAAAAAAAGTTCTAGGATTGCTAAATACAGTGTTCTGGAACGAAAATTTCACTGTTTTGGAGTGTGCACATTAAAATGGGGATGGTTAAGGTATTAGTATTTTCTGGTAACTGTGCTTCAACATTTCATAGAAAACATGGGATGAAGACATGTTATACTGGATCTAGTAAAATGTGGCATACTATTTCTCTATAAATTCACTTGTTTTTGTGTATGAATCCTTGGTAAGGTTTTAAAACGTTGACTTTGAGTTGAACTTTCTTTATTAACGGAAGAGGTAAGGATTGTTAAAGCTTATCACAAAGATCTTTGGCTTATATTTACTAGGCTTTCCATAATTTCTTGTGATGAAGTGTGGATCAAATATTATATAAATTAAAAAGGGCCAAAACTAGGTTTGCATTCTGTAGACACTGGAGGAGGCACACGCTTTATGCTTGCTCCTTCCCTCATTTCTCTCCTCCTTCTTTTGATTCAGTTACAGTTAGTTATCTCCTCCTTGCAGGGATCAAAATTTTGTTTCGTTTCCATCGAAACGGACAAAACGTTTCTGTTTTCTAGTGAACTGAAACGAAACACTAGTAGAATACCAAAATTCACATGTTTCCATAGAAATAAATTTGTTTCCGTAGAAACATACCGAAACTAGTGGAAACATTTTTTTGGTATCAACAATACTTCTAGAAGTTGGTAAAAGATAATATCAATTTGTTTTTTAAATGGAGGAGATTGAAAGATTAAAACTCAAAATTATAAGAAGGTATTTCTATTTTTCCTAAAAAATAATAGAAAATGAAAAGTAAAAGTAATGGAAATAAAATGTAGATAAATAATTTATTTTAATACTTAGTTACTAATTATAATAGACTTAAATTACTATATTTTTATTTATTATATTATATATAACTTGTGTCAAATTGTCTAATTTGTGGATATTACACAATATACATTTATTATTTTATGGTTTATAATAATTTTACATATTTTATAAGCAAATATATAACAAATTCATATTACATAAACAAATTAGTTCTAAATCTTTTATACTAGTTTTTAATAAGTAAAGAGTTATTTGGTATTAATAACTAATTTACTCTACTTTTTTTTTTTAAATTTCACCCTAGTATCTTCTTATGTGGATGGACATGTACCTTAAAACATTTCCTAATTAATTATAATATTTATCTTTGCACATTCATATATTTTACTTTATGTTTCCAAGTGTTTCTATACATTTTGCTTTTTTACATCGTTTCTACTATATTTCCGAAACGTCTTTCGAAACGTTTTCGAAATGTTTCTGTTTTCTAGGTGACCGAAATAATCCGAAACGAAATTTTGATCGTTGCCTCCTTGCAGAGAAGTTGGCAGTTTATGGGGGTGGCGGATGATTTTGCGTGATTTGAATTTTGTGAAATTACCTTTTTACATCTCTATTTAAGAAGAGTATCGGGCATTTTAGGGGGAGAAGGAACAGAGTGCTGAATTTTGGTTGGTTTTTATGATAATATGTATTAATATTATGTAATGATTTTTATTGTGTTTTCTTTATGTGCAGGACTGTTACAAAGCACTATTTTGCAGAGTGTAGGATGTATCTGGTTCAATTGTTCAGAAGCAAAGGATCGTGAAATTGTAGCAAGAAAGTATGTGTTACTATGAAGGGCCAAAGGTTTTATGTTCTGACACATTCCATGATGTCATAATATGAACATGTATTTTTCAGGTTAAGGGAACATTTTCAGGGGGCTGACAATAATCCTCTTCTTATATTTCCAGAAGGAACTTCCGAACTTGTGTGAATAATCACTACACTGTTATGTTAAAAAAGGTAATGTTTGTTAATCTGTCATGGAGAATCTATTAAGTGAATATAACAAATGCCATTGTTTTCTATTGAGCTAAATATTTTCTATTCCCCTACCTTCTCCCCCCCCCCCCCTCTCTCTCTCTCTCTCACACACACACGCACGCACGCACGCAAATGCATGTGGAAGCATGCATTTGTCCTGAGAATGAAATGAATTGTCTGTGTTAAAGAAAATTAGTGAATTCAGTTCCTTTGGTATTTTACATGCCTTTATTTTTGTTTTGTCCAGCAGATGCAATAAGTTTTTGAAATTCCTGGGAAAATTCAAGTTGAATAATTTTTTATAATAAATTAAAAACCAATTGTTTCATTAAGTCTTGATAATTGTTTTATTTAACTCATATTTTTCTCTTATGTTTAGGGTGCATTTGAACTCGGCTGCACTGTTTGCCCAATTGCAATCAAGTACAACAAAATTTTTGTTGATGTCTTTTGGAACAGTCGAAAGTAAGATTTTATAGTGTGCCAAATTTTTCTGTGCTTGGCTGAAAATGCGTTCTTAACATGTAAAAATGTGTTCTATATATATATATATATATATATACTTATACTTCCAGGATGTGTTTACCTTCACACCTATGCTGTTCAATATTTTAAAATGCTTTCAGTTGAGAACAAATATCTAGTTCCATGTGAGAAAGAGGACATCAGAAGTAGGTTTCTTGTTGTGGTGCAAGTCCTAGGTGGATTAAGCTTGCCCAAGGGATAACTCCTGGATTACAATCTTATTTGCAGGCAATCCTTCACTATGCATCTGCTGCAGCTTATGACATCATGGGCTGTTGTTTGTGATGTGTGGTACCTGGAGCCCCAAAATTTGAAGCTGGGAGAGACACCAATTGAATTTGCAGAGAGGTGAATATCTTTTCCTGAGTTGCAATAAGTAAATGAAGTTGCTACCATGTATATATCTTTTAAGATAAAGATAACTGTTTTTACTTATCAAAAAAAGATGAAGATATCTGTTTTTGAACTATGTTTTCAATTAGGATTGGATTCTCGTTGAATTTGATGATCTTCACAGGGTCAGGGACATAATTTCTGCTCCCGCGAGTCTTAAAAAGGTTCCTTGGGATGGATATTTGAAATACTCTCGACCCAGCCCCAAGCATAGGGAAGGAAAGTAAGTTGAACATCTATTCATCATCTACGCCATTCTTCACAATTAACTTTTGATGTATGTTTCATCATCTGCTCTCTCTCTCTCTCTCTCTCTCACACACACACACACACACACATTACTTCTAGCTCGAAGTTTACATTATATTAAACCTACTTCTAGTCTCTGGCTCTAAACCTCTCGTAAAACTTTTGTTTTACCTCATGGGTAAAAACATTTTATGTTACTGCTCTGTTGGGTAGCTCTCAGAGAGTCAGAGTTGGCTTTTGACATTGCTTCAGTTGATAGTGCACACATCCTCAGCATCTTTTCCCTCTTTCAGTGCCCTGGTCGAACTGCAAGAATGGATCACAGAACTAGGGTTAGCCCTCTCCTGTACCTTTAAATGATGAAAGCAAGATTTGATACCGGGTTTCTAGTTCGGCTGAGAGACTTCTATCTGCAGGCCAGCTGTGACTTAATCATATTATAAGCAGTAGCCATTTGAACATGATTATGATCTGGCCCATGTTAAGCTTCATCCATGTCTTTAAATCTGAGTTAAACGAGTCCCATTGTTACCAAAAGCAGCTGTGCTGGGGTTATTTACCTGACCTTACTGTTTAATTTTCCTGCAAACACAACTCAACAAATCCTAATACATGAATCCCATTTTGGCATTCTGCTATCTAGGGCCGTAACTTTAGTAAACCCCACATTACCATGTCTTTCCTGACTCTTTTTTTTTTTTTGTTAATTCCCTGTTTTCTTTACTATTTAACTAACTTCAATTTTGCCTTCTCCTTTCCCCAACATTACCTTTAAAGTTGGCCATGTCACTCTTTTTTATTAGTGCAGTTATTTGGCCATCTCCAGCAATGACTCAAATTTTTATTCAAATTTGAGTAAAAGCTTCATTTGAGTTTGATGCTCTTCAGTAGTCACCTAATAATTTGCTTTGAACAGTAATTTGAGTGTATGAAAAATATTTTTATGATTTGGGTTTAAGTTTGAGTAAAAATGGATTTGATATGGGTTTGAGTCTACTGCTAGAGAGTCATTTTTAGAGTTTTTGACTCAAATTAGAGTCTGAGTCTAGGTTTGATTCACTGTTGGAGATGTGCCTTAGTCTTCATGGCACATGGCTAAGCAATGAGTGATCATATTCAGTTCTATCATTATATTTGCATATTTTATGGTAGATTTCAGTAATTCATGTTGGTAGGACTGAACAACCTTGTCCTGAGGGTCATTTTTCTGGTTCACAAAAAGCAGAATGTTACGATGTTTTCTCAAGTACAACTTAATATAAAGATATTCCATGAATGAACAACTTGAACATACAAAATCGATTAAACAGTAGTGGATGTTGTCCTCATAAATATGAATTTTTATCCATAAGTGTTATGGTCTTCTTTTCAATCATTATGGAAGTTCTGAACTGATTGTTTAGGCATTTCATGTTTGTCCTTGAATAAAATCTCGTGGTTGGGCTCTCATGCACGTAAAATCTTGTCACTAAAACAAGTATCCAATGTAGTTTTCCTTTAATATATTAAACTGCTGAATTGCTTTATGAAATTAATTAAGATCATTACATAACTTAGCTCGGTGGTGATTTTATATTTGCAGGCAACAAAGTTTTGCAGAGTCAGTGTTGCGGTTTGGAACATATGTGGCTAGTTGCCATAACCTCCTTGGTGTAACAAGTACAGAAGCGCACTGCCTGATGGAAATGCATCTAGTTTGTAGGTTTTCCCTTACAGGAAGGTGCTCTCATCATGTTTGCTAAGTGCTCCCTTTTTTTATCGGGCATCAGTCAAATTGTTTCTAGTCATATGCAACGCCAAGTTGGCTAGGAACTGTAGCCTCAAAGGTGTTAATTAAATTCCAACTGGGTTTAGTCAATTAGAGTGGGTGGTGAGGATGGATTCAGAGAAGAGAGTCTCACAGCTAGTGTGAGGAGATTGTGGAAGTTTGTTGAGGGAGTAGTAGGTGCACGTTGAATAAGGCTAAGGACTGCGGGTAGGGTGATTAGGGTAGAAACTAGAAAAGTCGAGTAATCTATTCAAGAAAGGAGGGGTTAGAGATGATTTTTTACTAAATCTTATGCTTTAAATATGATAAGATAATAAAGAGATCAGAATATCCTTCTTTGTGTAATGACAATCACTTTAATGACTAATTGGCCTCAATTACTGCAGTATGAGGAATATGTCCTATTTATAACAAAGGCTGCATGTGTTGAGGTTTCGGTTTGACGGGAACTGCTCTGTGTTTCAGACGTCATCTTCTTCTTCTTTTTTGGATATATAAGGACATTTTTATTTTTACACTTTTAATTGTTCAATCGTCAACTGTAAACTCATATTTTTAAAAAGACCGAGATATCCTTCACTTATAAAATGCGATGAGATATTTTAGTGTGTTCAAATAGATTTTGAGAATATCATGGGATTTGTCTCCAATCTCTTGGGCATCCTATGATATGGAAGAGTAGTCGTGCAATTCTTTGTATTACTTTCAGTTCATAGGAATTCTTGGAGAACATATATTTCGAAGAAAGTGTTAGATAGTTGGATGGAAATCACTATAAGTTCAGACGTGAAGAATGTATTGTTCTTATTTTTCTCTTATTCAATAAAAAAACCTTTCTTTGTATGACTTCTCTTTTGCCTCAGGTCGAATAAAGGAGATCAATCAAACAAAAAAAAGTAGGCCATGAATGAAGAAGTAGTGGAACTGTTTGGTTGAAAAGAAGTGGAGAAAAAAGATTAGAGATGATGCTCACTTGTATTTCCTTAGTCCTTAGGTCCATCTCATTTTTAATGTGATAGTCTTTGTTTGCATAAAGAGAAATACCGTTTCTTCTCACAACTTTATTTCCTTTTTATTTTATTTTATTATTATTATTAGTTAGTGGGTGAAGGGAGGGAGAAATAAGAAATACATGCATATTGTGTCTGCATAATGCAGGTGATTAGCGTGTCTAGCTCTTTTCGATTTTTCTAGACCAGAAAACATTGACCGACGACTGAAAAAACTAGCCTCGTTGATTACTTTAACTTCCACTTCCTGTTTGTATAAATATATGATCAACTTGCGCCCGAAGACTCGAATTTTTTCAACTTCTTGTTATGAACAAAATTGGCCTCATTGATTATTGCCAGTTCCATATCGAATTGACTTGACCCGTGATAAGATAATAGGTTAATGTGATAATATTGATTCTGTTTAGATTGTCCAATTAGATTATGGTATTCCTATGCTTTGGAGCGAGTTATTCGCTTAATTTTATATATATATATATATATATATATATATATGATTCTCTTACTAATATTTTATATTCACTCAGTATTTGTTTATTGATCCAAGTTTAATCAGTTGGATTACGGTGTCTGACCAGATGCAGGTGGGGACTGGGGACACTTCTTCCTCTTCCAAATTCAACTGTATATGTGATCGCAGCACAGAGCAGTTCAGAACACAAGAGCGAGAGACTCCCCCACCCATATCTCCACCGCACATTTCAAATTCTCGGAAGAACATGAATGAACAAACGAGCTTCACTAGAGTGTTTCTCACTCTAGTCCTATTAATCTATGTTGCCTCAATTACATCATCAATGGCTCAGTCATTCAGGTGCAGCTCCTCCGGGACGTGCAACGCCTTAATCGACTACGTGTCTCCCAATACCACCACGCTCTCCGCCATCCAAAACCTCTTCGGCGTTCACAACCTGCCGTCACTTCTCGGCGCAAACAACTTCCCTCTCTCTACCTCACCCAACCAGACCGTCTCGGCGAAGCAGATCGTCAAGATTCCCTTCCGTTGTCTGTGCACTAATGGCACCGGAATGTCCAACCACCAGCCGCTCTACAAGGTGGTGTCCGGCGACGGCTTATACCACATCGCGGCGGAGGTTTTCTCCGGATTGGTGACAGTTCACGCAGATTCAGGCCGTCAATAATGTTCCTGATGCAAACCTGATTATTGCGGGGCAGGAGCTGTGGATCCCACTGCCGTGTAGCTGCGATGATGTGGATAATGAGAGGGTCGTCCATTATGGACACGTGGTGGCAAATGGGAGCACGGTGGAAGGGATTGCACTGCAGTACAATACTTCAGCGGACACGCTGCTGAAGCTCAATGGACTGGCCAGTCCCAACGATCTCATGGCCGGTTCTGTTCTTGATGTTCCTCTTAAAGGTATTTAACTTTTTTTTCTTCTTCCTAAACTCCCTGCTTTCTTTGATTTTTTACTTTCTTTTTGCTCTTTTATTTTCATATATAAAGTCATAAATATGATTATAAAATAAAAACTGAAAAAATAAAATATAAAAGGGATAATTCATCGTGTTTCATTTCGATTAAGAAATTATTATATGATTCGAAAATTGATCTTGTTTATCATAATTATCTTTTTGTCTCTTAAAATTCAACATTTTATACATGTAAGAAGTTTATGATTGACCATACAATTTAGTCTAATTACAGAGGCATCCTTTAATGGGTTTAAACCAGTATGTATCACTATATCTTTTTAATAATATTCTACTATGTGTATTATGACTCATTGAATAATATGGGTCATAACACACATGACATGAGAGCATTAGAAGGGCACACCTACTATGATTATTTATGTCATATTTAAGAATTTTTCTTAAGTCTAATAAAGTTGTTATTTATTGATTCTGGATGCAGTGCACTCGGATCAATGAACATTTATCACAATCAATTATGATCCACATATTTCTCAGGTGTGACAAATGTCCATTGGTCCAAATACACTACATCCAAAATAATAAAAAAAATTCATTCTATTAGTCTCAAAATATTATTTATTAGTCCTCATCCATTGCACCTGAAACAGAGCATTAGACATGTTACCACCATTCACCTACTTTGCTTAATGCTCTTTTGGACCGGATACAATGCATATACCAATGGGGAATTTTTAGTAGACTCTCAACAGGTGCACCCAATTTGGAATTAGTAGCTGGATCCCAATATCTTAAGATAAGTACAACACAAAATCTTGGATCATGATTGCTTGGGTAATCTTCTGTTTACGTTTGGTGCCTTAACAATTTTGTTTTCTCGAGATTAACAAACATTCATTTCTCGAGATTACAATGCATGATTACTTGGGTAATCTTCTGTTTACGTTTGGTGCCTTGACAATCTTGTTTTCTCGAGATTAACAAACATTCATTTCTTATGAATGTCTGCTGGTGTATGAATTATGTTCACAGCTTGTACATCAATGGTTAGCAATCACTCACTGGACTACCCTTTACTCGTCTCTAATGTTACTTACGCCTTCACCGCTACTAATTGTGTAATGTGCAAGTGTGATGCTGCAAACAACTGGTTGTAAGTCAAAATCATGCATCAACTTTCTCCTTTCTTCTTTGGCTATTTCTCAAATCTTAGCTCTCAGCAATCTGATGTTGTCCTTGTGTCTTTAATTTTGCTTGTTATTCTCAGATTACAATGCGAGCCGTCCCAGCTTAACTCGACCAACTGGCAGTCATGCCCTGTCATGCAATGCCAAGGTACAAACAGTTTATACCTTGGTAATACCACATCAACCGCTTGTAATCGTACAACCTGTGCCTATGCTGGTTACAACAATCAAACTATCATCACAACCCTCGATGTGGAGTCTACTTGTCCGGGTAAGTGCAAATTTACCATCCCTGATCTACTGTTCGATCTTTGCAAGTTGTGTCATAAAGTGGTTAGCAATAGAACTAAGTGGTGGCTTATGACTCAACTGAACACGGGCGGAGCCATGATTTGAATTGAGGAGAGGGAACTAGACTAAGAGAGTGTTTGGCAGGACGGGGGAGGGGCAAAAGAGCCTGGCTGCACCCTCGATTTTGGAGACGGAAGTATAAGGAGCTGGGCCAAAATTCTGTAGCCGTCCTACGATTCTAGCTAAATAACATGGGGCCAAATGGCCCTAAGTTGTCGAAATAACTGGCGATGCCAGAATCACAGACCCAAATATAAAAGCAGATATATCACTTTTTCCCCTTTTGCGTACAAAGTGAAATTTTTTTTTTTTATGAATTCTAACCATTTGATTTTCTGAACATTCTAAAAAACAACAAATAATAATAACAATACTAATAAGTTTCCAAGAAAAGAAAAGAAAATACTTTTAGGCATTAATAATGGTTAGTTTGTGTACGCGTGAAGATATGTATCCAGTTTTGGTGGCTTTTCTTGAGAGATCATCAACACATGCACACCAAATTGCTACTCACAGTGAAGGTGTATAGACAGATGCATATATTAATAATCAAATAAACTTTTTTGATAAGTAATAATCAAATAAACTTAAGTTTGTATTAGATGTCTGATTAAAAAAAAAAGAAAAAATTTGTGTTAGTCGGTTTATGTCAAGGTAGGACTGGTTGAATTTAGAAAAGAATAATAAAAAATTGGGTAAATTACACTTACCTCCCCAGAGGTTTCTGACAATTACAGAAACCTCTCCTATACTTTCTGAAATAACACTGTCCCCCTTCTGGTTCATGTGTCAGTAACATTTTGTCCCCTGCCGTCAACTACCGTTAATCACAGTAACGGAAATTGATGACATGAGCATAGATTTTTTTTAAAATACCAATTTTACCCTTACAAATATTACAAAGACAAGATTACCCTAATGTTACTGTGCTTGCTAACATGTGTCTGGCTGTTCTAGGTACTCGCGCTATAACACATTCGAATACATAAATTCAACAAACCTTGGATAAATTTTCAATAAAACAAGGGTTTTGCCAAATCAAACAGTCAAGAAATTCGTCCGATTCAGGCAGTTTGAGAACGAAACACAACCGAATCGGATCCCCCAAAACCTAATCGTTCTCAGTCATTAGTGGTTGCTCATGTCCTGTGTACAAGATAAACCCTAGCCTTCACAACCCTCCCCTTTCCAAGTTTGAACCCAGGACCGACTTGGAATCCCACCATCTGACCCACAGCCTCCCACCCAACGGAAAGAAAGAGATTGGGGGTTGGATTGTATTGTATTGGTGCTGTATATATTTGTATATCAGAGCTTGTACAGAGATACTGTCACTGTGCGTGTCTTCCTCTTCCTATTTTCTATTATGGCTGCTTTGTTTGTGATAGAGGTCGTTATTTCTGTAGTAAAGCGTCTCAATCGAAAGAGATTGAGATATATATATATATATATATATATATATATATTGTGTGAGTGTATTGGTGCAGGGGGGACGGAAGTGCATAGGGAAAGAGTAGCAGCTGCAGTACTCCAACAACAGCAACAGTGCACATCAGCAGGGAGTGAAGACAGGTTCTGTCGCTATCTCACCCATTTTGGTTGCTGAGAAAATTGAAGGAAGGGCAGTGAGCTTCAATTCGGGCCATGGAAGCGTCGTAGCTGAAGGCGCAGCAACAGAAGCACAAAGCAGTGTGTTGGTGAAGGAGAGATCGAGACGGAAATTAGTCGATATCCGACGGCTGAGCGGCATCATCAAGCTTGGTCGTGACCATCGGATGATTCCTCTTGGTGCCGACCTCTTTGTCTCTCTGATTTCTCATTCTCGAATTCCTCTCATTTTCTCCTGTTTCGGATCAGTGGTGTTGTCGATGGTGGTGGACGTCGGTGGAGGTGGTGGGTGGAAGGAAGGGGAGGGAGAGAGAATAGCGATGGTGGAGACGGTTGTGCACTATTTGGGGTTAGGGTTAGGGCTGAGGGTGATTTGGATAGAGAGAGATGATGGAAGAGGAGGAGAGATGAGAGAGAGAGTTATGGATTTTTTGATAAAATAATATTAAAATACAAGGGTAAATTAGTAATTTTACTAATTTCGTTAACGGAGTTAAGGAGACAAAACTGACAGGGGGACAGTGTTATTTCAGAAAGTATAAGGGAGGTTTCTGCAATTTACAGAAACCTCATGGGAGGTAGGTGTAATTTACCCTAAAAAATTCAATTTTCTTGGACAATAAAGAAGGTATATCAAGATTTCTTTTTCGTTAGCTCTTTCTGGTTTGTAGATTTGGTGAAGAAAAAATAGAAGATAAAGAAAATTAGATTTTCTAATATTTTCTTTTCTACTTGACTAAAATTAGAAATTGAGGCATTATTTGGTTTGCAAATTTAGTGAGGGGAAGGAAAAGTTAATGTGAAAGAAAATATTTTATTTTCTAATTTAATTTGGATAAGAGATGAAATATGAAAAAATTGGTTTTCCTTTTCTTTTACCCTCACCAAATCTACTAACCAAATGAAGCCTTAAGATGTGCGCTGGGAAAAATTGCATGGTCAGGCATGACCATGCATCATGCAACCAATATAGGAAGATCCCTACACTTTTGAGCTTGACCTTGCATGTGGACTCATGCTAAATTTTCTTCAAAATAACTCTCAATATTTTTGTTTACGATGGTGGAAAAAGCATCAGTCCTTTTTTTGGACAAAAAATGAGAAACAATATTACATTTATGATTTAAGGACAAAAACACATTTCAACATTTCCTTTTTATGAGTTTGGGGGAAGGAGGAGCCATTTATATCCCAAAGAAACTTTGCTGCATACTTGCATTTATTGCCATCTGACCCTAACGGTATGGAAATTTCCATTATTTTTATTAAGAAAGAGTTAGCAATCAACTTTTCTAAAAGTTTAAGCTCAACTCATTGTGTGGCTAGACTCTCCAATACGAGTGAGCAAAATTATAGGTGTACATTAAGTAATTATTAGAGAGGAGTGAGTTATGACACATTGAGACCTTTGCTTGCTTTGAGACCATGTTAATAAGCAATTCTTCTAAAAGCTTAAGCCGTTAGAGTCTTAGAGATGGTGTAATATAAGAATTTATAATATTCTTTAACAAGAACTTTGGAGAAATGTAGTAGTTCATGTAAGTAAGGATAATAGATAGAACCAGAATGGAAAATTATCATCCTCATTCTGCTTTCATAGAAACTATGCATTATAATTGCAAAGTTGAGTCAGTGCAATGATATGTCATGAAACTTTTGATTCTTTCTGTTACTAATAATTATTGATTGAAAACTTGTCTTTGTTGTGGCAAACAGTTCATGATAACAGTGCCCCGAAGTTCATCTTGATAGGTTGGAATTGCAACATTCTTCTCATCTCTATCCACTTGGTGTTGCTTCTTCATCATCTTTTCCAATAAGATGACATACATTGCTACGATGATTACTATTTTTCCTTTATGTAAGAGGATAAAATATTTTTCCAAAAGGGTCGTAAAACCAGTTGTCTTATTGTTTTCAATTTTTTGTTTTTGTTTTCATTGGTTGGATTCTATTTTAAATTTGACAATGTATATTTTTTATGGAGGCAAATTGTCTGTTTATTCTGTGGTAACAGAAATTTCTACTTTGACGCCCACTTGGCCATCTTAATTGTAATATTATTATGACCCGCTGTGTGTATATATGTATATGTATGTGTGTGTATATATAGGCTTGTTTCTTGCTGTATGGTTGTGAAAAATAATTGCAAAATCAGTCTAGGGCTGGAGCCTACACTGAAGAATTGACACTTTGATGGTGACAATGAATCAATGGCACACAGAAGGATGGTGCATCCCTTTTTTATTTTTAAATTTTATTTTTCTTGTTTTCTTTTCTTCACAATCTTTGTAGTACAAAATTTCTAAGAGAATTATGTTAGCGTCAATCATGAAGGTGGAATCTTTGCGACTTGTTGGTCTGTGTAATAAATGCAGTCACATGTGTATTACATAAACCAATTAGGTTTAAGTTGCGAAGTTCTCACATTTACGACTGACTAAAGTGATCATCTTTCTAAGAAAAATATGTTTGAAACATAAGCATATGTGATATATGACATCAATGATTTTATAACAACATTATTGTGTTCGTGTGTTCATATCTACAATTAGTATATAGACATGGGAGAGAGTAAGTACTGACTTTTATATGAGTTGAGCCAAGCCAAATCTAGGAAATGCAAGGATAATTTTGCTGAAACAAATGTTAAAACTTTTTAATCTACAATAATTAGAACGATCGCAAGACTGTGTTACGAGGGGTAGGAAAAAGGAGGTTAGCAGCAAAAAGTAATTGCTGCTATTTTATGATTTTCTCAATAAATTCAGATGGTTTCTAGATCAATTTCCCAACACTTACTACACGTATTTGGTATTTACCCAACCAAAACCTTTACACTCTCAAGTGACCTGAGCTCCTCTTTACCATGTGGAGTATATTCGATATTGACACTCGTGGATAGCTGCCCGCGGACCCACTACTCCACCGCGTTGTGGAGCCGCGACTTTTTTATAAGAAGAAGATGGGAGGTAAAAAGGCTATATTCGATTCCACTACTTGACACTGCTTAATTTTTTTTTTCAAGTTCAAAACAAATTTTAATTTGTTAAGTATTAAGTTCGATTTATTGGTCGCACCTTAGTAAATTCGTACTTAACTTAAAATGAATTTTTAAAAATAATAATTTCAGTGAAACTTTTTTAAAAAATAATTCAAACACTAAATAATTTAACTCAAATAACATTTTTTCAAAACTAATTATTTAAATTCTAAATTAACTCAAATTTTATTTTTATGTATATATGTGTGTGTGTATATATATATATATACATATATATAAGTTTTCTAAACTTATTAAATAAAAAATAACATTCTCATAAGATATCTTAGACTATATTAGCCTCTCGAATGCTATGATTTTAGGTTGTGTTTAAATAAATTAATTTAAGTTAAAAGAAAATTACTAATTTTTAAATAATTAAGATCTTATTTCATAAAATTTTTAAAAATAATTATACTTAAAAGAATCAAGTAAAAAATAAAAATACCCTTAATAACTATCTTTTAAAAAAAAATTTAATTTCAGTTTTTTTGATAGGCATATTAAATTTAAATTTAAAATAAAATAAATACTATTAATTAAACCTATATAAGGATGATATAGAAAAGTATACATGAATATTATGGGTATATATAAATATTTACAATGTAAATATCCTAAAAGATTATATTAATTAGGAAAATAGATACAAGTATACAGGGTCGAGGCATGTGAATTGGTCATGGCGGTGGGGTAAACCTTGGCGGCCATGCTTAGCGAAAAATGGTACAACCCAAGGCCGTGGCCCATCGGTCGTCAGAACTCAGAAAAAACAAGCGTGACACTTGAAGATCCGTATCGTTCCAACTTGGGACAGTTTATAAATACGTGCTTGGCGACTTCGCGATGGGGATTTTCCTTTTCCATAAACACCTCCTTGCAGACTTGAGCGTCAGTCGCTCATGGTGATGGACGGCTTTCTCATGATATCTCTCAAGCAACCCTAGAGTCGGACCTGTCCCTATCATATCAAGAAAAGGCTGGTCTCTCCCTGTTTCATCACTTTCTCTCGTTCTTTTTACTGTATTTCTTCTGACCATGTTCTTCGTATTTCCTTTCATTTCTTATCGAATTTCGAACCACGCAAACTAAGAGTTTTAGTTTTCTAACGCATTTTAAATTCTATTGTATTGATTCTTGCCGCAATTTAGGTTCAATTGCGTTTTGCTTTCATCCTTTTTTTCGTCTCTTTATATGTGTTTTTCTCTGTATATACATGTTAGAAATATACAATCACTCAATTGCACGCACATACACACGGAGTTGTTTTGACAATATACCACAATTACCATTCTAATTTAATATCCTCTGTCGCTTACGTTGAGTGGTTTGTATAATGTTGGAATTTTTAATTTTAGAAAATAGAGTATATAAAATTCGAATTTTTACTGTAAAATAATGTATAATTTTGATGGCCCAAGTTCTAGACTTTGAATTCTGACCTGTTCATTGCACATATGTACTCATATCCCGGATTTTCCATTTCATTCTGAAGATATAACACCAATTTCTAACGATGACGGTCGCGCAACTGTGTGGGGGGGCACTCTCTAACGGACTGACAAGTAGAAGAAGTGAATGGAACACAATTAGGAGGGCAACAAGGTCGTTCTGTTCAGGACAGGCAGGGGGAATTTGCAATTTTGTTGTGTTAATTGATAGGAAGAAATTGAGCCATCGAGATGTTTTCAAGCATTGCAATCTATCTGCAAACTACAAGACGACGTTGTTAACTACACAAGTGACTCGTCCCGGAAAGCCAATTTTTTCCGTGCTCAATGCTCAGTTGAATTCAGATTGTGGTGTGCACTATTCTGATGCGGAGCAGAGTTCTGCCACTGAAGGAGAAAATGATCCCTTGCTCAATGCTCAGTTGAGTTCAAATTGTGGTGTGCACCCTTCTGAAGTGGAGCAGAGTTCTACTACAGAAGGTGAAAATGATCTCAGGAGTTCAAGCGGACAACTTCAGTAAGATCCTACAACTGTCATCTTATTGTTCAACATGGTAGCATTGTACTACACAATATTTCATTTTTTTTGTTTGTATTTTTCATTTTCTTTACTATCATTCTTGTGGAACTTCTATGCACAGTTAGTAAATACTCACATTATACATGTATAATGCATGTATACATGACAAATGAACACTACTCCCATTAAGTACACATGATATACATTTTCTAGATTATATCCAATGAAAAACACTTTATTATTTAAAAATTCTAAAACATTTCTACATCCCTCACTTTATCTGCACAAATTATCGATTTTCTAAATAGTGTGTAAATAGGATAATATCATTGGTGACTATCCCAACTCTTTCACAATTGCTATCACAGTAAAGTTGGTAGTTATATTATAAATAGTGTGCAATTACGATGACATTGAGACCAAAGTTACTTAAAACACAAATTGTTATGGCATGTGAAATGGGAATGAAAACACAATATGCTACATACTCTAAATGTGGTTGGATAGGAGCTGGTATATGCAAATGATATAGTTGGAATACAATGGAGTAAGCATAATTTTGAAAGTGTTTTCTTCTTTCACGCAAAGTGAGTAATGATGAATTAAGCAAAGTATGCAACTTGTCCTTATAGTTATGTAAATTTGTTGTATTGGAATGAAACATGTATTAAACTAAGCATGCATATTTATCTTGATCTCTTGATTTGGGTTTGTCATTTCTTATTTTTTTTCTCTTAAAAAGGAAAATTATTTAAATTACTAAGAAAATAATTCTTAGATTGCTAAATTTAGTGCTCTAGAATGTAGGTATTCAATGTTTGGAACACGCGTACTAAAACAGGGATCATTAGGGCATTAATGTTATCTGGTAAATATGATTTAAACTATCCTACTGATCAAAAAATAAAATAAAATCTAGACTATCCTAACTCTCTCACAGCCGCATTAGCACTATCTAATATTCTGTCTGTTGATTATTTAAAATTTTTGTACCGAATTCATTCAATAGATGATTGAACAAACTTACATCTTTTTAAAAAAAAGTTATCTATATATATTAATATGTGTGATAAGAATGTAGAGATAAAAATAGAAAAATCTATCGTCTTATATTATGTGTTGTTAGAACACACTCACAAAGACTTTAAATTTGCTTATTCGCTCTTTTTATCTAATTAATTTGTGACAATACATAAAAAATGTATAAAAAAAAGATTAAAATAATGATAATTGTAATATATGCGAAGAAATAATATTTTAGTGTTCTCGTAATTTTAATCACGATTTTTAACCAATATTCATATTATATCCTTACGTATCCAAAACAGTACTTTTGCTTCTTTTTTAAGCTGAAATTTTCGTAGTACTTTTAAGAAAAAATCATATTATACTTGTACATATAACGTAACCTTTTTATACCTTTGCTATATATTTCTAACTATGCTTCTTTGGTATTATATGTGGAATTTTTCATGGGAGCATCATGCATCCAAAAGTCTGATGCTTTAATACTTGTTGTCTATTTTACACTGCATTGCTTGTTACACATCTATGCCACTTCTCTGCCTCCAAACACAACACAGGCACAGTGATGTAACTATAAGTTGGTTTTTTGTTATCTGTATTTTACCAAATTTCAAAACAATATGGTAAGTTATTTTTAGAAGGGAAAGATTCACTGCTTCTTCCACAGCCAATCTGGTTAGCTGGCTGGGAGCACAATCCTTGTTGTGTCTATGTCCACAAGATGGACTAAGATTGAAGGGAAATGGTCTTAGAGGTAACTGAACTGTATTTTCATGCTTCAGGATGCAGTCTCTTGACTTTTTTGATTTGAGGTCTTGGACACAAGCATTGTACTTCTACATAGAGATGGATGTTAGGCGTGCTGACAATTATCAAAAACCGAAAAAAGGACGTGCCACCGGTGAAAACACATCAGAAGTTGTAAAAAATTTGAAAAAGTGATAATCTAATGGTGGGTCAGTCTGTTAAATACACGATATGCACGAAGTTATCAATGATACTATTCATGAAGTTCCCTACATCAACAAGTTCTAACTTGGTTGGTATGTCCTTCACCTCCCCATATGGGAGGTTGAGGGTTCAAGTCCCCCTGGGGGCAAAGAATGTGTTTGTGATTTTCTTATAAAAAAAATGATCCCCTACAGTGTATAGAAATCATGAATCTATCTTCTTTTCTCTCTCTCTCTCTCTCTCTCTCTCCATAAAATTCAGCAGATTTTTCCCAATAATTTTAAAATGACATTTTTGCATTAATTTTTGTGATTTTCTAGATGAGGAAATTTTGTGAAGAAAGGTGTTTTCCAAAAAAAAAAACTTGTTTGTTAATAGTAATCCTAGATAAACACAGGAGTCCTACATGAAAGAGCCTTAGATATTTGTTCTGTACCTTGTAATATTTACTGTTCTGTTTGGATTTGGTTACACTGGAGCTTAATTATCAGTTCTTAGATACTAATTATTAATTTTCTAAATATTGTTTACACTTTACAGAGAGTTGACAGGGATTCCTTCTGGTCAATCACGTTCTTGGGATGTCAAACGTGAGCTTATAATGCTTTCTTTGCCTGCAATTGCTGGACAGGTTATTGAACCAATGGCACAACTGATGGAGACAGCATATATTGGTAGATTGGGTATGGTGTAATGTTTGATGTTTTATTTTCCTGTGATAACTTCAGTTTTTTATTTTATTTATTTATGTCTGTTGATTGTTAATCAGAGTTCGCTTTTTTTTTTTTTTAATAAAAAAAACCTTGTTTTCAATTTTTTTGGGGGGTGCTGTGGTGAGAATAGGGATTTTTCTTTTTTTTTTTTTTATTCATTTGTTTATGCATATTGTTCTTAGATATTGAGAACGTGAGCTGATTCAATTATATGAACAGTTTGAAGTTTAGTTGATTGCTCCACAAGTAAAATATTCTTGCATATGGCATTTTCAAATATATGGGGCATAGGGTTGGATCTAAACTTTTTGTTATTTCCGTAGGCTCTGTGGAGTTGGCTTCAGCTGGTGTTTCCATATCAATCTTTAACATTATATCAAAGCTATTTAATATTCCTCTCCTCAGCATTGCTACTTCTTTTGTCGCCGAAGATATTTCGAGGAATGCAGGCAAAGTTTCCACCTCAGGTAAAGTTAAACCTGTGTTTGAAGCTTTAATGCTCTTCTGATTTTATGTGAAATTTCATTTTCACTTTCATTTCTAATTTTAGGATAGTTGTTATACAGAAGAGGGTTGTGAAATTACCAATGGTAAACCTTTCAACAGGATAGCTAAAAGGCAGCAACTATCCTCTGTGTCTACATCATTACTTTTAGCAGTTGGCATCGGCATCTTTGAGGCTTTAGCTTTGTCTTTGGGATCTGGACTGTTTCTTAACTTGATGGGCATATCATCGGTAAGCTTTACATATATTGAGTTCATTTTTATTTTTTTAGGCTGAACCAAACAAAACAAAAACTACTGAAAATACAGCACAGACTTGTCCCATGCCAGAGCTTCTTGGACCAAGGGAGGAAGATCTGACCTGAGAAATTAGATCTGGAAGCCCACTGACCCATTCAATGAGTTACCCCATTAGAGTCCGGGAGAGAAAACAAACTGCCAACCTTTTTTTCTCCTTAATTGCACTTCTGATATTATGAATCAAAGTAGCAGTAGACCAATATACAGCAGCAGGAGAGTCATAATATAGTTAGCTACAACTTGGGAGTCCTTTTCAAAAATAATACCATCAATAGGCGGAGAACATGCCCAAAGAATAGCTTCCTTAGCAGCCAAAGCCTCAGTGATTAAAGAGGAATTTGAGTGGCAAAGAATACCTATCCTTTGTCATTCCTAGCCACAGGAGTTATAGAAGCCTTAGGCTTTTTGCAAGCAGCATCAAAGATAATCTTTATCACTCCAGGAGGGGGAGAGTGCCAGAAAAAACCAAACAGCTTGAGAAATACCAGAAAGAACCTCTGTTATGAACCTTACGATACCCCATCTTTCAAACCAACTTGCCTTTGCTAGTTGCACCTGAAAAAAAAAAAGATGAATAGTATTCTCTAGTTTTGATCCACATATGGGGAAATCAATCTGATCAGTTTGGAATCTAGCAGCAAAGTTTGTTTGAGGGGTAAAGCATCAGAAGCTACTTCCAGAGAAGGATTTTGCGCCTTTCCCGAATTTTGCCTTCCAAAGCTTCTTCCAATCTTGAGTTGAGAGAAACAGATGCTGACTTAAATAGTTCTTATCAACCAAATAAATTGATCTTGGGGAGAAATTTCCTTCTGCAAAAGATACCCAAGCCAACTCTTGGTTGGGGTAATAGGTGAAGGAATATTCATAATCTGCTTAGTAGCATCACTGTCAAAAGGCTGGTTAGGAGCTAGGAATATAATATAGATATATTCCGGTATTTTGTTAAATTCTATTCCATGGTTAAGAGAATCAAGCGTCCAGGAGTGATGGTCTTGATCGATAATTTCACATACCTTTCTTGGAAGATCTTTGACTTCATTTACAAGTGTGACTTAGAATTTTCCAAGAAGGGCACCCATGGATCAGTCCATTTGTTTCTCAGTTCTCCCATTCCCTATTCTGAAGCAAGCCCCTTTCAAAATAATATCTCTGCATGTGGAATACCTTTCTAAATATGAGCCTCTGTTCTTGACTTTTCCACTGAGAGGAATGATCTGCTCATGCTGTATTTTATGGGTTAGAAACGCGGTCTAAAGTTTTGGCTTGTTATCTAAAATTTGCTACTCCATAAGATATTAATTGGCATTCCTCCTTTCATGCTTGTGTGCTCTTGCTCGTGCGTGCATGCATGCTCCAACACAGCCTGCATTCCAAGTTTCCAACCACTTGGGATAGCTACATGGTTCATTTCCCACCGTTTAGTACTGTCTAGTGTTGTAGCATGAGAATGCCGTTCATGCGGGCAGTGCATGCCAACAAAGCCTTAAATTCTAACTACTTGGGCATGTTGTATAGTCATATCACCTACTCAATAAAGTTAATAGTTTGGAATTCATTCATTACAATTGCTTCGACCCAGTTAGTTATAGTATTGAAGCAAAAGGCATCAACAGAGGAATGTGGGCTAAATTGTATTTGTACCAAGATAATAATCACTATGTAAAAAAGTCTTTGTTTATTTGGGGATAAACACCATTGTGAAATCTAAGCCAGCATAGAAAGCATTTTCCATTTCTCTCTATTGATGTAGAAGTGAGGTACACTTGATCTACTACTATGCTAGTATTAGTTTATATTTGGGACAATTTCATTTATCTAAGTATATTTTCTTTCATTTCCCCTCATATATGTGTGTATATTTCATGCATGTGATTGTCCATTTACAAGATTGATATATATATATATATATATATATTAACTCAATGCTCTTAATAGGCTTCGTCCATGCGCTTTCTGGCACAAAGATTTCTCTCCCTTAGAGCACTGGGTGCTCCTGCAGTTGTGGTTTCGTTGGCTCTCCAAGGCGTTTTTCGTGGTTTTAAGGATACAAAGACTCCTGTATTTTGTCTAGGCAAGTGTTTGATTTAACTTTTGAAGGTATATTTGTAAAAATTATGAAAATTCTCAAATTAATTTGACAATTTTTTTCATCTATATGACATTCAGAAATATAGAGAATTTGATTTCTAGTGTCATGTTATTTGTGGACATGTTTTCTTTTTCGTGTTTCAAAATTCTTTAGAGCCTCCCTTTGCTTTTGGATTGACAAGTGACGAGATCAAACCACCAACCCCTCCTTAGATGCCATGTTAGCACTTCTACCATTATGATGCATTGCCTCTTTTATTTTTTATCCGCTTCAAAATGTCATAACTTTATTACAGTGCGTTAAGATGGTCTCTCTTTGTTTTGGAGCGACGAATAAAGAAGAATAAATACCATAAAAACATTTTGATATTGTACTAAAACTGCTAAAATGTATGCTCATTTATCTTCCCCATGATTTATATCAGCTTTATCACAGCTATTCCGGGATAAATTTTTTCTTAGTTGTGGAGCTAAATGTATAGTCCTGAGTTATTGATTCTGTTATGTGGACTTGGATAAAGGTATGGCATGGATACATTTCTAAATGTTTGATTCTATGACAAGTGTTATAATGTGGATACTTATATGGAGGCATCATCCATTGAAAAAGAAAACAGTTTTTTTTATAACAAAGAAAACAGTTTTTTTTATAACAGATTTAAGCTATACATATGTGATTTAATGATACATATAATGAAATCATAAAAATCAGAGAACACAAACTTAGAAACCTACAATATAGAATTTCAAATATAAGAATTTACTTAAGTTATACAAAAACAAACCTGTTTTGGCCATTTTAAATGACCCTTCAAAGTTGGATGTTTGTCTGAAGATTTGTGTACAAACCACATTGAACTGGAAATTTTCCGTATGGATTCGTGAGTATGAGCTCAAAGTATTGGATGCGTATCCTGTCATGTTAGACACGGGTATGGTTGTGTAAGTGAAGGGTTTGTTTTACTTTTGGGTGTTGGTCATAATTTGAAAGCAATTCCCGTGGTGCCAAAATGTCTATGATACCATATATATCATGTGTGCAAGAACTTCTCTTCTTTCATTGATGTTTTGAATGAGAACCTGAAGGTCGTGACATACTCACTTCACTAGTTTTGTTCTTGATGTATTTGAGTCTTTTTTTAACATATAACTTTTTTACTTCTCTTTATACTAATTGATACACTGGTTCTGTATGCAGGTGTCGGTAATTTTTCAGCTATATTTTTGTTACCGATACTTATGTATTATTTTCAATTGGGTGTTACTGGAGCGGCAATTTCTACTGTTTTATCTCAGTATGTGCTTTCTGTATTGATCACTTTCTTATTACCTTTCTGTATTGCACCTTATTTATCTTCTGTATTGCTTAACAATGATAAAATTGTCATTTTCAGATATATTGTTACCTTTTTGATGATATGGTATCTTAATAAGAGAGTTGTATTATTGCCTCCGAAGTTGGGATCACTGCAATTTGGTGGTTACATAAAATCTGGTGAGTGTGTGATAGAAATGCTGGTGTTGTTACAATTTCTTGCTAAGCATTTAATTGATGCAAATTATTTAAGACATTTAATTTGTGATTCAACACTTTTGGTATATTTTGAGATTTTAGCACTATCACACAAGATTGGATCATAATTTTTGTTTGAAGGTGATTAATTCTACCATCTCATTTATCCAAGTGGCAGAACATTGGAACAGCATGTATTGCTGCCTACTCTTGCCATCTTTTTTTTTTATGCAAGTAGTGCAGGAAAGCATGCTGCAGACTCCCACTTTTTAGTTTTTTCCTCCCTGCCCATATCTTTTGTTTCCTAGTGAGCTGGGATTTTTACCCCCAACCTCAGGGCCTGTTCGGGAATGGCTAGGACTCGTTCAGTAGATCACAAATGAACTGGTTCTTTAAATGTTTGGTGAGTATTTTTCAGTAGTATGGAAGTTTGCATTGTTCTTAAAATATGCTTAAAATCTTAACAAAGTAAGACTAGAGGAGGTTGGTTTTCCCAGACCTGACCCATTTTCCGGACTTCCCAAACAGCCTCTCAAGGTTCTAATTGAGTATGTTCCTTTCTGCTATTATTTTTTAATTGGAAACTTTGATGCAAATTTGTTGGCTTGTAGAGGCTTTTTGGAAAAAGAAAGGAAATTTACATTTATGTGATTGTTAAATTTTTCTTAATTTTATATTCATAACCCCTGGAGTTCTCTATGGTATGAGACAGACAATTCCAGCTTGCACGCTTAGTTAAATGATAGACATGCTGCATAATAATATTTAGAGTGCTTGAAGATTTCTCCTTGGTAACAATAAGACTATTATTCAAAGCCTAGAAAATTCCTTTATCATTGGATTAATCTGATGTTAGTTCATCATGATTAATTCTATAGGGAATTGTATTATTTAAGGGGAGAGAGGCTCATTTTGAAGGCACCATAAGAAGCTAGAATAAATTGGGATTTCGAGTCTACAAATTCTTTCATTTTACTCGATAGTAGTTTCTCCTCTTCTTTACTGGTTATGGAAAACCTTGGGGAGTGAGGATGATTTCTACAATGGTCAACAGTATGGATCACTCTAGGGTGTCCCATGTAGCATCTAATACTTGCTTTTATACCTTAGTAGGGTCAAGGGATATTCTTGTGGCTCAGTTTTAAGACCAAGTGACCACTGTAGATCTTGTTCATGTTTTGTTTGACTAATTTAGTCATCCAAAAGCAGAAGACCGTGGTCAATTTCTGCCCCATTGGCCTGGATTCTCCATTCAAACCAACAAAATATGAACCTCATATCATGAGATTGTATATATTAAACCTTATTCTCTACTTCAGTCGTATTTCTTTGTTTGGTATCTTCTTCTATCAAGGTTCGAGACATATTTGCTTCTTTAATAATGCCAGTGGTTCTCTAGGTGGATTTCTTATTGGGAGAACTCTTTCTGTCCTTATGACTATGACACTCGGGTCATCAATGGCTGCTCGGCAAGGTCCAGTAGCTATGGCTGCTTATCAAATATGTTTGCAAGTGTGGTTGGCTGTATCTCTCCTCACAGATGCACTGGCAGCATCTGGTCAGGTATAAAATTCTATTTTTATAGCATAATTTGACTTTGTTCTCAGAAATCAGTTCTATTTGTTTGTTTTCTATTGCCCCATTTATTTTCTCTCTGATTGTATTTATCTGAGTTGGGGTTGGGCACTGCTAGTTGATTGTGATCCCAATCAATGCAATTATAATTGTCATTAGAACGTCACTTATATAAGCTTTAGGGTTGGGGCGCATTTACAATTTTAAAATTGTATCTTATTTTCTGACAGAAGGGATCTCTTTCTGCAAAGTTTCTGTTTTGTGCACAGGGCAAGGAGACTTCAGGCTCTTTCAAAAGTCTGCGAGTCTAAAATTTGTGGCTCACTTACTACTGAACTCCTGAATCATGTCAGCCTACGTTCACACACATTGTAGTATATGTTTTCCCTCTCTGACTTTAGATTTTGTTTTTTATAGGCCCTTATTGCTAGTTCTTTCTCGAAAGGTGATTACAACGCTGTGAGGGAAGTTGCGAACTTTGTGTTAAAGGTACATTATTCGTGTATGCATTTCCATCATGTTCTGAGATTCTTCTGCTAAGAGCCAATACAGATGAATTTCAGTTTTAGTTACTGTAGTTGTCTAGGTTCTTCATGTTGGAGATGCATTTCTTGATACTGAGATCTTAGTGCACGTGTTTTTCCAGACAGGATTAGTTACTGGTGTTTCCTTGGCTGTGTTATTGGGTGTATCCTTTGGTTCTTTAGTCACCTTGTTCACCAAGGACACAGAAGTCTTAAAAGTTGCTAGAACTGGGGTATTGGTATGTATGCATGTCTTGTTCTAATATCTTTCAATTTTTGTTACTCTTTATATGTGTGTGGGACTTACATTTCCTAATGTGATTTTATGTAAAATTACTACAGTTTGTCAGTGCCAGTCAACCTGTAACTGCCCTAGCTTTTATTTTTGATGGGCTCCATTACGGTGTTTCAGACTTCGCATATGCAGCTCATTCTATGGTAAGCTTGTAAAGTTTTGACTTCTTTGAGATGTCATTAGTTACGCTGTCAAGGTTGCACATATGGCTTCTTTTAACATATGTGAAGTGAATTATAGATGGTGGTGGGGGCAATATCTTCTGTATTTCTGCTGTATGCGCCTTCAGTTTTTGGTCTTCCCGGGTATTTGGTCAGGTTTGGCTCTCTTTATGGGATTGCGCATGGTGGCCGGGTATATCAGGTAAACTGTATAATAATTTGACAAGTCTGTTCACTCTGTTAGAAATTGTGTTTGCAAATGAGCTTTCAAATCTTATGATGGGAATTTTCTCTTTCTATAAAGTGCCTCCCTCGCTGTAAAGTGCTGACACACAAGTTTTGATGAAAACTGTTGTTAAATAAAGGGTACTAGATATAATGTTTAGAGGTGGTTTTTTCAGTTTATCTTTTTCATCGAGTATGCTTTAAAGCATTTTCAAGTTTTCTCCACTACTTTTTGGCACAGTTTCCATATGTGCATTGGGTCCAAAAACTTCACTATTGTTAGACGAATGCAAAACTCTCCTTTGGGCGAATGAAAATAATAAAAAGTTTTGAGAATTTTTTGGTGAATCATAGTTGTTGATTTCGAAATTGTGCTGGTATTATGGGTTCCAAACTTTGCTTCATTACCTTGCTTGTTTCACTGTATATTTTTGTATTGACTATTTTTTCTCTTATATTTTCAGATTATTATCAAAAACTGGTCCATGGTGGTTTCTGCATGGGAACTACAAGAGAACTGAGGTTGGTGGCTTTTGGTTATTTTGATGGTGACCAAACCTTTCTAATTCCATTTTGTGGATTAATGGTTCAGGGTCTACCAATATTCTTCTTTTCCCCCCTTTCTTCTTGGCCAAGAACATTTGAACCTAAGACCCATCCCAACCCCACTCTAAAGCTTTATCACCTGACTAAGGTACAGGGGTTGCCAATATTCAGGGTCTACCAATATTCTTCTCCCCCCAACCTTTTCTTCTTGGGCAAGAAGAGTTGAACCTAAGACCTATCCCAACCCCACTCTACAGCTTTATCACCTGAGCTAAGGTCCAGGGATTGCCAATATTCAGTTGGTCAGTCTTCTTTGTTGCCAGGATTATGCAGGTTTTATATTATATTAGTGAAAACAATCATCATTTTTTTTTCTTGGGTCTCTTGTAGTACTTTGTTCTTACCCGATATAAAAAAATTACTTTGTTCTCTCTCTCAATACACAAGCATCGAAGACCCAACCTAGATTTGAACCCTACACCTCTCCGTTTTGGAAAGAGATACCACTCAAGCTAACAGTTAGTGGTGTTCTTAGTTTCCTTAGATAACTAATTAAGAAGTTGAAGTCAATGTTCTGCATTTTTGTGCATCAATTTTTAAGCTATCCTTTGTCATAATCTGAACTATATCTGGTTAATTTACCAGTCTTATCATGACAAGAAAAATAGAAATCTTTGTTCCATCAGGAGAGCTGTGTGACTAAAATTGATAAGAACTCTACAAACGTAATAGATGAACAAGATGAAAGATTTTCAGGTTGAATCATTGAAAATTCAGATTGTGGATTCCGGCCGTTCCTGGGCCAACCCAGAAGAATGATGTTTTAATAAGGCCCAAGACCTGGATGCTACTTCCATTATAAATTTATAATTATGGAAAACCTAGATTTTAGTACTGGAAGCTCTTGAATATGTGGTTTAAGCCTGTTAGTATAGGTCAGTTGATTTGAAAAGAATGCCTGACATTGAATTTTACTCTGAGAGAGAGAGCTTATCTGGTGCTGTTTGACCTATGGTTTGTTGGTTATTTCAGCAATTTTAAGTTCTAGAATTAGTAGTTACATAAGCAGTTTAATGAGTTAGCAATAGTCAACCTTTTGTAAAGGAACGGATAAGAAATAAAAGCATGTAGTGGATCTAGTTGAAATGTGTTGCACTAGTACAAAGAATGGCTTAGTTTATATACTCGTGGAGATTAGCTCTTTCTATCACGTAGAATTAGTATTTAATTTGTTAATGGATTTTTATCAGTTTCATCACTGTTTGTTTGTTTCATATTTTCGTTATATAACTACCTATCCCTGCCTCAATTTTCAGCTCGTCAGTTGAGATGGAAATAATCTAGAATATACCGAACTCCACCAGCCACTCTAAGCATGACTTGCAAGCCTTCAGACTTATTTCACTTTCAATCTTGTGGAGGGATATGCAGCTCCATTGGCTCTTGGAATTTTTTTGGCTAAGCCTTGTTATGATCCATTTTTGAGTTGGCCTTAATGTTATCATTGGATTGTTACATCAGAATATGAAACTAGCTGTAAATTGAATTTTTTTTTGTTGATATATCCATTAGCAGTGAAGATTATTTAAAATGAAGACCGGCATTGCTACTGATGGCATGATGTATCATTGCGAAGTTTTGAGATTCATCTTACCTATGGAATTTTTGTTACATATGTACTTAATCTAATGTGCATGCAGCGCCATCCATTGCTATTGCTAGCAGATCGTTAAGCAAAATAAAGTAAGAAGATGGTACTTGTACATTTATTATGCAGTTGTCACATTTGTAGGGTTTCTCACTCATTTTTGTTACAATCAAAGAAAAGTATTGATCTCCCTTGTTATTCTTTTCATTTCTGGCTGGTCAACTGAGAGTTGAAGACAATGGCTTTTAGGGGTGAGCATAGTCCACTGGGGCCATAAGGCTCCAACAATTCGGCCAAAAATCCTTTCTTTCTCTTGGGGTTCCACCCCATGTCCTTGCACAGCTGATCGTTGTACCATATATGAAGGGCACCAATGCAGGACCTCCGGTAGTTCTGATGGGAGTATTGCTTCATGTATTCATCCCATTTTGCTATATCTTTCTCCATGTCTTTGATGCTTGGTAGCTTGAATGTGCCATCAAGAAGCTCTGCTAGCCATCGGCACCTTAATCTCTGAGGTATACAAGTTCGCAATGCTCTCTGAGAATCCTATTATCGCTAGTTGTGGAATTTGGGGATGAATGCATTCCCTGATAAAACAAGTGCTTATTTATATACAATTAAAAAAAAAACACACACACACACATACATACATACAAAAATACTAACCTGTAGAGCGGTACGGTATTATCAGTTGACCCAAATATGAAGTGTTGAAAGGTTGGGGACACAAAAATTTCTTCGAGTTTTTTAATACCGTTGAACCCAGTAGCCAAGATCACCATGTCTGTCTCTAGAGGTTCAGCCTCACCATCAATCAAAATGCCTTCTTTGCAAAAACTAAAAGTTGGAGCTTTCTTCAGTTTGATGCTTCCCTCCTCAACTCTGTTGTAGAAGCCCTCCGGTACAGTTGAGATCAAACAAGAACTGATTTCCGTTAAGAAACTATGTTTCGGCACCATGCCAAACTTTGACAGCCGAAGCTTGCTTTTTATATAACTTTCCACGAATTTTGAATATCCCCATCTCTATTAAACATCAACAAGTTAACCTCGAGATCATGACCAGAAGATATATATATATATATATATATAAAAGGTAATCCTATCCCACTTCCATCTTGTTCATTTGAGTTTCAAAAAATATAATTGTAATTATTAAAAAAATGTTATTTTGAAGCCCAAATAAACATTTGGGAGTGTGAATAACGATTTCTTATATATATATATATATATTGTTGAAGTTTTGTCAGGTATAGAGTTACCAAAGGAGAGAGAATTGTTGCGAGGAGACTAAGGAGAAATCCTTCACCAGGCTTATGAACCAGAAGCTCCGAGAAACGATTGAGGTATAGATATGCCATTTGAAGTCCCCATGGAAGGTAATCAGGCACGTTCCAGTGTTCAGTCCTGTAAATCACTGTACAAGGATGTTCCAAACCTGCATGCCAGGCCACCAAATACTACTGAATTAAAGTGTAAATTGATAAATATCAGTTCTTGTAAACAAGGGATGTCAAATTGAGCTTAGCCCAACTTGGCTCGCACTGTAACATTATTATAAGTAAGATCTATGTGCGAGAACATAAGTTTTCAATTTTGGGTGTTCTCAGTTCTCACCATTTGCTGTAGAGCACTCCATTGCAATATCGAGTGCTGATTTCTGGAGGCCAACCACGGCCACTCGCTTCCCTTTGACCAATTCAGCTGCACTTGAATAATCCATGGCGGCATACTCCATGGAGTGTATCACCTTGCCATGAAACGCTTGGGGGCCCTTATCCGGAGGAAATTCTGGAATGTTTGGAACATCGCTGAACCGTCCCACACAAAGGATCAGGAAATCCACTTGGTAAACCTGCACTATCATCAAACCCATGTAAAATGTTCCACATTTCTTGTAGGGATTTGAGTAAATTAAGCTCACCAGTACTCATATATATATATATATATATATATACACACACACGCACGCACGCACGCACAAATATTACATACCCAGTTGAGTGGTTCTGAGTATCCTGTATTGTGAGACTCCATTTTCCCTTGGAACTAAAGGGCTCGCCGGTGCCACCCCACAGTGTCCATGCTTGCATTTCTGCATCAGATGGCCCTTCATAGCTGATGCTTACGACTTTGGAGTTGAATCTGATGTGGCGCAACAGATCAAAATGACGAGCGTAGGATTGAAGATAATCAAAGACTTGGTGTTGGTTGGGAAACTCTTCTGTGACAGAAGGTGGCCATTGAAAATCTGAGAACTGAAAGAGAACTTTGGGAGTTTGGAGCTTAGTAGTTTCTATTGTTTTGGTCCACACTCCGCCGATGGTGCCCCGGGACTCGAAGACAACCGGACGGTAACCCTTTGAGAGAGTGTATTTACAGGCCAGAAGGCCGCTGATACCAGCTCCAATGATGCCTACCTGCCGCTCCATTACTGTAATTAACCCGGTCTTACTTTTTGCTCTCAATCTGTGTTCCTCCCTCAAAATCTAGGGATTGGTGAACAGGAGCGATCGAGTGCTTGTACACCTCTATATCTATTTATAGGAGGGGAGAGAGTTGGCCTGCGCTTGGCAGCCATGGTCCAGCACTAATAGGCCTTTTTTGGAAATTTTTTTAATATTCCTTTAATTTATATTTTTTCCTCCTTGGATTATCCTAAAATTGGAAATGAGGCAGCAACAATTTTATTTTACTCTCTATAAAATTGGAAATGAGGCAGATCCAAATTTATATTATATCCAACACCATCTAAACTTAATCCCATTGAAATTTTTAAGAACCAGATTGATTGGAAACATAAATGAAATTTTTAATCCAAGTATTGGCATGCCATATTGTGGGCCCATTTTGTTCGTATTTTTCAAAGAAGATGCCGCCCGAAGGATAAGGATAATGACAACTATACATGGCACCAAGTTTGGAACTCCAAAAACAAAAAAGATGACGTCCTCGTTTTTGGTACAATGAACAATTGAATGCATTCGGGTGGGTAGATGCGTTTTTTACGATTCACTTGTTCAGCTCACCTGCCAAATACTAATAAGATGTAATAATAATATTATATTTTTAAATGATACAGTGTTAATACTGATAGAATTATGTTAATTATAAAATTTCTAAGTATTGTCCATTTATTGAGTGTTGAATATTATGTCAACGTCACATTATTTTAAATAAATTTTTATAAAATGTAACATTTCTCTTGCATAAAAAGGTTTATTTCTACTTTTTGGGCAATTGCTTAAAATAAAAATTGAGAGATTTGCCAAACCCATATGTACATGGAAGAGATATTTTTGGAAAGGGAGATGGTTGATGCATCCTACTGGTTTTTTTTTTTTTTTTGTAGTCAAAAATGTATTTTTGAAAATTAATAAATATATTTTATTTTTTAATTTAAATTTTAAATAAATGTTACGCTAATTCATGTCATCACATAAATCTAATATTACTCTTTTTAAAAAATTGTGTATATACACCAATAAAAAAAATTTGAGTAATCTTGAATCATTATTTTCCTTTGTTAGATACGTATAAGTTATAACTTGATTGAAATTCAAATCAATTATATAGCAAGTGACTGTTAGTTTTGGACGGCATCCCTATGTTTGTCCAATTTTAAATCCTAGTATATTCCATATATGTCGTGAATCTGTCGACGATTAAGATTGCTCAGAATTGGACATGGGGAAGACAACCTTCGGTTGATTGTTAAAGCGAGGGCACGACTTTAGTCCAGTTATTTTTATCAATATTTATACCAATTATTTGAATAATTATAGATTGCTCTAGTAATCCTTTTGGATTTTGCCAACTAATCAAGCTCAAGCAACCGAAAAAATCTAATTTAAAACATTCTCATCACCACATCATGCCTACGTACACAAAAAATATCCAAAAGTCAACTTCCATAAAAATCTATACAAATAAGAAAATTAGTTTTAACATATAAATTAGTAATATCTAAAGATATCATTATATTATCCTTGTGGAATCTTTAAATTAAAATAATTGGATAGAATTTACATATATATATATATAGTGTTTGAGTTGGATTTGACTTTTTTATTTTTTACTTTTGTTATCCCCTCCCTCTTTAATTTGTTTATGCATTTATAAATAGTAGGTACGTGTTCACCATTTTTTCAACTTATTCCATATCACATCTCTTGGCCATTTTTTTTGTTGCTTTTCTTGTTAAATGGCGCATCCATAATTAGAATGGTTAATATTCTAAATCATGATTTAATAGACTCAAAAGTATATATAATGAGAAAATTCAAATCAACATATATGCTGTGTTTGTGAAGACTACTTACGTGATCATAATCATGTAGTAGTAGTAGTAGTAGTAGTAGTAGTAGTAGTGTAGGTGGAGAAATTGTGGTGAATACACCCCAAATTTCTCTATCTAATTTAGAGTTAATTAGTATCATCTTAAAATAAACATTAATATGGTTTGTTCGTTTGTTTAAGGAAAGTGTTTTTCAGGCATGCAGTTCTAACTTGTAAAAGAGGACAACAAAGTTACTGGTTTTATCTTTTGAGAGCCAAAATTCATTCAAAGAGTATGGTCTTAGAAATTAGATACTGCATTTTGCTTCCATAAAGTGTTGCAAGTATTTCCAAAATGGCAACAAAAATAACATCAATATCCTCTTTATTCTTCATCACTCTGAATCTCTGATGTAATGAGCTGCATCTAATTTGTAAAAACTTCACACGTACTGGACAAAATATCGAGTAATTTTAAAAATATCATCGCGTGTTACCCAAAACCATCATATACGTTACAATTGCATTGCAGACATAGCAATTTTTTGTAAAATAAAATACTATTACCTTAGGCCCTTCCACTATGCAGAGAGAGAGAGAGAGACTCTGTTCACTTTATTCTTCATTGTTTCCATGCAAAAATCTGCATTCCAAAAGATAATTGTAGCTTAAAAGAAACAAGAATATAGAATGCTTAAAAGACAACATTACATGCACTGGAAATGCGTAAATATTTATCTATCAAACAGAGAATTATAAAAAAATTAGCTCGCATCGCAATTGACTCTTTTTATTTAGAGCATTTCCCCGCTCACGCTATTAACTCAGATTATTCAGAATGCCGCATTCTCTGAAATGCTGCAACTCGAAAAACAAGAATATGGAAGAAACAAAATGGTTACAAATATAAAGGGATAAGAATAATGATAGTATCGATCATAGAATAAGCCAACAATCAAGAATCAATAGCTGATTTTCTGAGTTCAGTCCAGATTTGCAATGACAGCATCAACCACCTCTTGGGTGCTACTGTCTCCCCCAAGATCTTTTGTCCGGTACTTGCCCTCTGAAATTACATACTTCACAGTAGTCTCCAATCTATCGGCAAAAGAAGGAAATTGGAGATGTCTCAACATCATGGCCTGATGACAGAAGCAAAGCCACTGGATTTGCCTTCTTTTGCTCCAATAACTTCTCATTGCCTACATTTCCTGCTGAAGCACCTTGCTCAAAAACAGCATGATCAGCCCCCACATTGCCTGAAGTCACCAGAAGCCTGATCAGGGAACTAGAAAACAATTTAAATATGAACCGGCCAAATTGAATAAAATACTAATAGACCTGTGTAGCCAGAACTCCACAATGGCTAGGGATTTTGTTTTTCCCATTTTTTGTACAGAAAAAAGAATTTGTTGGTTAATGATGAGTACCTCCTGGCATGACACCAGTGCCTCCAGCAATACCAGCCGCTGTATTAGCCACTAAATTTCCATAAAGATTAGGAGTCACCTACAAAACATGAACCAGCCTTCATCAACTGCCCATAAATAGCAGTGGGGTGAGCAAGGAGAGTACAGTCAAGAATCTTGCAATTTTAAAACAAATAAAACAAGAAGACGCTACCAAATTTAAGAGGACTCTACATTTAAGATTAAAGCGTATGACTCAGCATGCTGTCAGCAATACAAGGATGCAGTCTTTTACATAATTACCTCTCCGGGATTTTCTACTCTATCACAGATTTAATTTTTATGTAAACAAGGAGGAGATAAAATCTGAACCAAGCCACACCATCCAAAATTACACACTTTTGATCATGAAAAGTAGCTCACTAGTAACTTCCTCTTTGGTGATTGAACATTTCAAATCATTTAACTTTTGCTATGTCCACAGTCCATCTCAACTGAGTAATTGCTTCCCGGGTAATATAACACCACAGAGATAAAACAAAATTCATCACCACTGACCCAGATAATGTCTCCAAATTCAAACAGTACTTCACATTGCTCTCGCGGCAATGAAAGATAACAATCAATTTATCTTTCACTTAAATGCTTTCAAAAAAGAACATAACATGGTTTTCCAACTGAGCCTACCTTTAAGGAACAAAAAAATATTCCATAGTGGTCCATTCAGTAAAGTTAGATTAGAAATCAACAGGAGATGAGCCTATTTATTTTATTACATAATCATAGGTCCTGCAACCATTGAAGCTCAAGTTTACAAAAGGACATCAAAATTTACCCTAGACTCCTAGATTAATATATGCAACAGTTTATTGAAGAGAAATATACTTTTACTGCTAAAAAAAAAAAAAAACCAAAAACAGTTATTAAAGAGCAACATCAAGAAAGAACCAACAGTCAGTGGCTATATATGAAGTAAAACACTTTTAGATCATAGTCACATACCATAACATCGAACTGCTCTGGCCTTGAAACAAGTTGCATGCAGCAGTTGTCCACAATAATCTCATTGTACTTGATACTGGGATACTTGGTTGCAACCTCCCGGCAGGATTCTAAAAACAGTCCATCTGCAAGTTTCATAATGTTGGCTTTGTGTACAGCTGTTACTTTCTTTCTGTTGTTAAGGTAGGCATACTCAAAGGCATATTTTGCAATACGCTCTGAGCAGAACTTTGTAATCACCTAGCAAAACGGCTGGTTGAGAAATAGACACACTTCCAGACTCTCAGAAACTTGAGAGAGAGAGAGAGAGAGAGAGAGAGAGAGAGAGAGAGAGAAGAAAAGAAAAAGTAAAGAGAGTAAGGTTGGAGTGAGAACAGAACTATATCCAAAGAGGAAGCCAGCCAGCAGGACTAAAAGAGAATTGGCTTACTTCATGGGCACAGTTTCTGAATCAGGAAATTGGTGGGGGGAAAAAACGAACCAAATCAATATTTTCAGAAGCCAGTACAACCAACAGTCAACAGATAGATTTGCCACTGAGCATAAATCATGTCTAAACTTTACTATATCATGCTACCTGTAAAATAAACCTGTCTCTCCAAGATCCTAAAAATAGCAGCCATTAAAAACCATAAATAAATAAAAATAAACAAAAAATAATCCAGGTGTAGCGAAGAACAATTGTATTTTTCTAATCAGTAAGCGGCCCTTGGGATGGGAGACAGCAAAGAAGAATTGTATTGGGACACGAGAAATCAAGAAAGTACAGTAAGCCTCCTTTAAGGTAGATTTTTAGTTTATTATTACAGATTATATCTTAGTAGCAGGCTGTAGTTTATAATGACATTTTAGAGGGGCTGTTTAAGAAAATGGAGAACTGTGAAGAAACTCACATAATTAAATATTGATTTTTGGAGGACCTCCCTTCCCCTCCTCCTTTCCACACACTTTTGGGGTAGAAATAATTTGATGGTCCAGAGGTAAAGCTCATCACTCCTCTCTTCCCTTCCCTCCTCCTTGCTTATCATACTCCTTTTCCTCCCTCCCCTTTCCTTCCACTCTACGCTCCCTCCAAATGGACCGTTAGAGATTTGGTGAATGCACTTGAATCTTCCCAGAATCTATCTAGGAAAAAAGCAGAACAGTTTGTATTTTAGATATTTTTTCTTTTTTTTTTTTTTTTGATAGGTAAGCCACGAACACTCCTTATATCTCAATTGGGACTTGTAGCTCAACCTCCTCTTTGGGAGGTGGAGGTGATACCATTCAAACTTATGGTATCGCTTGATGGTAGTTTGTATTTTAGATTATCCAAAACCTCATCCACCTTTAGACCACAAACTCTATCCATCGTTGCCAAATGATATATAAACCTCCGGCCCATCCAAATTAAAGAATCCCCTTCACACCTTCTTGATTTTATTAGCAATTGCAAAAGGAGCCAAAAAAATAGAAGAAAAAATGTAAAAATATTTGCTAGTAACATCAAAATGATGGCCACTTTCCCACCCTTAAATAGGTATTTGGATTTCTCCGTTGCTAACTTCTCTAACTCCTTTTGATACTTTTTTTTTTTTTATCAGTAAGAAGTGTAAAAAATAATAAAATGTGTCAAAAGTAAATTTAGAGAAGGAATCATATGCTTTTGGCATGGACATTTGAATCATATACTTATCTTGAATAAAGGCAGTAATGGACCTCAATTTTGTAGCTTTTTGTATATGGGTCCGCCCCCCTCGGGCGCCTTTTATTTCAAAGTGACTGTTACTTATCAAAAAAACAAAAGTACTAGAAAAGGAAACTACACGACTTTTTTGTTTTTTTTATGAGTAAAAGTATACTCAATAACAAACACCTGAGATAGGAGAAATACTTATAAAAGAAAAGGAGCAGCTGACAAAAGAGGGGGGCAGGGGAGAGTTAAACCCCCAAAAAAATCTACAAAAGAGTCAATATAAGAAGGGTAAGCTTCCATTACCCAAAAGTATGGAAATTTCAACAACATATCTTTTAATCTACTAAGGGGATTTATCTCCCCTTAAAAATCCTACGATTTCCATCCCTCCAAAGATACCAACAAATACAAAGAAAGACTAAACACCACAATTTCCTCACACTACAAGAAACTCAGGTCCCTTGTCGCATCTTCAACGTATCCACCATCCCCCAAAGCATAATCCAGGAACACCCAAAAAGAGTCAAAGGGAGAATCCACAAATCTCTAGCAACCGAGCAATGCATAAAGAAGTGACTAGTGGATTCTTCCCCCTCTCTACACATACAACAAATTAGCCAATCGAAATCCTAGATCTAGGTTTGGTATTGCAATTGTTATTAAAATGTGTGGTCATTATGGTCGCTGAACTGTTACCAATTCCAACTTGACAAGTTGACATGTAACTTAAAAGCCACATTGTACCTCCTAATCTCTATAAATGATGGATGCTTAGCCTATCAATCCATCAGCCTCCTTTCCTGTCCCTTTTTGTTCATCTCTCTTTAAATTTAACTCAGGCAATGAAGATGTAAATGACGATGAGAAAAAGGATGGTTTTACATAGTTTGCAAGATCGACAAAAGTTGAGTCAAGCTTAAAAGTGATAATAAAAATAACAATAATAAATAGTTTTTTTATAGGAGCTTGATAATGACTAATTATGTTTAAAATTCACAATTAAAGTCGTGATTATAATATATACATTAACCATCATTTCCTCACTTCCGCAACAATTCTAGTCAGTTTTAGCAGGTATAGTTTTTTTTCAGATGACAGAGACCTGCCAACCACAGTCCTTTGGGAGCACAGCTGTCAGTGCTACTCCAAATAAGCGACCCCACCCCCAACAACCGCATATCAGTTAAGGCCGGGCACGCCTGTAGCATGCTCGAACTAGAGACCTCTTAGGGACATAATCCTAGATTCGCAAACAATTTGAGTGCTCTTATACTACACAGCAGAACAAAAACGAGAGAGGAAGAAAGTCTTACCAGCTGAGCTAACCCCCGAGGGTTGCAGCTATGATTTACTGATCAAAAATAATAATTCAGAGGGTATGGTGAGAATCTATACATACTTTTATTTATTTGCACCTGACAAAAACAAATTTATGGATTTGGTGAACTTTTGTCAACATGATTTGAGCAATTAAACAAATTGAGAAGTATTAATACCACTTAATATATTCATCTAGAAGGGAAATAAATACATGATTCTTTGAATTTAACTCCATTTATTAATTTATTTAGCTGTAGTATTGTGCACCCTCTTTCACCATCAATGTTATCTGAATGTTAAAAAAATTCATCATAATTCAACAAAGCACCCAAATATGTGTTGTGTTTTGAAATTACTTGACAGCGTATTTAATCCCAGTTAACCTAGCATTTTGTGTCAATAATTATTAAAACATTAAATTTTCCAAGCCAAAACATGGACACTGAACCGCATAAAGACTGATAAAACACTGAACAGCGCAAAGATTAATATATCAGTACTAGCAAACTCAAACACATAGAAAGCCCTAATGTCATTATAAAGTACAAATCGCATTTATCTCAATCAAGGCCGAGAACAGACAATACCTTAAGGCTTTCCACGACGCCAGGGACGACCTCGTGCTCGAGCCCGGCGTACTCCCCTTCCGTATTCTCCCTTATCACAACAATATCAACATTCTCATGCCGCGTTGGCAGACCTGGCAAATTGAAGCAATTCACAAGCGAAGCGTAGAGATCGAGTTCCTTCCTTAATTGGACATTAAGCGAACTCACACCACCACCAACCGGAGTAATCAATCCCTCCCTTCAAGCACACCTTGTTCTTGCGAATTGATTCCATCACCTCCGGAGGCACGCTCTTCATGTTTCCGTGGACTTCGTACCGCTCGAAGTACACCGGGGCGTGCATTGCCCCCATGACCCGTTCGACTGCGCCAGTGACCAGAGGTCCAATTCCGTCGCCCGGTATTAAGGTTACGGCCCTAGGAGCACCGTCTCCTGGTCGAGGCATGTAGGTTACGGATCGGTTTGGGTCTAGTCTCGATCTTAACCCTAGAAGAGGGTGAGTATCAGAAGCTGATCGAGCAGATAGTTGTTTTAGGATCGGCAGGGTTCGTCTGGCCATTGAAGTTGACTGATTCGTTGAGTTTTTTGGGGGATGAGATTAGGGTTTCGACTCAGTTGTTCTCCTTTTCATGAAACGAAGAGAGAGTTCGAGAGTCGCAGAGAAACCATGAAAGAGCGGGTAACATGAGAACGGAGAGGAGAGGAAAGTAACAACAAATGTGATTATTTTTTGCAGTGATGCCTCTTTATTTTGTATGTATTCCATTTGGCCCCTCAGTTTCTACATTTTCGTTACGTTCAAAATAGTAATACTTTAATAAGTAAAATAATAATTTTTATTTTCTGCTTAAAAGCATGCATTCCCTAACTATACCTTAAAAACTAGTATTTTAATTTTTATGATTAGACATTAAAATTATTATCTTTTGAACCAATAGCCAAACTCAAACAACTACCTCCACCTACATAACAGCTCCAGTAGTAGAAGCCCGCACAAACTAACAAAATTAGCAAGAAAAAACAATATATGGTTTTCAATTTTTTTGTCTAAAATCTATAGTCTAATAAGATTAAGAATGAAAACTTCCCTACCTTGAGTCAGAAGAACTGGTTTCAGCAAACCTGTCTCTGTCCATTCAATTTCATTATCAACACCTCAAAATTAAATCACAAAAACTTTTTCAAGTGGTGATTCTTTCTCAACAAGGCTTCCCATTTCACTCTTCCTACCCTGAAACAAAGCTAATCCAAACGCTTGAACATGAATTTTCAAAAATATAAAGACGTGTAACCAAGGCCATTTGCTTTGGTTAGGACTTAGGACTTTAGACGCGAGAATTGGAATTGAGCTTGAGACCATGGATATCTGAAGCAACAGCAATGTAACTTTATCATGAATAATCTAATTTTGATACAGATTGTTTGCTGATGATGTTCTGTTCGTCTTGCAACTTTTACATCAACTTGGATACAACAAAATATGTCGATCTTGCTTTACATAACAAGTTGGAAGCAAAGCATCTGGCCACTTATCAGAAAGATATCAAACTGAACGTCTTAGGAAAGGCAAATAATGGCTCCAAACCCTTTTTCTCTACATCCATTGCAGCTTGCAGGTTTGCTGGGAGGGAGGAAGCATTCAATACTCAACATGAAGGGAAAAAATACATGTTCAAATTCATGTAGCACCTGATGGTGTATCACAAACAAATTCAACCAAACATACATTAATTATTGAAAATTCTCCCCCCCCCCCCCCCCCCCGCGGTGGGTGGGGTGGGGGTTGTGGCAGAGGAAAAAAAAAGGCCAGTATAATCACATTATTAGGATATAATAATGAGGATTCCTTAATGTTTTCTGGAAAATAAGATGACAACCATGGGAATCTGCTCAAGCCATGAATGTAAAACAAAAACAAATAAATACACATCTTATATAGTTACTTCCATGACTAACTATCCATAGATATGATTTGACAAGGTCAAGTCCCAAGATGGGTAAGTAAAAATCTGGGCCACCATCAATTTCAAAATTCCAGTGTATTGGAAAATGCAAAGCTCAAGTAAAAGTCAATGTCGGCACACTATGCCCATGTCTTTTTTTAACCATTGCTGCTTCTTGTCAACAGGTCTATAGAGAGAGCAAGCAAAGCAGCCCCTTTACAATAAAACTCATTTCCAAGGAAACCTGTACAACAACTCGCTTACCAGCAGTGGACTCAGAAAACCCTCTCTAGACAAGATACTCATACAAGTCCAAAATAATAAGTTCTTATTCCTTGGGTCCACACAGGAGGAAACCCAGAAAACCCGTGTTGCAATGGCAGGAACAAGAGAAAACCCACTCCTTTTTAATAGATAACACAACAATAACCTCTGAAGTAACTTAAAAATTCTAGCAGAGTCAGACCCTATTAATCCTACTGATAGTGAAACTCTTCTGATAAACAAATTTAATGTGTACTGCTGAACCTAAAGATAAAACGCATGCACACTAATGAAACTAGCACTACAACACCGCACCATAGTGAAACACCACAAACAATGTGACAAACCCTCATTAAAATGCTGCTGCACCAATATATTGCAAGGAATAAAATACATGCCACAGGATTACATTCTCACACAAATTAACAGGTTTATCCTGGTCATCATCCCTTTTTTTTTTTTGGCATATGTAATACACACGCACTCATGTCCCAACCAAAACTTAAACCCTGCCACCTCTCCCTCCGGAAGTGGCAGGAGATTACCACTCAAGCCAACAACAGGTGGTCTGGTCATAATCCCATATGAGTACTATAAGGAATAAGTACCAATTACTCAGCTGCATGGCTGATACATTTTACGATAACTATATAGATTTCAATCTAAACTTTACCTACCAAGTTTCATTGTTGACCAATTTAATTATATGAGTCGAAGAATCTCAAAAGATCACAAATTTTGTGTCAATTCCTTCAAGGCAGAAGCTCATATTAAATAAACAGCCAATTGAAACCCTATTGTCAAACCAATTAACAGAAATAGTGCAAGTATCCATCTAAACAATGACGAATGGTTTGCCAGCTAGTACAATTCTAACCGATAGAGGCAAGATTTACAATCTAACTAACAGACAGTGGAATAGTAAAAGGAAAAGCCTAGAGTTGGGTATCAGATGCTGGACCAATGTTACCTGGAACGTGGGTCATTTTGGTAGGTGGAACTGGGAACGTAGATTGACACTTGTTATAGAACGCAGTATGTTAGGGATAAGCTTCTTTGGATCGCTTTATTAGAACAAAATATGTTTAATTGAAATATGATATGTTTTTTTATTGTATTTGTAATATTGTTCGTATGTTAAACACCAGAAAATTTTCAATAAATCCAATTCATTGTAAAATAAAATTCCAATGGTGTGTCTGTATTTTATTGTATATTGTATTGTTTTTATTTGAGACTTTTAATATTTTAGATTGGAACTGCTAAATTTTGCATTCCAAATCGTTAATGATCCATATTTTGGATCGAACGATCCCAATTCACAATTCACTAGAGGAGAAGCAAATTGTGGTAACTATGTGCTCGACTATCATGCGATTCATGCATATGGGGAATTCAACCCCCCAATGGATAGGAAGCAGTTTGTGCATGATATGTAGCTAGAGAAAAATCTATATTTCAAAGCTTTATAAACATGAATCAATTTGCACTCTGAGGTGTTCACTCTAATCCTATGATTTGCCAAGGGAAATGAGCCCACATAGAACTAAATGGTGAAAGGCTTATGTAGCCAACCCAAAATAGTTGAAGTTTACGTCATTGTTGGGTCGAGTTTAGTTGTATAAGATCTCAAGTTTGAATAAGATGAAGATATAATTATCACTGCCAAAATGAATAAGGTCGCTTTTAGCAAACCCCAAGTAGTTGGAAATTAATTTTTTCTTGGGTTGAGTTGAACTTTATAAGATCTAAAACTCTTCTTTCAACTGGTGAAAAAGACTCAAGTAGCAGACCACAAAAAGTTGGCACATAAGGTTTTCCTAGGTTGAATAGTATATGATTTCAAACTAGAAAATTACTAAACCCCTAATTATTACTCTCTAGCAATCTTCAATCCACATATGCAGGGGGATGTAATTGAAATTCAATAATATAAATTATCAATCTCTAGCATTATTCAATCAACGTATGCGCAGGGGGAATGTAAATTGAAATTCCACAATATAAACGCACGTATAAATATGGGGATGACACAAACAACTGGTTCTGAGAATTTTAGAATACAGCAACATAGATTGAAAAACAAAATGGCGGAGACCTACTCACTTCAGTGAAGATAAAAAGGTAATCTTCTATATCCTTCAAAGTCAATAAAAAAAATAAATGAAAACCATCATCTGGAGCTCAAAATCAAGAAGAGGCTATGCTTCCTCCCCAGATCAACAGCTTCAAGTATATCATTCACTCACATGGTGTCCATGAAGAGCACATCATTTCCATCCATAAATCACCACTTCAGAGAGCAGATAAAAGACAAATCAGCCTTAATGGGCTGAAGCGGCACCACTGCTTCCTAATCCCATCTTCTGTCCCAGCAATGCAAGTTGCTCAACAAACTCATCTCCTGTGAGAATTTCTGTTGTTCCATAGATAACATGTTTAACTGGCTGCTGACGATGTGCAAGCTCTTGCAAGCTCCCATATTCCACAAAATTTCCACCACCAATCATAAACACAATAGCTTCTTTGAATGGCCCTTTCAGATGGCTGCTACTTGACCCAGAGCTTGACTTGGGAGCACGAGGATCAAACACAATATAAGAGTCAATTTCAGGATTTGGTTTCCCGTCCATCAAGGCTTCAACTGTCCTTGTCAATGCCAGTTGATGATCACTAGACAATAAATTCTTCACACCAGCAGTAACAGCACTGATTGATTGCCCATAGAGCTTCTCGGCCCAATCCACAATGTTGCTTCTGCTGGCAGAATTTGCTGATGCCAATGAAACATTTAATGACTTGATCTTTTTTACATACTGAAATGCACTGATATCTACTTCAGACTCCCTCAGTGCCATTTCAACCATTTCCACTTCTGACTGAGGAATGCTTTCAGAAGAAATAAGATACATGATTGCAAAGCGCAGCTTATCCATCTTAGTCCCTTTGCCTTTGAGCACTCCAAGAAGTTCATTCCGATCAATGCCGCCCCTAACCATCATGTCATTCTCCTTTTTGGCATAAGAATCAATAGACCTGTCCTTAATCTCACCCAACAAAACAGTAGCAATATTAGTGTGCTTATCAATCACTTGTTTCCGCTCGGTCAACTCAGGCAGTGAGTTCACTGCATTCATCAAATGCTTTGTGTTTCCAACCAAGTCTGTCCCGTCAAATTCAGCTCCATCATTTCCACCAGTCCTCCTGTTCACCTCATCAACATCCTTCTTATACTTAGTCAATTGGGTCTCAATCTCTACAGCAACTTCTGGAAATTCCAATGAACCATTTGTCAACCAAAATGGATCCGATCTATCCAATTCATATGATTTCATCCCGCCTTTTTCCCCTTGTACACTCAATCTATTCAGCCTCAAGCCAAGCACATCATGAACGAGTGGCCGATACCTAAAATCGTGCTGTATTGCAACAGATAACTCAAAATTCCTATCGAATATACACAAAATCGGCCTCTGAAACGAACTTGCAAAGTTTACACCTTCAGAAAACAAATTATTCTTTGCCAACAAATGGTCACGCAATCGCTGATCCAGCAAAGATGCAACCATTTCGGCCGGCCCACCACGCGGGCATCTAATTATCGGAACCACAGCTAAAGTTGCCAATACACAAAACAATCCACTCACAATTTTCTCAATAATTTCCTCAATTTCGCGATCTCCAGCGGAGGGATCATTCAATTGAACATAGCAAGATTTATCGGCAAGCGAAAACAAATTATCCTCTAGGGTTACAAACTCCAAATACTGATCATGTACCTTCGAAATGCGATGAATCGAATCCGAGTTGAGCGTTCCGGATGCAAGATCTTCGAGAAGTGGCCTAGGGATGGACGATGAGAAATTGAGGTGGAACGAATCATAGAGTGATCGAGAGGCATCAGCGATAATCCGTTGGACGTTGAGTTGAGTCGGTCGTATGAAGTACACAGCGGGGACGTCGTGGACGGGCTTTCGGTCCTTGTCGATGAGGAAGTATAGGGTTACGCCGTGTTTGCGGAGGTCCTTGACGTGGATCAGAGGAGAGAGAATGTCTTGGCAAAACTTGTCGTAGATCAAGATCTTGTACACTTCTTCGTTTGCAGTTCCGCTTGAATTGACCGGTTGGTTCAGATTCAACATTCGAGTTATGCATTCTGTAAGAAAAACTTAGATCAAATTCAAAATAGACATGCATAGACAAATATACACACATATAAGCACGAAATTGGATCGATACATGTAGAGAGAGGTATGAGCGAGGGAGAGTTACCTGTGTGTTTCTGTCGAAGATTGAGTGCCATTGTTGCTCAGAATTTCTCTCTCTGCCGCGAATGAGAGAGCTGCAGAGATGGGAGTTGGAGCTTATTGCGCTCGCGTTCACTGGAGACTGCTGAGAGTTTCCCAGAAACAGACGGTTGTGTTTTGTGCTTGGATATCAGGTCCGCTTGGATACGAACTCACGAGAGAGTTGTGTTTGGAAAGAAAATGACTATTTTTCATTTTATGTATAAATAAAAATGTGAGAGATAAAAAAAAAAAAAATACTAAAAAGTTTCTAAAATAAAATTTTTAATTCAAAAAATTTATTATACATTTGTTTTTATCTAAAAAGTCTAATTGTTAACTTACAGTCTTAATACCTGTTAAAAAATATTACTAATTATAGTAAAATGACCTTCAAGATATATTTTAAAAAAATATATATAAAATAAGATTTTCAATCTCAAAAAATTATAACATTTTATAAAGTAAAAAAAAAAATTAGGCATTTTAGATAAGTAAAATATATTATATAATTTTTGAAATTTAAAAATTTATTGTCTCTATTATTTAGTATATTTTAAAATATATATTGAAGGTTATTTTGGTTTAATTGATAATATTTTTAACGGTGTTAAGATAAAAGTTAACAAATAAATTTTTTTATATTAAAAATTTATTTTTAAAATCTTTTAGAAAAAAATATATCATATAGTTTTTGAATTGAAAAAATTATTTTAATAATTTTTTAGTATTTTTTTCCTTAAAATTAAGAAATAAACATCTTAAAAAAATAATCTCGCAAAAAAATTCAAAGATATCAGGGTGTCGTGAATTACTTTGTTTTTTTTTTTTTAATATAAAGATAATTTCATTGTGTCAAACATTATCTTAGTTTTATCTATAGACAAAATCTTCAACTCTACGAATGTTTCAAAACAAACAAAATTATACACTACCGTCTAACATTAGACATTTGTATTTTGTAAGATACTTGTCTTCACTTTTTTTTGCTACTAAACTACCTTTTTAGAGTTAATTACTTTGATATAATAATTGAGTTTTGGATTAGCTTTAATTTCTTCTAACTAATCGCGGAGGGTTTAGGTATTCATCTGTGCAGATATTTCAAAATCATTTAACAGAAGGACGTTAACATCCCAAAAGTACAGCTATCTCATTTTTGCACTCTCAAAAGCCATAGCCACCCTTTCCCTCGCACTCTAAAACAGGCGTACACGTTCTCCTTTATAATATAAGAAGCATAATTAGATATAAGTATATAAAATTAGTCAAATTGTCTGAAGCATGAACATAATCACCTTTGCTCTACAAGCCTAGTGAGCTCCTTTTTTTCCAAAGGCAGTTCATTTTTCGATTTTAAGGTTCTTACTCTTAAAGAGATATAGTCATCATAGACTTAACTCGTCCATTTTTCGGTTTTAAGGTTTTTATTCTTAGAGAGATATAGCCACCATAGACTAGCTCGTCCGTAGGGCTATGATCAGGCCAGGATTTGCCATGCGGTCTAGAGATCTAGTTGACGCTTGGAATGAGTACATTAATATCCCTAAGAAAGAAAACGTGCCATCTTGATAAGATTTTTATTATATCGTATAAAATTTCAATAAAAATAATTTAATATCAATTGTAAGTCATCTATTCTACTCCGACATATGCTTTCTTGAGGAAGGGTCATTGCGAAAGATTGATTTTACTTTCATTTCATATTCTTAACTGTAACTTGAGGAACTTTTTCTTGTTAATATAAAAAAAAAAAATTGAGTAATATACATACAAAAATGCACTAGAAAAAAAAAACATCAAATTAACTTAAGCATACTTTTGTGCTATAGAATAGTTTTTAAAAATAGTTTTTTAAAACTAAATTAATACAAAAATAGTTTTTAAAACTTAGCCAATCAACATTTTATAAATGTGAAAACAAAAGGATGGTGTAAAATATTTTCGAACTAGTTTTAATATTATCAGGGACGAACGACGCCGTTTCACTCTTTATCTTCCTGTTTTCGGCCAAAGAAGATTCCCCGAGTAATAAATTGGCATCTGGGTAGTATGGTTCACAACAACAAAATTGGTGTGGTTGTATGCCTATATATACAAAATATATACACTGTACACAGAGAGAGAGGAGAGAGAGAGAGGAGAGAGAGAATCGATTTGAGAAATGGCGATGTCGCCGTTCGTGCGAAACAGATACTGGGTGCTGAGACACGGTAAAAGCATTCCAAACGAGAGGGGCCTTATTGTTTCCTCTATGGTTCGTTCTCTTCCATCTATATATATTTAATATTGTTTTGCCCCCAACTTAGCAACTTCGGGTACATTTTCAATTGCATAAGAGAATGCTTATCTGAGAATTCCAAATCATTGCAGATTACTCTTAGTTCTAACTTCTAGATACAGATTTATATTATGAACAGAGTGTAGCAGATCCTAATTCTCAGTTGGGTCTTTTTAAAAGAATGTGGTTTCAGCTTTATTTATTGTTCTGTAAACAATTTTTAGTTGATATCTCGACTGTAATGGCATGAGCTGAAGTCCAAAGAGCCCTGGATCTCAATCGTGTGGAATAGTAAGAAGTGGACATATGGGCAATTTTTCGAACTTTAATTAATCAGTATTGATTCTCATATATTTGTTTTTTACTCCCATTAAATGAAGTTTTCATCAATCACCTCGGAACAAGAGAGTGAAATGGAAGAAATCTTTTTTTTTTTTTTTATAGTTATCAATGGATGTGATAATTGGTTAATTGTGTGGATTCTGATATGATTATCTATAATTTGCCGTTTGTTGTATTCATTAATACCCTGCATTTACATGGCTTTACCATTCTTTCAGTAAAATGAACTGCTATCCATAGTTAGAAAAAAAATGATTTTCTATTTATTTATTTTTTATCAACTAAAATACACGTCATCTTTGGAGGGCGCACATTTTGCAAGCATGAAAGCGTATTAATTATTTATCTTCTGATAGCATATTCATTTTCCTTCTTGTATGACAAAACCAGTTGACATAGGTGTTGCTATCTGCAACAGATACAAGGCATCCAATGAAGTAACCTCACATCATATTGATGCACAAATCATTGTTCGACCAGGCCAAAGGACGGGAAAGGGGGGTTAAAATATAAGTGTCCTTATTTCATTATACAGACCTATATTGATATATCAAATGCTTTAAGTCCTTGTTCGTTTGAATCCTAATGAACTTATTGAAGTTATTTGGAAGATAGATATAGGCTTCCCTCTATTGTTTATAGGTATTTTATTTCTTTATTTTCACACTGCTATTATAATGAATGGTTTCATGTGAATAAATACGTTCCCTAGATGTGAAAAATCTTTAATATTTCCATCTATACCTAACAAAAAATAACTCATGAACCAAAAAGAAGGAAAAGTTCTGTGCTCTGCTCCATGAGGTCAAGATCAGCAAGTTGGACCAGTTTAGAATTTTAGGGGGGCAACTCTAAGAAGCATTGAATCTTAAAAATTCCATAAATATTCTGTAAGAGTGAGTCAGTGAATGACACCAACTATAGGAGGATTTAGTTTTGGCAACAAAATATTTAGCAATAATCCATGCAAATGTCAAAATGTCTTGCTATATGGCAGCAGGGAATTGGATTGTTTTTTGTTTTCCTTTCGTGGGGTTGTCAGAAATAGAAAATTGCCAGCAAGAAGATCTCTCTCTCTCTCTGTGGAGATATTTGGCAAATAAAACTTTGTTTAGATATTGCTATGTTCATACATTATATATATATATATATATATTTCCTTTTCTATGTTCTCTTTCTCATTCTTTTTTTTTTCTTTTTTCTTTTTTCTTCCTTTCACTTATTTGATTGATATATGATTTATGAAATTTTATGTTCATTTGCTTGTTATTTTTAGTCTCATTTCATCTATACTACAATGTTGAAGGCAGGCTTTATCTGCATATAGAATGGTTGGACAATTGCTGATTTAGTTTATGAACATTATATCTAACCCTTTTTTCTTTACGTGTCTTATCAACTCCTGCCTTTATAGGTGAGATTTGGATATGACGAATGTTTTAATGGCTGTCTTCAATTATAATATTTTGAGGATCTATTTGCTCTGTGTTTAGTCAATTGTCACTGTGGTATATGTGGTTAAATGGTTTTTACACGATCTCAACTCTCTAGAAGCTACGATTAGCTATCAATTTATTAACCAGTGCCTAGTTTTCTAACAGGAAAATGGCACACTTGAGGAATATAAATTAGCTTCTGAAGGTGTTAATCAAGCGCAGTTGGCTGGTGAATCATTCCAAAAGGTAGGTGTACCTGCTAAATACTACTTATTTGAAATATGGAGGTATGTGTCAAGCATTACATATGTCAATTGTTACACATTTAATTTTGAAATGGATATAATTTTCCCAGTCCAACACAGCCTTCAGTGGTTGACATCTTGTAAAGGTGGTTGACTGTGCATAAAATATTCAATGTACTTGTGCTATAGCTTATGTTAGTATGAATGTGCTACAGCCTTTCCATTAGTGGAACTTACTTAGACCATCTGATTCATTTGACGGTGGTGCTTTCTTGTGCTTCTTTTCTGGAATGCTATGTAATTTCTTAGATTTAAACATCATATAGTTTGGTTAATTGTTATACTGGAAAACAGATTAGGCTCCGGTTGGATCTCAGGGATCAACAATCGTATTACTACTTTAATAGATAGCTCTTAAGGAATTTTGACAATTAGTCAAATTGGTCATCTCTGTTTTAAAGGCTAGCAATTTTGCCATCTTCATCTGTGGTATAAGTCTTACTGGGATGAGATGTTCTTAGATGAAATAATCAAATACATAGAACAAAATAAGATAAGAAGTGAGGGGATTTCAGAATATATAGTAATAGCCCAAGCAGGTGGTTAAGACTTAAGATTGGCAGCACTGAAATGCCCAAGGGAAACTGACATCAGCATTAATGGGAAGAGCTTATTGCATGTTGAAGTTGCTCAATGTAAAGGGATGAAGGGCTGGAAAAGAATGTAGCTGGTGTCATCAAGAAAGAATCTTAATAGAAGATGTGTTGTGGACAGAAAAAAGGTGAAATAACACGGAGATCTAGATGCTTAGATTTATCCCTCTAATTGGCATTTTGTTGTGGATATCTCCCACTATTTATTGCCTCTGGGCACATCTCATCGATGAGATTATGCATAGGTGACATTGTTGACGCATTCATCTATGCTCTCTTTAAGTTTCAAGTGTAATTTTTTAAGGGGCACAAAATAATGAAGATCTTTTGTTGACACATTTATCCATGCTCTCTTTAAGTTTTGGGAGTAATTTTTTTTTTAAGAATGAAGATCTTAAATGAAAACCTGAGTTTGATAGGTGATTTACTCTATTCTTAATTTTTAAGGGGCACAAAAGAAAGAATTTCATTTTGATCGAGTTGGGAAGTCCGTAAGTGCCTTCTGTGTACTGGTTACTGCATGGGTGCACCGTGCACGTATGTATAAATTGTTTTTTAACAGGTGAAATGTATGAATGCAGGAGCTGAAAGAAAATAATATACCAATTGAGAATGTCCGAATTTGCTACTCTCCATTTTCAAGAACCTGTCACACTGCTGAAGTAGTTGCTTCTGTTTTGAATCTTCCATTTGAAGGCCCTCAATGTAAGGTTAGCCATCCCATTCTTGACAAGATTCATTTCATGGAGGACTAGCTTAATATATGAGGCACTCCAATATAGGAAGATAGCAAATTTTTAATACTCATTGAACAATGCCCTAGCATCAGCATTATTATTTGAGTCACCATTCTATGAAATATCACTCATTTTAAATTTGACTTGATTGAGTTATTCACAGAGCTATAACATCCTTATGATGATTGGAAAGACATATTATGCAAGCCAAGCCCAAGAATAAATAAAGATTGTACAGTAGATTTCAGTGTACATTTACTTAGGTCCTCTTTAGAGATATAGCCTATTTTAATCTGATATTGATTCCCATATATGTATGTTTTTCATACTGTTACTCTGTATCTGTACTGGTCCTGTGGTACCTCAAATCTCTGAAATTTTTTGCCATATCATAATCTATTCTATTCAATTAAGCCAACACCAAGCTTTGATACGTTTGGTGTCTTACGTTATTCTCTCCTAAAATGTTGCCAATTGGCAACCTGAGAGGGTAAGGCTATACAAAGTCCATTTTCACATGAAAACGAGCTTTCCAGCTGTCGGCCGAAAATAAGATTGATTTTAATCCATAAATACCGCTTCAATATTCAGACCTCATCTTCATCCAACGGCTAGAAAGCTCGTTCTCATGTGAGAACAGGCATTCTATAGCCTTGCCCATTTGAGAAAGCTTTTATTCCTAAAGATAACTGACAAGAGAGCAGACAATAACCATCTAGGCAGAAGGTAAAGTAAAATGCATTTCCAAACACGAACATAACACATATGCCTCTAGAATGAATAATATGGTTATGAACTATTTTGCCAAGTGATATGTTTTCTTTCTCCCTGTATCCCGAGGAACATTTATCTGAGCCAATAAAATTTAATTCCCAATTCTTTTATTTGGGTGTTGTGGTTTCTTTTGTTGATTTTTCCCTAGATTTGCAGGGAATGTGCCCGTGTTTTTTTTTTTTTTGGGGGGGGGGGGGGATGTTGGAAATTATTGATTTAGCTTCTCCAATTTTGGCGAGCCTTTGATTTTCCTTTTTTCTTTGCTCTGATGTTCGAGTAAATGTTGCTGGGCAGGTGGTAGAAGATCTCAGGGAGCGTTTCTTTGGTCCTTCATTTGAACTCATGTCTCATGATAAGGTAAGCAAAATGTTTGTGGGACTACATTTAGATTTTATCTGAGGTAAAAAGAGCCTGATGAAGGGCTTCAGTCCTAGTATTTATTTGCATCCTTTAGTAATTGACTGCTAGACTAAAGTTGATTTTGGATTATGTCTACATCACTGGCTGAGTTGTCATAAGTACTATTGTGGTTTCTCATCAATGCCACTAGCATTGGAGTCTGAATTTAAGTTTGAACATATTTTTTTACTCTCTTTCCTTGACAGTATCAAGAGATTTGGGCTCTTGATGAGAAAGATCCATTCATGCAGCCCGAAGGTGGAGAAAGTGTTGCAGATGTTGTTTCTAGACTTACTAAGTGCTTTGGTAACCATTGAATCAGAATTTCAAGGGTAATAATGTGCATCCTTTTTCATAAGTTTGTCTTCATTTGGGATATAATTTTTAGATAAATAATTATTAACGAGCAGATTTCTTTACAAAAATTTTTCTTATTGTAATGTTGTAGAGGTGGCCACACATGATGGGTGTGGTTGAAAAGTTAGTTAACCTAATCTCCTTTTACTGTTTACATTCAACCCTTTTGTTGCTAGCTCTCAGGCCCTTGTTAGTCTTACCCCAAAGAGACAATCTCAAAGACCCCAACTCTCTCTCCTCTCGCGCGCGCGCGCGCACACACACAAAAGAACTCTAGAATTTCAATGATGATACTGATGAGATATGATTACTTGGAAAAATTGTAAATAAATAAATGTCCAAATTCCAGAAGCATTTTTTAGGACAATCTTGGACAACCAGCTAATTTTGAAAGTTACAGAAACAGCTAATCTCGATTAATAGCATTCTTGTAGTTGAAGTGTTGCAAAAGTGACCCCCAACAGTTCTCAAAGATCGGCCAGAAGGAAGCAGAAATACCTTCCCTGAATGACGCGCGATGGACCTTATGCAGGAGATTTGGCACATGTGAGAGCTTGCAACAATATAAGTTAAGCTGCAAGCCTATAGCTAATCATGGGATTTGGGAGGCTTTTAACTGCTGGATAGCACACCAGCTTTACAATCATAATGATACATGGCTTATTTAACAGCATTCTGACTCTCATTTTCAAGATATAGTTTACTGTATGAAATAATAATTTAAAAAGCCTTGGTTTTCCATTGTTAGCAGAATTCATGTACATGTCTGTATTTTGGATAATTAATATATAAACTAAACGTTGTGTTGCAGATGTGCAATCTTGGTGGTCAGCCATGGTGATCCCCTTCAAATTTTGCAGACAATTCTCAATGCAGCAAAAGAACATACACAACCCAGTGGTAATGACTTGTCATCAAGAATACAGGCTGTTAAAGTCCCTCTCAGTCCTTTCACGACACCGGAGGTTTGCCTTGCTTACTGGAGAACTGCGGGCAGTTATATAAATTGTAGCGTCTTATCTAAATAGGCAAAAAGCCCACGATTCTTTGGAAACCAGATTTTTGTGACAAACATTATTGTTGTTGGAACGACTTCCAAGTTATAATAAACATTATTGTCCATTACCTTGGATTTAAAACCTATAGGGCATATTAGATGAGTGATATGAGCTGGCATCTGAGGCAGCTTGCTGCATTTTTCATATTGTATCCATGTAGAAATAGGATGAAATCAAGGTGATATTTTGATCAACCAAAATGACATAAAATAGCTTTTAATTAATTGTTTTCGCCGATATTTTGATCAACCAAAATGACATAAAATAGCTTTTAATTAATTGTTTTCGCCGCAATGCTATATTGCAACATTATTAAAACTTATAGGCATATTGTCTGGAGTTCAAAATCAAGATGTATAATTCTCTTGAGTAACCAAGACGATAATGAATGCTGTTATGTGGACGTATTGACATGCATGACCCAATTCAAATGTTTTATTAAGGAAGGACTCAAAAACGGATGGATTTGGAAAGAAAGGAAAATCATTTCATGATTTTTTTTTTAAAAAAAAAAATAACAAATATGCAATTATTAAATAGCAATTAAAACTTATATCAACTAATAACAAACAAGGATATAATTATTAATTAGTTTATTTTATATATATATAATCTTTTCTCTTATTGACAATTCAAATAAATCTTCATTTTTTCGCATTGGAATAATTTTTTTCTCTTTTCTTTCATTCTCTCTTAAATAACATACTATGAACCGACTCTACATTAAAACTTGGGAAAAATAGCAGACACCATCTATTGTTTCACTTAACTTCTCTATATTGTTCTAAAGTTAACAATGTACTATTTCATGTGTCGGAAATATATTTTGTGTAGGAATGTCTCTGTCAACTTTTATACTATTTCATTACCACATTTTATTCTTCTCCATCATACTCCATCAAAATACCCAAAAAAAAATATTAACCACTATTTTTTCTTCTTAACTTTCTTTTTATTGTAAGAATATTGAACCATTATTATGGTTTTAACAATTTGGGAATTTTAAATATAACTCTAGCATTGACACAAACAATGTTAAAATATACCCCTAGCATGAAAAAAACACTTCAATGAAAGAAAGAATGGTATATGACTACGTGCTCGTTTGGATAGTCGGTAAAAACGAACATATAGGAAAATGATGTTTTGAAATGAGAGTTTTTAAAAAAAGTTACCTACTAACACTTTTTTAAAACGTCCATTTTGATCTTAAAAATATCTAAAACGGGCATTTCAAAAAATTCAAATAAACACCTATTTATCTCAAAAGCCTATTTAAAACGTAATAAATGGCCAAATGGGTGGCTTCACCGCCCATTGTTAATTCAAAATTATATCACAGGAAAAAATCAACCAAAGGAATCGCATTAAATGACATTATTTAGCTACTTGACAATAAAACTTCACAAGTGCCAAAGAATTTTGTAAAGATTCTACAGTAGAATGAAACAAAACAAGCGGGGATACATTAACATCAAACGAACAGTATCCTCTATCACCCCCCAAAAAAAAAAATTAAACATACGTAAAAATATTTCTGTCAAAGTACAGTCATTATACAGCATCTTGCAGTCACTTTTGCCCGGGATAGTTGATTTCATATTCTACAATTGGCAGCTGGACATCAAAAAAGAGAAACAAAAAGAATAAGAAAAATCTGAATCGTTTTCTTACAATGCACAGAATAAAAAACAAAGAAATTTCACAGCAGTCGTTTGAGCTCTTTCATAAAAGAGGCGACAGTTTCCTTTGAGGCCAGGGCAGTTAAGAGGAGTAAAAACATAGGATTGGATGCTACCATTGGATGGGCTAAAGTGTCTGGATCTCTAGGCAAATTAAGCCAACAGCAAATCAAACTATTTTCCTACTTTTTATTTATTTATTTGTAATAATTGGGCAATCAAACCCTATGTTTATCCACTCCCATGATTTTTTATTTTCTATCATTAACATGCTTATTTAATTGAAAAGATCAACAGATTGTCAGTTGCCGTAGTCAGACGTATCCAGGATGAGCCCATCAACCAGGAAGCCTCACAGTCTCACTGACTGGCAGCCCGGACCCTCTCCCACTTGGTTCAAGAAGCAAACTTAAGGCAGATAGTAAAAGAAAAATATTAGATGCTCAGTTAACACAAGTGAAAGAAAATCCTGAATATGCAGCAAAAGAGAAGAGGGGAGAAAGGGTCTCTAAGTGGAAGTGATTTTGTAGACATTGGCATCGTCTCTATTTCTTGGTTTGAAGAGCTCAAAACATTCTGCAAGCAGTTGTTCCATAATGCATGGAAAAACAAAGTGGGGACCTCTGAAAGTTGCAGGGTACTAACAAAATGACTGTCAGCATCAGTATACTCACTGCAGTAAAGAAATTGGTTGAGGTCGAGAGTCACCCTGCCCTGCTTGCTTGTATCAAATGAATTAAATAGGTTCCTGCAAAATAAAAAATGGGAAGAATGTAACCAATCTACCAGGTAGCAAAATAAGCGAAGGACATATATAACAACATTTGCAAGTTGCAGCTCCACACCCATGGATACTCTTATGTTTATCCTAATAATAATTTAAGACATCTATATAGCTGACCAACATAATACATTCACAGATAAACTGCAGAAGCAACTGAAAGGAGTATACTTGTACACGATTCATTCCAATGGGTGAAACTGTTGCATCTCAAGCATAGATATTCTACAACCGAAGTTGAACAGGTAAAATACTCTCAAGGAAGAGGATGGGAAAAACCTTGACAATCAAAAGGTTCAACTAAAGTGTTAAAGTAGGCATAAAAGATGCTAGATTCCAAATTTTATGATTCTCAGCACAGGTTAGACTCGCCGAATAGAGTGTGTGTATGTGTGTGCGCACGCGCGTGTGCATGTGTGTGTGTGAGTGTGAGTGCACATGCACGTTTCTGTGAATCATCTAGTTGAAATTAACAAAATCATGTTCGTGTGCCTTGCACAATATTGTTATTATATATTAACCATAGTGTTCCCATTGTAAAGAATACAGCATGGACATGCACTTAAAAGGATTTACGATTTACATGTTATGCAGGTCCATGCACTTAAAAAGATTTATGATTTACATACCGTGCAGACTGCACAAAGATACAGAGAGATATAAAATCATCAAGCCGGAATCTTCCATTCTTCTTTTGATCAAAACTCTGAACAATCATTGAAGAAAAAAGAAAAGCATTTTCAGACCATAATGGTTCAAATCTTGCATATGTAATTTATCCATCCTCAAGATGATTAACATGCAAGGTGATAATAAAACATATTTAAATTAAGATCATATTACAATAGGCCAATTATAATGCAATTCAAGCCAATATCCAACATAAAACATTTTATATAGCAGTACAAGGATAGATTATAAAAGAATCAATTTGAAAGGTCAAATGTTGAAAACATAACAATATATATTAGAAGTTAACAAACAGCTCCCCCAACTATTAAAAAGTAGATCCTGGGGGAAAATGTAGAACAGATAACATAAGAATTCTAAACAGAGATGTTAAATAACCCTTTTTTAGTCCAGATGATAATAAACCTGTAAACAGCTCATCAGAAGCATGACAACTGCAGCTGAGAGAGCTATGAGCCTAAAGAGATCGCTGGAATCCCAGCTAATCTTCCTAAGAATTTTCTAGGGAAAAGGATGGAATTCATAGGTCAAAGCAATATATACCAACCACATAAAGGCACGCCTAGTCCACCCCACCCCCCAAAAAAAAGGCTCTCCAAAGGACAACCTAAGTGCCTGATTCCACAAGTGACGTCCTGTCAATACAGTGCACATAAAGTCCTCTAGCACGTGCTTACCATTGATTGGTATTCTCTATATCATATCACTGTCTTGTGCAATAGATCGATATTGTTTAATCATTATTGTAATTTAGTATTCAGGACTCGGGGCTCATGGTAGACTACTTGAATTAGATGCATCTAGTGCTTGATTGTGAATAATTATGATAATACAATAGATGTTTAAACTTGAAAATATATATGACTTTAGACTTTTACTATTGCAAATTTGCAATGCTATTTGATGCAGATGATGCATCAAATTGACATTATATAGTCTACACTAATTTAGTTAATCCTCTTAGTTGATATGCCAAAAATGCACCTTTCTTTTCTTCTAAATTTTTTTGACTATTTCCTTGTTGCATATTTTAAGTTGTTTCAATTGTACATAGAATTCGTTGAATGCATATGCAAATTAAAAGTGCACACACACACACACATTGGTTTTGCTAGCATACTTATCCAAAAATAAACGTTGATTTTGCTACCATTCTCGATTGATATGCCCCAAAAGACACTCTTTTAATTTTGACAAGTTTGTTTGCATATTTTAAATTATTTCAATAGTAAGCATATTTACTATACATGTCTATCACATATGTGCCTTACTTCGCTCAAGCTTGTGCTTTGTACTATGCCCTGTGCTTAGGCTCTAAGAGTCCTTGGGTCCCTAGCACAAACTTTAATAACTACAGCTACCAACTAAATTATGAGGACCAAACAGGAATTTTAGAAAATGGATCAACTTTTAAATAAATATGTCATTTGCAGCATTAACTATGGGTTCTGCCCCTTTGATTGTGAACTACATGCATTCGTGGTTTGTGCATGATGACCTACAAAGATGTATCTTAAAAGTTCTTATAGTGTCTTTAGTTAAGAATATTGTCTTCTACAACCATGAAACAAGAAAGTTTCTAAATTCTTTGTAAAGGCAAGGAGCCATCATCATGTACCTCAAATCCTCAACTTACTAAACTACTTAGAAAGATTTTGTGCATCCTGTTTCATATTAATAATTTCTGCTTTGACTGGCCAAGATAAAGTTATATGCTTTACCTCGCATGTTGTGTAAAATGCAGGAGAGTCAAGTGAGAATCCAATTTTCACCAATGCCTGTAGCCATGATGCAACAAGGGAGCAAAGGAAAAAGATGTCAGAGAAAGAAAAATAGAAATACAGGCTACCGATTTATACTATTGTGAAAGAATGTCCAGAAGGATAACAAGCAAGGTCTGGTTTTTCTTACTATTCAGATTTAGAAGTAAACTTGAGAAAGGGAAAAAAAAAAAAGTTATAGTGTATCAGAAGATTCAGTCTTAACAAATACACCACAACATGATCTAGAAACCTTGTTCATTCATCCAAAAGAAACAAACGTAATCAATGACATCGAAGAGTTCCCTTCCGAACATCATCTTTTTTTGGGTCTTACCTCGTAAACGTCATCAGGTTCGAGAAATCCACGACCCCTGTCACAATGAACAAAAATAACAAGAAATACTTAGATGCATCTGTATGCAGATCAAATCTTCTAATCTCACATATTTGCAACCAACAAGACAAACATTAATTACAAGTAAAATCCATACATTAAGTTGTATAATATGGTCAAGTGATGAACATTGAAATGTCTAGAAGACCATGTAAAGTTCAAGTACTGCTTCTCATTCGAGCAAAAGTGTGCCTCAAACATCAAATTTAAAGAATGTCTCCTCAATCTGAAATATAGGATGTTCAATGACTTTTTCTGATGAACTTGGTTGACACCAATGATTACGCTAACAGACAATAAAATAAAATAAAAAAAAAATATATATATATATATATATAGTTATAATCTATAGGCAATGACATGTTTACCATCAAGTCTTAAGCTCGAATGGTATTACCTCCAAAATAATAAATAAATAAAAAATATAGTTATAATCTATAGGCAATGACATGATTACCATCAAGTCTTAGCTTGAATGGTATCACCTCCACCTCTCGAGACTGTAGTCTACCTAAATATTAGTTAGATGGATATGACAGTTCCAACCAACTCACTCCACAATAATTTTCTTACAAAAAACAGCCATGCAGTTTAATTTGACTAGTACAGCTTCAGAAGCTTGGAAAGAAGCTAACAAGAGCAATTCATAAGGAAGGAAGAAAAAATAAAATAAGTTGTAAGGTATCAAGGACACTACATTGTTAGAGTTACATCATGTATACATTGAAAACATGGGGCATTAAGCTGTATAATCTCATTATATTTTAAGTGGAAAATCACCTCTCCAAGTCTGAGAAGGCATGTTGAACCTGCAAAGAAATTAATATAGTATAAATAGATAGAAATGAACTTCAAAAATTTCAAGATACACTTTGTCTAACTAATCTAGACAATACATCTATAGAACTACAAAATTGGGAGGGAAAAAAAAGAAAATGAAAAAAATTTCAAACATAAACCAAATCACATTACTAATAACTTAAGCTATGTTTTCCATAAACTTGTACAGTAGACCATGAAAACAATGGTGAGGCTTCCCACTCTTGATCATAGGTTATATATGAGATGGGAGTCTGATATACCCAATACTTCCTCTATCCCATAATAAGAGTCTTTTTTGGGAGTCCAACTTTTTTAAGGGAATAAAGCATTTAATGCTTTCACACTTCAATGAAAACATTGAGAAGCATAATTTTATATAAACCAATCAAGGAAAAAAAAAAAAAGAGAAGTATAAATTTATAAAACTAACCTCCTTTCACAATGATTAGAACATTCACATTAATTGAGGGAAAAGGAAATTTTGAAATTTCATAACTACATAATACACTGATTTTTCAAACTAGATTCTTATTTTTTTTTTTATCAGTAAAAGTAAAGTACATAAATAAGGACGCCCGAGGGGAGCGCTCCCTGATTACAAAAGAAGAGGAGAGGCTACAATAATTAACGCCTTAAATCCCTCAAAAAATCCATAAAGCTATGAAGATACATTGGCCTATCTTCTTTTAACCAAAAGAAAAATACATAAAAAAAATTTCTTTAAGCTTCCACATAAAGGATTCCTCCCCCTAAAAAATTCTCGTGTTTCTCTCTCTCCACAGACACCAAAGAAGACAAAGAGGAGCAATCCTCCAAGCTTGCCGAATGTCTTTCCTAACTCAGGGTACCCCTCCAACTAAACAAAACGTCCCAGACTAAGGACGGCATAACCCAACTGAACCCAAAGAGAGACAACACCATACCCCAAATATTCCTAATCCCACCTTACAATGCAAAAGAGGATGATCAGCCTAATTCTTCATCAATCTTGCACATACAACATCTACTAGGCATTTGAAAACCCCTCTTCCGCAGATTGTCTGTTGTGAGAATCGCACCCCAAGCCGCAGACCAGCCGAAGAAAGCCACTTTCGTTGGAATCTTGGAATTCCATATAAGCTGCTATGGGAAAGCCACAATCTTCTTTCCCATCACTAACTTGTAGAAGGAATGCGCCGAAAACTCCTTCGAACTACCTCCTTTCCATATAATCACATCCTCCTCCTCCTCCCTACATTAGAAGAAATGATCCAACAATATCATCAATTCCTGCACAGCCTCCAACTCCCAATCATGAAAGTTCTGCCTAAAACAAGGACACCACACTCTATTATCCCCCAAGAAATCCACACAATCTCCCACCCAAGCCTTATTAGAGGCAATAGAATAAAGCATTGGGAACTTGGTTTTCAAAGAATCCTCACAACACCAAGGATCTTCCCAAAACTTCACACTCGAACCCCTCCCCACCTTATAGCAAACCATCTTTCCAAAAATCTCCCTCCCCTTTTGGATTGCTTTCCATAAATTGCACCCCTGAGGCTCCCTAATCTCTTTCACAAACCACCCTCACTCTTCGCAACCGTACTTGGTGGAAATAACTCTCTTCCATAAGGGATTCTCTACCCTAGCAAATTTCCACAACCACTTTCCTAAAAGAGCACCATTGAAACATTTCAAGTCTCTAAACCTCAACCCACCCTCCTCCTTTGGTCTCTTCAATTTCTCCCATTTGACTTAGGTGAATTTTCCTCTCTCCCTCTTTCCCTCCTTACAAGAAAACACGTTGAATCTTCTCAAGCTTCTTTTTCACCGAGATTGGCATCGAGAACAAGACATGTAATACGTTGAAAAATTCTCTAAGGTGCTCCTTATCAAAGTGATCCTGCCTCCTTTGGAAATGTAGCGTCTCTTCTATCCTGCAAGTCTGCATTGAAAACACTTAATAACCGCATCCCAGATCGAAATGGAAGATGGAGAGGCTCCCAAAGGAAGACCCAAATATTGAGATGGCAAAGACCCACCCTTACACCCAAAACCCTACACCAGCAGATCAAAACTCTAGACCACCCCTACTGGAATAATCTCACTCTTGCACAAGTTGACCCTATATCCTAAAACGGCCTCAAAGCTAAAGCAAAACTACATATCAAATAACAAATTTGACTTTCCTCTGCACCGCACAAAAATAAGGGTGTCATAGGCAAACAACAAATGGGACACCTCCACCCTCCTACCTCTCCCACCCTCCATCGCAAAGCCCCTAAGCATTCCTGCATTCACCACTTTCTCAAGCATCTTACTCAGAGCCTCCACGACAATCACAAAAAGAAAAGAGGATAAAGGATCCCTCTGTCTCAATCCACGGGATGCCCAAAAGAAACCCGACAGGGGACCCATTAACCAGGACCAAGAAGAGTACAGAAGATATGCATGAGCGAATCCAACCAATCCATCTTTCCCCAAAACCCATCCTAGCCAAGAGATACAAGAGAAAATCCCATTTGACGTGATCATACACCTTTTCAATATCCAGTTTGCAAATGAGGCCAGATTCTCCCTTCTTTCTTCTCCAATCAACACATTCATTGGCCAACAAGTTTATATCCAGAATCTACCTCCCCTCCACAAAAGCATTCTGGCTATCAGAAATGATCATCCCCATAACCAGCCGGATCTGCAAAGAAAGAGTTTTGGCCATCAGTTTGTATGGACTTCCCACCAAGCTAATTGGTCTAAAATCCTTCAACTCCTTTGCACCTTCTTTCTTAGGAATCAAAGTAATAAATGGAGCGTTCAAGCTTTTCTCAAAGACCCCTTCCTTATGAAAATGACTAAACACAGCCATGACATCCCTCCTCAAAGTCGCCCAGCAATGCTTGTAAAAAGTCATTGTGAATCCCGTCTGGCCCTGGAGCTTTATCTCCCTCACAAGAGTGCAAGGCCGCCACCACTTCATCCTCCTCAAAAACCTTTCCAACTGTAAAGAGTCCTCTTCCGAGATGAATTTGAAGTCCATTCTGTCCAAATCCGGCCTCCAATCTCTCTCCTCGATATATAAATTCTGGAAGAAGTCCACTATTCTATCCCTAACAACTTGCACTTCCTGGAGCACCATGCCGCCACTGTTTAATCGACCCTATGTAGTTCCTCCTCCTATGAGCATTGGCTAGTAATTCCCAAAAAGAAAATGACACTTAAATTGGGACAGAGGTGTATAATCCCTCTCCTCTTTCTCATGTGCTCGTATATAGGCTCCTGCTAGTAATTCCCTCATAAATTATAACTGCATGCAGTTCCTTGATTTTCCAATAGACTCAAATCCACATTTAAAATAGTAAATAATTCTAAGACAAATACACACATGAGAAAAACATTGACAAAGAAACACCTTCCATAAACCCAATGGCAATGAGCATATATAATGACATCATAGCCCGGAGAATACTAGAATTATATGTCACCAATGTAACATGCAAGAGTAAGTATAAGCCAACTCAAATTGTAACATTCGACTTCAACAAACAGGAAAAAAAATTGCTACATCAATTAAAAGCTCCAATATAACACATAAATGAAGATACTAACCTTAAGAAGAAACTTGTTGAGTGCAATAAATTCTGAAAAAAGAAAAATAAAATTTTCAAAAGTTAGAGAAAAATAAAATTTTCTACATCAATTAAAAGCACCAAAGCATTAGCATAGGCACAAACCTCTGAAATAATGAACAAAAATCTGTTTGATAGTGATTATTGAAAAATGGAAATATGCAAACCGAAGGAAATATAGTAGAATCAGTTAAACATAAGAGCAGTAATGGGGAAACAAGCTTGTTGCCAAAGTTTTTGGTAACAGTCCAATCAATCAAAGCCATATAAGAATAAGCAGTAATGGGGTAAGGTAACAAGCTTGTTATCAAGAACCCAAAACGTGGAGTTTCTGGAGTTTCAATATTTTAAATATCCCAGGTGATTTTCAATATTAAGAAAAAAACACACTATATTCGTGCCTCAGCTCAATATTTAGAGAACTACAGAAATCCAAAGAGGAGAAATTGATCACAGAAGAAAATCACATTCTGCACAAAGCTGGTGTTATCGATTCAATCCGGTCCAAGTAAAATAATCCATAAAAATGACATCAACATGATTTCGTTAAAGGCACTTCTTGCAATTCAACAAATTGACACCAGTTGTCAAACATAAATTTAACTCTTAAACAGTAAATATCAACAGATCAAACGTGGCCATGTAATGTACACAATATCATCATTCACCTTCGAAACTCATAGTTCCATTCCTGTCAAAGTCGTACATCCTGCAAAATATCACCAAAACACCAATTGGAAAAATTTGCCCAATAAACTTGTGTATCTATATATACAAAATATCCATGCGATGCATAGGAAGAAGGTAAAACCTGATCATCTGCTGGACAACTGAGAGAGATAATTCTAAGTTTCCGACGGCAAGAGCTCCCTGATTATTCGGACGTCGTCATTTCGTTAGAAGAAACTGAAAGTTAGTACAGACGGATTCAAAAAAGGGCAATCAATCCCTACGGCTTGAAGAGACGAACCTTGAGCTGAATTGCTGTGATGCTTCCAGTTTTCTCCGAGTCAACTCGATCAAACCACTCTCTCAGAATCGCCTTGTTCTCCATTTCCACTTCAGGGAGCTGTGCTCGCTGTACCTTGTGCTTGGCTTGACGGGCTTGCGTCCTCTCAAATGGCGTCGTTTGGGCGTCAAGCCGACACCGTTTTGTTTAGCCGTTAAACGGGCACGGTTTAAACCGAATTCGCTTTTGTAAGGTAGGTTTTTGTTAAATTACACGGACGTCTCACAAGGTTTACGATAATTATATTAATTTTTTTTATTTTTAAAATTATACTAATTTTTTTTTATTTTGTTTACAAATATATAGATATTTTTTCTTATTGATTTTTTTTAAATGATGAAATTGTCTATTTTTTATTTATTTTTATATTTTTCTAATTTTGACCAATTTTTTTATTTTTCTAATTTTTTTAAAATTATTTTTTATTTAAAAACAAATTTAAGATAAATAAATTTTTTTTTATTTTATATAAAAATAAATTTAAGATTTTTATCAATATTTATTTAAAAAATAAAAATTTTGATTAAAATTTAAAATTTGGAAAAAATAAATATGAAATGATAGTTTTGTTATTTAAAAAAAAATTGACAAGATGGAAGTATCTGTATATTTTCAGATAAAGTATGAGAAGTTAATATAAGTTCAGAAATCTCAAAGAAAGATTAGTGTAATTGTCATAAACTTCAACAGAAGTCAGTATAATTTATCATTTTTTTTAAAGAAAAAAAATTGTTAGAGAAACTCTTGTTTTTTTTTTTTTTTAATCTTTTTTGATACAAGAGAGTTGGACACATGCCAATTGCACAAATGTTAGCGCTTACACCCCTTAATATTGTCACGACCCGAAACCCACCCTACGCAAATTAAGGGCAATGACCGACACTGCCACACGGACAGGCCATATAAAATCAAATGAATCGCATAGACTGATAAATCATATCAATAAATCATAAATCAATAACTTATTTAATGCGAAAGTTACACCAAATGCAATTCATCTGATCATGAACCCAACTCCTAATATGCATCAATCAAATATCTCCAAATACTATTTAAATCATCATGATTCACTAATTAAGTTTAACATCTCTACCTATGATACAACATTACAATTACCTATTATCTGATTATCCTTACAGAGCACGCATTCAAATTATGTCTTCGAGTTCACATCATCAATACTGTTCACATGCTTGCCATTAACTCCTCCTAGTTGCCTCATTTTGTTTCTTCTCTTATGGAGCTACCTAAAAAGAATAGATATAAATATGGAGTGAGCTAATTTAGCTCAATAAATAAACTCTTCACTCTGCCATGGGTCAAGGTCAGCTCAGAAGATGGATAAGAATAATAGTGATCAATAGTAATATCACAGTAGTCAATCACTAAACAAATGGAGAATCTTAAAGGGCACATCAACAAAACAAATATAAGGAATGGCCTGAACAACGTATAGTTGTCCACAGTGATAAGATATCAATCTAAATCCAAGGATAGACAAACACATCATCAACAAGCAGCATATCAACAGATAAACCATGAACAAGCTCACAAGAAATATCTGAATTAGAAGTATATCATCAATATAAGCGTGCCAATATATCAACGAGTCATTAGGTACATCATCAAAATATCAATAAATGATATAAGATGCTAACAGAACAGATGCTAACATATGCCTCAAGAGTGCCCATCTAGGGTTTGCTGGTCTGACAGCGCCCTCACGCCTCTCGGGTCCATCCTTGCCTAAAGGGTCAAGTTGGTTCTGACAACGCCCTCATGCGCTCAGGTCCAGCCTCGCCCAAATCACTATATTCAGGGTCAGCTCGTCTGACAGCGCCTTCACGCACCTAGGTCTGACCTTGCCCAAATCAAATGAATAACACTAGAGCTTTGTACATATAACATGTCCCTCATGGACTAATCATTAGGCCATTCCCAAACATTGACCCGTAGGTCCTCAAACATCTGTGGATCAGACGGAAGTTGTGACAGATCACAACTCTAGGTACTTAATAATATCATGATCATCGTGTTTCCACAAGCGATGTACAGGTTGTGGAACAACATACAAACTATCATGAAAATGTCATATAATCAACAAGGATGTCAATAATCATGACCTCAGTGAATCAACAATAAAAATAGTATCAAATGGTGGAAATCAATATCATCAGGCAAGTATAGAGTACGAATTGGCAGTATCAAGAAGTGAATGTGACATGGTTGAGAGTAACACATGAGAGAGTTCGGGTTTACTTACCTTGAGTTCTTAACATTGCATTTCCATTCGGTTATCACAATAGCTTTTCATAGCTCTCTTTCTCATTTTTCGTCATTTGAATGGTCTTATAGTTATAGATTAGAAATATATAGCACATTTAATTAGTATTTATTTCATCATTGTACTTATGGTAAGCTCATTAAGTCATAAGGACGCATTTGTCATTTTTTTTGTTTATTACTGAGTTTTATATATAAATTTTTGGGTCTTTTGGATCTCATTTGGTATCTGTTTTCGATCACCGAGACACATCGATCATTTCCCATTTTTATACTTTGACTGTTCGGAGTTTATTTCAACTCTCAATTTTCATAATTATGCTTATGACAGTCAATTACATCATATTGGCCCTCTTTTAAAATTTATTCGGCCTTTACTTTGTATTTTTTATGCTTAGGGGTATTTTGGTCATTTCATATTTCATGTAATTCTGATCCCGAATCATTATTTAGTCATACATACGAGTTCACAATTATTTGGGCTTCCTTTGGTATCAATTTCGTCCAATTTGGACTTTATTCGGGCTTCGTATTATATTAGGGCATTTTAGTAATTTTACATCTTATGGTGGGACTACCCTGGAGTCTCCGGATGTCCAATCTGACATTTTTACTGTGTCCGCAACGGCCAAAAATGTTAAAATAGCTTTTTTCGAATCTTTATTTGGACTTTATTTGCTTTATTTATGACCCAGGGGTAAAATCGTCATTTTACCCTTTTTATTTTCCAGGGATTTATTTGAATTAATTTATCAAAGGCTGGGCCAGAACAGGATTATTCAGAACTGTTGGGGTCAAAATGTAATTGACCAAAATTCTGGTTTTCTTCTTTTAATTTAATCAATGAACCAAAGGGTTCTTTATTTGGAACCCTAAACTGGTCTAAGAGCACGGTGAACCAGTTGGTTCAAAATTCCTCAGAGAACCAGAATACAATATCATTGTTATTCTCTTTATCCCTAATTTGGTTATCTTTATTTCAGATTGCTATTTTGTTACTCTAATATCCAAACAGTCCAATTGACCTGTTAACACACTTAACCTCAAAACGACACTAGTTCTGTTTAATTTTGCGTTCGGTCAGGTCCCAACCCAGGGTCCGACCTACAGACTGAAAAGGACCCATCCTCTTCACGATATTTTGGCCACTTGTGCCAGCGTCTTCTCCAGTGCCGGGTCGCTAGAGTTGTAAGGATTTTTCCACTCTTTTTTTATATTATTACAGTCCATTTTTCATGGCTTTTATATCAAATTTCTTCTAGAAACCTCATATACGTATTTAAAACAGTTTTATACCCAAAAAACTAGAGATTCCGACACCCATTTACCTTTTCCGACCAAGGTATTTTTAGCCCTACTATGGTCATTTCTTGACCATTTTGCCTCACTCCAACTGTTTTGGATTTATGGAACTATTCCCTACCTTATTTCATTCACAGAATCAAGTTTAGTTCCATTTGAGTTTTTATCATTTTGGGTGCAAGTTCCAGGGTGAATTTTCTTGGATTTTCTTTCATTTTCTCAGCTGGATTTGATTCCTAATCTATTTTTAAAACCAAACAGAAGGTATGTAAGCACTTACCCTGGCCTCCTTCCCAACGTCTGAAGCTTCCTTTCTTCTTCATCCATGGTGGCTGCAACAATTCTCTCTTGTCACAGCAGCTACTATAGTTTTCTTTTTCCTCCACCATGGTGAATTTGCTAGTTGTCTCCCTATTTCAGTTTCTCTCATTTTTTCTCTTTTCTTACTTTCTCTTTTTCCTTGTCTTAGGTTTTTGGTTGCTTAAATTGGCTCCATACATTTCTTACTATATATATATATATATATATATAGATCAGTCTAGAAGCTCCAGAATGTCTTATGTTTCCATTACCACTAGAAGGTTCCTAAATCTAGGAGCTTCCTTAATTTGTCTCCTCCTTTTTCTTTCTTATATATATATATATATATATATATATATATATATATATATATATATATAAAACACCCTTTTGTTGTGGTCAAAATTTTCATCTCCTGCAATTTTTCCCAACTTGTTGCTTCCGGCAACTTCTCATGTGAAACTCTCCTTATATTTTCCAGCAGCTTCCATTGGAAGCTTCTTGATCTATATATATATATATATGTATAATATGTGTAGTTATTTTATTATTATATGTATTCTATATCTTCATGTATATACGTATTACTATATTTCATATTTTGATGTATCTCACCGTATTAATATTTTATTTCATGAAATCTTAATTTATGGCATGTCAGTGAATTTGGCTTGAAGCCGGGATCGGTAGTAGTATTATGTAGTTTATCGGTTTTGGATTCCTATTCATGTCCTATATTGTATTCATTGTATTTTCATCATTAAGTCCCGTATTGGCCTCGTTTGTCCATCTCAGCACTCAGTTGACTGGGTTGCCAATTTCTAGAGCATACACCATTTTTGGTGTTTTGGATTCATTTCAGATCTTAGAATAATCAATTCCGTTATTGTATTTTGAGCCATGTCGTACATAATCAGTCACATAACCTATTTTTATTAGGTCAAGGTACAGTTTGTGTCATATCGAATTTTCGGGGTATTACAAATATTCTATGAAAAAACTTCAACTTATACACATGAAATTAGAAAAATAAATCTTGGCAACTTGGTGAAATTGGAGTTGGAGAGGATCCACCCAAAACGTGAGCTTCCAACCTTTAAGAGGTTGTTTATTTCATTTGCAGTACTTTTAAAAAGGTTTAAGGATGATTGCAAACCTATTTATAAGGTTGGATGCTTGTTATCTCAACGGTTCAATTAGGAGGTATTGCTGGCAACAGTGGCTTTAGATGGGAAAAATAGATTGTTCCTTGTTACTTTTGAAGTCGGTAGAGCTAAAAACCAAAAAATTCTAGGCATTATCAACTTGAAGTCATGGACCTTCATAATTGATGGTCAAAAAGTATGCACTCGACCGCATTGCATTATACTTTTTTTTCGTCCTCTTTTTTATTTATTTTTGTAATGCATTATATTTTTTCAACAATATTTTTGCAGGATATTAGGCTTGCATTACAATAAGTATTTCTTTAAGTTACCCATAAGAGATGTTGTAAACATTTTCTAAGTAATTTTAAGGTCAAGTTTTTAGGCCTAAAAATTATAAAACTGTTATGGACCCCTAACTAGGACATACGCTGAGCCTAATTTTAAAAGGATGATGAAAGAGATTGAGTTGATATCTACATATGCATACAACTAATTGATGAAGCAGCATTTAGAGATATGGGGTAGGCACAAAATTAATCCTAAGGTAAAGAGTGACCATGTTACAAACAACTTTGTGGAGTCATTCAATAAATGGGATGGGAGTTCAAGGAAAAAACTAGTTTTAATATTGTTGGATTTAATTAGGTCAAAGGTCATGGGAAAGACACATAGTAGATATGAGATGGTAACATCTTGGGAGAGTAGGTTTACACCAAAGATTAGGAAGAAGATAGATGAAACCATTCAACAGTCCAAAGTACTCAAGTGTAATGATTGCATGGAGAGAGGAATACGAGGTTCTAGATACGGGCACTGTTCATGCGGTTAGTTTGGTTGCCAAGTCTTGTTGTTGTAGAGTGTGAGATCTTACTGAAGTTTTCTTGTAAGCTTGCAACTGTATGTATTTCTTATAAGAGATTAAGTGTGGAGACATTTTGTGATGATTTTTTATTATAAGGAGACTTTTTTGAGGGCTAATGTAGAAATTATTCATCTATTCAAGATGAATTTTAGTGGGAAGAGATTTCTGGTGATGAAATACAACCACTATCACCTTATAATGCTCCCTGGGGAGCCTAAGAAGAGTAAAATGAGAGAGTGTGATGAGCACACAGCAAGGACAAACAACTCTAAAAGATCTTGCACTATCAAATGTGTAACATGTAAGGAACTTAGACACAATAAATGTACTTGTCAAAGAGCACCTGTAACTCTGTAAGAAGTAAATAGAGAGTTAAGATATATATATATATATATATGTAATATATATTTTAATTTTTTATACTATTTTTTTGTAGCATGACTAATTCAAATTTATCTAATTATTTTCCTCTTTAGAAAGGAGTTGGAGATGATGAAATGATAAGTACAATGCGGTAGCATAACCTAATTTTGGAAGGGGGTAGAAGCTTTTGGGTGAGATACTATAATTCTAAATTATTTTAACTCATTCGAGTATGTTGAAAACCTAATTAGTAGTAATTTTTCTGGACATGATTTCCGTGGACAACTAGGATAGGGGCACAACTGCTGTTTTTTTTTTTTCATTTTTTGTATCACAACTTGTTGGCTTTTATGATTTTGTGGGAGTGCACAAGATAGATTAATGCTTAATGTTCACTGGTGGTGAACCGTACAATTGGTTTAATATATTACAAAATCTATGACACGGGATTTATTGTATTATACTTTGGACAAGTTATTCATGTTTTAACAAGTTATAAAATGGTGTTTTGCTATTATGTTAGTGTTAAAATTGTTTTACATAATATCATAGGTTATTTTGTTACATTAATAACAAAATATACGAAATAGTGTAATATTAAGAATCTAGGTGAGGTATTCTTTTTATATAATATGAAAAGAACATATTTATTCACACATAATATAATAATATGGACATAAATGTTATTTTAATAATTCAATTAAGGGCGTGAGTTATTTTAAAAATTCTGTTAAATACATTAACTATGAAAGTAATACCAGAGAAAATATGAGTCCAACAACAAAAATAAAAAGATGATCCAGTATAATTTTTTAAACTTAAAAAAATAATGTTTATATTTTTACCAAACTTAAGAAATGATGAGTATAATTTATTCTTAAATTTAAATAAAAGAAGTAATAATTTTCTTTATTCTTATTCAAATAATGAAAGAGTTGTTACCGAAACCTCTCATGTGACACAATCTGATTCATTAATCGAACTAAATCATAATTTCAGGAAAAATTAAAATGTTGCAAAAATTGAAAATTTTTGATACCTGCGGGGCGTGTCAGATCGTGAATTTTTAGCTTTCGCGGTGCAATCCTCTAAATTCAATAATGCAAAATAGAAAATTACAACCGAACCGCAGAGGACCGACCGACCCTCCCTCGTGTTTTTCTTTTCAGACGACTCGTACGTCGGGGAGAAACAAATATACACATACCGTCTTCTTTGTTACAATTTTCATTCTTCGTTCCTTCCCGTCTTTCCTTTTTTGATCCTCTTTCTAATTTTGCAATAATTTTATTATCTCAGTTTTATCTTATTTTTTTAAATATTTTTAAATATCTATATATATATATATATAAATTTTTTAGCCACCGTATCCGTATTGAAGTTCTGATTATTTCTAGGGATTGGGCTTTTGTTGTGTTTCGATCGATCTGTTGTTTGAAATGGGCGCGGAGGGCGAGCCTACCGAGTCGAGCATCAGTGTTGCTGGCGGCGAAGAAGTCACTGTTAACATTCGATGCTCCAATGGTTCGAAATTCTCTGTACGGACGAGCCTTGCATCGACGGTTGGGGCTTTCAAGGCTGTCCTGTCGCAGAACTGCGAGGTTCCAGCTGATCAGCAGAGGTTGATTTACAAAGGTCGGATCTTGAAGGACGACCAAACCCTAGATAGATATGGTACGTGATTGTGCATTCTTATCCCCCTGGCCGGATTCTTTTGTTGAATTTGATTTTATTGTTGATGGAATTTATTATTGCGATTACTTTTTAATTGATTAACTTTGAAATCTTAGGATTTTGTTTATGTTCTCATGGCTGTCAAATATTTAGTCTTGATTATATTTTCTTTATTTTTTTCCTTTAAGATTGGTAACGTGAAGTCACAGTAGCTATAGCAAAGAGTCAAAGACAACAAAGACAAAACTTTGGAGATACAAATTTATATTTTACAATGATTTGAAATACTCCTTGTGTTAAGCCTTCATTTAGTCTAGTTAATTTTCGAATGTTGAAAAGCTCTGAAGAAATGAAGCTTCCAAACAACCACGTCTTTGAAAGAGATACATAATTTGGAACCATTGGCCCTCTATTTGGAACAATTTTCAATAAATTTGGGAATCAAGTTTTTAGAAGGATATCACCACATCGAATGTCATGCCAAAACCGAACAGTTTGACCATTTCCCACCACAAACCCAACAAGCTTCGAAAATTCCCTCAAACCTTTTTTAATTCCCTTCCAAATACCTATAAAAAAATATCCCTTCCATAAACTAACACCCTTAAGATTCAACAACTTTTGCCCATAGTCCACTGCCTAGGTTTCTTCCCATACTTGCACTCTGCAATTTTCTTCTAAAAACAATTGGATTCCATCACAAACCTCTGAAGCCATTTTCTCAATAAGGCTTGATTAAACCTTCTCAGGGATCACACCTAAGCCCATAAGATTCAACAACTTTTGCCAATGTCTGCCACCTAGGTTTCTTCCCACTCTTGCACTCTACACTTTTTTTTTTTAAAAACAATTGAATTCCATCTCAAACCTTCGAAGCCATTTTCTCTAATAAGGCTTGATTAAACCTTCTAAGGTACCCCCCCCCCCCTCCCCAACTAAAAAAATAAAAAAATACCATAGTACTTAGGGGGCAAGTGATACTTAAACTCTTCTCCTAAACCTCTTCTTAAAAAATCTTTCTGTAAGTTCTCAAATTTTGTAGCTGCTGAAGTTGAGATAAGAAAGACATAAATTAAGTGGGAAGGCTCAAAAGGGTGCTCTAAACGAGAGTTAGTTTGATGTAGGACAACCTTAGGAATTCACACTTAAGGGAAGTAAAACTCTAGGCATCCATACTTGAGGGAAGCATTGGAATCCGCACCAATATGAAAAGAAATTCTTGATTAATCCAATTACTCAGTCTCTTTATAGTCAAAACACCATAAAACAACATTACCAAAAAGGAAAAACACCAAATAAAAATAAAACTACTAAATCAAATCATAAAAATAGAATAATAAAGTTCTATAATGAATAAAAATTACACAAACATAATATCCTTCATGATCAAATACGAATGACTCTTGAGGTGTGTTTTGCTGTTCACCATCACAGTTTCCCTCCTTGTGAAAGATATTACCTTTTTTCGCTCAATTAGGGATGAAAAAAGGCCCCACCCCATCGGGTTGGGTTCTAATGGTCAATATATATTTTTTGATCAGTAAATTCTAATGGTCAATAAAAACGGGGTTGGGGTAAGGGGCTTTCGCCCTAGACCCGCTCTGTTGCTGGCCTGACACCCTACTAGTCTTCTTCCAAACCTCTCCAAAATTGAATCCCACATCAAGACTGGCTTGAAAGAATCACCCTAATGGTAGACCCAAATGAGAGATTTGTAGGTCTCCCAACCTATGTTCAAGATTTCTGGCTAAACATTCATATCACACTCAATCAAATTAACATGTAATCTTGACACCATTTCAAAATGTATAAGAATAAATCTCAAGTATCAAAGTTGACCTTTCTCTACCCCATAAAATAAAATAGTATCATCTACAAAAGAGTGAGAGATAGATATCAATTCTCCTTGCCAATTACGAACCTCAAAACCACTCAAAAAATCACCTCCACAACCTTATCAATCATCTTGCTCAAGCCTTCCATCATCAAAATAAATAAAAGTAGACATATAAAAAAAAAAGTAAATAAAAGCAGAGAAAAAGGATCTCCCTTTCTCAACCCATAAGAACTTGCCAAAAACCCTCTTGGATCTTCCATCAAAATCCAGAGTAGAACAATATCCAACTTGACTTCATACTTCTCAACATAGAGTCAACATATTCATTAACTACCAGGGCAACATTCAAAATCTGACTAACCCAACAATTGGGAGAGAGAAACAACTTTGCCATCATCCTCTTCAATTGATTAGCCAATGTTTTTAGCCCAGATGATATAGTATAAGCAGTAAGCACTCCCCGTTAAACTTAAGAAGGCCATTATTTAGTGTTGCTCTCGCTATGAAGGGTGCTAGGAGGGTAGACCAGAGATTAACTTAACTTTTGGCATTAATTTTACAAAGAGTGACTGTTTTCACGCTTGACAGCACGAGGAGTTTACCATTGCACTAAGCAATGGCCACTCTATCCTTGTCAATCTAAAATTCCTCAATTCTGTTGCACATCCCTTTTTTAGGGATCAAAGTAATATATGAAAAATGGCTATGCTCAAAACCCGCATTCTCATAGAAACAATGCATCAAAGCCATGACATCCCCGCAAACAATTTCCCAACAATGTTGAAGAAAAGTCATGGACATCTCATTCGGTCCCGGGATGTTGTTTCAATTGCAACTTCTCAGAGCTGCCACCACCTCTTCCTCATCAAACGGTATCTCCAAACAGTATTTATCCTTCTTCCCAATAGATGCCAAATTAAGAGCCTTAGTCAAAGGTCCTTTTTCCTGAGATTATGAGTAGAGACGCTCATAAACTTGCAAAATCCCATGCATAATCCTCCTTATCCTCTCCCTTATGATTTCCATTAATCCATGGTCTCCTAATATGTTAATGCTGTTACTAGTCTCTAAAACTTGTCTTGGCTCATTGCATGGTAAACGGTTGGAGGAGATTAGTTGTTGGAACTTTGTTTTGGGGGTGGGGCGTTTTGAACCCATAAACTTGGCTAATTGCCTGTTCGGGCAGCCCGGCCATCATATCCTACTTGGTTTTTAGATCCTTGTTCACTAGCACATTGCCAAATCACGAGTACATTATTTATGGGTTTTAATACGAACCAGCTCTAGCTTGGTTGGTAATTCATCCACTTCCCTGTATGGGAGGTTGAGGGCAAGTGTGTGTGGGATTTACCTATCAAAAACAATTATTTATGGGTTTTAGTTTTTAATTTTCCAACTAAGTTTTAAATTAAATTATTTAATTCTAGGATAATGTGCTTGATATATCAATAAATACCGCCATATCCTTTGGAACTATCTCATTTCCAAGGAATGATTTTTGTGCTCTCGTTCTAATGGTTGAAGATTTTTTAGCACCACTTTCAAATGTTTATTTTATCTATCGATTGGAATGCAAAATGTCATTTAATTGGTTCTGTAAATCAGTTTCAATTGACTAAAAATTGAACTTCAAATATCATTAATTAAGAAGCACGGATACAGACACAGGATACACATACAACACGATATAACATTATTTTTTAAAAAATAAAACAAAAATATGTTAAGAATATGTTAAATATATCTTTTTATATTTTTTTTTGTGTCCATATAATAAAGACTTAATATTATTGTAATCAAAATTGGTATAAAAATATACAAATCATGGCGATATTATTAATATATTAAAATTGCAAAGGCATTAAATAAAAAACAAAAAATTTCTTCATTTAATCATCAACATTATGATCTAAATTTCAAAATGAATTTATTGACTACTATATGTATGTGTGTGTTTGAGTAAAAAAAAAAGAAAAACGAGAAGAAGAGTAGAAAGAGGAAAAAAAAAAGGTGTCCATAACGTGTCCAAACTTAAGAAAATTGGACACACATTTTTTATGTGCGAGACCGTGTTTGATATTGATATGCGAGGCAAAATAGAATGTACGTGGTTCCAAGAATCAAAATTTCAATTTTTTTTTTTTTTTTTTCTGTTGAAACATTCGAAACATTTCTGTTTTTGAGAGAATTGAAACGAAATACTAGTGGAAACATGATCAATCGAAACATAGTTGTTTTTATGGAAACATAACGAAACTAGTGGAAATATAACGAAACAGTGGAAACATTTCTTTTGTATCAGCAGTAATTCTAGAAGTTGGTAAAAGATAATATCCATTTGTTTTTCAGATGGAGGGGATTGAATGATTAAGACTCAAAATTATAAGAAGATATTTCTATTTTTTTCTTTTAAAAACAATTTACAATGAAAAGTAGAAATATTGGAAATAAAAAAGTAGATAAATAATTTATTTTAATACTTTGTTATTAATTATAATAGGCTTAAATTGTTATTTGTTTTACTTATTATTTAATATGTAACTTGTGCAAAATTTTCTAATTTGTGGATATTACACATTATATATTTATTATGTTATGATATTATTTTTATTTTTAATTTTTTCACGTATTTTATAAAAAATAATATAATAATTTCATATTGGATAAAAAAATTAACTCTAAATTTTTCTATACTAATAATTGAAAACTAGTAAAAGAGTTATTTGATATTAATGACTAAATGACATTTACGTTTTTTTTCTCTTCAATTTCACCCTAGTATCTTCTTGTGTGGCATGTAACCTAAAACATTTTCAGTTAATTAATTATAATATTTATCTTCGCACATTCATATATTTTACTTTATGTTTTACGTGTTTCTACACATTTTAATTTTTGTTTATCGTTTTTACTATGTTTCCGAAACGTTTTCTAAATGTTTTTGTTTTCTGACTGACTCAAACACCATTGCAAAACAAATTTTCCTTGCATGGGTCATATATTACTAATATACTACCGTTATGCTGGCCTCTATCAAAAAGGTCTTTTTGGTTTAGAGATATGGAAGGATGAAGGAGTTGAAGATAGTTTGGAGGATTACTCCTTTATGCCTTGTGTGTTGCTTATGGTGGGAGAGAAATAGGACTTTTGAAGGGGTTGAACTCCCCTCTTGGAGATTCAAAGATAATTTTTTTGGGAACTCTTCTTTTTTTATGGATCAAGGAAGAATTCCAATTGTATTTGTATAGACTTCTTGATTTTTTAGGGATGTTAGGCTTTAATTTTTATAGCCGGTCTCTTCTTTTGTAATTATGGGTTGGCTCTCCTTGGGTGCTTTATTTATAATACAATTTTATTACCAACCAAAAATAATATAAAAGACGATATAAAGAAGTTGAGTGGACATATAATATTTTGTATTGGCCACTCTAGTACTTCAAAAGATCTCCTATTGCATTAAAGCTAAATACCCCAAAGAGAGACAGGGGGGTCACCTTTCGAACCTGTTTGCATCTCCCCATACTTAGCCCCCCTGCCAACAATCTAGCATAGTGCACATCAACCTGGATATCACCCAATGAACTCCAAATAAAGAGAACAGTGAAGTTCAAATGTCCTAGGAAACGTCACAATGCTACAAAAAGTGAAGAAAGATCTCCCCATACTCTTACTCTCCTGCTAACAATCTAGTATAGTGCACATCAACCTGGATATCACCCAGTGAACTCCAAATAAAGAGAACAATGAAGTTCAAATGTTCTAGGAAACCTCACAATGCTACAAAAAGTGATTAACACTCCCAACATCCCTTTTGCAGATACAATACCAATTTCGGATCAATTGCTTCCTTTTCCTTGAAGTAGCATTTGGTAACATTTATATTTTTTTTCATTTTTTTAAGTAAAGAATCTATATATATATAAAGGCACCAAGTGGGTGCACCCATGTACATCCAAAACCATACAATTAAATTTGCAAGGAGTTCAAAAGGGAGAAGAACTATCTATTGACATAGTTGAGCCCCCGAAACCAAAAATAAAAGGTGCTCAGAACTGCAGCCTTTCCATTCCACAATGGGGACTCTATACCCTGAAAAACTCATCTATTTTTTTTTTTAGTTTTTAGTTTTCAGGAAAATGAAAATAGGAAACATGGATTTTTTTTTCTTTTCCTATCAATGGAAATGGGAAACATTTTGGTAGACACTTGGTGGTAAAAAAAAAAAAAAGAAAGAGAGAAAACAAAAATAGTAAAACACATTTTGGTAAATATATGGGCTGGTGGAATCCTTTTCCTTTAATTAGGAAAAATGAAGTGCTTATCTTATAAGAATGTTCGATTCTTTCTATATCCTGAAATTCTCACCACGTCTTGTTTTAGTACTAACTTGTGATCTGTTGTTAAATTGGGATCCTATGTTGGATTGTTTTGGGGGTTGATAGGATCGGCTTGAGAATCATAAGATCGTACAAATTTTTTTTATTTTAAAAAGACCAAGTATATATGTAAAAGCAAAGAGTTTTTTAAAAATCAATAGTGTACAAGCCTGAAATAAATAAATAATGTAGAATATTGTGACACCATATTGAAGTGTATATATCCACAATTTTCTATTTGTATTTGCTTATAAAATTTAAATTTTATAGTTCTAAAACAATACAAATTAACAGTTTAAAGAAATAAACAAAAAAAATCTTTAAATAACCAGCTAAATGTAGCAATACTAGTCAAAATTTAGTGTTGAATTAGTTGGGTGATTTTTTTTGTCTAACAAGTGAAAATGATTCCATTATGACGCTGACACAACCAACTACGATCCTACTACTGTGCGATTTTTATACGATATGGATCGATTTAGCCATATTGGATTTTACGATCAGGATGAAACCATGCTTGTTATTATAATAGAGCTAACGACATGAATTAATTCTTTTTCCCCTTTCGTTCATTGCGAGTTTTAGAGTAAGCATCATTACCTCTAAAATGAAACCGATTTTGTGTAGTAGAAAGGTATAAACCACAAATACAAGAAACGCCATCATTCCTTCTTCCTTTAAATCACAACTAAAGTCAATCTAATTAAAATTTTCACAACCCACTAACTATCCATCTAAAATCATACAATACTGCCAACATCAAGACTTGTCAAAAAAAAAATAAAAATGCCAACATCAAGATCTAAAACATACCTTTTGCCTCCTCTCTTTGTGACTCATTCATATTACACACACACATGCATGTATATGTATGCATGGGGAAGAACGATAGTTGGACAACTTCATTAGAGAATCGAACGAGGAATGTAGCAGCAAATTACATAAGAATTCAATTTTTTGTAATTTTTTTGAGACACAGAGAAGAGAGAAATTGAGAGAGAGAGAGATAGCAGAAGGGGGTGGAGAGAGAGACTAGTGAAGAAGGAAGAAATAGAGAGAGAGAGAGAGGGGGGGGGGGATGGCATGCTGGTGGTGGGAGCTGCTTCTAATGGGGCTGCTGATGAAGATTACCTTTTTCCTCAGGGTTGGGGGAGTGGAAAGTGAAGAAGGACGAGAGCAGGGGCATGGTATGCTGGTGGTGAGAGCTGCATATACAGTTAACTCTCTTATAATTAATATACATAGGAGATTACAAATTTATTAATTATTAAGTTTTCTCATTCTTTCATTAACCAAACAATATTTCTTACATGTAAATGATTTTCGCTATAGAAATAAGATCTTATATGCAACTTTTCAATGACATTTGGTTTTTCATAAAAAAATACTTAAAATACTTGACTTAAAACATAAAAATTTCTAATTTCATTTTCAAATAAATAGGTTGTGTTTCCTAATGTCACTATTTTTCTTATTTACAATACTTTTGACTTCAATTATATTAAATTAATAAATATAATTAGTAAGATATGTCATAAATGAGATATATTTAAATAAATATATAACTATTTTGTCTCTCTAATAATTAATATTATAATTTTTTTTTGAAAAAAATATTAATTATTAGGTAATAGAATTATTAATTAAATACCATAGAACTAAATTGGTTCATTAAAAACTTATTAATTGTTAGAGATTATTAACTTATTGAATATTAATTATAAGAGGGTCGATTGCAATGGGGCTGCTGATAAAGATGACTCTTTTTTTTGGGTTTTGGAGGGGGGGGTGTTGGAAACCATTTTTTCCTGCGAAGAGGACTCAAAGGGGGAGTTCTCCTTATCACCATAAATCTTCATGCTGTAAATCACCCATAAATGTCCAGTACATTGTTGGAGCCTGTCTCTTTTTTTTTCCTGGGTCCTTTTTTTCTCCCTGTATTCAACAATTCTTTCTAAATTGTACTTTTTTAAAATCTACCCAACACTAGAGGGGCTAGGTGTCCCATCAACTGATATTTCCATTACCACGAGTAACGGTATGTGTTCTTCAAAATGCAGATTACCACATGATTTTGCTTGTTCTTTGAGCCCATGATAACACAATCTAGACCCGTTCTTGAGCCTCTTCACGAGAAGTTCTGTAGCATTCTGATCCATAACTCTATGAGATCATTCCCATCCCACCATTTCTCTTATCTCCCATCCTCTTCAGATTAATTATTTACAATTGGTCTTGGTTCTTTCACGACTTTTGGTGACAAACTCTTGACAATCTTGTTCAAATCCTCCAAAGATTATTTGATAAAATTTTGCCTCTTCCTTGCTGGGAAATCATCAGACCTGAATTTTTGCTTTTTGATCATACAATAATTTGACGCGGGCAGCAATAAAGGGTGCAATAAATAACAGAAGGAAATTACTTAAATCTTCTGAATCCTTGCTGTCAACTCGCTGGTCATAGTGTGACTCGGACTTGCATTGGTCAAGGATATCCTGAGAATTACATGGTAGAGTGCCTGTTGAGTCTCAAGGATAGTATCTGTTAAAACATCTATTGTTACTTATGGGGAAATGGGTAATCAATTCGAGGTGTAGAATTAGTGTCACTCTAATTGTATGCAATTTTTGAATCTCTCTCTCTTCTTGTGTTTTTATTGGAAGAAATTACTTGTGTCTATGGCTAAGAATCTAATTTTTGATTGTTGATAGGAAGAATACCTTTTTACCTTGTGATACACATCTTTTAAAGAGCTTTAAACCTATTTTCCAGAATTTCTGTTTTGGTATTGTCTTTTGCTTGGAACTGTCAACTTTGCCAAACCTTATGCTTAATTTGTCTACTTTGAGCTGCCATTGTTGCGAACTTGTGATATATAATAAATACACACCTCATCCCAAAAAATTGTAGACCATTTACAGGAGGATTTATAAATACACACCTTATCACAAAAAATTGTAAACCTTTTACAGGAGGGTTTATTTATCTAGTTATATGTTGGTATTTAAACCTTTGTTGTTGAGGTTGTCTGTCCACTTTGACATGGAGTAATTCAGTCCTCTTTACTGAGAGGTTTTTGTTTTCAACTTTATAGTCGGTTGACCAACAGCATTTGAAGGTCATTAATTAGTACAATTAAAACCAGTCTGTACTTTTGACTGAATCCAGCTGTATAACTTTTTGGAACCTCTTTGCTTTTCTGTTCACTTGTTTCCTGTTCTTATTTCATTGTTACATTTTCAAATTATAACGGATAGGTTTGTGATCTATGTTGTTAATTAAACATTGGATTGTTGTTGCCAAGGTTGCCTGTGTGTTCAGACTGTTGTCCTTTGTTTTTTTCTTCTTCTTCTTGAGGTTGACCATTTTACTTTCATCATATTTTCTTGCCACTAAAGGTTTGCAGGCAGATCACACTGTTCACATGGTTCGTGGTTCTGCCCCTGCTGCGTCAACACCCACTAGTGGTACTGCCACTGGTGGAAGTCCTAATACCACCCCAGGTGTTGCACAGGGTGTCGGTTCCAATGAAGGTGGAGGCTTTGGAGGTGCTGGTCTAGGGGCATCTTTATTTCCTGGACTTGGTTTCAATGCGCTTGGTGGCACAGGAGCATCTGGTCTATTTGGAACTGGACTTCCGGAGTTTGAACAAGTGCAGCAACAATTGACTCAGAACCCCAATATGATGAGAGAAATAATCAATATGCCAGCCATTCAGAACCTAATGAATAACCCCGACCTAATGCGTAACTTGATTATAAACAATCCCCAAATGCGTGAGATCATTGACCGGAACCCCGAACTTGCTCATATTCTTAATGACCCTGGTATCCTCCGGCAGACATTGGAAGCTGCTAGGAACCCTGAGCTTATGCGTGAGATGATGCGAAACACTGACAGGGCAATGAGTAACATTGAATCTTCTCCTGAGGGATTCAACATGCTCAGGCGCATGTATGAAAATGTTCAGGAACCCTTTCTGAATGCTACAACAATGGCTGGTGGCACTGGAAATGATATAGGCTCGAATCCATTTGCGGCTCTTCTGGGCAACCAAGGAGGTGGCGGTGGAGCGCAAACCAGAGATGGGGGTAACAACCCCTCAACCACTGGGTCTGAAACAACCACGGGACCTGCTGCTCCAAATACTAACCCGCTTCCTAACCCTTGGAGCAGTACTGGTGGTAAGCTGCTATACTTGGCTTGTACTTCTATCAAGATTTTTTTTACTGTATCGCCATTCTGTTTCTTCCTTTTTTTTAAAAAAATTGAAGTTCTATTTGATGTTTCAAAAGTTGGACTGGTAACCAATTTGTGAAAAGGACAGGGTCACAATCAAATAGTTCAACCTTTTGTGTCAGCAGTGTCATTGTGTGATGACAGTATAATGGCATAAATGTATTAAAATAATTATAAAATATATAAAAATGAAAATCCATTGATTTATGGAGACAATTATATGCCCAATATGTTAAATTTTATTACAAGATGAAGTTTTTATTTATTTATAAATAAAAAACTATGCAATGAAAAAAGAGAAACAAGCAGTTTGTTGCTTTAGATGAAGAGCACTGTTCAACTTCGTAAATCATATCAAATTTTTCTACATTTTCCTGCCTGAGACATCCATCTTCTGGAACTGATGAGTTGGAAGAAACCTACATCTGATCTGTGGTGATGCAAGTGACTTAAAGCCCAAAAGGAACTCAAGAAACTTTTGTCATGGCGTGATTAACAAGGCTGTAAACCTTTATTGCTGTGGGAATGAAAGGGGTTACTTAGAGTGCAACCCCTAAGGCCTTTAATATGTGTAATCTCTTTAGTGATTACAATGGGATGGATTGACAAACCAGCTCAGTCTGAATGGTTCCCCATTCAGACATTCAGTCCTAGGCTCCTAGCGAATTTGACAAGATGAAGAGGTTCCATAAGGGAGAGGTTTTGAGGCCATACCGGACTGGAAATCAGACTTTGATGGTTCTGGTTGATTAGTCTGGCTCTTAAAACATTGGTTTTATCAAATTAAATGATAATCAACCAAATAGAAGCCATATGCTAGTCCTTGGTTTATAATTAAATGATAATTATTCTCTGTAAGGAATAGGGAATTTAGGGAAAAGGCTCTCCCCATTTAATAACTTGAGTTTAACCACAGTTGGAAATGATGGCTTGTCAATATGCAAACTAATTCGCTCTCTTAATGCTCACAATTACTTTACTAGATGTAATTTGTTTTTTTTTTTCTTCCCTTTATGTCCTTTTCATTCAGTTTCTACTTAAAAATGTTATTTGAAACTTTTATCAGCGTGAGTTACAAATAAAAGTTAATATATATTTTTTGATTTGTCAGGAGGTTCCCAAACAAACACTACTACAAGGTCTAATCCTACCGGGGGTGCAAGGGCACCAGGTACTGGTGGGTTAGGAGGGCTTGGTCTCCCAGAGTTGGAGCGCATGTTTGGTGGCATGCCGGATCCTTCTGCACTGAATCAGCTGTTGCAAAATCCGGCTGTGTCCCAGATGATGCAAAGCCTACTTTCCAACCCCCAATATATGAATCAGGTACTAGTAAAACTGTGTTAGCTGAAGTGCTGGTTGGATCATGGATGCTTATGAAAGGTTGTTTTTATTTATGAAAAATCATTTCTTGACTTGTAGTTTCTTGGCCTCAATCCACAACTCCGTGCTATGCTTGATTCGAACCCTCAATTAAGAGAAATGATGCAAAACCCAGAAATTCTTCATCAGTTAACCTCACCAGAGACAATGCAGGTATATTACTTTAGAAGTCAGCTCCACATAATCGCATGCATGCATGAATATAGAAATGTAAAACTTGGAAATAATTCATGGATTTGCTTGTGGATGTCTCTCGATCCTGTAAATCTTCTCATAGTAAGCAACAATGTTTCAGTCTTCTAACATGACATGATGTTGCCAACAAATCATGCAAGATTGTCTGAACTTGGTGCCTGTTTTGTAATCTTTAAATGAAGATGGTGAATTCTAATTACCTACACTTGACCTTTCTCTTTACCCTTTCCATTTCACTCTTGCAGCAAATGTTGGCTGTACAGCAGTCACTTCAATCTCAACTTAATCGGCAGCAATCAACTCAGTAAGTGAGGATATATTGCTCCCTTAACTTGATTTGGTGGCTAAAACCTACATCAAGATTCTTCTTGTTTGCTTTTACATTTGCAGGGTTCCCTATATATATAAATATTGCTTCTGTTTACTCGAGAAATTATCGACACGTTAGTTCTAGTGAATTGGGTGTATGGATGTCCTGTGTTTGTTTTTCCTGAAAATTAGATGTCTTGTGAAATTTTACCGGGGCCATTGTGTTTCACATGTCTTTTGATGCTCATTTTGTTCTTTTATAGCATTTATGAATGAAAGTCACTTGTGAATTTTATATACTTTACTTGTCTGGTGTATTTGACCTGCTCTTTTTGTAATAAAAATTGCTTTTACCTATCCATGTTTGTGTGGGGATGCGTGTGTATCGAATGAAACCAATAAGCTCCACCTTGGTTTTAGTGTTGTAAGTGTTGATGCCTTCAGGTTTTGTTAAGAAGTTTTTTTTTGGTATGATCAAAACAAAAATAATGTCACTTGACCTCTTTCATTCGAAAGATGTAGGGCTCAAGTCCGAAGAGGGGGACACTTTTTTTTTTTTTTGGGTGGGGTGGAAGGGCTCAAACAAGCTGTTAATTATGGTTGCTAAATTCCATAGATCACTTTCTTGGTTGGATGGATTTGTAAGCATTAATAAGAAACCACCTAAGAAAACCATTAGGTGCTTTTGCCCCCAAAGAGAAGCTACTGATATCTTGAACTATGATATTTCGGCTCTAGAAATAAGGTTGAGGATTGCTCACAACTTTTTAGTCTTATGATGTGGACACTGGGCGTTGAAATTCAAGACATGGAAACATGGACATAAATACATATATATAAACATATATAAATGACATAAATTTATCATGTCTTTGTTTTACCTTTATTATGTTTGACAATGTTTATAATATTTTTGAAATCTTGGCAATATTTAAGGTCAAAGATTCATTATATGATTGTTAAGTGAGTGATGGATTTGCAAAGAACTCGAGGTTTAGGGGTTACATGAAAATATATATCTTGTGAAGGGATTTATATAATATAACAAAGTTATATGTTACTTGAGAAATTATCTTAATTTGTATTAAGCTTAAATCCTTTTTATTTGATGAATGATGTCTTTGGAATTAGGGCTACATTAGAGCCAATGCATGATCTATTCAAAGAAGTATAACATGCAAAAGAAAGAGAAGAGGCATGGGTGAAATTGTAGCAGAGGGGTAGTCTTTCTTTGTCTTTTCCTCATACATATGGCTCAAAAGTATGCTTTTCAAATTGCATGTTGACTTGTGTCAACGAAGCCTTAACTCAATTATTTGAGGGTCAGTTACGTGAATTTATGAGTCACCATTATGCTCTACAGAAGACCTTTCCCTCAGTTAAATCGCACACCATCTTAATTTTTACTATCTCAACCCCAGTTAATTTAGGACTTCTCTTTCCCCTAACATGAGACTTAATGCGAACCATGTCACTCTTCCTTACTGGTGCGATTAATCATTTTATTTTCATTTTATCTTTTACAAGTGCTACTTCCACCATCTTATAAATGTATTTGTTTATACTTTTATTTTTTTCATGTCTTACCACATATTTGTCTCAACACCCTTATATTGGCCACTCTCATTTTAATATGTTGTTTTTAGATGGTATGCGCTTGTCACACAATATACTAGAAACACTTCTCCACTTGACCCTTCTTACTTCAATTCTATAAGCAATCATTTCCAATTACTCGCTCAAGAGGAATAAATGAACCTAGACAATGAAACTATCAACTTTTCATTGTATTCCAATTGATATTTTTCCAATCTCGAATAAAAAAACCAATTTTTGTTTTTGTATTTTCTGAATGAAAAGGAGAAAAAAAAAGGGGTTTCCCTGCATTTATCCGTTCTATTCCCCACTTATTATTTTGCTGGAAGGGAACAAAATTGTCCTTGATTTTCAATTTTCACTTCATTTCTATTTGTTCCTAATTTTACTGAGTTATATTCCATATGTTCAGTTTTTGTTCTTCTTATCTTAAATTCTTTTTATTCTATAATTTCTCTCCAAACCTCTAATTTAAGATTTATCTTTATTTTAATTTTATTGGTTAAAACAATGTCATTAGCAAAAAACACAGTGGACTTTATACTATATATGTTTAGTTAGTTCATCTATTACCAAGACAAAAAGATAAGGACTTAGCTGATCTTTGATGCAAGCCTATAGTAATTGGAAATTCACGTATTTCTCCTACAATTGTTCATACTATAGTCATTGTCAACCATACATATCCTTGGTCGTTTCATTTTATCTTTTTGGGACTTTTTTTTTTCCTCCCCTAAACCTACCATATTAGATCTTGAGGACTTTATTGTAGGCTTAATCTCAATTTATAAAAACCATATGAAAATTTATTCTTTTCTAAGTAAATAGTTTTCACTTTTTTTTTTCGAAGGTAAGTGGCCTTTGGGGTAGAAGTTGAACCCAAGACCTTGGAGAGATTACCCAAGTCCCCTCCCAACTCATTCAACCCCAAGGGTGATAAATAATTTCCATTATTGACCTCCATGGGCTAAGATCAAATTGATTACCTAACATTATTGTCTCAAGTTTTAATTAGTATTTGATCACTATTTCTCAAAGTTTCATATTATATATGACTCATTAATTTAAAGTCATGATAATTTATACAATTTTTGAAATCTCACTTTTTTTTTTTTATATAATTACTAAAAAACTCTTTCACCACTCATTAGAAATTTTCTTACTTATTATGTTCTTATTAACTAGTTTTGTCGGCCAAGACATGACTTCTTTTAAATAATTCTAAACCTTAATAGGAATATCATTTGGTCCTAAAGCCTTACATGTTATCATCTTCCTTAATGGGTTTTTATTTTTCATACTAAAAATATCTTTACTCTAACCCCCGTAGGGTTATCTTATCTTAGGCATTCAGCATTCTATATGATTTTCATTCAATAATTTGTCAAAGTTACTTTCCTATTTGGGGTGTGTAAGCGCTGATGATATTAGGTATATGATCTCCTTAACAAGTTCTATTAATATTATCATATCCCTCCTTGTAACAACAATTATAACCTATTCTTTCAAATTTTTATTGACTATTATCTCTACACTATTTCTATGTCTAGATTTTTATTTACTATTATCTCTATAGTATTTCTATGTCTATCTTTTCGGGCCAGTCTTTTTATATTCCTTATCTTTTTCTCTTACTGAGTTTCTTGTAAGCATGCTATACTAATCATCGTTCTAATCATAGTATCTATTAGCTCGACCCTTTTCTTGTCAATGTTCTTATATTTGAAGTTACTAATGTAAGCCTACTATCTTGAGCTACTTTACCTGCACTAGTCCAAAACATGGGAATCCTTGCCCACTTTTGATTGTACTCTAGCACAGACTTGGTGCCCATTGCCTTTCTTTGAAGCACCTGAAGTTGATGCAATGTGTCGATTAAGGGGAACATCCCAGTATTTACTCAAATATTATTTTGATTTATTTTCACAAGAGATCTAACAAAGTTTTACGTTGGTTACTAGCTACCTAATAGAACTGTCCTTTCTACATTCTAGTATTTACTTGAATAATTTTAAGATCCATATTCATAAGAGATCTAACAAAGTTTTATGTTGGTTAGTTAGTTACCTAATAAAACCCTCATTTCTTCGGGCATGGGATAGGCTATTTAAGGGTAGGACCATAGTTTTAAATAAAGGTCGTTACGTAACGACTTTTTGACCCTCCGATACCGTTACAAGCCGATGTATCGGTGTGACCAAAATTCATAGCTATATTGACCGATACTGTTATGTATCATCCGTTACGGGCCAATATAGGACTGTTTTGAGTTTTTAATTTTAAATTTTTAATTTTTTTTTTTCATACTTCTTGTGATTTCTATTTTTATAGGATTTATATTCAGAAGGGAGACTTAACAAAATAATTCAAATTATTTGAATGGGTTACCAAAACAGTCATGTCAATATAACCTCGAAAAGGCCTCTTGGCTTCAAAATATTTTTTATTCCATAACTAATCACACTAAATTTTTTTTATGTTTATAATCATTTTTAGTTATTATTTATATTACTTGTTGTAAATGTTATTCAAATTAAGTGATTCTTATTAACTTAACTTTAAAAAACTCGTATAGAATAATAAAATATCTTCTTAGGTGTCATTTATAAGAAAAATATTTTTTTAGGTATTAGAAAATTGAAAAATAATAGTATAAAATATTAAAATGTGATAAATTATAGTTAAGATATGCGTATCAGTTACTTTTAAGAGATTTACTAGTGTTTGAAAAAAATTTACAGCTGCGGTTTTCAATTCACGTTACGGATGACTCGATACTCCTGATACCGTTACACCGTGAACACGACCGAGTCTTATCCCGCGACCATTATTTAAATCCATGGGTAGGACACTAAGTATGACACATGGGGAGTTGTAGAGATAATGTAATAGTAACAACAAATTCATGAATGTTTCATTTAGTTGAAAGGAAGAGTGGGAGGATTGGAGGAAGGAAATTGGAGGGAGGGATGAATATAGCTTCTATGATTCAATGGAAGGAAAGGGTTGTAAAGCAAGAGTTCTTTTTTTTTTTTCTTGGGGGGCAAGGGTGCATGTGTTCTTTTTTTTCAATTGTGGGGAGCTATCCTTCTGCACCCAAAAAATCCTTTTTCTTTCGTGAGTGAGTGGAAATAGCTTCCTTTTTTGTTTGTGTTTTTGCCTTAAAAGCAACACCCTCTTTGTAATATTATGGGTATAATGGTTAAATCTTGTGCATTGTTTCCTCCCCCTCCTTTCCATCTTGTGCAACTAAACAAAATGAGAGAGAGATAATTTTTTACTAAACCCTAGTGAGTTTTTTTTTTTTATTTAACCCGACATACATAGGTTTTCACTTATTTACCAAACTCATGTGATTTTTGAAATCGCATCTTCAAGTTGTGATTTCAAAGTCAATTTTTAACGAAATCGCATCTTAAAGATGCGATTTTGAACCAATAACGATTTGTGATGACTTCTGCAAACTAATAAGGATTTGGGATGACTCTCAAATCTTTGTTGGTTTGAAATCGCATCTTGAAGATGCAAATTCGTTAAAAAATTGGCTTTGAAATTGTATATTGAAGATTCAATTTTAAAAACTACATGAGTTTGGTAAATAAGTGAAAACCTACGTGGGTTTGATTAAATCAAATCCAAACCACATGGGTTTGATGAAAAATTTGAGAGAGATCCCTTCCTTTCCCAATGATACATTATCAACCCCCTTCGACTCTTCCAGCCCTCTTACCAAGTAGAGTAGAGTGAGAAAGATGCTATTTGGAATTCAAATTAAACTTCATAGAATAAGGTATAATGTGCTGCTCTCTGGATGGCCTCTGATTCCATGAGAAGGGATGCTGGAGGTTCTTTGCATCATAGATTGTCTTATTGAGTTTCTTTTTCTCAATAAAGTATACCTCACCTTAAAGCAATGTTTTGAAACCCAGACCCTTCTATGAATTGGAAAAATGACCGGATAAAGAGTCACTGGTTCAATCGGAATTGAGCCGTGGCATCAGAAATATATTTATTATTAATTTTAATGTGATATAAAAGTATTAAAAATATGAAAAAAAGTAAAGGTTATGTAAAATTTATTATCACCTTACTAAACCTAAAAATATATTGAATACAATAATATTCAAAATAAAATAACATATCAATGTTCAAACGTTGTATTAAAATAATATTTCAAACATAAAATATGATCTAAAATTTTAAAGTAATCAATTTATATATAAAGATTGCATTCTTTAAAAATAAGGTGTACATAATCCCAAGTTCACTTTTTTTCAACTTTATTGTAACAAGTTCTGAAAACCATTAAATAAACTAAAATCTCATAATTGTATCACTTTAAAATAAGCTATCTCTTATTTGTCCCACATCGGGTGGAAGAGATGAAGTACAAAAATTATGTGAGGATAAAAGCACATGTTTCTTTGAAATTCATCTCACACACCCCATTGTCCCACACCAGACAAGTAGTAAAAGGCACTTAGGAGATGGGTTATAAAAGAGCTCCAACAACTTAACAAATAATGCCACGATTGTTAAAATCGGGATCCTACAATGGATAGATGAGGGGGTCCTCAGGATCGAGCCATAGGATTGAAACGAGAATCGTAAGATTCTACAAAATGAAAAAATTAATAACAACTAATATTTTTTCCTCTTAAGAGATCTTAAAAAATACACAATGAACAAACTAAAAACTCATAAAAAAAATTTACCTATCAAAAAAATCATAAAAAATTGTAATGAAACATTAGAGCACAAAAGCTTTCATTGCTTCTAATATTTTTTTCTTACACGAGCATAACAAATATTTATTTATATAACATTTAACTAAGATAACTCATTAAAATATTAGATGTAAACTATAAAAAGGAAAAAGGTTCACGAATCACCATTCATCAATGATTAATTATTTTATTACATATTTAATTTTCATAAGAAGAAAATGTTTATTTTAAAATATTCTGGCTATTTGGTCATGAAAGGCTCTATAACAGAACTTATGACATGGGAAAAAAAATTAACATTAGGATCTATTTGGGATAAGATCAATTGGTTCAAAACAAGCTTATAGATTTTGTGTGTGTGAGAGAGAGGGTGAGAGAGCGAGCTAGCCTAAAGTAACTTTTCTAAAGAAATTTTTTTAAAATGGCAATATCATACCCATGGTAGTTATAATAAGAAGTTAAATCACTTAAATTAATTACTATTGTTAGAGGATATAATACTAAAGTTACACCATCTCTAATAGCTTAAACTTTTAGATGAGTTGGTAGTTTAACAACTATAATAATAGTCTAGTCTAAAGCAAACTAAAAAGTCATTCAAATATCATGATGTTAAGAAAGTTTTAACATGATTAACTCACTTATGATATTTAAATAAATCTCGGAATTTGTTTTATAATATTATTATGGTCTCGGACTATAACTTATCAAAGACATGCTAGAATAATATTATATGGTTATATTGTAGGATTGGTAGAATCGGGAGTCAACTCGGGATCCTTGTGATCCTATAAGGAAGGATCCTACCCTCCAGGGATTTTTGATTGGATAGGGATCGATTTGGTACTTTTGGATCTTAAAATAGTAAGATTGTAAGATTTGGATTGAGATTTTATCAACTATGAATAATGGCCAAGTACTTCATGTGCTTCCATTCTTCAATGAGTTGGATGCAACTTAAAAAAGTATAAAACTATTAAATGCATTTGAGCATATAGCTCCACGTGCTCAATGCTTCATATGGTTAAACAGTATATGCCTTTTTTTATTCCATTTCAGCTTCCAAGGCTGTGGCTATAGGACTGCTTGGAACCGGTTGGTTTTCCTAAACCGTTTACGGTTCCGTTGAACTGCCGGTTCGACTGTCGGTTTTGTTTAAATGCAACGGTTTTTATATAAGAATGATTTTGAGGGTTTAAACTGACCGAACCTTAGACCGGTTCCCGGTTTTTAAAACATTGCGTTAAAGTCGGTTTTTATATATTTTTCTTTTTCGTTAATTTTTAAAAGTCAATAGACCTTTTAACTTGTGCAATATTTTTTTCTTCTTCCCTGCTTGAAAATCATCTAGTTTTGAATAATTCAAGACTATTATGGTTGCTGTTGTTTGTTACTTTGAGCTTGGATTTTGTGTCTAAAACAATTATTGTTCTTAAATTTAGTATACAATGTACCTTAGCATTTGGGGAAATATTAAGTTATTTAACTGCATTTTAAGATTGCAGCTAAATGCTGCAATCTTAATTCTTGTTCTTCTTGTGAAAACCTGCTGGAAGGTCTAATTATTTACTCGTTAGTTTGTTTTTATATTTATTGATTAATTTTGTAATTAAAACATTCTTTATTTGTTACTTATAATTTTTTTTTTAAAACATTCTTCGCTGTACTTTGTGATAACATTACAAGAAGTGGTACTTAACAATAGTATCAAGTTTTACAAAACAACCCCATTATTAGATCAGATGTTGTTCCTCAATTTTTTGCTGTTTCACTTTCTTTAAGCAATTTTTTACATGTTGATTTACTGTCTATTGTGTGTGAAATGTGGATATAAATTAAGAAGACACTTCATATATGAAAGACAATTGCCATATCCAATGTTGATTTATTTGCTAGGAAGTCAAATTATGAATCTATAAGTCTCATCAGGGACCCAGTCTGTCAGCTAGTTGACTTATAAAACAGTCCTAGTTAGGAAGGACCCAGCTTAAAAAAGCAATGTTTTGAAACCTAGATCTTTCAACGAACTAGAAAGAAGACTGGGTCACGGGTCACTAGTTCAACCGTCGGATCAACTGAAATCGAATTGTGATGACATAATTACATAATAAATATATTTATTATTAATAATATATAAAATAATTTAAAATATGAAAATACTAGAATAATATATAATAAATTATCCATGAAAAATGAACAAAATTTACAAGTTTATTATATAATTTTTACAAATAGAAAAATTTAAAATTTGTTATAAAAAATCAAGAATATAATAAGAATTATGCTCAGTGTCACTAATAACAATAATTTCACACGGGAGATTGAAGAAGTGCAAAAGGATGATTTGAATTTCTAACAAAATACGGGTGTAAAAAAGTAAATGCATACTGTGATGGATAATTGCATATAGGTGTGAAAAGTTTTGATGAAATAGACTTGAAGAAGGTATCTCAACTAGGCCGGGAAGAGAAAAAACATTATTGTGTACAGTCGATAAGTCCCACATTAAGTGTGACAAAGAAGTTCATGATTTTGTATGTTTATAAAAGCAAATTCAACTTCAAGTCTTCAATATAGTCTATGGTTGTCCCACATTAGACATTAGCTGAAAGGTTGAAAAACTAAAAGCCTATAAAAGGACTTCAGTGAAGTAATGTCAGAGGCATAGAAATGGGTATAATATCTTATGAATATTCATATCATTGAATGCAGTAAAGCATTCAATGCCAATTTTGCTACCAATAAAAAGCAGTAGTTTTATTTACACACGTGAATGTGTGTAGTACTTGGAAACCGAGTTAAATATTTTAACATTGATAATGGTTTCTTGAACGGGGTGGTTCTATTGGATCGTCAACGGTTCTATGTGGCTTGACTGCCACACCCAGACCCTCGTTTATGCCTTATTATTAAAGTAAGGGTACATCTGGATTTAGAAGAATGACCTCATTTTTGTTTATATTAGTGAATATAGTAATACTATTATACTAGTAAAAGCACATGCGCACACATAGTATATATATTTATAATGTATATATGGTAATGCTAGTATGTGAAAACTTATGGGCTGAATTAATTTTGTGTCAAACATGCACTGTATTTTTTTAATTCTCATTGATATCAATCGTTAGATGGTATTTTTGCACTCTATTGACTGGTTGTTGCCCTTGTTACTTATCCTGTGATGCTCTGTTGCAGGGAATCAGCTCAGGCTGGTGGGACTACAGGTACCAAAGCCACATGAAAAGCAAATTGTTTTTGAATTATGTCAGTATTCAATATATATTTTTCGTAGTCAATGTGAGGTCCCATTATTATTGCTGCAACTTGTAGGAACACAGAACAATTTGGGGTTGGATTTCATGATGAATATGTTTGGTGGACTTGGGGCTGGTGGCTTGACTGTTCCTAACACGCCTGATGGTTACAATTGTTTTACCCCTCCATTTTAACTTTTATGTAAATTTACTTCATAATATTGGCTTGTCTTTCAGCCCTTTGTTGAAAATTCATTCGTCTTTGTTTTTTGTAGTGCCTCCAGAACAACTTTATGCAACTCAACTGTCACAGCTTCAAGAAATGGGTTTCTTTGACACCCAAGAGAATATCCGGGCACTGCTTGCTACATCGGGGAATGTTCATGCTGCTGTTGAGCGACTTTTGGGGAATCACAGTCAGTAGCCTGCTACGCCAGTTTCATATTCAACCAAGGACTGATGCGAGCGTGTAAATTTAATCGATTTGAAGTAGTGTCTTCCAAAGACAAAACATCATGGCACTTTCAATTCTATTTGGGGGTGTGAATAAGAAAGTACTCTTGAATTGTGAGAGCTGTGAACTGCCTCCCTCTCTCTCTCATCTCTGTCTATGTACATACACATTTTAAGTATATTTTGGTGAAATATTTGCTAAATTTGTTGCTTATTGGTGGGGGAAAAGAGGTTTCTTCTTGTTAACCAGTAAAGGCAACCAAAATTTTCAAGTTGCAAGACTAATGATTTTGTGGTGTTGAGTAAGAAAATGCCCGGTTTCTTTATTTTGATTTTATTGTTTATACATGGTGCATGATTGGATGCATAGCCACCTTCAGTTGCTGTGGCTTAACCTAGATAATTCCAAGAATTAGGAGAAGATTTGAGAGAGCCTTGCTGTGTTTCAATCCGCCACGAGCTTGGGCATGGTTCAGATGTAAATAACATTGCTTAGATCTGTGGACATAGCTTTATTATATTTCAACAGTTAATGGTTTTAACATTTTAGGCAATTCATAAACCCTGTCCGAGTTCAGAGTATGTTGGTGGAGGGCAGCTTTTCATATTTTGCGTTTACCATATCATATTTCTTGTAATGGAAATTTTTATTTTTGTAGAGAAAGTTTCAACATAGTTAATAAATACTAATTGCTTTAAACATGAGAATTGAATTATAGAGTTGGGGGATTCTTGTATTTTGTGAGGCCATGTCTGTTTGCGGCTCCTAAGCTGGATTGGATAAATTAATCCTGAACCAGCGTTTGGTTATAAAAATGGCACTGGCACTTCACTAATTGTCTGTTGGATTATGAGTTTTGGCTTGGATTATTTAATGGGAGGGGGTCGGGGTTGGGATTGTTAATTAGGATTATTCTTTACGTACCACTCACTATTAAAGACCATTTAACCACTTGTATTTTAAGCTTTATTTAAAAATGGGAAAAGGAACTCTTTTAACATACTAATTACTCTAAAAACTATAATCAATTAAAATTTGAGGACCATTTAACCACGTGTATTGTTTTAAGCTATATTTAAAAATGGGAAACTAATAAGTCTAAAAAATGTAATCAATCAAAATTTAAGAATTACATGCACACTTTTATTTACAAAAAAAAATAAAATAAAAATAAAATTGAGTATATTTTCCTTTTGATCCATGATTAAAAACATCAAATTCCAAACTCTACTCTCTCTCAATTGTCATATTCTGTCGTGATGCATGCCACAACTTTGGAATTATATTTTGTTTTGTTTTTGATGATTTTCTCTTCATAAGTAAAATGATTAAAGTACAATGTCAACAAAGATTAAAAAAAAAAAAAAAACAGAAGGTTAAAAAAGAAAGTGTGTTATATATATAGGCTGTCCAGTCCACTAGGGCACATTCTACTGCTAATAGGTCATGAATTCGATCTGAATCATTTTTTGGATGCAGAACAATGATAAAATAATATCTTTAATTTTCAAAGTACTGTTTTTACAAATAAAAATATCCTTCGTTCCATGATTTCTTCTTTCACATAGATAGATAATTTTTTTTAATCAACGGAAGAAGTATTTGTTTATAATTATAACTTTATAAATAAGTAATTCATACCAGATACTCTTATTTACGAATATATCGATTGGTGTTTGAAAAGATATGAGATGTCATTGAGCTACTAACAACTTCTACTGGTATAGAATCTATGAAACAATTACATAAAAATAAATTTTTGTGTAAAGAATCTCTTAGATTTTACATCAAAGTTTGGTACAGTGAGATGTGCATTTTTAGAATATTTATTCTAATTTTTTTATTCTTTATTTTTATTTGATATAATAAAAAATATCTATTTCATTAAAAATCAATTCAATTATTCTTTAGTCTAAATAAATAATTCATACTTTATTTGAAATTATTTTCATTTAATTTTTCTATATAGTTTTATAAAATAATCATCTCATTTCTTCGCATAAAAACGTGAGGCGCCTGGATAACTTCTTGCCGGTGCCGGGGCAATCGGCATTTATAAGCTATAAATTACAAAAGAAGATAAATGAAGACCTCTAAAACCAGATTTAAACATTCATAATAGGTTTATTTGAGTTTAAAGCCAAAACCCTGCTTTTGACACCTCCTTTCTTTCGCTCTTCTACTTGGCGGTTTCAATGTTGTGAGGTAATGCTCTTGCTCATCCTGCGCTGATATCAACTTTTTTCGTGGTTTGATTATTTTCTCTCACTGTTCGTTTGCACATGGATATATATATATATATATATATATGTGTGTGTGTGTGTGTGTGTGTGTGTGTGGATAGAAAACTTAGCTCTTGTCCGTGTTTAATTTGCGTTTGCTGATATTTCAATTCAATTTTCTCTTGAACTTTCGGAAACTCCAGTGGTTCTTTCCCTAGTCTTTTCTATTTTTCGGCAGATGTCTACTCTCTTACTCTCCGAGTCTTGCGATTTCTGAATTTTGCCCATTAAGGATGAGATGGTTCCGAATTGTTACAAAGTTAGGCGGGATTAGGTTTCTGACGTTACTTTTGCCATAAAGTTTTCTATATTTGATCAATTCGGTGTAAGTGAGTTCCAGAGGTCTTGATTATGCATAAAAAAACAATGGAACCTGTGTTTTAACAAATTGATTAACTCGTAGTAAATTAATTGTTCAGAACTTGGGCCAACTTTTTGAGAAAAAATTCATCTTGAAATTGTCTATGCATGATGATGCTAGGTTAAGATCAATGCAGCGCAAGAAGCATTAAAAATTTGATGAGACCTTGAACTTGTACCACTGGAAACGGTATATACTGGTGGCTGCAAAGTATATGGAGATGATGGTTCTGCTTACTGCTTTTGAGATATATTTCAGGGATGGAGTTGCAAAATATTGGAGTGGATGAGTCAGGAAAAAATGTTTGTGTTGCATTTTTTTTTTTCACTTAGTTTGCTACCCATAAAGAAAAGGTGAATTTTTTTACCAAAGGTTTTAACATATCTTTCCTTATATTTAATCTGTCATCTTCCTATAATGTGAACAAGACCAAGAAGTATAACCAAATCAGTTAGGATGGTTTAGTATTGTGGGGTGAATATTAATGACTGCACCGGTTGAAAGGAATCACATGATTTACTTATCAAGAAAAAAAGGCAAAAAAAGAAATTACATGATTCAAGTTGGAGGTGTTGCAACTTGCAAGGATGAAACCCCAAAGGGGGTGGCCGAGTGGAGAGAGGATCGCTTGTAAGGGGCTTGCACCCCCGAGCTCACAGGTTCGACTCCAACGTCCACATCCCTGTGACCAGCCACCAGCCAAGGCTAGTAGCCTGGGCATTTAACGACCCTACGAGGCGGTGGCCTTGCGTAGGGAAATGGGGATTAATCAGGTTCTGATTGCTTGGATACCCATTTTGCTTGGCAAAAAAAAAAAAAAGAAAAACTTGCAAGGACGAGGGGAGACCAAAGATGATGTGTCATGGTCAATGAAAATATATACTGGCAAATGATTTAATTGGAGATTGGGCCTCTGATGGAAAAACGAGGCTTTCTTGAGCCCAACTAATTGGGACGAAGGCTTTGTTGTATTGATTTGAGTTGTCATCCTATAAATGGTGCTTAATGGATCAGAGACGTAGATACATTCCGTTGACAATTCCCATTATATACAGTGGGAAGAAAACCCATAGTAATATTTAATCTATTAAGAGAATTCTAGATGTGGTTCTAATACTGCATTAACTGAATTTCATGTGTCTTTTTTGTTGCCAAGCATTTCAATAACAAAATCCTAGATGCAGGGTGGTTCTACAGAACTTTTAGGCAAGAAATCATCGGAAAACTTCTACATGTTCGACAATATAACTTTTGTACAAAAACAACATGGCCCTGAGCCATGATTTCTAAATGTGCCAAAAAGTTATTTACATGTATTTAACACCTAAATGAAAAATATATCTATTCATATGAATACAACTCTATGTGTGTATATATACTTATTTATTGGTTATGTCTATCAAAGGATAAATGCACATATTGTTTATATGGTTATGATAAAGATAATCTATATATGGTATGCGGAAATTTAACTTCTATGTAACATTTTTCTTTCTTTAGCAATAGGAAGTATAGAAGGGCATGCTTATGCAGGTAAAGTATAAATTTCTATATGGTTTAATTGACTAAGGAAATTGTTGTTGACAACATTTTAGGAGATACCATTGGATAGGCCATTGGTCATTATTTAGTGTTGATCCGTCAATCAAGGTGCTGAGGTGGTTGGGTTGCATATATAACTAACCTCCAGCTTTGTTGGCATGAAGTAGCTGGCTTCAAACTTAAACAGCTTCTTTTCACTTGTACAGGTAATGGTGAAGATCAAAGGCTCCAATGTATCACCTAAAAAAGATATGCATTAGTAAAATTTTTAAAGTTGATGAAAGAAAGATATGAATGAGAATTGAATGAGATTGTACAAATATTAGTTTCGGAAGAATGAATTCCAAGGCTTTCAAGGATGTCTACACACGGAAAACATTACATTTGTTCAAATTTATAGACATGTGACTCTTCATTCAATTTTTTTGGGATGAAGACATACAATAGGAAAAAACCCATTGAAATATCCATTTGAATTAAATGAGCATCTGTTTGTTTTGAAAAGAATGGATGTAACTTTTCCAAAACAGAACTTAAAAACATAAGGAATGAATAACAAATCACTAATTGTTTTTTGTAATATAATTTTATTTTTTGGTTAGTAAACTGTAAAAGTATTAAGTACATGTAAAGGTTATTGAGGGGGGTGGACCCATAATTACAAAAAAAAAAAAAAAAAGGGGAGATGGCAACAGTAATTACAACTTAAGATCCCCTAAGAAATCCACAATAGAATCTAAGTACATGCGAGTTACCTCTTTTACCCAAAAGTATAGTAAACACAAAAAAGTGTATTTAAAACAAAAAATGGACTGCTCTTGCCCCTCATATGTCCTCCTATTCCTCTCCCTTCATAAGCACCACACTAAGGAAAGGGGAGCCATCCTCCAAGCGGTCCTTTCCTTCCTCATTACCTGGCTGCATCTCCAACACTTAGGAACACCTTCCGAATGTAGTTGGGCATAACCAAACTACAGCACAAAGAGAAAATCAAGCACCAAGCATCCCTTGTCATTTTACAATGAATAAGAAAGTGATCAACCTCTTCACTCTTGCATATACGACATTGGCTAGCTAAATGAAAAACTCTACCCTGAAGATTGTCCATTGTCAAAATAGCACTCCAATTCACCAATCAAGCAAAAAAAAGGTTCTTTATAGGAACCTTAAACTTCCAAATTAGCTTTCGCAGAAAAAACACCTCATTACCACCTTCCATGACCTTATAATAGAATTGGACAATAAATGTTTTGGGATTATTAATTGTCTCCTCCCTCGCTACCCTCACCTTAAACCTACTCAACGTCTCTAAGAGATCCTACACCTCTCCCAACTCCTAATCATGGAAAATTTTGATTGTCCAAACAATCACATCTGCCATTCCTTCCCTCACTTTAAACCTACTCAATATCTCGAGGAGATCCTCCACCTTTCCCAACTCCTAGTCAGGCAAATTTCTGCAATAATGCAGGCTCGGCACTAAATCTCCTTCCACCAAATCAACAACTAGAGCCTCCATAGTGTGTGCAAGGCTGAATAGTAAGGGAAACTTCCTCTTCAAAGGCACATTGCAGCACCAAACATCCTCCCAAAATCTCACCCTCCCCCACCTCAATGTAAACGAACTGTTGGAAGACCTCTTTACCCTTCCTAATGGATGTCCACACCTGGCAACCATAGGGCTTCAAAACCTCCCTCGAAAACCACCCCCAACCTCGCACCCATATTTAATTGAAACTACATCCCCCTCCTCTATTGCAAACTTCCACAACTACTTCCCCAAAGAGCTCTATTAAGTAATCTCAAATGTCACGCAGTCCTTGAGAAATAATGTTGGGATTCAATTAAAGGAGTATAGAAGTTGTCTTGCTCAAACAACTTTGTTGGTGGGTCCCATGGTGTATATTGTATGTTGATGGCATTGGTGTATAGAAACAAAATAAATAAAAAGGTAGAATTTAGATAAATAATATGGATTAGTATTTGTGGAAATAATTGAAGAAAAGGTTCTATAGTGAAGATTGATGGATAGGAGACGACCGACAGTGAATATTATTGTTATGGTTTAAGTATCATAACAAGGGTAATTGAGAGGTGCTTCTTGAGTGTTGTGTGGTTGACAAAGGACAAATAATTGTTAAACCAAATGGAAAGTCCTCTTAGATCACTACCCATACTACATGTTGCAAGGCATAGTGCAGTAAAAAAAAAATATTCATAAAATCAGCATGGTGAAAATGAGTATGTTGAGATGGTTATGTAGAAAGTGAGGGAAGTATACAATGAATACTAAATGTACCTGTGAAGATTCTTTTTGTTATTTGCAAATAAACTGTTGATTGCAATAATAAGTACGAATGATATACTTTGACTTGAAGGAGTTTTGACTTTCAATGTTTAGGGAAATGCTACAAATGATATGGTTGCTGTCATTAAAAGTAGGAACAAGGCCAGGAATTTACTTTTTGGGGGGGGGGGGGGGGGGGACAAAGTTTTTTGCTAAATGTTCGATCATAAACTTAAAAGTAATGAAGTATAAAAATTTAATATTAATTGATAATGTTTTTGATAAATAACTAAATTTAATGATATAAAAGAATTTATAAATTAGACAAAAATTTAAAAACTTTAGACTATACAAAAAGGAAACTCCAAAAAGTCAATAAAAATTTCATTAAGGGGTCAAATTGAAATTAAAATAACGGTAAAATAAGAAAATATTAGAACTAAAAGGGTCTATTTGAAAAAAAAAGCTCAAAAGTATAAAAAAAAATTGAAGGGGGCAATTAGGCATAGGCTGGCTTCGTCCATGATTAAAAGGGTTGTTATGGTCTATGTCTGAACAGAAACTACAGCCCTAGATACTGAAAAATAGCAAAGGGATTCGTCTAGGCCACATCATATGATTGGGATAAGGTTTTGAGTTAAAATGGTATCCATCTCGCCATCTCTTTCTCTCTCTCTCTCTTGTGCACAATGTTTTTTGCCCTTATGGCATACTTTATACACTGTTCAAAATGTCTAACATGCTATCAGTATTGAGTAAACAATAGAGTTAATTTTCATTACCATGAACCACCATGATGTCATGAAAAATGTGCTCTCAAGTAATTATGTCTTTGTACACTATATTATTAGAATACTGTTGTGACAAGTGTATCACTTTTGTTTTGATAATCAATTTGGGTTTATTGCCATTTATTTTGATGATGAAAGGTTAACTCATTAATTGTTTTCTATTATCAAATATTGTTGATTGAATTTATTTAGTCAGATAATTTGTTCAGACCAAAAAGTTGGTTATTCTCTCTCAATTGGATTCCTCAGTTGTTTGGTGGTCAGGAAACCTTTTCTTTTTTATTTCACCAGCTAATCTACTTCTATCAGCATTTTTGTTCAGTTTTGGTTTATACATTTGATCCTCTTAGCAGTCATCATGGTGATTGATGGCTGAAGACAACTTTATGGCTTCAGGTTTAGTTAAATTTTTATTGAACAAGCTAATACTCTGATTCTATCGTTTGTTCCGATCAATGTTATGAACACCTCAGCTCAACCTTGGCACTTGCACTTCAAGATGCTTATGTGGATATCTCTTGCATTGTTCTTTGTACTCTAGCAAACAAGATGTTTTATGTGTGAAAAATGGATTTTCAATATTATTTATTTCTTTTGCTCTTTTTTCTTTCTAAATAAACACCCTATTCCTTAGTGTCTTTGATCTGAATGTTTCTGCAAGTTTTTCTTCATTTTACATTTTTTCAAGTAAAAAGTGAGTGTCAGGTGAGCTTTTCCTCATTCATTAGGATGTCTGAATGCTTTTGCCTAACTCTTTATAATTATCATTGCCACCTTGATTTGGCTTGTCTTTGATTTATTCTATTGGAAAGAAATATGGTATCATCATCATCATCATTTGATAGTAGCCAGTGAGATCTCAGCTTGATAATATATGGAAGCTCTGAGATTGATCCAAAGGAACATGTTGGGCTTTCTGGCTGTCATGTTATACAAGGTTGGTTAATGGTCCTCCATCACTTTGTGTGTTAAAAATTGCCATTTATATGTAATGTTGTGCACAAGGCAAGATATTACTTGTTAGATCTCACCATCTACTCAAGTCCTCATACAACGTGTGTTTTTGTGAAACTAACTACATTAGGACTAATATCAAGGGAAGATTGTTTACATCAATATTTTAAAGTGAATTGCCATTTATATATAAAGTTATGCACAAGGGAAGAGATTACTTGTTAGATCTCACCATCTACTCAAGTCCTCATATAACGTGTGTTTTTGTGGAACTAAGTACACTGGGTCTAATATCAAGGGCAGATTGTTTACATTGATATTTTAAAGTGCCTACTTATAGATTTTTTACTTCTTATGAACTGTTTTTTTTCATGGGAATGGTTTTGATCTAATTCTGTAAGAATGCATCTCTTGAACTTAGATATTATTGCAAGAGGTTGAATACTTCAGATGGTTCAACAAACAATTGATTCTAAGTTCAGTCAATATGGGCTGGCAAACACTGAAACTGCCTTACCAAATCATGATAAACAACAGCTAGTGCCAGTAGCTGCAAAGAAGACAGCACTGAGAGATTTGCAACGTGAGAATAGAATTAAGGTGCCTAAATCCATGGAAAGCTCTCAATTTCCGAAGGGGAGTGGTCCCACTATTGAAGCCATTAAGGTTTCTGGCACCAAAAGACCTGCATCTGAGTGCATGGTTAGCCCCCCTCACCAGCAATCTCCAACCAGTAATGCTGCGAATGGACATCTCGTGTATGTTCGCAGGAAACCTGAACCCGAATTAGGTAAAAGCAGCACCTGTGACAACACAAATAATAATGCTGATTATCCACAATCAAGGAAACTTAGTGACCAGGATGAGACAACTCAACAAAAATCCCAGATGAGTGAAACTAAGATTTGTATCCCGGAAGTTACACCTATTCCCAGGCCTTCTCTGATGTGCTTCTCATCCGGAAAACCTTCAGTACCTCCCTCTCTTGGAAAGTCTGGTAACATTTTACCACCAGCAGATTCTACTTATCTTCATGTTACTTCGGCCATCCCTTCCCTGGATTATCCAAAGAGAATGAATAATCAACATTGGGAAGAGAGATACCACCAAATCAAGAATTTATTGAAACACTTGGACCAATCAAATCAAGAAGATTACACACAGAGTATGACCTTGAATTTTTAAGTAAGCTGCTTTATGATGCTCTTTATTTCATTTCTGTCATTCCCATATTACTGATTTCCCTTGTCTTATTTTCTTATTTGATCTATCAGTGCTTCAGTCTTTCTCCTCAGTTGAACTTAGCAGACATGCATTTGAACTGGAAAAGAGATCAATTCAGCTTTCATTGGAGGAAGGTAAAATTATTGCTTGTATTCTTTTTAATAAAGATAAAAACATGCAGAACCTTTACAATTATTGAATAACTAGGAAAAAGGAAATCAACATGTTAGAGCTTTCAACCAACCTTCGGGTGGCCCAGTGTTAAGAGTGAGCCATGGGACAAGCTATAAACTTGGACGACTTGGATTTGACTCTCATAGGGCACACAAAATCTCATTGTGGGTTCATCAGCAGTCATAGGGCTTAAGACTTATGTGAAGGCTTGCCGTGGTCTGAGAATTTACCTGCAAATGGGGTTCTCTCAGTTACCTAAAAAAAAAAATGCTAGACCTTGCTAGTTGGGACCCCCACCGAACACCACGGGGTTAAGCAGGAACAAGATATTATATAATTGGGTACCTGATTTGATTCTTCTGATGAAATCAGAACTCCTAAGCCACACGTCACACACATTTACCTTATGCAACTTTGAATTTTTATTATGATCTCATATGCTTTGTGTCAATGCCGCACATTGTTATCACTTGCTTTTATGAGTAATTCTCAGGATATATTAGTTGAAGTGGGCACACCATATCAGTCAACAACATTTAGTCATCCTGTATATCTATTTCTTCTTGATCACAACCATGTATGTTTATCCACCATTGAATTAATATTCTTCTTCTCCTATATTGGAGGCATCTGTCATTGTTTATCACAGAAACGAGGTGTCTAAGATGCCTCCTGAAATGTAAGTTGTCATACTATGCTGCAGGATACTGACACCGATGGTGGGGTCACTGGGGTGACACAGATACTAAGTGCCTAAAACAGTAAAATGGAGAAAAATTTATGTTATTTTAAGTTAATTATCTTTTTATCTTGGCATTCAATGGGAATGCAGTTAGGTACATCATGGACATTGCATTTACATGTAAAATGAATTATACATGGGGGATATGCCCTCTGTTTTGGAGTATTAATGGTATAATAATTTCAAGGGTAAATTACGCTGATCTCCCTTGAGGTATATTGATATTACACACGCTTCTCCTATGGTTTGAGAAATTACACTAACCTTCCTTTAGCTTTAATGTCTGTTGACTGTGCTGATGTCGGCTTAAATATTTTTTCAAATACCAATTTTAACCTTGTTATCATTTAAAACGTGAATTTTTTTTAAAAAATTCTCTTTCTCTCTCGATTGTATTCACCTCCTTCCTTCACACACACACACACACATATATATATATATATCAAATAATAAAGTTAAAATCAAGAACAAGAAAAAAATATTAAAACAAAAACTCTTACAAATTTGCAAACCCACACACTTTTTCTCTCTAACCAAATTAATTTATATGCACAAATTACAAACCTCGCAATTTATAAACCCACAATCATCTTTTTGCTCACAAATACACACACAAACACACATATATAACATAAGCTATACACATAGTAGAATGAATTCCGAACAATGTACAAACCCACAAGCTTCTGTTGTGTGTATATATATATATATATATATATATATGGACACACAAATTGCAAACCCACCACCACGCTAGTCCCCAAACAATCGTCTATGATTCAAACCAGATAATTGATCAAGTGTGGGCAAAATCAAAGTGATATCTTTGAATTTGAATCAAAACCTCTTGATTTTACATTACCCAAATCACTAAGGCCATGTTTGGTATGCGGGAATTGAATGGTCATTTCATAAAATGGAATAAGGATTACTCATTTAGGCCAAAGGAATGCTTGGAATGATTTTTAATGGAATGCCCATTCCACAGAATAGGCATTCCTAATCATACCAAACAAGAACAAGGAATGAACCACACCATGTTGCATTGGATCTTTGAATATGTTGAGGTTGTCTTTGACTCTTTGTAAGTTTGTAAATATACTACATCCATGAGAATTTCTTGCTTCTCTACGTAAGTGATTAAATTACAGAGGCATTTGATGAGTAATTCCAGACAATGTTTGCACAAATAGGGGACAAATCGTTTGATGTTGTTCAAGAAGTGGGTGTGTCGGGTGTGTTTTTTCAGATCATTGAAAGGGGTCCCGGAGCAGTCCGTAGACTATGGGTTCTAAGAGAGGAACTGGAATGGATTTGCAACACTCTGGAAGAATATTCCACAGGCAGCAAACAGGGTAGTATTTTCGATGGGTTTACACGGACGCAATAGGAGTCTGTTCTTGTCGAAAGGCTCAAATCGAAAGGGAAAATTTATGAGGTTGGAGGGACGATCAAAGAAAGGGATCCATGCTATTATCATGCCAGAGGAATTTCCGGAAGGGGGTTGGGTCTTATACGCACATGCTTTCAGACATTTAGGACTACCCAAGCCAGAAATCAATACCAAAAGAAAAGAGACCTACCTGGACGTCAGCCGCATTGCAGAATGGCCTACGGATCCTCTCCAGGTGGAACTACAATCAGTTGATGGCCGTGAAGATATCGTCGTTCTCATGGATACATGCGGTAGCCGCCTAAATTATCTTCGACGATGCATTATCGGAAGGTTTGGGGATTTGGATTCCCCCGTCCCAGACAGAAGTAGGATCCAACAGTGGGCCCTTAAAACTTGGGGGATTCAGGCAGGGCTTACAGTTCTCGACCTCAACGGAGCTTGGTTCCTCTTCGAGACACCATCGGAAATGGAGGCCAACAGGATTCTTACAGGTCGGGACTGGTCTTTCGACGGCCTACCGGTGACCCTTAAACCCTGGACCCCGTCGGGATGTTGTACGAGGAAGAATGAGAGAGGTCTCATATGGATTCGGCTCATGGGACTGCCAGCTTTTTTATGGAGCAGGGAGGTTTTCCGGGCGATGGGGGACAGTTGTGGCCACTTGTAGCAGTGGATGAAGCCACTGACAATCGTCGGCACCTGCGGTGGGCGAGATTGTTGGTCAGGAGCAGACCGGAGGACATCCCCGCACACCTCAACATCAGGTGTGGGGGCTGGTCTTTCGCCATTCCAGTCTGGTCGGAAGCAGGTCCGATGTGGGCGACTGAAGATCTCAGGCGGCCGGAAGTTGTGGAGTCCACCAGAGGTGTCGGAATGGTCGACGTGGGTCCCCACGCGCCAAGGGCGCGTGCAAGTGCCAGAAATCAGAATGACAGGAGGCCACGTGACGATCGACGGCCTGCCACTGGTTCCTTGGCGTGTCCATCCGATCAACGTCAGTCTGCCCTGGACACTTCTGACAACCGACGACTTCTTCTCCACGCATTCGGAAAAGGAGATTTGAATTTCAAATCTCTGACGACGAACAGATGGTCGCTCGACTGTAAGAAGCTTCCGGATTCTGCGAGAAGAGAAAGACTTACGTTCAGAGACCGATTTTATGTTTCTCCATCTGGGCTGAGAGGTTTGGGTCAGGCCCGTTTAGCACACTCCCATGGGCTGATGAATGGTGGCTTGATGCGGGCCCAAACTCAGGGGAGGTTTAATACAGGGGTTGGGGCGGCCCATCGAAATGAGACTAAGCCCAGCTCGGGGCGCAGGGCGCGGTACGGGCTTCTTTATAAGCAGGCCTTTGGTTCTTCTACAAGGATTGGGCTTGGAGGTCTGGGTTAGTCCCACAAGGCCAAGGAATACAGACATGAACAGAGAAAGGTTTTTAGACCTGGGGCCTTTCCTCATGGGCCTTCTACAGCCCAAACAGCAACCCATGTTGTTGAATTTGTGTCCAATCCGAGACACCAGGCACGACAAGCGCCCTCTCCAAACCATAGCTCTCTTGCGTTCGTGTCAACTGAATGTCCCGGTCAGTTAGTTGAAGTGGAAAGGCAGGCTGTGCAAAGCAGAGAAGGCAAAGGGAAGGAAAAGGAAAGCCTGGAGATGCAGATAGTGCAGGCAGAGGGAAGATCAGATAGGTATGATTCTGATCAGAGCAGTATAGTGGATGAATGTGATTTCCTTCAATATTTGGAAAGAAGTTACAACATAGACCCGATTCAAAACAGCTTGGCGGCAGGATGCTCCTTCACGGCGGAAGACGAAACGTTTACAGGACAAGGCTTGTTGCCTTTGTCAGCCGTCCAGGATGGGGTAGTGGCATTACGTAATCAGGACAGTTCAGAAAACCCAGACGACTACAGCCCTCTAGCAATTGTTCTGCCCACTCCTACCTCTAGTGTCTCCAGGCAAATTCAAGAAGTTCACCATACTAATCTTCTATGTCACCAACAGGCTGTTTCAAACGGGTGGGTGCTCCGGAAGTTGGGAAAGGTGAGTAAAATTCTTGGCGTCCCCTGTGCCGGTTATGAGGAGCGGCTGATGGCACTTTTCAGAGAAATTATAATGTGCAATAATCTGTCAAGACCTGGTTCAAATATTGTTTCTGAGAAAAACAAGGAGGACCAATCAGCAAAAAGGTTAAGAAGAGTTATGAAAGAGCTGTCGTGTTCGGTCAATTATGGGGGCAGCAAAGCGGTGGAGGCCGTTGAGGAAGCCAGTGAGAGGGTATAACTTTTATTGTCCCATGCATTTAAAAATTTTATCTTGGAATGTGCAAGGATTAAACGATCTAGATAAACGGTCAATCATTAAGGGGCTGTTGCAGGAATGGAGACCTGCAGTTATTTGCTTGCAGGAATCGAAAATGGGCAGTATTTTAAGGCATGTAATTCGATCTATTTGGGGTTGAAGATGGATTAAATGGCTTGCTTTGGATGCTCGAGGGACAGCAGGAGGTATTCTTCTGGCTTGGGATTCCCGTGTGGTCAATTGCATCGAGCATAGAATGGGTGAGTTCTCCATCTCTTGCAAGTTTAGCTTGGTTTACAATTTTATGGAATGGGGCTTTTGTGGTGTCTATGGGCCGGTGGTTGATAGTGGCAGGGGCCCCTTCTGGGATGAGCTGCACTCGTCCATTTCTTATTGGCAGGTCCCCTGGTGTCTCGGGGGAGATTTTAATGTTGTTCGTTCTCCGGATGAGAGGACGGGGAGTGGTAGGCTGACGCAGGCTATGAGGGGCTTTAATGAGTTTATAAATTCCCAAGGCTTGGTGGATCTAACCTTGGAAGGAGGGATGTACACTTGGTCCAGAGGAGGCCACCATACGACCATGTCCCGGTTGGATAGATTCCTGGTTTCCAACGATTGGGAGGATGCTTTTCCAGGTCTCTCCCAAAAATGTTTTCCGTGGCCCTGTTCCGATCATCATCCCATCATGTTGCATTGCGGAGGTTTTAGTGTAGGAAAGAGTCCTTTTCGTTTTGAAAACATGTGGTTAGAGTCGGAAGGTTTTGTGGATTTGGTAAGAACTTGGTGGAATTCTTATATGGTGCCCGGGTCCCCAAGTTACCGCATGGCCAGAAAGTTGAAGTTGCTCAAAGAAGACCTGCGCAAGTGGAATCGTGATGTCTTTGGTTCAATTCTGGTTAGAAAGCAATCTCTGCTGAATAACTTGATGGAGCTGGATAGGGAGGATCAGGCAGGTGCTCTTTCTGATGCTAGAAGGGTTGAAAGAGAAGGTGTGAAGGGCCAGATTGGTCAGCTCCTCAAGATGGAGGAAATTTCTTGGAGGCAGAAATCTCGGGCCATCTGGCTTAGAGAGGGTGATCGGAACATGAAGTTTTTTCACAGAACGGCTTCTTCTCATCACAGAAAGAATAAGATCACCTCTATTTCCATTGATGATCGTATCCTTACTGAGGAAGAGCCTATTAGAAGAGGTGGTGTCGACTTTTTTTCTAGTCTTTACACGGAGCCGCACAGGTGGAGGCCTGGGGTGGAGGATATTTGCTTGGAAAGGTTGAATGGGGATGAAGTTTCTTACTTAGAGCTCCCCTTCTTAGAAGATGAAGTGATGAGAGCCCTGGACGCTTGCAATGGGGACAAAGCTCCAGGGCTAGACGGTTTCACTATGGCTTTCTTTAAAAGCTGTTGGGACGTTCTGAAAAGCGACATCATGTCAGTTTTTGGGGCTTTCCACAGGGAGGGGGGCTTTGAGCGGAGCCTCAATGCTTCTTTCATTGCTCTCATCCCCAAAAGGAAGGAGCTAATAGCATTAAGGATTTCCGCCCTTATAAGCCTTGTGAGTAGTGTTTACAAGCTGATTGCGAAGGTTCTCTCTTTGAGATTGAAGAAGTGCATGGGTAGCATTATCTCGCATAGCCAAAATGCTTTTGTTGAAGGACGGCAAATCTTGGATGCAGCTCTCATAGCTAATGAATGCATTGACTCAAGGATAAAACAAAAAAAGAAGGGGCTTGTTTGTAAGCTTGACATTGAGAAGGCATTTGATCACGTTAGTTGGAACTTCCTGATGGGTATGTTGGCTAAGATGGGTTTTGGGAGCAAATGGAGAATGTGGATTATGTCATGTATTTCCACAGTTTCCTTCTCGATTCTCGTCAACGGCTCTCCTGTCGGTTTTTTCAGGTCTTCTAAAGGTTTGAGATAGGGGGACCCTTTATCCCCTTTTCTCTTCGTGATTGCTATGGAGGCCTTGAGTCGGTTCTTGTTCAGGGCGGAGGAGATGAGTCTTATTAAAGGCTTTCAGGTGGGGGTCAGAGGGGGCGGTGCAGCCATCTCTCATCTCTTGTTTGCGGACGACACCATTATTTTTTGTGATCCTACAGTGCGCCAGTTACGTTTTATCCGTTGTATTCTTGTATGCTTTGAAGCGGTTTCAGGCTTGCGGATCAACCTTGCAAAAAGTAGCATTGCTTCGGTCGGTTCGATTAGTGAGATGGACATGCTTGCCAGCACGTTAGGGTGCCGTGTAGGAGGCTTCCCCATGGTGTATTTGGGCCTTCCTTTGGGCGTCTCTTCGCGCTCAGTTGGGGTTTGGGACCTTGTGGTTGATCGGTTTCACAGCAAGCTAGGGGGTTGGAAAGGGCAGCTTCTTTCTAAGGGAGGCAGGCTTACTCTCATCAAAAGCACCCTGGCCAATCTCCCCACCTACTACATGTCACTTTTTCCCATGCCAAAGTCAGTTTGCAAAAGGCTAGAGCAGATTCAGAGGAACTTCCTATGGGGCCATGAAGGGGAACGTAGAAAGATTCATCTAGTTGCTTGGGACAACATTAAGAAGCCAGTGCCTTGTGGGGGTCTAGGGGTGAAAGACTTGAAAACCTTCAACAGAGCTCTTCTAGGGAAATGGTTATGGAGGTTTGGAGAGAACACGGGAGATCTATGGAGAGAGATCATTGTTACTAAGTATGGTTGCGATTATGGAGGATGGTGCTCAGGGCAATATGGTGGGTCCAAAGGGTTGCGGCCCTTGGGGTTATATAAGAAGTGAGTGGAGGACTTTCAAGGAAAGATGTGGTTTTGTTATTGGTAACGGAGACCGGGTGAAATTTTGGGATGATAGATGGAATGGGGCCGAGTTGCTGAGAGAGAAATTTCCTATCCTTTACAGTCTGGCTAGCAATAAGGAGGCTTGTGTGAGCGAGTGCCTTGTGCGAGTTGGGAATATGCCTATCTGGTCTCTTCATTTTAGAAGAGACTTCCTTGACTGGGAGCTTGAAGAGGTGGGATCCTTCCTTACTCACATTAGTCAGTTTCGTGCTATAGAAGGGAGGGAGGATAAAAGGGTGTGGCTTCCATCTAAGGGTTCTTTTTCGGTCAGATCCTATTACAAGTGCTTGGTAGCCTCGGCAAACCCCCTTTTCCCTTGGAAGGTCATTTGGCATTCAAATGCTCCTCCCAAAGCCTCGTTCTTTGCCTGGGAAGCCTCTTGGAAGCCATCTTAACTGCGGACAATTTGAAGAAGAGAGGCTTCCTTTTGGCTAGTAGGTGCTACCTTTGTCATATGGACGAGGAAAGGTTGGATCATGTTCTTATGCACTGTCATGTCTCTTCGAGCTGTTGGAATCTGGTTTTGGCTCTCTTTGGTGTCTCTTGGGTTATGTCAGGCTCTGTTAAAGACCTCCTGCTGGCATGGACAGGGTGTCATCTTCCTAAGCAGATTAAGAGAATCTGGAGAATGGCCCCCATTTGCCTTTTGTGGTGCTTATGGACTAAAAGGAACAACCGCGTCTTTGAAGATATGGAGCTCTCCATTCCTTTCTTTAAAGACGCGTTTTTGCGCTTATTATTTTTTTGGGCCAAAGAGGCTTTTCCTGTAAATGTCTCTTCTTTTGTTCATTTTTTGGGGTCGTTAAGACCGATGTAAAGCTTCTTGGGGTTTTTGCTCGTGGTGCCTTTCTTGGGCTCCTCTTTTAATATACATCTTACTCATTACTTATCAAAAAAAGAACAAGGAATGAAAATGTTAGAATGGGTATTCCCAGGATGCCCATTCCATCGTACCAAACATGACGTAAGGAGAAGAAAAAGGAGAAAAAAAGTTCAGGGGTAATAAAGTCATTTTAACTCATTTAATAACAATGTTAGGAGACATTTTGACAAGAGAGGTCAATGTAATTTTCAAAAGTTGAGGGGTCTATGAGTAATATCAACAAACCTTAGGGAATGTCAATGTAATTTAACCTAAAATCAATGTTGGCATCTAGATTCTAGAGTGGATGCCATCGAAGGAATGCTGAATTCCACTAACTCTGGAGTCTGGGCAGATTCATATCTACTAGACTAATATTAGTAGAAATAGCACCTAGTGACCACATTTAATGTTTTTTCATAAAAAATTGTGGGAATTTTCTTAGATTATTGTATAAGTTTGAAATTAAAAAGGTGGTTATCTTTAATGGGATTTTACAGATTAAAATGGATTTTTTTCGCCATATAAATGATGATCTACGTATTAAAATTGAGACTTTGGGCTACAGTTCTTTGCATGGGCTATGTACAAATTATCCCCACTATGAGTTTACTATAATGGGTAAAGATTAAATTACTTACAAAAAAAAAGAGAGAAATCAGATAGTGATAGTTTGACCTACACAGCAAAATGGAGTTATTCTCTACACTACCTACCTCCTCGCTGCAATAACTTCCTGCTCTCTTCTTGAAAGAAAAACAAAAATAACACTGCTGCCTTATAAGTTATAATATCACAAAAGCTTATTGCTCATTGGTGTTATTTTCCTTAAGAGTGACACTTAGGGTTTATTTGTGATCCATCTTGTGGTCCAGAGTATCTTTTGATTGTTCTATCTGGTTTGATCACCCAAACCGTTGGTCTTGACGTTTTTTTGCACTTTTGTTGTGAGAATAATAATATGACGGACAGTTTTTGCATGTATGTAAGAATTATTATGACATTATTGATTGTAATAATTAGCATATGTAATTGCTGAGCGTGAGAACAAGGGTTGAGTACGAGGGCACCCACTTAATACAAATAATGTCAAGGGTTAGGTCTTTAACCAGTCCAACCCTCCTAGTATCCTCAACTAACAGGACTAACACTAGGTAATGGCCTTATAAGAGACGTTCCTCGGTATCATTTATTTCTTGCTTAATACCTCTACTAACACTTTCAATTGTTACTTGATTTTGGTTAAGATAGATGTTTTATTGCTGATTCTGGAAGTTATTTTAAGGTTCCAATTATTGTTGGATGTTAACAAGGCATAGTATAGAGGCCATCTGTGAGATGTATGTATTCCAGTCTTGAAGAACCTGGAAAATCCCACATAATTTGATATCCTGTGTTGGGTAACCTTATCTCAAGGTAGGGTTGGGTTGAACACCAAGCTACCCTAACTCCTTAGGCTCCATTTGTTCTGATATAACATAGTTCTTGCTTAGCCATGAGTCATCATGGGATGGACTACCCTGCTTCATAAGACTGTCTACAGAGGTGTGTAGGACAGCAATGACGCTCCCCAAGTAGGTAGTTTGCGCTTTGTTAACGTGTTACCTTTACCTTTACCCGAGTAGATAGGCTTTCCTATATACCGGGGCTGTTGGCTTTCCCTATTTATTGTGCAGCGGGCTTGATAGAGGCTAACTAACGTTGCATACCATCTGTTGTCCCTTGCTACACTGTCAACAAGAAGGATCCACCATCTTGATATAGGTTGGGTCTATTGTTTTTTTTTCCTGGGTTGTAGGCTGCAGATGTGACTCCATTGATGACATGCATTGCAGTGCAGCCTTTGCATCGGCTATCTTTACCACATGGAGAGAGGGAGGGTGGTGTTGATTGGTTCTTTGTTTATTTGTGTCTATTTTTACTATCATTGTCATTTTGTTACTCTATTGTGGGATCAAATTTTTATGCTTCATTTGATTGCCAAGGACATGCAAAAGAAATGAAAGTTGGAATCTCAAGACAGGCCGGGGTTGGAATGGCTGTTGTTTGATTCCAAGTTTGATGTATTTATGAAATATCTGTTGTACAATTACTTTTGATGACCTAACAATATTTTGGTATTGTCATCATAGATATCAAACCTGGCCAAACCATCAACTATGCGAAGTGACCTGATGAATGGATCACTGGTTCAAACTTTGGGTCATCGGTTGAATTATTTTATAATTAAACTATTGTTTTTGAACTAAGTAATTATATAAAAGTTACCATAAATGTTATAATTTTTTTTAATATTATTCATATTACTATCATGAATATGGAAAATAAAAGATAATAATGGTTTTAAAAGAAAATGACTTGTGTTGGCAAAAAAAGAAAAGAAAAGGACTTGAGCATGATTACAAATATAACACAATATACTTAAATAATATCTTTTTTTTTTTTTTTTTACTTATAAAAGAGTCTTATTTGGATTATATGCATGGATATGGACAGATGCATGTAATAGAAAAAGAACTCCTTATTGTATTTGCCTTCTACGCTCGTGCACACACACACACAATAATATATGCACTTGTAATTCTAATACATAGTATGAATTCGAACTTAACCTATCCAACTGTCGGTGCATATAGAACCCAACTTAACACATTGGGAGACGGCATATTTTGTATATAATTAGATAAAAAGTTTGACTTTTGCCAAAATGATTGATTTGAATTACTGGTTAATTCTTTCAATCTCAATCTTTAGGTCTTGTGTTTAACACTTGTGAGTGTCAACCGGCCCTAGTCAAGGCTCTAGTTCACCGGTTTACTGGTTTGACCAGTGGACCAGGTTGGGTTTGATAATACTGGTTGTTGTTTCATTACTCATTTATGAAAAATCAAACTTTTTTTATCCGATTTTTAAAAGACATAGGACAGGAAATGAAGACTTGGAAGTTGTAACAGGTTAGGTTTGGAATGGCTGTTATAATATTCCCAAGATTGTGTTTTGTTCCTACTACTTCTTCGGATAGAAAGATCACTACGAGCAAGTGCCAACATTTTTCATAACTGGGTTGTGGTTGTAGAATTTATGACTGCTCCTATCGTCGTTTGTTCTGTTAAGTTGAGTCTTTGTATCTTGTAGACTTGGGGTACGCTTGATGCAGTTTTTTTTTATTTATTATTGTAAACATGCTTCTTATGCTTTAATTTTATTCACCTTGGGACATTCTGAGGCAAGAAGAAGCTAATTTATTTTGTTTTATTTGTTTCCCCTCCGTAACAGCAAAAGAGATGCAACGAGTTCAATTTTTGGATGTGTTGGGAAAATATCCAAAGAATTCTGGAGCACCTCATCAAGTTCAGTCAGAGAAGTGAGAGGATGCCATGAACAACCTAGTTTGTGTTTGGACTGACAGAGTGGGACTTATTTCTCTTCCACCATCGTTCTGCATTGTCATATCATTCCTTCAGTTTGGTGGTATCCACATGTAATATTGTGGTCATCATTTCTGCTCAACAACTTCATCTCTTGTAGTTTAGCCGATGACATTTACAAATTCTGAAGCTTTTTAAACTGTCATTTAGTGCTTCTTTTTGCTCAATGCAGTTGCTACTTTCGCCTCTTTATCTTTTGTGTAGATTTGCTACTTCTTTGCTCATATGATAGGGTTTATTGTCTAAAAATTCAATATTTGATACAAAAATGGTTGTGGTTGCAACGTGGTGTGTAGCGACAATCCATACAATTAATGTGAAACAGTTGGAAGATAGGGCAACACATTTTATTGTCGAATTTATCCAGGGTATGTTCTTCTCCTGGCTGTGACTTGTACTAGCCCAAAAACTGGTGGCAGCTCATGATTCACTCTATTTCTTTTTATTTTCTGGAGGTAGTGTAGCATTACTCTTTGGTGTTTCTGAGTCGAGATAGGAAGACATTTGCTGTTGTTAGTGTTTGAAGAAAGTCTGATGGTTTTAAGTCCACTGACGTGGCTGAAAGTTTATTAATGTTCATACATATGCTACTGTCAGATTCTGCATTTGGGTGCATCAGAAGGAAAAAAAAAAGAAAAAGGCAACTGAATTCAATAGATTTACTCTGCCAGTATACTCGATGGCACCATTAATGGGAGGTGACAAAATCAGATGTGGATGGTCATTAGAATTTTGCTGATTGAGGGAGTCAGAACCTTGGAGGTTTCATTTTAATATCTCTGGTGTTAACCTGATCTAAATTCACTGAATTATTGTGAATTAAAAAGAAGCAAGCCAAGCAACAAAGTGAATTATTGTTTTCCTATCCTAGAAAGATGAATGTGGAGCCAAGGTAGCATATTCTCTCTCAAAGTTTTAGAATTTTTATCTCCCCAAATGACTTGATATAAAAAAGAAAAAAAGAAAGAATATTGATTGCTCTCAGTGATTAAAATTCTTAAAGTTGAGATCATCAAATTACTTGATTCTATCATCGACGATGAGTTTAAAAAAAAATTACAGTAGAAGTTACATGATGTGACCGATCTTATGGCATGGAATAGTTTTTCATAACACGGGATGCTCCCCCCCAATATTCACTCTCTCGTCGATATCTCTTGAGAAATTACAGCACAAGATAAAGATAAAGATTCATAACTGAAAATAACTACCCAAATTCAAAGTGGTGTCCGTGCGCCTCTTCCTCTCTCATGCACTGGTAACCGCTCCGACTACATAAGAGATCCATCTGCCATTACTACACTTTTTTCCGGAATCTGGCTTTTCATCAGGAACCGGAGTGATGAACAACGACGACGACGACCACACTACTCATTTCCAGTTCTCTCTTCCGGACGGCCAAGAGATCTTTCCGGGTTTTAGTGCCGCTAAATACCGCCAAAAACCAAGAAAGAAGCGAACGAAATTGATGAGAATTGACAACCCAATTGCAGGGAGTACGAGCGGTGTCACGAAGCCCAAGTACGGGAAGAAACCGGACCCTGCTGCTCCCAAGATTACTCGGCCGTGTAGTGAGTGTGGCAAGAAGTTCTGGTCATGGAAGGCGCTTTTCGGGCACATGCGTTGCCACCCGGAGCGTCAATGGCGAGGGATTAACCCACCCCCAAATTTCAGGCGGCCTGTGTCGTTGGGAAACACTAGGGATGATCATCTTGAAGCGGGAATGACAGAGGACGATCATGAGGTTGCGACATGTTTGTTAATTTTGGCAAATGGGGCTACTACTGCTTTCGAGACACCAACTGTTCCTGCAATTACCACTGCTACTACCAATCAAGACATCTCGGAATCTCATCAGATTGTTATCCGGGATGTAGCACTGGGTGGTGGGGATGTAGATGGTTCTGTTCCTTCAGGTGTGAACTGTCGATTTGAGTGTTCGAGTTGCAAGAAGGTGTTTGGGTCTCATCAGGCTTTAGGGGGACACAGAGCTAGTCACAAAAACGTGAAGGGTTGTTTTGCGATCACAAGGAGTGATGGCGAGGACTTTGATCAGAATGGCGGCCATCCTGATGACAAAAATGGAGAAGGGGAGGTGAAGGACATGAGTGGAGAGGAGAAGATGGTAATGGTTTTGGGGCACAAGTGCAGTATATGTTTGAGGGTTTTCTCAAGCGGTCAAGCCCTTGGTGGACACAAGAGGTGCCATTGGGAGAAGGGGGATGAATCATCATCACTCACACAAGGACTTAACCCTTTTGCAACAAAGGAGGGTTGTGGTTTGGACTTGAACTTGCCTGCACCAGTTGAAGATGATTCGTCATGTTCTTATTCTTCAGGACTGGCTTTGGATTTAAGGTTGGGACTTTGAGGATAGTATATGAAGTTTTAACTGGTTTCTTTTCTAAATTGACATGTTCTTGTAATCTAGGTTAGTAACATTTGTACAATTGTATTTAACTTGGAAAGAGTTCTTGTTGGCTCCAAAATTTGGAGAAGCAGAAACTTGTATAAACAACATACTTCCGATCAGTACTAACTACTAATAAGTAGAAAGTTTATCAAGTGAAATTGGTTAATCTGTTCTGTTCATTTGATGTTCACTGCATTATTATTATTTATAGTTGAGCACCAGAACATTGTGAAGTTTGAAATGTCAGCCTGTGTATTTATGAATTTCTGTCTGTATGTCTTCTCTTTTTTGCTGAAGAATAGGGAAAAGTAAAAATGAAATGTAACAATTCCAAGGAACTGATTTTTACATAATTAATTTTATGTTGTTTTTCTTTGCTTCTTGGGATTGTGCTCAAATCTTTTTTAACTTCTATATATTTGTTTTTTTTTTTTTGATTGACAGCTCTATATTAATTTGTTTAACCATTGAAAACTGTTGTTCTATTCCTCAAATATTACTGTTTGTAGGGGATATTCTAATAAATCTGAATCATTTGACTGGAGTTCAACTTCGACCACATGGGCTGTTGAGTTACATGACATATAAATGAGGCCCAACAATTGAATAGTAAGATCCCATTTGACAGCAGTACTGGGCCATAAAAAGCACTTGCTTTAAAAGAGACATGCTATAAGATTTAGGATGTGTAACACTCCTTTAAACTGTGGGTATTAAAGGATTTAATGTAAGAAGATTAAAAACAGAGATTAGGACCACATTGATATCTGTACCCTTGAATAGCACTAGGGTAGATAATCAAACCTATGTTGATGTTTCTACAACATACTGTAAGAACTCTTCATACTTGTAGTTGTTCTTAAGATCTTGGATTGTAATTGCAGTCTCATCATCTTTTTGAGATAGGGAATTAAGAAAGAAAAATTTAACTATTTGTCAAAATCTAAGTGCTGAATCTACCAAGATATATGAGAAGAGAGAGCCGGTCTATTAAGTCTTTAGTTTTCTCTTCCTCATGACGGCTTTAAACTTGCTTTTGCAAAATCACTTTACACTGCATTTTGACATATTCTTAGGTTCCATTTTCTGTAATGAGAGTCATTTTAGATTATGAAACAGACACAAAATATATTAGTAACCAATAATAACTTCAGATATATTAGTTTTTTAGGCTGCACAAAGAAGGAAATGGCTTTCACCCCATTTCCTAAGAAAAGATGTATTTGGACAAGTTGAAAAGAAAACTATTCCCCTTTGTACATATTTCATTAAACTAATAAAAAACATTTAAAATTCCATAATTCACCATTTTCTATGAGCCATTCACAGTTAAGCTGTTGACTTTCTGAGTAAAAATTCTTGTGTATGCCAAACGCACATATAACAATTAACACCAGATCTGTCCATTATTATGTCAATCATGATAGTTTAGTGTGCATAACCATGGACTTTAGTTCTCAAGTACTCTTCCTCAACATGGAGTGTAAGCACTCAAAGCATAAGAGATGGATGGAGCATATGATTGTTTTTAACTACTCATCTCACTGAAAAATATCAATTATTCAAACAGCTTAAATGGAAAACCATTTCTGGGATGTCTGTCCAAGTAAAATATCTCCTTCTTAAATATCTTCTATGTCATGATGAGTGGTTAGGATTCTTAATTATGAACTAAAGATTGTGCTATGCCGACAAAAAAATTTGACAATCAAACGCTGAAGACTTGCTAGAACTTTCCCTAAAACACTCGTACAGATATTATGTGTTTTCCCATTAAAGGACTGTAATCCAACAGATCTACTATTCAGATTTCGGTAATCATCCAGAATCTAACGGGATGAACAGTACTGCAGAAAGTATGCAAACTATAACTTTGGTATGCTTATGGCTCCCGCAATATGCATCATCACAACTTTACTTGATTAGTGTGCTAAAATATACCAACTTGGTAACAAGCTAAGGTCTAGCTCTATGAGATCACATGGTGGCAACTTTGCTAATTCCTTATAGTCTTTAAGTTACTCCTAGCAATCTTAATATATTTTTTTTTTGTAGGTAATGGTATTAATATTTGTATCACTATGCTAATAAATATAGTAAGAAAGTGAAGTCTACACGAGTTTGCATGGTCTCTGGCATTACACTGCTAGTACTTGTATAAAATACAGATATATTATTTTGTTTAGAAGATAATATAGTTGTGCCATGCATGTCTTCCGATCAGGCTTCTATTGTGTGATGTTCATACTCATGCATGTCTAAAGCCAGAGGCAGAATTCATATGACCCTAATGATTCCAGAGTTTGCGGAACTTTTAGAATGTCAAAACTAAATTATGTTAGGTTTTCATCATATATATGAACAGTATGAATCTTGAGGAAGTTAATCCTTGGATATTTCCATATGGTTCGTGAAAAGTAAAGCAAAAGTCATTAATGCATTATATACTCTCCTCCTCCCCCCCCCTCTTTTGGCAAGTTTAGTATGTATATTCTTATAATGAAGATGATACGTATAACGCAATTTTTCAATGAATTTTCTCACTTTTAGATATAACCAAGTGGTTTCGAATGCATTTATTAAAGTGGACCTCACTATCCTGTGTCTAAGAGGAAGGAAATCCATTAAGAAAATCTATTATGTATAGCATAACTCTTCTTATAATCTTTCCTCGTCTGCCACGATGTGATTGAAGACATCATTGCTTGCATCAGAGAATGGATGTGTCCCCACATCTACCATTTCTTTACAATTTGTTGTACTCCACCATCCCTCCCTTAAATTAAGGGGTTGATTTTTTTAATGTTTAAACTACACATCTGTGCCTTTTGTTTTTACTTCCTTTTTCAAAGAACGGGTCAATCAATATATTACTTTTTTTACTTTTATGAAAATAGCTTTAAAACTTTTTAATGTATGTATTTACTATTAAGGGAATCGCAGTTTCCTACTTTGAACAGAATTCATCTCAATGTAATGAGCCATTGGCATGCATATGCACTTTTCTCTTCTATCAAAGCAACTGTTGACTCTTTTATCATCTTATGACTTGTTAATAGAAGATCCCTGATTTGCATTGTATACATTTGAATCCACAACAATAACGAAGAAGATATTTATTCATGTCCAAAGTGAATTTTCTTCGACTGAACAGAGGTTGTATTGTAAAGTGAGGTGAGCCCAAGCAAAGTATGATTGTTCTGTGAGTTTAAGAAAAATTTCGTCAACTGCCAACATTTTCTCGAACCCAATGGATGGCATGACCTGGTCAGATTCCCTGATTTTTATGAACATTAAAATGTCTGTGATTTGTTCTTCAACTTAAATACATTAGATTAATTCCATTATAGTTCACCTACTCACTACCCAGTTCACAAGCAGGATATTATAACCTCATAAACCATATTAGCTTTTTCTGTTTATAACAGGGGATACTACTTTGCTATTTGATAGTGAATCAGTTCCAACAATCGAACCACCATCATTAAATGATAATCTTCTCCTGATTCTCCACTGTAAGTGTTGAATCAGTGATTGTTTAGATAAAAGTCGGAATCTTCTTTATATGTTTCTTTTATCACTTTTTAAACAAAATATGAATCTTCTTGGTATCTTTTAATTCCTTGATTCAAGCCGGCAGAAGTGATTATTTTGAAGAAAAAATTGGTCTGAGGTATTTTGCTTCATTTTTTTTTTTATCCAAAACAATTAAGCTTTGACTTTATAAAATATATGACAATCAATTCTGGATGTTTACTTGCCTTGCCCACATAAAAAAAGAAAAGAAAAGAATCTTTCAAAAATATAACTCCCAAAATAACTATAATGGGCTGTCATGTCCAAAATGCTCCAGATCAAGCGATCCTCGTGGAATAATAAACCTTCTTCAGTTCAGTCCCCAAGCGCTCTGCACGTTATTGGACTGGACACATAATGCAGCTGGACAATTATTCATTCAAATACTTTACTGACTCACTTATAAGGCCTCTGTGATTAGATCATGAACAATAAATGATTCTTCTCGTCTTTAAAGAAGTTCTATGCTCTACCGCAACCTTAAATTTTTAACTAACACATCTCTGAAGCAGTTTGAATTGCCTTGAATAGTTTTCTTACTTCGTGGGTGTTGGGGCAAAATTGTTATGCCAAACTCCACCATCTGATGAACATAGTTTAAATCGCTAAGGTTGATTGAATCCTCGGTTGGATATCTTGCCTATAGTTCACCTATTCATTTCCAACAATGTTCAAAATAAACTTGATTGAATATTCTTTCTTGCATCTCCTTTTTAATTAATTATAATTATAATATCAAGAACTGGTTTTAGATTACAAGAGTTGCAAGAATCTCCATTGTGAATTTAAAAATGTGTTTACAAATATCCATGATGGATCACCCCCCCTTGGTATCTTGGATAGATTCAGTTGGCTCGTGCATTTCACGGCCCCATGCATCTTCTATTTTATTTATATTGAAACAGTTCATCAAAATAATTGAGATTTTCTTTAGCAATTTTTTTTGTTGAGATTTTGACTTTATTAAATGCCGGCACCAAACATAGGCCTAATTTAGCATAATTCTGCTCCTAAATCAATTGACTTTGGAAAACATAAGGTAGTTTTTCCCTTGGTGATTGCATGAGTCATGACCTATTAATCAATCTTCCCCTTACTTCTCTCTCTCTCTGAAAAATTTACAAAATGAGGGTCTGATGAAGCTACTGGGAAGCATGTGGAGAAATCAGGCCTGCCCTATTAAATATGCATACACACACATTTAGTTTGTGTTTGGGCGTGAACTTAATTGTCACCCCATGAAAACCTTTTCAAACAAAATCAATCTCTCCAAATTAACCACAAAATTAAGGAAAATAACATTTTGACAGGCAAACTGCGAAAACAGTTACAATATTTTGGTCCCAATCAGGAAATGTTCAGAGATCGATATGTTTTGTATTTCATTTGTTGGGAGTAATGGAGAGGAGCCTTGTCCTTAAATGAACTGCATGCCAATTCTCAAAACTCCAATTTGTATAACCTGACTAACATTAAAGTTACTTTTACACCCTGTGCAGGTCACTCATAATGACATTAGTAATACCAAGAAGCCAAAACATAGTTGATGATAAAATTTGCTTTCTTCAGTTTATAAAATTTCCACAAGGACTAGTTAAACATAAATACATATGTGTGTTTGTGTATGTATATGGCACTGGCCTCTCGTTCCTGCTACTGAAAAGAAATATATATACATATGTCTTATGTCTAAGCCAAACATTTTTTTTTTAAAAGCAAAAATAAAAAAAATAAAACCGCACTTCAAGAAAGCAGGTTCCTATTAATTGTTGTTAATTAGCAACACAGAATCTGACAAGATGCTGATGTCAGAGAGGAGAAACTGCTGGTTGGCTTTCAATTATCAATGAAACTAGTGGATGGGTCAGCCTCAACTGATCCATCACTAAACCATTCAATATTGGAGAATAATTATGTAAGCTTTACTAGAGGTTTGTGTGGAATGCACGTTAAGAGAACTCCTTAATTTAACAATTGTTTTATTTTTATTTGTATAGATATGCTAATTGTGATTTAAATACGTTTTGCTTATTTTAATGACATTCAGCTATTTACACCGCATAAACTGACTTAAATCATGAGAAACAGTTACACAAACATATTCAATAAGCTCAACCAGCATGCGAACTTTGTATGCAGTCATAAGACTGGCTATTGATTAATAATTTATTTCATTTTCAATGACTAATCAAAGTTATTAAAATAATACTTAGTTCATTTTCAATTGCATAAACTTGCTTTTTATATAATACAGTTTGAAAGGAAACTGATTGCAACTTTAACTCACAATTCACTAATAGGAAAGCATCATCGTTGGTCTACCAAGAAGCCACAGTTGGGTTATGGTTGATGTATCAGATTGCACTAGAGTTGTTGGATCATCCATTTTAACATAACGTATAGCATTGAATTCAAAACTACATGTACATCGGCGGTTGGTTGTTGCCAAAGCCAAGTGGGCTAGTGTCTCAACTGCAACAATTATTTGTTTCAAGAGCTGATGATCTTGATGTGGATTTGGCGCCAAAGTTCAGTGGGGCCTGCCACATTGATTAATGATTACTCTCCTTAATTAATCAAGTTATTTTACTCGCTAACTTGAGAGATTATTTTGTGTGAAATAGTCAGTGTTTCCCCATGACCAACATACAAGAGGGCCTGCTGGCTTTGCGCAAAATCCTCTCTTTCTTACTCTCCATGGAATCGTAGGTCAATGCTGTTAAGGATTCCATTACCAGATTACCTGCATAAAGTCACATGTTCTAGGCCAACACATGAGTGGGATGCGGCGACTGGAGACTGAAGCAAGCGAAGAGGCCATGGCCCCCCGGAAATTTGAAAGCCACTTGTAAAAGAGTAAGGTGTGTTTTTATAATACCAAGTGACCCCTGAAAAGAGATTCCCAAAGAATGATATTAAACAGAAGAGCCTGATGATGTGCCAACTTGGATTGCATTGCTGAGGCAGATCATTCTTACATGTCGGAAATTTAAACTAATTAACATTTACCAATATGCCGCATAATATATTCGTTTGGGGGAAGACGTGTTCCAGAGAGCTGTATAGTTGGTATGTTGAATTGTTGATGGCTGACACTCAGGATACAAGTTGCAGCCGTGGTAAAATGATTGAAAGAGTCATTCAACCAAACATAAGTTGAGAGGGTGAAAGATTACAAGAAATTTATTTTTCTTTCAATCAAAAGAAAGCTGCAGAAGGCATCCTTAGGAACTGCAAGTCACACCCTCTCTTTATGGCTCCAAACACCTGCGAAACTTGAGCCAGGAAAGCTATGGATCACAAGGTAGTTTGGTTAGAGTAATTAAATTCAGCCTGTGTGTATATATATTAAGGAGGTCATTTCATTTGTAATGTAATTTTCCTACAGTATTGGATTCTATCCTCTCGTAATTGAAATTTAAATGGTCCATTTGTCCATATGACCCCAAGATATCATTGGCCCATGACACTAGTTCACAAAATATTCATTAATATTTTAGAACTTCCAGTTTAATAAAGCTGACAAGGTTCTTGACAGAAAATAGAAAGAGAAAAAATGACAGCAGAGAAGCAAACAAACGTGATGCTCTGTTTTTCAGTAAGAAAACAAGATACAAAAATACACATATATCAGAAGCTTTCTTGCCAAAATAAACTATCTTCCTAAACTTAAGGAAAGCCAACCTAACACAAATACATATCAATGTTAGGTGAAAGATAAGATCCTTAAATTTAGCTACACCACAAATTTTAATTAATACATATCATGCCAAAAAAGCAAAATCTGTTGCATATCTAAGAAAAGACTTAACACATCAATACTCTTCCTTAAGTATTTGCTTAGATATGCCAAGCTTGACCCGTAAATGTTCAAGCCTTCCTTTGGACAGTGCTTTTGTCAAAATATCAGCAACTTGACTTTCTGAACTACAATGAATCAGCTCAATTTCCTTTTCTTTTTGTGCTTGTCTGATTACACGAAACTTGACCAAAATGTGCTTAGTTCGGCCATGGTTTACAGGATTCTTGGACATGGCAAGAGCTGATTGATTATCTACATTGATCCTTGTTGAATTTGTTTGAGATTGCAGTAGGTCTCCCATGATTTTCCTTAACCAGATGGCTTGGTTTGCAACAGCAGCAGCAGCAGCAATGTACTCTGCTTCTGCTGTTGATTGTGCAACCACTTTTTGCTTTTTAGACATCCATGAAAATGCTCCTGAACCAAGTGTAAAGAGATAACCAGTAGTACTTTTGAAATCATCAGGGCATCCAGCCCAATCACTGTCAGAATAGCCCTCCAAGACACCATTTTCAGCCTCTGAATACATGATACCATAGTCTACAGTCCCTTTAACATATCTCAGGACCCTTTTTGCTGCTGTAAGGTGCTTTTGGCCAGGATCTTGCATGAACCTTGAAAGAACACTTGTAGCAAACAATAGGTCAGGTCTTGAGACTGTGAGATAGAGCAAACTTCTTACCAAACTTCTATATTGCGTAGCATCAAAACTTTCACCATTATCTTCCTTTGTCAGTTTATGGCTTGGAACTAATGGAGTAGCAACAGATTTGCTATTCTCCATTTTAAATTTTTTTAATAAATCTTTGGCATATTTCTTTTGAGAAACAAAAATACCAGCACTTGATTGATCAATTTCCATTCCTAGAAAGTATGTCATTTGCCCAAGGTCTGACATTTCAAACATCTCTTCTATTTTTCTTTTGAATTCAGCAACCAGCCTTTGACAGCTTCCAGTAACAAGCAAATCATCTACATATAGTGATACAATAATTACCTTACTCTTTTCAGCAGCTTTCACATTCAATGTAGCTTCATTTTCACTTCTAACAAATCCACAATTTGTTAAATAAGCATCAATTTTGCTATACCAGGCTCTTGGAGCCTGTTTAAGGCCATATAGAGCTTTATCCATATAGAGCTTTATGAAGCTTGTAAACATGGTTCTCCATTCCTTCAACCTAGAAACCTTCAGGTTGTTCTACATATAACTCCTCCTTTACTTCACCATTCAGGAATGCTGACTTGACATCTAGGTGGAACACTTTCCATTTTTGTTAAGCTACTAATGCTAACAAAAGTCTGATTGTTTCATGCCTTGCCACAGGAGCAAAGGTGTCACTAAAATCCACCCCTCTTACTGAGAATACCCCTTGACAACCAGCCTTGCTTTGTGCTTGTAAATAAATCCATCCTGGTTCAGTTTGGTTCTGAAAATCCATTTCACTCCAATGATATTTCTTGCTTCAGGTTTGTTCACCAAGCTCCAAGTCTTGTTCTTTTCAATCATTGAGATTTCTTCCTTCATAGCAAGCCTCCATTCTTTGCATTTCACAGCCTCATCGAATGATAAAGGTTCAAAAATAGCGTAATTGCATTTTTCATAGATTTCAGACAGAGATTTTGTCTTAAGTACAGGTGAGTCAAGTGAAGTTACTGAGTTAGCATCATTATTTACATATGGTGCATGATTTGAATCACTTAAACTTTGAGTCTGAATCTGATTTTGAGCTGTGTCTATTGCAATTCTTTGATTCTCCTAATCCCAATGAGCATTTTCATCAACTTTGATATCCCTGCTTACTTGAACCTGATTTGTTCTCAAGTTATATACTCTATAACCTTTAGAGGATGTTGCATACCCTAAGAAAATCCCTTGATTTGCCTTTTTATCAAGCTTGGTCTTCTTCACAGCTGGAACATGCACATAACATATAGAACCAAAGATTTTCAAGTGCTTTGCCAATGGTTTCAAGCCTGACCAAGCCTCAACAGGTGTTTTTCCTTCAACAACCTTCGTAGGCAATTTATTGAGCAAATAGACTGATGTGTATACTGCTTCAGCCCAGAACACCTTGGGTAAGCCTTTGTCATTCAATAAGCACCTCCCTATCTCCATAACAGACCTGTTCTTTCTTTCCGAAACACCATTTTGCTACGGTGAATTGCTCACAGTCAACTGGTGTTCAATGCCATGATTTGCACAATAGTTCTGAAATTCTTGAGAAGTATATTCCTTGCCATTGTCTGATCTGATTGCCTTCAATTTATAGCCACTTTGAACTTCAACCATAGTCTTGAATCTCTTGAAAACATTAAGAACTTGAGCCTTGCTCCTCAGGAAATACACCCAGGTCATCCTGGTGCAATCATCTATAAAGAGCACAAAGTATTTATTTTTATTAAAAAACTCAGTGCTCATGGGACCACACACATTTGTGTGCACAAGTTGCAGCTTTTCTTTGGCCCTCCATAAAGACTTAGATGGAAATGATTGCCTTTGAGACTTCTCTAGTTGACAGGTGCCACAAATCATATTTTGATCTGCTAAGCTTTGCAGGTCTCTTGTCCACCATTGAGATTGCATTTGCTTTAGTGAAACAAGATTAAAGTGGCCGTATCTTCTATGCCATAGCAACGTGTCATCCGTTTTGCCATAAAGGCATTGTCACATATAGAATTCCATTTTAAAGGAAAGTATTTATCAACCATTGGTACATTAGCAACCAGCAGACCATTTGAATCATATATACAACAGTTTTGATCTTCTAAAATTAGTGAATATTCATTTGAAATCATTTGAGCAACACTCAGTAGATTTTGTGCCAAACTAGGAATGTAAAGAACATTATGGATATGTTTGGTACCTTCCTTTGAATGCACAACAATTGTTCCCCTTCCATGTGCCTCACCACTTGACCATTTCCAAGTTTGACTTTTGTTTTAATGGACCTGTCCAGTTTGCTAAAAATTTCTTCATTGTTAACCACGTGACAAGTGCAGCCACTATCAATATACCAGGTGTGTTTGCTTTTGTTGTGTAGGGTCTGAGAAGCCATAAATAAGTATGTTGGAACCTCTTCTAGCTCATCTGTGCTGCTGGCATGTTGAGCTTGCTCCTCCTTGTTGCTTGCTTGATTTTTCTTAGCCCTACAGTTCTTCTCAATATGGCCAAGTTTCTTGCAAAATCTACATTCAATTTTTGGTTTATTTTTAACCAACAATCTTTGGGTTGGTGATTTGTTCTTTCACATATGTTGTAAGGAGGAAATTATTTTTTCTTTTCATGATCCTTTGAAGTGTTTGCAGCCTTCCCTTTCTCAACACCACCATTCTTATTCATCTTCCCTTGATGCCTCCATTTTTGCTTTGCTTGGAAAGCACCCTCAACAGTCTCATTATCCCTGAGACAAGTTCTCTGTTCTTGTGCATGCAACTTGCTAATAAGTTCTGCAATTGTTAGCTTTGTAAGATCACAAGACTCTTCAATGGCTGAGATTTTTGGCTCGAACCTTGCTAGTAAACTTATCAACATTTTCTCCACTATTTTGCTATCTGGAAAAGGTTTACCAAACAGCTTGATTTTATTCACAATCTCCATTAACTTCCTTGCATACTCCTTGACAGTTTCCCCTTCCTTCATTTTGTGCATTTCAAATTCCCTCTTGAGAGTGAGTAACTTGACATTCTTTACTCTTTGGCTACCTTCATACTCCTCCCTTAGTTTCTCCCAAATTTCTTTAGGAGTTTCACAAGCCATTACACTCAGGAAGATGGTTTCTAAAAGGGCTGAATGTAAGTAGGTCAAAGCTCTTGGTTTCTTGGCCTTCTGCTCTTCATAATTTTTGAGTTGTGCTATAGTCGGATCATCACCGAGTGGAGCAGGATCAACATCATTCTCTACTGCCTCCCACAGGTTTAATGCCTTTAGATATGTCTTCATTTTAATCACCCACACTTGATAATTTTCTCCATTGAACAATGGAGGGCCTGTGCCTAAGAAATTGTTTACAGACATGTTACTGCCCCTTTGAGTTTGATTTCTCCCTTACAAACTCTCAAGATCACTCACAGGTCCCTTAAGAGCAAGGAAGCTCTGATACCATTTGACAGAAAATAGAAAGAGAAAAAATGACAGCAGAGAAGCAAGCAAACGTGATGCTCTGTTTTTCAGTAAGAAAACAAGATACAAAAATACACATATATCAGAAGTTTTCTTGCCAAAATAAACTATCTTCCTAAACTTAAGGAAAGCCAACCTAACACAAGTACATATCAATGTTAGGTGAAAGATAAGATCCTTAAATTTAGCTACACCACAAATTTTAACTAATACATATCATGACAAAAAAGCAAAATCTACTGCATATCTAAGAAAAGACTTAACACATCAACAGTTCTTAATGCTAATCACTTTCCTAATGACTTTCTTTTTTCACATAGCTCTCATATTCAATTCACATGGGGCCAACTGCAGTGCAGTGTTTAACATGCCATGACATATGGCATTAAAGCACACCCATCTCATCATCCAAGTTTGGATCTGGAACATTTAACCTAATTTTTTTTGGAAATCTCAGTCGCACTAGGAAGAAAAAGTTTTTGGGTGAATTGTAGAGGTGTCAAAAGGCCGGCACATTCGGGCCAAGAGGGCTGTGTAGTGTCGAGTTCAGATGCCAAATCATTCAACCCAGTTCAGGTCCATTGGCCCGACCACGCAAGCCGTGCCGACCAAGCCCGCGAGCCACTCAATTTTTTTTTTTGTTTTTAATGGCTAATATGGATCATTATTTTTCTAAATATTATATATATTTTTTGTTATTCTAATTACATAATATCACTATTTTTATTTTATTATTTGTAATTATAATATTTTGTTTAACTTTTGTATTTTTTACTTTGTTATTTATTAGTTTAATATTATTATTATTTGTTATTATAATATTTTGTTTATATTTGTATTTTTTTTAAAATTGTTATAATATTTTGCTTAAATATATTCACATAATAATAATACGTGCGTGTCAACGGGCCGCCGTGCTCGTGCTTGGGTCGTGCTCGTGCCATGTGCCTGAGAGAGTCGGTCTTGCACGATCTACCATGTTGTGTCGTGCCTGGCCCGGTTCACGTGTCGTCCCGACTCAATTAACACCTCTAATGAATTGGGTGTATGAATCAAACCAGCTAATTAAGTCATGTAACGCATACACATTTTCTAAATTTAAAGAGACAAATAACTATTTTTTTCTATCTGATAAAAAATAGTTAGCCGAAGTCAATTTACCTAAAGACTTCTCGCTTAGAAGGCCCAGCATTTTTCAAAAATTCCCATTGAACAATACAAGAGACCTCTAAAGTTTCCAAAAGGGAAAGTGTCTAACAATCAAACCAACCTCCGAAAAAACAACCCCTCAACTCCTTAAAATGAAAAGGAGGAAAAGAAAGCAAAAATAATTAAAAAGAAAAAAACTGTCCTAACAGTTTAACTAAGGTTAAAGTCAACTAGGTTTGAGTTTGTCTGAGAATCTTTCAGTCAAGAATAAACGGGTAAGAATCTTTTTCACACAACTAAACCCCAGAAGATTAATTAATGCAACCCATGCAGAGGCTTCCTTTCTTTAATGCTTAATTAAGTATAACGTAATAAAGAAAGGGTCATAAAGGGAAAAGAATCATACTTGACAAACATGAACATCAAACAGGAGGTTCATCACTCCCCCCTCTCTCACTTTCTCTCTCACAGTTATAAACAGAACCCAGTTTGTTCACACTAATTTTTAATTTTACTTTGAAATTTCTCAAATGGAGGTCCAGTTGACTTTACATCCATCCATGGCACCACAGGAATGGTGGGATGCAAATCTCCCGTGGCATTTCTGTGGGTCCTACCTTAGAGGAGATTCTTCACAAATCACAATTATACCTTTTAATAGCCTGACGCCTAAATAATCCAGAAGCAGAAACTTGAGCACAGCCAAAAACAAACCTGAGGTTATAGAAAAAGTGTCAAAAACTTCTTTGCCATAGAAAATAGCTTCTTGTTCTTGTGGATGGGGTTTTAGGAGGGAACAAACCGATATAACTCCTTATCAAATCTTTGTTGTTGAGGCATAGTACACCGTGCCCGCTTAAGAGTTTCTAAAGAATCTTCACAAAGTGAGTCACTGACTTTCTACTTCATATTTCTTTCTTTTTTTTAGGAGTATTTCCTTTTCGTTTCTTTCAATTATTTTGCAACTGTTGTAATTTGTTCTATGTATGGGGTGGTGTAAAAATTTTGTTCTAAGTTGGGTTTTAAGAACTGGGTTAGTTTTGTATTGTATAAATTTTTATTTTAATTACTTTCCAAATCATGTTTGTGATTCCTGACGTTCCCGCGAATTGATGAATTTGGGATTTATGAAATGGGTTTATTCATTTTATACTGATATCATCAATAATTAAAAGATTGCTCCTTTGGATTTCTGTAACTCTTGCTGATGTTGGAATTTTGGAACAAGTCGAATTGGGATTGCTCCGTCTTCTATCCTGCCTCCAAGTAGTTGAAGGGGCCAAGTTGCATAATCATTTTGGCATTTCTGTAACTGTTGCTGATGTTGGATTTTTGGAACAATGTTGATTGCATTCCATTTAGGGTCAACCAGAGTTCAATTATGCTTCAACAAAACTATTAATGTCCCTTTTTTTATTTTTTATGAAATAGTGTTGTTTGATTCTGAAATCGTTTTTTGAGTTGGGTTTGTTCCTTGGAGTCTATTTTTGAGTTTCATCCAAACTATTTTTATCCTTCGTTTCCTTATGGAACTGTGTTGGTTTTTATTTTCCATCTGAATGCATAATATAAGTGGGTTTCTTTCTTTTGATGCTTCTTGGAATTTATAATGGCACTATTTTGAGCTTCTACGAAATTAATATGTCCCAGTTCTCTATGAAACGTGCTTGGTTTCTTTCCTCTGAAATTCATTTGTGATTGCAGTTTTAAAGGAATTTTTGTAGACGATGTTTCTGCAAGTCGGACTGATTTGGTTTTTGAAGATGAGCGAAAGGAATCCTTCCTGGAAGTCCCTCTTTTTGTTTTTCATATTTACACTTCTTCTGTATTTTGGATCGTGAATTGTTTTTGCATTTTGGATGATTTAGGCTTTTATGAGATGGAGACTTGAAGAAAATTCATTATGGAAGATGGTTCCTTCGCACCTAATACCATGTTGGGAACCCTTTTGGACAACAATATGGATTTGGATCTTATGGATGAACTCTTGTATGACGGATGCTGGTTAGAGACTACTGACGGATCCAATTTTTGGCAGCCCGGTCTGTCTACTTCGAGTGATTCAAATTTCCCTGCATTTCACTTTCCTACTTCAGAGACTTACATAGGCCACTTGAATCCAAGCCCGCAACAGAAATTTGATCAAGTTGAAACAGGGAGATTAAACTTTGGTGACAACCCGCCTCTTGTTTATTCTCAAATGGAAGAACTAGATGGAAGTCAAATGAAAAATCGGGAAGCCATTCCCACTGCAGCATCTTCAGGCCAATCTGAAAGTTTGCTGGTTGAAGGCACTGAAACAAGCAGAAGATTGTGGATTGCACCCAGTGGAAATTCAAGTCCAACATCCTCTGTTAAAAAGAGGTTAGTGCAGGCAATTGAATACCTAAAAGAATTAACAGGAGATGGAGATGTCCTTATTCAGATATGGGTCCCTATAAAGACAAGAGGCAGACATGTTCTTACCACTAACAACCAACCATTCTCCCTCAATTCCAACTGCAAGAGTCTTGCAGATTACAGGGATGTTTCCACGACCTATCAGTTTGCTGCTGAGGAGGATTCAAAGGAGTTGGTAGGGTTGCCTGGTCGGGTTTTCTTGAAGAAGTTGCCTGAGTGGACTCCTGATGTTCAATTCTTCAGAAGGGAGGAGTACCCGCGTATTAGTTTTGCTCATCAGTACAATGTTCGTGGGACTCTTGCACTTCCTGTTTTTGAACGAGGCAGTGGGACTTGCTTGGGTGTTGTTGAGATTGTGACTACTACTCAGAAAGTCAATTATCACCCTGAACTTGAAAATGTCCGCAAAGCTCTTGAGGTCTCTTCTTCTTCTTCTTATTTGTTATATTTGTAACTTGTTTTCTGTAGGGTCTCTCTCTCTCTCTCTGAAATCTGAATACTTATTTATGTTAGTTCAGACAGTTTGGTTGTTTCAAACAGTGTAGGACTGAAAAAAAAATAGCATTTATTTGGTTGAAGAATGATGAAATTTCAAACAAAAGCTAGAAACATTTGTTGAGAAGCTTGTTCCAGTATGAAAATGGCATGATAGGATGAATTGTTGGACCAACATACATATGTACCATGTAAGCCAGGTATATCCTTGGGTAGGACACCCTTTGGGAGTTTTCCAAATATACTCTCTAGTTGTCAACTGTGTGTTCGTCGTTGTGTAGCATGTGAGAAATTGCCTGGAAGCTCACATTGACAAGTTTCAAGCACCATCCCTTGCTGTACATTCTTTGGCACTCTGGCAGAATTTTAGAAATTCGACAGCAAAATTTACTTTACTAACAAATACTTTCTGGTGTTCTCCTATTTCCGCTGCCATGCAGTACCCATTTGTTTTACTTCACTTTGTTATTTTTTGTCAACAAATTGCTGCTAGTGTCCTCTGCACTTCTTCATTGTGATTAATGTTCTCTTTTTTGGTGAAAAAGTTGATCTGATTATCAATTCTGTACTAAAATGACGATGTTTTATCTTGCATACTTGTCTGAATAACATTTTTATCTGCAGGCTTTTGATCTGAGGAGCACTGAAATTTTGGGTCCTCCCAGAGTAAAGGTAAATTGATAATATCTCAAGAAACATTAGATTTTATCATTTGAAGTTCGATATTCATTCCTTACTTCACAAGGATCCTTCTTTATCAGGCTTGCGATGAGTCTTACCAAGCTGTATTGACAGAGATTCTAGAGGTTTTGAAATCTGTCTGCGAAAAGAATGGATTGCCTTTAGCTCAGACTTGGGCTCCATGTATTCAACATGGTAAAGGTGGGTGTCAGCACTCTGATGAGAACTATGGTCGTTGTGTTTCTACCATCGATTCTGCTTGTTATGTGTATCATCCACAAGTTTTGAGTTTTCATGAGGCATGCTCTGAGCACCACCTGCTTAAGGGCGAAGGTGTTGCTGGGGGAGCATTCTTGACAAACCAACCTTATTTTGCCGCTGACGTTACAGCCTTTAGAAAGACTGAATACCCTCTCTCTCACCATGCTAGAATGTTTGGATTTCATTCCGCTGTGGCAATACGCCTTCGAAGCGTCTACACTGGATCAGCTGATTTTGTCTTGGAGTTCTTTTTACCATTGAATTGCCAAGACACTGAAGAACAAAAACAGATGCTGAATTCATTGTCAGGCATGATAGAACAGGTTTGCCGGAGTTTACGTTTTGTCACAGATCAGGAGTTAGAGGAAGAAAACAGATTGTCTGTGAGAGAAACTGTAGCCCCTTCAGGTGGGAAACTCAATAAAGAAGACACCCCAGAATTGGCATCTCCTCCATCATCCTGGTTTGGTCAAATGATGGAGGCCCAATGGAAGGGTAAAGCTGTTGCTGCCTCCTTGGGGGATCAAAAGAAAGAGCCAAAGGAGGAGTTCAGGGTGACAACCCATTGGGAGAACTATGAGTTGGACTTAAATCATGGGCAGGCATCTTCAGAGTGTAAGCAACTTCAGCAAAATTCTGGACCCGAAGGAACTGAGGGTAGTGGTGGTGGTGGGAATCGCCCTTCAGGTGCCAGAAAAGCAGGAGAAAAGAAACGGACTAAGACAGAGAAGACTATCAGCTTGCAAGTACTTCAGCAATACTTTGCTGGGAGCCTAAAAGATGCTGCTAGGAGTATTGGGGGTAGGACAATATTCCTGACAACTCATATCAGACTTATTTAATCTAGTTTGAGTTGGGTCCATTATCTTATACTCCAAAGAAGCATTGAGTAACACTTTATCCAGGGAATATCAGCCTTTCAAGATGCAATATTAGATTTAGTTGGTCAGGATCACCCTCACAAAATTCTTAAATTTTTTTGAAGTCCTCAACCATTCCCATTTTTTCCATCATGCGTACGTAGTTTTTATAGTTTAGAACTACTTTTTTTTTTTTGTTTTGTTTTGTTTTGTTGAGAAGTATGCATGAATATCAGAAATATTATGGATTTTTTTAAAGTAATTACTTTGTATTGTTTTCCAGAGTTGTTTCCAACTATCCTGAGTACTGTTTTCCTGAATGTTTCCAATTATTCTTGAGTAATGTAGGATTGTTTTTTTCCAGGACATCTTTTTTGTCACTTTCTATATATTTTTTCCCTTATCTTCCTTTTCGCGGTTTTGCTGTTATTATATTACAGTCTTCTGAGAATTTTATGATAAACTTAGGACGAATTCCAGAACTTCAAATTATTCCTGCTGCCAAATTATTGTCAAATTTTCAAATCTGTTACCATGGTATGGACTCCATTGTCACTGATTGCAAGATGCAGTGCTGCATATTTATTGGAAGTGTAGTTTAGCATGTCAATTTTGGTTGGGGAATCATCACGGCAAAGAAAGAAAAAGTGGGATTTTGATCAGGTGTACCTTTTTTTTTTTCTTTTGATAAGTTCTGATCAGCTGTACCTACACTAATTTGTCGCCTATAATTCTTTGATCCAATGCCTCTCAAAATTTCTTTTCATAGAATGACAACCTGTTCTTCTCTACTTCTTACATGTGCTGCTTTCACATGCTATATACCTCCCTTAATTGTCCTGAATATCGTCAACTTCTTTTTCTGCCACTGACTTGCTCAATTTTTTGTGATTTACTCTGCATATTTCTCTGCACTGCATCAAGACTGACCCTATTTTGCTGCTCTCTGGATGTGAATCTATGTCTTCTCTAGTCGAAAGAGTTTTGTATTATCCTTAATTTTGAGTTTGATTGGATGGAATGGGCACATAAATGTCCTTTGACTCTCAGTTAAATTGTTAGTTTTTGTTATGTCTTCATGCTAATAAGCTTTCACCAGCTCTCTGTGAGTTGCTTACCCATTTCATTCCATTTGCAGTGTGCCCCACTACTTTGAAAAGGATATGTAGACAACATGGCATCACCCGATGGCCTTCTCGGAAGATCAAGAAGGTAGGCCATTCATTAAGGAAACTCCAAGTTGTAATAGATTCCGTAAAAGGTGCTGAGGGTACTATTCAACTTTCCTCCTTCTATACCAACTTCCCAGAACTAGGCTCTCCAAATTTACCTGGGACCAGCCCTTACTCCACATCGAAGATGAATGATCATTTGAAGCAGTTAAACACTAAACCAGAGGGAAGCCTATTAAGCACAGGAACCACTTCTTCAAAATCACCTTCCTCTTCTTGTAGTCATAGCTCCAGTTCAAGTTTCTGTTGTTCCACTGGGGCAGAGCAGCCACCTGTCACTGCCAGAGCCTTGGGCAGTGGAGATGCTTTATTGGCAGAAAAACCAACTGGGGTGCTCAAGAGAGCAAGCAGTGACACAGAATTACATGATTCAGGTCAAGATGAAGCAAAGGTTCTTGGAAGATCCCACAGCCACAGTCTCTTTGGCGAGCATCCTAGTGTTGAGGCTTTACCTCTCTCTCTCTTACCAAAAAGTAGCAGTAAGTTTTTACGAGATGCAGGTGCTTTTAGAGTGAAAGCCACACTGGGGGAAGAAAAGATCCGTTTTAGCATGCAACAGAACTGGGGTTTTGCAGATTTGCAGAGAGAGATTGTGAGGCGTTTCACTATCGAGGATATCAATAAAATTGATATCAAATATTTGGATGATGATTCTGAGTGGGTTCTTTTGACATGTGATGCTGATCTTGAGGAGTGTACAGACATACACACATCATCTGGGAGCCGCACAATCAAACTGTCCCTTCATTGAGCTTTTCTCTGGATCTAGTGAGTTCATTTGGTAGCAGCAATCCATCCTATTGCCACAATCAGTTTCTAATAGCCTATGTGGGTGGATGAGGGTGGATGAGGGTGAGAATATAATACATAGAATGTAATTCTTCTGTGAAGTCTGGTTTGTTGGTTGGAGAGCTAGCGGCTTGTCAAATGGTGGGACTTGTGGGGAAGTTGTGATGATGTATTGAATACCAGGAATCTGTTCATGTTCATGTTCATGATGACGCCACCACCGTTGTATGGAATAGGGCCATGCGGTTTCCTGAATCTTCTGTGACAGAAATAAGCACTTAGACTTGCAGGCAGTAGTGTATTGTTCGTCTTTGTCGTGATACTGATCTAATTGTATCCACATTCAATTACACCTTTCACTAGAACTAGAAGAGGTGGTGTTGTGAAAAGCTTTTAGAGCTCTGCATCCAAAGCAACCAATTTGCTTTCCTTGATATTATTAAGTTTTATCTTTCTAGTTTTTACAAATGGGATGAGGCATCCAAGTCAAATTTTTTTTTTTTTTGAAGTTAGGGCCAAAATCTGCTGTAGAGGTTCCCTCAATTGGATGTATGATAAAATTCACTCACTCTCTCTCTCTCTCTCTCTCAATTTTTGATTGCAAGCAATGCCTTTGAGCGAGATGGGGATGTCTTGCCCCTCTACTTATGCCTTTGATAACAGGATTCAGTCATGGGCATATATACATATATTAGTATTTTAGGAAAAAAACTAATCATTGGTATGGATATATTGTATCTGGGCCAATGAGAATTTGACACCAATAAATAGTCCACAAATGACGCTGAAATTTCTAGTTCAGAAACATTTTTTTTGGGATTTACAAATTCAAAGGTACTACTATTCCCATTTAGCAAATGACTTCCCCCTTGCTCGGTTTTGAGTTTAACCCCAAGTTCTTATTTGTTATTTTATTTATATTCCCAATAAAAATAATTCCCTTTTTGAGATGCTTTTTAACATTTTGGTCAACTTGTAGAATTGAAACTCTATAATAATTAGTGTGATATCATCAAGCATGTGTATGCATATTTCTCTTCATAAAGGAAGGTTTGAAGTAGTGATCAATCTGCAAAATTTATAAATTTTGTTGTTTTACCTTTTTTCCTTTCTTTGAACCAATGGAGTCTGAGAAAAAGAAGCAGCAACAAAACCACATTGTAGACAAACAGAACACAACAAAGAGATGGACGGAAAGAAGACACATGCACACAGATTTCAAGCACAGCACACCGAGAGAGAGAATCAAATACTAAATCAAGAAACATGGGACGCTTGCTGAAACCTGGAAGAGGGACAAACTTTATTTAAAGGGAAGCATATTGTAAAAATTGACAAACAAAACTACTGCTCCAAAATGCTAGTATACAAACATTTTGATAATTATTCCCTCAGTTTTAGTGAGTGTAAGCTAGAAATTAACAATGAAAAGAGAGTGCAACAAACGAACAGGCATGTCTTTCAGCAGGTCAATTTTGATTTTAACAAGATCATGATTTGGAACATACTATACAATGAAGATCATTTCAGCAGTTAGTTCCTTCCTCCTTTCTTTTATTATTTTAAATGTCCAGAGCTCTGTCCCTTCCCAACATTGTTAGGCTCATCAAACACCAGACAAGGCACATTTCGGAACAAAATCCTGCAGAACATAAGATGATCACCACATGGAAACTTAAATTTCTGATCTCGAGAAGGGAAAGTGATACTCCACCTTAGTTTGGTAAATGTTGATTCCCCTGCAAAAGTACATCAACAATAGATATTCATGTCACCGAATGTGTTTAGGGGTAAACTGGTGGTAGAGAATACCAAGCGGAAGAATGTGAATCTATAATTTTAACGCATGTGATTGTGGGCTACTAAATTTCCCTCAAATGAGGGCTATACGCACCATCGAATTCTCCACTTCAAATTTCATGCCTAATTAAACAGGCACACTTGCCTGATACGTGCTAGATTACTACAGCTGCTGGGAATATCACCACAGTAACAGTTGCAATTCCAACCAACTTCATGATCAGCCAAAAATGGAGCTTTTGATATGCAAAAGAAACACTCCACTGAGCTTGGTAAATGTGATTCTGCTGCAAAAATACATCAATAATGCATGAAATGTTATTGTAACCATTTTGAGGCAACAAACTTCACAATATGTATCCATCAATTTTAAAAACCATTGCCTAGTGCAATGGTAAAGTGCTTTGTTTGTCAAGCATAAAAATGCAGGTTCGAGTTTGAAAGCAGCTGCTTTGTGCAAATAATGCCAAATATTGTATCCTATATATCTCTCCCAATACCCTACATTGGCTAGACCAACAAGTAATGGCCTTTTTTCTAACCATCAATTTGAAGTCTCCCCTTAGACCGAGGGATAGATGCTTGAAAGTTAATAGGCAGTTTTTATTTGTATCAAACACGTGAATGCCAGTCTTACACATGCCTCCTTTTTTCGTTCCATACCCATGGGCACTAGTCACTCCTTTTTCAAGTTCTTGATATGCAAAGTCGTTTAAGCTACCGCCAGGTTACAATTACCTCCAACTCCACAATGAGGGAAATAATAATAATAAGAAAAAGACCTTTAAGGTGTTGTATATGCAAAGTAGAACTCAATGGCAATTCCTATTGGCACAACAAAGTTTTCAACAGAGATTGAATTGGGTTTAATATTCAGAATATGGAAATTAGGTTAATAGTTAATAACCTAAATGCACAGCAGAAACTGAGTTCAATATATACCCCTAAATGTTCAATTAGACAACATCTTTTGATAAAGGAGGTTAAATAATGATTAAAAAGTTTCGAATCATCACAAGCCTCTCTTACTTTCTTAAAGGAGTTTATGCTCTGACAGCCAACGGGCTCCAGAGTTCAATTTGCTTAGACATGTTAAGCACTCAGTCTCAAACTATATATTTTTGTGTTACCCCTTGATATATCATAAAGAATTGGCATCTATTTCTTTGTCTAACAGAATTGACTAAATGTCATGACTCGGAACTCGGCCTATGCGGATTAGGGGTTCGTGATCGGCCACCAAGGCATCTCAATGATCATAACACCATTCTAATTACCATTTACGCAGCGGAATAAATTGTTTGTCTCTTTTCACATCCACAAAATAAGCTACACAACTTAATCAGTTGATTTAAAACATCATCACTAAAGATCATAACTTCCAAGTCAAAGAGCATCATAACATTACACAACTTTAATACACAAAATCCAAAAAGTCTAGTTTATCTTCGGTCAAGGACTCATAAAAAAGAACTCGCTTTATCTTTTAAGCACTTATCCTGCATCACCTGAAAGCAAGTTTGTCTAGTCCTTACCTGAAAACATGGTAAATATCTATAATGAGCTCGACAGCTTAGTGAGCAAGAATCAAAATTTTGTTTATTTTCCATCGAAACGGCCGAAACGTTTCTGTTTCTTAGGGAACTGAAATGGGAACCGAAACGAAACACTAGTGGAATATCGAAATTCACATGTTTCCATGGAAACAAAGTTGTTTCTGTGGAAACATACGAAAACTAGTGGAAACATACCGAATCAAAAGAAACATTTCTTTTGTATCAACAATAATTCTAGAAGTTAGTAAAAGATAATATTCATTTATTTTTCAAGAATTAAGACTCAAAATTAGAAGAAGATATTTCTATTATTTTTCCTAAAATAATAAAAAAGTAGTAGGAGAAATAAAGTGTAGAGAAACAATTATTTTGATACAAAGTTACTAATTATAATAAGTTCTAAATCGCTATTTGTTTTACTTTTTATTTTATATGTAACTTGTGTCAAATTATCTAATTTGTGGATATTACATAGTATATATCTATTATGTTATGGTATTGTATTGTATTTAATTATAATAATTTTATATATTTTAAAATATATAATTTTTTTTATAGGAAAACTGAGAATTTTATTAACAGCCCGTGAAGGGAAAAAATAGAAGGAGAAATATTTTAAATTATATAATAATTTCATATTATATAAAAAATTAGCTCAAATTTTTTATACTATTTTTTAATTAATAAAGAGTTATTTGGTATTAATAACTAATTTACATTTACGTTTTGTTTTTCAATTTCACCCTAATAATTGATATGGATGGACATGTTCCCTAAAACATTTACAATTAATTAATTATACTATTTATTTTTGTATATTCACATATTTACTTTATGTTTCTAAAGTGTTTCTACACATTTTAATTTTTTTCATCGTTTCCATGATGTTTCTAAAACGTTTCCATTTTTTGGGTGACTGAAACAACATTATGAAATGAAATTTTTATCATTGGTTAGTTATTTTGTTAATAGTTATTTATATATCTCTATATATAATAATGATAATTAGTTGATTTTTTTATAAACATGAAATATCATTATAAGAGAATGTTCATTTATCCATAAAAGATCACTAATGAACTCTACAAAAAAAAAAAAAAACATTTATGAAATGATTTTGTACAATCCAAAAGCATGAAAAATATAAAAAATTACTTCATCGTCTCAATTTGTGAATCTATGTCCTTTCAAAGATCTTCTTATGCCATTATTGTCATCTACATGATAAAAAAATCAAGAAAGATGCAAATAGTTAGTCTTTAGTTTTTTAATTTAAATTAGTATCATTTATCATTAACATGATGTATATGCCTTAAACATGCACAAATATTCAATAAATAGGTTTATTTGTATAAATAAATAAATTTTAAGTTATGTTTCTACATGTTTCCAATTTTTTCTCTGTTTCCATTATGTTTTCGAAATGTTTCCGTTTCTGGACAGATCGAAACTATACATCGAAATGATATTTTGATCATTGTCAGTGAGTGTTTCATAACATGCCAAGGGTTTCAAAACTGCTATGTAGTACATTTTGAAATGTCTATACTCATATGAAATTAGGATACATCATATCAAAGTACAATAGATTAGAAACTAGTATCAAAGTCATTTTCAATAAATCTCAGTTCAAACACAGTCGTAAATCAATAATTAATAACATAGCACAATCATAATATTGGTTCAATAACATAGTTTGATAATGATGATTAGTGCTGTAATTCAAACATGGTTCAAAGTCGTTTTCAATATTAATAGTTATAATCAAATCAACATCATAGTTCAATATTGTAACTCGATCATAGTTACGGTTCAAAGTCGTTTTCAATAACAATAGTCATAGTTCAAAATCAACATCATAGTTCGATAACAATTTCATAGTTTGATAATCAAAATCGTAATTCGATAGTTCTTAGTTCGATGATTCCAAGTTCAATCATAGTTCACATTCGATATTCATAAAAGTTCAAATCATTAAAATCTTCCTTCTATGGCCAACAAATTAGAACTTCACTAACTGAGATCAATATTCAATAATACCACTAATATACCCCGTGGTTGGGTTCGATGAAGTTACAATTTATTCAATAATGACCAATCATAGAAGATTCTATGGCCAGCAAATTAGAACCTCGCTGACTGAGATCAATATTTGATAACACCATCAATATACCCCGTGACTAGGGTTCAATAAAGTCACAATCTATTCAATAGCGACCAATCATAGAAGGGTGTTTTATTCAAAACATCAAAATTACATCCAAAATCAATAACATCAATATCAATCTCAGTTATTCAAATAAGAGTTCTATATTTAGCGTTTAGTTAAACAGATTTCAGAAATCGGTAATAAAACTGTATAGTGTCTTGAGTATCCCACAAAACGTTTTCCTAATTCAAGGGAAGAAAATATAGGTATTAATGGATCGTTTAAAATAAGTACTAGGCACAATGTATCTATTATCAAAGACTATAAGGCAATACACGTCGACGAGTCATTCAAAATGATAGCAAATGAAGCATGTCTATTATCAAGGTCATAAAATAGTCGATATTTATATCTATAATGAAAATCCACCTCAACATGGTATAAAAAACTCACAAGATGTCTGTTTTCAAAATCATAAAGAAGTTCAATATTTATATCTATAATGAAATTCCACTTTAACATGGTATGAAAATACTCACCTGAAGTCCCAAAAGCTTAATTCAAAAATCATTCCTTAATGAGGGTTCCTATAATCACAATTCAAGATCTTGTTACTTTCTTGTTCAAAGTATCACATAATTCAACCGTTAATTTAGAGCTCTTTTTATTTCAATTACCCTCTTCCCGTAACTTCATTAAGTCTTAAGAACGCGTAGGTCATTTTTCAGTTTGTTATCGGGTCTCATTTTCCTTTAAAGGATGTTACCGTTAGGTCTAGAGTGTCGAAGATAATTAGTTTAGGCTTTTCTAGATCTAAATTTGCGTACTTATAGTTTATTTTAAGCCTAGGAGCGTTTTTATAATTTTTTACTTTTACATTTCATTTTTTCGGTACTTCGTTTGCTGAAATGGACTCTACCATTAAGTCTGAATCGTTCAAAATAGTCAACATGTACTACCTTTTATATTCAATTGGCCCCGGACAATCATTAGGAGTAGAATGGTAATTTATACTTTTACGTGTCTTAATTTTCTGGAGTCTCGTCTCGTAAAACAGACCCTTCCATTAGGTCTGAAATGCTCAAAATAGTCAAAATACACTATTCATTTATTTTAATCGGACTTCGTTTGGTCTATTTTTAGCCTAGGGGCATTTTAGTAATTTTTCTTATTTAAATATTATTAAATTAATATTAAATTAATTATTGTTGGGCCTTAGTGAAATTTTTCATAATTGTTGGGTTCATTTTCTAATTATCAGAAGGTCCTGGGGTTTAATTATAATTTTAGAATCTAGTGGGGGCCAAAATATAATTTTAAAAATTAATTAAATAAAACCAATGGGTTTCTTTTGATTTTAAGTGAACCGGCCCAAACTGTGCTAAACCAACCGGTTCAGCCGGTCAATTGCGTCACTGCTAATGTCAACCTTAATCCCTTTTTATTTTTTTATTCTTTTTAAATCAAAATGACGTAGTTTTGATTTTTAAACCAAACCCATTTTAAAACAGTGGGTCAAGACCCGACCCGTGATTCGGCCCATGGCTCGACCCATGAACAGGGTCGTCTTCTTCACTGCGTCACTAGACCAGCGAAACCCTAGAAATTTTTCCTTCCATTTTGTGAGTTTTGAAGCTACTTTTTTCCTCTGTTTTAAGTTCTATTCTTCTTTAGGGAGCCAAGAAAAGGTTTTGGCATTGGTTTGAGGTTTTGAATCTAACCATGGAGTTCAGTTGAACTCAATTTTTGTCTCACCTGTAACTTTATCGTACCACCTCATTTCTTGATGATTTTACATGATTTTTGATAGGCCATGATCCTCTTCCTATGGGGTATCAAGCCGTGTTTAGAAAATTGGGTTTGAGGCCTTATTTGAAGGAGTTTGTTTTTGAACCCCAAACTGTTTAAGGTCGAAATTCATTGGTTTTAAGGCCATTCTTAATGATTGCTTCTATTTTGTGATCCTCGTGGATCCGACTTTCATTTCCAAGCCTCTAATTCAAGTTTTGGTTCAGTTGAGAACTGACCCATTTCTCAAGCTTTCAACAATGGTGGTCGGTTTGCATGTGGGGTTTTTGGGGTGCCTCGGATCCCTGTTTTTAGCATCTAAACATCTTAACAATATCAAACAAGCCACTTAAAACAAAAAAGGGAGGAAGATATTACCTGTCTAAGCTTGCACCTTAAGTCCCCTTCTTTCTCTCTCTACCTCTTCCTTCTTCTTCTCTAACTCAATCTCTTTCTATCTCATGCAACTTCTTTTTCCTTCCACTCCTCTTTTCTCACGCAGCTTCTATTAAAGTGATATATAGATATGTGTATATATAGTCTAGTAGGTCCCTCTCTCTCACTCTTTCTCTCTTTAGCTCACTCTCTCTTTTCTTTTTAATTCTGATTTTTCCCACACACACACGCAATATACACAACACTCAATCTCACTTCTGATCTTCCACACAAACACTCAATGGGTTCTGATCCCACTCATTTCCTTTCATATACATATATACATACAACACCTTTATACATATATATATATATTCATATATTTTAAATTCTTGTATGAAATGCAATTGGCTGAGGAGGTGGCCCAATAGGGTACTGCCACTTCAATTTCTCCCCTCTTTTTTCTTATTTATTTATTATTATATATATATATATTTTTTTTTCATTTTATTTTATTATTAATATTATTATTTTTTTTTCCTATTTAATTTCCCGTAACTTTTTATTTTGCTACGTAAAATTTCTAATTCCCAAATTCGTGACTTAATTTCCCGATAAACGGGTCGGGGCATTACACTAAACCTAAAAGCTGAGCCTTAAAATGTTACAACACTAGAGAACTGCTGTGGGAGTTGGAGACTAATTTTCACACAATGATATATATTTTTGATCAGGTAACACTGGCCCAAGGCGGGCAAACCCATAATTACAAAAGAAGGGACCGGCAATAAAAATTAAAGCCATGTACTCAAGCAGATAAGAGAATAGATTTCAGAGATTGAAAAAAAATTCAGTAATGTTGATCGCAAGAAGCATGTTTACAACAATGGCTTCAAATTATGAAAATAAGTTCTCACAGAATCTAAATAATTTTCTCTATATCCTTTATATATTGACATATAAGACCATCGACTTGGGATACTGAACAACATCAAACAAGATAGTGTCTTAACAATGTTAAGCAAAAGTTGGAGACTGGTAAAGCTTGTTGTCTAATGTCCAGGGCCTATACACCACGTAACTGGGTCTGCACTTGTCATCTCAGACATACCTTATTAGAAAATAGCAATTCATTGTCACATGGCTACAACTTAAGCATTCAGCTATCCTTCAAACCTGTAGCAATCTTGAGAATTGGCCCAAGGAATTAAGAAATTTTAACCATAACTGTCCCAATAATCAAGAAAATCATTTTCTTGCAGTTGGAGACTCAATATACTTCCTTTACCCCAGCCTTTCTGTACCCGTTTAAGAGCTTTCACTGCTATTCCGCTGCCATCATCTCTGTAAAAAACAAGAATATATATGATCAGGAAGGTCTAGGAAAAGAAAAAGGTCAAAATATACAATGACATGACAAATGAAAAATTGTCCATCAACTTCTATGTCAGAAATGTCCACTGACTGCATTTCTAACAAATATGAAAAAGGGTCAACTGGTTGGGCCAGGTTATCTCTTAATGTAGAGTCATCCCAATGATCATAGTCGTTATTTATATTGCAATTTTGATGGTAAGGGGGAAAAGGGTAGTCACCTTAGAAAAAAATTAAGTGTTTAGATTGCATGATCAAATTCAACTTAAGGAAGCAATGGCCACTAAATTGTAGCATCTCCTCCTTATAAGCTACAAACCATTGAGCAGCTACCATATTGTTATTGCCACTCAACGTTATGTTCTAGGATAAGATGAAATTCTCAGACACAGTATCATTTAAAAGCCAAATGGAAAGCTACTCTACAAACTTCTACTGGTAAAAGGGGCAACTAGAAACACCTATCACCTAAAATTTCCTTTTCTGTGTAGAAAAAGAAAAATGAAAAAAAGAACTTATCAACAGTCATACCTGTGCACAATGGTCTGCCAATCATTTCCACCATATTTTTTTGCTTTCCGATGATTTAACTCCCTCTCATTTAGGTAAGGCTTATTTGTCACCTTACGCTCTGAAGCCATCTCGAGCATCCTCTCCGCAAGCTCATCAGCCGCATTCTTATTTCCCTGTTTACCTAAGCCATCAATCACTGGCATGAACGATGCAGGATCAAACCCGTATCCTTGACTGATCAACTTATCGAGAACATCCCTAGCACCTTCTAAATTCTCATCCTCACAAAGTCTGTCAATGAGATCCTTGTACAGAAAGTTCCCTACATCAAAACATCTATCCAATGCAGCTTGAAATAGTTCCTTAGCTTCCAAAACTTCCCGTCCAGCAAGTAACTCATTGAACATTAAACTATAAAGTGCTTCCTTGTGGCCACATGTACTCAGAGCAATATCAAATACCTCGTGTGCTACTCCAAATTCACCCGACTTACAAAAAGCTTTTATTAATAACTTGAAGGAAGAAATATTAGGGGATATACCTCTTTGCAACATTTCATCAAGAAGAGAAGTGGCATCTTTGGTTCTCCCTGCTTCACAGAGACAGCTAATCATATTATTATAAGTTAAAACATTAGGAGAAACCCCTCTTTCTCTCATCTCATCCATCAGTCCATACATTTCAAATATTTGATTTTTACTCCCGAACCCAAGAATTAAAGAATTATATGTTTGTAAGCTCTTGTTACAACCTTGTTTTTCCATGTCCTTGAGAACCCGAAATGCCAATGATATCTTCCCATTTTTACAGAAACTATGTATAAAAGTATCATAAATAATTGAATCGGGGTATAAATTTTTCCCCATCATCTCAATGAACTTTCGTTTAGCTTCGTCTAGCCTCCCAGCCTTGCATAACCCATTAATTATGGTCGAATATGTGATCAAGTCAGGCAAGCATTTCTTCCCATTATTACCATAATCTACTAGGCCAATAAATGAATTGCCCAGGTCACCAAGAGCAGCACTTCCATGGGTCCACATTTCACCCACAATTTCAACTGCTTTGTCCACTTTCCCGCTTTTACATAGACCATCAATCACAATATTACAGGTGACAGTATCTAGGTCATAACCTCTCTCATTCATCTTTTGCAGCAATTTCTCTGCTTCTGATATTTTCCCCTCTTGCCAAAGGCTGTGCAGCAAGACATTGCAAGTATAAGTGTTTGGGAAACAGCTGCTTCTCATCATCTCATGTAGAACATTATTGGCTTCAGATATCTTCCGTTTTCTGCAGTACCCATGGAGTAGAGTGCTATAAGTTACTGTATCAGGGGATATTCCACTAGCTATCATGAAACCCATTGCCATTCTTGCATCAGAGAGCATCCCAGTCTTGCATAGTCCATCCATCACAATGTTATAAGAATAAATATTTGGTTCTATGCCCTTTTCTACCATCTCTTTAAGAACTAATTGTGCCTCTAACAGTTTCCCTTTCCTCATTAAACCCAGCAACCATATATTATAACTCTCCACTTTTGTGAAAGCACCATTTCTTTTCATAGACTCGACCAGGGTCTTAGCTTCCTCCAACATCCCTTCCTTGCAAAATCCCTCCAACATTAGATTGAATGTTATGATATTAGGCCGAGGCAGCCCCAACTCCTCATCTATTTGCATATCTCTGAAAATTCTAGAAGCTTCAAGGATCTTTCCTGCACTACAAAGAGCTGAAATTCTAGAATTAAAGGTAACAACATCTGGAACAAGGCCATCTTCTCTCATTCGCTCCACCAATTTCTCAGCTTCATCAGTCTTACCTTCCTTACAAAAACTCGAAACTAAAGTATTGTATATCACCTGGTTAGGGACAACACCCATGCTCTTCATCGCGTTCAAAAGCTCCAAACTTCGAGTAGTGAGCCCAGCTCTGCAATATCCTCTAATCAAAATCCCGAAAGTATGCTCATTGGGCCGACAACCTTTGTCAAACATTTGATCAAACAATTTCCGGGACTCTTCCATACAACCCGAATCACAAAGCCCACGAATCAAAAGATTGAAAGTATAAGTTTCCGGAGGAACGCCAGCAAAGATCATATCTTTATACAACCATGTTACAAAATCCACGCAGTTTTCTCGCAGAGAGGACTCGATAAGAAAATTGTACAAGGATATGGAGTGAGGTTTACCGGGGTATTGGGTTCGCAGGGTTCGAAATTGAGAGATGGCCTTCTCGGTGTGACCCAACTTCGCCAAAATTCTCACGACGGTGATTAAAGAGTGGTGGGAATTTTCAGGGGGCTGCACGAGAAGGAATTGGAGGAGGTCATCGATCGCGGGGAACATTTTGGCGCGAACTAGGATACGGGTAATGAGAGGAATGGATTGAAGGATTTGTTGATTGAAGGATTCGGAGGAGGAATTGGGAGAGGAGATGATGCGTTTGAAGAGTTGCCATGCCAATATGGGATTGTTGGCGTTCTTGATCAGAGCTTTGGCCAGCATTTTGGTTTTAGAGATGTAATGGTCAATTGTTTATTCTGATATGAACTTGAGTACTCTTGTTCCAAATCATCTCGGGGAAATTATACATAAGCTGAACTCCTACTCCATAGTCGTTCAATACTTGGGGAAAAGTTCACTTTTCCTGATGCGATTGGGCTGATGTATTTACACATGACATGGTGGGGATGAAAAAACCAAGCGCCCATGTCAGATGGTTGAGATCACTTCTCACTTCTCACTCACTACTTGTAATGACACCATTCTTAAGTAAGGAGAAGTCACTATTTACCCTCTCTCCATCTCTTGCTCTCTGCTCGCTTCCAATCTGTTACTCTCTTTCTCTCTCTCTTTAAAAATCACATACTCTCAACACCATCTCTATTCTCTTTCTAAAAATCTGTTTTCCCTTCTTTCTTTATTTCCTCTACAAAAACAACACTAACTTCCTCTTTCTATCTTAATCTCTCCCTAAAAATCCTTTTGCCTCTTATTTTTACAGACACATTATACTGATCAAAAGAGAAGTCTTTTTCAAGAATTCTTACGGTACAATTTATTAATTATTAAAAATTATTAACGTATTGAATCAAGTTAATTTTTTTTAAATTTATAAATTATTAAAAATTATTAACTTATTAAATATTAATTATAAAAGAGTCAATTATATTATCATCTTGTTCAACTGATACAAATTATATATAATAAATATATCTGAATCATGACCTAGATGCCTTACCTAATAATATTCACTTATAATTGTATCTGGATTATGCAATTAGTACATTATACAAAATAATAGCAACTAAATACACATGTTTATAGCTAAATATAAGTTAAACCATCGAGGCTTTTGAGCATGCCAATGAGTTGGTTGATCCCCACATTTTCAAGAGGAAAGGAAATCCAAAATATAAATAAGGTTTAAGACACCGTCATTTTATTTCCATACAGATATAATACAGCTAAAGATTTGGGAGTTGAAGCATTCACTTAATTTAGGAAACAATGGACAAATCCAAGAAGAAGAAGTCAACACAAGTAATATCAAGTAGTAAGCATATATAGGTGCAGACTTGCTTGGTTTTCATTTGGAGATGAAACCCCCGACTACTGCAGCTATTATGGCAGTAGGATCCCCAAGGATGGCAGAGACAATAATACGAACAGCACCACCGGCCATCTCACAGCATTTCCTCACCTTTCCACCTCTGCTGCCCAAGTGATGGTTTTTCAATGTCCCCTTAAGGCTAGGGATTCTCGTCTGCAGCTCCCTCACTTTGTCCTTGTCCACATTGAGATACATGGCGTGCCAGCTCTCAACAAGCAATTCCTTGACACATGACACATGAAGATTATAGGTCTTGCACTGGGACCTGTAAGACCAACCAGGTCCTCTACCCCCACAGCGATGACATGAACTCGAGAGCTTGAGACTGAGATAGAGATTATGTTCCCCATCATCTAACACTTGAGGGAGATTAGCACAGCAAGGATGCAGATCAAAGCCGCATCTCTTGCAGTGGTACACAAATCCTACAACATCATTTCTGCATGCATCACATATCCTCATGTTTGGGCCAGGGGGTTGATAATAAAATTGGAACTCACATTTATTGTAGAAAGGATGAGTGATGCTGGAAAGCGCCGTGGCACATGCCTTGTGCAAGTCGAACTCACAGTGCTGGCACTTATATTTGAGGCCAATCCCAGCTTCTTTGCACCCATCGCAGTTGAATGGGATCTCTGTGTATTCAAGCTGTAGCCTGTGTTGTGGGTGAATTGGGTGACACACCTCTTTGTCAATCTTCATGGGATTTTTCTGCTCTTTACTTAAGTTTCTTTTGCTTGCTATATAATGAAGTGGTGAAATAAGGAGAATACTTGTATGGAAATTAGAAGGCTGGTTTGGTTTGTCTTTGAATAGTTAAAAATGATTTTTCCAACAGTTTGATCCTTTACTTAAAAGTCTCAGAAGTGAAGAATAACTTGGATGCGTGGACGCAATGATCCAAAGCGTTGAGTGAATAGATCAAGTAAGCAAAGCCTGGAATCTAATGTAATGCCATAATGGTTTAATTATTACTCCTCCTGTCTACTGAGATTAACATTCCTGATTGTAGAATCATTCACTCAAAGTATCAATCCTGGCTTTGGCTTTAAGGACAAGACTGATCTTGTTCTTTTGAAAATGAACAACACGTGGAAAAGACAAAGGAAAAAGTAGAGCAACCTGCATTATCTGGCTGGAAGGTTTGATGCTTTTGCTAAAGAAAGCCAAAACGATCACAAACTAACCCATGGAAAAGTAGCTGTTAAAGATTTTATAGAAAAGCTCGGGAGTAGGAAAAGAAGGTTTTGGGTGAAATAGGTGCATGAATCAGTCAATGTCCTATATGTATATGTTGTCTAATTTAAAAAATAAAAAAATACAAACATAAAATGATTGGCCAAGTCCAATTTAGTTAGCCTACAAATTTATTGGATAATAGAAGGTTTTGCCTCTTCCATCTCTTTTGATATGGCTTTGATCGAGTTACTTTGTCATGGACTCATAAATAATATCTTGTTACATTACATAATGTTTTAAAAGTGAAATATCCTATTTAAGTGACATTGACATGATAGTATTGGCGGGCCTAAGTACTGGTCCATGCCAAAGTCTATCCAACACAACATTACAAACTTGATGAACACTTTTGACTATTTTCCTACTCTTTCTTGTTGTCAAGAGAGAGTACTCATAGAATCACTTTATATTATAGGGATTTGAAGGGAGAGTTGAGTCAAAAACAATCAAATAAGGACGGCTGAAATATTCCATATTATTTCAATTTGAAAACCTTACTCTCTCCTTTATTCTCTTATTTACTTTTTGTTTTTTATTTCTTCGTTCTTCTATTTTTATTCACTTATCCTTTTTATTTATTTTTCTTTCTTGGAAGCTATCTGAACAAAAAAGAATACCAAGTTCGGACGATGGAATACTTTGACTAACGGTAATTATGTGTGGAGTAGGCCTAATACACAAGGAAACTTTGGCTTGTACTAATGAATTGAGCATCTGATTCCGTGTCAAGAAATCAAGCAAACATTTTTGTTGGTGTTTAGATTATGTGTATAGTCAAAGCAAACCGAGGTTGATCCTTCCTGGATTAATTTCGTGTCTTGACAAACTTATTTAGATAAGGAGTTCTAAAACAGATTTCCCACTTGTATGATATGTTTTTTTCATACGAGTTACTTTAGGGGCCATCCATGTGTCTTGCATTGGATTTGTTCTTCACATTAGTGCATACACTTCAGGACTATATATATATATGCTATATACTGAAGGCAGATGTCCCAAACTGCTCCATCTTCAAGGATGGATGATGACTGTAAAATATTTGGTCACTTTGAATTAAAAATTTGTTGATTTTAAGTTTAAATTTGATAACTTAAAATCTTGAATTTTAATAAAATAGATGGATCAATTGGAGAGGTTTACGAGGATAGAGATTTATTTGAAAAGGGAAGCTAAGTTCGCTGATTGATGATGATATGATTGTGTTACAACGAAACTATAGTTGTTGGAGGCAAAGGAATATGCAATTTCGTGATTTCCAATTAAGGCAGGTTTTGTAATGGCAATTAATCAGTTCCGGCCACGTATTGCCTGCAAATATCCAGGGGTTGATGAGCACCATACGTCCAAAAATCAACATGTAATTCTCCAAATAATTCATCACGCCTTACAAAATTCCTAAATATATAAATTAAATTATAAAGAAAACTCAAGAGATCGAATTATCTATTCAAAAACCCAGACTGCGGAAATTGACAAAGAATCTCATGACCTCAGACTGCAGTTGAAGTCGGAGGAACAATAAGCATGGCAATACATTTTGATTCAAGTAAATTGTTGGCCATTGCAATATGTAATTAATTTGAGTAAAATGCTGTTACATGTTCTCAACTCCTTGTACATACAGCAGTTTACAGTGAAAAAGAGAGGAAAAAAAAAATAGCAAGGGGGAAGAAGCAGATGTCCAGCCCCTATCTTGATGATCTGATCCCACACCACTGATTTACTCAAATACTCTTTTATCTTGGTCCATTTCTTTTACATGGACACTAAACTTGAGCCTCCTCTATCCCACCTGATACTTTCAATTAAGAATATCACTGCTACTCAATTTATCAAGGCACAATACCCGCAACTTTTTACAGCACCCCCATGCCTCCTCGATGCTTTTGGTAACTTGTACACTTCAATTTATTTACACAAGTACGAGTACATATATAGAAGTTCACTTTTTAATAGAATTTGAGAATCCTATAGTATGTCATCAACCAGTGTGTTGGACAGCTTTTGTCAATTAGCCTCAGGAGCAATGAAGTGTGGTCTCAACTTCTTGCTGTTTCTCAATGGGTACGCATCTTGATGGTGGACCAATCATACCTAATACCACCTGCAATCCGCAAAAACAAACCAATATAAGTAATGGTCTAATATTTTTATTCTTTCTTTTCTTTTTCTATTTTTCCTCGCGGGGAATGGTTGTGTTCAGCGCATAAATGTGGTGAACCAGTGCCACTTATAAAAAAAAAAAAAGTGGTGAAAAGTGCCACTGAAAGCACCACCATGAGATCATTTTTCTCCTGAAAATAATAGTTTGATCATCTTATTGTCTGGTGAAGCTTCACTTCCGTTTGTGTCTCTTCTGTTTATTTGATGAGGGAAAACACAGCACATGGTGTCACATCCCAGAAAAGAGTTGCTTTCACTTTGTTGAAAAATAGCAGTTCCTTTCTTGGCAAATCAATGCCAGCATCAGCACTGAGGTGTTGGATGTTTTTGAGTGTTCCTAGAAGAAACTTGCATAGAAGGTGTTTTTTTTTGGGTGGCTGGTAGGCTGCATAGAAGTTGGTTCGAATTATGATGTGAGGGTAATAAGGGACTTCAACTGACTTACAGGCAAAAACACAAGTCCATGCAAGAACCCAATAAAGACCAGTGCCAGGTACATTTGGAAGTAATAAACCTGCAAAAGACAAAGGCATAGTTTAAAACTCCTAACACTTAGAAGCACGTAAAAGTACAAATTTAGAGGGCAGGATAAGAGACCACAAAAATTTCTGATTTTGCAAAACAGAGCACAATGACTCCAACTAGCTTTGTAAGCGTAATTCCACTGCAAAAAACATCAAAAATGAAAAACAATTGTCAATGAGAGAATTTACTGGGAGACGAAAAACTCCAAACTCAGTAACCCCCCATTATTGCTTTGGCTTAAGCATGTCAATAATTTTTTAAAATCCTTGCCTAAGATAATGTCCAGATATTTTAGAGAGAGAAGAAAACAAGTAAACAATGTAATAGAAAAGGAATAATATTATAAAGATGTGGCCTTTTTCCTCCACTTTCTATTACGAAAAAAAGGTCTGAGGGCGTTGATCTGGGATTAGTCCCATGATTTTACAACCAAGTCATAGTGGCTATGACCCCAGAAGTTCAAAAAAGAGTTGTGTAGCTACTGGCTACAAACAAAGAGATAGAGGGAGAACAAACAAGAACAATTCCAGGACAAATACTAGCAAGATGATTCTCTCATCAAGTTACTAACAATATTTGCAAAGCTAATTTAAGAATGGTGTTTTGATTTGTCTCTGGGGAATGACATTTAGACATTATTCAACCATCCGCACGTGTTAGGAAGCTAGTCTTTCATTCATTGAAGTATAGCTTGAAGTGTCTGAACTTGATTTGGAAGGAATGAGATCACTCCTAAACAAAAGAAATCTCCACCGGCATGCTTTTAATGGGTACTCATGTTAGCATCCCCGGTCAAGCAAGCATTAATTAAAATATATTGCGATCTAGTGGAGATCCAGAAATTGTGCTCAGGAGGGTGAAAGTATATGTATTAGAGTTCTTAAAAAAAAAAATTGGATTGTGCCCGAGATTAATACAAAATTACAAACCAACCCAAAGACGACGCAATGGTGCATGCATGCAAATACTGAACCCTTCAGAACAGCGATGGATTCTTGTGCGTATTTTGACAATTATATTCCAGTTTTAAATGTTTTTAGAAATTTTGCATCTGGTGTTTCTACTTCATCTTATCAGTCTGTGGCTTGCTATCAACTCTTTACAAAATGCTTATAGCCCGATGATTGAGTTTTAACTAGCAACAAAAATCTCCACATAGGCAGCAAATAATATGGTAATTAACCTGAAGACAGAAGATCCCATAGTGCAAAGAGCCTCCTTTGCTCGCTGGGTCCTATCCCCACAGCTTACCTGCACAACAGCAGCAAATCAGTTAAATAATTTAACAAATCATAGAAACCTCATCAACAAGGAGCATTGATTTGTAAAGCTTTTGATGTTAAACTGTCTTCCACAACCAAACAAAGTTACTGCCTCCTAAAATGCAACAATAAGTTATCAATGAAGAGCCTTGAAATGAAATTACAAATGGGAGGACACTGACCGAGAAGGCATGTGATATATGCACACAGAATTCAACAGCAATCCCTATTGACATTATAAGGTTCACCACAGAGACAGCATTCAGTTGGATACCCAGAATTGCCATTACACCCTGCAGCATATCATCAGGAACAATTCTCCTTATTTTAAGGGTAAAAACTCTTGAAACATACATACAAAGATAAACATAATTGAAAAATAGACAAGAATTGAAAAAAATTTGTAACTAATATATTAGAAATAAATAAAAGGAAATGCATTATATATATATATATTTTGTCCGAGGCAGAGGATATACCATGAGATCCACAACAATCATTGCCAAAACAAGTATAATGATTGCTGAACTCCATATACTGCATTTGATAAGTGAGAAAAAAGAAATCAGGATAAGGATTATTAAATTCAAGAAAAGGGTGAAAAAATAACACCATCTAATAGTAAAGAGTTTTCCACTTTAAGCAGGCAGGCATAAGGAAGGCTCAATCTAAAGGGCTAGAAAAGAGGGAAAAAAACCTGGATGTAATAGCAAGGCAAACGATGAATACAGCACCTGTAAAATTATCATATGAGATATCCAATAATTGCTCAGTAATAATGCATGTAGTAATAGTAATAAGTTGACGTTCACACGTTGAACCACATATATACAAAACAAAATTGTTACATTAGCGCTAGCCACAATTAAGAGTACTTAAAAGTCAAAAAAATATACAATTGAACAATGTACCAGAATCTAATATCTGGAATTAGATAAACGAACTGAAATTTGTGCAAATAATAGTACCTTCAATTAGAATAATGGTTACCTATTCTTATGTCTCAAAACTTTATATACAAACAGAAAGCTCAATCATTTCAGAGAATAAAATTTTATTTTTTCCCTTTTTTTTTTCAAGGCAGTAATATGGTTAGGAATATGTATTCTTCAATTGTCCAAAGTGGACAAATAACATAACAGAGCACTTTTTTTTTTTTTGGGCATAAGTAACAATAATTCATTAAAGACTGCCCATGGGGGGTGCACCCAAGTACATAGTAGGAATCACACTATACAAAAAATATTGGTTTTCCTTTTATGGTGCTACAGAAACAATACACCCAAGGAAAACAACCAAACTCAGCATGCCAAACTCATATACCCCAAAAAATCTACTAATGCATCAATAGAAGTTGAATAACTATGTCCAATCGAAAAGTATGAAGTATGCAACAAATTTTGCTTCACGTAGTCACGGAGCAATCCACCTCTTCAAACATCCTTCTATTTCTTTCATGCCAAATACACCACATAAGACACAAAGGAGCTGCAAAACTCTCCTACACCTACATCCCCCAGGCTAGCACCTAAAAAATTTGATCTAAAAGAGCTCAGAGGAAGCATATCCAGTAGGCTCGTCTAAAAGAGCACATGACATTGCCATAGACACCCTTCAGGATATAAAGTCAAAAGGAATACTTTGAGAAGTTCAAAATATGCCCAACAAAAATATGTGTATACTAATTAGGGTTCTAACCACCATGAAGATAACTTGATTATATTGTACAACATAATTGAATTTAGTATGTAAAAAATAATTAAGCAGACAAAAAAAATAGTAAATTGAAAGAACTAGACATAATTTCTAGCAACAAGCAGGATAATAACAAAATCATACAAGTCTATGGTGTCATAATTAGAACTATAGTCTTCGTTATATGGAATGAAAAAGGCGTCTAACATACAAGTCTATGGTGTCAAGAGTTTCAATACCAACCAAGTGCTATAGCAATGCTGATCAAAGCTGTCCTCCATATATCCAGATATTGCTCAAAGAAAATATAGAATACCGAATATGGAAAGATATGAATCTGCATTGATAAACCATAGTCAGTATGTTCAACATACAAATTTTACTCACAAGTACATAGTCCAGATTCTCCAGAACAAGATCTAAAAGTGAGTTCATTCTATGTGCCCAAGACAGAATATTGTCTGCCTTCTTGATTGGTGGGTATTCAGGACAGTAGATGGGAGATTTATTCACTCTTACATCAAGTCAAATCTGTGTGTGTGCCCACACCAAAAAAAATACTTTTAGCATCTAGGTCCCGAATTGCCTGTTTATCCTGACCAAGTTTGAGTGTGCTGAGAGTAGTATATTTATCAGAAATAGGAAAATTGTTTAGATAAAATATTTCTTCCTACATAAATTGAGAGACATATTCTGGCTTAACCGTGACTGGTTTAAGGAAATAACTAATCTATTTTTAAGGGCTAATTGTTCATCGACTTCATTCTTTCACATTTAGGATGCAGGAAAAGTCAATGGAACTTGTCCAATGAGGACACAGTTATTGTAAGCTGTTCTTAAGATATCTAAAAAGAAAAGTCATTTTCTTGTATTTTGGGAAGACAAGCCGCTTGTATGACACTGGCCAGTAAAAATGCAACTCAACATTGCATCAAATCCAACGGGAGATGTTTTGTGGAAAAGTTTTCTAGGATCCTATAATAGGTAGCAGCTTGGGAATGGAGCTCAAGTCATAACTCACAATAAAATAATACCACCACCTCCACAAACAAGTACACCCATGTATGATTGATGGAGTTTCATTCACAACTCAACAAATAGCTTGCTGCAATGGAATTCTCTGCTGAAAACTAAAAAGGTCAAGTATAATCAAGGTATATGGATTTAAGTAATGATCTAAAATCCTTGGATATTAAACATGGACCAAGTACGACAGAAGAGTTAAAAGCAAGAAAGTCAAAGCATTTAAGCAACAACATCATTATAACCCAACAACCAGAATAGCAAAGGCCTCTGAACTGGTATGCACTTGTTACATTGTCATCTCTTTAACATTTTGGTGGATGTATAATTGCATATTGTTACAATGTTGATGACACTGCTCTTAAATTCATACTACATAGCCAGAAAACAAAAGAAAACGTTTGAACCAACCCTTTTCATTTTGAAGCCAATAACCCAAAGTTAATTCATGCAATTTTAATTGCTAAGAAGTATTAAAGGAAAAAATACTGTATAGTTCAATACAAACCTTCAAAGACTCAGAAACCCTTATGCTGAACTCTCGTGCAGCACGCATTGAACTAACATAATCACCCTGTGGAAAATGACAGGCAGATCAAACAAAATATGGATATTTGATAGAAGTGATGGCAAGCAAATTATCAAAAGTATCAGTTTACTAAAAGAACCTTTCTTACTTGTTTGTTTAATGGTGTGTGATATGTACGAAACTCTGATGCTTGTATAATACCACTCTCGTAACCTGACAACAGCTCAAAAGCTATTAAGTATTCATATAATGCTACAAAGCCAATATGAAGTTTCATGCACTGAAAAATTACATCACATTTATATACCACAAAACTTCTTTTTGGTGTACATGTATATGTATATATATGTGCCTAAATATGACATAAGCATCATTACAGACCATTCAGATCCACACTGCTCGTGTAAGCCCCATGGCCACCCTTGGCACAGTCAGCAGAGGGCAGTGCATTGAGGAACCATGGCAGCTTCTCCCTGAATTGCACTGTAGATGGACGATCATTATCCAAATCCGAGTGACGGAAGCACTGGAATATCTCAAAATGTTAGTTCTTTTAGCATTAAATAAGTAGTTCAAGCTTGATTTGCAAGATGGGCCATGCATAAGGACATCCACCCGTAAGTAGTTATAGACAAAACTGTACTAAAACATGTTTCAGGTATTTGGAGTAACAAAAACTTACAGTTGTACAATCCTTGCATATGCCACCCAGGCCACAAGACCCTTCATCAGGCGTACAGCAAGGAGGCTAAACAAAGAAAAATGTCTGCTTCAGTAACAGAATATTACATTATAGTTAAATAAACAGTATCTAACAAGATAAAAATAAACATCATATCAGATGGGAATCAGCAGATAAACTTGTGAAAGAGTGTGTTTTGAATGGGGCACAATAAATATAAGTCTACAAACAAACTTAATGATGCCTACTACTGAGAACAATTGAACTGTACAAATCAAGACGCAGTGAAGAACAAGGAAGCAAAAAATGTCTGCTTCAGTAATAGGATGATACTCATGGCTAACTAAACACTATCCAACAAAATGGATAACGAGATTAAAATAAACATCTTAAAAGGTGTAGCAGTAAAAGAACTCAGCACATAAACTTATTACAGATAATATAATGAACAGGAGCATAATAATTAGAAGCTTATTAACAAAATTAATGATGCATAATACCGTAAACGATTGGGCCAATTTTTATCCAGATGCAGATATAGATACATATGCGAGAGAGAGAGAGAGAGAGAGAGAGAGAGAGAGAGAGAGAGAGAGGAATTTAACAAAAAACATTCATTAACAATGAAGCACTTTTTTTGGTGGGGTGTTTTGGGGGGCCGGGGGGGTGTTCAGAGCGAAAAATATCAGAGATACCAGTAATAAGATGAGCAGTTCTAAAAAAGATCTAGAATGCATAATTCCTTTGTCTGGATTGGGGGAGCATGGTAAGGTCACTAACCTGATCATCAGGGGGACAATAGCTACCATTTACAAACTTTCGACAGCAACCAAAAGCCTCGGGTGATATCCATACAAGAAAGTCATCAAGCCAAGAGGCAGCTGGCTTAGCAATGTAGCTTGATTCAGGTATTAAAGATGCTCTTGAAATCTGCAGAAGAATAAAAAATAATTCATCCACAAGGTAACTGTCACTGTCAAATATAAGATGAGGAATGGTAATTCATCGTATAATTAAAGTAATTAATGTTAAAAGTATTTAAATGAGGATACCAACCAAAAGGGGAAAATTATGATCTTATTAAATTCTGGAGTGGGGGAAAAATGTCTCAGAAAATTAAAAAGTAGTGGCAGGTTGCACAAGGAAAGAATAACGTATTATGAGAAACAAAAGAGAGCCTCAACAATGAACTAAACCATCAATAAGCTTGCCACGTAAATAGATAAAGAAAATTAGCTCTAATATATCCAGAGTCAGTTAGAGCTCATATGTTTTCTGAACTGAAGAAAGCCCAATAACAGCAAGTTTTGGTTGTCTCTAAGGTCATAAAGTATACTAAATGAAACGGTATAAGTTGAAAGAATGACAATGAGGTGGCTTAAATATTATTCAACGAACTCGGGCTTTTTCACACCCTTTTACCGAGCAAATATATATATAAAAGTAGACGAAACCAAGAATCTATTAAAATTCATCCATGTCAATTTGGTTTGATTGGATTGTTAAGTTCACATGCTGGTTCAATTTAGGGCTAGACAACCAAGGTAAACTGACAATACTTGAAACAAGTTGAACCCCTTAGTTATCCTGCTTCAACCCCAAGTGGTAACTTGTAACAGAAGATCACACATGAGAGAGTAGAAAGAAGAATTCCTCAAGTCCATAAAGATTAATCAAGCCACAATGGAAGTCAGGCCAAAATCTGGCATCTGAACCCTACGCTTTATTGACATAGACACGACTGTTACAAACAGGTGTTGACATTCATGTGGTTTGTTCAAAGTTGATGCTGGTATGATAGTGGCAAACACGATAGATAGCAATGCATTTTGACCTTTATCAATGCATTCAGTGACCTTGAAAGGGTTAGAAAAGCTATAGATAGCAATGGTTCCAGTTTAGGAGATACAACAATTACAAAGCAATAAAATTCATTTAATATTTGCAAACTTCTTGACGATTCAGCTTCCGTGTATAAACAGGGTATATGACTAGTTTAAGATATCAATGTGACACTTCGCCTGCTCTTATTAAGTAACAGTTGAACATAAAATATTGAAGTAAAAATGTCATTTTGACATGTCATTTGACCTATTGTATTACCTCATTTAAAAGAGAGTTTGAGTCACACTGGCTGATAGAACATAACTGGTTTGTATGTCTTGACTCTGAGCTGAGTAAAAAGACCATTCAACATCATATCAAACAACTGCAAGAAACTTTGTTTTTAATTGTGTAGAACTAAAAAGGAAGAGAAAAAAACACAACAATGAAAACTCTATCACAAATTGAAAGAAACATAAAATTAGCATGATTACTTTGTAGAAAAGGCCTGATACAATTCTGCGTACATAAAAGTTAAAAGAAAAAGAAAATTTAAAGGTGGAAATTTTGAAAATTGGTTTGATTTCAATGTGATTTAGTTCAGTCGAGTCCTGACTTTTACTTCCTTCAGGTTATTCCGTTGCTGGTTCAGTTTTATAGTATGCTTTATTAGGTTTCAAAAATGGAGGGTGCTTCAGTAATTTCCAGATTCTTTTAGAAATAGGCTGTAGTATGGATCCATGTAAGCCTATCAACGGATTAACCTGAAAATGATCCAAATCCAACAGATCTATAATTAATGGACAGAACATGGATTAAGCTCTCATCAATCTGATAATGATCAAATCTGACTACGTAGCAATAATATATATATATACACACACCTTAGATCTCATTTCCATTGGATCTATCTCAATTAGAGATGGCAAACGACACCCGGATCCGCAAACCTGCCCGGAGTTTAATGGATATGGGTGTGTTGAACCCACATTTTTTAACGGGTTTAGACGGGTTGAATGTGGGTTGTTAACGGGTTGGATACAGGTCACCTATAAAAACTGATAATAGGGTTCAGAAGAGTTGGATGTGCGACACTCTCTCCCCATCGCTCTGTATCTCTTGCTCTGCCTCTCCATGATGACCATTTGATTGTGGGTATGAACCAGAGAGTCCTTGACCGACATTGGGAAGTACAGAAGACGCTTCTTCGATCCTCTCCTTCACTGTTGCTGCCCAGGGAGGACGTGCAATTTCTGTTAACTGGATCTGAAACCCTAAATCATCAGCTTGGAACTGGAGAAACATTGTGCATCATTTGAAGGTAACGGCTTGTAATTCTGATTAAAAATCACCAGATCTGTATCACAAGGCCTTGGTTTTTCAGTCTTCTGACCTGTGATGGCAATGTTGTGTCCCAACCCAGATAAATTGAACCTCGATGATGTTTTAGTTCACTATTGTGTTTGTTTTCATTGTATTTGAAATCTACATGATCTTATAATGCTCCCCGGTTACTATTGTTTCGTCTAGATTTTTTCATCTTATAATTATATAATATATGTTGATTTTTAGTTCACTATATGCATACATGTAGTTTGTTGCTCCCTGTGTTGGTCATATTTTAGTTTTTTTATTTGTTGTTTTGATGTCTGGGATGGCCTGCCCTTTATTACTGCTGCTTGATTTGTCTTGTGTTGGCAGGAGGAGCCTTTGGTGTTTTGTGGTGCCTGCTTTGTACATTTGTAGATATTTATTATTATAATCTGGAGACATTTGACAACCAAAATATAGGAGGGTTGTTATATCAAATCACGCAAAATGCAAAGCACTTTAAAGTGAAGTGGTTCTAGATGATCTTGTGTCAATGATTTTCTTGGTTTGGATCAATTTGGTGGTATTTTATAATTTTTATGTTCCATCTCTTGTGAATACTAAGAAGAGAGAGAAAATGTTGGAATTTCATTTTGGAAGCATGAAGCTGAAGATTCAGTATATATAGTAGTAGATGGATTATGATGGTGAAGAGTAGAATCTCTTTTTTGGGGGGAATTTTCTAATTCTGAGAGATTAAAGAAGAAACTTGGAAGAAATTTTGTGTAAGCAAAGATTGTGGGTTGCCTAAGAAAGGGGTAGCACTGTAGCAGAAAGCATGGATTATTCCCCCTTTTTTTTCCCCATATTTTGGTTTTTATATTGTATGGCTCTCGTGTAATTTTTTCTATCATAATAATGGTTGGATGTTCTCAAGTCTATATATTTTTTATATATATTATCTAACCCTCCCTAAACCCCGTAATAGCAGGAGCCTCGTGCATTGGGTTTACCCCCGTTATATTATCTAGAAGAAATTTTTTTCCAAAGTTTCAGAACATAGAAAATGCTCACAGTAACTAAAATTCAGAAGTAGGAGTGGTTGGATAAACTAAGCTTAGTAAATGATTATCTTAACTTCTTGTTCACTTTAACAACATTCAACAATTCTTTGGTGATTAAGGAAACACTCTTATTTAAATTATAGCTTATCACATCCTTTCTCACTAACTTGGTCAAAATTGTTTTTGGCCATCCCTTTATCCTCATACTTAGATTATTATGACTTAAGACTGATTTCGGTTTAATTTGTTTTCAGGATCATCTGAATAATAGTGTGCTCCGTTCTCAGTCACAAGAGCTAGGGGTATTGGATGCCGCCAAAGTAAAGCATCCTAAAACAGGCAGATGGAGCTGGGTTTTTCTTCCTCCGCTCCTCTTCTGCAGAGCCCAGACACAGATTCGGAAATGGAGATTACCTCAGAAGATCCCATTCATTAGTGGCCAAAAGTTTTCAACTCTCTTCGTATTGTATTGTATCGTATTTTTCCCTTTCAAATAACTTCATTGTGTTCACATTTGCTTTTATTTTTTATTTTTTGCTTGCATGCATTAGCTTGATTAATTGCATGTAAATAATATGTTTAATGACCCAATAATGCCATATTTCATATCAGCAATGTGTTTGACTTATGAGAGGCAGTAGGCTGCAAAATGAGTTAATGGGGTCAATATGTGAGCAATTAAATTACTAACAGAAGCGAGAGGGAAAAACAGATCTGGGTTGACCCGCCCCAAACGCAACCCGACCCGTTTAATTACAAGTCAAATTTGGGTTGGACCCATTTTTCAACCCATCCAAGCTCGCCCGGCCCTCCCATTTTTCCGGCCATAATCTCAATCTAACAGGTGCCTCTTAAAGCCATATAACTAGATAAAGGTTTCTCAATTGATAATTAAAGCCCCTCTCTCTTCTCTGTGTTTGTGTATCATGCATGGTTGTGGCTATTATAAGTGTTTCAGCTATGGTTAACTGTGAGAAGATCTGCTCTCTTGTGAAGGAAGGGGCCCAGGTGGTGTCGGTATTTAAAAAAAAAAAAAAAATCAAGGAATGTAGTCAGTGGGCTTTAATGGGTAAATGACTATAGAGATTTACAATACAGAGGAATGCTCCTTGGAGGAGAATTTTTTTTTTTGGATAGGTGAACTTATGTAACTTGTATTGAAAGCGACCGAGGAGTGAGAACCCTTTGCAAAAAACACTATACAACTACACCATCAAAGACTCCAAAAAATCTACAAATGACCTTAAATTCATAGGATAGGTCTTTTTGGCCCAAAAGGACAAAAGACAAAAAAAAGTGTCCTTCAAAACAAAAAGGGGTTTTCAATCCCCTCAAAAATCCTACTGTTGCACTGCTCTCCAAATACTTCACATTTGACAAAGAATCACCATCCTCCACACGCCCCTAATCTCCTTCCTGATTCAAATGCCTCCCCAACATAATAGAACCTCCTTCAAGCTGCCCGGCATAACCCACGAATACCCAAATAAGGACATGATAAGAAACCACAAATCACTAGCCACTACACAGTGAATAAGAAGGTGATAGTCTGTCTCTATCTCTGCCTTGCACATGTAACATCTACTAGCCGGCTGAAATCCTTTTTTTTGAAAATTGTCCGCAGTAAGGATGGCTCCCCACATAGCCACCCAAGAAAAAAAAGCCACCTTGGATGGGACGCCCGACTGCCAATAACCTTCCATGGAAACTGTCCCCTGCTCCCACCCACTAACTCTCTATAAAATGACTTCACCAAGAACAGACCAAGAGAATCTAAAGTCCACCACTTCAAATCATCCCTATCCTGTAGTAATCTATGCCCATGTAGCATTGTCATTAATTCCCCCACCTCCTCCATCTTCCAGCCAAAGAAATGCCTCCTAAACAAAGGAGTCCACACCATCTCCCTCCCCTCGCGCATGAAGTAATTTGCCACTAAAACTCCCTTGTTTCTCGCCAAACTGAACAAATGTTGGAAGTCAATCTTCAAGGCCCTTTCCCGGCACCATATGTCATCCTAGAACCTGAACTCGCGAACCTGCCCCCACCCTAAACTTCATCGGCTGCCTAAACTCCTCCACACCACTCTGAATATAGTTCCACAAACCACACCCCGATGTTTCGTCACCTCTCCAGGGAACCAACTCACACTCTTGTACCCATACTTCATTGACACCACCTCCCTCCATAAAACATTGGACTCCGCACCAAAATGCCAAAGCCACTTACTAAGCAAGGCTTTGTTGAAGAGCTTAAGGTTCTCAACCCCCAGTCCTCCTTCCCTAATGGGAACTTTGATCCTTTCCCACTTTATGAGATGAATCTGCTTCTCCTCTTCTACTCCTCCCCACAAGAAGTCATGTTGGATCTTTTCCAATCTCTTCTCGACCATACCTGGAATGGGAATTGAGGCATGTAGTCCAGCGTACTCTGGATCAAAGTAAGCTTTCCCTATTTCAACAAGTACTTCCCTCTCCATCCAGTAAGGCGCCTCTGAAATTTCTCCACAATAGGGTCCCAAATAGCTGTAGATCTAGCCGAAGCTCCCAAAGCCTGTCCCAAGTATGTGAAGGGTAGGGCCCCAACTTTACACCCCAAAGTGCAAGCCAACTGTACCACTCCACTAAGGTGGCTTTGAAGGCTAGATTTCCGTCTCTCTTTTGGATCACAGTTAATGTTGATGTCTCGGTGGTGTTTGTATCTATTTCTGAAACAGGGTGATTTTGTGTCCTAGCTTCAAATGAACTTTTCAAGATTAAGAGATGGAGCAATTATAGATCATCTAATGGCTTCCCTTCTGAGGATTGGAGGGATGGGATGGAATGAGAATGCTATTAGACAAAAGGACTCAAAGCAAGTAGTGTTTTTTTGTTTGATCCTATTATAGATTTGCTTTTGTTTTGCTTATTGTTGTTTTTGGTGTCCAATGGGCTATGTCAGGGTCTATAGTGGACTTCTTTAGAAGTTGGTGAGAGAGTTTCTCGTGTGATAGTGCAAAAAAGGTGCGAAAGACAGATGTCTCGTGTGGTGTGTGTGGAAGGAGAGGAATAGGAGCATGTTTGATGGGTGGAGCATTCTGTAGTTCTTTTAAATAGTATATGCCCCTTAGCATAGACTATTTTTTTGGCGCATAGGATCATAAAAGATAAATTCGAGGTTCTGTTGTTGATTTTCTGCTTGAGATAGGGCTTAGATGTATGCCTCTCGTGCACATGGGTTGCGCCCCCTTGTGATGCCTTCTGTTCCAATCCTTACTTTACTAATAAAAAAGGTGTTTCGGCTATGATGTCGTGTATGCAAGGTGCTTTGAAAATGTCACAAGGGTGTCTTCATTGGGTTAAGGCCATGCGTTACTTATAATGGTTGCGATGAAGGGTTACTCTTCTTTTATGTTCAGTTATGAATTGATAAGTATGCTTGGCATAGCTTTTTCAATGGATCAGACCAGATTATCAGATTGGGATGTCCAGTAGCAAACCAACCAGTAGCCCCTGGTTTTTTATTCTACTTGTTTTCCTTTATTTTCTGCATTTAATCAACCTACAGAGAGACCTCAATAGCCACTCTTTCTAACCTTAAATATCTTATCTGATAAGGCTACTCCTTCCTCCTATAAGCACTAAACCCTAGCCCCAAAAGAACCCAAGCTAGCCTTATTTACAGGAACTGTTCAAAGGCCCTAAACGGACACAAATTTGTTTGAATTTCCAACCCGAAGTTCTATCGTGTAACCCTAAACCATTCTTTACCAAATAAGCATTCTGCCTGACAACAATTTAAGCAGCCTTCTCCTTAAATTTCCAGCAACCAAACACCTCCAAAACCTCACCAAATCCAACCCATTACTCGTATAAAGCCCACAAGCATTTTGCCCCTAATCAAAACCTCAAATCAACAAGCTTCTCATAGTCTAAGCCCACCAAATAATCAATCTACACAGCACAATTCCTTTTTTTTTTTAATTGCTGTTCTACATCCAGTTTTGAGTATCGGACCTTGTAGGAGAGTGTTCATTCACTTGTTCTACATAAAGCTCATTCTTAACTGAAAGTAATGCTTGAAAACTGATATTAAAATAAGTATTGTTTAAAATATGTTTTGGACTCCATGATTAAAGAAATTATACAAATCATATTAACTTCAAAATTTATCCTAAAATTCCTCCATTTGTGCTTTTTAATGAGTCCATTCTGGAAGACGGAATATGTGCTTTTAAATGCATTGGGGGAAAAATAAAGGTTCCCATTTCACAAAAGACTCGTATGCCCCTAATTTCAATTGCACAAATTGCAAAATTATGGATTCATTTTCTTTTGTTTATCTTATCCCACGCACCACACAGAGTAACCTGCTATTTTAGAAATACATCACAATTTGCCTTACAAACGAACTTGGGACACAATGAGATCCACGTAGAAAAATAGGCAATGAGATGACAACTGATACCTGTAATTATAGTCCCTAACTACAAAATATAAGGGTGGTCCAATTCTGAGATACTCTGTAATGTTATTGAAATAACCCTGCATCAAATAAAACTTTACTGCTTAGAAGGCCAGTAAAAATGAAAATTTCTCAATGTAAGGCAACTCGTGAAATGAGGGAGACACATGTAAAAGTTAAACCTGAAGATATGAATCTCGAGGAAGAGCAATCTGTTGCTCCAAACCAGGTTCAATCCTTGTGCACAAAGCCTAAAAGGGTTAAACACACACACACACACACACAAGAAGTTACTAACGAAATGAGAGACGTTCAATGTGCAAAACTAACAAAAACAAAAACAGCATAAAAGAGACAACATAGAGATAGAGGTAAATCAAGATTAACTTACAATGCTTGCCAGAGAAAATGCAACAAAAACTGCGATAACAACTATTTTAACTCCCCAGAGACCAAGAATGCGTGCATGAACTTTCTATAAAATGAAAATGATACAAAATCTACATTAGGAACAAAGTAAAAATTATCTATCTCAAAAAAGAAAAGAAATTAACATGCTTAGATACCTGATGACAAGATAAAATTAACTAAATTTATTAAATAAATGGTGTCTTATCCTTTCACAGGGTTTGTGATCCAAATCCTATCCTGCCATTTTAGCCCCCTGTACTTGATACTTCATATTAACATGTTTTTTTTTTTTTTTTTTTGATAAGTAAGCTTTCATTTGAAAGCACCAAAGGGGTGCACCCAATTCATATCAACATGCTATTTATATAACCACCAAAAGTCAGGCGGGTTCTCATCACCTTCCACTTTCTCTTAAGTAGATGTGACAATGAGCTTCGTTGGGAAAATTCCAAGCTAGGTCAAACTAAAAACCCAATTAAAAACAGGAAAACCCAAAACCAGGTCTGACCAATAAAGCGGTAAGATTCAGTAGCAAAGTTCTTAAGTAACTTAATTTAGTGCTAACTATTGATTTTGAGATTTCATGTAACTCTATCTGGTCAGAGACTGCACCCATTTTGAGAATCAGATAATAGTTTTCAAAAGTGTCACTGCATATTGCCACCTAGGTAGCATTGACATTGACACAAGACATGGATACAATAAAAACAAAAAATCTTAAGAAAATAGGATACAAACACGACAATAGATACATATAAATTTCAGTATGTATACATTTATTATATACCATAAATATATAATTTGTTAAGTTTTCTATATTCTACACTAAGGTTGCATGACATGGGAGATGAAATTCGACAAATATAACAAAAACTATTATATTATACATTCTGCTACTCTCTCACTATACTTTTATCTTTATAAATACCATAAAAGTGTCTATTCCATGTTTGACTTGTACTAACCATGTACAGTGTTAAATTTTCTTTACAAAATAAAAGGTAGGACACTTTATAACATCTAATAACAGACATAATTTATGTGTTTGGAATGTCTGACATGTGATCGGATTTCAGAAATTTGTTTTTAAATTATGGAAACATGCATAGGGGTGAATGTTCGATCATTATGAAAATTTTGAATCGGTACAGTGGCTTAGTTTTCATGTCAACAAACATCTGCCAAGCATCTATTACCCATCTGCTATGAGGCATTTGCTTCATGTATCAGTGTTGAAGATGGACACGCTCGGACACGTGAAAAAAGAGTGTCCAATTTCTTTTTATTTTTTCTGAATTTCGGACACGTTAGGGACACATTTTGGACATGCTTTCGGATTTTATTTTTATTTTTTTGGCTTTTTTCCCTTTTCTCCTCTTCTTCTCCACTTTTTTTTTTTTTTTTGGGTTTATATATATATATAAATATATATGTAATAGACTAATAGTTAATATATTTATTTTGGAACTTGGATTATGGATGTTGATTATTAAAAAAAGAACTTATAAAATTTTATTTAATGACTTTTCTTTTGATAAATTAGAAATATAGTTGTGATTTGTGTGTTTTATGCCAATTTTGATTGAAATAATATTAGGTTTTTATAACATAGTCATATAAAAATGTATGTTTAACGTATGCACTGTCCTTTACGTATCCGTGTCCTACTTTTTAGAGAAATGTTGTGTCCATGTTCTGTGTCCATATCCGTGCTTTTTAGCCCGTTTGTGTGACAAATTTTTGTGGTTTTGATCTAGTCCATGCTTAGGGACCATTGGTTTGTGCAATTGTAAAGTTTGGGCTACAAAGCACAAGCATGTGGATCTGAGTATGGGAATAATCACTTTGTGAAAATACTGCCAAAGGTTCAGTCTACTCCAATCCACCCCTTCGAGCACCCCACAGTGGCGGGAAGGACATTGGGTTATAGACTAAGAAGCACGGACACTCTATTTTGGCTCACGTGTCCGTGTCAAACACCGACACTCTCGGACACTTTCTGAACACGTGTCCGGACACTTGAATCATGGATATGTTGATGATTAAATGAAGAAGTTCTTTAATTTTTATTTAATAACTTTGTTATTTTAATATCTTAATAATATTTTTTTAAATTTGTGTGTTTTTATGCCAAGTTTAATTGAAATAACATTAGGTTTTTATTATATGGTCATATAAAAAATATAAAAAATTTATATATATTCAACGCGTCCCTAACGTGTCCGTGTCCTACTTTTTTGAGAAATAACGTGTCTGCGTGTCCGTGTCGTGTCGTAGTCGTGTCCCGTGCCCGTATCCGTGCTTCTTAGGTTATAGACCTAGTCCGTGTTGAGTTATAAGCACACACATGTGTTTTGACTGAAAATGTTTACAATCATTTTCAAGTGATGTTTTATTATGCAATTTAAAAGGCCCATTTTCCCACTTGCAACTAGTTGTTAGCCATTTACAGATTCACCAAGCACATACAGCTCTTTAATGTCCATCCACATTGAATGTGGATCTTAAATACGTTCACCTGGTGCCATCTATAGGTATAAATTCCAACAACTCACTGCCACTAAGAGTACCTCAAAAAAAAAAAAATTCAATTTGAACCACATCAGTGCCACATCATGGAATGCAGGTTGATTTAGCCATTCTTGACAAAAATCAACTTTTTTCGTTAAGTAATTCTCTTTCACTTTCCTGGTGAAGAGTTAGAGCACCCCTAGGTTGATTAGGCACCATTCAGTCCTTGGTCTCTGTCAAACTTTGCCAGCATTAAATGCACTTAAGCTTATAAAAAAGTTCATGAAATACTTTGGATTCAAAAGAATGAGTTTAGAAGAGTAAAACATAACCACATTCTCTCTCACAGAAAGTAGTGCCAATAAAATTCAGATCAAGATATTAAGTGAACAAAATTTCTATTGAATAACCATAGAACTTACCTCCATATATCGAGCCAGTAATCCAGGATTCCTTTGATTGATGCCCACAACTAATTTAGATGTTTCAATCAGAGATGACATAAAGTAGAAAATGGAAAAGATAGGATGCAAAATCTATTGTTCTGAAGTGAGCAGAAAATTTAACACTATATTGAAGATATAATACAAACAAACAAAACAAAAAACAGAAAAAAGGAAAGCTTATGCAACTACCTTCATCAGATTCCACAAAAGATGAAGGAACTTTTATGCATGGAAAACAGTCAACCCTGTTATCCTCAGCCCGCAAGAAGTCAAGAACTATCAAGGCAACGAAAGCAGTAACTTGCAGAAGGAAGTCCAGCAGAACAGCCAAAGCTAGAGGTAAATAGAGATCAAATGAAGGATTAGGAAAATTGCTATTTTAAATTTAAATCCACTAGGACATCAGACAGCTTATTCACCAGCAAACATGGAGAAGACACGGCAAGCTGGCATAGAAATAAATCCTCCGACTGCAAATGCCAGAACTTCAGACAAACTAGCTAGTGTTATGGAAGGACCAACTTCAACCAGTGCATTACTAATCCGCTCTTCTAAAGGCAACTCCAGTGGCTGCCGTTTAGCAGCATGTACCAGTATGCACATGTTATCCACTCCCACCTGATAAAGTTAAGAGATCGAAATAGAAAATTAATTGAAATTTTTTTTTTATCATTGCACAATGAAATACTAGAACAAGCATATAGAAGGAAATTTCTAAACTAACACATCAACTTACGATAAAGAATCCAGAAACTAACATATAATGAGGAAAAAAAAGGGGGAGGGGGGGGAGGAATGAAAGAAAAAGAACTTATAGGATTGTTGCATCTCGTGAATCACAGTAGTTGAATTATGCATGCCAATAGTCATAACCCCACCAAAATACCAGACATACCAGATTTTTACTTATCCTCCTACTCCAGCAAGTAAATAAATAAAGTAAACTAAGTCCACTAAAAACATGATGGACATGATTAGTACTACTTTAGCATTCTTATATTTCCTTCAAAACATGATTTGACAGATGCCACCTGGATTAAAGAATAATCCAGGGGCTTTAATTTCATTCTTCTTTTATCCACTCAGCAGCCAAGGACAACGGTAAAGCCGTAAAGGACTCGTGATACCAACCCAAAATATATGGGACAGGAAAATGAATAGTAGCTTCCTCCTTATTTATTTATTTATTATTTTGATAAGCAACGTGTATGTATATCACTTAAGGCACCAAGGGGGTGATCCCATGTTCATAAAAAATACAACTATATTCCGAAAGAGCCCAAAAAATAAAAACTATCTCTGGACAAGGTGGACCCCCCCCCCCTGAAAGCCAATATAAAGGGTATTCAACAGTTTAGCTTTAACATTCCACAAAGGGGACCCAACACCTTCAAAAACTCTCAATTTCTCTCCCTCCAAATGATCCACCATAAGTATAGAGGGGCCATTTGCCAAGCCAATTTTTCTATCTACCCACCATGGTATTAAATAACGGCTGTTACGTATCGGTTTTTTGACCCTACGATACCGATACTGACTGATATATCGGTGTTACTAAAATTTCACAGCCGTATTGACCGATAACGTTATGTATCGGCCGTTATAGGATCATTACAGAACTGTTACATCTATTTTATGTTTTGTCTTTTCAATTTTTTTATTTTCGTTTTTTTCAATTTTTTTTCTACAGAATTCTTATGATTTCTATTTTTATAACATTTACATACAAGAAAGATACTTAACAAAATAATCAAAAAAAAATTAAAATGGGTTACCAAAACATTCGGGCCAATACGAACTCGAAAAGACCTCTTAGCCTCAAAATTTTTAATTTTTTTTAATTTTATAACTAATCAACCAATTCGATTTTCATGCTTATAATTATTTTTGTTATTATTTATACTATTCTTTCTAATGTCACTCAAATTAAATGATATTTCTTATTAGTTTAACTTTAAAATATCCATATAAATTAATAAAATATCTTCTTAAGTGTTATTTATAAAAAAAAAAAAATATTTTTAGATGTTAGAAAATTAAAAATTAATAGTAAAAAAGATTAAAATGTAATGATTGTAATCAAGATATGTGGATCAATGACTTTTATGAGATTTGCTAGTATTTGAAAAAAAAAATCACGGTTGCAGTTTCTGATTCCCGTTACGAATGACCCGATACTCCCGATACCGTTACACCGCGACCGCGACCGACTCGTATCCTGCGACCGCGATTTAAATCCATGCTACCCACCAAGCCGCCCCACCATAAACGATGATAACCCTCATGAGGCAATTGATCGAGGTTGAGATCAATCCTGAAGTTAAAATCTGTCTCCATAGGGGGTGATAATGCTACATTTTGAATTAAGTTATTGACATTTACAATGATAATAATAATTATTGGTATTAGGTTGATGAAGGAGGGACCCTTAAACAAGGAAACCAGGGCTGTCTTACGACCAAATATGTTGGGTTAGGGCATTAATTTCGGGGTTTTTGGTGGAGAAGGAAAATTGAGGTTTACGGATCAACTAAGGGATAGATTGGTTGAGGCATAGAGTTATTTTGGATGAAAAATAAAAAAAGAGAAGCTTGCTTGAAATTCTAAACGGCAAGAGAAAATCAAGGTTTTAAAGTTTGAATGTGGGAGAAAATTAGGTTAGGGTTTAGGATCAAAAGATTAAGCTTTTTGGATGAATTTAGGGTCTAAAAGGCTAATTGTGGCTGTTGAATGTGCATAGCAGTTCTGAAATTCAAAAGAAATAAGATGAAAGAGAAGAAGAAAGTAAGAGAGATAAACCTCAGAATCACACGAAGGTCTTTTAGGAAACTCACCTAAAAGAATTTAATGGAATCTCACCATTAAAAGAGAGCAAAAAATCTACAGAGATTATATATTGATCAAAGTTCTGTCATCATCTCTGCAAAAGATTTGGTTATATAGAAGCATAACACTATCTTACTAAGTGAAGGATTCTCTACGTCCTACTAAACAAAGGACCTTCTAAACAAGTAAACAACTTGGACATAACTCATAGCCACAAACCCTAATAACCTCAACATCAAACAAAATAAAATTAATAAAATATCCTTAACCTGTAAACTAATTACCTCTTGGTTACTAGGAAAAAAAAATCTGATTTTCCTAACTTAAAAGCAGTTGGACCTTGGAAACATATTAGTTCAACCAAAACCATGCATAAATAACCTTTAAACATGCGGCAAAAAATGGCACAACCCTTTGGTCCATTAATAAGCCAGGTAGATTTTTTTTTTAAACTTTTCTTCCACTTCCACACGTATATCCGAGGGTCTGATCCCCAACATAAAATCCACTCCCACTTTCCAGCCGGAGTCCTTATTTCAGGGCAAATAAGGGCAAGATTCTCTGGCATTTTTAACCATCAATTCATAAAGGCAAGTCATATTAGTCAAAGCCATTGTCCAAATTACAAGCTTCAACAACACACAGGAGTATGTGCAAAATGGCAGATGATGTTTCATGTTTGGAGCATCTCCCAAAAACATTTACAACTTACACTCACCTAACCGAGTCAGATCAAAGCTTCAACGACAAATAAAAGACGGGTTTGGAAAATGGAAAATGTAAGTACATAACACCACAACCAAGTCCAACGACTAAAAATCAGAACCTTTAGAATTCAACACATTTAAAATGATCAAAGTGTTAAACAACCAATTGATCCAAAAGCTTAAGCTATCAGAGAATGGGCTAGCAATGCATATTAAGCTCCCAACACTCTCCCTCAGGGGACTCGCATGTGATGAGACAAAGAAACCAAAGACAAAGCAGAATAGAGTACAAATGTAAATGGGGACTAAATGCAAATGAAGAGATTTGAACCTAAGACCTCTCATAACTAAGGCTCTAATACCATATTAAGTAACGAATTCATCTAAAAGCTTAAGTTATTAGAGAATGGGCCAACAATGTATATCAAGCTCTCAACACTAAAACAACAGACAAATGCGAGAGTGCAAATGCAAACGGGAAATGAATGTAGATAGAGAGACTTGAACCCAAGACCTCTTATAACCAAGGTTCTAATGCAATGTTAAACAACCAATTGCTCCAAAAGCTTAAGCTGTTAGAAAATGGGCCTAACAATATATATTCAGCTCCCAACACTCCCTCTCACGTGCGACCCCGAACTCACATGTGAAGAGACAAAGAAACCAAAGACAAATGTGAAGCAGAAAGTGCATACAAAGTACAAAGTACAAATGCAAATGGGGACTAAATGCAAATGAAAAGACTTGAATCTAAGACCTTTCATAACCAAGACCCTAATACCATGTTAAACAACAAATTCATCTAAAAGCTGAAAATATTAGAAAATAGGCCAATAATGTATATCAAGCTTTCAACACAAAGAACCATCCCTTCAGAGAGAGAATCTTGGAGTGGAGTGGGGTGGGGTGGGGTGGGGTGGGGTGGGGTGAAGAAGAAGAAGAAGAAAAAATAAGATCAAAGATCAAGAATTAAACATTGAGAACATTGCCAAAGATATGAGCTTTAAAGTTATTGTCCATCCAATCACCATTTCGTTGATAAGATAAGTGAGAACAAATGCCCAGTTAAGTTTGGTGACCAATTCCATATCACTAGCTAAACAAGAAAAATACATAGGTGCAGTAGGTCATCTTGGTTTTATCATAACGATCCTTGTTCATATCATGGTTATCAAAATCGCAATCCGAATTGTAGGATAGTCCAATACTAAGATCTAATATGGCTAAATCAATTCGGATCCTATAAAAAATCGTATAGGTAGTAGGATCATCTTCACTTGTTTGACAAAAAAATACCCAGACTAGCTTGTTATTTAGAGAATTTTTTTAAATTTATTCTTTAAAATGTTAATTTATGTTATTTTAAAATTATAAAACTTACATTTTACAAGCAAATACAATTAGAAAATAGTAGATACATAAACTTCCATATGGTGTCAAAATATTTTACATTATTTATTTATTTCAGAGTTGTTTACTATTAATTTTTAACAGTTCTTTACTTTTAAATATATACTTGACTATGTTTTAAAGAATTTTGTAGGATCCTACAGTCCTTGATCCGATCTTATAAACTTCTAAAATGATCCAACATAGGAACCCAATTTTTACAACCATGGTTCATATGGCTACTGAATTTGGTGTGAACTTGATTCCCATTCACAAAAGCGGAAACTAACATCAACTTTATCAATGTCAAAGCAGTTTATGCAAAGCTGCTAACATTCCATGCTTTCATTTATGAATTGTTTATTTGTTATGATTTCAAGCCAGGGATGTGCCAATGGCACCCCCTGTAGAGTATATGGAAATTCGAAAAACAGGTGAAATAGAGCAAAAGTTAGAAGTGAAGTGCCAATAAGGTTATCTTTCATGCAATCCAAAATTCAGATTTTAACCAACCAGTCATCTTTAGTACTATGCCAAAACTGGGCTTCACATTCATGATGCTTTATACAAGGTACTTAAGTACCTCCATTACAATTCTAATATTGGTCTACCTTTCTCACATGAGTTACATGTATCATACACAACTAGTTATGACTTATGAGAAAGAGAAACATAATCCATGCACTCGTATTAAACAATGAAAGCTTATGCTGTTCAAAACTATGTGAAGTTGTAGGTTTTTTTAAGTCATAAAGGGAATGGACAGCATTGCAATAGGATGTACACATAAATAACTAATTAAGGGTTCATTGCAGTCTACATATTCTCTTTGATAGAATCATTTTATTTGTATCCTAACTTTTGATCGACAAACAAGAAATTTATCAGGCATTTTGCATGGTGATCAGAGTAACTAGTGATATTTAAAATAATAAAAAAAAAGTGTTGGCAAGGAGTTCATCCTACAACAGAAGCACCTATCAATTAAAAAGCACACATCTCCCAGAAAACTACAAGATAACCATGGCTTTGACAGCGATAAATAATTAGATAATAGATAAACAACTCACAGCCAAAACAAGGAACGGAATGACTTCCATTATAATCAATGTAGACTTTACTCCAATTGCACTAAAGAAAGCAACAGATCCAAGGACAGAAAGCAAGACAACCATAACTCCAGAAAGCCCAAGTAACACCTGAAATTCGAACAATTAAAAGTCATGTATTCATAGTCCCCAACAGCAATATAAGTCTAGGAATCCAATCATTTAGAGATTGAAAACAACTAAAAAAATTCAAGAATTGCAGAAATCCAATTCAAAACTTCATGATTAAGCAAATGAGAATAAAGTTGAGATAAAATCCCAAATATGGGCAAAAAAAAAAAAAAAAAAAACAAGAAGGTATTATAGTACAAATATTAGCACATCTTTTTTATAAAAAAAATAATAAATAGCATGTCTCCACATATTAGCATACGTGGAGAAATGTTAATATTATGAAATATGGAAATACAGACAAAGCAGAGAAGGTTTAGCATAGATTAGAAGGGGCAAATATAATCCATAACAAAACTAATTCAATGGGAGACTGATGGCAAAGAGGCTTTCGACTCAGATAAATTATGGTCAACCACGAAGAAGAATTAATTGTGCAAGTTCATGGCAGTTAACACAGCTACATAATATCAAATATTGAGAATCTTAGGGTTGAACTTTGACCGCTTAGGAAGAAAAAAATATTTGAAGGAGCTTTAAAGAAGTTTAGACCAAGAAACTGTTAAACAACCTCCCTCCAAGATTCTACAAAATTAGGTATAACCACATTTTGGTTGCCTACTATCATTATTCATTTATACTATAAGGCCATGTTTGGACGGTGGGATACGAGGGTTGGATAGGATAAATGTTATCCTATCTCATGCTTGGTGTCTTTAATTGGATTGGATATCTATATCCCATCAATCATTCATACCCCACTAGGGTGGAATATAACTTATACCATGAGGGTGGTGGTATTTGAGTTATCCCATCGCATTAAGATAAAAAATACAATGCCACATCATCAAAAAAAAAAATTGCAATACCGCAATATAGAGAGACGAAAACGTCGAAGAGTCAAATTAAAAAATCAGATTTTTCTTTTTTTTTCATTGTTCACTTTTTTTAAATGTTCCATATTTTTTTTTAATGTAGTTTTTTGGATCAATACATAGATTGTTATACATATAACCATTGATTTGGATGATTCTTAGCAATAGGGATCATGATTTTTTTTTTTTGGTCACCCCGAAAGTGAGAGACTGCTATATTATGAATGATGTTTGTACAATCATATTTTAAAATATTGTGATTATGGTTATTAGATTTTACAATTGATTTGTGAATAAAATTTTTAATTTTATATACATTGTATGCATATATTTGAAAAAAAAAAATAAATGACTTTCAGAAAAATAATTTTTGAAGATCTTGAGAAAAACAATACATAAGAAAATAAAAAATAAAAAAATAGTTATATCTGAACCTTATATCTGGTAGGTACCCAAACATAGGATTGGGATATAACAACATATCCAGACCTTTTATCCGAATCAGTTCAAAACATTGGATTTAAATATTTTCTTTCCTATCTGATCCAATTATATCGTATCCAATCCTGCCTTCTTATCCGGCTGTCCAAACAAGGCCCAAGTCCTCAAGGGCAATCTACTATTTGAAGAAAAAAAAACTGATGTAGGACAGATTTGGCACTCGCTAGAATCATGCCTAAACACGCATAGCCAATTGGAAACATCATTATGAGGTTTTGTTATTTTAAGAAGGTTTTGTTTTAGTTGTAACTTTAGTTACAAATTTTCAAATTCAATTCTTTTTTGTTTTAGAATAGTTCTAGGATTCTCAATTAGTCGTTTATTTGGACTCAAACTCAATTTCGTCATTTTAAATATATTTTATATTTTATTATAAATAGACATGTAAGCATGCAGGCTAATCAGTTTAATGATTAATAGAATTTTGAGTTTCCTCTCAAGAGTTCGAGTTTCCTTTTGAGTTGTTCTCTCTTTGTTGGTAGATTTTGACGTGTTTCATAACTTCCGCTCTTTAAATTGGTATCAATGGTTCGATGGAAAACGAAGACAATGGTAGCATCCAAGCTGGTGATGAAGGTTGTGGGGTTCAAGTCTTATAAGCGGCTAATCAATGTCTGGAACAACAATGTGATTGAAATGAATGCGTGTTGCACTAGATCCAACAGACCCTTGCTAGATTTGGGTTGATGGCTGCAGGGATTGTGTTCATGATAGGATTTGTGTTGGAGATGTACCTCGTAGCCAACTTATTATCTATGATCAGTGTTCCTACACCATTGCGTAGATATGGATTATTCCATGAAGAATTTAAAGATTCTGCTGAAGGAGACGAATCCATACACAAAAAAGTTTCACAAGAAACTAGTCTAGATCTAGCAACAACAAAAAAGCGTGGATTTAGTGGTACCAATGGATTCCACAACCTTTTGGTGGGAGGGAAAGAATATAATAATTTAATAGCTTTCACAGGGAAGCAAGAAATTTCCATGAGTACAGCAAACAATACAAATGAGAATGAACCAGAAATAATGCAAGATAATTATGAGGGTGTTGAAATTGTAGAGTTTGATCAGGGAGGAGATTGTGTTTCTTGTCTTGATCACAGATTATTATTGACTCTAAAACAGGAGCCTAAAATTATAGAATTTATAAAAGATGTGAAAGGAGAAGAAGTCCTTGAGCCTTCAACTATTCTTGGTTATGGATGTGATTTTGGTCAAGTGTATCCAACTAACTTGAGGACGAGTTCTTTCAAGTGGAGAGGACTAATGTAGGACATATTTGGCAATTGAAAATATCATTATGATGTTTTGTTATTTTAGGAAATTTATTTTAATTCATGGCTTTAGCTAGAAATTTCCAATTACCGTTATGTTTGTTTTACAGTAATTCTAGGACTCTAAATTAATCATTTTTAAGCAAAACTCAATTTTTCATTCTTAATAATTTTTAAAAATTTTACTATAAATAGGCCAGTAAGTCCACAAAGCTAATCAGTTTATTAATTAATAGAATTGTAATTTCTAAAGAATTGTTCTCTCTTTATTGGTGGATACCAATGTGTTTCATAGCTTCTGCTCCATCAAAAACAATATAATAGCGAAAATCAAACGAATATTGCAACCTTGAACTATCATGACCAAATAATGGAAGTTTTTCTTCATTACTTGTGGCCCAATTGAAAACAGCAGAACATAAAAAAAATCCCACGATTAGAAAAAAAATCAAAAATGCTACCAAGGGGGTGCACCCAATTACAAAAGTCATGTACAAAACTACTATAATCTCATATTCATGCTATACAAAAAGATACAAAAGAATCTAACGGCATAAATGAACCTCCCAAAATCCAAAAATAGAGGGAGTTCAACTTAGATTTCACAGCCCATATCAGAGATTCAACCCCTTCAAAAACTCTATTGTTCCTTTCCTTCCATATACTCCACCCCATGCAAAGTGGAGCCATGTGCGAAATCTTTCCTAATCCTCTACCAGAGGATCTTCCCCTCCACGAATCAAGCACCTCCAAAGTGGAACGCGGCATCACCCAAAAAATAGCAAGCAATCCCAAGAATAGAGACCAAATAGACCAAGTAGAAGGGCAATGAATGAGAAAATGGTTAACAACACCAATTCACCACAATTTGGCTTCTCCTTTTTTTTTTTTTTATCATGAATTGTAATATATTCGAAACTCAAGGGGCCAGAGAGGGGCAACCCAAATATACAAAAGAAAGAGACCGGCTAAAAAATTAAAGCCTAAGATCCCTCAAAAAATCTATGAGCCTATCTGCATACATAGGGTATGTTTCCTTGATCCAAAAAAAAATAAAAAATTTTAAAAGTATCTTTCAATTTCCACGGAGGAGATTCCACCCTCTCAAGAACTCGTCTATTCCTCTCTCCATATGCACGATACGAGACAAATAGGGGCCATTTGCATGCTATTCTCAATCCCTTTTTAATTCTTCTACACCTTCATCCCAAAAAAAGTTGCTTGATTCTAGCTAGCATCACCCACGCCCATCCAAAAATGGAAAGAAGAAGACTCCAAACATCAGTGGCGATCTTGCAATGGACAAGGACATGGTCTGTTGCCTCTTCCTCCTCTTTGCACATAGGGAAACAACTATGAAGGTGATATCTGACGCTTCCCAAGCAAAAAAGGTGGCGTTTACTAGGACTCTAGATTTCCAAATCAAACTCCATGACAAGGATCAAAATATCGTTTCGATGTATAGTTTCGGTCTGTCCGGAAATGGAAACGTTTCAGAAACGTTTCGGAAACATAATGGAAACGGAGAAAAACTTGGAAACATGTGGAAATATAACTTAAAATTTATTTATTTATACAAATAAGTCTATTTATTGAATATTTATGTATGTTTAAGGCATATACATCATATTCATGATAAATGAAGACTAATTCATGATAAATGACATAATACATATATATACTATATAATATCTACGAATTAGATAATTTGACATAATTTACATATAAAATAAAAAGTAAAACAAATAGCGATTTAGACCTATTATAATTAGTAACTTAGTATTAAAATAGTTCTTTCTATACACTTTATTTCCCTACTACTTTTCTATTATTTTAGGGAAAATAATAGAAATATCTTCTTGTAATTTTGAGTCTTAATGCTTGAAAAATAAATGGATATTATTTTTTACTAACTTTTATAATTATTGTTGATACAAAAGAAATGTTTTCTCTAATTCGGTATGTTTCCACTAGTTTCGGTATGTTTCTAGGAAACAATTTTGTTTCCATGGAAACATGTGAATTTCAATATTCCACTAGTGTTTCGTGTCGGTTCCTTGAGAAACGGAAACGTTTCGGCCGTTTCGATGGAAAAGAAACGAAATTTTGATCCTTGCTCCATGAGAAAGTGTCATCCTTCCTATCCTCCAACTTTCTATAAAAAGAAAAAACTGTAAAATTCCTGTCTCCATTCCCTTTCCATCTAATTGCGTCCATTCCTCCAGTTGACAAATTCACCCTACTCAAAATAGCTATGAGCTCATCAACCTCTAGTAGCTCCTAGTAAAAAAAAATGCCTCCTAAATTTCGGGCTCCAGATTCTCTTTCCCCCCACCACATCAATGCTCTCCGCCACCATACCTTGTTCAAAGCAAGGTTTAAAAAGTTCGGGAAATTTTCTTCCAATGCACCCTTGTCCCATCCCCTATGGCAAACTAAATGTACTGGGTGAAACCTTCTTGCCTTCTTCGAATTGCCTTCAAAACGCTGCAACCATACAACTCCCGACCATCTTGAGAGAACCAGTCGCCTTCCTTGCAACCAAACTTTTTAAGAACCACATCTCTCCACAAAGCATTACCCTCTTTTCCAAAACGCCAAATGAGTGTGTTGATTCGAGGAGGAAGCGAGGGGAGAAGGGTTTGGTCTGCAAGCTAGATATCGAAAACTCCTATGACCATGTGAATTGGAATCTTTTGTTGTCTTTGCTTGCTAGAATGGGCTTTGGGGAGAGGTGGAGGAGGTAATGATTGTATTTCCATAGTTTCCTATTTAGTGTTGGTAAATGGGACTCCTGCAGGTTTCTTCAGCTCCTCAAGAGCCTGCGTCAAGGAGATCTTTTGTAGAATGATCGATAGAGCAAATTATGAAGGCATGTTCCTGGGGTTTTGCAATCGAGGGAGAGGATGGCAGGAGGGTGGAGATTTCACACCTACTATTTGGGGATGATACTATAGTTTTTTATGATGCGAAGGATGTTCAACTGCGAGTGTTGAGATGTATCCTTCTTTGTTTTAAGACGTTGTTGGGGCTAGGGCTAAAAGTTAATTTGAGGAAGACTGAGATCATTCCTGTGGGTGATGTAAGGGAGGTAGAAGATATGGTAGGGGCTCTAGGCTGTGAGGTGGGTAGCTTCCATCCTGTGTACCTTGGTCTTCCTTTGGGCGCTTCTTCAAGATCGAACATATTTGGGATGCAGTGATTGAGAGATCATAAAAGGCTAGCAGGGAGGAGACAATATTTGTCAAGAGGGGGAAGGAACACACTTACAAGTACCTTGGAGAATCATACTACTTACTATGTCTCTATTTCCGATGCCAACATTAGTTAGAAGGAAGTTTGAGAGGATTCAGCAGGATTTGTCCAAGGTTAATATTTTCCCCCATGTTGTCGTCCAAGTGTGGAAAGCCACCTTTAAAGGAGCTTTTGATTTCTAAACCACTTTCCAAGGAAACCATTGTCCTTAGAAACCAATAAGTTTCCAATAAAAGGATTTGATTGAGAAGCCTCTAGTCTCGTCAATCCAAATAATAGAATCCTCTTCAATCAAGGAAAAAGAATGCCTACACAAAAAATTATAAAACTTCATAATTTATTCCATCTCCCAATCGTGTAATTGCCTACCAAAGTAATATCCCAGATTGTAAAATCTCCTTCCCTCTAAGAAGCACGGATACGACACGACACAGACACGTAAATGCGTCATTTTTCAAAAAAAATAGGACACGGACACATCAGGGATACGTTGAATATATATAACTTTTGGACACTCTTTTTGCATATCCGACATGACACAGACACAAATTCATCATTTTGCATGTCCGACACATGTCTGAGAAGTGTCCAAGAATGTCGGTATCCGACATAAACACATGAACCAAAATAAAGTATTCGTGCTTCATAGCCTTCCCTTCTAAAATAATCAGCTACCCATGCATCCCTTGTTAGAAGCAATCTAAAAAGTCTTGGAAAAGCCAAGAATAGAGGGCCTCGATCGCTCCAGGAGTCATACCAAAATCTGGTTTTAGTCCCATTACCAACTTGCCATTTTATATGTTTGAAAAATTCATCCCATCCTTTTCTAATGCTCTTCCAAATGCTCACCACGTGTGACATGGTGTACTCTTTGGAGCAACATTCACCTGCTACGAAACCATACTTCATCCCCGCCACTTTCTTCCATAAACTAGAGGTCTCCTTCCCAAACTTCCATAACCACTTCCCTATTAATGCTTCATTAAATTGACGAAGTCTTCTAACCTCCAATCCACCTTCTTTAATATGGTCGCATACCCTTTCCCAATCTATCAGATGGTATTTGAATTCATCTCCCATACCTCCCTCTAAGAAGTCCCTCTGAAGCTTTCCAAGTCTCTTTGCCATTAAAACATGAATGGGAAACAAAGACATAAAGTAAGTAAGGAGACTAATTAGAGTACTCTTCAAAAGGGCGAGGCAACCCCCTTTTGAGAGGTATTGCTTCTTCCACCCAGCCAACTTTCTTTCAAAACACTCCACCACCACATCCCAAATGCTCGTCTTCCTTATTGAAGCACCCAAAGGAAGGCCTAGATACAAAATACGCAAAGTTCCAACCCTGCAACCCAATATACCAACAAGTCTATATTTATCAACCACCTCACCAACTTCCACTGTCTCGCTTTTTCCCATATTTATTTTTAGCCCTGATATAGCCTGGAAACAGACTAAAATGCATCTCAAAATACCCAATTGTTCCTGTAAGGCATCACAAAAAACTATCATGTCCTCTACATAAAAGAGATGATATACAACAATCGGGTCTCTATTTTGCGCTCCCACTACAAAACCTCTAAGCATTCCCTTATTAACCACTCTAGTATTGAGTTGATTGTCTAACTTGGGTGGCATATTACCCTTTGAAACATGACTATCAATTGGAGGAACTGCTTCCAATTAAGAAGAGATCCAGACAAGAATTTTAAAACACATGGCTTTTTGAGAAGGCACATACCCTGCCTATGACAATTTTTTAACTAAGATTTTTTATTTTAAAAAAAATCTAAAGAAAGAAAATGTTTTTTGGCTTGCTGCAATTATTGTCATCTCATTGGTACTCTGAGATGAATGTAATTTGTCCATGTGAGGTAGAGGAGAGGCGGGGGAAGGGGAGCTCAAATTTAATGTGGGACCCTCTACCTTCTTATGAAAGTAGATTGTCCCCATTGTCATATCGTATTTATAAGAAAGGATATTAAAGTTAAAATTCCCTTTTCTTAGGGAGAATATCCATTGGGGATTCATTTCCAAGAGTTATGGGGTGGGTCCTTGCCAACTTCATTGATTAGGGGGGGCATCAATTTCAGAGTAAGATCCTTTTTGAGATCTCTAATCTTTTAGGAATGCCAATGACAAGGATTTGTTCCTTGTACCCCAGAAAGTGAGGACATATTTCCAACTCAAAGTAAGCTCCTTTTTGAGATCTCTAATCTTTTAGGAATGCTAGTGAAAAGGGTTTGTTCCTTGTACCCCAGAAAGTGAGGACAAATTTCCTATTGCCTATTTCTTCCTCTCTGACAAATGTTTCCTTCCTAGCCACTTCGATAGCCTACTCAAAGTTGGGAATCAGGATACCAAACTAGATCTCTAATAAACATCTTATGTTACAAGAAAAGCTTGGGAAACCTCACCTAACCAAAGATTGTGTAATCTCTACTGAGGCTCCATTAGGTCAATTGACCCCCTTACAAAGCCTATGGACACCTATCGAAGGCATGGCCAGTCCTTTTTTAGCCTCTGCTAGGTCATTTGGGTCCCTAGGAGGGGTTGGGAGTTGGGGCACCACCCTAGTGCTAGAAAATTAATGTTGACCCTCTAAGTTCCATTTGGGCCTTTAACTGAACCTATCATGCCTACAGCCCCTATTTAACCTAACTGGGCCTAAATGAAAATTTGGGGCTTTGTGAGACATTTTAACCAACCTAAAGGCTAGGTAACATCTACTAGGACTCTGTCAGGCCATCAGGGGCTTTCAGATTTTCTACACTTCAAGATTGTTAATTTTCAATTTGGAAACAATTATCTCATTTCACCAATCCACTCTAACTTGAGAAATGTTTAATGTCTAGTCAAAGGCCACCGAGTCTTTTCTCACAAAAAGAAGCCACAATCTTATTGACATCCTGGCAGTAGTAACCAGAATCACATCCATGACCAGGCTTTGTAACACATTACCAAAGCATTCCAATAAAATTTCTAAACAAGGGGAAAAAAGGACAACAAATGTATATAATTCTTATAGCCGTGGGCTCATGAAAAATATATCATTTGAACCATAAAAATCGCTGATTAATTTCATAATAATGACAAATGAGTACATTAATCATGCCCAAGCAATTGTTAAATTCATAAGGTACAAGGTCTCCAAAGTTATACTAAAAAGAACTACAAACATGGCAGGGAAACAAATTTGAATAGAATGAAGTTTAAGGCAAAAATGAAATGAAGATTCCAAATATATGTGAGCACTCGACATCCAAGGAACAAACCAGAATAGGTTGAATCATTCTAAATTAAGATGGTCCAGAGAGAGAGAGAGAGAGATGCCCGATTTCATTTTCGAGGATCATTTCACCTGATGACTACAGTAACCAATTGGAACACCAGAGGGGGCAGGGAGAAAAATAAAACATAACGGAAAAAAGAAAAGAGTCCCTAGAGATATGGAAGAAGCCTAATTAAGATGATTCAGAACTTCAGCATGTCTTAAATGTTCTCAACAGCCAGAAATGTGCCTAATGGCACGATATTATTCACAAAAACGTTAAGTAATCACATCTTGATATGAGAACCAACCATACAAATAATGACAAGAATTGAACTCAATGAGAAATATTTATCTGGCCAGCTTATCAGCATAAAAGCAACAAAATAATATATATATATATATATAAAGAAATATAGGGAAGTTCAAAGCTATGTTAATTCATACCTTGGACGAAAGGTAGAAAGTAGACCAATGTGGTGCATCTCCCAAGGTCACTGATATGTAAGCAAACATTACAAGATAGCTTATCTGATAAGAAGTTGGACAAGAAGGAAAGAATAACAAAAAGTCAGAAGCAATCCACTTATCTGGATAAGTGCTTTATTATATATTTAAAAGATGATACATTTAATTAGTTAACAAGGATCACATACTGGAGGAACTTCAACCCATCACCCAATAAATATGCTAAGATCATCATTCTAATGACTTACTAATATCGTTATAACATCAGCAGTACTCTCTCTTTTCAACTCCTCCTCAATTGAGCTTTCAGATGAAAATGAAAGAGTCAGATTGCTAGACTGTACCATCGGCAGAAGCTCATCCTGTCAACATAACTTGTTCAATGTAATGCATATGAAGCCATTGAGACAAAACTTGTTCAATATAATGCAAAACTGAACATTGAGACATCATGTTTGCCATCCCAGAACAGTCAAGAGGGATGACACAAACTTTCTACTTTCTTGAGGCTTATTTGGAACCAAAGAGAATATTTTCACATATCTACAGAAATTTCAGATTTCACCTCATTTCTAGGGTGATACTTTCAATGGGTTCTGTGAAAATGCAAACATCAATGTGGAATCTTTTTATGACAGAAAGCCCAAACAAAAAGAATCGCATCTTAGTAATTAAAATCATTATGGCACACCATGGTTCCACACTTTATGATTAAAACAATATTGGATTTGCCAAGCAATTTGATAATTATAAATGGAGATGCATCATAATAGATTGGCATGGGTATTCAGCAAGAAAACTCATGTGCATAAAATCATATAACCAAACTAAAAATGCAGATAATAAATCATCGTGAAAATATAGATATAGATATCAATTAAAAATATTGCAACAACACAGATGCATAATGCTAAACCTTCACTAACTGTATGAAAGCCTTTTCCCAAGCCACTGCCTTTCCATTTTCATTGCCCACTTCATCAACTGCATTATTTACTGGGTAAGTTACAATAAATGCGGAAGCCTGAGATTGAAACATTATCATATGATTAGTGTATACTCCAATAGCTAAAGCACGGAATGAAATAAATGCAAAAGCCTTCCATTGGAGCATCATCATATAATTAGCATGAAATCCAATAGTAAAAGGAAGGAATGAAATTCTACCGCGGAATAATTATTTCCTGAAAATCCCCCCAACGCAGTGCTTGGATCAAGGGGAGCCTTAAATGCACTCATACATGTGTCTGCAGATGTGTAATGCTGAAAGGTGGGAAGATGCAGTTAATAAAGACAATATGCATCCAACGGTACGGAGAAATATATGATCATGATAATGTGATGTCAACAATCATGTTCATTAGCTCTTCAAGGTAAACCCACTGTCCCCAATACACAAGAGAGAGAGAGAGAGAGAGAGAGTGTTTGTGTGTGTCACTGTCCCCAATACAAGAGTGAGTGCGCGTGTGCGTGTAAAAGCAGCAAGCAGCCAAATCCCAAGCAAGACGGTAAGCCCCTAAAGTATAAAAAATATATATATTCTCATGCACCAATTGTAGTATCCTTCACCATCTCGAAAATGAGCCAGGTCCCTTTCAACTACATCGTAGTAGATTCTCAGCTTCCATACCACGAATAAGAGCAAGAAGTTCAGCCTTCCATGACTCTTTAATCCACTGGTTTATGGAATACAAAAATGATGATATTATATTCTTTGGCGGTTTTCATATAAGCCACCAATTCCAATTTGGACCTAGTTCCTCAAAGAACAACCATCCACATAAATGTTCAGTGATCTTGGTAGAAGGGCCATTCACAATTCTAAGATATAGTATACTACAGCATGATAGACAATCACCCAATTCCTCCTATTATCTGGTAATGTATCACCTTTTAACTCTAAAATGACAAAGATGCAGATGGAGGAAACACATTGACTTTGAAGGTCAACGAAAATTATCTGTCAAGATAATAGAATCTGTCTTCAATCGGTTATACTCCTCTTCCCCAAAATTATTCAACTTGACAACATAAAAACCCATCTTTAGTATATTCTCTCCTAGTTGTTTGATATCCAGGATAACTTTGCAGGCAAAGAAGAGGAAACCCTTGTAGTACAAAACTACTTCTACCTAGACAAAGAAAACCCATACTTAGCTGCAGGCAGTGGCAGACTTACATGTTGTCAAGGGGGATAATGGCCCCCCAAGAATTTTGAAAAATTGGATTTTTACCCCTATTTTCAATAGAAATAGTTTTAAAAACTTAAGAGTTGACACCCCCCCCCCCCCCCAAAAAAAAAAAAAAAAATTCATGATTCCATAAGAAATCCCCTTCAATTTTATTTCTTTATATTGTTGCCCCCCAAACTTCTTGGTCTAGATCAGCCACTCGCTATAGGCAATAAAAAAGAAGTAAAAGTAATCTGCCATCTCATAAAACAAAATAAAATTCTACCATCTCACCTTTTTTGATAAGTAAAAATCTACCTGACAAAGAATAAATGAATGGGATGGAAGTGCCTCATGTTTCCTCTTCCTTTGTAACATAACCAAAGGGCTCAACGATTTGCATCAGACAAACCAGAAAAGAGCTTTGACTTTTTTTTTTGATAAGTAAAGATGTATATATATAAAAACTGAGCCCAAGAAGGGCGCATTACAAAGGTCTTAATGACCCCAGAAAATCTACAAAAGAAAAAAAATTAATAGGGGAAGTCTCTTTAGCCCAAAAAAATAATAAACGCAAAAAAACGTCTTTGAAGATGGGGGGGGAAGCTCCACATCTTCGAAGACACGCCTGTTCCTTTCAAGCCAAATGCTCCATAGCAAACATAAAGGAGCCTAGACGTCAAGATCTCATAATCTCTTCCTGAAAACTTGCACCCTGCCCAAGCCAACAGAAGATCCTTGACAGAGCCCGACATAACCCAGGGAACACCAAAAAGAGCAAAAATCGTGTTCCAGCAACTCCAGGAAACTGGACAGTGAATGAGAACGTGATCCACCGTTTCCTCATTTTGCTTACAAAAATAGCACCTACTAGCCATAGTGAAGCCACGTTTCTTCAAATTATCCGCAGTTAAAATGGCTTTCCAAGAGGCTTCCCATGCAAAAAAGGATGCCTTAGGAGGAGCTTTTGAGAGCCAAATGGACTTCCAAGGGAAGAGAGAAGTTTCTGAAGCAAACAGACTCTTGTAAAAGGAATTGACGGAAAAAGACTTCTTGTTTGGGAGCCACAATCTCGAATCCTCCCTCCCTTCCATAGCCCGGTAATTGCAAATGTGACCAAGAAAGGAGCCCACTTCCTCTAATTCCCAATCGTAAAAATTTCTCCTAAAATGAGGAGTCCAGACAAGCTCATTCCCTGCTCTCTCCCAATAATCACATACCTTAGCCTCCTTGTTAGAAGCTAGATGGTATAAAGAAGGAAACTTCACCCTAAGCGGCTCATTCCCAATCCAAACATCATCCCAAAAGATGACGCGGCCCCCATTCCCAATGACAAAACTACACCTTTCATTGAAAAGCCTCCATCCACTTCTAATGGAACTCCAGGGACCACATCCCCGAGGCCCTTCCACGCTGCCCGAGCACCAGCCGCCAATGTCACACCCATACTTAGCAACAATGATCTCCCTCCACAGTTCTCCGTTGCTCTCCCCAAACCTCCATAACCATTTCCCTAAAAGAGCTGTGTTGAAAGTACCCATATCTTTCACCCCAAGCCCTCCGAGAGGCACAGGCTTCTTGATCTTACTCCAAGCCACTAAATGAATCTTGTTGCGCTCCCCATCTTGTCCCCATAAGAAGTCCCTTTGAATCTTCTCTAACTTTCTGCAAACTGACTTCGGCATGCAGAAGAGGGACATGAAATAGATGGGAAGGCTTGCCAAAGTGCTTTTAATAAGGGTGAGCTTGCCTCCCTTAGAGAGGAAATGACCCTTCCATCCTGACAATTTGCTGAAGAACCGCGCCACAACAGGATCCCAAACCCCAATGGAACGTGGAGAAGCTCCTAACGGAAGACCCAAGTAAACCTAGTGGAAGACAACTCACACGGCAACCTAATGTGCCAGCTAACAAATCCAACCCTTGAATTGAACCAACCGGCGTAATACTGCTTTTAGAGAGGTTGATCCGCAAGCCTGACACAGCTTCAAAGCACACAAGGATACAACGCACAAAACGCAGCTGGCGCACTGAGGGGTCACAGAAAATAATGGTATCATCTGCAAACAAAAGATGAGAAATGGTGACCCCACCACCCCTCCTATCCCCTGCGTTGAAACCTTTGATGAGGCCGACCTCCTCAGCCCGGAACAAAAAGCGACTCAAGGCCTCCATAGCAATCACAAAGAGAAACGGGGATAGAGGGTCCCCCTGCCTCAAGCCTCGTGAGGAGCGAAAGAAGCCTGCCGGAGAACCGTTGACAAGGACCGAAAAGGAGACTGTAGAAATACACCACTGAATCCACTTTCTCCACTTGCTCCCAAAGCCCATCTTAGTCAGCATACTCATCAAGAAGCTCCAATTGACGTGATCAAAGGCCTTCTCAAGATCCAGCTTGCAAACAATCCCTTTCTTTTTCTGCTTGAACCTAGAGTCAATGCACTCGTTGGCAATGAGAGCCGCATCCAGAATTTGGCACCCTTCCACAAATGCCAATTGACTGAAAGAGATGATACTACCCATAACCTTCTTCATTCTTAAAGAAAGAACCTTTGCTATCAATTTGTAAACACTGCTGACAAGACTTACTAGGACGGAAGTCCTTAATGCAATGGGCACCATTCTTTTTAGGGATGAGGGCTATGAATGAAGCATTGAGACTTCTCTCAAAGCCCCCTTCCTTGTGGAAGGCCCCAAAGACTGCCATAATATCCATCTTCAGGACATCCCAACATTTCTTAAAGAAAGCCATAGTGAACCCGTCTGGACCTGGGGCTTTATCCCCATTACATGCATCCAAGGCTTTCAAAACCTCCTCCTCCGTGAACGGAATCTCCAAGTTAGAGATTTCATCCCCATTTAACCTATTCAAGCTAATATCGTCCACTCCCGGTCTCCAGCTATGCGGCTCTGTGTAAAGATTAGCGAAAAAATCAACAATTCCTCTTCTGATAGGCACCTCCTCTGTGAGAACATGGTCATCAATAACAATGGAAGAAATCGTATTCTTCCTATGATGAGAAGAAGCCATTCGGTAGAAGAATTTTGTGTTGTGATCACCCTCTCTAAGCCAAAGGGCCCTAGATTTCTGCCTCCACAAGATTTCCTCCATCTTGAGAATTTGCCCAATCTGGCCCTTTAAGCCTTCTCGTTCACTCCTTTTTTCATCAGAAAGAGAGCCTAATTGATCCTCCCTGTCCAACTCCATCAGATTAGTCAACAAGCTCTGCTTTCTAACCTGAATAATACCAAAGACCTCACGGTTCCACGTTTTCAGATCCTCTTTGAGGAGTTTCAGTTTTCTGGCAAAGCAGTAACTAGGGGACCCAGAAACCTCATAGGAACCCCACCAAGATCTCACCAAGTCCACAAAACCTGCCTGCCTCAAGCCACATGTTTTCGAATCTAAATGGGCTTTTTCCTGCCTTAAAACCCCCACAATTCAGCATAATTGGGTGATGGTCTGAACAAGGGCACTTTTGCTGACCAAACCTAGGGAACCAAAAGGGTTTAGTTTAACTACAAAAGTGAGTCCACTCAATCAACGTGTGTCTGCGAGTGTGTGTGAGAGAGAGAGAGAGAGAGAGAGAGAGCAGAAGAATGAATTGTGGGATTTGTGACCCTAACACAGGAGACATCAAAAGAAATTGACAATTGAATATTAGCTAAGAGATGCATCATGACAGCCAAAATTTGCTAAATGATTATTCCCGGACAGAGTTTCCATTGTCACAATTTTAGTATACCACATATAATCGCGATCAGTCATTAGCCCCAAAAATTAACCTGTTTGAAGGGATGGATTAACAGGCCACCGGTTCAACATGTACCTTGTTTGTATTTGTCTTTAAGAATAAATGAATAACGTAAACATTAAGGAATGCTAAAAGGCGAGCTTGATTTAACCTGCCTGCCACATAAGGGCCAAACTGTTTAACAGATACTGAAGTGGCAGATGTCCAAAACCATCCAACATCAATGAGACCAGCTTAAGGCTCAAGTAGCCAGCTTTTTTATTCAACTGCCCAAGCCAAGCAAGGTACACTTGCAATGATAGCAGTGCCAGAGGGCTTGTGCTTCATGCATGAACCTCACACATTTTGCCACAGGAGTTTAGTTTTTAAGAACCTATTTTTCAAAATTCAAGCCATTTGACCAATTGTTCTCTTCAACTCAGAGCCAAAACTTGACAGGGAAATGCTTTGCTTATATTTCCCGATAACAATAGTAGCAGCCTTAACTGAATTTCCAACATGGACAATAAGAGATGGGAAGTAATAAGGCTGGATTGAATGACAGTTTCAGCAATCAAGATATATTTATATATATATATGACTTCTCCCACACAGCCAACAAGTTGGCAGCAATGTAGAGGGTTATTTTGTGAGAGTAAAGGTAGCATGGGTTATTGATGTAGAGTGGAAAAGGGGGCAATAATTTATGAACACACGGTATCAAATCAATGTTTATTAAAGGCAAAGACATAATCATTATTTAATTGAAATTAATATAATGAAAGGTTTCTCCCAGTCTCTAACAATCAACTCATTTAAATCTCCTCTCACTTTATCATCATTATTCCAAAGCTCTCCTATAGACCAAAATCAACCCTTCTATATATTTTCTAGCTTCTATCGTTTTTATTGGTTCTTTAATAATTGTATTTCACTCTCATAGAGTAATTGTATTTCCCTTTTGAAATAAAATTTAATATTTGTTCCAAGAAAGGATATGGTAGCAAACCCCACTAGTTTGAATTTAAAGTTTTGCTAAGTTGATTTATAAACATATTTACTAGTTTTGTCATTACCCAGTGTCAGTCACACAATCTGGGATGCCAAGGGGTGGATGTGAATAGCAAGAAGTGACCATTCTCAAAAGTCAAAACTGCCTTCTTACTTTACAGCCAGATATTTACCCCTTAATTGAGTTTTTATTCAAATGGATACAGAACATGTAAATGTTCAGATAAGTATAACAGAATAAGAATAATAGAGAAATTTAGCTCAACGGTCTTTTCTATTATATCTTTTCTTTGCTTACTTTTTTCTTTGTTCTTCTATCTCTTGTAACTTCAATAAACCTGGGAATATAACTAATAGTTTCAATTCTAACATCTTCTAGGAAGGGTCCAAGAATATTTCAACCCAAAGGAATGCCCAGGCACTTATTAGACAAAGATGCTTCAGGAGCAGGTAAGAAGTGAGCCATTTGAATGTATAAATTGAGCATCAATTCCTCTGTGACTATGCCTTTACAGTTAATCTAGAACATAAAATTAATCACCAAATACATTTAATTTTAACTTCCAAATAAGCTTATTAAATACCAAAACCAAAAACAATATGAAGATTTTACTTATCCAAAAAAAAAAAAAAAGCAAAAGAAAGAAAAAAAGCTGGGAGATTATCATGCACACCTGAAAGCAATACTCAGCGTGTCCGACTCCCCCATAATCATCAAAATTTTCAGGATCCATTTTGAAATACTGTCAGAAATACAATACTATATTAACACTTGGAAGATAAATCTAATATTAACACCGTAGCACATATACAAGTATAACAGAACAATGGGAATATATATATATATATATATATATATATATAGTCTAAGGGGAAATTTGAATTGACCCATAAATATTAATCATAAAGGAAGTGGGCACACGCCATGGTCTCATAATACTAGAAGTGAGAGACTAAAAGAAAAAGGGAAAAAAAGTCTAATACCTATTTGTGTTTACAGTCCTCGAGTAACTAATTAATTTTACTATAACTTTCAATTTTGAAAGCTTATGATAGAGTTCCTCGACATTTAATATGGTAGGTTTTAAAAAAGAGTGGAGTTACAAAATGATATATTGAAATGATACAAGATAAGTATTATGGGACTGTAACTATTAGAGAAACAGGTGAGTTTCCAATAACAGTAGGCCTACATTAGGTTTCAGCATTAATATCCTTTCTTTTTTGCTTTAGTAATGGATGAGCTGACTAAGTATGTACAGGATGAAGTTCCATGGCATATACTTTTTGATGATGATATTATTTTAATTGATAAAACATTTTCTTTTGTTCAATGTTTTAATTGATGAAATTAAAAGAGAGATAAATGTTAAATTAAAGATTTGAAGAGAGGCTTTAGAATCAAAAAGGTTCAAGATAAATAAGACAAAAACTAAATATCTTGTGTGTAACTTTAGTAAAACTAGAAATATAAACAAGGTTGTAGTGAAAATTAAAAATTAAAAGTTAATAAAAAGTGAAAAATTTTGTTATCTAGGTTCACTTATTAATCTAGAGGGAGAAATTAGAGATAATGTTACTTAGAATTAAAGCAGTATGGGTCAAGTGAGGAAAGTGTGCCTGGCATACTATGTGATCGACATATACCTTTAAAATTGAAAGATAAATTTTACAGAGCAACTATTAGATCAGCGATGCTGCATGGAACAAAATGATAGGTAGTTAAGAAACAATATGTTAATAAAATGAGTGTAATCGAGATGCGGATGTTGACATGGATATGCAGTAAGACAGAAAATATGTAATTAAAAATGAAGCACCTGAAGGAGGTGAAATGAGAGAAAACTGATTAACATGGTATAGCCATTTACAACAAAGACTAGTAAATGCACCGGTAATGAAGAGCAACATGGTTCATATTGAGGGTCATGCTAGGAGGTAGGGAGACTAAAATTAACTTTGGTAGAAGTAGTTGAAAAAAGATGAGATAATGTCTGATCTAATCTAAGTATGGGAATGATCTTAAATAGATTAGAATGGTGAGACATGATTCGTGTAGCCAACCCCAAATAATTGGAATAAGGCTTTGTGAGTTGATTTAAGTTTTCCAAAGGCCAACCAAGATACATAGACGGAAAACAACCCACTACACAACCCATCCCCCAAGCCAACTCCTCTGCTTCCCCCACCTCCCTTACCGAGATAATCTCACATTTCCCCAAAGTAACTCTCAACCCAGAGACCGGCTCAAAACAAACCAAAATGCATCTCAAGTATCTAAGCCATAAAACCTTGGCCTCACAGAAAATAATTGTGTCGTCCATGAACAGAAGATACAATGTCTCCACCCTCCTACCCCTGTCATCCTCTATATAGCAAAACCCTTCATCAAACCCCTCGAGGCTGCTTTGTCCAACATTGTAATGAGACCCCTTCCATCACTATAACAAACAGAAAAGGTTGTCCCTGTCATAGCCCACAAGACGACCGAAAAACACTAGCTAAAGACCACTTAACAAGAACTGAAAATGACATTGTGGTGATGCAAGACTGTATCCACCTTCTCCACTTCTTCCTGAACCCCATCTTGGCCATCGCAGAAGTTAGACAACTCTAGCTAACATGATCATAAGCTTTCTCAATGTCCAGCTTACACAAATCCCTTCTCTTTGCTTTTCCTTCTCGCATTTATGCATTCATTCACAATCAATGCGGTATCAAGAATTTCTCCCCACCCCACAAGGTCATTTTGGCTCGAAAATATAATGCTCCCCGTAAACTCCCTTAGCCTTAGGAAAAGAACCTTATCCAACAACTTATAAATACTCCCCACTAAGTTGGTACTAGTAGGCCTAAAGTCCTTCATATTCTCCGTCCCTCCTTTCTTAGGAATCAATGTTATGAAAAAGCATTGAGACTTTTCTCGAATTCTCCCACCTCGTTAAAGTGAGCAAACGCCGCCATTACATACTCCCTAACTACTCTCCAACAATGATTGAAAAAAGGCCATGGAGAATCCGTCTGGAGGCTAGTTATTGTTTGCTTGCTTGCAGGAAACTAAGGGAGAGGATGTGTCAACAAGTTTTGTAAGAAGTATTTAGAATAATAAAGGGGTAGATAGGAGGTACGTGGCAGCAAAGGGAAGGGGTGGAGGTAATCTGGTAATGTGAGATTCCATGAAGATTATTGGGCAAGAACACTATGAGGGTACATATACATTATCTTGCAACCTTAAAATGATTAAGGGAACCTGGACATATGGGCCTAACTTGGAAGCTAAGAGAGGTCAACTCCGGGAAGAGCTTTAGGCCGCTAGAATGTGCGGAGATCCCTGGGTAATTGGTGGAAATTTTAATGTAATCAAATTACCTTCATAGAAGGAAAGGGAGGGGGGGTGTAACCACAAATTCTCTTCAGAGAAGAAAGGTGGAGTGGGCTTTTTTTTTAGGGTGGGGGCTTAAGCAAAGGAATGAGGGACTTCTCAACCTTTATAGACTATCACAACTTAATTGAGATATACATAGGTGAGTGACCGTGATAATCCACCGATGTCCCGGATTTATCGGTTTCCTATCTTGGCAAATTGGGATGAGAAGTTTTCTAGCGCATATCAAAGTTGCCTTCATAAGCCTGTTTTAGATCATCTCCCCATTGTGTTGGATTGTGGAGGGGTAAGGTGGGGATGCAGAATTTTGGGAATGTGAAAGTTAAAAAGGAGAGACTCCTCAAAGAGATTCAGCAGCTTGACAACAAGGAGCAGTGTGCAGATCAATATTACCTGGAACATGGATCATTATGGAATATAGATCGGGAATGAAAATCGTCACTTTTTATAGAAAGTGTTATGTTAGGGGTAGGCTTCTTTGAATCGCTCTGTTAGAACAAAATGCATTAATTTGGAACATAATATGTTTTTTGATTGTATTTGTAACAATAGTCACACACACACACACACACACACACATATAAATTTCAACAAATCCAAGCCATTATAAATAAAATTTATAACGATGTATGGATTTATTTTCTTGTTTGTTGTATAATTTTTTGGGACTTTTGATATTTTAGATTAAAATGATAAACCTTGTGTTCCAAATCGCGAATGACCCACATTTTGGATCATCCAATTCGCAATTAGCTAGGAGGAGAGCGAATTGTGGTAACTATGGTGTAGATCTTAATAATGATGGGAAGATTCATAGCGAATGGTTGAAAGGGGTATTGGATTGGGTGTTAAAACTAGAAGAAATCTTGTGGAGGCAAATGTCTAGAGGGGCGTGGCTGAAAGGAGGAGATGGAAACACCAAGTTCTTTCATAGAGTTGCAAACTCTAATAAGAGAACAAACAATATCAGTCCGGTGGTTGTTGGTGATAGGAGGGTTGCAAGGAGTGGAAGGGGTTAGAGGGGAGATTGCTGAATTTTACCAAAAATTGTACTTTGAAGAACGTGAGTGTAGACCGGAGGTGGAGGGGATGGAGTTTAGCTCTATCACAAGGGAAGTATCATCTATGTTGGAAAGACCATTTGAGGAGATGGAGGTGGGTGCGGCATTAAAATCTTGTGATGGAGACAAATGATATGGGTTCTTTTTGAGTTGTTGGGTGATATGTGTATAGCAGGATAGGGCTTTTGTATATCTCCTGTACACACGGGATGTGCCCCACTAGTGGTTTTGTATATATCTTTCAATTATTAAAAAAACTCTTCAAGGAAAACAAGTTACACTTTAAAATGAATGAATATTAGTTCTTTTTTATAGAGCTCTCTCTCTCATCCCTTTCTTTTTTTTTTACTTTTTTTTTTATAAGCATATTGAATAAATTGGTTGAGGGGTTGAACCCGTATACAAAAGGAGACAACTTGACAAACTAGGGAGTCTGATGAAGTAGGGCCGAGCAGTGAAGTGGACCACCAATCTGGGAGACCAGGCTGTAACAGGTGTGTTCCATTACTAAATAGACCCAACTCCTTATGGTATCATGGGGAAATTGGGCCACAGATTATTGGGCTGCCCACGAAGGATAAGGGCCCTTTAGTTGGAGCCCAATCGAGGAACTTATCAGCAGGCCTTGATTGGGACTTCCAAGTCCTCAACCCAGAGAAAGGCAAGGATGTCGCAGACAATGGAAACTTCTGCAAATTTCATCACCAACTGGGCAGCAGGGGATTATGGAGGAGGGGGAATACTGAGCGAGTGCTTCAACACTGGCAGTTACAGAGAGTTATATCATCGGAGGTGGATCCAGAGGAAGCAGTGGAGGACATCATTACAGGTGCTACAGCTGAGTCTTATAAGCTATGACTCTGGCAGGTGGTAAGCATTAGGGAGGGATGGCACCTCAAGCTAGAAGGTGGGGGGGATGAAGTAAGCGAAGAAGACAGCTACAAATTGAAACTTATTGGAGAGGGAAGCGGAACCACTGGCCTGTACTCTTTTAGCTCCAGGTGCAACACGAGAGGTCTGCACTCAAGAAACTGCTCCCGCAAGGAGGGGGGCGAGGGATCATATACTGACAGAAGGGGATGAGGGGGCTAACTCACTGGACATGATGGAGTTTAAAGTGGCTGAATCATCAGTATTGATTTTGCATAAAAGGAGAAAGTAAATTTTTGGGGATGTTGTGCAGAGGCCATGAAGATGAGTTAATGAGACTGTTTCAGGGCCTCTTTCATTTGAGATTGAGAAGCATGGAAGTCGCCTTCCCTCTCTATTTGTCTCGTCTCTTCTCCCTCTTCTCTTATGAACCAGAAGCTTACAAGACACGATGTGCTCTTCCTCTTCTATCTTCTCCCTTCTCTCTCATTCTCCCCATTTTCTTCTTCCTTTCTCATTGTATCACATATTTGGGGTAACGAGCGAGAGAGGGGGAGGGGGGGGAGCATGCTTTAGTACCCACCACATATTCAACAAAATTCCAGTGAGCCAAGTTACATCAGGATCAGTATGGGCAAATAGCATCCTGGAACCAACTCCAACCAAATTCAACAGGGCAGGTAAAGTTAAACTTAGTCATTCTACTCGACTACATGATACGGTACAACAAACAGGAGCATATTCCTGGATGCAAACAACAGGCTATATATACATGTAAGGAAACACAAGACCTGCAGAACACTTTGAGTGGCACAATCCTGGCCAAGAGGCTTTAAGCAAATGTCAGTTAGAGACACCACATTGCCAGAATAATTTGCACGAAGTCCATCAACCTGTCAAAATGAGCAAAGAGCACATAGATATCATCTTCTTCATACAAATTACACGCCCAGATGTCCTTCAAAAAGTGGCAGCAAGCACTAAATATACCTTCTTTTGTACTTCAAAGAGCAATTGGATATTATCTTCTGTTACAATACTGGGTGACTTACCATACTTTGAATCTGGCATAGTCGCTAATATGAGCTGGGGAAAAGAGAGGGAGAGAAAGAGAGGGAAAAAAGAAAGAAGAGTGGTCAGTAGCATGTCATTGGTTTCATCGGAAAATTACAACAGACATTGAATGGCTGATATTGTAACATGAAAAAAAGGTGGGAAGATTGTCTAATGAGAAACACCTACCTACCCAGAAAATTAAGGTCATGTAATCATTTTTAAACAACAAAGATTTTGGACCATAGGAATATTCCTAGGTACACTGTTAAATATGCAATACTTTAATAAACTAAACTATATCTTGTACCACCTATTTGGGATCAGCAATCCAGATTTAACATGCTTTTATATCGAAGGACACAACTTTAGTTAAACCACACACTAACATATCTTTCCTTAGTATCTCAATTCATATTAATTTTTGTCTTCCCCTTCCTCCAGAATTAACATCAATGTTGACCATGACAGTCTTCATCATTGGTGCAATTATTGGTCTTCAATGCAAGTTGCTGCAAATGACCAGACCATCTTAGTCAGTTTTCACTCATTTTATCCCTAGTGGGTAACATATGGAATGATAAATGTAACTAAATGTGTATAGCATAAGCATCATCAAGATTAAATGTCTCACACACTCCCGTCTAGTTATGACTAAGTTCAAATAAGTGAGCTACTTGGAAAACCCTAAAATGACAAAACTATGAAAGCCAGAAAGTTGATAAAAATCTTATTGATGAGAAGTGCCAGCACAATTAAAAAATAACCTTATCTTTTATTTGCTTAGAGTCATTCTCAGCTCAACACAACAAAGACCCATTTTCAACCACCCTAGCAATGACACAAACCTTTTTTTCCCATTTGGATCAACCTAGAGTCATATACCCAACTCAACTCAGCTCAACAAAGTATTATCCCAACTCTTTGGGGTCGGTTACAAGAATCTTGTCTCACCATTCTTTTTTATTTAAGACCATTCCCCGTATTAAGACCACAATTATATCTTTTTTTATTCTCTATACCAAAGTTAATTTTGGTCATCTCTGGCCCCTAGCACGACTCTCGAATTAACCATGTCGTTAATATTAAGGGTCATGCTAGAGAGGAGAGGGAAACCAAAATTAACTTTGGTAGAGGTAGTTAAAAAAGATATGATAATGTGTGGTCTAACGGAGAAAATGACCTTAAATAGAGAAGAATGGCGAGATAGAATTCATATAGCCAACCCCAAACAATTAGAATAAGGCTTTTGTTGAGTTGAGTTAATCTCTTAATCCCAAGACCCCACATACTAACAAGCCAACACACCTGTCCCAACCCACCAAGTGAATTTCATCCTCATCACCCACCCACCCCACAAAAACAAAAAAAAAGACAAACAAAAAAATCCCTTTGAAGCTTCTCAAGTTGATGTTCCACAGAACCTGGGATATGAATAATGACAAAGTCAGCCAGCAAACTTGTCAACATATTTTTAATAAGAGTCAATCTCTTTTCCCTCGGATCCAACCAGCAAGGCGCCATTGAAACCTCCCAACCACACTACTCCAAACTGAGGATGCCTTATAAGAAGCACCTAATGAAAGACCCAAATATTTAATAGGAAAAGAACCTACCCCACACGCTAAAACCAACGCCAAATTTTCCAAATCATCACATCACCCAGAGGAATTAACTCTCTTCCCCATATTCACCCGAAGACCAAACACCACCTCAAAACACAATAACACACACCGAAGATACCGAAGTTGTTGATCCTCTGCTCCACAAAGTATAACAGTATCATGTACAAATTACAAATGAGAAATAACCAGTTGTTGCTCCACATTCCTCCCCCCCACATCAGCCAACAAACCCTCAAAAACTGAATGATCAATCAGCAAACTAAAAAGTTCCATAACCACAAGAAAAGGCAAAGGAGATTAAGGATCCTCCAGCGTAAGACTCCTAAAACTGTTAAAGAAGCATGCAGCAGAGCCACTAACCATAATCGAAAACCTAACTATCGATACACAAACTAAATCTACCACCTCTACTTATGTCCAAAACCCATCCTCTAACATATAAATCCAAAAACCCCAACTCACATGGTCATATGCTTTTAAAATATCCTGCTTACAAGCCACCCTTGGAATGCCACTACGCTTCTGCTAGTTGACACACTCATTAGCCACTAAGACTGCATCCAAAATCTGCCTCCCAAAAATAAAAGCACTTAAGAGTCCGAGATGACTTACCTTAACACCAACTTCAACCAGAGCTACAACACCTTTGCCAAAAGTTTCATACACTCTCCCAATCAAACTAATAGGTCTAAAATCCCTAAGATCAAGTGCACCACTCTTCTTTGGAATTAAAGTTATGAACGTTGCGCTAAAACTCTTCTCAAAATTACCTGTTTCATGAAAGAAATACAAAACACGCAGCACATCATCTCACACAACAGACCAACAAGACCGGGAAAAAAGCCACAGTATAAGCATCTGGCCCGAGCGCCTTATCACAATTACACTACTTCAAGGCTGCCAAAACCTCCTCTTCAAACGAACGCTCCAACCAATCCCTCTCCAGAGCAGTAAAAGAAGTGAACTGCAACCAAGGTCTACTAGAAATTGCTTTAGAATAAAGACTCATAGAAAGTCAACTGGTGCTCCTCAAAAGCATCAGAATAAACATTCCCATCAACAAATATCTGCCCAATATGATTCACATTCCTATGTGCATTTGCCAACCTATGAAAAAACTTGATATTCTGATCACCCCCTTAAGCCATAATGCTCGTGATTTTGTGATTTCTGTCTCCAACTAATCACTTCGGACAATAACAACTTGCCCAATTCCCCTCTTAGAGCATCTCTCCTCACCCTCTCTTCCTCAAAAAGAACAACCAGTTCCTCCTTCACATCCAAATCATGAACATCATGCATAACCCTTGCCTTCTTTACCTTGACATTGCCATACGCCTCTCTATTCCACTTCTTCAGGTCCTCCTTAAGCAACTTCAACTTTCTTGCAAGCACAAATCTACGTTTACCATCCACCACATAGCCTTGCCACCATCCTCTCACTATATTTACAAAACCATCGACCTTGAGCCACATTTCTCAAAACGAAGCAGACTTTTCCCTCAGTAAACACCCCCCCCCCCCCCCAAGTATCAAGAAGAATAAGAAAACGATCAAAAACTGGTTGCGGAAGACAAGGTTGAGCAACATCAGAGAATGCTCTTCCCAATCAGAAAACACTAAAAACTGATCCAATCTCTAAATAGCCGAAGGATTTCTCCCACTATTCCACGTAAAACAACCCCCCTCCAAAGGCAAATCTAGCAAATCCCGCCCATCAATGAAGTCAAAAAATCTTGCATAACTCTAACCCTCGTACAACCTCTTCTCTTATATGGAAAACGAACATTAAAATCCCATCCAATGCACCAAGGAGCAACCCATCCATTATTCCATTCCACACCTCTCCCAAATCCTGCCAAAGCTGTGCCCGATAACTATCCACGGTAGGAGCATATACACCAGAAAAATACCACGAAAAACCATTCTGAATCAAATGAAATAAGCATGATACCGAATAAGTCCCTATTCTAACATCCTATTTCTGTACCACCTAAGAATCCCACGGAATGAAAAGACCCCCTGCAGTACCATTAGCTCCCAAGTACTCCCAATCTGCACATTTTCCACCCCCTAAACTCCTAATAATCTCCCAAGTAACTCTCTCCATCTTCACTTCCTGAAGACACATGATGCATAGATTTCACTACCTAAGCATCCCCTTAATCACCACAAGCCTGTCGGGATCATCTGCACCCCAAACATTCCACGAAATAATTCATAACCTCATAAAGCAATAGCCATAACTCCATTCCCCATCCCCGTGTTTCTCCCCTCCTTATTCCTCCTTGCATATAATTAACAGAACTAAACAAATTTTTAAATTCTCGGTCCAGTCTCCCGTGTCCAAATTCCTTTTTCCCCCCTTTTCCTCGCTTCTCATTTGCCCTCCTTACTCTCTCACTTTCCTCTACCAATCATAAAAAATCCTCCTCATATTTAGCAGAGGAAACCCCATCAGGTTTCCCACCCCTTTCATCTTCCTAAACACCCAAGCAGAAACCTGATCCATTTGCTCTATTATCTCATTAGCAGCCACCCCCACTTCTATACCATCAGTCAAATAATTGTCACCCCATTCCTGCACTCCATATGCCGCCAAAAACCTGCAGCTCCCCCCCCCCCCCCCCCAAAGAGCGAGGTATCTGAACAGTCCTCTGGCACAATAATAACAGCCAACAGCAAGCAATCAATAGGAGTTAGATGATAGATCCCCCAAACCTTCCATACTACCAACATCTGTGAACCCCACACTGCATATATCTTCCCATCATTTCACCCGTCATAGAAAAGTAGTCCTGATTCTGCAACACTTTGTCGACAGTCCCCCTGCACCAACTTCATTGTTGCAGTAGTCGGCACATCCTCATCACCAGAAATTACAGCTGCTCCATCTCTGGCCCCATCGTTCCCATCTGTATTTCCCCCACGCCCCCCCCCCCCCCCCCCAAAACCCCCAAAACATAATTGAAGCAGACTAATCCTGCTTGCGCGTATTAACTAGAACAGACTTCACTTCTCTTTCAAGCTCTACACACCCCCTTTCAGCAACCTGCAATCCCAAAACAGAACATCTATTGCTGAGTGAAGAGAATTGGGAGCCGCACCATCTATCTAAACAATCCCAACTACACCATCAGACACATCAACTCCTATATTCATGCCCCTCCGATAATCCCTAGCCTGAGAAGACTGAAGCAAAGCAACTACTTGCCTATTACCTGGAACTTCCTTTTCCTGATGAGCACTCTTTACCGTCATCATATCAGTATTCTGTAACCACGAAGCTGGGACACCCCCGCCCATGGCCACTTGTTGCACATGAATAACCAACTAACCAGAAGAAACCTCCCCCTTTAGGCTTCAACGCACCTTCCCCAATGGACAAACCCGTCAGCCTTTCGCCTCCACTGTTGTCGCTGCTCAACAACCGATGTCGTTGATACAGTTACCTTCTCCCATAAAATAAAAGAACTACTCTCCTGCGATCGGTGAGCCGAACATCGTTCCTGGCCTTGTTGAGTCATTCCAGACCTCCTCGTACCATAATAAGCAGGCCTACCAAACAAGGATCAAAATTTCGTTTCATTTCGTTTCCATCGAAACGGCCGAAACATCTCTGTTTCCTAGTAAACCGAAACAAAATACTAGTGAAATACCGAAATTCACACGTTTCCGTGGAAACAAAGTTGTTTCCATAAAAATATACCGAAACTAGTGAAAACATACGAAACTAATAGAAACATTTCTTTGGTATCAGCAATACTTCTAGAAGTTGGTAAAAAATAATATCCATTTGTTTTTTAAATGGAGAAGATTGAAAGATTAAAACCTACAATTATAAGAAGATATTTCTATTTTTCCTCAAAAACAGTAGACAATGAAAAGTAAAAATTTTAGAAATAAAATGTAGATAAATAATTTATTTTAATACTTAGTTACTAATTATAATAGGCTTAAATTACTTTATTTTTACTTATCATATTATATAGTAACTTGTGTCAAATTGTCTAATCCGTGGATATTACACTATATTTATTACTTTATGGTTCATCATAATTTTGCATAGTTTATAGAAAATATATAATAAATTCATATTACATAAAGAAATTAGCTTTAAATCTTTTATACTAGTTTTCAATAAGTAAAGAGTTATTTGGTATTAATGACTAATTAACATTTATGTTTTTTTTTTTTAATTTCACCCTGGTGTCTTCTTGTGTGGATGGACATGTACCCTAAAACATTTTCAATTAATTATAATATTTATCTTTACATATTCATATATTTTATTTTATGTTTCCAAGTGTTTCTATATATTTTAATTTTTTTTCATCATTTCCACTATGTTTCCGAAACGTTTCCAAAATATTTCCATTTTCTAGGCGACCGTAACAACACTACGAAACAAAATTTTGATCATTGCCACCAAACCTACCTTCCTGCCTGACCATTGAGCCCAACATATTATTCTTGAAACGATCAGTAGCCCTAGCCCAACTTAGCTGTTCAGGTTTGTAATAACTCAAAGCCTGAAACCTGTTTGCTATTGGAAACCCACCATTCCATCGCAGCCCAACACTATGTCTGGAAGGTACATTACTTGCAAACCTATTTGCAAGCCTAAAACCAAACGTCTTCCTCAGCCCATTTTGCAAACTCCCAATAAGCCCCATAGATGTAGCAGCCCATAAATAGGCCCACTTCCACAACTATTTAATACATCCTGCCGAGGATGAGAATTATCGGATTTGCTATCCAGAATTGTTGATCCCTTCCCCCTCATGTTGCCACGTTACTTTTGCCACCTAATCCTGTTCCTCCCCTAATGCACCTCGTAACATGAATACTGGTCAGGTCTCAACCCATACCAGAATCTCATCTCTCCATGCACCCACTGTAAGCAAAACTGTTGATGGTGGCAATCATCCCTCCAATCAGACGAAAATGTGAGCCCACCGGAAATGAGACCACTGTTCTGTCTCGGATCCACTGCAGCAAACCCCCCCCAACACACTCAAATCTCCCAACTCTTTAAACACATCTATGCTCCAAAGGTAAAGAGGTAGTCCAACAAAATAAACCCAAAGAAATTGAGGTTCTGCAACCACTATTGCAAGCTCCTTCAGGCACCCACCAATCCAAGAACAGCGGCTGATCTTCAAAATTCCACACTTTCTCACACAATATTCTCAATCACCCTCACCCGCAATGGTGTCTTCCACACCCGATCTGCCCATCGCTGCAACACATCCCTCTGTGGCACACCACTACCCTTAGTCCCAACACATCCCACCAAACACCGCCGGAGATACTCCAAATTGCAGGACTCATACTGTACATCAACTACTTCAATCTCCCTAGCCCCTTGTCAGCAACAGGAAATGGGATCAACCAGCCATCCTCAATTCCAAGCAACCTCCAAATATGAGCGAGTCGTACTGTCCTCAGATCCTCCTGATCCCTCCACATCATTCTATATTCGCCGGAGGATAGATGCCACCTCCATCCATCCACCCCCAAACAATTGCTCCGGCACATAAATACATTCCAGATCCTCTAACCCAAGAGCCTTAACATAGACAAACCATCCCTCAATACTGTTGCTCCAAACCGCCTTCCAAGTCCAATCAGTTCAACACTGTTGCTCCGAACAGCCTTCCAACTCTGATCAGTTGCGCATCAAAATTTCAGAAAACCCTTACTACTATGTACAGTTGATTCTCCGTCAAGAACATCGCAGATCCATAGGAGATCAATGAACCCAACTAAAATCTGACGATCACCACCTTTCCCCCTTTCAATTAAGTAGAAACCTTCCTCGCCCTTCAATTTCTGCCATTGAAGTTCAAAAGCCCTCCCATTAACATGTACAGTCGCCATTCATTAGTCATGCTTAATTTTATCAAAAGAAGATGGAAGGATATGGGCAATGTATTACTCTATCTCCTAAAAACAGGTGTCTACATCTTTGTTTAATCATTATGCTTATACATTACAATTGCAGAAAACTATCAAAAGAGCATATCATATAAAAGAACATAAAAGGGTAAATAGATCTTTCTTGGGAAACACAGAGAATAATACAAAGGATAAGGGAACCACACAAGATAAGAAAAAAAGAAAGAAAGCAGCAAGTACAATAAGAATACCTGTTCAATTCTGTAAAAAGGAGCTAGGTGGCTGTCAAAAAAATGTTTTTCTTCGGCTGCCTTGCTCCCATCACTAACCCACAGCTGCAAGAACAGAAAATGTCAAAACTCGATTAAGATTTGAGCATAACCACCACTCTGATTATAGGTTTAAAAATGCACACTTAGAATCCTAACAAGAAACTGGAGGCAGTAATAGATAAAATATGACCAGCTTCTGCAACGGTCATCAATTGTCACATGACAAGTGATGTAAAATGATTGCAAGAAAACATTATCCAATAGTTCATGTTAGAACTAAGAAGATCATAATATCATTTTTGTAGGTGGAATTTGTCACAAAGGATGCTTTACGGTTCAAAAACTTCCAACTATAAAGCGAATAGATTCCAGATAAGCTCTAACTCAAAATTTGCCAAAAATACTAGTAGCCTTAGGCACCTTGAATAAGAAAAGCTACAAAAAAAAAAAAAACAGAAATTTCTTGGGGGAAAGGAGAATCTAGCACCTTGGCTCTGTTTGTTTGTATAAAAATACAAGGCAATTACCAAATAGAAACAACTAGAGTGCCTAAAACATGCTCCTCACACCATGAAACACAGGTACGAGGGGAAAACAAATTGGCCCAAATTTTTTTTGACAAGTCAATATATATTATAACTAAAAGCATTAAGCAGGGGCACGGCCCATATACAAAAGAATAACAAGAGCTACATAGATCCTTCAATACAATTAAGCTCTCCCAAAAAATCTACTAAAGCAAAAAGAGAAATAGGATATTCCCCTACAATTCGAAAATGAATGGTCTCTAAGATATGCTTCTTTAATTTCTGAAGGGGATTTTCTCTCCCCTCATAAGTACATCTATTTGCTCCAACCAAATACTCCACATTACGCAAAGAGGAGCTGCTCTCCATTCCTTCCTATGCCTCTTTGAAAGGCAGACCAACCCCCCCCCCCCCCCCCAAAAAAAAAAAAAACAAAACAAGCCACAAGCTCCTTAACCAATCTACCTCAAAAAAAAAATGCCCACAGATCTCTATCCACCGAACAATGACAGAACACGACCCACAGATTCAGCCACATTCTTGCACATGCCACACCAAATGGGAAGAATCTTCCCCCTTCCCCCTAAAATTGGTAATTAGACATATAACAGAAATTTTAAAATGAGTTTATTGTGTGCAGATGATTGCCATGTTGTAAGCTAAACCAAATGAACAAGATAAAGATACAACAATATACAGATACATCCTATGAAGAACGAACACTCTATTTTGGCTCACGTGTCCGTGTCGGACACATATCAAATACCGACACTCTCAAACACTTGTCAAACAAGTGAAAAAAGAGTGTCCAAATTTTATTTTTTTCTGAATTTTAAACATGTTTTTGACACAATTTTTGTTTTTGGATGTTTTCCCTCTTTTTCTCTTCTTCTCTTCATTTTTTTTGTTATATATATACATATATGTTCTATGTAATAGTTAGTAAATTTGTTTTGGAACTAAAATCATAGATGTTGATGATTGAATGAAATTTTTGAATTTTTATTTAATGCCTTTGTTATTTTAATTTTTTATAATTTGTGCTTTTTCATGTCAATTTTAATTGAAATAATGTTTAGCAGGGATCAAAATTTCGTTTCGTTTCCATCGAAACGGCCGAAACGTTTCTGTTTTCTAGTAAAACCGAAACGAAACACTAGTAAAATACCGAAATTCACACGTTTTCGTGGAATCAAAGTTATTTCCGTAGAAACATACCGAAACTAGTAGAAACATACCGAAACAATGAAAACATTTTTTTACTATCAGCAATACTTCTAGAAGTTGGTAAAAAATAATATCCATTTATTTTTTAAATGAAGAAGATTGAAAGATTAAAACCTACAATTATAAGATGATATTTCTATTTTTCCTCAAAAACAGTAGACAATGAAAAGTAAAAATTTTAGAAATAAAATATAGATAAATAATTTATTTTAATACTTAGCTACTAATTATAATAGGCTTAAATTACTTTATTTTTACTTACCATATTATATGTAACTTGTATCAAATTGTCTAATCTGCGGATATTACACAATATATATTTATTATTTTATGGTTTATAATAATTTTGCATAGTTTATAGAAAATATATAATAAATTCATATTACATAAAGAAATTAGCTTTAAATCTTTTATACTAGTTTTTAATAAGTAAAGAGTTATTTGGTATTAATGACTAATTAACATTTATATATTTTTTTTTTTAAATTTCACCCTAGTATCTTCTTGTGTGGATGGACATGTACCCTAAAACATTTTCAATTAATTATAATATTTATCTTCACATATTCATTTATTTTATTTTATATTTCCAAGTGTTTCTATACATTTTAATTTTTTTCATCATTTCCACTATGTTTCCAAAATGTTTCCATTTTCTAGGTGACCGAAACAACACTATGAAACCAAATTTTGATCCTTGATGTTTGGTTTTATATAAAATTTATAATGTTTATATACATTCAATGTGTCCTTAATATATCTGTATCCTACTTTTTTAAGAAATACCGTATTCGCGTGTCTGTGTCGTGTTTGTATCCCATGCCTGTATTCGTGCTTCTTAGTATCCATCAATACAACAAATTTTAAGAGATAGGTTAGGGATACATTAAGGACACGGCACTATATGTGTGTGTGTGTGTGAATACATCAAAATAAAATATAATTATTTGTCACGATATATAAACATATTATGACAACTTTTTTTCATAAATCCATCAGATATTGAGTTCCTCATTTATAATAGTAAGATCAGGTGAAAAAATGAGGGTTATGCCGCACGAACACAGACTTGGAACCAAACCCAACGTGATTTACCCTCATTTTTATCTTGATTCTTCTCTAAGGAATAATCCAAGTATTTGAAACTTTATTATATTTTTCATTATATTCATATGAAGTACTAGAAACGTCGCACCTTAATGTTCAAGACATGTCTCTGAGTAACTAGAAGTATTGGATGTGTTTAGAATTAAAAGTTTATTTTCAAACCATGGACACTTATCATTCATGTATCTGCAACTACAAGTATCAGAGGAGTATCGAATACAAATACGATATGGACACGGCTACCTTGTAAAAGTATCCGTGCTCCATAGGTTAAGCACACACTACAAAGAGGATCCATAAATTAGTTTATTGGAACACAACTGTTTGTAATCATAAGGAAAGAACATTTTGCATGCCCTTCGGGAAAAAAATTGTAAATATGATACCTTTTCAGGCCGCGTCTCCACCTCAAAACGGATTAGACCCAAACAAAGTATAAAAACAATTGCCAATGATGAAAACAGCACACGAGTGGGATTTCTAGCAACCCATGTTCCATATCTCCTGCAAATAGAACCCAAAAAAAAAAAAAAAAACAAGTATAGCCAATTATAATAGGTAATAATAAATATGATATGTAATGTATAAATGTCGACTTGAAAAATGATAAATACAAGATCTAATGTTTAATTGTCGACCTGAAAAAAGTTGACATGTATCCTTGGACAATAGAAAGCTGGACCGTATTGGTCATTTGGGGTACCATTGCATGTACCTGATAATTATTACAATTACATATAGCATCAGCAAACACATTAAAGCACTTGCATAGATCAAAGTGAATTATAGCTTAATTAAAATTACTTGGCATATATTTATCCATATCTTTTTCTTTTTCCTTTTTTTTGTGTGTGTGTACAAATATACATATAAATTGGAAAACCTCAATATGAGTTATATATTTAAATATTTGAAGATATTGGGAAGCCACAGTGGTCAAGGCAAGTGCAAGATATTTATAGCCAGAAGGGTGTCAAACTTCATTTTGTTTTGTTGTATCTGTTGACCTAATTACAAAAATATCTCAAAAATGTTTAGATGAAATTCAGCATATATATATAGAAACACATGGAACAGAAAACAAGCATAAAACAAGAGCCATTGAATACAGAGAAAGGTGTACTTGAGTTCATGTAGCAAAATTGGAAGACTATACAGTATACACCTACCTATATTGTAAGACACTAACATTGAGTCAAAGAGAAGATGTTGACATGAATCGAATCTCATCTAAAGGACTGACACTTTGCAAAACATACCTGTGAATTCTATATTGAAGTGTTAGAGGTTCTCCAATCGTGTAAAATTCAATATACAAGGAATTGTTTAAAGTAAACAAAAAATCAAAATTCCAAAATGGACATCCCTAGATTTGACCAAACTTCTACAGAGAACATCCAAGATTGATTGCCATTTTTTTTTGTTGGGGGGGAGAGGTTGAATCCCATAATATCCATGTCAACATAACATGAAATAGTTTTTTTTTTTTTTCTCAGTAACATAACATGACATGGTTCTAGGCACATCACAACTAAAACTGGTGGAGAATCTCAGGGATTAGCTGCATCTAACACACCAGGATGCAAAACCTGTTCCGAAGTCCAAGCAAGATTAGCATAGGTTGGCAACACTAAACAGCTGGAGATAGAAGGACTAGAAAATTTAAGTGGTTCAAAGCAACGGTATCGGTAACTGACTCGGAGCACCCCGAGACAACTCGGTTGTGGTGCTGCAGATTGATATTGAGCGATACGCAATGATAGTTTAGATATAAAGCTCAAAAAATTCTTTAAAAAATCGTGAAAAATTTTAAAGAACTAAAAAATAACAAAATGAATCAATCGAATCGATGAAATATATTATCCAACGCATACAACATTATCCAAATGATCAATATAGGTGGTACGATATTGATCCAAAAAAAAAAAACATTATATTAGGCACTACTAAAGTTTTCGAAGCAGGTATTGGAAGGCGTATCATTTTTATAAAAAAAAGTGTATTGTAAGATACCTGCAATTTTTAAAATATATTTATAAATATATGTATATATATATATGCACACACACATTGGTAAAAATGTTATAAATAACATTTTAATACACTTACCAAAACAAAAATTAAACTTAAATTCTATAATTACAAAAAAAGAAACAAGAAATTATAAATACTACAAGTTCCAAGCAAGGATTTAGGTAACTCTATGTAAACACCAACCACAATTAAATAAAAGCCCAAATATTACAATCAAATAAAAGCCCAAATTCCAAAACATATCACCATAATTGGTTAATTTCCCTATTCAATTGCCCCGGTTACCCACGAGGTCACCATTCACCATAGTCTTCAACAAGGATTAAGCTTGAGAATGGATGTTGAAGGCAAAGCTTGAGCATGAGACTACGGCTTGAGCTTGAGAATAGAGGCCCAAGCTTGAGAACAAAGGTTGATCAAGATCAACAAGGTCTTCTCTCATAGTCGCATGTCCAACAAGGTCAATTGCAAGTGGTAGACGATCAACGGATAGAGTTAAGGCAGACTGCGATGAGTCTTCTCTCACATCCAATGAGGTCATCGCACAATGTTGGTTGATCAAATACAGAACTGAGAGGGAGACGGACTAATTAGATTTTCGCATAGTCGAGACACAAAGTCGAGAGGGAGATGTGATCGTCTATCATTGCAATCGAGACATAAAGGTGCAATTAGGGTTCATCGATGAGATCGTCGATGGAGCAAAAATAAAGAGTGATAAGAGATGTTCGACTTAAGGAAATTCATGGCGTAACGGAATTATTGAGAGGTTTCTTGATTCGCGACACCGATTACAGGCCTTATGAGGAGAAGTGTTTGATTTGTATGTGGTGACACTTACTACTGCCTTTTTAGAAATTGAAAACTCAACTTACCATCAGGCAATAAGATACAATTTCCAAGTAGAGCGGGATTCATGGGATATTGTGATGCTTTGTGAAACAACCAAGGGCATGCTGTAACTAGTATGCTTAAAAGGATATTTTGGGGGAACCTTGTTAATGTCTTCATCTATGATGTGCGAGACATTTTTAGACAATTGCAGATTGTGATCGTCATTCAAGGAGGTAGACAATAGTGTTGGTTTTTTTCTCATTTGTTGCATAGATTAGCTTGTTTGGGCTGCATCTGTGTTTCGCAGCTGTAAGACTTTGAAGTCGATGTTGTCAATATTAATTGATAGTGTTCGGTTGGACTGTTGGAGGTAATCTTCCATAGTTTTGTAGCAAAGAGATATGCATAAGTTCCACAATTTTAGATAGGTAGTTCAGCCAGGGAACATGAGAATGTATTGTCATGTTCGTAAACAGTAAGGATGGAGAGACAGTAAAGACCAATGTGGCGAGTTTCGTTAAATGGTGTTCGACTTGTCAGCAGTTAAAGGCAGAATACCTAAGACCAGCCAGATCACTCCAGTCATTTCTAGTTGTCGAGTAGAAATGGAAACATGTAATGATGGATTTCGTAACAGGATTGTTTGGATCACCATGGGGCACGACACTATTTAGTTCATAATAGGTTGATTGATGAAGTCTGCACACCTTCTGCTGATCAGGACAATAGATTCAGTTGATGCATTCTACTAACTATATGTTCGTGAGATCATTCGTCTCCACCGAGTTTAACCTTATATTGTTTTGGGCAGAGGTGCGCATTATACAGCCAGGTTTTGGTGAAATCTACCGGTAGCTTTGGGTACCAAATTATTGTTTAGTACAGCATTTCATCCACAGACTGACAGTCAATCAGAGCACACCATTCAGACCTTGGAGATATGCTACGAGCATGCGTGATAAATTTTAGAGGCAGTTAGGAGGATCACTTGCTGCTTGCAGAGTTTGCCTATGACAACAATTACCAAGCCAGTATTGAGATGACACCATTCGAGGCATTGCAAGGCAGGCCGTGTAGATCGCGGTGACACCATGATATTAAGGTTGGATGTAGTGTAAGAGACCACAGAAAAGATCCAGGTTATCAGGCAATAAGTTAAATTTCGAATTTTCAAGGACGAAATTTTCTTGAAGGAGGGTAGAAGATAACGATCTGTAAATTTGAAATAATATAAATAAATGATAAATGAAGTGAATAAGGAATTGCGATAATAAAAAACAATTGATAAATAATGTATAATAATGGGCTAAAATAATTTTGAGAGCAAATTGAGTTTATTTGGATACATTAATTGACTGAAAGGGCAAAATAGTAATTTACCGGCATTGGGGAGCCATGGAATTGAAAAAATTGAAGGAAAGCCCACCCAAATATAAATAATTAGAAATATATATTGGGGTGTAAATATGAGTGTTGGGTGTGTAATGACCAAAACAAAAAGGTGAAATGAATGCGGGCCTTTTAAATGAGGGCAAAAGGGTCAATTGACTAAAGATGTCTTTTGGTGATTTAAAACCCACTCACACACAACACACACAAAAAAATCTGCACTTTCTGTCACTATTCTCCACTCACTCTCTCTCTCTCTCTCTCTACCACATGGTTAGGGGGAGGAAACCCTCCTCCATCAAATTTCTCTCTTCTTCTCTTGATTCCTTGCAAAGATCAACCAACATAAACACCTTTTATGAAATCTTGATGTTCTAAAAGACCATTGAAAAGCATTGATGAAGAAATTCAAGCTAAGGTTTCAAGAGAGAATTGGGACTTTTGGTCTTAGATTTCATCAATCATCAAGACAAGGTAGGGATTCTAATCCTTAGTTGAGAATAGGATGATTAGGGTGCATTCCATGAAATTTCATGATGATATTCATGTTCATGTATGTATTTTGACATTATTATACCTTTTCATACCAACCAAAATGCATGTAAATGAATTTGTAGAATGCATTCCCTTATATCACATCTATCTCTATGCTTTAACCTGTATTCAAACCGAAAATAAAGTTTACATGAGTTCCGTTGGCATGGCCATCGTGTATTATTGCCATGGAAGAGCATGAATATTATAGTTGCATACTACATGTTTGATGAAATGCCATTATCGCAATTCTAGCATTCTTGAGAGACATAGAGATATGTAAAGGCTTTGAAATGAATAAATGGTGAACAATGAATGAAACAAAACCACTTTTATCATGACCGCACACCTACGATTGAGTTGGGGATAGAGTCTCCCCTCGGTCTACGATCGTAAACTCGCGCGGGGTCACTTTCGGGATTGATATTGGAGCAGAACCAGTCCCGGTGGAATTGATATTGGAGTAATGCCGATTCCACAATTAGGTCTAGGGTCATGTGGGGTTGATATCAGAATGGAGCCAACCCTTTGCCTTTTATAACATTGAAGAATCACATTTGATGAATATTCCTTCTTATTGATGATTAGAACTTGATATATTGTGTATTCTTGCCTATGTTGTGCATCATAGAGAACGCCTATCACCGCTACACTCTCACATATATACACGATGCAACATCACATTCTCCTTTTGATTAGATATCCTACGGGGTAGTGTAAACTAACCCCTACCAGATGCAGGTATAGGCAAGGAGCCTATTCCTTGAAGAACCATGTGATTGACGACTACTTTTGGAATATTTTGTTGTGCTGCACCTTGGAGGCCATCTTCTCATATTTTGGACATTTAAACTTCCAATTTTGATTTTAAGTAAGCCTCTTGTTATAGTTTTGCGATGACTATGTGTTGGTCTTGTTGATGAGTGGTAGAACTAATGGACATGTAAATAACTTGATACAATGTTTGGACATTTAAACTTCCAATTTTGATTCTAACTAAGCCTATTGTTATGGTTTTGTGATGACTATGTGTTGGTCTTGTTGATAAGTGGTAGAACTCCAAACAAATGGACATGTAATTAACTTGATACAATGTGAATCCTTGTGGACGATTTTGTTGGGTGCCAAAAGTTCTTGAAATGAATGTGAAGAAATATATATTTAGTCTATTATATATTGGAATGCCCATAAATTTGAGATATGTGGTGTTGGTAGTATTGTGGGGTTAAATAAAGCGAGTTGGAAATCTAGAAATCATTAAAATGCTTGTATGTTTTGAGAACTGTAGGTGTTGTCAATGGTTGCATGGCATGAAATTCCATGAAAATATTGTTTAACATCTGACATGATGTGGGAAATTGAGTTAGCAAGCATTGGGGTTGCATTAAGTGGCCAAATTGGAGTTGAAAACACAAGGGAAGCAGGTGGAGGTACAGCCGAACCGGCTGACCAGTTGGCCGAACTGGCTGACCAGTATTTTGAGGGTCCTCAGTTCTGAATATTTTAGGAGGACCGGTCGATCGGTTCCCCCAACCGGTTGACCGGTGTACAGTATTTTTCATACTTTTTTTATTTCTTTTGTGTTTTAAAGGCGAATGCTTAGGGACTTTCTTGGGATTTTTAGTACACTTACTGGGGGTTAAAAACAACCTAGAATTTATTAGAAACTCTTGATTTTAATGGGCATAAGTGAATCTAGATGAGGATCACAAGTGTAAGCTCTAGGAAGGTTACCCCAACTAAGCTTCAATGATTGACTAAAGTTTCTTTTATTACAAATTAACATCTCTAAAGACACTTGAGATGAATTATTGGGATTATCTATGAGACTAAATGGTTACTCTTTAGAAGTATTAAGATGAATTAATTAATAAACTAAATAAGAGATTTAACATTGAAAAATACATCTTGGTTCCATGACAACAAAATCCCATGGACTTTATTGATAGTCTATAAGGTTTTAGTCTTAGAACCCGGGTCGTGACACCACAAATTTTGGAATGGCCTTTAGGAGCTTTTACCAAATCAACAACAGTCAAGGATTTGGTAGTGGAGTGATTTCCAAGGAGGCTGGCAAGTAGGAAAGGGCAATATTTGTCTAAGAAAGGGAAGATTACTTTTATAAGGAGTACTTTGGCTACTCCCCCCACCTACTTATGTCCCTCTTTCCAATGCCCGCCTCACTCATAGGGAGATTGGAGAAGATCCAGTGAGACTTTCAATGGGATGACAAAAAAAGGGAAAGGAAAATCCATCTAGTAATTTGGGATAAGGCTAAGAATCTGATAGCAAAAAGGGAGCTTGAGAGTCAAGGATCTAAAGGTTTTTTGTGGCATCTCACATTGCTCATGTACGAGGAATTTGACTTATATATAAGACACCACACACCATGCTACTAATAACCTAGCTTAAGCATTTTGGGTCATGTGATTGGGCCCTTTTCAAGTTGTTGAATCAACGGGCTTGGGGCGTTACAAGTAGTAACAGAACCCACTCCCAAAGGATAAAGGCCCCTAGAGTGTCTCTGGGAGAGATTTGAATCGACCCCACAAGGACGTATGGTCCTAAGGAGAGGGGAGATTGTGGTATCCCACATCGATTAGGTGTGAGGAATTTGATTAGCATATAAGATACCACAGGCTTTACTATTAACAACTTGGGCTTAAGCATTTTGAGCAATGTGATTGGGCTCTTTCTTCAAGTTGTTGGGATAACGGGCTTAGGGCATTACAAGTAATATCAGAGTTGGCTCCCAGAGATTAGAGACCTCTAGAGTATCCGCTTAATGGGCAGCTAGGAAAGGTTTGGGTTGACCTCACGAGGACGTGTGGTCCTTGGGGGAGATTGTGGTAGCCGGTATCCCACATCGGTTGGGTGTGAGGAATTTGATTAGTATATAAGACATCACACGCCTTGCTGATAACTTGGACTAAGAATTTTGGGCCATGTGGTTAGGCCCTTTCTTCAGGTTGTTGTGGCATTTTGCGATGGAAGGTGAGGTTTTGTGAAAGGATGTGGTAGCTACTAAATATGGGTGTGGGGAGGTGGGATGGTCATCTAAAGAGGTAGTGGAGGGCCGGAGGCATATGGATATGGGTTTTGGAAGTTCATCACGAAAGGGAAGCACAACTTTTTTCAGTTTGTGAGATTTGATGTTGGTAACAAGCAGCGAGTTAAATTTTGGAAGGATCCTTGGTACTGTGATGAGCCTTTGAAGGATATATTTCACATTCTCTTTTGTATTGCTTTGAATAAGGAAGCGTTGGTGGCTGATGTGCAACATTGGAGGATGGCTATTGGGTATGGAGTCCTTTTAGGAAGAATTTTTTTAATAGAGAGGTTGGAGAGGTGGAAGCTCTTACGGAGATGATGAGTAGACTTGGGATTAGTGGGATGAGGGAGGATGGTTTGGTTTGGAAGGTGAATAATTCCGAGAAAATTATCATCTAATCTTTCTATAGAGCTTTGGTGAATAGGAGCGTGGAGGATTTTCATAGAGGTTGATTTGGAGATCGGGGGCTCCCATTAAAGCCTCGTTGTTTTCTTGGACGGTGGCTTGGAGAGTTATCTTGACCGCGAAGAATTTACATAAGAGAGGTTTCCATCCTCCGAGTTGTCGTTGCATGTGCAAAAACGATGAGGAATTGGTAGACGATCTCCTAATTCATTTAGTATGGAACGGGATACATGGAAAATGTTCTTCTCTTTGTTTGGGTGTGGTGGGTTTTGTCACCTTCAGTGAAGGAGCTTCTTTTGGGTTGGAGATGTAGTAAGATGGGGAAGGATTTGAAGATTGATTGGAGAATGGCTTCCATTTGTCTTTTGCGGTGCCTTTAGAAGGAAAGAAATAGGAGGGTGTTTGAACTCCCCTCTTAGGGTTTCAAGGATTATTTTTTGTGCACTCTTTTATTTTGGTATAAAGAAGACTTTTGGTACAAGGAAGAATTTTGCTTGTATCTAGATACACTCACTGATTTTTTAGGGAATTTTAGGCATAATTTTTGCAATTGGTCCTTTTTTGTACATTGAGTGCCCTTCTAGGGCGCCCTTCTTATATATGAAATTACACTTTACTGATCAAAAAAAAATATGGAATCTATAATCTCATTATGAGAGGCGTTGATATCTCCTAGAGGTATTTTATGGGATTTGATTAGTTGAGTCCAAGCCTAGCAAGTTTTAATAAATTGTTTACTAAAACAAATTAATTATGTGATCATATTATCAAATTAGGGTCCCAAAGAATTAAAGGTGTAAATAAAAAGGTTGAGAGTAGATTACCAAATTCTATTTACAGATATCAAATTATGGAGGAACTTGTTTACAATAGTTTATATAAATCCTAAAGTGTAATTATAACTTTATAGTTGAGTAAATTATAATTAATAGGTTTTTGAATGGGTTATGAGACCTATATCCCTTCACTAGCCTCTATAAATAACCCTATATGGGGTGGCTGGCCAAATAATTAATACACACATCCCACATGTTTCAAGAGAGATTTCTAGAGGGAGAGTTGTTGAAAACTTGAGTGTCCACTCTCTTATGATGGTTTGCCTTATTGAGGAATAGAGAAGAATGAAAGTTTCGAAGCTTATCAAATTAAGAGATCGAGATTGAATCAAAAAAAATAGATTTGATGTATTTATATCTTCCTTTCTTAGTTGATTTATGCATAATCAAAGAGATAAAATCTGGGATTTTAGGGAACAAAAATTGAAAATCAGTAATATACACACTTCCAGGATCTCAACGCAAGTATCTAAAAATATTACAAGTTTGGACTCTACTAATGATGGAACACTACTCGATTCTTAAGAAACTAGATAGAGTTGATAATAGATCTATAGGTATAGAAAGTAAAAGTTGGAAAGATACCTTCATCTCATCCTTCTGCACATTGACATAATTGATTCCATCTTCATCCACAAAATTCAACAAAGGCTTCATGCTAGATGTAGGTCTCCTTTCTTTTGTCCGATGAAACAAACCCCACCCGAAAAATGCAGAAACCAAAATAATGTACAAGATTGCTAATGAAAATTCAACGCATTCAACCTGCAAGCATCAATGATCTATCAACAGTAGAAAGTTCATGAAATATACCAAAAGGCTAAATCTCCACTGAACGTTCTTAATAAATAGTTTTGTGATACTATTCAGTCATCAACATACTGAAACCTAAATCAACTAATGAACCAATGAGAGCCAAGGGAATGCAGGAGAAACTATGTTGATTAACACCAACCTTAAGAGACCCTATTCTGACCGAGCAAAAATCATTTTTGTGAGGAGGAGGAGGTTTCAAATCGGAGCACACCGGAGATGAAGGGCAATCTCCACAAGAGCATCCCAGCAAAGAGTCACCACATGAATAAACAGACACATTCATAAGCTCCATAACAGAGGACTCGGGAATACTTGTTTGAAAATTAATTGCATAGGGTGAACCAGGCAAACCAAGGTCTGCTTGCTGACCAATAAATTCAAACCATTCTGGCAAAAACAATTGGAAATAATAGCATTAGTATTAATAGAAACACATACATCTATCAACTACAAAAGAGGAAAAACATTTCAATTGATAATTGGCTTGAATATCAGCTGCAAGTAACTTTCTTGTACTCAACCAAAGGCAAAAGCAGGATCATTCCACACTTATTTCCACCCTGATGCCCTAATTATTTTCACGGACAAGGATGCTGGGGCTTGTATACAATTTTTTTTTTCAACTGTTATTAACTATAAACCAGCCTAAATGGTTCAAAGTAATGATAATGAGTTTGCTTTTTTTTTTCTTTTTGATAAGTACGAGTTTTCAGTTTTGGCATAATAAAAAGAAAATGAAAAGAAAAGAAACAAAGCATTTCAACTTCATGTAATGGAGGAAACAATAGAGAAAATGACAAAAACGTCAAGATACTATCACAAAGTGAAGAAAGATCTCTGTGACTGCAAATTCATGTTGAATAATGATCTATAGCATGACAAATATCAACACAAAAGTTACACAATAGTACAATTATATGAAAGGTATGCAAGGATGTGCCAAACAATGAAGGGAAAAAAACTGTAAAAGTTCATTTGGTTTTTTTTTCTCAAAAACTTGTCAAAATTAGAATATAAAACTATTAATACGAAGACAACTATACTAACCGGTGTGCGTGTGCGTGTGCGTGTGCACGCGCACAAATAAGATTCAAATATGACAAATGGATTTATGAAAATCCAACACAAATACTCTTTATATAAAAGAGCACTATAAAATATACAAAATAAATGTTTTTCGCCAAATGACAAGTTAGAACATAAATTTAAGTTACGGGAAGCTCAATCTATGAATTTGATAAAATTTGTCCTCATTTGGACAAATATTTATACGCAACCTAAATTTATGAATAAATATTGAAAGTTGGGAAACAAAGAGATCGAATTTGTCATCAAGAAAAGTTCAATGAAATATCTTTCAACTTCCAAACTTTGGGTCTTTCACTTGGGTTAGGTTGCAAATTAAAACTCTATGAAGTGTGCAAACAGACAAAAGACACAAACCAAACAGGGCATGGAAAATCTTACAAGAATAGGACACGATAAAGATAAGGCAACAAAGATATATATTTTTTATGTACAAAAATTATATCATATACAATAAACATTACTTTATAAAAAGTAATTATAATATTCTTATGGTCGTGACATGTAATTTATAACCTACAGATCATAATAATTAATAATCACCCATGTCACATGGACAATCACATATCAAGGCCACAACATATATGTTTATGTGTATGTTTTTACGTACGTGTACAAAACACAAATATGACAACTCTTCTCCCCTTGGCTTCATGACCACTATTTTGGTAAAACTTCTTTATATCTTATAATCATACATTTGTCTTTTAAACATGGTGAACTTTTTATAAATTTTATACAAACTTTGAATTTGATTTTTTCTTATAATGATGCTTCTTTTCCATGCTAGAAAAGATCTTAACCAACATCCAAGGTCCATCAATCACATGTTTGCAAGTGTTCAATAAGTGTCGGAAATAAGAATTTCATTTTTAAATTATGGACACATCCAAGATGCGCCAAACATGTATTTGGGAGTGTTGAAGAAGTATCGGTTTAAGACATGTATCTGACATGAACACCCCTCTTGCTTGGAACTGTCCATGCTTCTTGAGACCCTTCCTATATTTGATGACTGCAGAAGGGTTGCAAACCACCCTCATACTTGGAATGCAATTTCATTGAAAGAGTAGTAAGGTGATTCCAGTACTGAGTAGTTCAATTGTTGATGTAGAGCATGCCAGGGAAAGGCAAATCTTGAATTTCACACACACAGCATGCTTTGGGCATTGGGTTAAATTGAGTTCACTTCATGTTAATATTTTGGAAATTCCAAAATTTGCTAGATAAGGGTTGCAGTTGTGGTCCATGGTTTTATTTTAAGTCAAGTAATGTTATTAGTTCTTTTGGAGTTTTTAGTGAAATTTCTAATATTAGGCCCGAACTACAGATTAACTTGATGAATCTAAAATAATTCCTGTGGGCCATCAAGTTATATTAATTTGACTTAAAAAATCAATATACGATCTAACATAATGAGTAAAACATCGTTTCAAGTGTCAAAAATTAAAAACAAACAACTAGAAATGCTAAAATGTGATCATATGGGATTAAACCATGGATATTAGAGGTTTGCTAATGACCGAAAAAACTCCATGTTAACGGTTTCGACTCCATGTAACGGATACTCCCAATGCCGTTACCCCGTGGCCACAATCGTTACATATCCCAATTCTGAGATTTTTTTATAAATAATAATTCATTAAAGAGTGCCTAACGAACCCATGAACAAAAGAATAGCTCAAAGTTGAGCTTACAACTTTCCAAAAAATTTACAAAAGAATCTATACAATAAGAAAAATTACTAACTATACAGAAGTGTAAATTTTTCAAGAACTCTTTAAATCTAACTTGGAGAGTCTGCTCTCCCAAAACAAACCTACTAATTCTTTCTTGACAAAGACTCCAAAGAAGACACAAAGGCACAACATCCCAAATTTTCCTAACACTATGCTTTACATGGCTACCACGACACCCATTTAAAAACTTCACCATCGAGTGAGGCATGACCCAATCACACCCAAAAATAGACAACAAAAGGCTCCAATATTCCCAAATAAAGGAGCAGTGGAGAAAAAGATATAGTCTCCTCCTCCCTGTGGCACGTATAACAACGGTTCGCCATTCTGAATCCTTCCTTCAAAAAATTACCCATAGTAATGGATTACACTCTTAGAGGTTGGCCAAGAGAAGAAACCTTTGAAGGAGCAACGAATCTCCAAATTGCCTTCTATGGGAACTTTCTGTCACCCTAACTAATCAATCCCCTGTAGAATGATCAAAGGTGAATATACCACTTGACTCGCCCTCCATGTCAAAGAATCCGACCTCTTTGCGATTGAGATGAACTGTTACAAGAGCTCCAACAACCTCTCAATGTCCCCCAACTCCGAATCCTGAAAATCCCTCCTAAAGCTTAAAAACCACACTACCCTTTCTCCAAGAGACACCCCATCCATCACCCGAGCATATCACCGCGAGGAAAGGTTTCCTTCAAACCTAACTCACCACACCAAGCATCCGTGATTTAAAACTGTTAAATCCCAAGTTGTTCTGAAAGCTTAAGCTATTAGAGAATGGGCCAACAATGTATATCAAGTTCTCAACACTCCCCCTCACGTGCAATCCCGAACTCGCACATGGAGAGGCAAAAAAACCACGGACAAATGCGAAATAGAACATATTGCAAATGTCAATAGGAAATAAATGCAAATAGAGAGACTTGAACCCAAGACCTCTCGTAACTAAGGCTCTAAAAACATGTTGATCACTAGTTGCTCCAAAACCTTAAGCTATTAGAGAATGGGCCAATAATGTATATCAAGGCTCTTGTAATGAAGAGACTTGAATCCAAGACCTCTCGTAACCAAGGCTCTAAACTATGTTAGATCACCAGAAGCTTGAGTTATTAGAAAATGGGCCAACAATATATACATACGTACATACATATATATATATATATATCAAACTCTCAACAAAAACCATGGACATGACTGACTTACATGCTTTGGCTGGAAACCTAAGACGTGCGAGTACAAGGTTGGGGTTACTCGAAGCCTTCCTTTGAGAATGTTGTAAGTTGTAGAAGAGGGATAGATAGTAAGTGGAGAAAAGGGTGAACAACCGGGCAAAACAATAGGAGGTGAGAGTGCCAGTCGTCTGCTAGTCAAGGAAAACTACCAGTGATCTTTTGACCTTGAGCTTGATGCCTTCCCTTTTGAGCAAGGGGTGTTATTTATAGACTTTGGAGTATGCGACCATTAGAGTTCACTTTTTTCATCGCTAACGTGACGTGTTCTCACGATACAACCGAAAGGAATATTCCTTCCTACTATATCGAGCCCCTACTATCAAGAGCCGATCCACGTAATCCCTTAGTTCTGAAGGGAACTACAACCCGTTGTATCACAGTTTGCACCGAACCATATCCGTGGGAGGTCATGACCCAGTCGCATAGAGGAACAAAACCATGAACGCAAGAACCGGGGCATAGTGAACATATAACTTGTCCTCAAGGTTATGACATATCCCGTAAAATGAGGGAGATAGCCATATCCCCGAGACCTATAGTATGTCGCGAACCTGGGAGCATACTATAGTCATTGGCCCGAATATACTGTGCAAGTGAGGTGTACCACGACCATGTCTTTTGTCCATTGCTAAGGACCAACACGACAGAGATTCTTGGGGCAATTGACTTCCCTTGCAGCATCACCATTCCTTGTTTGGATGTTATAGTAGTTCCTTAGTGGTGAGAACATTTTAGAGAAATTCCTTAACAAAGTAACATCATTAGAGAGTCCACTCAGGAGGGTTTAAAGCAACATCATTAGAGAATCCCTCTAATAGAGTTCAAAGAAACATCATTAGAGAATCCCCTCAATAGGGTCAACCTCAGACTCTTATAGGATGCAATGTGGCTCTTAAACGTCTACATATTTGAGCTTGCTTCTTGTCATGGTTCAAAGATATTGCTCACAGACTACAAGGGCCCCAAGGAAACTTGGTCATGGTGTCACAACTTAGTATCGAGCAACAAGTCATGATACAAAATGACTGGAGAAATGCAATTGAGTCAGGTTGCATGTGGAGGATAATAATGGAAGGTAAATTTGGAAAAGAAAAATACTAAGGGATGAACATTGGCAGAGGTAAGTTTTTTACTTTTGAGGCGTTGGTGTAGAAAAGCATACAAAGATGTGGAAGGAATGGGCATAGTTACATTTTGGCATCACATTTGGTATGGCAATGCCCCCCTTAACGATGAATATGAGGCAATTATCGACAACGTGTAAGCAAGTCGGATGGAGGACGTTCAAGATCCACAACGTCAGAGGAGCAATCGGCAAGCTCTTCCAAATTATAGAGTGTGTTTCAAACATTGTGAGAAGGATATGGATAAAGAAGGAATGAGGGAAATGGGAGGAAAATTTCAGCTAAGCAATTATACTTACGACGTGTCCAAAGAGGAGTGAAGGACTTTTCTTGGAAGACTATTTGGCAAACCAAAGCCCCTACAAAGACAGCATTCTTTTCTCGGACTATGGCATGGGGAAATATTTTGACATTAGACAACTTGCAAAAAAAGAGGTTTCCGCTTGTCTAATAGATGTTGTATGTGCTGAGAAGAGAAAGAATCCATTAACCATTTGTTCATTAATTGCTTCGTTGATAGAGATTTATGGAATTCTTCTCCTATCTCCATTTGGTTGTTATTAAGCGATGCAGGAAAGTAAGGAGATTAGTTCCTCTTTATATTTTTCGTATATTTGGAAAAAGAGAGAGTTTAAAAGATGGGATGTCGAAATCCCTTTACTTTTGGGTAATTGAATCTTTCATGTCTTGTATTGATACTTTTGTAGAGTCCCGGGGGGGGGGGGTATAAGCCTTTTTTTGTAGTTGCCCTTTTTTCTTTGCAAGTATTGAACCTTTCTCGGGTGTTTGTTAATGAAATCATATAAACATAGCCATCAAAGACACACACACACACACACACACACACACACATATATATATATATGATAAAGTAGTGTGTGTATATAGGGGTGTGTGTGTGTGTGTTAAAGTAGGATATAGTAGTAACCCTTCGGGTTGGATGAGTTGGGAAGAGATTTGGATAATATCCCCAAGGTCATAGGTTCAACTCCCACTCCAAGGGCCACTTCCTCAACTCTAACTCCATGGTCAAACTATAACCATAAAGAAAGAAAAATTAGTATATACTTCTCGAACTCTAAACACACGACCAATAACGAGTTGACCTAGATTTCCAAGGGAGCGTCCATCAAGCTTCAATTTAACAAAGCCCCTAGGTGAGACCTTCAATTATGGGAATAAGCATAATCCTGAACCCAAGAAAAAGACACCTCAATCCAATAACCAATGATACTGCCCAAAGCAATCCCAACAAACTACTTAGCATAGTTATCAGAACCAGACCGGACGATGAACCGGTGAAGGGATAGATTCACGGTTCACTGGTTCAACCGGTTTTATAATTAATATATTAAAAATATACATAAATATATTAAAATTTAAGAAAATAACAAGAAAAATATATTTTTTTTATTATCTAGTGATAAATAACAAAATATAAACATAATCATTGCTAATATATTTATATATATAACAAAAATACAAGCAATAATATCTTATTTTATACCAATTTTCATCATTTAATCATCAAATATAAGAAGTTTTGTGATAAAAAAAAAAGTTGTAAGTGATAAAAAGACAAAATGTGGTTCAATTGGTTTTTAAAAAAATCGGCCGGTCCAACTGATTTTTTCCGATTCTTGAACAAAAACGGTATATTAATCGAAGCGAACCGATTTAATGCCCAGTTCCCGTATCAGTCCGGTTCTAATAACTATGCTCCTTGGCGATGAAGGCCCACAAAGACGCCAAGTGAAAGATTCCTATCTAAAGATGCTTTTCTATCTTTTATGCATCAAATCACAGAAACAGGGCAATCTTTCAAGATGCAAGATTTCTTCCTATTTCAATGTTCCATGGAATCAAAAATGCTAGTGAAATTCCTCAAAATTACAAATATTTGTACATTTTTCAAAGGATATGTTGTTCACATATCACTTCCATTCTGAACAAAAATGAAAATTCAAGTAAAGCAAGAATCTTATTCGCAATTTAGAAGCTAGCAAGATGTTGACGTCATTTCTAACATCAGGTCAAAGAATAGTCTATAATTGTGTGATTGATTAGGTTTTAATAAAAACAAGGATGCGAAGGTATTCCAAACTTTCCATGAGACTTGAGACTTTGCATTACAATATGGAAGCCTGCTCCCCAATTGCACCAATTGGCTAATTACATGATGCTATCTCTTTCAAAAGAGGTGAATCTAGTCCGTAATTTATTGTTCATTTTGAGTCCTCTACTAACAATCAGTCTCTCTCTTGCTTCCAGTCCTATTGATGCAATAAATAAGAAGTTCAAGAAAGAACAAATTCGAATGAAAACTGGATGAATTTTATACTGGGGCCCACTTGGGAACTCTCATACTCAAGTTTTTAGACTTAGTTGAGTCTAATTTTATGTTTATTTTAGATTAGAATGTTGCTGGTCAGTTTTTAATATGTTCTTTAAAATTTCAAGAGACAAGGGTATTCTGGTAGTTTCAAGATTTGCTGGACAAGGGCAGTAGTAGGGCCCACGGGTAATATTTTGGGTCAAATTATGACATCGAATCTTTAGCTATCCTTTTTAGTAGATCTATATAGGTTTTTCTAGTCAAAGTGTCAAGTTTCTTTTTTCATAATGAGTTAGGCATCTTAAGAAGTCATATATATAGCCATCTAATACCTTCAATTCAATGGAGAGAGTATATTCTAGATGATTTTTGCAACTACTATGTTCTTTTGGACTGTGTGATACAATTCTAGTTTATCAGAATTTTGCAGTTAATTGTACTTGGCTGACATTAGTACTAGGATGAGTGATACAATTCTAGTTCAAATGCCTATAGAAACCTAGGTGTGATGCCTAGATTCTTCTTCTTCTTTTCTTTGCTTTTCTTCACTTAATAATTGTAATTAGATCCTGTCAACCACTTTTTTCAGTCCCCAAAAAAAATTACAGTACTTTGACAAGCCCAGTCCTCCTCTCCAATAAGATTCAAACCTAACAACCAAAATAAACCACAAAAACCTCCATGGTTACTGTTCACAGAACCCAGAGCAGCTCCCAAACTGCCCCTTTCTTTGCCTATTTAAAGCCTCAAACCTTTACTCCCTTTGTTACACCTTTTATAAACCCATTATCCCTACCAACCTTTTAGCCACAAAACCAATAATAAACTGCCCCAAGATACGCTTCTTTACTGCTGCCCGCATCAATTTTGGTGTCATAGCCGGGAGGAGAGTGTTCCTTCACACCCGTCCTACATCACTTATCCTATATGAGATATTCTCTTCTTTTTTTTGATAAGTAAAGAGTGTGTATTATAGACAATGTGCCAAAGGGGAAGTCCTATATATGAGATATTCTTTTAAGATTATGTTTAAAAGTATATTGTTCATGCATGTATATTAGGAATGTAAGTGCATATCTGTGCATGCATCTGGATGGGGGGAGAGATAAATAGAGAAAGAGAGAGAGAAACTGAGAGATGGCTGAAATTTTAAAGTCACCTTTAAAATTTCGAGCACCTGCACCAATAAATTCAATGGCCCGTGTATTCATAGTCCCAAACTTCACCTCCTTGCAGGAGTTATATAATCCTTCTCCAAAAGTATCAGTCAGGAAATAGTCAATGGCATCCACAGTCAGGTTCCCATTAACCTGAAACACATAAAATTATTTATAAAAAAAAATAAAAAATCAACAGGTGATAATGCTTCATAATAGTTTAACTAGCAAATAATAAATTTGCCACAATGTGGAATCAAGCAAATGCCAAAAACTATAACAGGATTGGGAAGCATGGCTTCATGAGCCATGCTAACTGCCAATGTTGCAGATAGGGCATAAATATTATTAAATGGACAATTCCAACATGACACAAGGCAAATCGTTGTTAGTCAGGACAGTATAGTAAAGAAACATATCCTCATTTTAAAGGGATGTGATTTGCAAATTGAAGTGGCGTTACAATCATATACGGTTATAAAACTGAGGTGCCAAACCATGTTACCATAAAACAAGCTCTAAGCATTAATCAGTATGCCTGACCTTGGAAACAGAAGTCACATTGATGAATAGACTCTGATTTGGGGAGCAGGAAAGCTCACAAAAAAGATTTAAGAAGTTCCGTAAGCATGCGGGACAGCCCACAAGGAAAGGAATTGCCTGCAACAAAATGAATGGATTATGATGCCAATGGCAGCAGCTTTTAAAAGGTCAGAGTAAAAAATGCATGTGCTGCACTCTTAGCCAAACAGGATTGAAGTCCTACTGAAGAGTCTCAATCGTGGCACACATCATGAATTCCACAGTTAGAAAAAAAAAATTAAGAAATAAAACAAAAAATGAAAGTCTATCAAAATGAATTACATACAAGCAGCAGCTTTCAGGCAAATCAGAAGGACCACATGACATACCTTCCTCAATCTTAATATAGAAGTTTAAAACCAGAGAACATCAAATAACAACACCAGTGCAATCATAAGATTTAACTGATAACCCACTAAAGGTACTACACCAGCAACACCGTATATAGGATCATGGAACTTACGCTAACATGCTTCATAATAAATCAAAAAATTTCAACAAAACAAGCATACAGAAAACTGCATTAGAATAAAACCACAAACAAATGAAAAATGTCAATACATAGACTTGCACAACATTACACGTTATATAAAATGGTGCTGTGCCCAATAAGATATTGGCTAATTCTATTACAATATTACTGATAGAGTCAGATACCTTCTCAGTTTAGTCCTCCAAACTCCTCACTTTAATAAGATCAATATGAGATCATTTAATATTGATTCACATGGTGTCCTTTTTCATGAAGGTTTTTTGCCTTCTGTTGTCTGTTGTATGCCTAGTTAGTTGTAACCTTTGTGAATTCTAGCCCTCTTTTTGTTGTAAAAAAATGTCAATTTATTGAAGAGATCGTTTAATATTGATTCACATGGTGTCCTTTTTCATGATGATTTTCTGCCATTTGCTGTATGTTGTTTGGCATGTTAGTTGTAACCTTTGTTTCATGGAAGAATTGTAGACCTCTTGCATTGTAACAAAATTTCAATTTACTGAAAAAGAAAAAAAAAAAAAGGGACCATTTTTCAATAAGTAAAGATAATATTACAAAAGTGCGCCCAAGGAGGGACTGCCCAAGGACAAAAGATAATATTATAAAAAGACCATTTTTAGCAATTAATTCACAAACCCTAACTTAATCAATCTTTTTTTCCATCTATAAACCCTAACTGAACCAGCAGCCCTCTGTTACCGGATCATGGACAAGTTCACATACCAATCAAGGACAGTCGATCCAGATCACCACATCCCTCAATAATTTAACTTCCTTTCCATGACATGAAATTCTAAAGGAGACCAACAAGCATAGTTTTCAAATTGCCCAAACAACCCAACGCAATGGACCTAGCTTACTGCCTAGGCGACCGCCCAAGCAGTCGCCCAGCCAAAAAACATGGTACAAAAGTGATCTAATCATTATTTTAATTTATAATTTCATGCAATCCATTTTACTAATAAGAAATTAAATCAATAAAGAGAATATTCTTATTCCTACATAAAAATATGAAAAAAACACACGCACACACAGGGATCAAAATTTCGTTTCGTTTCCATCGAAACGGCCGAAACGTTTCTATTTCCTAGTGAACCCAAACAAAATACTAGTGGAATACCAAAATTCATACGTTTTCATGGAAACAAAGTTGTTTCCACAAAAACATACCAAAACTAGTGGAAACATATCGAAACAGTGGAAACATTTCTTTGGTATCAGCAATACTTCTAGAAGTTGGTAAAAAATAATATCCATTTGTTTTTTAAATGGATAAGATTGAAAGATTAAAACCTAAAATTATAAGACGATATTTCTATTTTTCTTCAAAAGCAGTAAACAATGAAAAGTAAAAATTTTAGAAATAAAATGTAGATAAATAATTTATTTTAATACTTAGTTACTAATTATAATAGGCTTAAATTACTTTATTTTTACTTATCATATTATATGTAACTTGTGTCAAATTATCTAATCTGTGAATATTACACTATATTTATTACTTTATGGTTTATAATAATTTTGCATAGTTTATAGAAAATATATAATAAATTCATATTACATAAAAAAATTAGTTTTAAATCTTTTATACTAGTTTTTAATAAGTAAAGAGTTATTTGGTATTAATGACTAATTAACATTTATGTTTTTTTTTAATTTCACCCTAATATCTTCTTGTGTGGATGGACATGTACCCTAAAACATTTTCAATTAATTATAATATTTATCTTCACATATTCATATATTTTACTTTATGTTTCCAAGTGTTTCTATACATTTTAATTTTTTTCATCATTTCCACTATGTTTCCGAAACGTTTCCGAAATATTTCCATTTTCTAGGTGACCGTAACAATACTACGAAACGAAATTTTGATCCTTGCGCACACAACATCAACTATGTATTACTAATATTAAACGGGTTAAAAATGCAATTTGTTTTACTTTGCCAACATGAGATAAATAGTTGGGGGATTACATAACATTAGCATAATTTTCTAGGGAGATTGGCTATATCTATTGCATGTGAATAAAATAAGAAGTTGCTTTACATATAAAAGCATCGGGCACAAATAGTCAATACTTAGGATATTTTCAATATGTCCATTAATTTCACCTCATTTATACACAAATTCAAGGTCTATAGATATATTCAACATTTCAACAAAACAAATATAATAATAAAGTAGAAAGTTAATTATATATTAAAATATGGAGTTTTGCTAATGACAAATATCTAATGCCTAGGCAAATTGGGTTTATAGACGAACTCCCAATTAGATAGGCGAACCGACCAACAATTTGGGTTCAGGCGAGTATCACCTAAGCAATTTTCTTGAATTGGGGTGCCTAAGCTGATCGTTGAGATGCCTAGGCGATCACCCATAACAACTATGCCAACAAGCATATCTTTCTTTATTATATAACTGTAACTATATTCTTTGTAATCTCAAAGGTAACCAACAAGCATCTTCCAGGCTCTATCAAATACTTGGGAAGAATGAAAGAAATTAATATGCTCAAGCATGATGGCTCATACAGGGAAGAATAAGAAAGTAGATAGCCACATATCCACAAAATCAATATTATTTCTCACTAGAGAAAAATAATAATTGCATAAAAGGAATTATCAACTATGATATGTTCATTATGTTTGATCAAGCACGCAAACAAAAATATGAGATAATTCCAGATAAATAGTTCCATTTAATTATCGTGCTAGCATCAGCAAGCAAGTCCCTCTCTTTCATAATTCATGAAAAGAGTAGGCCAGTGTCACCTTTCCCAAAAAGATAATCTAATTACAGATATATATATATATATATGCATGATAGCAAATGTCAGTAGTTAACTTCGATTTCAAAAGAAGGGGAGGGGGGAATAAATTCTTACTTGTTGAACTTGTGCCCTCAATGTATCAAACTGAGCCTCTGTACAACACACATTCCCACTTATTTCTGGACACAAGCTTTGGATTTTTGCAGAAAGCAGCTCATCAGGCTGCAAAACATATTAAATGATGTAATAAGCCGGATCATGAGCAGTAGATAATAGAAACTTAATTTGAATGGGGTGGTAAAAGGGGGAAGGGACAATTAGAACTGGAAATGGGTCTAAAACTAGTAATGAGATGTATCATATATACCTTCACAGATGGGGAACCGTAAGGGCAATTCAGAACTTTCCCATCACTTCGTTCTCCACAAATGTCATACATTGCACAGTATTCTTTAGAATGAGTTTCCCTGATCAGTGAATCAAGCTCAGTTATCCCCTCAAATAAAATCAAATGGAGGAAACTTCAAAGTCCTCAGGCAGATTCAGTGTGAATTAAAAGCAATAGTCATTATTATCAGACTTTACCAAGCTTCTTTTTTTTTTTTTGATAAATCAGTCCTTTACCAAGCTATTGCAGTAGAGAAACAGCACAGAGTGAGAAACCACACTGATAAATGGCTATACCACTTTCATTTATATCGCTAAAATTCTTAGGAAAACTTTTCCCCAAGAAAAAAGATATATCTCCCAGGTGTAAGGATATCACTTTCCCAGAAGCTAACTGACGAAACATGATAATTCCCCTAGCTGTATTGTGACATATCCATCAATTCAACCCCTTGAAGGAATTTGTTAGAAATATTATCTGGAAACTATTTTCATCAAAAGAAGACAATCAACCCTTAAAAACTTTAAAATATGCCATATGAAGCATTGCCCAACTTAGGTAGACAGCTAAAACCCAATATATAAAGCAATCTAGAGTTTAATCAAGCAGTACCATAGAACTCCTGTCATTCAAAAAGGCACTAAACACAAACACGTGATAACAAAGTGCAACCAAGAACCAATTAGTAACATGAAATCTAATTGTCGCATTGAGAGAACTGGACCTCGAAGACAGCAACAAATATGCATTATTTCATCACTAAAATATTCTGTTGGCATAGTCCCATATGCATCAAATAAGTTGAGGAAAGGACTGATCACTTACCCATATGTGGGATTTGAAATCGAAAGAAACTGCGGACCAATCTTCTCTGCACTGAGTAAAGCTGCTAATACCGACACCTGGAAAAATAAAATACAAATTTAGTTCACAATAGCAAAAGAGACGTAATAGTGAGGCACATTAACCAATAATATCACTAGTATCGTGTTTATGACCATCAACGCAAGATTTGGCTGCTAAGATAGAGAAACTACGAGAAAGGGGAAAAATAAAAGAATATTTAAATTATGTAATTTTATATTTTTTTTGAATCCAAGGAAAAAAAATGGTTCCATAGTATTCTGTAAATGGTTCCATAGTATTGTAAAAATTCAAACGGAACAAAACAATATATATATATATATACACGTTTTCTTTTTGTTTCCTTCACTTTTTTCTCGGCAAACAAACAGAGAAAAATTGAATAATTGTTTTGTTTAAATGGAAACGTAGTGAATTCTTACCTGTAATATAAAAATAGCAGCAAGAAAACCTGAAAGGGAAACCGATTTCCTGTCTGAGAAAACCATCGTGTTTCCGGCGGTGGATAGAACAAAGCAACCGCGAGAAATGAAAGTCATATAGCAGAGCAGTGGATGAGGGAGACAGCGAGTCAACACGAAACCAGAGTAGCGATCCTCTGCGATTCGGCATTGAGAGGGTTGTCTCGATTGTCTACAGATCGTAATGACACGCGTCACAGTTGCATAATATAATAATAATAAGTTGGCTAATTACACAAAGTTTGCTTAGATTTTTAACAATTTGCATATGTCACTACTCTAGTTTCATAAATTACACTAGTTTCTCTTTTAACTTAAAGTTTTTTTAACAGATTCATCCTTATCGTTAATGGCAGCTACCAGTGTGGTAGTGGACAATTTTTTTCCATAGTCTTCTTCAAAAGCTTATTGTTAAATAATACATATTAAATAATTTTAAATAAAATAATTTCAAAATACAAATAGTAAAATAAAAGAATCTTGAATATAGTAATCTCATTTTCTAATTTTTTCAGTAAGACGATAAAAAACTTAGATAAATTTCTATATAAGATTATATTTTAGTATTTTTATATTAAAATTATTGTTTAGATATTTACTCTAGAGGTGTGAATAGGATATAATACAAATATTAGTTTCTTTTAAAAACTTTAAAAATGAAAGTTATAAATGCACAATAAATAAACAAGAGAAAGAAAGAGATCAAACAGATATGTCCTCGACTCAAGTATCTTTATTTGAGTTTTTCCACTATTATAACTTCCTTACAAATGGAGATCAAACTTTTATAATGTGAAGACTGCAACCCTCTTTATTGTGCATGCATCTTTAATTAAACATTTGTTGGCTTCGAAAGTAAGAACATAATATTTATCACATAGTTGACTAATACTTAGCAAGTTATGTTTCAAGTCATCAATAAGAAGCACATTTTTAATAGATAAAGAGAAATTTTTATCTATGCTTCCAATGCCAATGATCTTACCTTTTGATTTGTCTCTAAAACTCATATATTCACTATCTTTTGAAGTAAGTGATGTGAACTTGGTCTTGTCTTCAATCATGTGCCTTGAGCATCCACTATGAAAGAACCATTTGTCATTACTTGCGGAGGATTTCAAGCACACCTATAAAAACAATTCAAGTAACTCCTTTGGTACCAAAATCTTCTTGTGTCTTTGATGGTTAATCTTAGGTGTATATGTTCCTTTTGAAACCTAAATCATTTTGCCTTTGTTTTTCATACCTTTTGTAGATTTTCTTAAAGATTAAACATGAATGGTAGCTTGTGAATTAAAGGCTTTTACAAAGAAATTTGATAAGACTTTTGCTTGGTATGAGCATTATATCCCAAGCCTACTTTATCAAATACACATCGTTGCTGTGAGATGATTTTATCCAAAATTTCACTTTCTCTAGTAAACTCTTTTATGGTGAAATTTAGATCATCCGTTTTTTTTTTCTTGAAATAGGAGTTTTCTTCCTTAAGATTCTTATTTTTTAAAATCAATGAATCATTTTCTTTCTTTAAAATTTCATTTTGATCATTTGAGACTTGAAGACCATTTGAAAGAGAGGAAATTTTCTTTTTAAGATCCCTGTTTTTAAAAAGGATCTTCTCGAGTATAACATGTAATTCTTCGAAGGCATTTCTAACTTTTCATAGGAAGTAAATGAGTCAAAATTAAAGTTTACCTCATCCTCATGAGCCGTGAGGCAAAAGTTAGCTATTTCTTGGTCACTTGATTTCTCATATGATTCATCTCAAGTAATTTTCATTGCCTTCTTTTTAGACCTTCTTCATTTTTCTTTGAGTTGGGGACATTTCACCTTTATATGTCCCAATTTATGACACTTATAGCAAGTTGGAGGTTCCTTATTGCTTGATTCCCCTTTTTGTTTCTTTCAATTTTGTTAATTCCTTCTTAGATAGTTTTTAAATTTTTTTGTGATGAAGGCAACATTCTCATTACTTCTTTGATCATCTTCTTCTTCATCATCATCTTCATTTGTATGAGATAAAGATTTGAGAGTAAGGTTCTTCTTTGGTTTATCCTCCTCTTCATGACTTCTTATAGTAAGCTCATAAGTCATGAGAGATCTAAGGAGTTCATCAAGGCTTAGCTTGTTGAGATCATTTGCTTCTTGAATGGCCATTATTTTGGTTTCCCATGTCCTTGGAAGAGACCTAAGAATTTTTCTCACCATTTCAACAATAGTATAGCTCTTGCCAAGAGCTTTCAAAGAATTAATAATATTAGTAAAGCTAGTAAACATTTCAGGTATAGACTCGCTATCATTTACCTTGAATAGTTCATACTTGTGAACTAGCATACTAATTTTAGATTCTTTGACTTGATTTTTACCTTTGTATGTAACTTCAAGTTCATCTCATATCTCCTTTTGCGGATTCACAATCGGATATTCTATTAAACTCATTTGCATATAAGGCACAATATAAACAACCTATTGCCCTAACATTTAATTAAATGAGTTTGAAATCCTTTTCATCCTATTCTTCTTCTTTTTATTAACCCTTGGTGGTGCTAGTAGAATTTTCGGACTTCATAGGGATATGAGGTCCATTTGTAATGACCTTCCATATTTCATAGTCTAAGGCTTAACGATAGATCTTCATTCTAGCTTTCCAATAAGTATAATTTTGGTCATTAAATAAAGGATGTCTACTTGTCGATTGCCCTTCAGCAAAGACAGTTCCTACAATATTTGTCATATCTTTTCTCTTAAAATGTTAACTCTATTTTATAAGAGACAATGCTCTGATAACACTTGTTACACATACATTTACCCTAAGGGGGTGAATAGGGTATATTGCAAATATTGGTTTCTTTTAGAAACTTTAAAATGAAAGTTGTATATGCACAATAAATAAATAGGAGAGAGAGCAAACACAACAGTTTTACAAGATTCAAAAAACTTTTTACGTCCTCGACTTAAGTATCCTCATTTGAGTTTTTCGACTATTGTGACCTCATTGTAGGTGGAGACCAAGTTTTTACAATGCGAAGATTGCGACCGTCTCATCCCAGTAAAATATACTCGTAGCACCTACCCACAACTTTCACCGCAATGAGATGCTACAAAGATGTTTACCAAATAGCACTCTCTTCTAGAGTAATTTTGGTGCAATAAGATTCTCACTCTCTATAGATAGATCAGGTGTAAGCTTTGAGTATTTAAGTTGAGTATAACTTTCAAATCTAAATTTTGAATATGTTAGATCTAAAGTCAATAATAAGGATATAAAAGTCTAAGATTGTAAGTGATGGCTTAGAAAATCCTATAGAACCTCTATTTATAACCCTTTAAAGAATATGTTTGTTGCTTTACAAAAAAATTCATTTCCTCCCTTTTTGTCTATTCAAAATTTGAATTTGCGCTTACCAAATCGACAAAATCAGCAATAGAATCATCAATCAGTCGACTATAATAAGGACTGGTCAACTGATTGGATTAACTAATTTGTCTATAGGATTTGAGGTTCATTTGGTCAAGAATAATCAGTCGATTAGTTATTTGGATCAATTGACTGATTCTGTTTGTACACTATTTTGCCTTTAAAAAACAGTCGACTGATTTAAACAGTATGTTCAAGGCTATTTTGAAAACCATCACTCAGTCGACTGGTTCTTTAGATTAGTCAACTGGTTTGATCAATGTAAAAATAAGCCTTCAAGAATCAGTTGATCGATTTTAAGAACTTGTCGACTAGTTTGGACAGTGAGTGTCTTCTTCCTTATTTTTCTCAGTTTACTTTATCAAAACCTTTTGATCTTTCAAAAATTAAGGTATGTCAATGTTTTGTTTTGAAAAATTCATTCGGGGTTAGTTCTTAAATGATCATTTTAAATAGTAAGAGTTTACAACCAATGATTAATCTAATCCTACATCGCTCAAAACCTAAAACCCAAAATTAGGAAAATGAAAGTCTTCACTTGATTTGTCTTGAATCCATGGGTTTGAGTGTGTCCATTTGCTTGAATCAACATGAAAGCATTCCACTAGATTTGTTCTTTGCTTTGAAGCATATTCTTGAGTGGAATCCTTTAGTTTGATGAACTTTGTCATTTCTTAGTCAATAATCTTCTTTGACCTAGATGACCTATTTACATTGTCACTTGGATAAAATATTAATCTATTGAATAATATTTTGTGATCATCAAAATTATAGAGATGCCCTTAGTTGAAAAACCTTTAAGGCTAACAAAATTTATTCTCATAATTCACAATTCAAAAGACTTACTTCTAAAATAAAAATACTCTTTTTTATTTTTTATTTTTTTTATATTCACATTGTCAATTAAATAAGCTTATATTACATACTTTTAATTATGTAATATTTTACTGATAAATTTTTTTACATTATTTTAATTATATAGGTCTATGACTTATTTAGGACATATAAAATAAGATAAAATTTAGGAGCCTAATTTGACAAAATGGACACCAAATATAAAATTTACATGTCCAAATATGCTATCGTGTCGATTTTTAGTATAATTCTGAAAGAATAGGATTCAAGATTTTTGTATTAGTTAACACTTAAAAATACACTCACGAGGGTAGCTCAGATGAATTGATAGGCATACCGTAAACTCGGAGGTCGCTAGTTCGAGCCCCTCTATTTACTCCTCATGGGGTTTGTGGTGTGAATCTCATAAGAATAAGATAATTAGTTCGGTGACAAAGTCATTGAGATATCCCCTACTTGAAGAAAAAAAAACACTCTTAAAAATTAAAATGCATGACATGATGTAAAATACAGTATAGTAAATAGGGTTGCAGAGACAATCTTAACATCTGATGATATTTATTATGTCTATATAGTTGTATATAGATGAAGATATGTAAACAAATATGTGTATATATATACACACTACATATGACTCACCCACACACTCATGTTACAAAGGTTGTTCCTCGTGCTTTTCATGCATGAGGTGGCAAAATAAATAGAGCAACTGTGAAAAAGCTGGAAGCCATATATGTACAAGGGAATTCATGGGATATATATATATATATACACACACACACACACACATAAGAAATACATAGTCATGTATGAGCCACCAAAGTTGAGAAAAGTATAATCATAGTGATGGAATTCTTGGTTAGAGGTCACAAGAACTAATATCTAAAACTCTCCCACATGTGAACACATATCAGAAAGCTAGAAATAAAGAAAGAATCTAAAGACAGAAAATGATCTGCCATTGAAGATACACACAAAGCTTAAGCTAGATAAAAGTATTTACTCAGGATTAATATACCATCGTATATGAATAAGAAGGGGAAAAATATAAGAAAATCAAAGAAAACTATAAGAAATCTATTAGAAAATGGGCAAAACTATTAGGAAATTTAGACAATCAATGTTGCCAATTCTTTTTAAAAAGTAGAATTTCTTTAGACAACATTTGTTAGATTAGTATTAAGTCATATGATCAACTATTAGTCTATGAAACAAGAATCAAGACATATATAGCTACGACAATGTTTGAATAAGTGTGCAAATCAAAGTACGTATTTATGCATATCATGCATTTATTTCATTAGGCACACATCTTGATTTGTTATTCAAATTTAGAATAAGGTTTAAATGACTAATTTGACCATAAGTGACTTAGTTTTGACTATAGGTAATACACTTATGGACAATGGCTTTTTGGATTATTCTAAATTTATTTTATTACCTAAAAACAAGTATTTTTTTCATAAATTAGCATTTTTTAAATTGAAAAATCTATTTTCTAGTTGTCCCGTCTAAATGGAGTTCCATTCGAACAAAATGATCATTTTTCATTTGAACGCGTGTTGTTTTTCCTGCATGGTTTCGTTTTCATTCGAACGCGTGTCAATATCGTTATTTTTCAATGTCATTGTGACCTTCCTGGTTTATCACGTGCCTGAATTGTCACACACACGTCATGCATCATGCGACTCTTGATTTCAATTTCTCTTGGTTTCAGTTATGCCCCCAGGCATCTCTTTTTTTATGTTTATGTGCTCCCATATGCTTACTCCAATTACTTGTGTAATTACATATCTTTTATAGAGCTCATCAACTTGCTAGAATTTCGGCACTCATATACATTATCTCCTATGTAATTGCAACTCATTTATAGAGCTCATCTGTTATGTTCGGATCTTATTTCATTAGTGAGCTTCTATGTGCCTTTTATTGGTTTTATGCACTTCTATGTGCCATGTCTCATTGGTTGCATATTATAGCATATCAGCATTCACACATGTTTTGTCATGTGCCTTCTCTTATTAGCTAAATGTTCCGTCACATAAGCCCTTGCACGTGTCTAGCATTATCAACCATGTGTAATGCCATATGTAACACATCATAACGTGTCGCTGCTATGGCAATTGATGATCATCTCATCTCTATTGATAATTCACCTCATTGACTCAGTTGATAGTCCATCTCGTTGACTCTTTTGAGAGCCCACCTCATCAGATCATTGCCTCATTAATTCATCACCTCGCTCTTGCCACATCATAATCATCATATCATTAGAGCATCAACCATGACATATCAGAGTGTACGAGCTCAACCACAAAAATATCAACATCTCAACCACAACAACGTTAACATTTCAATTATGACAACATCAACATCTCAACTAAGTCAGCATCTACCTGTCAACTATCGATCGTAAGAAATGCATTTGTGTCTAACTATATCCTACTTTATGACCTTAAATTTTTATATTGTTATTTTATAATTGTATCAATAAAACCATTATTTATTTTTATTTTTGTAAATGTTTAGGTTTTATAATTTTTTGAAAATAGTTTTCTTTCCAATAAGTTCCATTTTAGCATCAATAATTTTTGCATACGTAGATATTAGTTATTAGAGAGTCACCTCTATGGTATTAATTATTTGAACAAAAAATTATATACGTACATGTATGGACAATAGATGTCACGAAATTTCAGTTACCTCCTCTCATGTTTGACCTAATTATCTAAAGACCTCACTAAGTTTTTATTCTGATAGCCTCCATCACACTACCAAGATAGAATGTGGCCCTTGACTTATTGACTTTGTTGAAACATCTAATTTACCTTTATTTTGATTTAAATAATATATATTAAAAAGTTAATTATACCCTTCTCAAACAACGTGAATTGACAATGGTTGGAGAAGGCAAATTAAAGGTCACCTTGTAACAATTGTTTTGGGAAAGCACCGTGTATCAATTATAAATGGAGTCACTATGTTACTGTATGATCCTGAAGGATAAGATAGGCCTCTATGATTGCATTTTTTATATTTAATTTTATATTTACATCTTTATCTTTTTAATAGTTGTGCTTTGTAGTTATTTATAAATAAGTTGAATGTAAATGAATTATCAGATTTTGATTGAATAAAAATTTGTTTCTCTTTGGTATTGGAGTGGATTCCATTACCCTCCTTAGATGCAGATTTCTAAGATTATTACAATTGTCCCGCATAAGTTTGGTATTAGAGTAAAACCTTGATTCCTACTATATTTCATTCTTATTCATTGTCTTTATTCCATCGATTGACATTTTCCATTAACTGAAGAAAAGAAAGTTTATGTTCAATCATCTTCGTTTCATGATATAGAAAAAAAATCTTTTGGTCATCACCATTGTTCGTCACCTCCATCATCAACCATCCTTCACCATCATCAGAGGAACCTTCACATCCTCCACCATTTTGTAATACCCCGACCCAAATTCAATCGAATGAATTAATGTAATACCGAAATATTAAGGTGAATATGCCTTACGGGCTAAGTTTCTTTGTCAGGACAAATCTGTAGAAGACATTGTTAGGGTTTGTTTTTCGAGATTAAATAAATAGTTCAATTTTGAATATGAAAAGCCTCGAGTACCCAAGTGTTCAAATGAATACACATACACAGTGAATGAACGCATACATGATAGCATATATAGACGTATATATATGACAATGCATATATATAATGTATGTGTGTAAATATATATATGTATATATATATATGTGTGTGTGTGTATATAATATATATATATATATGCATGTGTGTGTATATATGGTATGTATATATGTGTATAAATGTGAGTGTATATATATATATATATATAAAGTACTGTGTGTATGTATTATATATATAAGTGAGAGTGTGTTTGTGCAGAAGTGGTGTGTGTGTCGATTTACAAATGAGTGTGTGTGTGAGTATAGGTGAGTGGTGTGTGGCGATGGAGTGTGTAAGATATATCTAATATAATATGTAAACATCTACATGAATAAAATAAAAAGAAAACAGATAAGAGAGAGAAGGCGGTGAGAACCGCCTATATATGCATATGCATGCGTTGCATGCATTAAGAAGAAAAGAAAGAAGAGCAAAAAAGGATAAAGAGACTAAGAGAGAAGAAGAGGCTAAAGAAGCTACTGCAAGAAAGAGGTAAGTTTTTTAGCTGAAGTTAAGTTCTAAAATTTATATTTGCAGGTTTATAAAAAATGCATGAAGCTTATAAAAGATTATATGGTCATAATCCAGAAGGAAAATGATGAATTTAGGAAGAAGTAGGGAGTCAAATGGTGGATAAATGAAAGAAAAAAATAGAGTTATAGGTATGAACAATAATTCGAGTTCAAGGGATGTTTATGGTTTTAAGCCATTTGAGGATCAGGGAAGTGTTCCCCTAAATCCCAGGAGTAGATAAGAAGAAAAATGAGGAGAAAATGGTGTCCAAAACACCACGAAATAGGAAAATGGTGGCTCGCCGGAGCCCAATCGTTCAGCCCTATTTCAAGCATCTCCGAGCATCTAAAACTATAAAGGAAACCATAGGGGTAATCCTTGGGAAAAATAGAAATTAATTCCATTGGAATTAGTTCAAAAATCCACCTAACAAACGTTGGTCGGCGCCGAAGAAGGCACCGAAAACTGGTTGAAGAAGAAGAACAGTGGATGGGTCAAGTCTTGGGTAGGATCCGAGTTCGGGTCGGGGCCCGACCCATCGCACATTTGGGCTATGTGCAAAATGACGCCGTTTTGATATTTGATTTAAATTGAATTGGGGTGTTTGGCTATACTATTTAAAAATTTAATTGATAAACCTATTAAGGATAAGGGATAGCCTATCCCTGTTTTGCCCCTATCCTCTGTATGGTTCAGAATTTGTATGAAAAATAAAAGGGAGCTGCTGCTGCTCCCAAGACTCAAAACCATAGCCGAATATGCGTGTGAGCACTTACACCCCACATGCGGACCACTGTGCCACTAAGGCACGTGTGGTCATATCTTAGCATAAATAATATATAATATTATTTAAATAGATTAATAAAATTAATTAAGTTAATTATTGAAATTATTTTCGGAGTCCAAATAAATTAAAAATATAGTGTATTCCTACTATTTTGGGAATTTTAAATCCAATGGAGGGTTCTGTTTCATGAGACGGGGTCTCAAAAAATTAAGATACGTAAAAGTGCAAAAATTACCATTTTGCCCCTAGTAATGCCCAAAGCCAAAGTGAAGTCCGTAAAAGTTTAAATCGACTTTCTTTGACATTCTAGACTCAATGGTGTAGTTCGTTTTACCAAATAAGATACTTAAAATGTTGTTGTATGAAATTCTAGAAATTAATATGCCCTTAAGACTTAAAGAGACTACCAAGAAAAAGTAACTAGAATAGGCAAAAATTTAAGTAATAATTAAATCATGTGATGCTATATAATGTAACCAAACTTTGAAATATGATTTTAGGAACCTTCAACTAAAGGAGGAGTTTTTGAGTAAAAGTCCTTGAATTTTAGGTGAGTATTTCCATGTTATGTTTAAGGTGACTTTTGCTATAGATATAATATTGAAGAGATAATTACACGTTACCTCTCCTAGGGTTTCTGATAATTATAGATACCTCTCTTATAGTTTCTGAAATAACACTGTCCCCTTTATGGTTTCAATGTCAGTAACAGATTCTCCCTTATAGTCAGTAACCGTTATTAAACCTAACAGAAGTTGATGATGTAAGCAATATATTTTTTATAAATGCCAATTATGCCCTCAAAAATAATGAAAGGATGAAATTACCCTCAAAGATTAACTTAAAATTACAACACTACCCTTAATACAATCATACCCAAATCAATTCTTCTTTTAAAACGAAACTTGCACTCTCTAAAATTCTAATTATTAGAGATGACAGCTACTGGATTATGAATTAAAATCTAAGATTGAAGGAAATTATTATAGAAAACATATGGATTATAAAATATTGCCCAAGAAATTGAAGGAAATCAAAATCTGAGAAAATGAGTAAAAAGCTTTGCAAAGAATCCAATTAATTCTAATTACCCAAAAAAAAAGATTTCATTTAATTCAAATAATCTTGACAAAAATCCAAAAATAAAAAATAAAACCTCAAGAACCCAATCAATTAATGAACACAGAAATCACACTAACACAAAATCATCTAAAATCAAACACCACACATCTTTCATTCCCTGTTCGTCCAACCAACCAAAACTACAGTTCGAAGGAAGGAGTGAACTCCCATTCATTTTACAAAATCAAATTATCTTACTTGAGACTTAAATATTCCTTAATACAAAGGATGGAAAAAGATGAAAGAAGACTAAGAAAAAAATTACCCATGGAAGAAGATAAAGAAACCATTCACACTACTATAAATAACACACCCTAATCCTACAACAAACCCAATCCTAGGATGGAAGAAGACTAAGAAAAAAATTACACATGGAAGAAGACTAAGAAACTAATCACACTACTAGAGCTAACACATCCAATCCTATAACAAACCCAATCATATCCCTTAATCACACTAGAACTAACAAAACCAATAACCTACAACAAAATCGCAGAGATAACAATTATGGCCAAATTGATCAACCATTAATTTATAGCAACATAAGGAAGTCATCATCGGAGTTGGAAAAAAACAGATATCACAGATTAAAAAACTAAGATAACAAAGAAACCCAACATATTAGGAAACAAATCCTCAAAACTAAAACGATTAAAACGGATCAAACAAGGAAAAAAACTTATTAATAAAGATAAACCCAAATATATTAAAAAAATAGATCATAGAGAAACATCGAGTAGAAAAAAAATGGATGGGTTGGGTGACGCATGACCCAATCGTTTGTTGCTGGAATCTTCGTCCACCACCATCACCAACACCACCGTAGTGTTCATGGAACTGGGATGCAGGGGAGACCGATTGTGGGCATCACCGATATCGGAGTCGAAGGGAATCAATTTTTGTTGATGATGTGAAGCTCACCGCAACGAATGAAAATGCGGTTGGTGCTATTTTCAGGGTTAACCCTAGCGGGGTAAGTAAAAGGTAGCCTCGATGACGGGGAATTTGGCGCCAGTGTCCCAGATGCGGACAGAGAGGTTAGGGAACTGGCGGGAGATTTCGAAGATTAAGAAGACAACGAACCACTCATCTTCGAGGTTGTAGCCAAAGCGAAGTTTGCCGTGGAGGTGGGGGATGTGGTGGTGAGCGGAGCTACAGGGGCAGGTGGTGATTGAGGAGAGAGACAGAGTGAAAGGTTCGTGTTTCCATATGTAGTCGGTGGTGAAGGGAGAGAGAGTGTTGAGAATTTAGAGGTGGAGAATTTGGAGGTGCACCCTGATTAGGGTTTTCTTACGAGAGAGAGAGAGAGAGAGAGAGAGAGATGGATTGAGAAATTGTCTTTTTTTTTTTTTAATTTGAAAAAATTATTATTAAAGTGAGCGTAAAATGGTAAAAACTCTAACGTTGTTAACGCCGTTTAGCCGACAGGTTTGATAGGAGGGACAATGTTATTTCAGAAAGTATAGGGGAGGTTTATGCAATTGTCAGAAACCTCAGGGGAGGTAGGTTTAATTTGCCCAATATTGAACTATTTTATGACTTATCGATATATATATATATTGTCATTCTTTATAGCCCTTGTTAGCAGTTATATTGTATACGTTTTGAATGATCTATTGACAACTATATTGTCTTCTTTGACTTAAGAAAATGTGTTCATAAAATACTCAAACGCTATACAGTTTTCTTACAAATATTTGAACTGTTTTAACTGAATACCAAATAAGGAACTCTGATTTGAGAAATTGGAACGACTATTGATGATTATTGATTTTGGATATGATTTTGATGTTTTGAATAGAACACTCTTCTATGATTGGTCATTATTGAATAGATTGTGACTTATTGAACCCTACCCACGGGGTATATTGGCGGTGAACCGGTATGATACGACATATCAAACTAGTTTATCGATCTCAGTCAGTGAGGTTCTAATTTGCTGGCCATAGAAGTGGAATATACTGATTTGAATATGAATATAGAATATGAACTATGATCGAAATTGAAACATCGAACTATGATTTTGGATTGGCTAAAATTGAACTATGATTAAACATTGAACCATGATATTAATTTTGAACTATGATTATGTTCTTGATGAACCATGATATTGATTTTGAACTATGACTATATTATTGAACCATGACTTTAAATCAAAACAATGATTGAACTATATTATTATTCATCATTACTAAACTATGTTATTGATCATTGATTTATGATTACCATTGAATTGGGATTTATTGAAAGTGAATTTGATACCATTCTTTTATTTGTTGTAATTTGAGATGACGTATATTAAATGATATATGATTTCTGGCAATTCAATATCAAGTTATATAGTAGTTTTGAAACCCTTGACATGCAAGAATTACTCACGAACTTAATGAAGCTCATATGAATTTCTCCAATATATTTCAAGTAACTATACGGGCAAAGAAATAGTAAGACTAGACAGAATAGCTAAGAGCTTATAACATTATGAACCCTTTTGTATTAGGATTTTTGTTAGACACGATGTAGATGCTTTTGGTAATCATGGGATGTATATTGAATATGACGTCAGCTTGATTTTGAGAATTTACATCATGTATTTTTGTAGTCACTATAGGATATATATATATATATATGAATGACTAATGTTGAGATAATCATTGTATGAGATGCATATTGATAGCTTCCGCAAAAGAATTTTTTTTTTTATTCTGCTACGTCTGACTAAATGAAAATAAGTAAGGTATCATGATCATTGAAAAAGGTTTCGATGGCCAATCACGAACCCCTAATCAGCATAGGCTAGGTTTTAGGTCGTGACACATTTACTCATTGTTCTTCTTTCACAATTTGGTATCAGAACATTTAAAGTAAAAGAAAATGCGTATAAAATTTGTTATAATGGTAAAAGTTATCCGAGTAATGCATGCAAAATTTAAAACGAACAATAAAGAATCACAACTTGAGTCTTCTTCTCATGTACCAAATAAGTCAACTCTTCCCATTTTGTCCCAAATTGAGCCTAAAAAAGGATTAGTTGAGACTAGTCAAATGGAAGATTTAGAGGTTAAGAAAGCTCATCTTTGTCCCTCTGAAGAACTAGTTGACTCACCGGAGGTCGCTAACGTGTCAAAGGATTGTCAAGAAAAGATGCCAAATGAACTATCCATTAACTTGCCTCCACCTAGCAAGTGATCCTCATGTCACTAATCTAATCCTTTCACCACAGTTGTCTAATGGGTCACCACTAGCAAGTACTTCCTTTGCGAGACATCTTAAGTCTCTTTTGTCACCAGGTGTCCAGGTAGCTGAAGTTGTTTCTTCTTTAGTATTGGTAGTTATTTTTCTTTCATCTCAGTCATATCATGTGAATCCACTTGCAGTTGTTCTTGATCTTTTCGAGTTTACACACCGTACAAAATCTTCGGAGTCGAGTTTTTTTCAGCTGAGAAAAAATGATACAAAACAAGAAAGACCAGTCCATAAGCTATACATCTACGATCCTGGAGGATAAGATAGACATTTATGATTATATTTTTATATTTAATTTTATATTCATATGTTTATTTTTTTAATAGTTATCCTTTGTAGTTGCTTATAAATAAGCTGAATGTAAATGAATTATCAGATTTTGATTGAATGCAAATTTGTTTCTCTTTGGTACTGCTATGGATTCTATTACTCTTTCTAGGTGCGAATTGCTAAGTTTATTAAAGTTGTCTTATATCACACTATAGAAATGTTAAGCTCTAATCTTACAAAGAGGCATTATTGACTTTCGGTAAATTTTAAAAATATGAACAGAATTGTGTGAATTATTATTTTTTTAATGAAAACCGACTGCCACGATACCTCCACAAGAAGAAAGGAATGTGCTGCGAGCAAAAAGAAAAGCAGTCGGTACTGCAAGCGATACCATAAGGTGTAAGTTCAACAATTATTATACGCAAAAAAAATGATAACACAAAAAGCGACTGCTTAATTAGAATGACATATAATCCCTAGAGATGAAACGGAATCCCTCAAGGACAGCTTTCTTTATAGAAGATGCTGCTAGCGCATTGTACTGGCTGCTTTCTTTATAGAAGATGCTGCTAGCACATTGTACTGGCCGCAGGGGACTCAAGCCCTTGTCATTTCAGAGGATTAAGCCACTCGTCTCACTCGTCAACTGTTACCAGTGCGGTCAAAAACTCCCCTACATCTTCCCTAGTTTAGCTGATAATTAATACATATTGTTTGTGAAAGACCATGTGAGTCTTCATCTCCCCATCCACATTCCCAGTGAATAGAGGCTTTCATCGTCACCACCACTACTGAATACTGATGGGAGTGTCATACTATTCTCAAATCTCGATCCCAACCGTTTAAAATTAACAAAACAACTTAAAGTTGTAACTACCATTAAATTTTCCCTCGTGTATAAATAATGACTAAGTTTTAAATAATATCAAGCACAACTGAACAGACCCACAGAAATAATTACAATTTCAGTGTCAACAGTCTCATCTGTTTAATGAATATCACCAGTACAACAACAATACTCATCATCTTTTTTCCAAAGATCACATAAAAGAATAAACAGGGACCATCTGATGTAAGAAACAAGCAGCATACATGAATGGCAAGGCCTGCCCTTCACGGAAAGCATTGCTATCGAAGTTACTATGTTCCAGGTGAGTGCTGATATGCACGATTTCCATCTTGCCTTGGGTGGAGTGGAGAACGACGGTGCGAAGGCTGCTGGCCATGTCGATTGGCTGTACAATGTGTAGAATTAATTCTAGGCTCGTTTGGCCTTTCATTGACAGCTTCAATCCTTTCCAGGGTATCCACAACTTCCTTCATTGACGGTCTGGTCTTGGGTTCAGGTCCAAGACATTGTAATGCAAGCTGAGCTATTTGAACTGCAGCTCTGGAAGGATACTTTCCCTCCAAACGGGAGTCCATTATGTTCTTTAACTTTCTTCTACTAGATAAATGTGGTTTGATCCAGTCAACCAGATTTTGTTTCCCATTTGGACGGGTTGGATCAAGTGCCCGTAGGCCTGTTAGCATCTCAACCAATACAACACCAAAGCCATATACATCGCTCTTTACATATAAATGCCCTGTTTAATAAGCATGATATCAGTATCATGACACACTGTCTTGGGTTTAGCGCAAGTGGTTTTGAAGCATGAAACATCAATAACTTGAATCTGATCAACATACAGCCTTAAGGGCACCAAAGCTCAAAAAGATTCAGAGGATTACCTGTGGCAACATACTCAGGAGCAGCATAGCCATATGTGCCCAAAACCCGTGTGGTAACATGAGATTGGCTAGCTGAGGGACCCATTTTTGCCAAGCCAAAGTCTGATATCTTTGCATTATAGACCTAGAAAAGAAAACAGGGATACAAATGAAATACCAAATTTAAGAGTTCATGTTTCTCTCTTTTAATAACGTCATCTAATTGATAAATACTTTCTTGTCACCATTTACTTCAGTCTTCCTTTAACTAGCACAATGCGGTGGGTGGCTCGGTTTTTAAAAAATGAAAAGAGGGGAGGTCAACCCTGAGAGTGAGTTAAAACTTGCTACAATAGTATGGTGAAAAAGAAAAGGTAAAATGTTCAACCATCAAACAGATTTGTATTCTCTCTAAATAATAATATACTGCTACTAATTTATTACTTGTATAGAACTTACCCCATCAAGCAATATATTTGAAGCCTTGAAGTCTCTATAAATTACTTGTTTCTCTGATGTGTGTAAGAATTCCAGGCCTCGAGCAGCTCCAATTAAAATCTTAAGCCGTATCTCCCATGGAAGTGACTGAACAACTGAGCCCCCTGCAAAAGTCAAAGCATGTAGTCTATAGTGAACCAAATGAACTTGATTGATTTGTAGAAAAGTGTGTTCAAATACGCTAATTGCCTGCACATTTACATTCAATATTATTAACTCTTACTTCCGAAAAGGTGGTTTTCCAAACTGCCCTTTTGCATGAATTCATAGACAAGCAGTAGCTCTGTATCATCCCAACAGTATCCCAACAGCCTAACAAGGTTGGGATGAGAAAGGCTTCCTAGGAAGTTCACCTCAGACTGCATGAATAAATGGACGAGCAGATAAGCAGACATCATTCGGAAAATTATGAATAAACTAAACATAAATTAAAATAAATTGGTGAAACAGTAACTATTTCTCCCAAATATCAGGAAAGACAGCAATGAGTCAATCTAGAATATCAAGAAGTTACAGATATCTAGCTCTTTCAAATACAAAATTAAGATTAACAATATCACATTAAAATTCTTAAACCATATATATCGACTTTAAATCTCTTCTTGAAGCGGTCACACATGCCAGGAACCAACTGGATCAGTTAAGCCAGAATATTATCTCCACACCTCTGATTGGGGGCAGCCAACTGTAGAATGCATAAATTTTAGCCATTTAGCTAACAACTCAGTTTGGTTTATGTGGTTCATTATTCACAATGTTTTTTCCCCAATTTTTTGAGTCTTTTTTTTTCCTGTTTCTAAATGAAGGGTAGGGGAAGCAGGGGTTTGGCCAAATCTCTGTCTCTACAACTCAAATCAGAAATAGCAGCGGATGTTTGATGTATATTATAAAGACTACTAGGATGTGCCTATGAATTCATTTACCATTTTACATAACAGAATCTGAGGTGAATTTTGTAATGTTCCGGTTTCTATTACAGGTTCGAAAAACATCAGAAGCTGTGGTTACTCAACTCCAAGATTCATCATAACTGCATAACTTTCTGGCTACTTTCTGTTTTAGATCAGAAACATACCCAAACGATCTTTAACCTTTCCTGTTTAAACACTTGAAAATTCTCAACAGGCATCATGCCATCAATTTTGCAAACCAAGTAACTACGGGTATATTAAATAGCCTCTAAAAGCACTTTAGTTATTAAATAAGGACCTTGAATACAATACCATTTCTTTATTACACCATATAGAAGACTTATATTATTCTCTTGTAGATAGGAAAGAAAACCAAAGCTATAGTAAGTAAAAATTTCACAAATCTCAACCACCACAATAACAATTAAAGAATATGAACCATAAAGAAAAGCCAGGAAAGATAAATAAATTATTAGGGAAGAAGCCAGAAGACAGAGAATATAGCTCTAGTTAATTAATACTAATAAATATGCATATGAATTTGGTTTTTTTGTTAATTAACAAAACCAAAGTCAAGACACATGGATGCATATGAAACTTTTCTCACACAGATGAAATTAAATTGGTAATGACCTTTTTCTGGGGGCAGAGAGTGGCTGCCAACCTCCAGCATAAAATCTCATATTCATTAGATATTGCTTTAGGCAACCAGTCACAGTGGATGAAATAAATGTAAAAAACTAAAGCATATATGAAGAGGACAAATGGTTAAAATCTAGCATCAGATGATCAGATTGAGTATTTTTACAATCCAATAACTAAAAAGCAAAGAATTCAATGCCAGACAAACAAAAAAAAGAAGAAGAAAGAACTGCAGTCATTAACTGAATATAGTTGAATTACCTGCCACTCCTGAAATCCTTGCACGCTTTCAGGATTCAACTTCTTGACTGCAATGACTGATCCCCCAATATTCTTTGATGTCACCTTCTCATCGAGCCAACCCTTGTAAACTTTCCCAAAACCTCCTTCTCCCAACACTGTATCAGTTCTGAAATTTTTAGTAGCAGTCCTCAGTTCTGAAAAAGTGAAGACCCTTAAATTGGGAGTAGGCAAGATCTGCCCATTTGGACGTGTCTCATCGACGCTACTCACTGCCGAGAACCGGCTGTTGCCAGAGACATTGCTGCCGCCTGAAGATGTAGTGCTGCTGGTTGTCTGTGATATTCCAGCTGCAACAAACAATTACAGTTAAAAAATACAACCATTCAAGTAATAATAATATGCAATAAAATGATGTGAAATTCAGCAGCTATCAAAAGAAATTCTAAAGGAAAAGGCAAAAAACCAAATAATTAATTGAGAATACTAATTCAAGGTTGTCAACTACCATGGTTTGATCCCCCCCAAAAGAACAAATATTGACGTCAATCAAAGACAGGGTTTTACTCGCTAGTTATACAGAGGACGAGATGAATACATATTTATCAAACGAAATTAGCTGCTATTAAGGAAATTCTTTATTTAAGAAAAAAAACCCACATAAGAAATCGAACAACTAGTGGGATATTGCAACAAAATCAAAAGCAATAAACAACACTAGTAGAAAGTGAGCAAATCAATACAATTTATTGCAGAAAAATAAAACAATAATAATAATAATCAAATGGTATTCGGTTTACCCGAACTAAAATGGCTAGTAGTGGTCTGGTTTTGGTTTTTAGGAGGAGAACCCCAACAAATCCCCATATGAATCCCTCAAATTCTCTTTGGATCCTAAGCAGAGACAGAAATGATGGGCATACTGGTTTCTCCCGTTGGAAAAGCAGGGTAGGCAGATAGATAGACAGATAAAAAGAAAGAGAAAATATGATTCTGATTGATATTGAGGATCAATGCTCGTCACAGCGCTGCTTTGACCAATCCACCTTTTGCCTCTTTTAAGTCTTCTTCTTCCTTTATTTAAAATTTTATTGACTAGTAAATTTTCATTCCCACCTTCCAAGTTTCTCACTCTGTTCTCTATATTCATTCATGGAGAGTTTTCACACTAAATGGTTTTAAGTTTACAGTAAATATCAGAATGATGTATGTAAAAGACCAAGTCATTGTACAAAAAAAGGTCTTGAAATTCTGGGTTGTTGCAGACAAAAGTTAATATAGTCAAATAGCCGTGTTTAGATAGAGATCAGTCAGTCAATAACCCACCCTGTCTCTCTCTCTCTCTCTCCCTCCCAAGAAGAAATTCAAGACAAACGCCTTTGCGATTTTGACGTCTCCCTATTGGTTATAAGTCGTCGTCATTTATTTGTACATGTATTATAAGAGCTTTTTTTTTTCTTAAAAAAAAGAAATTTATTTATATTTGATTTAAAAACTTATTTTTCTCTCTGTCTCTCTCTTTTTTTTTTTTGAATATTGAGAGAAGATGGAAAAATATAATTAGGGAGTTTGTTATTACCTTTTTTTTTAAAAAAAAATTCTTTATAGTTGATTTAAAAACTTATTTTACTCTTTTTTTTTTTTCGAAAAGTGAGAGAAGATGGGAAAATATAATTAGGGAGTTTGTTATTACCTTTCTACTCATACTTTAATCAATATTTTTTATATTCAAACTTAACTTATCATATGTTTTAGAGACTTACCATTAATTAAATAATTTTTTCATAATTCAGCTCACACACACATATATATATATATATTTAAGTTGGGACACCGTCATCTACCCATTTGCTACGGGATGGCCAAAAAACACTTAGGGGGCATTGCCCACATTCACAAAATGTTATATAGCCTTATAACATGACACTTGGAATTTGTTTGGATTATGTGTTTTATTGAGTTGCTCTCATAAAATAATCACAAGAGTTTCAATATATAAGTTAGATACATACATCTTGAATTATTTAATTTCTAACAACCATTTAATAATTAAACTATCAAGCGGTTTAGTTAATAAGTCTTCCATTAATTAATTAGTAAAAGTACATCTACAAAATAGTTAAGATGTTCTCTATATGTCATTTATTATTTTGAACAAATTTTTTACTTGACCTTTTTATTAAAAGATTAAAACAGAAAAAAAAAAGAAACAAACAGACAATTCAAATGTGTCACTTGTAACACAATCTATTCTGTTCCTTCTCCATTTTTAAGATTACAATATTTTAATGATGTCTAAATGTTAAAACAACAACAATAACAACAAAAGGAATCCTCCTATTTGTTGAACATTAACACAAACCCACAGAATGTATCAAGTTTAAAAATAGTATGCTCAAACTATTTTAAATTATGATACAATTTTCAATATGTACGCCCCAAAAAAAAACATAGTGTAAAAGCACGCCCCTGAATATATACTTTCTTTCAATAGTCCACAAATTTTGGTCAAAGTCTTTGAGCTTTGTTATTAAATGTGAGAAAGACTTGAGGTTGTTTTTTTTTAGACTTAAACGATCCTGGTTATTGGATTGGATCCGGATGATAGTACAGCTTAATTTCTCGGAAACTTAGACTGAATCTGCTTATTGACTTCCAGAGCCAGAGCCAGAGGAAGTCTTCATTACAACAGCTGTCTTCCTTTCCCAAATCTTTTTCAGTCTTGACTTTTCAGAATCTTGGCCTTGAAGTCCTTTAGTGGGCCTGTGCTGCTACTGTGTATTATGACTTAATTTTTTTTTCCAACAAAGTCATAATGCATATGATAAAATATTAATGTTATTAAAAAAATACATCACAATATAACACGTTTTTCATAAAATATTTTAACGAGTCATAATACATATGAAAGAGCAGCTATTAAAAAGACACACCACAACGTAACGTTTTTCATAAAACATACTCCATATGAAATACCTTTTACAATGAGCTCAAGAAAATTCAACCCTCTTTGAATTAACATCAATTTTGAGAACAAAACGTAAACAAATTCCACGTTACAAAATCAAATTCTTGCTAAATTATAGTTTCCAGTGTTACAAATGACAACATCTTTTGCTTGTGTACCTACAAATTAGGATACATTAATCTGTACAATACAACCTACACGCTACAATACATTACAGTTAGGTGCGGCCCTCAGCTCATGCTCTGTTGATACCATCACCTGGAGCTTCGACTCCCAACCCACCATTCTATGGTTAACTTAATTAAAATGAAAAGTATAAATAAAAATTCTCAGAGTTGTAATGCTAGATCTGGCTGCATTGAATCAACCCTGCTAGAATTAGGAGACCCCGGTGGCTGGAATCTTTCATTTAGGTCAGGTGGAACTGAATCTGGTTTCTGCTCTAGGGGCACTTCTTGCCAAGATGCCTGCAGATTGTGCCCCTTTTTTGTGGCAGGCAAACCCTTCACATCCGAAGTTTGGCAATGATGTGCTGGAGTTTATTGCCCTTGTATTTTCCAATAATTTTGAGTCTTCTGAATTTAAGCAATTTGAAGTCGCTGGACTGACAAAGTTGCTGTTCCTTCTAGAAACTGTGTCAGCAACCTGAGAAGACTGGAGGTTTATCCCAGTTGGCCTAACAGATCCCATTACTTTCTCCATCTGAGTTGCAAGGTTAAACCCATTAAGGCCATTCATTCCAGGGTGAAATACTGGGTTCAACCAAGCGGGAGGGTGAGGCCTCATTGCACCAACGCTGCTACTCAGTACATTAAAACCAGAGTGGGAATTCAATCCTCTAACAGCTTCTGCACTTTCTGCAATGGGTTCAGGATATCTATTTGCAACAATGGGACTTGAGGAGGTGGGGTGAGATGGAAGGAGAGGTTTGCTGGGATGGCTGTCTATGGCTGACTGAGTTGAAGTCATATGTTTCTCTGAGAAATTCTCTCTTTCCCAACTTTCTGTTTCTGATGACTTGCCATCCTTCATTTCCACTGTGCTGGGTGTAGCAGCAGCAAAAGATGAAATTCCAGGCAGAGAAACGGGCCGTGATGGCGATAGCTGAACTGGAGTAGGGGAAGGAAGTAGCAGCAACTTCTGCCGCACTGCCTCATTTTCTCCAACCCATCCAGAACCAAAATTAACTCCAGGAGGCAAAGACTTCTCAATCTTCTTCGAGGCAACCTTCCAAACGACAGGCCCCAGATTTGCAGCAAAATGAGCAAGGCTCCTTGCATAACCATACTCTGCGTGAAGCCCAACCTGAATCATATAAAATTTCAGTTTCACTCAAACCAACCAAAATAACAGCTGAATATGACTATACAATGGGTGGGGAGGGGAATATAGATGGGTCCACCAAAAGCTCATAGCAGCACATGCTAGGGCCTGAGGACCATTTAACCGATGAGTCTTGAAAGGGAATAGAGTTCCAGGCCAAGCAATTAATATAATCGAAAGGTACCGAGTACCAATCATATATTCTGATGACTCCTTTTTCCAGCCTGTATGTCTTATCGAAAAGAAACAGGATATTGGAGATCATCACCATTCAATTATGAAATAATTTGGCCAAGAAAAAAAAAATCTAAGATTGTCTATCGGAGGCCCACTACCCACCTACATGGGCAGTTGACTCCAAGCATGGCAGTGAGTAGCTTCTGTTTTTACTCTCAAAAAATAGTCAACTTATAAACATCAAGATGATACATACAGCCAAAAGCTGCTTTCTCTCTCCATCAAAGGTAGTTAAAACAGATGACTCTCGCAGACTAGCTGGTAAATGGGATTGCTTGTATGTGTTGCGCCTGTTTTCCTCATATGCAGCTTGCTTCTTCCCCTGCTTGATCCAATTCCCCTTCGACATAGAACCTGTAAGGAGTAAAGTGCCTCAAGGCTCCACTGGATACTAGATACAAGGAAAAGCTAGATAGCTAAATGATTTTTATTTTTTATTTTTTGAGGGGAGGGGGAGGGGGGAGTTGGAATAACAACTCAATTCTTAATTTTCTAACCTGCGAATTCATCATTCCTCTCAAATTTGTGCTCAACCAACCAACCAGAATAAACTTCACTGTTGCGAGAGCCATGGAAAGATCGTCCTGGAAGATCAGTAAGGCCCAGCTTACCTGAAAGGACCCCTTTCCTCGGATCAGACTTGGACCAAGTGGTATTTTCTGCCCCAGTAGCAAGGGTTGCATCTGAGGAAAATTCTAAACCTGCGCGTTCCAAAGAAGGCCCCATAATCTGTTTTTTCAGATTCTTGGTTGGTGGTCTGCCTCTTCTTACTATTTTGTGTTCTGGTTCATTATCATTACTACCTTGCCTTAAATTTTCAAAATTCTTTTTCGCCAGCTCTTGTATGGACCGTGCCTGGTAAGATGAATCAACATTTCAAACAAATACCCAAGAAAACTGATAATTGCAACATAAGAGTTGAAAATCGACGTTACCTGTCGAAAATAAATAGTATCTGGGGCATTGTACTGCATCGCATTCGAACAGATTAAGAAAACATCTTTCTGCATAATAATAATACAACTAAAACATCAATGTCCATAAACCAAGTTTCAGTATTCTCGCAAAACTGAAACTAAAGCATCAAGAATGTCTTCCAGAGTATCATAGTCATAGGTTAAACTACCCACAAATTAAAATTTAGTAATATCTCAAGAATTTCTTGCAGATTATAAAATGAAAACAACATTACTTTATTTTCTCCCTAAGCCAGAAAATACAAGAGATGTGTTCTATCTGCAGTGGCGGATCTAGACCATTAATCTAGGGGGGGTATAAAAATAAAAATAAAAATTTAAAAGGGTCTCCTATAAAAAAAATGAAAAATTTGGGGTGTCAATTCCTTATTTAAAAAAAATCTATAAAAACTAGGGGGGGTAAAATCAAATTTGAAAAATTTTAGGGAGGTCCATGGCCCCCATTAGCACCCCCTTATATCTGCCTCTGGTCACCCAGTAAGAGTTCCACTCCACTAATCATTCAAAACATCAGTCTCAGACATAATTGACATTTTTTTTAACTTGCACAAAAATAAAAAAGGTTGTTATGAATGGGAGAAAATAGTCCAAGAGCCATATCATGTAAAACACACCAACCATATAACAAGTTCAAAAAGGTCAACACAGGCTCCTGATCTGAGGTGCAAAGAAAAAGATCTCTTTTTTATGACTTCCACTTATCGATCCCAGCCCAGAGAAGTGACCGAGCAGGATCCTATTGATGAATGAAAGGGTTTATGAGCCCTAGTCCTATAAGCTGACACATGTAGAGAAAAGATCGTTCAACACCTATGCCACAAACCCATTTTTGACCTACAAATAGTAGTAGATCTTCATGCAGACCTTATTATTATTATTATTTTGATAGGTCATGCAGACCTTATTAAATATTCACACAAATGATGGAAACAATTTCTTATTATTTTTTAATTCTTAAAAAGAGACTTCCACTAAAACGGTAAAAATCAGGATACCATACAAAATAGATTACCAAGAAAAAAATTATTTAGAAAAAAAATTGATTACTAAGCAAAACTTCAAATCCACACACACCACATATACGCATTACATGATAAAATAAGCTTAATTTATCAATCTGAACCTAAAGGAAGGGAGCTCCGACAGAACTCTCTCCGTGACTTGAATAGCAAGGTTTTTTTATGCGGAAAACATAAAAAGAATCAAATTCATGCCTTAATATAGAATTTTATTTCCTTCATCAGGATTGTATTAAATGAAACAGGATTTCATGCCCAGAGTACTCAATTCATGCAACTAAGGATCAGATCTGAATCTGACAGCATATTCGTTAGATCCAGAGCAGATTAGAACAAAATCGGCCCTTCCCAGATTTGGAGAAGCAGATTGTGAGGAGCTCTCTCCCACACTGAATAAAAAACATTTCAACTGGGCCATGCAAGACTTGAAACCAGACACTCACTAGTCACTGGGATATAGAAGCCAGCAACAAACAAAGCCAATAATTTGTGTTTTGACTGAAACTTTTTAGTATTTGACCTGTGGTTGGTGTAAATATGACATATTAAAGATATATATAGATAGACAGAAAGATAGAAACACATTCATGCACATGCTCTAGAGGCAGTCTCATCCTGAAAATATTTTTGAAATCAGCACTCACTGGCTTTCACTTCTGCTATCTGACAACCTAGGCCATGCACAGACACGGGCATTCATGTTCTTTATAATCCACCAATTTCATAGTATAGTTAGTGTTAAACCATCAACTCGTCCAAAAGCTTAAGTTATCAGATAATTGAGTCAACAATGTATATCAAACTCTTAACACTCCCCCTCACGTGCGACCCCAGACTAGCATATGGAGAGACACGAACCAAACACAAGCACAAACACGAAACAAAACAAAGTACAATTTTGCACAAAAAAACTTAACGGGTAATAAATGCAAATAGAGAGACTTGGACCCAAGACCTCTCATAACAAAGGTTTTGATATCACGTTAAACCACCAACTCATCTAAAAACTTAAGTTATCAGATAATGGGCCAACAATGTATATAAAGCTCCCAACAGTTAGTTTGTTACCAATCAATTATTTGACCGAACAGACACTTTTGAAGGAAAAAAGGCGTTCGATAAACTTTCTCAGGTGCATCCCAAGCTTTATCACAGGACTATCATTATCATATGCTTAATTGAAACTTTTGTAAGTCCACCATGGAACCATGATTTTATGAAGCTTGTAGAACACAACTCCTTCGTGACAACCAATTTTCTATCACGATGTATCGTCAATTAACAAAAAATGTAATAGGTATCGATAAAATGGACATGTCAAGGTCCCAAAAATTGGATGGTTATATTTACAGTATCATATTGTATCCCAAAAACCACTGAAATTGGTATCAACTGCTGAAATAAGGTATTAAATATTAATAAAAAAAAAATACTTTTAGGTCTTACAATTATAGATATATCTGTTAGTTAATCCTAGAAGTTAAGGATTTTTTACTCCATAAAGCAAATTGGTTCTAAAGATAATCAAGTATTCCACCTAGAAATACTCCACACACTAGTATTAGGAAGAGATAAGAGGTATTCATAAATGTCCCGAGTAAATAAACAATACCAACTTCATTGCTCAATTTTGTAATTTAGAATAATTTGGCCTTTAGATGACCCAGAATTTTTCAGGATTCGTAGAGTTGAGTTAAGAAGTGGATACTCTTTGCAACCCACTACTGCTTTGTGCTTCAAGAATTTCTAGTATATTTGTTCAGTAGGCTACTGTTACACAAATTTTTAAATTTGAAAACAAGTGCTCTTTTTAAGGATGAGTAAAGATACATATTATTAATATCAAAACAGAATGAACAACTTGTAGTAGCCCATAGGAAGGACATAAAGTGTAATAATTGGTCAAGAAAAAAATCATCAATAAGGAATGTTCACAAAATATCTATAATTTTTTTTTTTAAAAAAAGAAAACTACAGAGCACTAAGCCAAGATAGGACTCATTACTGTTGAGGATTCTACAATTCCTTCCCTCTGAAAAGTTAATAAATGACATCAAAGAAAAAATTGGCAACCCACTCCAATTACTAAAATAAAGACGGGTATTGCACAAATCCTATAAACTGTACTCCATTACAAACAATATATTCATATAGCTTCACCTCTAAAGTGGTGTAGTAAATGGTTTTTCCATCTCAGGCAAGTATTGGTCCTACCAATAGACCTTACCTCCACAATTATTCACGTTAAACCATATTCTCAAAATGAGAACAATTTGTTTTTAGATCATACTAATATTGTTCTTCAGGACGCTTAGTATCACAATATTTAAATTCTGAAAAACTATAAATTTAAGTTTCTTAGTATATTCAAGTCCAGTTAGATTCGTCAATTTCGTTGGATGACTGAAACCCAACCAGCACAACATTTGCAAGTTCCAGAGATAATATACTCCAAAATAATTTTGTGTCAACTAACAGCCAGAAACAAATTAACAAAAAAATGTACACAGACCTAAGGAGTTTAGTTTCAACAGTAACCTTAAAATATTGATAAATTTATAATAAACTGTTCCATTCAGGTACCAGAAATTGGCCCCAAGCCATTGGTAGTTTCAGTTTATTCCCCCACCCCCTCTTCTGGCCAAGAAATAGTTAAGGTGTTAGTCAGTGAAAGCTATGCTAATTATCTAGTGTGACTTAAATCCAGGCTACCAGCATGACATCCATGAGAATTGACCAGGTTGCTGGCATCTACTGAGCAACACACTTCAATTTTGCAATGTTTCTGGCCAAATTGAGAAGGAAAGAAATAATCTATATCTGCTTTGAAGCAAAAAACTCTATACAAAGCAATGCCATTGAGGAATCAGTTCAGTTTGTACAACTGTCTCTGTCCAAAATAACAGGAATCAGTTCAAAGCTGGTTATCAGAAGGTATATAACACAAAAATTTCTGCCATTTCCAAACCACACATTTAGAGCATAGCACTAGGAACCGATATTTTAGTGACATGTACTAAAATTAAATGTGGCCAGCAAAACAGCTCTGATTTCAAATATTTCCATTTTTGGGGGGGAGGGGGTTGTCAGCTTGTCGCCACCCTTGTGTCTGACATTGCTTAGATCAACGACGCCCATTTAATGCACATCATGTTGACCTAACACTTCATTTAGTTGTCATTTTCACTTTAAATCATATAAAGACACATTTACTCAATGTTACTTGGAAGATGGAACACGGATTGTTATGGTAAGTGGAACGGGAACAGGAACAAAAACACAATACACTACAGTGACTAAACACTGTAAATATGGTATGATAAGGGGGTAGGCTCATTAGATGACATAAATGGAATACAATGATGTAGGTCTAACTATAGGAGTGTGTTATGTTCACCCTAAGATGAGCAATGAGAATTAATAAGTGATACAAGTTTTCCATATAATTATATAATTTTATTATATTAGAATAAAACATGTAAAAATATTGAACAAATTACTCCAATTTGTATTGATCTCTTGATTTGAGTTGGTATTTTCCTATTAATTTGTTCGTAAAAGGAAAATCAAGGATAGCACTAAGAAGAAATTTCTCGAATTGCTAAATTTAGTATAACGCAACATAAGTGTTCTTTGTTTTGGAACGAATGTTACAAAATGAAAATCACTAGAGTATTTAGTGTTTCTGGTAACTATTCATCTGCTAGAAGTCAATCTTTGAAGAGACATTTCAAAGTTGTTGGTGCACTGCACATCTGAGAAACCACAAAATTTTATTGTTAAGAGGATAGAAAAAATAAATACAAAAGGACGACTAGGATTGAAAATTTCCCTTTAAATAAATCAAACAAAAATCCAGGAAACCAAAAATAAATAAAATCCAAAACCAACCACCCTAGAGAGAAATTTCAGAGGAGATAGGTGATAAAAATTGTTTCTTCACACTTATCTAAAAATTATTTCTTCACACTTATCTCAAAACACAACCTACTTATACACTCCAGGCTTGCCTTGAAATAAAATTCCCAAAATCATGCATGTGTTTTGAATTTCAATGACATCAATGGAAAGAAACACGAACTAAAATTAACCCAACTTTGGAGAAACCTAAAAGTAGATGTATCCCTTATGATCAAAGGGAAGTCTGCCTTAAATTTCCTTCCCCTACATGTTCAAACTCATGAAAAAGCATATTTATAAATAGTGAAATGAGTCCATGAGACTTTGTATATTGATATCATATTGTTTCATGATAAATTCTGTAGCAATTGGCAACCACCTTTTCATATTCTTTCTGTTCCATTATTCCATAATTTGCCCCTTGTTTTGTGCTTCTCTCATATTAAATTGGACAGAGAATCTGAGTACCACCACGTTATATTGTTGTGACTGTCATTATGTATTCATAGTCCAGGGCATAAACAATCCATATGTAGTGGACTGTTTGGTTCAAGTCGGAATGAGTACATTGACATCCTAATTAAGAGATATTTTAAGTAAGTTATTGTTACCAATGAGTTGTGCATTCATGGCGCATTTAAGTCCCACCAGATTTCAAATGGCATTAACTTAATAATTTATAATTCAAATAATACTTATTGTCCATTACAACAAGGGTGGATGTGAAACAAAGGCAATATCAATAAAAAGAATGTAGAACAAAAGCCCATTCCAAAGAAAGGTTCAAGAAACTTAACAACAAAACGACAAGATCTGCAATGCTAACAACTACTGATGGTTCCTTGCATTTTGTTCATAAAAAAAGGCATGAGTACTTGGTAGAAATCTGTGTCTTTTACGGTAAGTCGACAGCATAATCTACCCAATAAAGAAGAGGCTTTCTATTTATTGTATCCCCTCTGTCCTCCCCATGATAACTCCTCGCACTCTAAGCCCCAAACAAATGCATTACAGCAGAAGTGTGTATTGATAATTATCTATACTTCCTCAAAACAAAAGAACTATAGGGGAAGGCAGAAAGTAAGTTACATATGTACTTAATTCTCTAAAATGCTGGACCAAATGATAATGTGGGAACCTGAAGAGGGGAGGGGAGGGGGGAGGGGGGGAAGGAGAGGGGAAACAAAATGAAACAGAAGAAGAAAGGAGGCTTTGAAACAATATAATCATAAGCACGTAAACCAACCTCTAATTGTTCCAAGTTGGCATAAACGCCACCGGCAAGATTCTTCTTCAGAGTGCCAAAATCCATCGGGTGCTCTATGACTTCATGGTAGTCTGGAAGCTGTAAATATAGATATCACTAAAATAATAATAATAATAATACGAACACACGCATGAACTAATTTTAACAAAATACATCATTCTGAAAATCACCTCATTTGGGTCCACTGGTTCAGAAAAAACGCCATAAGTGTCCTTCCTGTGGAAAAATTTGATACCGTCAGCAAATGACAACAAACTGGAACAAAATAAAGTGAAATCGTAATATGATTTAGAAAAACACATACTTTTGAAGCCTGTCAAGGATGAACATCAATAATTTTTTATCTGGTAAAGATGTTGAGGGTCCCATGTCCACATGTTTATGCGTCGGCAACAACTGTGGGAGGCCGTTAAACAAACCTTGGAGGGGGTTTGTGGGGTTTGAAGCAGAGACATGCTTTAATGCCTGCAAAATTTATCCCATTTCAATTCACTTATCCCAAAGAAAAAGGAAACTCCAACAGGTTCGTAGACTGCACATACATACATGTATTTATATAGTATGTTTATTTATTGAGTCTGTGTTAATAGTAATGAAGAATAGGAAGCAAAGTTTGTTGTAAAAGACGAAATGGCACAAAATTCAACTTTTTAATGGTTAATAAAGCAGGAAGAAATTACAACTTTTACTAGAAATGACAGCCCATTACTATTTGAGTAAAAGGTAGAGTGAATTAATGATAGCAACAATCGTAGAAATGCAGTATCAGCTGATAATGAACGTAGGTAAAGACAACAAAAGGTGCGAAGTTCCAAAATAGAAATATCTCGGACCTGACCGAGTCAAACTCATGCACTTTTATTCTACACAACCAACGACACATTAAGGTGCGAAATTCAAGGAAAATCAAATCATGTCAACAAATAAATACCACTAAAAAGAAAAAAAAAAAAAAGTAAATAAATAGAGGGAAAAAAAAAGGCAATCACCAAATTTGACCTTATAACTTTCAGCCCCTAAAATCTAGAGGTTTTAGTCAAACAGCTCACAAATTCATCACCTTCTCAGTATCATTCTGACCAGATCCATCACCGATCGCATTGATCTTTCGCTTCTTGTGGTTCATCGTGACAACATCGTCTTCAGCGTTCGAATCAGAATTAGAATTGAGGGACGTCGAATTCAAGGACGACCTCTGTGGAGGCAATTTGAGTACGAGCTTGAGCTTCTTCTCTCGCGGTTTCCCATTTAAGTCTTCGTCGTCGTCTTCGTCGGCGGTGTCGGTGTTATATTCCACCGGGGATATTCCGTCGAGATTGGGGTTCCGGCGAGTAGATCGACGCCGCGGATTAGGAGTAATTGCGCTGGTTTTAAAATTAGAATTAGGGTTTAGTTTTTGCTGCTGGTACGGTCGTTGATTTTGGTGCTGCTGATCTTTGAGACTTGGCTTTTGGAGATCTAAATGAGAGGGACGTCCTTTCTTCTTCCTTCTCTTCCCCACTGCCTTACCCATTGTGCCTGCGTGCCCCCTCTCCCCTCTCTCTCCCTCTCTACCAAACAGGGGGTTATGTTTATTTATTTAATATTTATTTATTTGGGTTTTTATGAATTTTAGGTTAGGCGGCTTGCCTAGCACGTGACCATCACACGCTTATCTTGCGGGAAATTGACACGTGTCGAATCGATGATGTAGTAGTCTAGTTAATCACTGAAGCTTGAAGCAAGTGTTTTGGAACTCATAGCTGGTTGTTAGTTTGACAATAATCTCGAAGTTGTTCCAAATTTTGACGTTTGCTGTTATGTTGTTCATATTAATGTCCTGTTATATTATTATTATTTTTATTAAAAAAAATAGGATGACTAATATCTTTCAAATTACATAATATATATATATATATATAAGACTTAATAATTCAAATTTAAAATTAGGATAAAATATACTAATGCTAATTTTTGAAAATCATGTAAATTAAATATATAATGTTGTCAGTACATAACTATTATATTATTTAGACACATTTTAAGGACCAAATTTGAGAACAGGGTGGTTAATTAATTATAAACTCGGGTTATATATGGAGAAGATTTGTTTAAAAACAAAAAAAATAAAGTCTGTTATCATTTTGATACCCTAACCTTCATGATATATTTCAATTATTCATATAATTTTTTGGGACAACTCTTAGTATTGAAATGAATTGTAGAGATAATATTAGATTGATTGGGGAAAGAAATACTAATTAATTTTCATATCTCAAAATTGGCTAGTTTTATGCTGTGAAAATAGCAATTGTATTGGTAATATTAATCATATGCTTGATTAAGTTGGCTCAAAGAAATTATAAATGGAGGTCAAAATCATGCAAACATGTTTGGCTTATGATAAAATTAATTAAAATCATAACAAAAAGGAGTCTTTATTTATATTTAAAAAATTATATATTGGAATGAAGTAGTCATTATAAGGAATGATAAAGGAGGTCAAAATCTTCCAAACGTGTTGGTAATATATACATGCACATGCACACGGGACTCCCCTCGATCCCCTCCCTCTGACCATCACATGTTTAAAATGAGTCGATGGAATCAGTCTAGCATGGATGCATGCATGGAGAAGTAAAAGCTTTTACGGAGGGAGCCCATTCTCTCAAAGAATATATATATATATATATATATATAGAGAGAGAGAGAGAGAGAGAGAGAGAGAGCAGCATTCTTTTTAAGACTTATATTTATAATATTTGATATGATGTAGGTGGTTAATTATTTAAATTCTTCTTTAAATCTAGGGGTATTGATCGAATCTACACCACGGTTAATTGCTCTCAATTTCAACGTTTCTTTTCTTTTGCTTGGCCAAACTTTCTTCGGAGTTGTACCTACGAATTTAGCTTCGCTTTCTAATAGATTTGTGTTTCCATATCCGGGTTCCGATTTAGCAGACATCGTGACTCACACTAAACCATGCATGCTCACCATAATGATCGATTTAAAATCTAGTTCATAATTATCACAAGTCGATTTCACTTTTAAATAGTCACACACACACATATATATATAGCAACCATGAGATCGATGAGATTCATACAGCAGGAATCTTTAACACTTTATTTATACAAGCTTCGGATACAATATATACCAGCCTAGAGGCCCTACACAACTCAATACTCCGTAGCCATTCCACATACTACTTGGAAACTCAAATACTAGCTAGCAGCTGCAGCTAAGATATATATATATATATATAGAAGTCAAAAACCTAAACCCAACCAAAATAGTAGCTAGCGCTCTATTCCTGTTCTTTCTTAAGATGCACATGCCACGCACGTGCAACCAGGACCGCACTTGCAGAAAGCTTTGCCAGATCCACTCACTTCAATCTTCGGGCACGTGCATGGGTTGCATCCACAGTGATCTCCACACGAGCATCTCTTATGCTCCATACTAGTATCATCCCCCCCGCTCGACGTGCACCTGCATCCATTTTTTTGTTTTTTTTTTTCCCATTAATTTCAATAAAAAAAATATGAACAACTCACTACTAGTATTAAAGATACATATATATATATGTGTGTGTATGTGTGTGCTCGCGCGCGCGCGCGCAATTGCATGCGCAAATTATGCCAATAACTATATTCTCTGTAACAATTCAGCAGCTTGAGAAAGAGAAAGAAGGAACAGTGTACTGACTTGCAAGCGAGACCGCCTGGGCATGGAGAAGGACAGCCGCAACTGTCGTTGCAAACTACACCGGTACCACCAACCCTTAAGTCCGCCATTAATATTTTCACTCTTCTTCTTCCCCTGATAATGGATACTCTGTGTTTAAATACAACATTACAAGCAACCTCGGGAAGCCAGGTGGCCTATACTTATAATTCGAAGCCTGAGACGTGGTGCTACGTGTTGATATGAAGTAAACGTGGCGCGGGAGCATTTTGTATATTCTTCCCACTGCATAACACGTGTACATCATGCCTCATTGGATCCAGACAAATTAACCGGTCGGTTCGTGTAAATGCAGAATGTTTTCGGTAAAATTGAATGGCCAAAAAGTTGTAATCTACCATGAAAATGCAGGCTGTTAAGACTATCTCCAGCTGACCAGCATGTGTCCCTACTTTGTCTGATGTGAATTTTCACTATGATTTAGGAGTTCTTTAACATATTAAAACACAAATTTAATATTCACTTTCTCGGGCAACTACCATGCATGCTAAGCAAATGAAGAACATGAGTCATTTTCTATGATTTTTTACATCTTTTGCCGACAATTAATGTTTCTAAAACTCTCCGTCTTCTTAACGTACAGGTTTTGAGTTTCCAATAATATATATATATATATATATATATATATATATATATATATATATATATATATATATATACCCTTTTAACTTCGAAGTTTGAAGTCACCGTCCAAGAGCCTTATATATGTATAAAATAGTCAAAAAAAATTTGAAGCGTCAGTTTTGCTCTTTTATCGTGCAAATATGCAGAGGCTTTTTGTTCTTTTGATGACTCTATTAGATCCTTTTATATATATAGTAGATTTAATCAAAGATCACGTAATCAACTCCCATGTTTTGGCGAAGGACGTGGCCTTCTAAACGTTATTATTGCACTGTAAGTGGCAAAGCTTTGTATTTTTTTTTTTTTATAACAATTAAATAAAAATTATTGTCTTTTCTTAAAACTCCATTTGATGGCCAGAGTATTAAAGCAATAAAAGTTACTTAAAGAGTATTTGGACGTATATACTTTCATCCTCCTTGTATAGGAGAGACTTGTTATCTTGATAAGATCTCTTTGAGCAAATCTCGGAACAAGATTTACTTGAAATAACAATTTTTTTTTCAGGATTCTTTAGATGGGTTCAGACCTAAAGATCAAGTTTCTACTAGTCTGACTTTTGTACCGAAATATCAATTCGAACGTCCCGAGCAGCTCCACAAATGACATTCTCTTCGAAGTTCTAAGATGAAATAGGGGCCTGTAATCCGGGGGGTTTACCAAGCTGACCTGTAGATCGGTTGCTTGGGATATTTTTTATTGTCATTTTTTTGTTATTCAAAACCTAGGCAACTTAGGTGTTCACGTGCCTCGACTCTAATGGCCTCGTCCTTTTAAGGTATATCAAGTAGCAAGTGATTACATTTAAAAAAAAAAAAATCTTTCAAAAAATTACTAATGTGGATGTATGTATCATCTATATTGCTTAGACAAGTCATTAAATAGGATTAGTGACTTGAACGTTTAACGACGTTACGAATGAGTAGTCTTGCATAAGAAAATAAGAATTAATCAAATTAACTCTTACTGTTTAAATATCTCCATTACTTGACACGCAAAAAAAACCAAATATAGTAAAATTAATACTATAACTTTAAAATAGCATGATTGAAATACAAATTTGCTTAAAATTGCAATTAATTCTAAGATAAAGACTTTGATATGATATACTATAAAGTGACAAATATATTCGAAGCATGACACGTGTATTTACAGAACTCTTCAAGGTACAGAACAATAAAGATTATTTTATCCAGATCAAACAAGTTCAAAGTTAGAGACATACATAATACCGTCTTCCATATCTTATCGATCTTAGAATAAGGAAACAGAGTTCGATATGACAACTACTATCTTCAAATATCTTCAATCCTATTTTTATGGCTCTTAATCCTACTCAACTTAGGAAATCTACGACTTATAAATAAGATCATATTATAAAGTACACTTTCAAGAGTGATTCAATTCTTTTTTTTAATTACAATATTTTTTTATTTACTGACTTTATCATCGGAGTAACTCGTATCGAAATCTTTCTGATAATAAAGAAGCAACATTAGGATAATAGATTGGTAGATCCACTAAATTAAACTACAAATCCACTGTTAAATTGCATGGCCAAGTTAGCTAGATAAGAATTTATCCTCTCTGAAGTAGTTTGAACCATAACAAAATGGGAGATCCATGGTTTTTAGGTGCTACTTACGGCTACACACGTCCCACAATATAAATATATAGATAAAATGATAGTAGGGGCACATGAAGGTTCACATTTAATAATTTTCAGTTTTAAATTGGTTAAGGTGTCACACTGTTATTAACTTGGAAGGATGCCGACAGATCGATGTCTTCTTCCTACTGGTCTACCAGCTTAAACAGTGCATGTGGAGGGATGGCGAATGGCAATGTTGGTGGGGTCTCTCAAAAGGGTTATCGTACACGTATGTATGTATGTATATCTATATATATATATATATATATATATATAATGTTAAGGCTCTAACATTAAGATTTGGTGATAGGAAATGAAAGAAATTTAGGATATATCTCACAAATGCCACTGAAACTATGTTCAGAAATATTTTGTTCTACGTGTCACTAGGGGTTGTGTAAACTCTACTTACATATCACTAGGGTTTGTCTAAATTCTAAAGCGGATTTTTTTTAATATAACTGATATACCACTATGTGACACACCAACCACTGCATGACACGTGCAACCGCAAGATCGGTTTACGACTCATAATAGAGCTCAGGCTCGGCCACATAACTTGTGCTCGGTCGCTTAGTCAAGTTCGGCCTTATAATCTGTGTTCGGCCATTCAGCTCGTGCTCGGCCTTTCAGCTAGTGCTCGGCCATTCAGCTCGTGCTCAGCCTTTCAGCTAGTGCTCGGCCATTCAGCTCGTGCTCAGCCTTTCAGCTTGTGCTCGGCCTTTCAGAGCAGACCTACAGAGGCCGAGCACGTATCTCTAGAGAAGATCTACTTATCTGCAAAGCTTACAGGTCCGAACACAGACCTTCGGTGTAACACACTGCTATTCAAAGCTCATCACCGCCTTAATATATGCCGAGCAGAGAATAAGGAAACAGTCTTTTACAAGGAAACCACCACTCATGGTTATCTCTATTTGATGCAATATTCTACAAGGTAACTACTATCTCCGATGCTCAAATCCCTACTTTCATGGCTCCAAATCCTAATCAACTTAGGAGATCCATTGCCTATAAATTCAACCCTAAAGGTACGCTTTATTTTCATGCTCATTATTTGGCTTTGATTACAAGTCTTTCAATTCAATTTATTGACTTAAGCATCGGAGCGGCTACCGCCGGAGCCAACCCGGTGGTCCTCTGATCTTCTGCTTCGAGTGTTTCGCAGGGAGCCGAGCTTGGATCTCACGTGGGCCAAAAAGTGCAGCATCAGTTTGGCGCCGTCTGTGGGAACACGACAATCACCAAGTGCTCTACTCAATCTAAGCTCATCTTTCGTCTATCAGAGGGATTATGGCTCCCAACTTGCGACCCAGGAATAACACTCAAAACCCTCATCCTCAACCAACTGCTGGACGAGGAAGAGGGCGAGTGAATAACCCTGCACAGGAAGAACTAATCGAAACTAGGCGGCAGAACCAGTTGCTACGGGAACAGCTTTTGACCATGACCAGGACCCTGGCAATGTTCACCCAGAATCATGAAACCAATCCTCAAAATCCACCCGTTGCCACTCAACAGCAGCAGCCTCCTGCGGCCGCCGGTGTTCATATAGACCCCCAGCCGTCGTCGGCAGCCGGTCGAGGGATTCCCGCCTTTGTCCCAGAGGTCCATTATCGAAGTACTACCCGACCCCCCCGTCCCAGAGGCCCCGGGAGTAAACTACGTTCCACAAGGATCACCTCCTCGAGTAGTTCCTGTACCACCAGTACCAGAGAATCAGAATAACCCCCCGGTAGCGGGCCAAGATCAGCCTACCCATATAGGCCCTGAGGCCGTGAGACCTGCCTCGCAGCAACCCGTTTTACCAAGAGGGTCAGTAAGAGCCGAGGAAGTTGCTGAATCAATAGACCGTACTGCTATCATAAGGGGTGCCCAGTATCCAGAACAGGACGAGCTGGCCAGATTGCTCGGGAGGTCGGCCACCCCGTTCACCAATGCTGTCATGGCCGAGGAAAGACCCAAGAAATTTATCGTCCCCAAATTCACCCCTTATGATGGGACCGGGGACCCGGGGGACCACCTCTCCCACTACCAGCACACCATGGCTTTGCACGACGCTTCTGATGCCTTCTTATGCAGAACGTTCGTAACCAGCCTCAATGGTACCGCACTAAAGTGGTTCCACCACCTCCCGCCGAACTCAGTATCTAGCTTTTATGAGCTCGGCAGAAGGTTCTTGGACAGATTCATGACTAGCAGGAGGCTAAGAAAGGGTCCGGAATTCCTTCTGAACATAAAGCAAACGAGGGAAGAATCGCTGAGGGGGTATATAGCACGTTTTAACGCCGAGCTCACTGAGGTAACAGATTGCAGCCCCGGTTTCCTAGTGGCTGCTCTAGCCGCTGGACTTGCTCAAGGAGGGTTTAGAGACTCCCTGACCAAAAGTCCCCCAGCGGACATGGCAGCACTCATGGACCGTGCAAGGAAGTACATCAACCTGGAAGAGGCCAGGGACACCTCTAGAAAGGTCAAAGAACAAGCTCAGAAAGACGATCACAAGAAAGATAGTCAAAAGAAGGACACCAGCTCGGCCAGGAAGAGAGTCAGGAGCCCAGAAAAAAGGGGGGCCCCCAGAACCTCCTTCAATTCTGGACTAAGGGAATTCAACCACTTCACTCCTCTAAACGCCTCTCCGTACAACATATTGAAGCAAGTAAGATCTCGAGAAAATATGAGATGGCCGGAGCCTTTGAAAGGAGACCCCAGCTATCGAGATCAGACCAAATATTGTGACTTTCACAAAGACCGAGGGCACACAACCAATACCTGCAAAGCTCTCAAGCATGAGATTGAGCAGCTAATAAGGAGAGGAAGGCTGCAGGAGTTCGTCAAGCAGGACGGAGGACAGAACCCCCGTGACGAACGACCCCAGCAGAGAAAAACCGACCAGAGGCAGGAGCAGAAAGGAGGCAGGAACGAACCCCCACAGAACAATCAGGTGATCTATGTCTTACATGCAGATTCCCCTGCAACAGGCACCTCTAACAGGTCAAGAAAACGATATGCTCGGGAGGCCAGGTCTGCTCCCAACATCATGCAGGTCGCTAACTTGGAGAAAAGGTTAAAGCCCTTGCCGGAAATCCAATTTACGGATCACGACCTTAGGGGAGTTCATTGTCCTCACAGCGACGCCCTGGTTATCTCCCTTAAGGTCGCCAACTTCGATATCCGGAGAGTTCTCGTCGACACTGGCTGTTCGACCAATGTACTGTTCTACGACCCTTTCAAGCATATGAAGCTCGATCCCAATACCATTAAGCCCACGAGCATAATCATGACAGGCTTTGATGGAAACACTAACACTCCACTAGGAAGGGTCGATCTGGCCACCACTGCGGGTGAAGGGGACGGACAGAAGACCACGATAGCCGAGTACATGGTCATAAAAGCCAAATCTCCCTACAACGTCATAGTTGGAAGGCCCTGGCTACATGAGATGGGAGCGGTCACCTCAACCCTCCACCAATGCTTAAAATACATTCACAATCAGACAGTCTATTCCATCAGAGGATGCCAACCGACCTCCCGAGAGTGCCACGCCCTCGCACTCAAAGCTAAGGCCCCCAAATAGCAATTACTGCACGCCCGTGTGTGCAAGGATGCAATCTACCCTTGCTGTCACGAGGCAGAAGACTGTCCCTCCAAAATTGAAGAACCATTGAGCCCCAGAGGAAGGGATAGCAGAGCCAAGCCTATAGGGGAGCCTATTAAAGTCCTGGTCAGCTCAGAGGATCAGGGACGTTACCTACAGATAGGTCCCGACCTGACACATACCGAGCAGGATGAGCTGGTCAAGTTTTTGAAGAAAAACCTCTCCGTATTTGCCTGGGAGACAAGCGACATGGAAGGGATAGATCCCGACCTGATCACGCACAGACTAATGGTGGATCCAGACCATCCACCAGTGAGACAAAAGAGAAGGCCTCTCGCTCCAGAACGGCATCAGGTCATCAACGACGAGGTTCAAAGGTTGCTCAACGCCAACATGATACGAGAGGTATCTTACCCTGATTGGTTGGCCAACACTGTTCTGGTCAAGAAGAAGAATGGTAAATGGAGAGTCTGTGTCGACTACACAGATCTCAACAAAGCATGCCCAAAGGATAGCTTCCCTCTTCCACGAATAGATCAGTTAGTCGATGCAACTGCAGGGCACGAGCTCATGAGCTTCATGGATGCTTATTCTGGGTACAATCAAATACAGATGCATCCTCCCGATCAAGAGAAGACTTCATTCATCACCGAACGAGGTCTCTATTGCTACAAAGTGATGCCGTTCGGACTAAAGAATGCTGGAGCTACCTACCAACGTCTTGTTAATAAGATGTTCGGCTCCTTGATCGGCAGCACTATGGAAGTTTATATCGACGATATGCTGGTCAAGAGCCTAAGGAAGAGCAGTCATCTCCAACACCTAGCACAAACCTTCGACATCCTCAGACAATATAAAATGAAGCTCAATCCCTCAAAGTGCACCTTTGGTGTAACAAAAGGGAAGTTCCTTGGGTACATAGTCTCTCAAAGAGGTATAGAAGCAGACCCGACTCAGATCGGGGCTCTGATCGGACTGAAATCCCCAAAGGCCCGAAAGGACATTCAAGCTCTGAACGGCCGGATAGCAGCTCTCAGCAGATTCATCTCCAAATCCACGGATCGGTGTCTACCCTTCTTCAAGGCTCTGAAAGGTAACAAATCTTTGCAATGGACTGACGGAGTGTGAAAAATCCTTTCAGGAACTCAAAAGATACTTGGCTTCGCCCGAGCTCTTATCAAAACCAATCCAAGGAGAAAGGCTGCTTCTCTATCTCGCAGTCTCTGAGAACGCTGTCAGTTCGGTACTGGTTAGGCAGGACAGGAGCGTGCAGAGGCCCATCTTCTATGTCAGCAAGGCATTACTAGACACAGAAAAGAGGTACCCCGAAATTGAGAAGCTAGCCCTTGCTCTCATAGTTTCTGCACGGAAGCTGAGACCATACTTCCAAGCACATCCCATAGAAATTCCGACTGCCTACCCACTGAAAGCAGTCCTAAGAAAACCAGAAGTATCAGGACGGTTGGTCAAGTGGTCAGTGGAACTGGGGGAGTTCGATTTGTCCTACATTCCACGAGTCTCAATTAAAGGGCAAGCCTTGGCAGACTTCGTCGCAGAATTCACTCCCGCGCTGCTAGGCAAAGCTCAAGTCTCAGACGAGGTGGGGACTTGGAAGTTGTATGCTGATGGATCATCCACTGACCGAGGTGCCGGAGCAGGGCTAGTACTACACTCTCCTGATGGACTTACAACCGAAAGGGCAATTAGCTTGGGGTTCAGAGCCTCCAACAACGAAGCGGAATATGAGGCCCTTATCTTAGGAATGAAGCTAGCTCAGGAGTGCGAGGTACAGAGCCTCGAGGTATTTTCCGACTCCCAACTGGTGGTTAGCCAGGTTCAAGGAGAATATGCCATCAAGGATGAAAGAATGCTCCGATATTCGGAACTAGTCAACTTACTAAAACATTCCTTCCGAGCATTCTCAATCCAAAAAATAGAAAGAGGGCAGAACAGCCGAGCCGATGCCTTAGCAAACATGGCATCTCACATGAAAACGGGGGTGGAGTCAACGATAAAGTTCTCTCACCAGCCAAGGCCTAGCACCGAGGAGATCCAGGTCGCCCAAATCACGGAGCAGCCTCAGAACTGGATGACTCCTATACTCCAATACCTGGAGGAGGGACTCCTCCCAGAGGACAGAAATAAGGCAAAAAGAATCCGCATCAGAGCAGCTCGGTACCTTGTCCTTAACGGAAAACTCTACCGAAGGTCTTACACTCAGCCATTGTTAAAATGCCTAGCACCTGAAGAGTCTCAATATGTCTTGGCAGAAATCCATGAAGGAATCTGTGGAAATCACAATGGGGGGAGAACCATAGCCCACCGAGCTCTAACCCAAGGCTACTACTGGCCTGGGATGCTGAAGGAAGCAAAGGAATATACTCGAAAGTGTGACAAATGCCAGAGGTTCGCCCCTTACCAGCATCAGCCGCAACATGAGCTCATCCCCATTACTAGCCCATGGCCCTTTGCACAGTGGGGGATGGACATCATAGGACCATTACCTAAAGCCAAGCCGAACAGGAGATACCTACTGGTGGCTGTTGACTACTTTTCAAAATGGGCCGAAGCAGAACCACTGACTCGCATCACTGAAAAAGAGATAAAGAGTTTTACTTGGAGAAATATAGTCTGCAGGTTCGGCATACCTCATGTGATCGTCTCAGATAATGGCACGCAGTTCACTGGGAAAATATTCAAGAAATTCTGCCAGGACCTAAACATCAAACAGCACTTCTCCTCCCCTGGTCATCCTCAGGCCAACGGGCAGGCCGAGGTCACCAACCGAACTATCCTCGACGCTCTCAAGAAAAGATTAGAGGAAGCTAAAGGGAGATGGGTCGAGGAACTCCCTGGGGCACTCTGGGCCTACCGGACAACCAGGAGAACTCCAACATCGGAAACTCCCTTCTCCCTAGCCTACGGAACTGAGGCAGTAATCCCTGTTGAGGTCGGCATGCCGACCTTAAGGGCTGAGGCATTCAACAAAGAGACCAATGACCAACAACTAGCAGAAAATTTGGATTTGCTCGAAGAAAAAAGAGAGCAGGCCGTAATCAGAATGGAAGCATATCAGCGCAGGATGGTTAACCGCTCAAAAATTGGCCTCAAACCTACCAATTTCCAAGTTGGGGACCTCGTCCTAAGAAGGGTTTTCCAGAACACCAAGGACCCCACCATGGGGAAGCTATCACCGAACTGGGAGGGTCCCTACAGAATTATCAAAACGGTTAGACCGACCACTTATTGGTTGGAAAGCATGGATGGGAAACCTGTTCCCAGGCCTTGGAACATGGAACATTTGCGAAAATATTATCAATAAAGTACTTTCTTTTTATTTCAACATCTTTTGTGAAACATCTCAAATGCACAGACTATAAGTCTGGTCCATCTTAATGCACAGGCTCAGGTCTGGTCCATCTCAATGTACAGACCTCTCAGGTCTGGTCCATCTCAAATGCACAGACTATAAGTCTGGTCCATCATAATGCACAGGCTCAGGTCTGGTCCATCTCAATGTACAGACCTCTCAGGTCTGGTCCATCTCAAATGCACAGACTATAAATCTGGTCCATCTTAATGCACAGGCTCAGGTCTGGTCCATCTCAATGTACAGACCTCTCAGGTCTGGTCCATCTCAAATGCACAGACTATAAATCTGGTCCATCTTAATGCACAGGCTCAGGTCTGGTCCATCTCAATGTACAGACCTCTCAGGTCTGGTCCATCCAAATGCACAGACTATAAGTCTGGTCCATCTTAATGCACAGGCTCAGGTCTGGTCCATCTCAATGTACAGACCTCTCAGGTCTGGTCCATCTAAATGCACAGACTGTAAGTCTGGTCCATCTTAATGCACAGGCTCAGGTCTGGTCCATCTCAATGTACAGACCTCTCAGGTCTGGTCCATCTCAAATGCACAGACTATAAGTCTGGTCCATCTCAATGTACAGACCTCTCAGGTCTGGTCCATCTCAATATACAGACCTTTCAGGTCTGGTCCATCTTAAAAAACAAAATCCCTAAGTCTGATCTATCTTGACATATGAGGATGATGTTCTATTGCAAGAACACGAAACTAGGTGCCGGCAGTTATAAACAGGCGAGGATAACTCTAAGGGCTCAGTCACACTGACCATCAAAAAAAAAATCCTTACAAATACAAGTCGCTCAGTTCGGCAATCAAGCTCAGGTTCCTGCTCTAAAAGATCAGAGTAATTGTCTTGTACCGGTTTCTACGACTGACAATCAGAGATCAGATTGATTAATTATTATTCAAGTCATCTTTCTTAAAGAAAATCCATGATTCAAAAATCCCTCCAATACCAAGAGTTCGGCACAAGTTGGTTATTACTACACATTACTTCAGGATTGCCATAAGTGAGTTCTGGAGACAACCCATGGTCGGTAAAAACGATACTCTGGGTTCAGAGCAGGTTTACTTGTGTCATAATACAAGCCTCAAAGGCCGAAGTCCGTTCATACAAAACAAAACATTGATACATATTTAGAACAGAACTCAAGGATCACCAACAATCAAAGAAAGATAGAGACAAAAATTGAAGAGAAGATGTTTTCATTAATATTTGAGCTCGGTTACAAAAAGATGAAACAGGACTACAAAAGTTTTCCCTAAACTAAGGGGCTTGCAGATCCATCGTCCTGATCACCATCCTCGTCCTCGTCATCATCGTCAATCCCAGACAGGTCAATATCCGGGTACTTGGCAAGAAGCTTGGACTTGAAGTTGTCGTAACCGAGCTGCGCAATAGTATCACCCATCTTCTGAAGCTCGGTCTTCAACCTGGCCTCGGTCTCAACCTTGGCCTCATCAACCTTCTGAACAAGTGAAGACTGAAGAGCACTGTTCTCCTCCTTCAGTTTGGACAGGTCCTGAAGAAGGGAGTCTCGTTCAGATCGCAAAGAATCCCTCTCAAGTTTAATAGAATCCCTTTCGGATTCCATAATTGAGAAGCAATTCCTCGCCTCCTTCAGCTCGTCCTCGGCTGTGGTGGCTTGAGATTGAGCCGTACCGAGCTGAAGCCTGGCTTCATCCAGCTCCTCCTCCAACCTCTCCACATGCCTGGAGATCCACCGTGGCCTCCATTAAAGCAGCCAAGCTATGGAGGGTCTGCAAAAATAAGAAGACGTATCAGTAAAAAGGAAAAGGAAGAAGAGCACAAAAGCAGAAAGGTCGGTCGTTACCTTCAGATGAGCCCTCATGGCACCGGCCACAGTCTTCTCAGTACCCTTCCTGGTGCTGCAGGAAGGGATGTCAGTACAAGGGGCCTCAGCCCAGAAATCTTCAATGGCCTGATGGACGGCCTTGTATCCATCAGGCATGTCGGTACCGACCTTCGCCTTACCCCTCTGTTGAGATTTTTGGGCCGAAGAGGGGACAGGCCGAAGAACCGCCGTACCCCTCTGAGGGGCAGAAGAGGGTTCCCCGATCACCACCCCCTTTTGAGGGGCAGAGGAGGGCTCCCTGATCACAACTCCCCTCAGAGGAGGTCGGGAAGAGGGAGAAGCAGAGGAGACCGCCCCCTTCTTGGGAGGCACAGACGGGGAAGGGTCGGTCGTCCTCGTCTTCTTCGAAGAAGACGCAGTAGGAGGGGGCTGGCTAGCCACCCTCTTCTTCTTTGATGACCCCCATTTGCCAGCGAGGGATTTGAGGACGTCGTCAACAACACCCTTATCCTTGGGAGGCATTGTAGGGCCTGAATGAAGGATGGCTCGGTAATCCCGGTTTGAAGTCTGGAGGAGTCTCTTGTACTGATCCTTCAAAACAGGGGTAAATTGCGGCCTCTTCTTGACGCTCTTGGCTACATGAAAGAGTTTTGAACAAAGGTCAGTCAGATACACAAAGGACAGGCACAAAGCGAAATTACAGAAGAAAAGGGTGTCTCACCCATAAACCCCGTGCTCCGGGGGAACGTGGAGAACTGGTCCTCAGGGTCGGTCACCTCCCATTTTCCACCAACAAAAAAGAACCGATCCTTCCAAAATTTATTGGAGGACGGCACGAAAGTCAAAGGCCGGAAGCCCTTGTCAAACGACATGTAGTAGAGGCCCTCCGCCTTCCTATATTTAAGATCCATTTTACTACGGATCAAGTCTAAGGAGACCTCAACACCATTCAGGCGACCTAGGGCCATAAACCCTAACAGGTGCCTCCAACTGTTCAAAAGCAGATCGGCCGGGCAGAGATTGAACCAACAGAAAAAATCCCTAAGCAGTCTAGGGAAAGGAAGGCGTAACCCCATCTCAAACCAAGCGGTATAAACACAAATTTCCCCATCCTGAACTTCCCAAGGGTAGTCGAAGTCATCAGGGGCCCTAAGGGTGACATTTGGAGGAATCTCATACTTCTCCCTAATAACCTCCAACCAAGAGGACGTCACAGCACTCTCTACCTGGGAAGACCGACCTGAGACCTCACCCTCTCTATCCCTAGACTCCGAGAAGGCATCGACTATTCTAACTGAGGGACTAGAGTGAGTCTCCTCCGATTCAGTCCCCGAGGAAGTGCTACCCCTAATTAGGGTTTGTGACAAAGAAGGAGCTTCCGGAAGGCTCCCCGACCCATTACCAACATCAGAAGATGCCGAAGAAGTCGACATTTCAAAATAACCAAAAGGAGAAGAAGAGAAAATGAAAAGATGAACGAAAACACTAAAACCGAACCTGAATCAAAGTAAGGGACTTCGGATGGATGGGATTCTTCACAAGGTAGCTTGCTGGTTCGACAATGACGGATGTATATCTCGCTTTGCAAAATCGAAGATGGTAAAAAGAGTCGTACAAGGCTCCTTCCCCCTTTTATATACATTCGGAGAGTAATGGCTACCCAGGCGAACCGCCACGACAGTATCGCAGCAATAATGATTCGAGAAACCCAAAAACCGGCTGCGCAATAAATGATGTACCAACGGACGTCTAGGAAAACGAGACGACAGAACGCGTGACTTTTCGGGCACTCTTAATCAACTTAGTTATCCCCCGAGCTCCAACTAAGGCTTGGGGGGGGAGTAACTGATATACCACTATGTGACACACCAACCACTGCATGACACGTGCAACCGCAAGATCGGTTCACGACTCATAATAGAGCTCAGGCTCGGCCACATAACTTGTGCTCGGTCGCTTAGTCAAGTTCGGCCTTATAATCTGTGTTCGGCCATTCAGCTCGTGCTCGGCCTTTCAGCTAGTGCTCGGCCATTCAGCTCGTGCTCAGCCTTTCAGCTAGTGCTCGGCCATTCAGCTCGTGCTCAGCCTTTCAGCTTGTGCTCGGCCTTTCAGAGCAGACCTACAGAGGCCGAGCACGTATCTCTAGAGAAGATCTACTTATCTGCAAAGCTTACAGGTCCGAACACAGACCTTCGGTGTAACACACTGCTATTCAAAGCTCATCACCGCCTTAATATATGCCGAGCAGAGAATAAGGAAACAGTCTTTTACAAGGAAACCACCACTCATGGTTATCTCTATTTGATGCAATATTCTACAAGGTAACTACTATCTCCGATGCTCAAATCCCTACTTTATGGCTCCAAATCCTAATCAACTTAGGAGATCCATTGCCTATAAATTCAACCCTAAAGGTACGCTTTATTTTCATGCTCATTATTTGGCTTTGATTACAAGTCTTTCAATTCAATTTATTGACTTAAGCATCGGAGCGGCTACCGCCGGAGCCAACCCGGTGGTCCTCTGATCTTCTGCTTCGAGTGTTTCGCAGGGAGCCGAGCTTGGATCTCACGTGGGCCAAAAAGTGCAGCATCAATAACTAATATGCTAACGTGTCAATATATATTTTTAATAATATAATGTCAAGTGTGATATAAACTGTTTTTTTAATAAGACATAACATAAATGATATTGGAGAGAAAACCAGAAAATTAGTGAAGCTGTCAAAGATGAGAGAAATGATATGGTTTCTAATTCTAGAACTTAAATATTTTTTTTTAAATGATATAATACTGATATGAGAAAATTGTATTAATTATATGATTTCAAGTATAATTAACAATTTAGAGTGATGTCAATATTAAGTTATTTGAAAAATAAAAAATAAATACTGTAGGAGGACAAAAAAAGATAAACAAGTTGGAGTTCAGAGTTGGCCCTTGGTAAGAAATGCATATTTAGAAATAGGCGGCTGCTGTTATTCGCTTTCACTTGGCAGAAATGCTGACTTCAATTACATCGGGGTCATCAGTTTATAAGACATAAATATCTATTCCATTTCGTACTATCCTCAACTCCTTTCAGCTGGTGGGTCTACTAGCAGATCAGAGACCAATGAACAAGAAAAATCTCAACTTGTGTGACGATAGATTTCAGTCTTGTCATCTTAAACACTAGATGAACATGCACAATTGCTTGCTTGGGTTTACGAGTAGTTGGTCAAGTTTCATGGCGGACCACCCAACATCCCCTTTAATATTTAGACTTTAGACTTGTCCGATCATATTATATATTCCTTCCTCATCACTCTCTATACATTTCTAATGCTCAACCTAGCGTAGCTCTCTGTGTAGTTCTAAATGATCTATAAGATTTATTGAATAAACTTATGAATTTGATCAAGTTTCAGACCAAAAATACATTTTGTTCTCTTAAATGACAGAAAAGATGTGATTGACTTAATTTATAAAAACACTTGCACACAAAATAATATTCTCCGAATTACATTTAAATTTATGCTTGATTGGTCACTTCGTGGGTCGAAGAAGTTGATTTGGTAGTAGTATGGATATAAATAGAAAACGAAGATGGATTGTGTTTTTTTATTACGCAAATCTGTTTAATAAATACAAATGGAATCCTATGGGAAATACAAAAGTCAAAATTGTGTGGCGGTCAATTTGTTTGTTGGTGGTTGGTAATTGGTAATGGTATATATTGTTATGAATTTGTCAAACTTGTCTTTCACGTGGGTCCTTAGATGTAGGATGAGTGGATTTAGTCTTTAGAGATATTCTCAGTTTGTTTTTTGTTTTGCAGATCATGTGTTAGTGGTCTCTGTTTTTTAGTGCTACAAAGCATGTGTTAGTGGTCTAAAAGCTGTTGCTATTTTTCAGTTCTTCATGTGTTAGTGGTCTAAAAGTTGTTGCTATTTTTCAATTCTTTTCGTTGATGTATTGCCTATTTAAAGGGCTATTGGTTAATTGAATAGAATATGGTAAAAAGCTTTCTTCTCCACTTTGCCTTGTTTTCTACCTTATCAAAAGTATTGTAGTTCTGTGCCTTTTATTTTTGTCTCCTATTTGTGACAGTGGTATCAGAGCTTGGTTGAGTGAAAAAGAGTGCAGCAGCAGCTCCATATATTGCCGTAGCAATTCAACCATGGCCTCTGAAAATTTTGTGCAACCATCTATTCCACGCTTTGATGGTCACTATGATCATTGGAGCATGCTAATGAAAATTTCATGCCCTCTAAAGAGTATTGCCAGGTGATTGTTTCTGGGATAGCAGAACCAGCAGACGGTACAGTATTGACGAAGGCGCAGAGAACGGAATTGGAAGCACTGAAGCTGAAGGATTTGAAGGCAAAGAACTATCTCTTTCAAGCAATTGATCGTTCTACCTTGGAGACAATTCTTTGTAAAGACACCTCCAAGCAGATTTGGGATTCTATGAAGAAGAAGTATAAAGGTTCAGCAAGGGCAAAAAGGCAGCTGCTTCAAACTCTTCGATCTGAGTTCGAAATGCTTCGAATGAAATCAGGAGAGTCAGTTGCAGATTACTTTTCTCGGACAATGGGAATTGTAAACAAGATACGGATTCACGGAGACAAGATCGAGGATGTTACCATCATTGAGAAGATTCTTCGATCCATGACACCAAAATTCAATTTTGTTGTCTGTTCTATAGAGGAATCTAAGGATATTGATGAACTTTCAATTGAGGAACTACAGGGCTCATTGCAGGTTCATGAACAGAAAATTACCCAGCAGGAGAAAGAGGAGCAAGCTTTGAAGCCCTCAACTGACAATCATTCTTCTACACCAAATAGAGGACGAGGAAGAGGCAGATTGAACCAGGATCGCAAAAATCTACACCAGACATCTGAAAATTATCAATTTCATGATTTTCAAGGAAGAGGAAGAGGTCGAGGAGGCTACCACTCAACTGCCAACAAGCCAAAGTCAGGAGACAAATACAATGTTGAGTGCTTCAAATGTCATAGGTATGGCCACTATCGTTCTGAGTGTCGTACTAATTTAAATAAAAATCGTGGAGAAAAATCTAATTTTGTAGAGAAGGAAGAAGAAGTGTCTTTATTGATGGTTTGTCATACCAAGGAGGAAACCCAAAAAAATTTGTGGTACTTAGACACAGGTTGCAGTAATCATATGTGTGGAGAAAAATCTGCATTCTCTGATTTGGATGAATCCTTTCGTGATAGTGTGAAGTTTGGTGACAATTCTAGAGTCTTTGTCATGGGGAAAGGGAAGGTATCCATCCAAACCAAGGGAAATTCTGTTCAGACAATCTCTAATGTTCGTTTTATTCCAGATTTGAGAACAAATTTACTTAGTGTTGGCCAGCTTCAAGAAAAGGGGTATGAAATCTCCATCAAAGACGGCGTCTGTAGAATTGAAGATGAAAAATTGGGCTTAATTGCTCAAGTCAACATGACAGCCAACCGAATGTTTCCAATGTATCTCCACAACACTACTCATTCATGCTTCTCTGCAAGATTGAAGGAGGAAGCTTGGTTATGGCACTTTCGCTACGGACATCTAAACTTTGGTGGATTAAAGACGCTGCAACAGAAAAATATGGTGACTGGCCTTCCTGAATTCTCAAATCCTTCACAAGTTTGTGAAGAATGTGTTGTTAGCAAACAACATCGTGATCCTTTTTCAAAAGGAAACTCATGGAGAGTAAAGAAAGCATTGTAGATGGTGCATTCCGACCTTTGCGGGCCAATAAATCCATCCTCTAATGGAGGTAAAAGGTATATAATTACCTTCATTGATGATTATAGTCGAAAAATTTGGGCATATTTTTTGCAGGAAAAATCGGAAGCTTTTGTGGCCTTTAAAAATTTTAAAGTGCTTGTTGAAAAAGAAGTTGGAAGCCCAATAAAAGTTCTTCGCACTGACCGTGGTGGAAAATACAACTCACAAGAATTTGCAAATTTTTGTGAACTCCATGGAATCAAAAGGCAACTAACAGCAGCATACACGCCTCAACAAAATGGAGTTTGCGAGCGAAAAAATCGCACTATTTTTAATATGGTGCGAAGTCTTTTGACAAGGAGTGGCATTCCAAAAAATTTCTGGCCTGAAGCAGTTAACTGGAGCATTCATGTATTGAACAGAAGCCCCACTTTTGCTGTCCAAAATATGACACCGGAGGAAGCATGGAGCGGACGGAAGACCAGTGGTAGATTATTTCAGAATTTTTGGGTGCATTGTTTACGACCACATTCCGGATGCAAAGAGAAAAAAGTTGGATGACAAAGGAGAAAAATGCATTTTTCTTGGTGTTAGTGATCAATCAAAGGCGTACAAATTGTACAATCCTATCACCAAGAAAATTGTCATTAGCCGTAACGTTGTGTTTGATGAAGATAGAATCTGGTCTTGGTGCAACAATGGTGTTGGACAGACAATCCCAGCAAACTTTGATGGTGAAAATGAAAAAGAAACACAACAGCCTCATCAACAAAAAGTTCCAGCAGTTTCACCAGCAGCTGCAACTTCACCAGCAGCTACAACTTCACCAGCAACAGCGGAACATAATGAGCAGGATGATGCTATAGCAAGTTCACACCCTCAACGCGTTAGGCGAAGGCCGGGATGGATGCAAGACTATGAGGTAACAGGAATTGATCACTCTGATGATCCACTCACTCATTTTGCCCTGTTTTCAGACTGTGATCCAGTAACTTTTAAGGAGGCTGTCAAAGAATCAAAGTGGAGAAAGGCTATGGATACTGAAATTGAGGCCATCGAGAGAAACAATACTTGGGAGTTGATAGAGCTTCCAAAAGGGCAAAATACTATCGGGGTGAAGTGGGTTTTCAAGACAAAGTTGAAAGAGACCGGTGAAGTTGACAAGTACAAGGCACGCTTGGTAGCCAAGGGCTATAAGCAAGACTTTGGTGTTGATTACAAAGAAGTCTTTGCTCTAGTTGCAAGACATGACACAATCAGATTGGTGATAGCATTGGCAGCTCAAAATTCATGGCCTATTTTCCAGATGGATTGAAATCAGCATTTCTACAAGGAGACTTACAAGAACAGGTATTTATTGATCAACCTCTTGGTTATGTGAAGCTAGGTAATGAGCATAAGGTGTATAAGTTGAAAAAGGCTCTATATGGGCTGAAACAAGCTCCAAGAGCTTGGTACAGTCGTATAGAAGCTTATTTTATGAAGGAAGGTTTTAGAAAATGTCCATATGAGCATACTCTTTTTATTAAAATTGAAGATGGTGGAAAGATGGTTGTTGTATGCTTATATGTAGATGATTTAATTTACACTAGAAATGATAGGGCTATGTTTGAAAAGTTCAAAAAGTCCATGATGATTGAATTTGATATGTCTGATCTTGGAATGCTGCATTATTTTCTTGGCATTGAAGTTGTTCAATCAGCTACTGGAGTTTTTATTTCTCAAAAGAAGTATGTGCGATAAATTTTAGATAGGTTTTAGATGAAAAATTGCAATTCAATGAATACACCAACTGAGTTTGGTTTGAAACTAAATAAAGATCATGAAGGAAAGAAGGTTGATGGCACTCTTTACAAGCAGATTGTGGGAAGTTTAATGTATTTAACAGCAACAAGGCCAGATATAATGTATTCAGTGAGTCTCATCAGCAGATACATGGAGAGTCCGACAGAGATGCATCTACTAGCTGCCAAGAGGATACTTAGATACTTGCAAGGTACTAAGGAATATGGGCTGTTCTACAAGAAGGGAGAGAAGTCAGACTTGATTGGTTTTACTGACAGTGATTATGGAGGGGATCAAGAAGATAGAAAAAGTACTTCAGGTTATGTTTTCATCCTTAGTTCAGGGGCTTGTTTCATGGTCATCAAAGAAACAGTCAATTGTCACTCTATCAACCACTGAAGCTGAATATGTTGCTGCAACTTCATGTACATGCCAAGCCGTATGGTTGAAGAGAATTCTTGAAGAGCTTCATTTCAAGAGACAAGAGCCTACTGCAATTTATTGTGACAATAATTCAGCAATCAAACTCTCCAAAAATCTTGTTCTACATGGGAGAAGTAAGCACATAGATGTGAAATTTCATTTCCTGAGAGATCTTACAAAGGCTGGAACAATTGAGCTCATCTACTGTGGAAGTGAAGATCAACTTGCAGATATATTCACAAAGCCTCTCAAATTGCCTTCGTTTCTGAAGTTAAGAGAATTGTTGGGTGTTTGTATGCTGGTTTTTTGAGGGACTTCAAAGCTGTTTTTCTGAATTATGTATTAAACTGAATGTTTGAAAACAGGAATTGGTAAGGGAGGGTTTGTTATGAATTTGTCAAACTTGTCTTTCACGTGGGTCCTTAGATGTAGGATGAGTGGATTTAGTCTTTAGAGATATTCTCAGTTTGTTTTTTGTTTTGCAGATCATGTGTTAGTGGTCTCTGTTTTTTAGTGTTACAGAGCATGTGTTAGTGGTCTAAAGCTGTTGCTATTTTTCAGTTCTTCATGTGTTAGTAGTCTAAAAGCTGTTGCTATTTTTCAGTTCTTTTCGTTGATGTATTGCCTATTTAAAGGGCTATTGGTTAATTGAATAGAATATGGTAAAAAGCTTTCCTCTCCACTTTGCCTTGTTTTCTACCTTATCAAAAGTATTGTAATTCTGTGCCTTTTATTTTTGTCTCCTATTTATGACATATATCCGGTACAAATTTGTGGGCATTTGAAAAAATTTCATTACACTAGTGCTGTGCCCCAAAACAAACCAACTCGTTCTTTTAAAGTCTCTCACTTTTTTTCTTTTTCTTTTCTAATTATTAAAGTAAAAGAATATTAATATTTTTTTAAAAAAAAAAAAAAATTGTCATGATTGTGCCTTCGAAGAAGCGTTGTCTTTAACTTTTATCTTCCAACAGTCTATACTTGAAACCTTTCAAACAATATGTAGTTTATAAAAAGAGAGAGAGAGAGTAGCAAGGTCAAACTCACGTCCTCCCCAATACTTTTTATACAATAATATGTTTTCAAAGAAAATTATTGTGTGGTAATTTCGAGTATTGGACCATAGACCTTAGTAATGGAGCAACTGTATCAATCAATTAGAAGCTGCAATTTGTAAAATATGTTAAAAAGCTTTTTAAATTCCGAATAAATTCTACAGGAATGAGCAACAGGAGATCAAAAAAACTTTTGCACCGCCCACTAAATAAGGTTGGGGGGCCACCAGTAGGTAGTAACAAGTTTAGTGGGGGCCATCAGTAGACAGTAGATTTATTAGTTTTGAATGCATTGAAAATATTTATCGACTCCATTATACTGTAGGAACTAAGAATTTTTCGTAACAAACAGAATAAAAAATGAAAGGAAGTCTGCGTTGCCACTTAACCGTGGGTCCCTTCATTAGCTGTGGATCACCAAATGTTCAATAATGTCGCACCCACCACTGTCCTATATTTCTCACCCCCAATCCACGCACCACTCCCTAATTCATTCATTTCTTTTCTTTCTTTTTTTTTTTTTTATGGACACAGCCCCTTTTCTTTCTTTATACAAGAACTTAGAGTTTATTTTCTATCCAATTTAAGAGTTTTTTTATTCTTTTTTTATGTCTTAAAATAAAAATAATTTAAAAATTCTTTATTCTATTTTTTCATATCTCAAAATAAAAATCATGTTCAAAAAATCAATGCATAAAACTATATTCTTACCAATTTAATGTATTGTAATAGCTAAAGTAGAAAAAAATTAGTATTGTCAAATTACACTACCTATTTAAGTGTAAAAACATTTAATACATGCTGTTAATTTTTCAAAAAAAAGACTCTTAATACCAAACGGAGAGATAATTCAATTTATAAATTTGTTAATTCACTCCTTGTATATGTTCTACCATGCAATCTTAATTCAAATTCCAATATGTGAAAGGCTGTAAGGGTAACTAGTATATGAACTTTTATAAAATCCCACCACCAACATTTACCTCTTTATACATCTAATTACTAAATCAACAACCATTAAACTAATAAATTAAAACCACAGTTTTAAAATTAAAAAACCCTCATTCTAATCTTCTCTTCCACCCCCCCCCCCCCCAACAATTTCTTAATTCTTATCATATCTCACTATCACTGAATAGTAAAAATTAAAATAAATTAAAATAAAAAAAAGGGGGTTGAGGAAAAAAACAACTAGTTTCAGTCCAAAGCATTTGGACCAGCGCAAGCCTTCAAGACGGGACTCCAAATCCACTGCACCAAAAATTTTCTACCCCTCCTCCCATTCAAATTGAAAGTCCTTCCCTCTCTGTCCCTCATCACCTGCCCAATGTACCCACCCCCACCACCCGTTCCGTACAGCCCCTCACACAGATCACCTATCTCAGTCGGTGCCGTCGGGTCCTCACCTGCGTACCACGCGTTCACCAATGGGTTTGATGCCAGCTCCGCCAGTTCGTGCGCGATCACGCTGATCATGCCGTCAATGCCCACGTCTGAGTTTGGTGGGGACAGCGCTCCGGGACCACCACCCGCCATGTAACCCGGTACCGCAAACGGGTAGGCACATACTTCGGGGCATTGTTTACCCGAATTGCCCACCCATGCGTAGGGTAGTGTGTACCCAACCATTGACGGGAACGTGAAGTAGTGGAACCCGCACACTGCCCGGCAGAAGTCCTGTACGGTCACGTCCACCGATGTTAAGATGAGGTAGATCCCGTTCTTGTGATTTACGGGGAAGGGTGCGGATCGTACGGCGGTGGCGATGACCTGTTGGATCGACAGCCGGGTGAGGTCGGTACCGTGGGAATAGCGATGGTCGGCGTACTCGCCGGCAATGAGGACGGATCGAGAGATGTTGGCACCAGTTTGGTCGGTGTAGAGTGAGACGGTTCTCCACCAGTCGGCGACGGAGGGGGAGGGGACAGCACGGTGGTTGGTGGTGGAGATGGAGAGGAGAAAGTCCTTGATGAGTAGCTTCTGGGGTGCTGCCCACTTGCCGTACCAGATGAGGTAGATGTTGATCGGGGAGGAGAGGACCGGGCCCATATGGTAGCGGAGGTTCACGAGGTCGGACTGAACCCTCGAATCTCTTGGATGAAGATAGTGTTCTGGGTGGGAGCTTGGGGTTGTAGTACTGGGGCTTTATGTCAAGGGTTTGAACTGAAGGTGAAGAGGAGGCCGAGTGAGATAAGGAGAAGAAGAAGAAGAAAAGAGAAAGAATGGGGAGTGACATCTTGGTGGTGGGTGAAGGGAAAGAGGTAACAGGGGTGGAGGTGGTGGTGAAGGGAACGAGGTATGGGGGACTTTATAAAGAGAGAAGGGAAAGGGGGTGTTGTTTGGGAGGGAAATGGGCTGGAGACAGCTGCCACTTTTTCTCTCTCCCTCCCTCTCGCTTGTGTTCCTTTCCAGAAAGTAGAAAACTGAGACTCGCCTTTAGAGCAGATGTAGGAGCAATTGACAGGAATCACCCTCCCCTCTTTCCAAATTTAATATTGCTAGGGTACCTACCCTAAACAAGTCAAAAATATCACATATGCTGCCACTCTAGATAACCCTTTCGATGTTAAATTGTAAATCAATACTTAATTTAAAAAAAAAAAAATAGTGTCATATCAATTAAAGTAAATAAAACATTGGAAGGCATTTCTGACCATGGTAGTTGACTTTAATTTCCTATTGTGGGAAGTAGAAACTGGTGTTGGAATGTAGGTTACTATTAAAAATTAATTATGGGGGAAAGTGCCACTGATGCTGTGACTGGGAGTATTATGGTGTTAAATCCAATGAACCATATTCTTTTCTTCTCTCTAACGCCGTAATACAACATTGACGAGTATAAACATGAATGGTAAAAGCATATGGTATGACTGTTAAAAATAATAATTTTGAGAATAATTTTTTAATTAAAATTATAAAAGATTTCAAACATTAATTTTAGTGTATTTATATGAAAATATATTCTATTACATGATAAGAATAGGATCACGTATTACGTTGCTTAAAATTATTAAAGAGTAAATGAGAAATTATTTCTAAACATCACTACTTGAAAATAGTAACAAAAGTTTGAAACTTGTGAAAAAATTTGTGTCACACATAAGATAAGTATAAGCTTTTAAAGAGTATATATACAATTAACTTGAAAGAAGGTTTGAGCCCTAAGCAAGCATTCAAGTTTTGTAGAAAAGGAAGAACCTAACACATGCTTGGTTCACCACACACACACGTGCATCGAATCAGGGTTAGGTTTGGGTTTGGACCTTGACCCGCTGTGTATATATCTTTTTAGAAAAAAATTATTTAACCACTTTTCCAAACGACAGCGTTTTGGGTCAGGTTTGAGTTTGGGCCTTAACCCGCTGTGTATGTATCTTTTTAGGAAAAAGTTATTTAAACATTTTTTCAAAACGACAGCGTTTTTGGGTTTGCCATGAACAGAGACAACTAAAACTTCATACCTGTACCAACCAGACATAAAGGACTCTATATAAGCACTACTGCACTTACCATTCAATTATCAAATTTTTCTTACAATTCGTTCGTCAGACATACATTTGTAGTGCTTAACATCTACGTGTACTCAATCATTGTATCTTGTGAGACGTACGACCAAGAGCACCTAAGCACCGCTGCGAGAGCCATAATTCATCTCAAGGACGTTGTGTAAAACATAAGTCTTGATTATTGTTTTTGTTTCTGCAAATTATGCATGTGTTTTTAGTTAGTTTCCATTACTGTATCCTTATACTGTAAAATAGTTTTCTATTTTTAGTTTTAGTTTTTGCTTTGAAAAGTTTTTCTTACACTGTTGTGTTTTGAAAAAAAAAAAAAAAAAACATTCTCTGTATTTTTTTGTTCTCTTTTAATTTCTGGTTTTTCAAAAAATAGAATCTTATTTTATAAAATAATTTATGTTTAATACAAAACTGATTTGTATATCTATATCTATATGTATATATATATATATGTAACCTGGTTGAACAACCACCACTCATCATTGGTTATATTGACTAATTATTGATAGAAAATGTAACATATATTGGGCATGGATGATTTAGAACACATTATAAGAGTGGTCATAAGTCATAACATACTAAGGAAGTATCATTAGTGATGCTGCACTTTTTGGCTGATGTGAACTCCGAGCTCTGCTTGCCTGAAGAACACTCAAAAAGAAGATTAGAGGGCCACCTGATTGGCTTCCGACAGTAGCCGCTCCGATGCTTAAGTCAATAAAACTGAATTGAAAGCTTGTAATGTAAGCCAAAGAATGAGCATGAATTTAAAAGGCGTACCTTAAGATTTAATTTATAGGTTGTGGCTTTCCTAAGTTGATTAAGATTTGGAGCCATGAATATAGGGATTTGATCATCGGAGAATGGCATTGTCTTTCTTGAAGATTGTTTCATTATCCTTTGCTCGGTAGGGTGTTAAGGCGGTGATGAGCTCTGTACCCTGGAGAGTGCTCTGAAGGCTTTATTCTCAAGCCTATGAGTTCTGGAGGATAAGGGGGCAAGTCTCCTTTGGATGGCCGAGCGTCTGAGTATGCTCTGGATGGCCGAGCTTCATAGCCAAACGTGTCACATGGGGACTGGTCTGTCACTTAGTGGTATATCAGTTCCTCCCTCCCCAAGCCCTAGTTCGAATTTAATTAGGGCTACGTGCTTCCGAAAAGCCATGCGTCCTATTTGTCCGTTTTCCAAGGTGACTGTTGGTGTGTCATTTATTGCGTAGTCGATGGTTGGGCTTTTGAAGCCATTATTGCTCACCACCGTCACGACGGTTAGGCTTGGTGGGCCCACACTTTGTAAACATATATAAATAGGGGGAGAGGCTTAGTACAACCCTTTCATTGCCATTTTCATTATATTTAAAAGAGAATACGAGATCCTTCCATTGTCAAACCAGGGCCTCTAGTGCATCGTGAGGAGCGCCTGTTTGCTCGAAGCTCTGTTTCTGTCTGACTTCAAGTCTGGTTAGTCTCTCTTTCTTTTTTGTGTTTTCCTTATTGAAAATCCTGTTTTCCTCCCCTTTTTTGTTCCTTTGGCAATGTCTGCCTCTTCTTCCTCTAGTACTAGTGACGGCACAGGAAGTTCTTTGGGGATGACTGTGTCGTCTCATGTCCAAGCCATAGATAGTCATTCTTCCGGTGGTGTCGGAAATGGGTCAGTAGGATCCCCCTCCAGTTCGGAGGTTAGAATAGTAGATGCGTTTTTGGAACCCCGAGATAGGGTTGGAGAGACCTCTGGTCGATCCACTCAAAGGGAAGAGGGGGAAAGTGCTATCACTGAGGGCATCTTAGAGGAATTGTGGAAAAAATATAATCTCCCCTCAAACGTTACCTATAGGGTTCCGAGCGACCTAGATTGCCCTTATGATATTAAGAAGGGCGAAATTTGTGTTTACCTTGCTTGGTTTGAAATGGGATTAACACTCTCTCTTCCAGACCTGGTTAAGCAGTTCTTTAGTTGGTTCAATATCTGTCTTGCCGACCTTAACTTGAATAGTTGGAAACATCTTCTAGGTTTTATAGTATTAGGGCACCAAAACGATGTTGATGTGTCCCTTGACTTGATCCGTAGTAATATGGATCTTAAATACATGAGGTCGAAGAGCCTCTTTTATATGTCATTTGATAGGGGGTTCAGACCCCTTTCCTCTATACCTTCTTCCAACAAAACTTGGAAGAAGTGGTATTTCTTCATTGCAGGAGGATGGGAGCGTGAAGACTTTCAGGACCATATCTCAAGATTCCCCCGAAGCACAGGGTTTAAGGGTGAGACCCCTTTCTTGTAACTGTTCTTGTTCTACTTCAAATTTCTACTTCCGAACTGCTCAATTAATGTGCTTGTATTTCTTGTGTAGATAAGAGTGCTTGAAGGAGGTCTATTTTTACCAACGACCTTCAGGACCAGTACCGTTAGCTCCTCTAGACCTCTAACCGAGCTCATACCATCATCGTTACCCCAGGGAATTTGATGGCTGCTGAGCTTCGTACTAAGGAGCTCAAGAAGAATCTGATGGCGAAATGGACTTCAGAGCCACAGACGGTGGGGGAGGCTTCATCTCAAATTGAGCATGAGCCTCCCCTACAAGTAAAAAGGAGTAGGCTGATCTCCCGCTCTCCTGAACATACTCCTTCTGAGGGCGAGAGGGAGGCTCAGGCTCCTATCCCAATAACGATGGTACCTCTCGCCCCAGTAAGTCAAACAAGCAAGGGGAAGTCATCCAAAGCTTCTGATGAAACCGGCTACCAAGCCGCTAAGAAGGCCCTGAAGCAATTTTGGGATAAGGGCCCTCTGAAGTTCAAGGTCAAAAGCCGGAGAAGCTATTGGCTGAGCTTGCCTCCCTTCAGATCAAGGTAACTTCTGATTTCTCCTGTTTTCTCCCCCTTTTTTTATTATTACTGACTTTCTTGTTTTGTATCCCACAATCCATGCACATTGTTGCGGCTCTGACAGATACTTCTCCAAATTCAGAAGAAATTAACAAACTTCAAATTGAATTGGACGAGGTTAGGTTGCAGCTCGGTACGGCTCAGTCTGCAGCTCATGCTGCCGGGGAGAAGCTGAAGGAGGCCAACAATTCCTTGGCCGTTCTAGAGTCTAAGAAGGATATTCACTTTCGGGAGGCAGAAAGACTTCGGAAGGAGATGTACAATATGCGGTATGCTTATGATTAGAAGCTCCAGGACGCAGTTGATCATGCCAAGATCAAGACTGAGGCGGAGATGAGAGCGGAGGTTGAAGAGATGGGCAATGAATTGATCCAGTTTGGCTTTAACAACTTCCGATCCAAATTTCTTGCTAAGTTCCCGAATTTTGACTTATCATCGATTGTGGGTCCTGGAGCTGCTCCTTCTGATGCTGCTATTCAAAAGTTGGTGTTCTTCTAGTTGTTCTGTAGGCAGAGAGTACTCCAGGGAGTTCTTGAACCCATCTTCCCTTGGCTTTTTCCAACCTCTTCTTAAGAGTATCAAGGATTGTTCGGTTAGTGACCTCCGCTTGCCCGTTGGCTTGGGGATGGCCAGAAGAGGAAAGATGTTGATTGATGTGCAGGTCTTGCCAGAATTTTTTGAAAATCTTACAAGCAAACTGTGTACCATTGTCTAAGACGATCACGTGTGGTATGCCGAACCTGCAGACTATATTTTTTCAGGTGAAACTCTTGACTTCTTTCTCAATAATGTGTGTTAGAGGCTCTACTTCTGCCCATTTAGAGAAATGGTCAATGGCCACCAGAAGATATTTCCTGTTTGGTGCGGCCGTAGGTAATGGGCCTATGATGTCCATCCCCTACTGAACAAAGGGTCATGGGCTGACAATAGGAATGAGCTCATGGTGGGACTGGTATTGGTAGGGGGTGAACCTTTGACATTTGTCGCACTTCCGAACATATTCTTTAGCCTACCTTAGCATTCCAAGCCAGTAGTAGCCCTGCGTTAGAGCTCGGTGGGCTACGGTTCTGCCCCCATTATAGGTTTTCACAAATTCCTTCATGTATTTTCGCTAGGACATACTGAGATTCTTGTAGATTTAAACACCGCAGCAGGGGATTGAGAATAGGATCTTCTGTAAAGTTTTTCGTTCAAGATTAAGTATTGAGCTGCCCTGATTCGGATTCCTCTGGCCTGGTTATTATCTTCTAGGAGGTGCCCTCCTTTCAGGTATTGGAGGATGGGAGTCATCCAGTTCTGGGGTTGCTCAGTAGTTTGGACAACTTGGACTTCCTCTATGCTTGGTTTTGATTGATGGGAGATTTTTAGCGTAGAATCTTCTTCTGACTTCAGGTAAGATGCCATGCTTGCCAAAGCATTAGCTCTGTAGTTCTGCGCGCCTTCTTTCTATTTTTTGAATAGAGAACGTTTGGAAGGAGCATTTCAGTGAATTAATAAGTTCTGAATACCGAAGCATCCTGTCATCTTTCATGGCAAACTCTCTCAGAACTTGGCTTACCACCAATTGGGAATCAGAGAAGGCTTCAAGGTTTTGAGCCTCGCATTCCAGAGCTAACTTCATCCCGAGGATAAGGGCTTCGTATTCTGCTTCATTGTTGGAGGCTCTGAACCCCAGGCTGACTGCCTTTTCTGCTATAAGCCCGTCAGGGGATTGTAATACCAAGCCAACACCAGATCCATGGTCCGTGGACGATCCGTCAATGTAAAGCTACCATGCTTTTAAGCTTTCACAAGGTTGTGCCTTATCTTGCAGTGTTGGGGTGAACTCAGCAACAAAATCAGCCAAAAGCTTGCCCTTTGATAGAGATCCATGGAATGTAGGATATGTCAAATTCCCCTAACTCCACTGACCACTTGACCAATCGCCCTGAGACCTCATGCTTCCTTAGAACTGACTTCAGGGGGTAAGCAGTTAGGATTTCAATAGGATGCACTTGGAAGTAAGGTCGGAGCTTCCGGGCAGATATTATCAGTGCATAGGCCAGCTTTTCAATCTCAGGATATCTTTTTTCTGTGTCTAACAATGCCCTGCTGACATAAAATATAGGCTTCTGGACCCCCCTGTGCTGTCTGACTAGCATAGAACTGACAGCGTTTTCGGAGACTGCAAGATAGAGAAGTAACTTCTCTCCATGGACTGGCTTTGATAAAAGTTCAGGCGAAGCTAGTTATTCCTTCAGCTCTTGAAAAGCCTTTTCGCACTCTTCTGTCCATTGTAAAGCTCTACTACCCTTCAAGGCTTTAAAAAACAGTAGGCAGCGATCAAGTGGACTTGGAGATAAACCTGCTCAGAGCTACAATTCTGGCATTCAGAGCCTGAATGTCTTTTTTGGTCTTTGGCAACTCCAGCCCAACCAAAGCCCTAATATGAGTGGGGTCTGCTTCTATGCCCCTATGGGAGACAATGTACCCCAAGAATTTTTCCCTTTGTCACTCCAAAGGTACACTTCGAGGGGTTCAGTTTCATCTTGTGTTGCTTCAAGGATGTCAAACGTTTGAGCTAAGTGCCGGAAGTGGTTGCTCTTCTGCAAGCTTTTGACCAACATATCATCAATGTAAACTTCCATGGTACTGCCGATCAGAGGACTGAACATCTTGTTGACCAGTCGCTGATATGTTGCCCCAGCGTTCTTTAAGTCAAACAGTATCACTCTATAACAATAGAGACCTCGATCGGTTATGAATGTTGTATTTTCCTGGTCTGGAGGGTACATTTGAATCTGGTTATACCCAGAGTAAACATCCATGAAGCTCATGAGTTCGTGTCCTACAGTAGCGTCGACTAGCTGATCTATCCTTGGCAGAGGAAAGCTATCTTTGGGACAAGCTTTGTTCAAGACTGTATAGTTAACATAGACTCTCCACTTGCCATTTTTCTTCTTGACCAGAACGGTGTTGGCTAGTCATTCGGGGTAAAATACTTCTCGTATCATCTTGGCTTCAAGTAGTCTCTGGACCTCCTCATTGATGACCTGGTGCCGCTCTGGAGCGAGTAGCCTCCTTTTCTGTCTCACTAGTGGATGGTCGGGATCTACTATCAATTTGTGAGTTACGAGGTATGGATCTATGCCCTCCATATCCTTTGTTTCCCAAGCAAACACAGAGAGGTTGTTTTTCAAGAATTCTATCATCTCATCCTGCTCGGCAGGTTTCAGGTCTGGACCTATCTGCAGATAGCACCCTTGTGATTCCGAGCTGACCAGTACTTTAACGGGGTCCCCTATAGGCTTAACCCTGTTGTCCGTTCCTCTAAGGCTTAATGGCTCATCAATTCTAGAAAGGCAATCTTTCGACTCATGGTGGTGGGAGAGGACTAGATCCATGCACTCACGAGCATGCAGTATTGCTATTTGGAAGCCTTCTCTTTGAGAGCGAAAGCATGACACTCTCTAGAGGTCAGTTAGCATCCTCTGACAGAGTAGACAGCCTGATTGTGGACATACTTCAGGCAGTGATGGAGGGTCAAGGTGACTGCTCCCAGCTGGTGTAGCCAAGGTATCCCAATTATGACGTTGTAGAGGGATTTGGCATTCAGGACCATGTATTCAGTTATAGTGGTCTTTTGCCATCTCTCTCTCCTGTTGTAGTAGGGAGGTCGATCCTTCCTAATGGGGTACTGAGATTCCCATCAAATCCTGCCGTGATTATGGCTGCGGGTTTGATGTCATTGGGGTCGATCTTCATCAGTTTGAGCGGCTCGTAGAATAGAACATTTGCAGAACTTCTTGTGTCCACCAGGACTCTTCGAATCTCAAAGTTTAAGATTTTGAGAGAGATGACGAGGGCATCACTATGAGGACGGTGTACTCCTGCGAAGGTCTTGATCCGAAAATTGGATCTTAGGTACTGGTCTCAATCTTTTCTCGACATTGGAGATCTGCAGGACGCTGGGAGTAGTTCTGGCCTCCCGAGCATACCTTTTTCTTGCTCTGTTTGAAATCACTGTTGCCAGGGTGTCTGCATGAGGGACAAAGATAACCTGATTATTCTGTCAGCTGAGGCTCATTCCGTCCTTCCCTTTGTTCTTGTCTTTGGTCCTGCCTCTGGTCCGGTCTCCTCTACTAGGGGCCTATCATCACCGGGGTTCTGCCCCCCGTCCTACCTAACAAATTCCTGTAGTCGTCCTCTCCTTATAAGCTGCTCGATTTTATGTTGAAGTGCCTTACACGTATTTGTTGTGTGCCCACAATCTTTGTGGAAATCACAATAGTTGCTCTAGGTCCCGGTAGTTGGGATCGCCTCTCAGTGGTTCTGGCCACCTTATATTTTCTCGAGATCGAGCTTGCCGAAGTATGTGAGTTAGGGAAGCATTCAGAAGAGTAAGGTGGTGAATCCCCTTGGGGCAACGTTAAACGGAGTTCAAGGACACTATTCTTTTTCTTGGGCTTCTGTCCCTTTTCCTGGCTGTACTAGGGTCCCTCTTTTGATCATCCTTCTTCTGGCCATCATTTTTTGGGTCATCCTTTCGGGCTTGCTCTTTAATCTTTTGAGAGGTATTATTTGCTTTTTCAAGATTAATGTATTTCCTAGCCCGATCCATGAGGGTTGCCATGTCAGTAGGAGGCTCTTTGTCAGTGAATCTCTGAAACCTTCCTTGTACAAGACCAGAGGTTAAAGCGGCCACTAGGAAGCCTGAGCCGCAATCTGTAACTTCAGTGAGTTCGGCATTAAAACGTGCAATGTACTCTCTAAGGGGCTCCTCTTTGGTCTGTCTTACATTTAACAAGAACTCAGGACCCTTCCTCAGCCTTCTGCTGGTCATAAACCTGTCTAGGAAACGCCTTCCGAGCTCATAGAAGCTGGTGACTGAGTTCGGTGGAAGGTGATAAAACTACTTCAAAGCAGTGCCTTTGAGGCTGGTTATGAAGGTGCGGCACATAAAGGCGTCAGAAGGCCCCATGTAGAGCCATGGCATGCTAGTAATGGGACAGGTGGTCCCCAGGGTCCCCAGTCCCATCATAAGGGGTGAACTTTAGGACTACAAATTTCTTTGGCCTCTCCTCTACCATTATAGCAAGGGCAAACGGCGTGGCAAACTTTCCGAACAGCCTTGCCAGCTCATCCTGCTCTGGGGGGACTTGAATACTTCTCATCGCAACAATGCGATCCATAGAGTCTGCAACTTCTTCAGTTTTTCGTGGGTCCCTAGGCGGGACTTCTTGAGAGTCTTGCCTTGCCGCTTCAGCTCCTATATGAATGGGATGGGCATGTCCTGTGGATGGAGGAAGATTTTGGTGCTCCTGAGCGGGAAGAATTGGAATCGCTTGGGGTTGAGACTCTTGAGGTGCTGGATTTGCTCCTAAAGCCCCCGGGGTTGGAGCCCTGGTGGTGCTTCGATAGTGGATGTCTGGAGCAAAGGCTGGTATTCCCCTACCTGCGGCTGCTGATGGCTGAGGATCTCTGCCAATGTGAGTAGCACCCTGGGGGTATATCGGATGATTGCTGGGAATCTCTTCCTAGGGTCTTCCATCCGTGCTGACAGTAGGGGGTTGTGTCCACTGAGCTGTAATATCGACAAGGTGGATTTGAATTATTTGTTTCGCGATTCTGAGTAAGCATTGCCAGAGTTCTGGACATGGCTAGAAGTTGTTCTTACATCAACTGGTTTTGTCATTTGACTAGGTCAAGCTCTTGCTGCATGGGATCAGTGGTTCGTCCCCTTCCTCGTCCGGCAGGCGGGCGAGGTTGAAGGTTTTGAGGATTTTGAGCTTTCTTACTCGGTCGGAGATTGGGAGTCATGATCCTCCGGTGAGAGGGAGGATGAGTTTGTTCGTAAGTAGAGCACTTGGTGGAAAGAACGATTGTTGTTTTCCACAGACGGCCCCAAACTAATGCTGCACTTTTTGGCCGATGTGAACTCCGAGCTCTGCTCCCTGAAGAACACTCAAAAAGAAGATCAGAGTGCTACCGAATTGGCTCCAGCGGTAGCCGCTCTGATACTTAAGTCAATAAAATTGAATTGAAAGACTGTAATGTAAGCCAAAGAATGAGTATGAATTTAAAAGGTGTACTTTAGGGTTTAATTTATAGGATACGGCTTTCCTAAGTTGATTAGGATTTGGAGTCATGAATATAGGGATTTGATCATCGGAGAATGACAATGTCCTTATCGAAGATTGTTTTCTTATCCTTTGCTCGGTAGGGTGTTAAGGTGATGATGAGCTCTGTACCTTAGGAGAGTGCTCCGAAGGCCTTATACTCAGGCCTGTGAGTTCTGGAGGATAAAGGGGCAAGTCTGTTTTGGATGACTGAGCGTCTAAGTATGTTCTAGATGACCGAGTTTCGTAGTCACACGTGTCATATGGGTACTGATCTGTCACTTTGTGGTATATCAATTAGTATTACGTGAAGTTAGATGAGATTGATGCTTGGGTTAAAATAGTGTGTAGCATGCATGAAAAATTGGTAGGTAGCAAAAAATAAAGTTTGATGGGATAGAAATTGAGTGAGTGGAGAGAAAAACTTAAAGAAAGTTTCAGCTGTAATCGGTGGGAATGTTTATTTAACCACATTAGATTTGTTGCATACGAAGATAGAGAATATAGTATTATGGGTATGCTCTTGGATTTATCCTCCCACTTGCCTACCAATCGCATGCAATGGACCTACCAAAGTTGTCACGGGTGGAGTCTCGGATTTTATATGAGAACAACATTAATTTTCCACGTTGCATAATTAATGAGTACAGTTGGACTATTTGGGTCCAAGGTGTCTCCTCTCATCTCACCCCCAAAAAGTTTTAAAAAAAATGGCAGCTAATGACATGGGCAAGTGTGAGCTGTATACCGTCTGTTAACTTCATGTACAGGACAAAATATCTCAATCCGAGTCATGCAACAAAAACAAGAGCCGGACCATATATATGATTGCAAACTTTTTTAAGTTATGTTTATTTATATGATAATGTTACGTGGCGTGGTGGGGTACATGCATGTTTGTTTGAAAAAATTATATTTAAATAATATAATTAATGTAATATTTTTTAATTGATGAAATATTTTTTTAAAAATAATTTATGTGATAATAATTAATAATTATTTTATATTTAAACATGTAAATAAATATATATAAATTATAAAACATCACTCTTATTTATATATATTGCATTCAGTAAAGAGTCTCACCAGAATCAAGAAAAATCAGTCCCGGAGACAAATGTAAAATTTAAAATATGAAAAATACCAAAAAAAATTTGGGTCAATTCTTAATTTTTTTTACAAAAAGAATTCATACAAACAATACGTAAAAAAAAAAAAATTCAAAACTCCATTTTAAAAATAGTATTTGGTGGGTCCTACAAAACGTGATTTTGAATTTTTTTTTTTTTTAACCAAATAATCGGTCTGTGACCAAAATCTGGTTTTAAGGTTTTTTTTTTAAAATTATTTTGAGGGCCAATTGCCCAAACGCCCACCCATGAACAGCCCCCAAGTCTCAAGTATTTTTTTTTTAAATAAAAAAAAAAAAAACTAAGAATTCGGACTATTCTAAGTGAGACCATAAGTTTGTAAATAGTAACTAATTATTAGGTATTGAATTGAGAAGGCAATTTTTGTCTTTTTTATTCTTATAATTTTTAATAGTTAAATAGGATAAACAAAATATCCCCTGGGCCTGGGGCTATTTTTATTCGACAACCTTTTTTTGGGTGCCTCATTTTCTTTTACAACTTTATATTGGGCCTATGAAACAACTTTTTTTTTTTAGTATGTTACAGCGCCATTTGTGCATTTAAATGATCTACCCAGGGCATATTTTTAGTTGGGCTTCTGTTGTTTGACGGGCTGAACTCAAACGGGGCTTAAATATTATGGCCAAGTCCAATTATTAGTAGCTTTCAATTTATCTAACACGGTGGCCGTGCCATTATATCTCCCCAAAAATAAATGAAAAGATCCGTCCGTTTCCCGGGTCGCTGTAGGATTTTCCTGAAAAAAATAAAAATTTATAAAATTAAAAATTAGGGCAAGCCGTCAATATGACAATTGAATTCATGTCCATCACATGTATGGAATGGTTATTAGCATGTCTTTAATTATAATCTTTTTTATTCTAGTTACCTTTTCTATAAAACACTAATCAATGTAGTTTACTCTTTTTCCCCTTTTCAGATTGTTTGTGTTTTGTTATTTTGTGCTCCAAAAAAAAAAAGCTTCAATGCATTCTAATTTATTTTTCCATGTATATCAGTATCTGTATGTATATATTTAGCAAACAAATCATTACATACCTTGGCTAAAATCATGAATATTCCAGCAGCATTAGCAAATCATCTCACATGAAGAATCCTTCTCCACCTTTCTTCAAAATAGAAAAGGATGTGCAAAATAAATATTCTACAACCAACATTAACAAATCTATGCTATCCTCGCGACATTTTCCAAACTCATATTCAAATTTAAATTTGAGTTAAATTTTTTAAAAAAAAAACTTCTCCAACAATTGATTCAAACCTGTATCAAATTTATTTGAACTCAAACTTAAATCCAAATCTACAAAAGACTATTCATATAGTCAAATTTATAATAATTCTAAACTATTTTTGAACTACTGAAGAATATCAACTCAAAAGATTTTTACTCAAATTTGAGCATAAATCTGAAAAAAAATTTAAGTCAATGCTAAAAATAGTCTCACATTAATATTTTATCAAAAAAAAATTGATAAAATTTCATGATAATAAAGATAACATTACTTGAGGGTGTCAGATAGCATTGAAAGATCATCTGAAATTGAAGGTCATGTGGCCCATCAAAGAGACGGAAAATAGGCATTTTCCAACAATAACAATAAATTTGGAGAATATCATTATCATTCCACATTGCACGTTGAACTGATAATGAAATTCATTGGACTCTTAACATAAAATCAACCCTTCACAGAGAAAATCTCTGCCAGAGAATACCAAGTTCCTGAAACCCCAAGAGCAACACCTAATATAATAATTCCCAAATCCGAAACCACTCCTTTCCAACCCATCTCTTCCTTGAACACCATATAATGGAACAAAGCAGGCAAAACAAAGCCCAGTGTACAGCAAATGCTACTCCCCACCAACGACAAGAAGTCGGCAAAGTTTGGTATAAACAGAGCCACCAAAATCACCCCCAAAACCAGCAGCCATCTCATCCACAAGCAATACATCCCATCCCAGAACCTCCTCTCAACCACCTCATAAACTGGGTTCATCATCAATGGGAATGT